>OX451738.1:1207623643-1208878091 GCA_948472305.1 Vicia faba | reverse complement strand
AAGGAAACCCTTTGAGATAATTTTTTTATTATCTTTCTTTATCTGAGTAATTTTAGATTTCAAAAGATTAATTTCTCTGTTTAAATCAGTAAGGGAAACATGAGTTTCACGGATATGGGACTGTTGAAATCTGGATAAAACTTCACTTAATTGGTAAGGGGCTTCAATAATATGAGATTCTTTTTTAGAGTTTTATTGAATTAAAACTTCAAGCATTTTTCTTTTAAGATTATTATCAGAAATAGACTCAATAACTTTTATAGCTTCATCTTGTTCTGCAGACATTAAGACCGTTCATGTCAACAATAGACTTCCAATAATCTATTTGATTACATTGACAATTATTATTGTCAGAACTATGAGAGGAAGAATCTGATGATGATTCATAGATCATGTAAATATCTTCATTAGAAGAATTGGTTTCTGAGTCAGATTTAAGTAAACAAACTTTCTCAAGTTGAGAGCGTAATTGCTCATCCTCGATTTCATTGACAGCTTTTTTGGTCCAACATTGATTTGCATAGTGACCAGTTTTACCACATTTGTGGCAAGATACATCAAGCATTTTAGCTTTTCTTTTGCCTTTATTATTAAAAGTCTTTTCTTTTGGTCTACTTTTATTAAAGTGACCCTGTTTCTTATTCTTCTTATAAGAGTTTTTATAATTATCCTTATTTTTATGAGGTTTATTCCGGAAAATTTTTCCTTTTCTCTTTTTATTCTCAGGAGATCTTCTAAGATCAAAGGCGAACTGGTCGCAGAATTCACCTATTTGGTGTTTTCAGAAAGTTTTTGTTTTTTAAGCTGATTTCTAAGCTTAATATCATTACATAAGGTTAATCCTTCATTAACACAAGTACTAATAATTTGGCCATAAGTAAGATCAGGATAATTAATATTTATCCCATCATTTTTACTTCTTAAAGAATGTCTAACTTTTTCAGAAAAGAAATGAGATAATCCATCAATAAATTTGGCTTTCCAGTGGATAGAGTTAGGGTTTTTTCATTGATAAACTCTAGATAAAAAGGTATCTTTGTACCATCTAAAATGTGTAAGGGGAGCGACATCTTAGATTCTGAAGTAGAATTTGAATTTTTTCTCCAATAGGGATATTGGTTCCAACAAAATGTTGAAGGATAGAGAGACACAATGTATAAACCACATCTTCTTCTCCCGTGGTGGCAATACCACTTGTTCTGATTCCAGGAACTTCAGACTTAACTATTTTCTTATGGTTAAGAATATCTTTTTTATGACTATCAGTGAAATAATAATCCCACCAGTCTCTTAATTGACCAACAAATCCAGTTGATATAAAGGAGGCAATATCTTTGTCGGAATTTCCGTGTTGTTTACAAACAGTAGAATACATAATCATTCTATGTATGGCATCAAGGATTTGTTTGTCATTTAATCCATCAATATTCCATTCGTAAATGGCTTTTCCAGAATATGAATTTTTGAAGGGTTCAGGTTCCTCAAAAAGTAAATCTTGAGGAGAGGGGCGCTTATAATAGTATTTCTCTAAAGGTTTATAGTTATAAATAAGGTTTATTTCATTAGTATTTTGATTACTAATGTCTAAGTCAGCAAACATATTTGCTAAATCATTAATGTCTTCTTCATTAGAGAAGTCTTGATTAGACATAACCGTTAAATGTGAATCTTTAAGCTTTTTCTCAAGAATATGAACAAACTCATCTTCGTTGGTTTCCATTTTAAATCCTTCTATAGGAATAGGAGGTTGAATTATAGGAACATCTGAAATGTTGGAGGTAGAAGCTTGTTCTTGAAATTTAGGCTTATTAATAAGGTCAATAATAACCTTTTGACGAGCTATTTGTTTGTCTAAAAGGTCTTTTACGGATAAGAGCTCTTTTTCTAGAGAAATAAATTGTTCTCCTAGACAAACAAGGTAGGCATTAGTATAATTATTGGATTTAATTATGGAATTTAACTCCTTAAGAGTAATCTGATTTTGTTCAACTCTTTGTAATTGAAGGGTAAGATAAGGTGTAGTCTCAGTATGAGGACTCAAACTTATGGTTTGCTATGGGGGAAAAGGAGATTCCATTTTTTCTCCTTTAATATTTTCCCACGGTTTTTGTAGAACTAAAAGTTCGTCTTTTTTCATTAAAACTAACTCTTCTTTTTGTTTACTTATAAAGTAACTAATGAACCATTTGACAAAAGGAATGAAATCCTGATTCATAGACATATGAGTATAGTACTCATCCTTAAAGTTAGCTAACACTGGAGCAGGAAAAGTTTTAAAAAATCATTTTCTAAATTGCGCGTATCTTTCATGCTGAAACTCGTCATTGACAAAGTTTCTTAGATTACTACCTGGGGAATAATCTAACATTATAACGGGAAATCCATATCTGAGGGAGTAGGTGATTCTACTCTAGGAGGATTTGGTTTTTGATATATACCATGGGGAATTTTGTTTTCGCTAAGTCTTATATTCTCAACGACTTCTATTTCTTCTCTTAATTGAGAAGTTTGAAGGTCTAGATAATTGACTAGGAGCAGTGTAAAACTCATCTGTAAAATTTACAGAATGTCTTCCAGACATAGATCTAGGTATTCTAATCATTCTTTTAGAGTTAAAGTTTATCTCCAAATCTCCTTCATTAGTCTGGATTATTTGATCAACATCCTTATTAAGGATGGGTTCAGGTTCTATGGCCTGAGGAAGATTCCAGGTTTCTGGAAAATTAATTTCATCCCATTTTAGCAACCTATTAGTTGCAACATTGGATGTTAATAAATTAGTTTGAACTAAAGTAGTTGTTCCAGGAAACGATATTTGTTTAGCTTTAGGGTTTAAAGTGGTAAGAACTTTGTAATAAATCTTGTAACATATAGTCATAATTTCACTTCCAAGTTTAAAATTGTAACCATTGGTATGAATAGTTAATTGAAGAGCATCTAATAAATTTTTATCAGACATAGATAAGCTTATATTGGGAGAGACATCAAAATAAACCGGTCCATGACACAGGCTTGTCTCAATTAAAGCAGCTAGAGATTGTTTAAAATCTTTACATCTACCATCTCTAATATATTCCAGGATGCTAGTATTTAATCCTAACAAAGTTAAAGGTTTAACAACCACTTGTATTAAACCAACATGGATATAATTATAATTTTTAAAAGGAAGTAAATCTTTTTTTGTTAAAAGTTTAATTGTCTGAGTACTTTCAGAAATTTGAATAGTCTGTTCTAAGCTTTTAACAGCAAAACGAGATATATATATATTTTACCAAATTTATAAATTTGGTTTTAAGGTACTGATGGAATTGTCCATTTGTTAAGTTTATCCAATTTTTTTGGATATTCCATAAGTTTTTGATGTTTAATCAAACCGTTTTGATGGTTATCATCATCAGAGTCCATAAATATGACAGGCTAAGGATGTTGTGGCTGATTAGCTATCTTAGGTAAAACTAAGTAGGTAAATATAACTCTTGATCTTAATACAAATATATCTAAGCAACAACTGATAAGTCATCTTTGCAAACAAAACGTTGTTTAACTATCAACCCTAAGGGATAGAAGAATCTCTCCTAAATCAAAGATGTCCAATATTTTTTAGCAAAAATTTTCTTTTCAAATTCATTTTGATACTCCCTTCTCTGGGAAAACGATGACTAAAAAAAACTAAAAAACCTCTTTAGTATTAAAAAAAAACCCATTACTTGTTGCAATGATATATATATATATATATATTATATATATATATATATATATATATATATATATATATATATATATATATATATATATATATATATATAGATATATATATATATAATATATATATATATATATATATATATATATATATATATATATATATATATATATATATATCTTTTACCAAAAATACTAAACACTTCAGATTTATGCTTTGCACAACTTTTCTTTAATTGACTATTAAGACTTTGAAGTTGGAAAGCATTTTTTTTTCAAAATAAATCAAGTTTCTAATTTTGGTACCCAAATTTTTTTGAATCATCTTGTGTTAGTGGATTAAAGATGTCTTGAATTATCCTCTTTAAACCATCTTAAATCATGCATTTTAGAAAAGCATAAGGGTTCGAGATGACCAAACATACAACAATGATTATTTATAAATATGATGATTGAACTTCTTCTTAGCATATGACATATATTGATAATAACATTTATTCAGCCGATACCCTAATCCATTTTTATTATGTAAAGTTCTTTGATTAGATAAACTAAATCTATATTTTCTTTGTTCTTGGTAAATTTACCTAGGATTTCATGTAAATTATAATTTCATTTTTCAACGAATCACATGTTTCACATTTGTTGGGTTCTAACTATTGCATTCTAATATACGTTAATTCATTTCCAAATATTTCATTACTATTTTCAAGAAATTTATTGTAATATTTAAAGTCAATGATACTTTTTTTCTAATTTCTCAATCTCCTTACTAATAGATTCTTCATGTGTTGTTTTACAGGATGCTACCAAGATTTCATTTGTTTGACTGAACTCTTGATATAATGAATCTTCAAACGATCTTCTTGATTTTATTGAGATTAAATTCAATATGTACGAAAATACTTTAATTCCAAGTGCTGGAAACTGTTCTAAAATTATATTCCAAGATTATTCAAGCACCCCAATGACGATATTTTTCTTCATGAATTGGCCATGATGAGCATATATGTCCTTTTCCTATCATGCATCTTCTCTCTCCTTTTCTAAGACTTGACATGTTCTCCTTGCCAATAATACAACTAAATTAATTAAAAAATAACTTTCTTACTCTCTCTTTTTTGAGGTCGAGAATGTTTCTACTATCTAATGATGCTTAAAGCCACTTGCCCAATTATTATTTATGTAAGTCATTCATAAAAGTGAGGTTTATTGATTTTAAATTTAAGAATTGAATCAAACAATATGAATCATATGTTTGTTAGGATTTTAGAGAAGCTAATTCTGATGTGAATTGATAATATTATATAAAATGATTAAGATGCCAACACTTTATTCCGGTGATTCAATAAATCGACACAAAATCTCAAAGATTTTATTTAAAACAAACTTTGACTTGGAATTCCATTATTTTTACATTTTCATTCCGTATGCATGTTTGATGTGGGACCGTTGTTTTATTGTTTTAAATATATTTTTAAAAAATTTGACACCGAAGAAATTATTGGAACGAGTTGTGGACTACGTTGTTTTGTTTAAGGAATTTTATAGTACTGTTTAAAGTTGTGTAAAGCAATCATTCAACTACGACGTTTTCAGAGTAAAATACTCAAGTTCTATATTATAGGATTACTATTTATAAGGTAGATAATCGATTTATATACACCCTCGGATGATACAAAGACCATTAGACTATGGTATAAATATCACTCATAGTATTTGGTAAAAAGACCAGTCATAATAATTTCTAAAACGAGGAGAAATTCAAATAATTCTTCAAAGATAATTTTTAATAATGACCATATGACCATTCAAAATGATTTATCAAACAAACAGAAATTCAAATAATTCTCTAAAGAGAATTCAAAAATAATACTTGATAATTTCTCAACTCAAACCAAACGAGCAGAAATTAAAATTATTCTCTAAAGAGAATTCAAGAAAATACTCGAAAAATTCAACGAGTGGAAAGAAAGGAGGAGAAGTTGACGTTTTGATAATTTGAAAGACGCAAAATTATGAGAGTGAGGAAGGAAAAACTCAATAGAAGTTTTTGTGTGTGTTTTAGAATGAAACAAGTGTTTTCCTTATATAATGAAGGAGGCTAGCCAAAATCTCTAATATAAGCAATGTGAGACTAAGGAGTATTTTTCAACTAACACACAAAGACACTTATTTTTTCTAACAATGTGGAATTTAAGGAACTTTTTTAAATTCATCTCCCTATTGAAATGTTGACATGTTTCAAAAATTCTCCACTTGAATTTAAAAAAGTGTTTCAGAAGTAACATCAAACGTTTTTAAGATTATGCATAAAATGTGGTGTCTACGACTTGAACCTTTGTGTAAAAAGTAGAATTATGATTCAATAAGAGTGACACAATTGTCTTGAACTTTATCTCAGACATTAAACTCACAAATAATATTTTATTAAGCTATGTTCTAATAAGTTCGTGCTTTAATAACCCAACAGGTTTATCCCAATGTAGTGAATGCTTTAGGAATCTGCCTAGATATTCCATAAGAACCAACCTAAGTTCCCCAATCACACAAGTGAGTCTATCAAGAGTACTCCTATGACTCTCTTACATAAAGTATAGATCCCATTAAGAGTTTTTTATTATCTCATACTCTTTTCGCTTCAAGATTCATGCTTCTATTATATATACTGTTGGGGGAGTTACTAGGAGTATTGATATAAAGTTGAAGATTATGCACCTTTGTGAGAGACACACCACATATCCACCTAAAATCTTATGGTGATAGGTGAGTGGGTTCTCCCACTTTCTCCACTTACTCAGACTTACATTATTATTCTAACACTCTCCATCAAGTGTGAGCCCATAATATTCCCCCACATACACTTGTATTGGCGTTACCTCTTCTTGGGCAACGAGACACCTCTTCTTGGACATTTCAATACAAGTTTTTCGGTCTCTTCTCGAACCAAAGGCTCATGATACCATTTGTTAGGGAGAATTATTAGGAGCATTGATACAATGTTAAGGATTATGCATCTTTATGAGATACACACCACTTATCCATCTAAAATCTTCTCATTTATATATATTCTCAATTCACCACATTCCTATCCAATGTGAGTCTATTTCTCCACTTACTCACACTTGCATTACTATTCTAACATATACTAGCATGATCACCTCATATTACTCACACTTTGTTATTATCGATTTAACCTATTTCTTAACATCTCTAGTATGTTAGACCGGGTTAACATCATGAGAAACTCATTTCTCAATAGCAGTGTTTTAAAATTTGGACCGAACCTGTCAATCGAACCAGGAATCAGAAGAGTCTAATGCATACTTTTTTTCTCGAACAAAACGATGTCGTTTTAATTTTTTTAAAATAAAATAAAAAATATAATTAGATTTTATTCAAAAATTTATTTAGAACAACTTTCTTTTGTTTGCAATTAGACTTGGTTAAAAAATTATTTAGATTTGTATGTTGTATTATTTTGTTGTGTGTGATGATTTGATACTTTGAAATTTTGAAAATTTGTAGGTGTGGTGATATTTTTAGAGGCCGAGTCATTCAGTTCGATTGATTTAATAAATATATATATAGTTTTATCATAGAGACCAATTTATTCAACAGAGTTATCCAATTTAATCATGTGGTTCGACTAGTGACTCAGTGGTTCGACAAATGAACCAGTGACCCAGTTTTTAAAACATTGTTCAATATGCATTAGTCCCATTTTCTTATATGTATTATGGACTTTCTCTTTATCCAATCATTTTGTCAAAGGATTTTCTATTTTTTCATCAGTGAGTACATGATCCACTCATACATATCTTTTAGGGATATAATCTCTAATAGTGATGTGATTTCTTCTTATTTGATGTCTCTTACCATTATAATAATGGTTCTCAAATTTTGCAATCACTACTACAGAAAACACCTATCATAACAGTTGGAAAAGGGATACAATCACGTCATACCAACTATTGTGAGGTAAGGGGTGGTTGTATTATGATGCTTTCTACCACGCGCATGTGACCATTGTGATAAATTGGATAGCACACTATATATCACAACGGTTAAAATAAATAATCATTGTGATATAAAGCGAAAGGTCATGGGTTCGAAATCCTGTGATTATATGGTATATAATATTGTGTTTTATCTATCACAACGGTTATTGTAAATAACCGTGGTGAAATAATTTTTCTCAAATTTTATTTTACTTTTCCATATATTACAAAGCTGTATTTTTTTTATCTGTATATTATACACATATTAGTTAAATATTTTTTACATAAAATCCAAAAATAACATCAGAGACAAAGTCATACACTAGCACCCCTTTTCAACTAGCACATTGAAAATAAATGTCCAACATCAACAGATGTCGTCTAAGTCATCGGGAGAGAAAGGTGTCTTGTTGTTAAACGTCTATATAAATAGTGAAGAAAATTAAATATCACGTGATTTGAAGTATAATACCAATTTACTTTAACATTAGTATATTATTGTAAAGTACATTTCATGACATAATAAATACCTGATCTCACAAATCAACAATATTGACATAGACGATGTTTAACATGTGTTTTACTACATAATACACACACTCGTATCCTCCTATTTGTCTCCTAGTCTACAAATGTAAACATTTCATGAATATATATATATATATATATATATATATATATATATATATATATATATATATATATATATATATATATATATATATATATATATATATATATATATATATATATATATATATATATATATATATATATATATATATATATATATATATATATATATATATATATATATATATATATATATATATATATATATATATATATATATATATATATATATATATATATATATAAGTTAATGTCACAAGTAATCCACTTACCTTGAACTCATAAAATTTGAACATTTTATAGATTTGTTAATAATATAATGTCTCTCCAGAACTTTGTATATTGAAAATGATTTAAAAATTTTACACGCTCAGATAATTACAAACTCAAAGAAAAAATTACTAAAATCTCAAATTTACAATGTTCATCTTCAAGGTACCAAAAAATTATGTTTTGTTTATTTATTACAATGACTTTGTAATATAATTATTATGAAACTTTTCTGTTAAATATTATTTTTTAAACACAGTTTTTTTATGATATAACTATTTAAATATAACTAGAAATTAATATGAAATTTTTTATAACTTATTTTAAAAAAATAGAATAAATAACAATAGTTAAAAAATAAAAGAGTGTTTAAAAATAATTTTGTAAAGTATTATAATTTTTTAAAAATAATAATATAAAACAATTTAAAAATAATAGTTAAAAAATAACTTAAATATATAGTTTTAAAATAGTATATTTTTTAATACGATTTTTTGTTAAATATTTAGTTCAAAAACAGTTTTATAAAAAACAGTATTAAAAACAGTTTTATAAAAAGCAGTATTAAAAAATAGGTTTATAAAAAACAGTATTAAAAACAATTTTATAAAAAACAGTATTAAAAAACAGTTTTATTAAAATATCAAATATTGTTATAGAAAAAAAAGAATTAAATATATTATTATTTTTAAAAAAAACTGTATAAGAAAGATTAATAAAACAATAATGTTTTTTTATAAATTAAGTTTATTAATATATTGTATTGTTATTTTGAGAAAATATTAATTTGGGAGAATGAAATTAATTTTTAAAGTTATAATATGGTAAATATATTTATATACTCTTTTAGTATAATAAGTTGCTTATTATGAATAATATAATTTATGTTTAGTATTAAAAATAAGTTTATATTTTAATATATTTTTATGTGTTTGTAAATATCATAATATTTATTTAGAAAATAATAAGTAAATATAGCTTTTAAGAAGAAAGAAAGTATTTTTTAAAATATATCATATGATAAATATATTTATATAGTCTTTAATAACTTTAGAGAAAAAATCTATTTTTTAGAAGGTATAATATGGTAAATATATTTATATACTCATTTAAAAAAGATATTCCTAAAAAGTATATCCCTAAAAAGATATCCCTAAAAAATTATTTTTTAGAAGGTACAATAAGTAAATATATATATATATATATATAATTTAGAGAAAAAACACTATTTTTTAGAAGGTGTAATATGGTTAATATATTTATATACTTATTTAAAAAAAGATATTTATGCCACCCAAAAAAAAAGTCTCCCATCAAAAGTCTCGCCGCAACAGGTACATTATAGAAGAGGTGCCTGATTCAGATTTGTTTATTCCCATGCCACAATCAAGTCAAGTGACAAATCATCATATTCCACATCCTACTCCACCTCGTATGCATCATAATCTACCTCATATGCATCCTACTCCACCTCTTATGCATTCTACTCCACCTCTCATGCATACTACTCCACCTATGTTTGGATCTTTCACTGGATTATTATCCACACCTCCTGGATGCACACCACTCCCGCTCATATCTCTGACAGCTTCTATTAGTCCTACTGGATACACACCATATTTTACTACTGGACCTAGCACATATTTTCCTATGCCTTCCATGCAGTCGAGTGGACTCATTCATATGGAGCTAGGTGGATCTAGCATGCCCCGACCCATGCTTTCTGAGGATGATCATGGAGATACCTGTGCTCCCGGAGATTCTAGTGCTCCTGGAGATACCAGTAAATATTTATTCTTTTACTTATTTATACCAGTGCCCTCTGAGGATGATCATGTAAATAATTATTCTTTTACTTATTTAATTAGCGTGAAAAGTTGGGTATAACTCCACTTCTTAATGAGCTTCATCTAGAGACACATCTTAAGAGAAATGGAGAGTTTGTTGACGAGCGGTCAAGAAACACTCAAGTAAGTTTTTCTTATATTTAAAACATTTTATTTATTTCTTTTATATGGACCTAGCTTATTTGAATTATTATAACATTTAATTTTATTTGTAGGAGGAGTTTGATAAACAACTTGCTCTACAGTTGTCAGAGCATCCTGAACTTGAACCACCATCAGGATATCCTGTTGATCATGCGTTGAGTTTTCGGACATGGTATAATGTTTCAGGTGGGAAGAAGAAAAATGAGAGAGAGTATGGTGCTGGAGGGTATGCTAAAACTATCAAGCAGCGTGATAGAAGTTTTAGAATGAGACCTGCTGATGGAGAATGAACATCAACTCCACCTATATTAACCGCCGAAGTGCTTGAAACTGTGAGAAACTTGACGAATACTGAGGCAGCACTCCACGTAGCAGGAAGAAATGCAGAAATTGATGAGATGAAGATAAAACAATTAGAGATGCAACAAGAAATGCAGAGAAGAGAAAATGAGTTGCGGGAAGAAATGAGGAGGCAAACACAAGAGTATCAAGAAGCAATGCGGATTGCATATGAGGGGTTCAAAGATTTGATCAATTTTTTGCTTAGCAAAACTCTGGTGGTGGATTTGGAAGAACTAATGGATATGAAGGAATTGTTGAAGAAGAAGAACAAGGAGAAGAACAAGATGAACAAGAATAGGATCTTTAATTTTGAAAATTTATTATTTATTTTAATTTGTATGAAAGAATTTATGTTAACTATTTTAAACTTAAAACTTTTATTTTAATTTGCATGAAATTTTATTTTAATTTTTATTATATGATTGAATTTTATTCATTATATTTATTATGTTTAATTATATTTATTATATTAAATTTTAATACATTTAATTAATATAATTATTATTACTGGTTTTTATTTTATGAATATTAATTTTTTTAAAAATATTTTTACGATTTGTCAGGGGATAAACTCTTGGAAAAATGTCCATGTCTGCATTTTGTCAAGGGCTTAACCCCTCGCAAAAGCAAAAGCATTTACATTTTGCCACGAGCTAATCCCCACTCAAAAAGTCTGACACACTGCTCCCTATCATACGCGCATACTTCTGCATCATGCAGACTATATAATCTATATTGCACTTAGCGAGGGACATAATCCCTGACAAATTTCACACGTATAATACTCCTTGGAAATTTATTTGCGACCCCCAGTTTTCTTAGGGGAGCAGTCCCCTCGCAAATTTTACATTTGTGAGGGGTTAAACCCCTGGCAAATAACGTTTTTTTTTATAGTGATAGACCTAAGGAATTTGTGTGATGATATGAGCCTAAAAGACCTAATTCAATTATAAGATTAGAGCGCAATGGATAATTGAGATTCTCACATCACATAAAATAGATGATGTAGCTTAGAGAATTGTCATAGATGTCATCCTAAAAACTAACTCGCCTACATATAAATGATCTAGAAGCACTTGTGTGCTTATATTCTCACGTAACATATTCAAATGAGATAGGTGTCGCTGTCTATCTCGAATTCATGATTTTTTTTAAATAACCAAGAGTTTTGTAGTTTTAAAACCAAACTAACAAACCTTCCCCAATAATTTCCAATCTAACTATGTTTCAAACAAAAAAAAGTGAGTTAAAGAGGAGGCGCTACTTGAATTGACGCCTCCTATATTTTTTTCAATTTTTTCCATTTACCTGGAGATTTTCCTGCAAATTTGATGTTTCTTGTAGTTTACTCGCGGATTTACCTGTAGATTATTTTCCGCAGGTAACTCCATAGAAAAATCCGTAGCTAAATCCACAAATAATGTCAAACCTGTAGGAAAATCCACAGATAACTAAAAGATTTGAAAAATATATAGAAATTGGCAACTCTTCTTTAATTTTTTTTGTTTGAAATAATATTAGATTACAAATTATTAGAAAAGGTTGGTTAATTTGATATAAAACTTTAAAAATTGGTAATTTTTTAAAAAATATCTCGAATTCATCCCAAAATATAAAATTATGTTTATCTATTAACAATCTCAATAATACTACTGTAAAAATATCAACCAACTAAAGCAAACTTGAATTAAATTCACTATAAATAGAGATATAACCTCTGAGTATGATCATGTATTACCTAGTCACATAAAATCTATCTGTATACATTTCATCATATTTTAGCTTAGAGTTTTCTTTGCAGGTACATACTCTCTTTTCACTTGAAAAAGAAAATTAAAAGAAAAAAAGACAAAGATCAAACGCCAGAGTTAAAAATCACTTCTATTAGCGTGAAGGCTACATCACCTATTCTAGTGATCAAAATTAAAAAATCATTTCTATTATGATGAAAGCCACATCACACTCTAACTCTAGTGATCAAAATTGAAATATTACAAACTTATATATTGTAAATTCCCAATTTTGGGTGGCATGATGTCAATCAAAGTGATGGTGACGAATTTGTAATGACATATGTAAATCCCACCAAAGAAATAATATAATACTCAAATATTTGGGAAGGAATATATATGTGCCTTCCCCTCATTCTTTACAAGGTTAATTTTTCTATATATATTATTGGCCATCCCAGCATGTTTTCAAAGCTCTAATATATAAATTTACAAGTC
Organism: Vicia faba; assembly: GCA_948472305.1. NCBI lineage: Eukaryota > Viridiplantae > Streptophyta > Magnoliopsida > Fabales > Fabaceae > Vicia > Vicia faba. Next base: position 1,208,864,924 of record OX451738.1, on the reverse strand, counting down.
ACAAATATAAAGTCATAATGTTGTTTAATTTCCATGAACAGTGGAAGCCAGTTTTGGTTATGATTATAGTGAATTTAGCTTTATCCGTTGTCAATGTATTATTGAAGAAGATTCTTAATGAAGGAATGGATCATTTAACCATTTTAACATATCGACAAGCAATTGCATCCATTTTCTTGGCACCTATTGCTTGCATATTTGAAAGGTACCATATATAATTACATGTTGTTAGTTATTATTTATGTATTTGAATGATTTTGTTGTTTATTTTTAATATTTATATTTTACAGGGAAAGCAAGATTGATGGCCATATAATATGTCTCCTTTTCTTTAGTGCTCTTGTAGGGTAAGTACTCTTCTAATCAACTGTTGGCTAAACATTAATATTATTATTTGAAAGAGTGATTATGATTTTATTGAATGTATTTCAGAGTGACACTCACACAATACCTCTTTCTTATGGGACTTGAATATACATCAGCAACTTTCTCATGTGGATTTCTCAATACAGTGCCTGTATTCACATTCATTATGGCTCTTCCTTTGGGGTAAGACAAATTATACTCATTTAATATTACTAATAATGAATCTTTTTTATATAATTTATTAAAATCTTTGGCATGGAAATCTTAGGATGGAGAAAGTGAGCATGAAAAGCAAGAGTTCAAAAGCCAAAATCTTGGGAACTTTTGTGTGTATTGGTGGAGCTTTGTTATTGATTCTTTACAAAGGAGTACCCTTAATCAACTCACAATCTCATCATCCCATAGCTGAGAAAGTCACAACAACAGGATCAACCTCTAATTTAAAGAAATGGATTATAGGTTCAATATTTCTACTTGCAACTTGCCTCTTCTGGTCTTCATGGTTTCTTATACAAGAAAGGGTTGGCAAAAATTATCCATACCAATACTCTAGCACAGCCATTTTGTCATTCTTTGCTTCCATTCAATCCGCGATATTAAACTTGATCATACATAGAAACAATGCCAAATGGATTCTCAAAGGAAAGCTTCAGATAATGAGTATTTTATATTCTGTAAGAATATCATTTTGAAAGTTTATGCATTTCAATTTATGAGTACAAAGTTTTGCATTTGCACTTAAATTTGCTTTCCTAGGGGTTGGTGGGATCAGGCTTATGCTATGTGGCAATGGCATGGTGTGTCAAACAAAAGGGTCCAGTATTCACTGCAGCATTTACACCACTTTTGCAAATGTTTGTGGCTGTGCTTGATCTATGTATTTTACAAGAGGAAATTTATCTAGGAAGGTTAGTTTTAACTATCACTCTTATTTTTTCCACTTTTTACAATGCATTTTCTCTAAAACCTTTCTATATGCAATAACCAGTGTTGTAGGATCAATCTTTGTTATTTCTGGCATGTATATGCTCTTATGGGGTAAAAGTAAAGAGAGAGAACTGTGTAGCTTGAAGGACATTCAAGAAAATCAAAAGGATGAAGAATGTCACTAACAATACCATCAATTCCACTACGAATAATCGAGACCAGGGAGCTGTTTATGCTAAGGCATCTGTCCAAGAACAATAGCAATGAAATTGTAACGTTTTATAAATGTAGTAAGTATATATACTAGTGACAGAAAGAGCACAGGCTTATCATTAGTTGTAAACGTTGGATTTGTTGAATGCTATAAATAAGTTTACGTAAAGAGTATAAAATTGGTTTTATAAGGTTGAGTTAAGCCCAATTCACACGTTCTAAATCTAAAATAGTATAAAACATGCAACAATATTAAATATGATTGTACGTACCAAACGAAGTGCAAATAAATGTTAGATGACTTCTACTTCTATTTTTACACCCATGTCAACAACCATAACCATCTGACTACAATAAATGTCATCAACTTGTGCTTCCACCCATTGTTATTCCAATTCTATCATGATTTAAAGACCATAAGAACTAAAATATTGGCGGAATCTCAACATTTTTTCTAAAATATGGGAGGTAATATCATTATTCATATAGGGGAATGGAGAAGAGACTAATTCATATAGAGAAATGTGAGTCGCTGCCTTCCCCATTCAAAAATAGGACTAATCACATGATACACACAATCACATGTCAAAGGATATACAGAATCTCATGTCAAGACATCCCCTCCACTTCTTCAAAAAGAAAGGTAGTGATAAACCATGTTTGAATTGGGATCTAGCTAGAAGAAATAAGGTTCGGTTTAGGTAGGAATACAAATATTATTCAAATACAAGAACATATCTTAATATTATGTTAGAGAATCTTAGTTTATCCATTTCCAATCTTACGGTGTGTTTGGTACAAGCAATTTGTCGATGAAAGTGTTGAAACATGCAATCACATAATTGGTGAACAATGAAGGATTAGGATATGTGGAGAAGAAGATAGTAAGAGAGAAGAGATAATTAGAGAGAGAAAGAGAGTAATTGAGAGTGAGAATGAATAATTGCATTAGTTTTAGATGAGGATGTCTCCAAGGCATTTATATAAGTGTTACACAACAATTGAGACCTAAAACAAATCATTAAACAACAAGAAAAAGCTAAAAATTGGGTGTGTAACCGGTTATACATATCAAAACAGAAACTATTGACTGTCAGATGTAATCAGTTATCGCGTATGCGTAACCGATTAACGCCATCTCAAAAGTGCTTTTCTTGCTTCGAGAAGTTTTTTTTTCATCCGTTGTAACCGGTTACACCTTGTGTTAACCGGTTACAACACTTGAATTATCATGATTTCACTGAACACACCACCTTATTTCAAATCCTACAAGTCCTTCATGCTCATCTTCAACCTTTTGAACAAATCATTTGTGACTCCCTTAGTCAACAAGTCAGCAATTTGGTCTTCACTTCTACAATATCTCAATCTTAACTTGCCTTCACTAACAAGCTCCCTTAAATAGTGCAATCTCATCTCAATGTGCTTGCTTCTACCATGTGAAAATGTGTTATTAACAAGACTAATAGCTGAAACATTATCAACCAAGAGTGTGAGAGTCTCACCTTTATTGCTATCTAACTCTTCTAATAGATTCATTAGCCATACAACTTGGTACGCACATAACGAAGCGACAATATACTCAGCCTCATAAGGTGAGAGTACAACTATCGGTTCCTTCTTCGAGCACCATGAAATTGGTGCTCCACCTAACATAAATATATATCCAACTGTATATTTTCAATCATCTTTATCTCCACCAATTGGAATCGGTAAAAACAACCAAATTGCATTTTCTACCCGTATCCGCTGCGGGAAAGAGAATTTCACAGTCAATCGACTCCTTGGTGTATCGTAGGATTCTCTTGACTGCTGCCAAGTGAGACACATTTGATCTCTCCATGAATCTACTCGCTATACCAACACTAAACGCGAAATCTGGCTGCATATTGCACAAGTACCGTAATGATCCAATCAACCTTTTATATTAAGTAGGACCTACGTCCTGGTCCTCTTCATTCTTGGACAACTGCAACCTTGCTCCAGCTGGTGTAATGACACCATAGAAACATTACAATGCTCCATATCACACATCTTCAATATCTCAAGAGCACATATCCTTTGATGCATAAACAATCCTCTTTTGAACTTATGAAAATCTATGCCAAGAAAGTATGTCATGATACTAAGGTCGCTCATATCGAATTCTTTCATAAGCTCACTCTTGAACTTAGAAATACTCTTCTCGTTGCTGTTAGTGATCATCAAATCGTCCACGTATAGACAAAGAATGATCACGCCTTCATTTGTATCTGTCTTCACATAAATTCCATGCTCTAACACACATTTCTTGAAGTCAACATCAACTAGTAAATCATCTATCCTTTTATTCCAAGCTCTAGGAGCGTTCTTCAAACCACATAACACTTTTCTCAACTTGTAGAACCTTTCCTCTTGATTTTTCATAACAAAATCAAGGGGTTATTCTACATACACTTCTTCTTCAAGCGGACCGTTCAAAATTGCAAATTTCCCATCCATTTGATAGATATACCAATTGATGATATTCGTAATGCCGATAACTAGCCTTATGGTTTCGATTCTAGCAACCGGTAAAAATACCTCATCAAAGTCTACACCTTCTCTTTGCAAATAGCCCTTCGCAACTATTCGAGCCTTATTCTTGATTATTTCACCTTTGGGATTTGCCTTTATCTTACAGGATCATCTTACACCAATCAAATTATTACCTTTCAGTAGATAAACCAACTCCCAATTATTGTTTTTCTCAATCGATTCCATCTCCTCTTTGATTTCACAAACCCACTTTGGATCACTCAAGGTATCTTCTGTGCTAACGGGCTCGAATTCGGCCATAAGTGCAAAATGGGAAAAATCACCATCATCATTTATCTTGTTATCCCGGAATATCTCACAATATTGGAGTCTTTGAGGCAAACCTCTATGCCTAGTTGTTCATCTCATATTTTCATCAATTTTTGCTTCGACGTACGACTCTTCTGTAGTTTCAACTTTTCTAGAATCCAAAAAATTGTGTGTAACTAGTTAATGCTTTCCTGTAACCGGTTAACGCCTACATATAACTGGTTAACGTCTAAGTATAATCAGTTACATGTTTCTCCACCTGCTTCAATTCATCGATTACAACGTCCCGACTGATCACAATCCTCCTGTTTTCAACATCAAATAGCTTGTAACCTCCAGTAGGGATGATATCCAACAAGTATCATCATCTCCCCTTCATTATCCAACTTCTTTCTAAGTTGACCCTGAACATGTCGATATGCCACAGAACCGAAAAACTCTCAAATAGTTTATATTCGGCTTGTATCTACACCATTATTCTTCTAGTGTTATCTTCTCAAGCTTCTTATAGTACGACACATATTCAACAAATAGGTGGTTGTTAATACCACTTCTCCCCACAACTCTTTCAACAAGTTGTTCCCTTTTAACCTAATTCTCACTATGTTCGTAATCAATTGATTCTTCCTCTCGACAACACCGCTTTGTTGTGGTGTATAGGGTGGTACTACCTCATGCATTATCCCCTTTTCATCATAATACTTCCCAAAGTCATTTGTGACATACTCGCCTCTACCATCCATTTTGAGAACTTTGAGCTTGTGACTACTTTACCGCTCAACCATGGACTTGAACTTCTTAAACACTTTAAATGCCTCTTCATTTATTCATATTAGGTATGCCAATAGTTTTCTACTAAAATCATTGATAAAAGTGAAAAAATACCTATTGCCACCACATAAATCAACTTGCATCAGCCCACACACATTGAAATACACCACCTTAAGGTGATGCTAGGTTCTATAACTTGCATCATTGCTGAATTTACTCTTGTGTTGCTTTGCTTGCACATAATCTTCATATATCTCAAATGGAATGTTGATGGATGGAAATCCGATTACCATTCTGATAAAAATTGAGATGTCCAAGACAGTAGTGCCACAACCACTCTATTCGACATGCCGTTGTAGCAAGACACCTATGATCCATCATCTTCAACTCAATATTGAAAGTTCTATTTGCATCTATATGAGCTTTAAGAATCAAAACCTTGTTTGCATCTATAACGCACAAAGTTTTGTCTTCAATGTAAATCTTGTAACCATTCTTAAGAAATTGGCCAATATTTAGAAGGTTACTGAAATTCTGGTACACACAATTTAAATTTCAAGACTGATATTTCAACATACAAGCATAATGTCACAACAGATGTAATGACATCTGCTAACTGACAGAACATTTACCAAAATAAAAACTATGCATAATTTAAATGCATACCGTAAAAGAACACAAAGAATTGTCAACCCAGTTCGGTGCAACTCACCTACTCTGGAGGTTACCAAGCCAGGAAAGAAATCCACTATCAGTAGTATTAATTTTAAGCCTAGACAGTCCCAGTTTAAAACTCATCACTTAATTACTACCCATTGCAATTTCTACATAAGAACCTCCTAGGTATGAGAACCCCTCTCACTTCTAATCACCACAGTGATATCAAACAATCTCAATCCCATGGAGTGTCTCAAGAAACCTAAATGAAGATTGATCTTCCAAAAAATACTTAGTTTTCCTTAAAAGTTTTAACTAAGAAGAATACTCAACTCTTTGCTTAAAAGCTTAGAGGAGAACAATAACTTGATAAACAAGTAATAATCAGTCAACTCAAATTCATCAAAAGAAACATGAGGACGTACAAAAATAAAAACTCCCTTGAAGAACCATCAAAACCTAAGACTAAGAAAAGTAAGCTTCCCCTTGTTTTTACAAAGTTCTTAATGAATTTAGGTCTAGGTAATTTCTTTAAATACTCCTCAGTAATCCATGGGCCTTGAATCTTCACCCATATATTACTTATTTCAAATGCTGAGGACTACACCAATTTATGTAGAAAGATCTCTTTAAATCTTGGAACAAAAAACAAGGTTTCCTAAATTGTCTCAAAGCCCAATTTTGGCAACCTGTGTACAGATGGAGATGAATCAAATGTTCAAGATTGAAAATTCTCGACCTGCAAAAAATCAGTGAGATAAAACCAAAAGGAATCTCACAACATCAAATTAGATTTGTCAAGAAACATTACAACTTGTATTGATTTTTTGGTACATGATGTTACAACATCTGTCAGAACATCTCCCTTCAAATGAACCTCACCAGCATGTTAGAACATCTTATATAACATCGTGTTGAAAATAATATTTTAGCAAAATTATGACAATCCTAAAACCATGGTACTAACAATCTCCCCTTTTGGAAAACTTTGGCTAAACAATATTAGCACAAAAATCTAGGAGAGAGGAATAAAACCACAAACAAACTGCATAAATAATATATCAAAGTTACAACAGCTACACCTTCAGACAGGTATAGTACTCCCCCTATCACAAATAATAAGTTATCTCCCTCAAGGAAAAACCCACACCAGAAGAGAAATTCGAAAGATTCTCAATACACACCAGACAAAATGTTGAAACATTTGTTAAGACATCCTCATCCTACACACTTGATTACATCAGTAGCAACAACAAAAGCACACATAAAGGCAGCAACGTGAAACATCATGCTCCCCTAAACAGTTGCATCCATAAAGCAATGACACTAGCTACTCCCACTTAAAATATCCCACTCCTAACACAATGTTAGTCACCATTAGGATACACACACACAAAACTTTACTCCCCCTTTTTAGCCAAAATCTTGACAAAAAGAAATAAAGTAAATATACACAATGGAAACACATAAAACATGAGAACATATGCACATAGGCAATACAAAAAAATGGAAGCACAACTAGAAACACAATTAAACTCAAATGGAAACAAACAACTAATAAACATCATATGGAAGCACACAAGTCATTGGAACCTTAGGTTCCTCAAAAATGAAGATACCAAGTTCACCCCTAAGCTTTTCAAACTGATTTGCGTCCAAAGCTTTGGTGAAAATATCATCCAGTTGTTTTCCAGTGACTATATACTCCAGAGTAACCACTTTATCTTCAACAAGATCTCTGGTAAAGTGATGACGAATGTTAATGTGCTTAGTCCTGCTATGCTGAATAGGGTTTTTTTGAAATATTGATAGCACTAAGATTGTCACAGTATAATGTCATAACATCTTGATTGACATGATATTCCTTCAACATTTGTTTCATCTATATCGGTTGTGAGCAACTACTCCCAATTGCAATATACCTAGCTTCTGCTGTAGACAAAGAAACACAATTATGTTTCTTACTAAACTAGGAAATCAAGTTAGTTCCTAAAAAGAAACTGAAATTTTGGCACTACAATAAAAATGTCAAGACTAATGTCTTAACACGCAAGCATAATGTCTTGACAAATGTTATAACATTTGCGGACTGACAGAACTTTCACCAAAATAAAAACTATGCAGAATTTAAATGTAGAAGGTAAAAGAATATAAGAAATTGTTAATGCAGTTCGGTGCAACTCACCTACTCTGAGGGCTACCAAGTCAGGAAGGAAATCCATCATTGTAGTATTAATTCTAAGCCTAAATAGTCCCAGTTTATAACTTATCACTTAATATCTACCTAGTGAAACTTTTGCCTAGAAACCTCCTAGATATGAGAAATCGTCATCTCACTTCCAATCATCAGAGTGATAACTACAACCACAATCCCAATGACTATAAACTACATCCACAATCCCAGTGACTAGAAACTACAACTGAAGATCAAAATACAATTAGAAAATATCAAACTATCTTGCTTACAAGCTTCAAGAGTGAGACAATAACTTGATAAACTATCAAATAATAATTAGTCAACTCAAATGCATCAAAACATACATGAGGACATACAAAGAAAAATAGAAGCTTCCTTGAAGAACCCTCAAAACCTAATACTAAGAAAAATAGACTTCCCCTTTTTTTTACAAAGTTCTTAATGAATTTAGGTCTAGGTAATTTCTTTAAATACTCCTCAGTAATCCATGGGCCTTGAATCTTCGCCCAAATATTCCTTGTTGCTCACGCTGAGGGTTGCACCAATTTGTGCAGAAAGATATCCTTAAATCTTGAAATAAAACACAATGTTTTCTAATTTGTATCAAAGCCCAATTTTGGCAACTTGTGTACAGCTGGAGACAAATCAAATGTTCCAAATTGAATATTCTTGACCTGCGAAAAATGAGTGAGATAAAACCAAAAGGAATCTCATAAAATTAAATTTAAATCTTCCAAGAAAAAATACAACATGTACTGATGTTCTGATACAGGATGTTACAACATCTTTCAAAATATATGCCTTCAAATGAACCTGAACAACATGTTAGAACACCTTCTATAACATCATACTGCAAACCATGTTATAGCAAAAAATATGCAAGTCCTAAAATCATGGTATTAACAATCTCCCTATTTGCCAAATTTTGGCTAAAACACTCTTAGCACAAAATATTAGGAGAGAGGAATAAAACAACAAACAAACTGGGTAAATAATATATTAGAGTTACATCAGCTACACAAACAGAGAGGTATAGTTCTCCCCCTTACACAAATAATAAGTTCTCTCCCTCAAGGAAAAACCCACATCAGAAGAGAGATCCAAAGGATACTCAACACATACTAGACAGGATGTTGGAACATCTGTTAAGACATCCTCATCATGCAAAACTGACTAGATTAGTAGCCACAACAGAAGCACACACAAAGGTAGTAACATGAAACAACATGCTCCCCCTAAATAGTTGCATCCATGAAGAAAAAACAAACATTTACTCTCTTAAAAGTAGTAGCACACAGTCCTATCACAATGTTAATGATATAACATCAGGACACTGTGATGCGGTGAGAGAACTGACTTTGAGGTTTTGCGTTTGTGTTCGCTAATGTTTTGGTTTAGCAAGAGTCGCCATCGAGTTTTTATTTTATCCAAAGGAAAGGTCAAAAAGCACAGGAAAGACCTTTGAGATGTTTTCTTGGGTTCGGGGAGTAGATTATGAAAAGGGAAGGTGTTAGCACCCTTTTCATCCATGGTTATCCATGGTCTCTTAGTTACTTGTTTAGATCACTTGCTTTTGCTTTTCAATTGTTTGAAATGGTGCTTTGTGTGTGGTTTTGAAAATGCTTTTAAAAAGAGGCCTTGTCTAGGCAACCTTTGTAATGATTCTTGTTTGAATATATACAAAGGTGTATTGTCTTTTGAAAAGATTTTCAATGTTTAAATGTTTGATTTGGGAAATGTTTTGAAATTGTGTTGTGAAGTGTGTTTGAAAATAGCAAGGATGTTTTACAAGTTTTGATCAAGTAACTAAGAGTTGTCTACCCTATTTTACTCAAAGATCTTTCCTACACATTTTAACCCTTTTGACAGTGTTGTTTTACCATAGTATTTGGTAAACAAACTTGTATTAGGATGTTGGACGGGACAGGCGCGGGTCATCATATTGACCATGATAGCAATTGTGCTAAGTATCTTTAGCAATTCTTGAGGGACTAGATCATTTTATTTAGGCAACCAAGATAGCGTCTCGAGGGACTATGATCTTTTGTTTTGTTTTTGTTTTGCCAAGATACCTAGCATGCATACCATGGCCATTTGTTTAGGCAACCAAGTGGAGATACCTTAAGGGTGTTTGTGTGCAAGTGTGTTTTATTGCATGCATGATTTTATCTTGAATTAGGATTTTCTATTTTTCATTGATTTTTTATCTTGCCATACACATCCTAATTACTAGCATTTACATTTGAAAGCAATAAAAATGCGGAAATGTAAAATCCTACGCTATTACAATATTTAGGGGATGGGGGATACACACTTGTACATGGGGGGTGGTTCAACGAGAAAAATAGATAAAAAAAGAAAATAACAAAGGGAAGAAAAAGAGAAAGAGAGAGAGGGCTAGCGCGCTGCTGAGAGGAAGTTAGAAGTTCTGACCCAGGCCTGCTGCAGGTTATCAGCCTGTTAGTGAAAATGTATGAGTCAGAACTTCTGACTCTGGTGCCCTGCAAAATAGAAACCTGTTAGTGGGGAGGTCAGAACTTCTGACTCCCATGCGCTGCAAGACAAAAGTTTGTTAGTGGGGAAGTCAGAAGTTTTTACCCTGCTGGAAACACAATAATTTTCAGAAGTTCTGATATTATTGACAGCAAAACAGGCCTCAGAAGTGTTGGCGTCAAAGTCAGAGCTTGGTTTCCCCCTATGCTAGCCATAACATCTGCAGTTTTATTATTTTTCCATAAAACAGAAGGCATGCCTAGGACAATCTCAGCAGGTATCAAAGTGTTTCAGAAGACAGAACCAAAGAGGTCACTTCCTACTTAAGCATTCAGAGGCATGAAAATCCTCAGAACACATACAGCAGCAACATGATATCTACATTGTGTTTATTGAGCATGCAAAGCTGATGATGCTTAGCAGCGTGATGAGAGTCAGCCGGTGCTTACCTTGCTGTTGGAAGAAAATCTGTGAGTTGGAGATAGCTTTAGCTCTGATGGTGTTCTGGACAGGTTCTTTTTAGAATGGGTGGATGGAAAAGATATATGTATGTATGGTCAGGAACTGTATGGGCGTTCTCTAGTCAGGAAGCAAACTGGGTATCAATGAAGTGTGGAGGCAGGAAGTTCAAAGTTATGAAACACTAGGGATTTTGGCAGAGTTTCACAATGTTTTCTTACTAGAGATTTTTGTTCCTCTTCTAGCAATTTTACTGGATTTTCTTTTGTCTCCTTTTTTAATGGACAATGGTGTCCTATTTATAGGCAAGGCTTTGTGAATTTTTGAATGTTAAATGGCGCCAATATTATGCAGTAAAAGTTAACTTGTTCTTGAAGGAAGTTCATGAAAAGTTGTGATGATGGACAACTTTTCAGCCTAGGTTGGAACAGTAAGAGAGGATTAAGGAGAAGTGACACCCATAGGCGAAAAGTGGCACATAGACCCATGCCCAAGCCTGCACAAGGGTGTTACCAAGCCACACGTGGAGAGACCCCTTGGATGAATGCTCAAAAGTGGTTGTGAGCATTAATGAGTGTGATCGGTGGAAATAGAACTGACTGTTTAAAGCTGGTTTCGCGAAATGTCGCGGAAGCAAGAGTCGCCACCCTCTTTTATTTTCTCCAACATGGACAGGACAAAAGCACAACAAAATTCCTTATGAGAATGTTTCTCGGTTCGGGAGGTAGATTTATAGAAAGGGAAGGTGTTAGCACCCTTTCTATCCATGGTTATCCAGGGGCTCTTAGATACTTGCTCTTATGTTTTCAAAATGTTTGCTTTTCAAAATGTGAGTGGGTTTGAAAAAGTTTCTTTGAAAGATTTCTGAATAACTCTTGTATATGTCCTCAAGAGTGTTTGAAAAATTTGTTTTGAAAGCTTTTGAAAGTGTCAGTGTGAAAAGATTTTTGTTTTGTTTTTTAGAGAGCAAGTACCCATGAGTCATCTACCTACCCTAAGGAATTAGGCTGTGTAAAAGTCCTTAAGGTAGTGCCATCCCACCATTGAGAGGTAGGTAGCACCACCGTTGGAGGTGTTCGGGTCAATTCGATTGTAGGGACAGTGTGGTCACCGAAGCAATAGCAGGACACCTTAGAAGTTACCCTTACATCCTAGATCCTTTTTTAATCCGAGGCAACCGTTTCGAGGCAACTGTTTCGAGGCGACTGGATCACGGACATAAGAGCGACCGCTAAAACGTCCTATACTTGACGACCACGTTTCGAAGGCAACGAGTGAGGCGTACCCTAGAAGTGGTGTGTGTATTTGTGTGTTGTTTTCATGTTAACAATTATCTTTGATCATGGCATTGTGAGCTACGCGTTGTTTTTTAGTTATCATACATTCTTTCATGCAATTTTAGCAGTTAGGAGTGCGGAAAATTAAAAGACGGAAATATAAAAGCTACGCTATTACAAGGCGCGGGTCTATACATCGCCAAAATACAAAGACCCGTTTTTGATAAAGATGCGGAAAGTAAAAGAAAAGTGATAAACCTAATTACTATTACATCCTTGAACATTTACATAATAATCAATAAGAAAAATAACGCGCGAAAGAATTAAAATTGAGGACGTCCAAGGGTTTTGACCCTTTGCTTGAAATTAAATTAAAAATTGAATACTAATTAATTATTTAATTAAAGAAAAGAAAATATGTTTTTTAGGTTTTTGGTATTTATGAAATAAAGAAAATTAAAATTAAAAGGAAACCCTAATTCTAAATTATTTTTGCTTATTAAGAAAATATTAAAGTTGACCTAATTTACTAATTAATTAATTTACATGTTTATTTACAAAAATAATAGTAATTAATAATAATAATAAATAATGATGATTAATAATTAATTAAGAAAAGATAAAAAATGTCAAAAACCTAATTCTATATATTTTATTTATTAAGAAAAAAGATTAAAATATAAACCTAAATTAAACTAAAGTTAATTGTTAGAATTTATTTACAAAATATTGAAATGGTGAAATTAAATATTAATTAAAAAAAAACATTTTTTGAGTTTCTGATTTTTTATGGAAGATTAATTTTAATGAATTAATAATAATTATAAAAAACAACAATTGAAAGAAATTAAAAGAAAGAAAAGAAAATTAAATTGCAAACCAAGGGGGTGTCAGGCCCATATGGAGGTGTTTGTGAGGAATTCAGGCCCATTAGCCAAAGCCTCGTTGACTTTCTGGTTGTATGCGTGCTGTTGACTGGAGTGCACCATGGAATTCACCTTCTGGCCTTCAGATTGCTCATCCAGGCCACTTGGCAAGCACAGGCGTGGGGCTCATGGTAGGCCATTGAATGAGGCGCTGCACTAGAAGACATTAAAACAAAAATCATGAATTATGTGGGGGGACCTGGGAATCGAACCCAGGTCCCAATGGTTGCAAGGCACGTCCTCCACCAACTGAGCTGTGAAACGCATTTGTATACATAATAGACAACAAATGTAATATATGAAAAAAGGTCAATTATGCTGAAAACATTAAAAAACGCGCTAAAGTTTGAATCTTCCAATCACGCTTGGACAACTATTGTCTTCTTCTTCTTTTATACCTGCAACATGAAACAAGTAGCGGGGGTTTTAAACCCCCACTAAGTGAAAGTCCTAAAAATAGCGAATAAAAGAGGAATCAACATAAATTGAGCGCGAGGGTATCATTTGATTCGTCTTGTTGCAACGAATTTGTCCATATAGGTTTGGAAGTCCAATTTTTCCATACAAGGAAAGCCCTAATTTGGATGTTCTGAAACCCTAACGTTTGTTCATGGCAGATTTTGATACAAGCAGTTTTAGCACAATTAAACTATATCAAAAGTTTCAGGGAGATGTCAGTAATACAAATCAATGATCAAAACATAGCAATGATGCGTAGAAATTAAAATTCGATTATGGAAATATTTGTTAAAACCATGATTCTGTTTTACCGTTTCCTTGAGCTATGAGGTTGGAAAGTATTTGCAATACGTTCAGGAGACCCTCAGCAAGGGATTAGAATCCTTTTTAGGCTTTGAAACGCGCTGCAAGTATGATTTCAGTTTTCAAGTTTCTCTTGAAAATTTGCAAATTGGTTATGGCGTATGAGCAGCTTTTTCGTGTATGTATGAGTAGGGTTAGCTTATGCGTATGTATGTGAATGATTCTAGGTCAAAAATAAGCCCACAAGTCCATGGATTAATGACTTGAATATTTGATTGCTAATCATATCTTTTTTCAATCTTTTTCCATGGAAACCTTGCCAATTATGGAAGATCTTGCCTTGTTGATTGAGAAACAAATTGCCAGCTTGCCCTAGTCACATTTGCTGCACAAAAAGATCTAAAAAAGCATATCTTTGAATTTTCTTATAATTAAAACCAATTAAATGAATTAATATAAATATAAATCCAATTAATTAATCAAAAATAAGAAAATAAATTACTTTGAGCTCAATGGGTCGTGCATAGGCTTTGGGTAATGATCCAAGAAAGAATTTGAGGCTCATTAGCAAATTTGAAGCTTTTTAGGCAAAGTTGACTTTTGAAAGTTCCCAAAAATTTCCCAACTTCTCCAATGCATATCTTGCTCAATTTTGAAGCTATGAACATGTTCTTGGACATTTTGGAAAGGTCTTGAAATCCTCTAACCAATGCCTTTGGTCCCATGTCATTTTGATTTACCAATCTCAAGTTATGGTCTTTGACTTAAAGTGCCTTTTTGTTGACTTTTGAAAATGACCTATAATGTTGAAATTGATAACTTTTTGTGAGAGCATTTCTTGGACTTGGAGTGTGAAGATGAGTTGTAGGAAATGTCATCCACTTCAAAATGAGCTTTGGATGGGATTTTTTTGATGAACCATGAAAATGTTATGCCTTGGTCAAGTTACAGTTGACTTTTCAGCAGTCCAAAAATAGAAACTTTTGCATCTTGAGACTTTTTGAGCCATGCTTGTGGAATCATGATCAAGAATTGATCAAATGATGATTGTGGCTTCAAAATAAGATGTTGACCAAAAATTTTGACTTTTGACTGTCAAATGACCATTTTGCCCCTGCAGTTGACTGTGAAGCAATTAAGGTTTTTGACTGTACAACTTGATGCTGTGAGTCTTGAAACTTGGCCTATAGATGCTTGACAATGTATATGGGCATATGGGACTTGATTGGACCCTTGAAAACCTCAATTTCTTTGCAAGAACCAAAACCCTAATTTTGACTGTGTTAGGAGGCAAATGGACTGTGCAACTCTTGAGAGATTTTGAAGCTTGATCTTGAGATTGATCTTGGCAAATTTTGAAGGATATGGGAGGGCAAATTTTGGGGTACAACAATGAGCATTAAATGGTGATGAGATTTGTCAAAATCCAAAATCTTGTAATAGGAGATTTTGCATCATTACCTAAAACCTGAGCCAGCAGTTCTGCTTCACCAAAAAGAACAACGTAAACCACGCTCTGACCTTGGTCTCTTGCTGCCTCAGCAAATTCTGAGAGTTTTCCAGACTTCCCAGCATGCTCCTTTGATCTGCCTTTAAAAACTCTGGACTTAGTGATTTTGCTTCAGTATTTTACCCAATCTGTTGATCCCATTACCTTCTGATCACATTACCTTCTGATCCCAGTACGTTCTGAAGGAGTTTCAGGCTTTGTTGCCTTCTTCACACTTCTCTAGAAAACTCTGGCTGAACTTGCATAACTGCTGAAAGAGCCAGGTTCTGTTTAAAGATCACGTGCTGAACCACGTTTACAATCCCTGACTGAGTTGGTGTAGCTGCTGAAGAGCCACCTTCTGACTGAATGTTATGTACTGAGCCCGGTTTGCAACTTCTGACCGTTTCTTCCTGAAGGTTGGTTCAGAAGTTCTGAAGTGCCATTTTCTTCTTAAACACTTTTCTTTTAGAAAAAATTCTACGTATTTAGAATTTAACGTTTCCAAGGTAAAATTTTTGACTTTTGAGCTTGCAGATGACCATTCTGCTCTTGTAAATGGTTTACCTGGAAAGGAATGATAATTAAGGGCTTGGATTTGTTTAAGAGAAAATATGAGAATTCAGGATGAATTCCTGAAGGATGAGAGGGCAAATTTTGGGGTACAACAGCTGCCCCTGTTCAATCTTCTTAAACCTGAAGAGTTAGATTGGCGAGTTTGCCTTTCGTGACTCGAAGGTAAAAGAGGATTGGACACTAGAGTGCCCGTAAATTTGCGCTCGTCAAAGTGCAGCGGAGGGAATGGGCTTAAAGATGCCATTTGGAGATGGTAGAATCTTGCTGGAGATGGGCTTAAAGATGACATCCAAGATTTGTTTGTTGAGAATCAGGAGAATGAACATCAGATTGGTGTCTGTATTAGGAGCGTATCTGAGTTGTTTCTGGATTTAATTCTTGAATGAATATCAGAATGACTGCCGTGTCTGGAGTGTATCTGCATTTTATCTGAATTCTGAATGGGCGACAGAAAAACATCCGTGTAAGGAGCATCTCTGGGCAGGGGATAAATTCCGAATGAGTGACAGAATGGCAGCCGTGTCTGGTGCGTATCTAGACTGTATCTGAAATTGAGATTCATATGAGTAGCAGAATGACTTCCGTGTTTGGAGTGTATCCGCATTTTATCTGAATTCTGAATGGGCGACAGAAAAACATCCGTGTAAGGAGCATCTCTGGGCAGGGGATAAATTCCGAATGAGTGACAGAATGGCAGCCGTGTCTGGTGCGTATCTGGACTGTATCTGAAATTGAGATCCGTATGAGTAGCAGAATGACTTCCGTGTCTGGAGTGTATCCGTATTGTAACTGGGATCTGGATGAGTAATAGAATGACCTCCGTGTCTGGGGTGTATCCAAACTGTATCTGAATAAGAGATTTGAATGAGTAATAGAATGACCTCTGTGTCTGGGGTGTATCCATACTGTAACTGGGATCTGGACAAGTGACAGAATGACTTCCATGTCTGGAGTATATCTGAACCTGAAGTTGATAGTTGAATCTGAATGAGAAATAGAATGGCTTCTGTGTCTGGAGCGTATCTAGTCTGTATCTGATTGCAGAATTATGAATGAGTAATAGAATGACCTCCGTGTCTGGGTGTATCCATACTGTATCTGAAATCTTTGAATATTTGTTAAAGGTAGCTTTTAATCTTATCCTGAAAAGGGTAAAATGTTAGCTAAAACATAAGGTTATGTTGCATGACATGTATGATGCAACATAATGTGTTTTATTAATGCTTATGATATATGAATGTAATATATGCTCATGTAAGCTGATTAGCTGTCTTGCTGAGGAAACTATATCCTTGATAGTTGGAGATAATGAAATCTTCGACTGCTGCCGGGGAAAATAAATCCTGGACCGTTGTCGGAGATAGAAAAATCCTTGGTGACTTGTGGGAATTAACGAGAACCTTGACAAATTCTGTAGGGATGTAGGAATCATTAAGTCTTCTTGAGAAACCTTCTTGGGGAATTAAGAGAACTTTGATGACCATAGCTGGGGGGTACACCAATGGGAATCCTTACTCGGCTGGGGAATAGGGAAACTCTGAAGACCTCTACTAGGGGATTGAAACCTTGGAGGCTTCCACTGGAGAAATGAGAACAAGAATCTTCGTTCTGCTGGGAAATAACTCCATGGGGGGAAAATAAATCCACGACCACTGCTGGAGATTCAAGATTTTTGATATCCTCTGTAGGGAGAAGTCAAACTGCTGGGGGAAATAGGATTTTGGGTTGTAGGCCAATCTAATGGGGACTTCAAAAATGAAAATCTTTGTTCCGTTAGGGGGTATCAGGGAATAACTGAATAGTTTCTTGTGGGGATCTCAATGGCGTGGTGATTTGATCGTGGCGACTTCACCGGGGAAGAATAACTCTCTGGGGAATTACCTAGTTTTAAAGTGACTCTTCAGGGACAAAGGAGGAAACCGGATGATCTCCACCGGGGTTTAAGGGTTGAAGTTTTGGACTCCGTTGGAGAAGAAAGTTTCATCTTCACTGAGGGTTTGCAGTTCAAAGTTTTCTGGCTCCGCTGGGGATTGGGAGTTTGGAAACTCAAATCTGATGGGGATTTTGAAACTTAACTCCGCTGGGGGGATGTATTCCAAGGCTTTAGCTCTGCCGAGGATCTGGATGATGTATTGCAGCGGATTTTCTCATGGAATAGCCTAAAGACATTTTCCTATACGTTCATCCTAACAGTAATTATTCTTTGTCATTCTGGTCTATTTGTAAGCAGTGATTATATTCAAATGCATATGCTCATTTAATAAATCATTGGACGTTTTCAAATAAAACACAAGTGTAAAAAAGAAAAGGCAAAAAAATTTTTTTTTTGCACTTTGAAGTATCTTTGTATTAACTTTGTGTAAGTATTTTGGTACAAAGGAGACAGACACCCTAGTAAGAGAATGTTGTCATAAAATTGAGAAAAATTTTATACAAAGCAAGATGGCTATGTGTAACAATTCCATGGGGTTCCCATTCTACTATAGCCTTCATTACTCTGAGTATCTTGTCCATTCGTTGCTTCTTCCGCAAATGATTGGATTGATCAGAAGCTTGGAGCTTGTCCGTGAAGAGGTTGTCCTTAAAGTGATCCGACGAGACATAGTCATACGCTTTAATTCCCTAACTTTTTCCTGGATCGCCCTTTCAGGTTTTCGATCCACCAGGAAACCCTTTTTTTCCTAAGTCGCCCTTTCGGGTTTTCAACTTGCCGGGTGTACAGATTTTTTTTGTTTATCCCTAATTTTTGCCTGACCCGCCCTTTCGGGTTTTCGATTCACCGGGATGCCCACTTTTGCCCAAGTCGCCCTTTCGGGTTTTCAACTTGTCGGGTCATTCATGCGTAGTATCTTTTGACTATGTCTGCGTTCGCAGGATGCGGCAGGTCATCACCGTCCATGGTGGTTAAGATCATTGCCCCACCAGAAAAGATGTTTTTGATCACAAATGGTCCTTCGTAAGTAGGAGTCCATTTTCCTCTGGGATCACTTTGTGGCAAGATGATTCGCTTGATTACAAGGTCCCCGACTTGATATACTTGTCTCTTGACTTTCTTGTTGAAAGCCTTGATCATACGTTTCTGATACGCCTGACCATGGCAAACAGCAGTAAGTCGCTTCTCGTCAATCAAGTTAAGTTAATCAAGCCGGGTCTGAATCCAATCGTCTTCACTCAAACCAGCATCTTTCATGATTCTCAAGGAGGGAATCTGAACCTCGATAGGTAAAACAGCTTCCATGCCGTATACCAAAGAATAGGGTGTTGCCCCAGTTGAAGTGCGTGTCGTGGTACGGTACCCGTGTAGAGCAAACGGTAACATCTCATGCCAGTCCTTGTAGGTGACTGTCATCTTTTGAATGATCTTCTTGATATTTTTGTTCGCATCTTCGACAACACCGTTCATCTTAGGCCGATAGGGAGATGAATTGTGATGTTGAATCTTGAACTGCTCGCACAGAGCGGTGATCATAGTGCTGTTCAGGTTTGTACCGTTGTCCGTGATGATACGGTCAGGGATACCGTACCGCAAATGAGGTTCTGCTTGATGAAGCGGGCAACCACATTCTTTGTAACGGAGGCAAAGGAAGCTGCTTCGACCCACTTGGTAAAGTAATCAATAGCCACCAGGATGAAACGATGTCCATTGTATGCTGTAGGTTTGATCTCTCCAATCATGTCTATTCCCCACATCATGAATGGCCAAGGAGCTGTTAAAACATTGAGAGGAACTGGAGGAATATGTACCTTGTCAGCATAGATTTGGCATTTGTGACAAGCACGAGAATGTTGATGACAATCAGCTTCCATGGTAGACCAGTAGTAGCCTGCCCGTAGAATCTTCTTAGCCATTGTATGGCCGCTTGAGTGGGTGCCAAAGGTGCCATTATGTAGTTCAACCATGATCTGCTCGGCTTCAACCTTGTCCACACAACGGAGTAGGACACAATCAAGATTGCGTTTGTATAGGATACCATTGCTCAGAAAGAACTTGGCCGCGAACCTCCTTAAGAACTTTTTGTCGTTGACTGAAGCTCCCTCAGGGTATTCTTGTGCTTCGAGATACCTTTTGATTTCATGAAACCAAGGTCGGTCCACTACTTCTTCGATATTAATCTCGTGACAATGTGCAGGTTCGTCCATTCGCTCGATGGTGATTTGAGGTGCCTCATTATCCCAGTTAAGTTTAAACATGGAGGACATTGTAGCTAGTGCATCTGCTAGCTGATTCTCTTCTCGCGGGAAGTGCTCGAAGGTAATCTGCTCGAAGTGTGGTAACAATGTCAAGACATGTTCTTTGTATGGGATGAGATTAGGATGTTTAGTGTCCCACTCTCCTTTGATTTGACTGATAACCAAAGCTGAGTCCCCAAATACAATCAAAGATTTGATTCCCAAGTCAATAGCAGCCTTGAGACCAAAGATGCAAGCTTCATACTCGGCCATGTTGTTGGTGCAGTTAAAGAAAAGTCTAGCGGTGAAAGGTGTATGGCAGCCTTCTGGAGAGATAAGTACCACACTGATACCGTTCCCAAGTGCGTTGGAGGCACCACCAAAGTAGAGAGTCCATCGGGATCCTTGTTCAGGTCCGTCATACGGTCCGTTACCTTCAATGTTGTCAAATGTCATAATGTCCTCGTCAGGGAAGTCGAATCTCATAGATTAATAATCCTCGACGGCTTGGTGGGCCAGATGATCGGCTAGCACACTCCCCTTTATGGATTTTTGGGTCGTGTACTGTATATCATATTTGGTGAGGATCATCTGCCATCTAGCGATTCTTCCGGATAAAGCAGGCTTCTCAAAGATGTACTTGATCGGATCCAGTTTAGAAATCAGCAAAGTGGTATGTGTCAACATATACTGCCTTAGCCAGCGAGCAGTCCATACCAAAGCGCATCAAGTTTTCTCAAGCAGTGAGTATCGGGTCTCACAGTCGGTAAACTTTTTGCTAAAGTAATAAATGGCATGCTCTTTTCGGCCAGACTCGTCATGTTGGCCCAATACGCACCCCATTGAATTATCCAAAACAGTCAGATACATGATTAATGGCCTTCCTTCGACGGGCGACATCAAGATAGGAGGTTCCAGCAAATATTCCTTGATCTTATCGAAAGCAGCTTGACAGTCATCATCCCATTTAACCACCTGATCTTTCTTCAACAGCTTGAAGATTGGTTCACAGGTAGATGTTAGGTGAGAGATGAACCTGGCAATGTAATTTAGGCATCCCAAGAAACCTCTGACCTCCTTTTCAGTGCGAGGGGCAGGCATTTCTTGTATAGCTTTGACTTTGGCAGGATCAATTTCGATGCCTTTGTTGCTGACGATGAATCCCAAGAGTTTACCGGACTTGACTCCGAAAGTGCACTTGTTAGGGTTCAGTATGAGCTTATACTCTTTCAACCTGACAAACAGCTTTTGCAGATGGTCAAGGTGTTCTTCTTCTGTTTGGTAACGGGCTATCATGTCGTCTACGTAAACTTCAATCTCATGATGTATCATGTCATGAAACAAAGCTACCATGGCTCGTTGATAGGTTACGCCGGCATTCTTCAGTCCGAATGGCATTACTTTATAACAGAAGGTACCCCACTGCGTAAGAAAAGTAGTCTTCTCTATGTCTTCGGGGGCCATTTTGATCTGATTATACCCTGAAAATCCATCCATGAAAGAAAATACCTTATGTTAGGCTGTATTATCAACCAGGATGTCAATGTGTGGTAGTGGAAAGTCATCTTTAGGGCTAGCCCTGTTTAAATCTCTGTAATCCACGCACATTCTGACTTTTCCGTCCTTCTTAGGCACAGGAACAATGTTAGCAACCCATTGTGGATATGAAGTAACAACAAGAAATCCAGCATTGAACTGCTTCATCACTTCAGCTTTGATCTTTTCGGACATGTCGGGTCTCATTCGGAGGACTCTCTGTTTGATTGGTGGACAGTCTTCTCTTGTAGGGAGACGGTGAACCACAATATCTGTATCCAGTCTCGGCATGTCTTCATAGGACCAGACGGAGATCTCAACATACTCATTCAACAGCTGAACTAAGCGCTCCTTGACACTTGGCTCCAGGTTGGCACCCACTTTAACCTCTTTTCTGTCTTCAACAGTACCTAAATTGATAGTCTCTAACAACTCTTCATGGGGAAGAATAGCCCTTTCTTCCTGTTGCAAAAGTCTAGCCAACTCTCCAGGCACTTCACAGTCTTCATCACCTTCGTATTCGGCATGATTGACCAGATCTTCAGAGTCACTGAAGGCCATAGCAGGATTGTTACCCATGGAATCCGGAGTGGATGGGTACCTGCATTTTGTGAGTGTGGGTGTGTGTAAGGGATAGCCATCCTCAAACAAATAAAATGTAAAAGAAATAAAATGAACACAAAAGTTTATGTATGTAAACGTCCATGATTCATTAAAAATGGCATATGCAAACGAAGAATCAAAAACCCTTACAAATGGACCTATATGCCCCGGGTAAGGCATAAGGCAAAAAGAGTGTACGAATTGTTTAATAATTACAGACCAAACAGGAAATGTTCAAAAGATAAATTACTGATTGATGAAAGTAATGGGAACAAAGTCTTTCGCCTCCCAGTTGTTCAGTCCTCCTTCAATGGTCGGGAAAATCCAATCTTCAAAATTGCTCTCGTCTTCAACATCTTCCAAAGCATGAACTCTGTGATGAGTGATTTTTAATGGTGGTCCTCCAGCCTGGGAGCGACACACAGTCTTCTGACCAGCAGCAGTGAAACCCAAACCGAACTTATTTGTCTTGAAAGGAAAATCTGGTAGCTGACCCCATACTGTGCTTCCTCCTTCCTTGACTACAGCCTCTGCATCTTTAAGGGATGACATCTGGGACACAGGTTTGGTAATGATGGGCACCTCAGTCATTGTCTTGGCTACCGCAACTTTAGGAGAAACCTCTTCAAAGTGTTGGAAAGGTGTTTCTATGAATTCACCATCTAACTCCACGTAGTGGAAACAGTTAAGGTGGCTTATCATATACTCCTCCTCACCATGAACTGTTATGATCTTACCCTGGACTGGGTATTTGAGCATCTGGTGTAGAGAAGAAGTGACTGCCCCAACGTTGTGGATCCATGGTCTTCCCAACAAGCATGAATATGAAGGACAAATGTCCATCACATAAAATGTACAGCTGGAAATTTCCGTACCCACCTTAATTGGGATGTCCACCTCTCCATGAACCATCCGCTTAGAACCGTCGAAGGCTCTAACAATGATATTACTGGGCTTTAAGGTCAAACTTTCACAGTCTAGTTTATCCAATGCTTTCTTTGGTAGGACATTTAAAGATGAACCGGTATCAACCAGAACGTGAGAAAGCGTGGTCCCTCTGCACTCTACCGAAACATGCAGCGCATCATTATGCTTTCTTCCCTTAGATGTTAGATCGGCATCAGAAAAGCCAAGACCATTGTCGGCTGTAAGGCTAGCTACACACTCTTGAAACTGATCCACATAAGTTTCTTGAGGCACGTGCACCATCTTTAGGAATTTGATCAAGGCTTTGGCATGAGCCTCGGAGCAGAGCAATAGAGCCAGCATAGAGATTTTTGAAGGGGTTTGCCCCAGCTATTCTACGACATCATAGTCGCTTTTCTTAATTATCTTTAAAATTTCCTCCATTTCCTTTTGGGTGGTCTCCGGGATAACCAAAGTCTGAGCCCTCGTCCTGACGGGCGCTTCTTAGATCCCCTTACCTTTATCGACAGTAACGGCAGAGGGTATATCTTAGGGAGTAACAACTTCTTCAATCACTGGACTTTGCACAGATATCTTGACAGGTACAGGAGCACTTGAGGGTCCGAAGATTGCCCTTGGAGGAGCAATCTCCGGAGAGAAGATTCTTCCGCTACGAGTGATCTTACTTGTCCCCGCAATATTTCCTATGTCAGGAGTTTCTTCATCGGAATTTCCTTCAACTGATTTGATCTGTTTTACACCGTGATAGAAGATCTCTCCTCCATAATTCCACGGTATTGTCTTATTGGACTTATATGGGATAGGCCCCGGCATAGTAATCTTCAGAGGTACACACTTTGGATCGGGTGTAATCTTAACAGGTCTTTTGGAGACCTTGGAAAGATTTTCGGAAATGGTGATTCTAGCAACATCATTGATTGGAATAACAGGGGTTACAGGAGTTTTCTTGAAGAGGATTTCTTGAGTATCCATTAGGCGTTGGATGCCTGACTTCAACAACGGACAGTCAGATTGCAAGGTCAAACAAAGGTAACAATCTTTTTCACAGCCTGGGAAAATCCCAGCTTTCAACGGATTCATCTTGATCATTGGCAACAGAGTCATTAAGTCATCAACAGCAGTAACATGAAGATCTTCTACAATAGCATGGACATTATAACCATGTTTTGGCATAGGAGCGGATATCACATTAGGTTTTTCAGGGGCATCAAACTCCACCTCCTTAGCATCTATTAAATATTAGATCTTGTTTTTAAGGGCCCAACAGTTGTTGGTGCCGTGCCTCACACTGTCCGAATGATAGGCCCACTTTGCATTTGAATGATAATAGGGAGAAGAGGTATTTGGGTTTTTCGGCGCTTCTTTCAAGTTGGTAAGGTTTAACTTTAACAGATGAGGGAGAACCTGAGCAGGTGTCATAATTATCCGAGTGAATTGCCATTGTGGCCTTTCCACCCTGGTTTGGTTAGCTCTGGGTTGACTGCTTCGAGGTTGATCAGCTGAGGAGTTCTGGATCATCACAGCCCCCACCGCTGGTCGGCGCTCCATTCTTCCCTGATTTCTCTAGGTGTAAATAGTAGAAACTTCCTTCTTGGTTGGGAGGGTCTTCTTGACAGCGGCGAAAGCAGATGCATCCTTCTGAATTTTACCGCTCTTAATGCCAGCTTCGACCCTTTCACCTGTCAGAATCAGCTCGGTGAACCCTGCAGATGAGCTCCCGATCAAGTGATTAAAGAATGGACCTGACAGGGTCCCCAAAAACATATCAACCAGCTCTCTTTCAGACAATGGTGGCTGCACCCTTCCAGCCAAATCCCTCCAGTTCTGGGCATACTCCTTAAAGCCTTCATTAGAGACCATGCCCATACTCTGTAATTGAGTATGAGTAGGCGCTAAATCTGCGTTATATTGGTAATGTCGGTAGAAAGCAGCAGCCAAATCCTCCCAGTTATGTACATCAGGATTCTCAAGTTGATAGAACCAGTCCAAATGCGTACCCGACAAACTATCTTGAAAAAAGTGGACCCACAGATCCTTATCAAAAGAGTGAGGTTGGATCTTTCTGACATAAGACCGCAGATGCATCTTCAAACAAGATAAATTATCGTACTTAGCAAATGTAGGCACTTTGAATTTAGGGGGAATGACGATCCCATCAACCAACCCTAGTTCTTCGAAATCCAGCCCAGGTACTCTTTGTACCTCTATGGCTGCCAGCCGATCTTCCAGATTCTTATACTTATCATCCGTGGGAGGGTACTGCTGCTCAGAGTAATCTTCCTCCTCTTCTTCTTCTTCCTCTTCATCTTCAGACTCAGAGGGCATTGCAACTCCTTTTCCTTTACCAACCCCTTCATCAGACGTCGAGGGGAAATCTAGGACCTTTCTAGCCTGATTCTCAAACCCTCTTCCCAGAGTAGCTACACCCGCTCTTTTCTTTTTCTTCTTTTCCTTTTCCTTCTATTTCTCTAACAGTGCTTTAAGGTCCTCTTGACCCTTTGCCAAGGTCATGAGGAGTTGCTGGAATTGCGAATTCTGTACTTGCAGATCTTTGACCGTCTTCTCTATATCCATCTTGCTGAAATAAACAACAGAGAGATAAGGAAATCTGGTGTGAAGACTTGTTTATGCATATGATGAATGATATGTATTCATGTAATGCATTCAAGGGTTCAGAAATTCAATTTTGTTGCAAACCAAAAAGAACACACGTCATATTAATAAGAAGAAATTTGTTAGTATATAAATTCCCCATGGGCAAAATATTACAAAATTCTAATGTAAAAAGACGTTGCGCATCCTTTTCGGTTCTATGTAGGTGTTGAGATTCTGCTCATTGTGGAGTTGACGGGTAAGTTCCAAAACCTTCTTCTCATTGGCGTAGAAGCTGGCTTCAAAAGTATTTCATTCTTCCTTGAGCCGTATCCAACTTTTTTGCAAATCTTCCAATGATGTTGGCATGTCAGGATATAGGAGGGTATATGGAACCTCTCCTTCCATAATAGACTATTTGATCATAGGCAGAATGCAGGGGTAAGGCATCATAAGACTCTGGGCGCAGGTTCGTACCCACTTGAGGTAAGGCTTAAGGGGGATGGAATTCTTGTGTCCCAGTGTCTTACTATCCACTTTGTTGGGCATCCTCCAAGCTCGGATAAACCTTTGTCGAAGTCCTTGAGCATCGTTGTCGAAGTCAAAAACCAAGTCTGGAATTAGCATGTCATGAGGGCCATCCCTCCGGGCATACCCAAATTGTCTCAGAGCTAAACAGGGGTTATTGGTAATGCCTCCCCTAATGCCAAGTAGTGGGACATTAGGGAATTCCCCACAATGATCAATGATGATGACATTTTCTCCGGACTGAGAACACCAATGAACATCAGAATATGTAAGAGTCATCAATCGTTGTGACCACCTCAAGCCTTACTCATTCTTCAAGACTTATTGGGGAAGGTGAGAAATAAACCACCTTGCTAGAAGAGGAGTACAACACATGAGAACACCTCTTTTCCTCATTGATCGTGTGTAAAATGAGTGTAGGATGTCCCCAAGCAATGTAGGCACGGGATTCCGAGATATGAAAATTTTGACAGCATTCACATCTGTAAACTGATCAGGGTTTGGGAACAAGACCAACCCATAGATGAGGAGTGCTACAATCTCTTCAAAAGCTTGTAGATCTAGAGAATTCCAGCAGTCTTGTGCCTTCTCAAACAGAAACTTTGCCAAGAAACCCTTGAAACCACTTCTGGTTTCCCAATGACCTTTGATATCAGATGGTTGCAAGTGTAAGGCTTGAGCAACATCTTCAGGCTTTGGTTCTCTTTCCGTACCGTTGTAGGGTAGTTGATGGAGAATAGGAATCCTCAGGAGTTGAGCAAATTCCTCCAAAGTAGGCACTAGTTGGTAATCAGGAAATGTGAAGCAATGGTGTAGGGGGTCAAAGAACTGGAAGAGAACTTTCACCATGTCTTCTTCAATGTTGTAGTTGACCAGGTTGAGAAGTATACCATGTCTTTCACTGAAGGGAGAATTCTCTGGAATCTTAGAAGTAAGCTCCTTGAGTTGAGGTGGGATTCTCACAAGGTTGACCTGAATAGTTTTTCTGCGGAGTGATTCCATGACCTATAAAACAGGAACAAAGATGAAGATCCAAACCCTTGAAATGGTTAGTGGATGCATATGATGCTTTATGATGTTCATGATGTATGCACAAGTATATGTACAAGCAAATCACACAAGATCCTAGTGTCAGGCTTGCATGGGGTTTCATAGGTAAGTACCCTCTTGAAGTTAGTTGGCTCAACCTGTCCTATAAATAGTAACTGGGTTCTAAGGAGCTCAATACTGGATTATTTTATGTGTTCATTGTTTCAGTTTAGCCACTTAACTGGCGACCGAAATATTCCAAGAAAACAACCCTCAATGAGTGTAGTATCGAGTATCTACCAACTTCGTACTGCACCAAAGTCGGTCATCTCACTACCCCTAATAAGGCCAAGATGGTCAAGTAAAGGTTCTAAAAGTCCATTAGTGCTTCATGACATCACTCAGCGGCCCCGTATTCTCTTTGATTGACTCAAAGGCTACCGGTAACCACAAATATGTCGCACTAATATAGCTATTGCTTCGAACGTGTAGGTATACCCCGCACAGTTTCCACAATGTATTGCTATTTACCTATGAATGTTTCCGAAATCCGGGTAAAGGATTCAAACCCAAACAATAGAACCAAGTGTAAAGTAATCAAAGCAAACAAGGTAAGCATGTAAAGGTGATCTAAACCCTAAGGTTACTCCACTTTTCAAGTGAGTCCCCAGCAGAGTCGCCAGTTCCGTGATGCGGTGGGAGAATTGACTTTGAGGTTTTGCGTTTGTGTTCGCAAATGTTTCAGTTTAGCAAGAGTCGCCATCGACTTTTTATTTTATCCAAAGGAAAGGTCAAAAAGCACAGGAAAGACCTTTGAGATGTTTTCTTGGGTTCGGGGAGTAGATTATGAAAAGGGAAGGTGTTAGCACCCTTTTCATCCATGGTTATCCATGGGCTCTTAGTTACTTGTTCAGATCACTTGCTTTTGCTTTTCAATTGTTTGAAATGGTGCTTTGTGTGTGGTTTTGAAAATGCTTTGAAAAAGAGGCCTTGTCTAGGAAACCTTTGTAATGATTCTTGTTTGAATATATACAAAGGTGTACTGTCTTTTGAAAAGATTTTCAATGTTTGAAAGTTTGATTTGGGAAATGTTTTGAAATTGTGTTGTGAAGTGTGTTTGAAAATAGCAAGGATGTTTTGCAAGTTTTGATTAAGTAACTAAGAGTTGTCTACCCTATTTTACTCAAAGATCTTTCCTACACATTTTTAACCCTTTTGGCAGTGTTGTTTTACCATTGTATTTGGTAAACAAACTTGTATTAGGATGTTGGACGGGACAGGCGCGGGTCATCGTATTGACCATGATAGCAATTGTGCTAAGTATATTTAGCAATTCTTGAGGGACTAGATCATTTTATTTAGGAAACCAAGATAGCATCATCGAGGGACTATGATCTTTTGTTTTGTTTTTGTTTTACCAAGATACCTAGCATGCATACCATGGCCATTTGTTTAGGCAACCAAGTGGAGATACCTTAAGGGTGTTTGTGTGCAAGTGTGTTTTATTGCATGCATGATTTTATCTTGAATTAGGATTTTCTATTTCATTGATTTTTTATCTTGCCATACACATCCTAATTACTAGCATTTACATTTGAAAGCAATAAAAATGCGGAAATGTAAAATCCTACGCTATTACAATATTTAGGGGATGGGGGATACACACTTGTACATGGGGGTGGTTCAACGAGAAAAATAGATAAAAAAGAAAATAACAAAGGGAAGAAAAAGAGAAAGAGAGAGAGGGCTAGCGCGCTGCTGAGAGGAAGTCAGAAGTTCTGACCCAGGCCTGCTGCAGGTTATCAACCTGTTAGTGAAAATGTATGAGTCAGAACTTCTGATTCTGGTGCCCTGCAAAACAGAAACCTGTTAGTGGGGAGGTCAGAAGTTCTGACTCCCATGCGCTGCAAGACAAAAGTTTGTTAGTGGGGAAGTCAGAAGTTCTGACCCTGTTGGAAACACAATAATTTTATGAAACAGAGCCAAAGTATTAACAGCAAAACAGGCCTCAGAAGTGCTGGCGTCAAAGTCAGAGCTTGGTTTCCCCCTATGCTAGCCAGAACATCTGCAGTTTTATTATTTTTCCACAAAACAGAAGGCATGCCTAGGACAATCTCAGCAGGTATCAAAGTGTTTCAGAAGACAGAACCAAAGAGGTCATAAACAGGTTCTACACTGATTCACTTCCTACTTAAGCATTCAGAGGCATGAAAATCCTCAAAACACATACAGCAACAACATTATATCTACATTGTGTTTATTGAGCATGCAAAGCTGATGATGCTTAGCAGCGTGATGAGAGTCAGCCAGTGCTTACCTTGCTGTT
Organism: Vicia faba; assembly: GCA_948472305.1. Taxonomy (NCBI): domain Eukaryota; kingdom Viridiplantae; phylum Streptophyta; class Magnoliopsida; order Fabales; family Fabaceae; genus Vicia; species Vicia faba. Next base: position 1,208,835,274 of record OX451738.1, on the reverse strand, counting down.
GGAAGAAAATCTGTGAGTTGGAGCTAGCTTTAGCTCTGATGGTGTTCTGGACAGGTTCTTTTTAGAATGGGTGGATGGAGAAGATATATGTATGTATGGTCAGGAACTGTATGGGCATTCTCTAGTCAGGAAGAAAACTGGGTATCAATGAAGTGTGGAGGGAGGAAGTTCAAATTTATGAAACACTAGGGATTTTGGAAGAGTTTCACAATGTTTTCTTACTAGAGCTTTTTGTTCCTCTTCTAGCAATTTTTCTGGATTTTCTTTTGTCTCCTTTTTTAATGGACAATGGTGTCCTATTTATAGGCAAGGCTTTGTGAATTTTTGAACGTTAAATGGCGCCAATATTATGCAGTAGAGGTTAACTTGTTCTTGAAGGAAGTTCATGAAAAGTTGTGATGATGGACAACTTTTCAGCCTAGGTTGGAACAGTAAGCGAGGATTAAGGAGAAGTGACACCCATAGGCGAAAAGTGGTGCATAGACCCATGCCTAAGCCTGCACAAGGGTGTTACCAAGCCACACGTGGAGAGACCCCTTGGATGAATGCTCAAAAGTGGTTGTGAGCATTAATGAGCATTAAATGGTGATGAGATTTGTCAAAATCCAAAATCTTGTAATAGGAGATTTTGCATCATTACCTAAAACCTGAGCCAGAAGTTCTGCTTCACCAAAAAGAACAACGTAAACCACGCTCTGACCTTAACCTCTTGCTGCCTCAGTAAATTCTGAGAGTTTTCCAGACTTCCCAGCATGCTCCTTTGATCTGCCTTTAAAAACTCTAGACTTAGTGATTTTGCTTCAGTATTTTACCTAATCTGCTGATCCCATTAACTTCTGATCCCAGTACGTTCTGAAGGAGTTTCAGGCTTTGTTGCCTTCTTCACACTTCTCTAGCAAACTCTGGCTGAACTTGCGTAACTGCTGAAAGAGCCAGGTTCTGTTTAAAGATCACGTGCTGAACCACGTTTACAATCCCTGACTGAGTTGGTGTAGCTGCTGAAGAGCCACCTTCTGACTGAGTGTTATGTGCTGAGCTCGGTTTGCAACTTCTGACTGTTTCTGCCTGAAGGTTGGTTCAGAAGTTTTGAAGTGCCATTTTCTTCTTAAACACTTTTCTTTTAGAAAAAATTCTACGTATTTAGAATTTAACTTTTCCAAGGTAAATTTTTTGACTTTTGAGCTTGCAGATGACCATTCTGCTCTTGTAAATGGTTTACCTAGAAAGGAATCATAATTAAGGGCTTGGATTTGTTTAAGAGAAAATCTGAGAATTCAGGATGAATTCCTGAAGGATGAGAGGGCAAATTTTGGGGTACAACAGACACATACACACTAAACACAACATTTTACTCCCTCTTTTTAGCCAAAACATTGACAAAAATAAATAGAGTTAATGTTTACATACAATGGAACCACATAATTCTTTAGAACATATTGCACACACGACGTACCTAAAAAAGTGGAAGCATAAATAAATACACAAGTAGAAACAAACAATTAATAAACACTAGGTTGAAACACACATAGAATTGGAAATATATAGTTCAGGAATTACTTCATAATGGCACATAGTTCCTTACAAAACATATGGGTCATAAGCCCTTACAAAAAATGTTATCATAACAGATAAGCACACTAAGGATTTCATTTTTCTTAATCACTGATGCTTTTACCTCCTTCTTCATCTTCCCTATTATCCTTATCCTTTCTTTTATCAATCTCTTCTTCTTGATCATCAACACTTTCATCATCAAGACTTTCTTGGCTATCCTCCTAAGTTAGAGAATCAATCAACCTTTCAAGTTGTATCTTCCTTTTAGTGCTTGCTTTGATAGACTTATCTAACCCTTTAATGGTGGCTTTTAACTCAGCTATGATGCTAGCCTTGGATGTAGAGACAATAATTCCCTTTCTAGATATGATGACAATGTCAGAAACATGTGTTCCTTCAAACATCTTGTAATGGAAATTTAGAGGTGAATCTCTTCTGCACAGCTCATTTGAATTAGGTAAGATTCTGGTATGTTGATCAAGAATGATTCCACAAATCAAGGTTGGGAAAGCAATTGGATTTTTTACGGCATAGAAAGTTCCTTGATTCATGATTTTCTCAAAGATACATTTTCCAAAGTCATAATTAGTTTTGGTCTCAATGATGTAAATGAACTTTCCCATACCGATATTAACATAGGAAGTATGCTTTGTGGGAACCCAATTGGCATCTCTAATTTTATGATGAATGTCATATTTCACACTTAGAGAGCTTGGATGCAATATCTCTTTTCTAGGCCAAACCATAACATGTTTCCTAGTTAGTTCTTCATAGATTGTATTATCAGACTCTTTAAACTCAGGTTTGTCTTCTTCACTCCTACATAGAAACCTATTTATCGCAGTTGGAGAAAACTCCACATAGTTACCTGATCAGTGGTTTTTACACCTTTAATTACCGTTAATTTTAGTCAATTGTGTCATTGTTTGTAAACGCTTTATTTCCCTTTTTCCGCATTTTATGCTTTGGTTATGTCTCTAATTTTTTTAGGTTCAGGTAACCATTCAAGAAGACTCAGAGCAAAAACCAAGAAAATCGCAAGAATTCAGAACTATTTCCTGCACGCTCTAGAAGGTCTGATACGGCCACCCGTGTCAACTGACACTGCCTGTGTCAGGCAAGCAACGTTTGTAAAACAAAAATTAGAGGTATGACACGGGAGTCGTGTCAGCTCATTGATTGTTTAAAATATGTTATTGCAATGTGAATTTAGAGTAGTTACATGAATGAATCACATACCTTCCCTAGCATGTTACTCATATTTGTTAAAATCTCCTTGCAAATTTATCTACTTTGTTCGCAAGTATTTTATTAATTCGCAAATCCCAACCAAAACATAGTTTTTGTTTAATTGAACAATAATTCAAACTTGATATTTATAGGCAGTCCTTGAGATCGACATTCAGGGAATTTCTCCATTATTACTACTTAGGAAAAATAGTACACTTGCTATTTTTCCGATCATTACCCTCAAAAACACTTTCCTGAACTCCTTGATTTTCTGGTCATTCGACTCTTGAGTGATGTTAGAAACAAATTCCTTCACCAATTTCTCATAACACTTACCCAACTTTTACACAATCTTCATTAATCTAGCATTCTTGAGTTGATAAATAACTTCCTTTCACTCTAAGATATCTTTACCCAATTCTCTTCCTAGAGCAATACGTCTCTGGAATATAAACTTCCACTTTCCAACATTTTTTGCAAGATGTAATGACACATTATCCAAAGGAACCTCGGGAACTTTAACACGACTCCTTTTTGTTGTAGCCTTTTTCTTACCTTCATGCACAATGTCCCCAACATCAATGTCAGCACCTCCCTCTGAGTCACTGGAAGGAACATCCTTCCTTTTTAGGTTCTTCTTCTTGGACGCAGGAGCCATAACCTTGCTCAATCCCTTTGTTGGACCCACTATCACCCCTTTCTTTAGGATAGTCCTCTTGGTTGCACCGCCAGCCTTTTGTTTTCTCTTTCTTAATAATTTTGGAAAGACCAGGGCTAATCGTTTGCTGATTAGTCCATCATCATAAGGGAGATCAACAATCTTGACTATCTCATCGCCAATGTGATACGGTGGGAGAACTGACTTGAGATTTTGCGTTTGTATTCGCAAATGTTTCGGTTGAGCAAGAGTCGCCACCGACTTTTTATTTTATCCTAAGGAAAGGTTAAAAAGCACAGCAAAAAACCTTTTGAGATGTTTTCTTGGGTTCGGGGAGTAGATTATAGAAAGGGAAGGTATTAGCACCCTTTCTATCCATGGTTATCCATGGGCTCTTAGTTACTTGCTTAGATCACTTGCCTTTTTTTTTTCAATTGTTTTAAATGGTGCTTGAGTGTGTGGGTTTGAAAATGTTTTTGAAAAGAGGCCAATGTGGTGGCAACCTTTGTAATGATCCATGTGGGGATGTATACAAAGATGTACGTCTTTTAAAAAGGTTTTCATTTGTTTTTGAAAGTTATTTTGAAAGTGTAGTGATGTGTGGTTTTTGAAATAGGCAAGTGTTTTAGTTTGCAAGATTGATTCAAGTAACTAAGAGGTTATCTACTCCTAAATTTCTCAAAAAGATTATTGCTATATTTTAATCCTTTTAACAAGTTTGTTCCACCATTGTATTTGGTGGACAATCTTATGTTAGGATGTGAAAGGGACAGGCGCGGGTCATCGTTTTAGACCATAATTGCAATGGTGCCAAGTATCTTTGGGCATTTTCTTTAAGGGACTTGATCATTCAATTTGTTTGTTTTGAAAAAAATGTTATCGAGGGACTATGATCATTCAATTTGTTTGTTTTGCCCAAAGAGACCTAACATGCAATATGGTCCAATTTTGAAAGGCAACAAGTGGAATACCCTAGGGGGTGCAAGTGTGATTTGTGTGTCCATTTTCATGCTTGTTTATCTTGAGATTAGGTCATAACTGTTTTTGTCGTTTTTTCGCATACAAACCCTAATTCTAACATGTTATCATTAGGAAGCAATAAAGTGCGAAAATAAATTTACTAAGCTATTACAAAACCAAATATGGGAAGGGGGGTACAAATGTTCAAATGGGGATATTGACAAGTAATTGTAAACCTAAAATTATTACATCAATTTTGAATATTTGCAATGTAAATAATGTACAATAATTAAATAAATAAAAATGGAATAAAAATGCAAGATGCAAAAATGTTTTGTATATGTATGAAAAAAAAGTGTTATTTATGTGAAAAATATTAAAGACATTATTTTTTGGAGTATTTTGAATTTAGGGCAAAAACCCTAATTTTAATCAAGATGTATATTAATTAATTAATTCACATAATATTCATTATACAAAAATAAAATAAAACATGGTATATTTGTAAAAAATGCATTTTTTAGTATTAAATGTAAAAAAATAAAATATGTACATTTTTTGGTATTTTTACTCTAAGTATATTAATATATGTGTATTTATATTATCCTAAATATGTATTATATACAAATAATAATAATAATTAATTTTTTGGAAAATAGTATTTTTTATATGAAATAATTTCAGAGGATAATATAAAATAAAAAAATAAAAATAGAAGTGTTTTTACATATTTTTCTATTTATCCTAAATAATAATATATATATGTATTTATGTATAAACTAAAGAAAAATCAAATAAAATCAAATAAAAATCAAAAAGTGGTGAGAAAAATATTTTCAAAATTTTAATATGCTGAGAAAAAATAAACAAGTCAATCAAAAAAAGAAAAAAGAAAAAATATTAAAAAATGAAGCAAATGGGCTCAGGGGGTTCATGAGTAATTAAGTGGTGTGAATAAGAAAAAATGCACAGGCCCAGCCCAAAGACCACTGTCTTCAACCTCCAGCAACAACATTTGAAAAAAACGCGTGCCATGTTCATCATCTTCCAACTCTTGATTCCTGGCTTTTTAGCAAAAACTCATAACACAACAAATGTTCAGCATGAAGAGACGATTCTAACCATGTATGGAACTTGACCTAACTCTCTAAGATGAGGGAGAATTTCTCCTCCCCCAAATCCTAACCTAGTTTTTCTGCCATTTTCAAACTCCAAATTCTCTCTACTCAGGCAAAAGAAATGAAATGTAAAGATATGTACATGTTCAGGGCTATGAGTAGAACCTTGTTTCTTCACAAACTTAAGGCTAAAGATACATAATAAGAGAGATACGAGTTCAAAGTTTTACCTGTGCAGTTGAACTTCTATCTGGAGAATGAGGAACTTCCAATGCAAGGTGATGATTGGAAAAGCTTCCTTGAGGTCCAGGGATGCTGTTTCAATGCTTACTTTGTCTTGAGAGCTTCTGAATCAAGCTATAGAACTTCACCTGCAAGTCAAAAATGTGAAAATGGTGGAAGCTGTTAGAGAGATTACAGGTCAGGTTTTAGGTCATGGTTAGCTTGCATATATGCTAGGGAGTGTGTATGAACTGATTTTAGCAAGAATGCTCGAGAGAAAATGAAGTTGGCACTCAAACTGCAGAGGCAACCCTGTTTTTGCAGTTTGAGGATGATTCTGAGATGGAGGGTGTTTTGGAGGTGCAAGGGTCGTGCAAAAGCTTGGATATGTTCTTTGGAATGTGTTTGATAACTTTGTTCTTGTGTTAGTGAGCTGAGATGGAAGTTGTTATGAGTTATGGACTTTTCTTCTATGTGAAGCAACAAAATGCAACTTGGTTTTCTAGGTCAGTAGAGGACCCCCTAATGTGCTGCATAAGCTTCTCTTGATCAGTGTGTTATGCACATAATCTTGTGCCAAGCAGATTTTCCATGTACTTGTTGGATTTCTAATTTGACATAAAGCTACTTTATACAAAAATGGCCAATTTGCTTTATCCATTTTGGGATTAAACCCTCATACAATGCTTGCACTCAAAGAACAACACTTTAACACATTGAATATGCATTAAATTATGGAGTGTAACTTGGTTTAAGGACCTGTAATCTTGCCTAAAGCATGCTGAGTTCAAATGGTAAGGTTATGGACATGTTTTGATGAAAAACAAAAGTGAATTTTTGCCAACTTGTGAAATTCGAATCTCTCAAGTCATGAGGTTGTTTGATGAGTTCTTGGACATTTTGGAAAGCTTGGAATGTGTACTACAATCCATATTTGAAATGCAAATTGAAATTCCAAGTGGAAGGATATGAAAAATGGCCTTGAAGTGGGGTAGAAAACCTTGTCAAAATAGGTCAAATTTCACTAAGTTAAAAAATGGTTTAGTGCCCCTATTCAAAAATTTGTAACTTGAGATACAAGCTTCAAATGAGAAAACTTTGTGAATCAAAGTTGTAGATTATGCAACAAGCTACAACTTTCATGTTTTGACTTTTGTTTGAATCCAAAGGGATCTTGGTGAAAAGATGGGGCAAAGTTGGGAAAAAATTAGGGTTTTTCATAACTTAGAAAAATTCTAAGTTATGAAAAATTCCATTTTCTAACCCTAATTTGCATTTTGTGATTTCTTGGTGAACAAGTTTCATGATTTGGCATGTTTTGATGAAAAATGAATCTTGACTCTTGATTTTGACCAAAAAGTCAAAGTTTGACTTTTCAGTATACAGTCAAAATTGATCAATTGACTGGGAAATTCAACTGTCAATCTTGTGTACTTGGGATCTTTTGAGCTTGATGAATGTGTCAAGACCATTTCATTGAGTCCTTAAGTCCATATGTGAGCTTGATTTGCCATTGGCTAGGTCAAACAGTCAAAAATTGCCTTTGTGCAGTCAAAACCCTAAAAATGACCATTTTGCCCTTTTGGTGATCTGATCAAATTTCTTATGGAATTGTGATCCAAACTTGATCAAATGGTCCATATGAGTTCAATATGTTGATGTGGGTCAAATTTCATGAGGTTTGACTGTCAATTGGCCACAGTTGATTTTTTCCCCAATACAGCTGATTTCTAGGTCATCTGTCTAATTGACTGGGCAAAATTTGGATTTAGGACTTGAAACTTGGTATGGGTAATCTTGGGAGTCCAACATGAAACATGAAAGTCATCTTATGCATTTTAGGTCAAAACATCCTAGGGCAAACACAAACCCTAATTTGAGTCCACAGTGCAAGGAGAAGTCTTGAGCAGAGGAAACCCTAACTGGATCTTGATCTTCAAGGGTCTTGTGATGAGAAAATGTTGAGGAAATGGGAGGGAAAATTTTGGGGTACAACAGTTGCCCCTGTTCAATCTTCTTGGACCTGAAGAGTTAGATTGGCGAGTTCGCCTTTTGTGACTCGAGGGTAAAAGGAGATTGGACACTAGAGTGCCCGGAAATTTGCACTCGCATGTTGAAGTATCAGCAATGTGATGTCAGGAATGGGCTTACAGATGCCATTTGGAGAGGTGACAGAACCTTGTCGGGAATGGGCTTATAGATGCCATTTGGAAGTGTCGATCGCATAAGAGATTCCTTAGCGAGAACTTGTATATTTGAGAAAGACGGATGTTTTCCTGGCTTGTTACAGGTGTTTGATCTTCAGTCTCCTTATGCAGATATGCCCTGGCTAGATACAGGTATCGAATCTACAATTGGTTGCTCACAGATGTGCCCTGGCTGGATACAGGAGTCGAATCTGGAAATAGTCGTTAATAGATGTGCCCTGGCTGGATACAGGAATCGAATCTTCGAACTCTTCAGACGTGCCCTGGCTAGATACAGGAATCGAGTCTAGAAACATGGTCAACAGATATGCCCTGGCTGGATACAGGAATCGAATCTAGAAACGTGGTCAACAGATATGCCCTGGCTGGATACAGGAATCGAATCTGGAGATGTTGTAGTTGATAGATGTGCCCTGGCTGGATACAGGAATCGAATCTTCGAACTCTTCAGACGTGCCCTGGCTAGATACAGGAATCGAGTCTGGAAATGTGACAGTTGAAGGTAGTTGTTTTTGGGATTGTCTTTTTCCTGAAAAGGCAAAAAACATAAGTTGTATGCAATGTCATGATGTATGATAGGCATGATGTCATGATGTTCAACATGAGATAGTGTTGTATGCACTTTATCATATATGTAAGCAAGATGTATGAAAATGTGAAATGTTTATGAATGTAATTTCGTCTTAGGAAAATAAATCCTTGACGAACGGCCGGGGAGTTGCTCTGTGGAAGAGATACTTGGCCGAAGTTTTGCTGAGAGGCCTGTTGAGGACTTTAATGATGGATTCCGCTGGGGATAATGATGATAAACTCCGCTGGGGAGTATCAAAGATAAACTCCGCCGGGGTTTGGAAGGACTTTGCCGAGGGCGATCTTCCGTGGCAATTAGCTGAGGATAACCCAGTTATAAGTCCTTGAGAGGAAATAACTCTGAATAAAACTCGGGAGAGACGCCCGTACCCTGCAGGGAACAAGCTTCCAGAATCTACTGGGGAGTGAACTTTAAGACCTGCCGGGGGAAGTTGTGCCTTTTCAGGATTGACGGGGAGTCAACTCCACTTGGGGAAGGCATTGCCGAATCTTGTCTTATTCTGCGGGTCGTTGAGATGATTTGGTCACATTCTTCAGTCGAATCTACCTTGGTACCTTGGCGGACAAAGCAACCAGATTGCATCAAACAACCTTACATTGCCCCTGTTTCTGATGTCACCTGTATTTAATCTTTCGTTTCATATGCGAATATTTATGAGTCAACAATTTTAATGTCAAATGCATATATCAAAAATGAACATTGGACGTTCTTCGCAAGACAAAGCAGAAAAAAGGGAAAACAATGGCAATTTGTATGGACAAGTGAATTTGTATTGATTTGAACTTTGCCTGTGAATAGGCGTTTTTGTACAAGAGGCTGACATCCTAGTAAGAGGATGCCGCCGAATAATCACAGAATTGACAATTTTGAAAAGAAAACAAAACAGCTATGTGAACAATCCCACTGGGTTCCAACTCTGCTATTGCCTTTATATCTTCAAGAGTCTCATCGCTTTGCTGCCTGGTCGAAGATGAAGCTGATTGGTCGATGCCGTAATCTGAGCCAGATAGTTGATGCCGAATTCCGGATGCGAAGTGATCCAATGAGACATAGTGTTACGCTTTATCCCTAACTTTTGCCTGGACCGCCCTTTCGGGTTTTCATTCCACCGGGATACCCATTTTTGCCCAAGCCGCCTTTTCAGGTTTTCGACTTGCCGGGTGTATAGATTTTTATTCATTTCATCCCTTATTTTTCGCCGGGAAGCCCTTATTTTTGCCTAGGTATGTCAACCTAGCGGGTCTTTTATTTATGCGTAGTATTTTTTCACTATGTCTGCATTGGCGGGGTGAGGAAGGTCGTCACCATCCATGGTGGTTAGGATCATGGCTCCTCCTGAGAACACACGTTTAACCACAAATGGCCCTTCGTATGTAGGGGTCCATTTGCCCCGGGGATCACTTTGAGGAAGGATGATGCGTTTGATTACCAGGTCCCCAACTTGATATTCTTGCGGTCTGACTTTCTTGTTAAATGCCCTGATCATCCTTTTTTGATACGTTTGACCATGACAGATAGCAGTGAGCCTCTTTTCGTCAATCAGATTTAATTGATCAAGTCGAGTCTGGATCCAATCATCTTCATTCAAGTCTGCATCCTTCATTATCCGGAGAGAGGGTATCTGGACTTCAATTGGCAAGACTGCCTCCATGCCATAGACCAAGGAGAAGGGAGTTGCCCCGGTTGACGTCCTTGCTGAGGTGCGGTACCCATGAAGAGCGAACGGTAGCATCTCGTGCCAATCTTTATAGGTCACTGTCATCTTCTGCACAATTTTCTTGATATTTTTATTGGCTTCCTCTACAGCCCCATTCATCTTCGGCCGGTAGGGAGAAGAATTGTGGTGCTGTATCTTGAATTGTTCACAGAGTTCAGTGATCATTTTGTTATTGAGATTGGTACCATTGTCCGTAATGATTCTTTCCGGGACTCCGTACCGACAGATCAGATCATGCCGGATGAAACGTGCCACAACGCTCTTGGTTACTGTGGCATAGGAAGCTGCCTCAACCCATTTCGTGAAATAATCGATCGCCACCAAGATGAAGCGATGCCCATTGGATGCCGTCGGTCGGATCTCACCGATCATATCGATGCCCCACATTGCAAAAGGCCAAGGTGCCGTCAGGACATTCAAAGGAACCGGAGGGATATGCACCTTGTCAGCATAGATCTGGCATTTATGACAAGTTCGGGAGTGTTGGTAACAATCGGCTTCCATTGTGGACCAGAAATATCCTGCCCGAAGGATTTTCTTAGCCATGGTGTGTCCACTGGAATGTGTTCCAAATGTGCCTTCATGTAATTCCATCATAATTTTCTCTGCTTCAGCCTTATCCACACAACGTAGCAGAGTTGAATCATGATTCCGTTTGTAGAGAATGCCGTTGCTGAGGAAGAATTTTGCAGCAAACCTCCTCATGAACTTCTTATCATTGACAGATGCACCTTCAGGGTATTCCTGAGCTTCCAAGTACCTCTTCACCTCATGATACCAGGGTTTTTCAGTCACCTTCTCAGCCTCCAGCTCGCAGCAGTACGCCGGTTCGTCCAACTTCCAGATAATGATTCGGGGAGCCTCATTGTCCCATTTAACTTTAAACATTGAAGACATCGTAGCTAGTGCGTCCGCTAGCTGATTCTCCTCTCTAGGGAAGTGTTCGAAAGTTATTTCTTCAAAGTGGGGGAGTAAGGTCAACACGTACTCCTTGTAAGGAATAAGATTCGGGTGTTTCGTATCCCACTCGCCTTTGATCTGATTGATCACGAGAGCGGAATCTCCGAAGACACTTAGAAATTTGATCCTTAAGTCGATTGCAGCTTGTAAACCCATGATACATGCCTCATATTCTGCCATGTTGTTGGTGCAGCTGAAACATAATCGGGCGGTGAGGGGAGTATGAGTTCCTTTGGGAGATATGATTACAGCACCGACGCCGTTACCCAAAGCATTGGAGGCTCCATCAAAATGCATAGACCATCGGGATCCTTCCTCAGGTCCTTCATCCGGTCCAGGTACTTCACAGTCAGTTACCACCATGATGTCTTCGTCCGGAAAATCAAAGTTCAATGATTGGTAATCGTCCACAGGTTGGTGTGCCAAATGATCTGCCAGTACACTTCCCTTAATTGCTTTCTGAGTTGTATACTGGATGTCATATTCTGTCAAGATCATTTGCCATCTCGCTATTCTTCCAGACAGAGCGGGCTTTTCAAATATGTACTTGATGGGATCCATCTTTGAAATCAATAGAGTAGTGTGAGTCAGCATATACTGTCTCAGCCGGCGAGCAGCCCATACTAGAGCGCAACAAGTTTTCTCAAGCATTGAGTAACGAGACTCACAGTCGGTAAACTTTTTGCTCAAGTAATAAATAGCGTGCTCTTTTCGGCCAGACTCGTCATGCTGCCCCAACACACACCCCATTGAATTGTCAAGTACTGTCAAGTATAGTATCAGAGGTCTTCCTTCCACCGGTGGCATAAGAATGGGTGGCTCTTGGAGATATTCCTTTATCTTTTCAAAGGCGGCCTGACATTCATCGTTCCAGCGTACTACTTGATCTTTCTTCAGTAATTTGAAGATTGGCTCACAAGTAGCAGTCAGGTGTGAGATGAATCGGGCAATGTAATTCAGTCGTCCCAGGAAGCCTCTGACTTCTTTCTCTGTTTTTGGAGTCGGCATCTCTTGTATGGCTTTTACCTTGGCAGGGTCCACCTGAATACCTTTATCACTTACAATGAAACCTAGCAATTTTCCGGATCTTACCCCAAAGGTGCATTTGTTGGGATTCAACCTTAGCTTGTATAACTTGAGTCGGTCAAACAACTTCCTCAGATGGTCAAGGTGCTCCTCCTCAGTTTGAGACCTTGCAATCATGTCATCAACGTATACCTCAATCTCATGATGGATCATATCATGAAATAAAGCAACCATGGCACGTTGATAGGTTGCCCCAGCATTTTTCAATCCGAATGGCATGACCTTATAACAGAAGGTGCCCCACTGAGTCACAAAGGTAGTCTTCTCCATATCTTCTGGAGCCATCTTGATTTGATTATACCCTGAAAAACCATCCATGAATGAGAACACCTTGTGTTGAGCTGTATTGTCAATAAGGACATCAATGTGAGGTAGGGGGAAGTCATCTTTGGGGCTGGCCCTGTTCAAATCCCTGTAGTCGACACACATTCTGACTTTACCGTCCTTCTTCGGCACTGGTACCACATTAGCAACCCACTGAGGGTAAGAGGTCACTGCAAGGAACCCGGCATCAAACTATTTCATGACCTCGACCTTGATCTTTTCAGACATCTCGGGACGCATCCGTCGGACTTTTTGCTTTACCGGAGGGCAATCTTCCTTGGTTGGTAGGTGGTGAACTACAATGTCGGCATCCAAACCGGGCATATCTTCATAGGACCAGGCAAAAATCTCCATATAATCCTGTAGCATCTGGATCAATCGTTGCTTCACGCTGAGTTCTAGATTGGCACCAATCTTGACCTCTTTCCTATCTGTCTCAGTACCCAGGTTAATTGTCTCCACCGGCTCTTCATGTGGCTGAATAGCTCTCTCTTCCTGTAGTAGCAGTCTTGCGAGTTCACCAGGCACTTCGCAATCATCTTCACCTTCGTCTTCAACCAAGTTGATCGGATTCTCGAAGTCATAACTGGCGGTAGCAGAGCTGTTATCAGTGAGATCCAGAGTGGATTGAAACCTGTATAAGTGAGTGTGTGTAAATATAGCTGTTTTGCAATATATATAACACAGAAAGAAGAAGAGCACAAGATTTGTAATGCAACAAACGTCCAATGTTTTGATTGATGATATATGAAAATGTCATACAAAAAGCCCTCACAAATGGAGCTACGATGCCCCGGGTAGGACACCGAGCCAACAAAGTTTTAACATATTGTTTGTTACAAATTGGAAATCAAAAGAAATTAATTACTGCGTGACAAATGTGATAGGAGTAAAATCCTTTGCTGTCCAGTTGCTTGGTCCGTTGCTGGTAGTCGGGTAGATCCAACTGTCAAATTCTGCTTCCTCTACATCCTCCTCAATAGCATTCACCCTTGAGCTGGAGATAAACACCGAAGCCTTTCTGACCTTCTCCTTGCGCACAGCCCTCTGAGCCTCTGCAGTAAAGCCCAGCCCAAACTTGTCGTTCTTCTGAGTGAAGTCAGGAAGCTGACCCCAGTTTGCATAATTGCCTTTCTGAACCACAGCCCGGGCATCCCTTAGGGAAGCCATCTTCAAGGAAACATTCTCTTCGACTGTTGTTTCTGCTGCTGCTGAAATTGGATGCACCTCCTCGAAATGCTGAAAGGGGGTTTCAATAAACTCCCCGTCCATCTCAATGTATCTGAAGGAATTCAAATGGCTCACCATATACTCCTCTTTTCCTTGCACAGTGACGATCTTCCCCCTGACGGGATACTTCAGCTTCTGGTGCAAGGTGGAGGTCACTGCCCCAGCTTTATGGATCCAAGGTCGACCCAGTAGACAAGAGTACGATGGACGTATATCCATCACATAAAAAGTAGAGTCAAATACTTGAGAGCACACACGAATAGGGATGTCAACCTCTCCATGAACCATCCTTTTTGAACCGTCAAAGGCCCTGACGATGATATTGCTGGGCTTCAGTTCTAGGCCTTCATAATCCAAACGGTCTAAAGCCTTTTTCGGTAGAACATTCAAGGAAGAACCAGTATCCACCAATACATGCGCCAGAGTAGTGCCCCTGCATTCGATAGAGACATGCAGGGCATCATTGTGGTCTCTTCCCTTCGCAGTCAGGTCAGCATCTGAAAAACCCAAGCCATTGTCTGCTGTCAGATTTGCTACGCAATCAGTGAACTGGACTGCAGACGTTTCTTGCGGCACATGGGCCGTCTTGAGAAATGAGATCAAGGCTTTAGCATGGGCCTCGGAGCATAGTAATAAAGAGAGCATGGAGATCTTGGAGGGCGTATGCCCCAGCTGCTCGACAACATTGAAATCACTCTTCTTTATTATCTTCAGGATTTCCTCCACTTCTTGCTGGGAGGCCTCAGCATTTATAGGTATTGGTGCCTCCATCCGGGCAGGCTCCTCTTCAATCCCTTTGCCCCGAGCATTAGATGACTCGGCGGCAAGGGGAACAACTTGATCGGCAACAGTAACAGGTACACTTGTAGGTGTTATAAGTAGGGGTCTTCGAATAGCGGGCGGTGCAATGTCAGGCGAGAAGAGCCTGCCACTGCGGGTGACCTTGGCTGGACCAGTGATATCGCAGATACTGGTGCCAGTGTCGAATTCTTGTTTGATTCCATTTACATATACGTCTGCCCCATAATGCCAGGGGACAGCTTTATCAGATACGTAAGGGAGAGGCCCCGGAACAGTAATAACCACAGGTGCAACAGTCATGATTTGAACAGGCTTCTTCGGGAGAGCCTTGATTGGATTATTGAAGATGGTAACCACAGAAACCTCTTTTACCGGAACCAACTGAACAACAGACTTTTTAAACAGAATCTCCTTGCTATCCATTAGGATTTGGACGCCTAACCTCAGCAAGGGACAACCAGATAGGGAAACAGCACAGAACAGGAAACCTTCACTGCAACCCGGAAATAAACCGGCCAGCAGTAGGTTCTTCTTGACGGTCCTCAGAGGGGTGACAACTTCATTTACCGAAACAGCATACAGTTCTTCCTCAATGGCATTTACTCTATGCTGGGGCATAGGAGCAGTTACAACATTTGGTCTCTCCGGCGCTTCAAACTGAATTTCTTTTGCGTCGATCAGATCTTGCACTTTGTTTCTCAAGGCCCAGCAATCATCAGTAGTGTGCCCGGGAGTATCAGAATGATAAGCGCACCGGGCATTTGGGTTATACTTAGGGGACGCAGTGTTGACGACCTTAGGAGCTTCTTTGAGGGTCACCAGGTTGGTGGATAACAGTTGGGGTAAAATTTGAGATAAGGTCATACTCAGTCGAGTATACTGCCTCTTGGGCCTTTCGCTTCTTTGTTGATTGTACTGCTGAGGAGCAGCAACAGGTTTTGAGATGACCAAAGCATTGACGGCTTGGCGACTTTCAGGCTTGATTTGTCTTCTAGGACCATAGACGACACTTGCTTCTTTCTTAAACGGCCTCTTCTCAGCACTTGTGGAGGCGGCCTTTTGTATCTTGCCTGACCTGATGCCAACTTCAATTCTTTCTCCCGTCAATATCAAATATGTAAACCCAGCGGAGGAGTTACCAACCAAATGATTGAAAAATGGACCAGACAACGTCCCTAGAAACATATCAACCAGCTCACGATCAGTCAATGGAGGCTGCACCCTGCCAGCCAAATCTCTCCATTTTTGTGCGTACTCTTTGAACCCTTCACCCGTTCCTAGAGACATACCCTGAAGTTGGGTACGCGTAGGAGCGAGATCAGAATTGTATTGGTATTGTCTGTAAAATGCGGCTGCCAAATCTTCCCAGTGTCGGATGCTAGTTCCATCTAGTTGGTAGAACCATTCAAGCTGTGACCCCGAGAGGCTGTCTTGGAAGAAGTGAATCCAGAGGTTCTTATCCGCCGTATAAGGTTGGATCTTCCTTACGTACGACCTTAGATGCAGCTTTGGGCAGGAGACCCCATCATACTTGGCGAAGGCAGGCGCCTTAAACTTGTGTGGAATTACTACTCCAGAAGATAACCCCAAATCTCCGAAATCCAGTCCCGGCACATTCTGAATTTCCATGGCGCTTAAGCGGTCCTCCAATTGCTTGTATCTGTCAGCAGCGGGTGGGTATTGTTCGTTGTTATAGTCCGTCTCGTTGTCGGAGACTGCGGGACTAGGAGCTCCTCCCCCTTGGGGACTGTTTTTCTCAGCAGAAGAAGTAGTTGGATCAGCTTCATTATGGAGTGTGTTCCCAAATCTGCGTCCGGTGTTGAACAATGCAGTCCTCTTTTTCTTCTTCTTCTTCAGGAGTAGAGTCTTCAACTCTTGCTGACCTTGGGCTAGGCTTAGGACCATCTCTTGAAACTGTGCACTTTGGGCCTGAAGGGCCTTGATTGCTTGCTCACTGGAGGAGTCTGGATTCATGATGACTGTGCAAAATAAACAGCGAAGGAGATTAAGCATCCTATGAAATAGGGTACCTGCTATGCATATGGTGCAATGGAATGCGTATGTTTTATGTTTTCAAAGACAAACAAGATTCAACTTTGTAGACAAAAAGGGAAACACACTTCATTAGGTTAAAATTTTCAATTGTTCAACAATTTGCCCTTAGGCATTACAGGAATGAAAAATACTGGAAAGGAAATAAATTATAAAAGGAAACATCCAAAGCTCATTAATGCTCCCATGGCCTCCTCTTTTCAGTGCTGATGTAGTTGTTCAGGACCCGTTCTTCCTCCAATTGCTTAGTCAGCCTCTGGATCTTCCGTTCCTGCTCGTTGAACTTCTCCCGATAGAAATCCCGTTCTTCCTTTAGCTGCGCCCAAGATCTCTTCATGGTGTCAAAATCAGTAGGTATCTGAGGAGGGAGGACAGTTGGAGGAACCCCATCTTCAACAGGAGACTCAAGAATGAGAGGTCTAACAGCTTCGTAGGGCATACCTAACCTTTGAGCACGGATGCGGACCCATTTGCAATAGGGTCTCAATGGCAGGGAAGTATTTGGTCCCAACTCATGTGGGTTGGCTTTGTGGATTCTGTCCCAGGCTCTAATGAATCCCTGGCGTAGTTTGTCACTGTCTGCCTGAAACTCAAAATGGAAGTGAGGAACCAGCATTTCATGAGGCCCATCTCCTCTGGCTCTTCCAAACTGACGGAGAGCTAAGCACGGATTGTAAGAGATTCCTCCTTGGATACCAATCAACGGAACGTTAGGGTATTCTCCGCAACGGTCAATAACAGCTATCTCATCCAAACCTCTGAGAGTCCAGGTGATGTCATTATCAGTAAGAGCCATTAACCTCCTAGCCCAACCTTTTCCTTCTTCATTCTTCAGCGCGAACTTAGGAAGGTGCGAAATAAACCACCTTACTAGCAAAGGAGCACAACACCACGGAGTTCCCCGTTTTCGAGCAGTACGAGCATAGAGTTGTTGTAAAATATCACCCAAAAGAGTGGGTACGGGATTCCGAGACATGAAGATCCTTATGACATGGATACTGATAAAAGTGTCAGGGTTGGGAAACAATACCAGTCCATAGATCAAAAGAGCCAGAATATCCTCGTATGCCTTGAAGTCCAAGTCATTCCAGAAATCATTAGCCTTGCCAACCAGAAATTTGACCAAAAAGCCCTTGATCCCATTTCTAGTTTCCCAGTTGGACAATACCTCTTCTTTGGTCAAGGGGAGAACTGCAGCAATCTCTTCAGGCCTAGGAGTCTTTTCCAAACCAGTGAATGGAGTTTGTTCCAAGACAAGGATCCCAAGCAAATAAGAAAATTCTTCCAGGGTAGGAACCAGCTGGAAGTCTTGAAAAGTGAAACAATGATACAGAGGGTCATAAAATTGGGTCAGAACACTTATCAGTTGTTGGTCCCAATTTGCAGTGATCAAGCCAAGGAGAGACCCATGTCTGTTGATGAAGGAAGAAGTGTTTGGAATCCTACCAACCAAATCCTTGAGTAAAACTGGTGGTTGAACAAAGTTGAGCCGGACAGTATTCCTACGCACGGGCATCATGATGTCCTACAAAACAGAGCAAAGATGAAACTCTTTTTGTCTTTGAAATGGGTTAGTCCTTTATACAGGATGCCTGCAATGGTATGATGGCATGATGCTATGATGAAGCACACCACAAGTATTCACATAGGTAAATAAGGCACACAAGTCACACAAGACACCCTTAGGTTTCAGGCCAGCATGAGTTTCAGGTATTACCCTCTTTTGGTTTTGTTGGTTAAAACCTGTCCTATCAAAAGTAACCGGGTTCTAGAGGATCTCAAATCATTGGCTACCCTCAATCGGTCATAACTCCAGCATCGCAATCTTTTCTCGCGGCCAGAACCATCTCGAGAGTTTAGCCTCAATGAGTGTAGCATACTGCTACTGTCCTAATAGCCAAGTTGGTCAATTTAGGGTTCTAAGGTTGGTTGGTGTTTAATGACCCCTTAGAAGACCTATATTCTCCCTGTTGCAACACAAGGGATATAGGTACAGACTAAGATGCCACACCAACGTAGCCACTGCTTCACCCATGTCGGTCTACGCCGGACATGTCCCTCACAGATTATGCTACCTAAAAGGGGTATTTCCCAGATCCGGGTTAGGATCTATGAAATTCCGATGCAAAGCCCACAAATATAAAAGCAAACAAAGCAAACAATTGAAAACAAAGGTGATCTAAACCCTAAGGTTACCCCACTTTTAAGATTCTCCCCAGCAGAGTCGCCAGTTCTGTGATACGGTGGGAGAACTGACTTGAGATTTTGCGTTTGTATTCGCAAATGTTTCGGTTGAGCAAGAGTCGCCACCGACTTTTTATTTTATCCTAAGGAAAGGTTAAAAAGCACAGCAAAAAACCTTTTGAGATGTTTTCTTGGGTTCGGGGAGTAGATTATAGAAAGGGAAGGTATTAGCACCCTTTCTATCCATGGTTATCCATGGGCTCTTAGTTACTTGCTTAGATCACTTGCCTTTTTGTTTTCAATTGTTTTAAATGGTGCTTGAGTGTGTGGGTTTGAAAATGTTTTTGAAAAGAGGCCAATGTGGTGGCAACCTTTGTAATGATCCATGTGGGGATGTATACAAAGATGTACGTCTTTTAAAAAGGTTTTCATTTGTTTTTGAAAGTTATTTTGAAAGTGTAGTGATGTGTGGTTTTTGAAATAGGCAAGTGTTTTAGTTTGCAAGATTGATTCAAGTAACTAAGAGGTTATCTACTCCTAAATTTCTCAAAAAGATTATTGCTATATTTTAACCCTTTTAACAAGTTTGTTCCACCATTGTATTTGGTGGACAATCTTATGTTAGGATGTGAAAGAGACAGGCGCGGGTCATCGTTTTAGACCATAATTGCAATGGTGCCAAGTATCTTTGGGCATTTTCTTTAAGGGACTTGATCATTCAATTTGTTTGTTTTGAAAAAAATGTTATCGAGGGACTATGATCATTCAATTTGTTTGTTTTGCCCAAAGAGACCTAACATGCAATATGGTCCAATTTTGAAAGGCAACAAGTGGAATACCCTAGGGGGTGCAAGTGTGATTTGTGTGTCCATTTTCATGCTTGTTTATCTTGAGATTAGGTCATAACTGTTTTTGTCGTTTTTTCGCATACAAACCCTAATTCTAACATGTTATCATTAGGAAGCAATAAAGTGCGAAAATAAATTTACTAAGCTATTACAAAACCAAATATGGGAAGGGGGGTACAAATGTTCAAATGGGGATATTGACAAGTAATTGTAAACCTAAAATTATTACATCAATTTTGAATATTTGCAATGTAAATAATGTACAATAATTAAATAAATAAAAATGGAATAAAAATGCAAGATGCAAAAATGTTTTGTATATGTATGAAAAAAAAGTGTTATTTATGTGAAAAATATTAAAGACATTATTTTTTGGAGTATTTTGAATTTAGGGAAAAAACCCTAATTTTAATCAAGATGTATATTAATTAATTAATTCACATAATATTCATTATACAAAAATAAAATAAAACATGGTATATTTGTAAAAAAGGCATTTTTTAGTATTAAATGTAAAAAAATAAAATATGTAAATTTTTTGGTATTTTTACTCTAAGTATATTAATATATGTGTATTTATATTATCCTAAATATGTATTATATACAAATAATAATAATAATTAATTTTTTGGAAAATAGTATTTTTTATATGAAATATTTTCAGAGGATAATATAAAATAAAAAAATAAAAATAGAAGTGTTTTTACATATTTTTCTATTTATCCTAAATAATAATATATATATGTATTTATGTATAAACTAAAGAAAAATCAAATAAAATCAAATAAAAATCAAAAAGTGGTGAGAAAAATATTTTCAAAATTTTAATATGCTGAGAAAAAATAAACAAGTCAATCAAAAAAAGAAAAAATCAAAAATATTAAAAAATGAAGCAAATGGGCTCAGGGGGTTCATGAGTAATTAAGTGGTGTGAATAAGAAAAAATGCACAGGCCCAGCCCAAAGACCACTGTCTTCAACCTCCAGCAACAACATTTGAAAAAAACGCGCGCCATGTTCATCATCTTCCAACTCTTGATTCCTGGCTTTTTAGCAAAAACTCATAACACAACAATGTTCAGCATGAAGAGACGATTCTAACCATGTATGGAACTTGACCTAACTCTCTAAGATGAGGGAGAATTTCTCCTCCCCCAAATCCTAACCTAGTTTTTCTGCCATTTTCAAACTCCAAATTCTCTCTACTCAGGCAAAAGAAATGAAATGTAAAGATATGTACATGTTCAGGGCTATGAGTAGAACCTTGTTTCTTCACAAACTTAAGGCTAAAGATACATAATAAGAGAGATACGAGTTCAAAGTTTTACCTGTGCAGTTGAACTTCTATCTGGAGAATGAGGAACTTCCAATGCAAGGTGATGATTGGAAAAGCTTCCTTGAGGTCCAGGGATGCTGTTTCAATGCTTACTTTGTCTTGAGAGCTTCTGAATCAAGCTATAGAACTTCACCTGCAAGTTAAAAATGTGAAAATAGTGGAAGCTGTTAGAGAGATTACAGGTCAGGTTTTAGGTCATGGTTAGCTTGCATATATGCTAGGGAGTGTGTATGAACTGATTTTAGCAAGAATGCTCGAGAGAAAATGAAGTTGGCACTCAAACTGCAGAGGCAACCCTGTTTTTGCAGTTTGAGGATGATTTTGAGATGGAGGGTGTTTTGGAGGTGCAAGGGTCGTGCAAAAGCTTGGATATGTTCTTTGGAATGTGTTTGATAACTTTGTTCTTGTGTTAGTGAGCTGAGATGGAAGTTGTTATGAGTTATGGACTTTTCTTCTATGTGAAGCAACAAAATGCAACTTGGTTTTCTAGGTCAGTAGAGGACCCCCTAATGTGCTGCATAAGCTTCTCTTGATCAGTGTGTTATGCACATAATCTTGTGCCAAGCAGATTTTCCATGTACTTGTTGGATTTCTAATTTGACATAAAGCTACTTTATACAAAAATGGCCAATTTGCTTTATCCATTTTGGGATTAAACCCTCATACAATGCTTGCACTCAAAGAACAAAACTTTAACACATTGAATATGCATTAAATTATGGAGTGTAACTTGGTTTAAGGACCTGTAATCTTGCCTAAAGCATGCTGAGTTCAAATGGTAAGGTTATGGACATGTTTTGATGAAAAACAAAAGTGAATTTTTGCCAACTTGTGAAATTCGAATATCTCAAGTCATGAGGTTGTTTGATGAGTTCTTGGACATTTTGGAAAGCTTGGAATGTGTACTACAATCCATATTTGAAATGCAAATTGAAATTCCAAGTGGAAGGATATGAAAAATGGCCTTGAAGTGGGGTAGAAAACCTTGTCAAAATAGGTCAAATTTCACTAAGTTAAAAAATGGTTTAGTGCCCCTATTCAAAAATTTGTAACTTGAGATACAAGCTTCAAATGAGAAAACTTTGTGAATCAAAGTTGTAGATTATGCAACAAGCTACAACGTTCATGTTTTGACTTTTGTTTGAATCCAAAGGGATCTTGGTGAAAAGATGGGGCAAAGTTGGGAAAAAATTAGGGTTTTTCATAACTTAGAAAAATTCTAAGTTATGAAAAATTCCATTTTCTAACCCTAATTTGCATTTTGTGATTTCTTGGTGAACAAGTTTCATGATTTGGCATGTTTTGATGAAAAATGAATCTTGACTCTTGATTTTGACCAAAAAGTCAAAGTTTGACTTTTCAGTATACAGTCAAAATTGATCAATTGACTGGGAAATTCAACTGTCAATCTTGTGTACTTGGGATCTTTTGAGCTTGATGAATGTGTCAAGACCATTTCATTGAGTCCTTAAGTCCATATGTGAGCTTGATTTGCCATTGGCTAGGTCAAACAGTCAAAAATTGCCTTTGTGCAGTCAAAACCCTAAAAATGACCATTTTGCCCTTTTGGTGATCTGATCAAATTTCTTATGGAATTGTGATCCAAACTTGATCAAATGGTCCATATGAGTTCAATATGTTGATGTGGGTCAAATTTCATGAGGTTTGACTGTCAATTGGCCACAGTTGACTTTTTCCCCAATACAGCTGATTTCTAGGTCATCTGTCTAATTGACTGGGCAAAATTTGGATTTAGGACTTGAAACTTGGTATGGGTAATCTTGGGAGTCCAACATGAAACATGAAAGTCATCTTATGCATTTTAGGTCAAAACATCCTAGGGCAAACACAAACCCTAATTTGAGTCCACAGTGCAAGGAGAAGTCTTGAGCAGAGGAAACCCTAACTGGATCTTGATCTTCAAGGGTCTTGTGATGAGAAAATGTTGAGGAAATGGGAGGGCAAATTTTGGGGTACAACAGTTGCCCCTGTTCAATCTTCTTGGACCTGAAGAGTTAGATTGGCGAGTTCGCCTTTCGTGACTCGAGGGTAAAAGGAGATTGGACACTAGAATGCCCGGAAATTTGCACTCGCATGTTGAAGTATCAGCAATGTGATGTCAGGAATGGGCTTACAGATGCCATTTGGAGAGGTGACAGAACCTTGTCGGGAATGGGCTTATAGATGCCATTTGGAAGTGTCGATCGCATAAGAGATTCCTTAGCGAGAACTTGTATATTTGAGAAAGACGGATGTTTTCCTGGCTTGTTACAGGTGTTTGATCTTCAGTCTCCTTATGCAGATATGCCCTGGCTAGATACAGGTATCGAATCTACAATTGGTTGCTCACAGATGTGCCCTGGCTGGATACAGGAGTCGAATCTGGAAATAGTCGTTAATAGATGTGCCCTGGCTGGATACAGGAATCGAATCTTCGAACTCTTCAGACGTGCCCTGGCTAGATACAGGAATCGAGTCTGGAAACGTGGTCAACAGATATGCCCTGGCTGGATACAGGAATCGAATCTGGAAACATGGTCAACAAATATGCCCTGGCTGGATACAGGAATCGAATCTGGAGATGTTGTAGTTGATAGATGTGCCCTGGCTGGATACAGGAATCAAATCTTCGAACTCTTCAGACGTGCCCTGGCTAGATACAGGAATCGAGTCTGGAAATGTGACAGTTGAAGGTAGTTGTTTTTGGGATTGTCTTTTTCCTGAAAAGGCAAAAAACATAAGTTGTATGCAATGTCATGATGTATGATAGGCATGATGTCATGATGTTCAACATGAGATAGTGTTGTATGCACTTTATCATATATGTAAGCAAGATGTATGAAAATGTGAAATGTTTATGAATGTAATTTTGTCTTAGGAAAATAAATCCTTGACGAACGGCCGGGGAGTTGCTCTGTGGAAGAGATACTTGGCCGAAGTTTTGCTGAGAGGCCTGTTGAGGACTTTAATGATGGATTCCGCTGGGGATAATGATGATAAACTCCGCTGGGGAGTATCAAAGATAAACTCCGCCGGGGTTTGGAAGGACTTTGCCGAGGGCGATCTTCCGTGGCAATTAGCTGAGGATAACCCAGTTATAAGTCCTTGAAAGGAAATAACTCTGAATAAAACTCGGGAGAGACGCCCGTACCCTGCAGGGAACAAGCTTCCAGAATCTACTGGGGAGTGAACTTTAAGACCTGCCGGGGGAAGTTGTGCCTTTTCAGGATTGACGGGGAGTCAACTCCACTTGGGGAAGGCATTGCCGAATCTTGTCTTATTCTGCGGGTCGTTGAGATGATTTGGTCACATTCTTCAGTCGAATCTACCTTGGTACCTTGGTGGACAAAGCAACCAGATTGCATCAAACAACCTTACATTGCCCCTGTTTCTGATGTCACCTGTATTTAATCTTTCGTTTCATATGCGAATATTTATGAGTCAACAATTTTAATGTCAAATGCATATATCAAAAATGAACATTGGACGTTCTTCGCTAGACAAAGCAGAAAAAAGGGAAAACAATGGCAATTTGTATGGACAAGTGAATTTGTATTGATTTGAACTTTGCCTGTGAATAGGCGTTTTTGTACAAGAGGCTGACATCCTAGTAAGAGAATGCCGCCGAATAATCACAGAATTGACAATTTTGAAAAGAAAACAAAACAGCTATGTGAACAATCCCACTGGGTTCCAACTCTGCTATTGCCTTTATATCTTCAAGAGTCTCATCGCTTTGCTGCCTGGTCGAAGATGAAGCTGATTGGTCGATGCCGTAATCTGAGCCAGATAGTTGATGCCGAATTCCGGATGCGAAGTGATCCAATGAGACATAGTGTTACGCTTTATCCCTAACTTTTGCCTGGACCGCCCTTTCGGGTTTTCAGTCCACCGGGATACCCATTTTTGCCCAAGCCGCCTTTTCAGGTTTTCGACTTGCCGGGTGTACAGATTTTTATTCATTTCATCCCTTATTTTTGCCCGAACCCTTTTGGTTCGCCGGGAAGCCCTTATTTTTGCCTAGGTATGTCAACCTAGCGGGTCTTTTATTTATGCGTAGTATTTTTTCACTATGTCTGCATTGGCGGGGTGAGGAAGGTCGTCACCATCCATGGTGGTTAGGATCATGGCTCCTCCTGAGAACACACGTTTAACCACAAATGGCCCTTCGTATGTAGGGGTCCATTTGCCCCGGGGATCACTTTGAGGAAGGATGATGCGTTTGATTACCAGGTCCCCAACTTGATATTCTTGCGGTATGACTTTCTTGTTAAATGCCCTGATCATCCTTTTTTGATACGTTTGACCATGACAGATAGCAGTGAGCCTCTTTTCGTCAATCAGATTTAATTGATCAAGTCGAGTCTGGATCCAATCATCTTCATTCAAGTCTGCATCCTTCATTATCCAGAGAGAGGGTATCTGGACTTCAATTGGCAAGACTGCCTCCATGCCATAGACCAAGGAGAAGGGAGTTGCCCCGGTTGACGTCCTTGCTGAGGTGCGGTACCCATGAAGAGCGAACGGTAGCATCTCGTGCCATTCTTTATAGGTCACTGTCATCTTCTGCACAATTTTCTTGATATTTTTATTGGCTGCCTCTACAGCCCCATTCATCTTCGGCCGGTAGGGAGAAGAATTGTGGTGCTGTATCTTGAATTGTTCACAGAGTTCAGTGATCATTTTGTTATTGAGATTGGTACCATTGTCCGTAATGATTCTTTCCGGGACTCCGTACCGACAGATCAGATCATGCCGGATGAAACGTGCCACAACGCTCTTGGTTACTGTGGCATAGGAAGCTGCCTCAACCCATTTCGTGAAATAATCGATCGCCACCAAGATGAAGCGATGCCCATTGGATGCCGTCGGTCGGATCTCACCGATCATATCGATGCCCCACATTGCAAAAGGCCAAGGTGCCGTCAGAACATTCAAAGGAACCGGAGGGATATGCACCTTGTCAGCATAGATCTGGCATTTATGACAAGTTCGGGAGTGTTGGTAACAATCGGCTTCCATTGTGGACCAGAAATATCCTGCCCGAAGGATTTTCTTAGCCATGGTGTGTCCACTGGAATGTTTTCCAAATGTGCCTTCATGTAATTCCATCATAATTTTCTCTGCGTCAGCCTTATCCACACAACGTAGCAGAGTTGAATCATGATTCCGTTTGTAGAGAATGCCGTTGCTGAGGAAGAATTTTGCAGCAAACCTCCTCATGAACTTCTTATCATTGACAGATGCACCTTCAGGGTATTCCTGAGCTTCCAAGTACCTCTTCACCTCATGATACCAGGGTTTTTCAGTCACCTTCTCAGCCTCCAGCTCGCAGCAGTACGCCGGTTTGTCCAACTTCCAGATAATGATTCAGGGAGCCTCATTGTCCCATTTAACTTTGAACATTGAAGACATCGTAGCTAGTGCGTCCGCTAGCTGATTCTCCTCTCTAGGGAAGTGTTCGAAAGTTATTTCTTCAAAGTGGGGGAGTAAGGTCAACACGTACTCCTTGTAAGGAATAAGATTCGGGTGTTTCGTATCCCACTCGCCTTTGATCTGATTGATCACGAGAGCGGAATCTCTGAAGACACTTAGAAATTTGATCCTTAAGTCAATTGCAGCTTGTAAACCCATGATACATGCCTCATATTCTGCCATGTTGTTGGTGCAGCTGAAACATAATCGGGCGGTGAGGGGAGTATGAGTTCCTTTGGGAGATATGATTACAGCGTCGACGCCGTTACCCAAAGCATTGGAGGCTCCATCAAAATGCATAGACCATCGGGATCCTTCCTCAGGTCCTTCATCCGGTCCAGGTACTTCACAGTCAGTTACCACCATGATGTCTTCGTCCGGAAAATCAAAGTTCAATGATTGGTAATCGTCCACAGGTTGGTGTGCCAAATGATCTGCCAGTACACTTCCCTTAATTGCTTTCTGAGTTGTATACTGGATGTCATATTCTGTCAAGATCATTTGCCATCTCGCTATTCTTCCAGACAGAGCGGGCTTTTCAAATATTTACTTGATGGGATCCATCTTTGAAATCAATAGATTAGTGTGAGTCAGCATATACTGTCTCAGCCGGCGAGCAGCCCATACTAGAGCGCAGCAAGTTTTCTCAAGCAGTGAGTAACGAGACTCACAGTCGGTAAACTTTTTGCTCAAGTAATAAATAGCGTGCTCTTTTCGGCCAGACTCGTCATGCTGCCCCAGCACACACCCCATTGAATTGTCAAGTACTGTCAAGTATAGTATCAGAGGTCTTCCTTCCACCGGTGGCATAAGAATGGGTGGCTCTTGGAGATATTACTTTATCTTTTCAAAGGCGGCCTGACATTCATCGTTCCAGCGTACTACTTGATCTTTCTTCAGTAATTTGAAGATTGGCTCACAAGTAGCAGTCAGGTGTGAGATGAATCGGGCAATGTAATTCAGTCGTCCCAGGAAGCCTCTGACTTCTTTCTCTGTTTTTGGAGTCGGCATCTCTTGTATGGCTTTTACCTTGGCAGGGTCCACCTGAATACCTTTATCACTTACAATGAAACCTAGCAATTTTCCGGATCTTACCCCAAAGGTGCATTTGTTGGGATTCAACCTTAGCTTGTATAACTTGAGTCGGTCAAACAACTTCCTCAGATGGTCAAGGTGCTCCTCCTCAGTTTGAGACCTTGCAATCATGTCATCAACGTATACCTCAATCTCATGATGGATCATATCATGAAATAAAGCAACCATGGCACGTTGATAGGTTGCCCCAGCATTTTTCAATCCGAATGGCATGACCTTATAACAGAAGGTGCCCCACTGAGTCACAAAGGTAGTCTTCTCCATATCTTCTGGAGCCATCTTGATTTGATTATACCCTGAAAAACCATCCATGAATGAGAACACCTTGTGTTGAGCTGTATTGTCAATAAGGACATCAATGTGATGTAGGGGGAAGTCATCTTTGGGGCTGGCCCTGTTCAAATCCCTGTAGTCGACACACATTCTGACTTTACCGTCCTTCTTCGGCACTGGTACCACATTAGCAACCCACTGAGGGTAAGAGGTCACTGCAAGGAACCCGACATCAAACTGTTTCATGACCTCGACCTTGATCTTTTCAGACATCTCGGGACGCATCCGTCGGACTTTTTGCTTTACCGGAGGGCAATCTTCCTTGGTTGGTAGGTGGTGAACTACAATGTCGGCATCCAAACCGGGCATATCTTCATAGGACCAGGCAAAAATCTCCATATAATCCTGTAGCATCTGGATCAATCGTTGCTTCACGCTGAGTTCTAGATTGGCACCAATCTTGACCTCTTTCCTATCTGTCTCAGTACCCAGGTTAATTGTCTCCACCGGCTCTTCATGTGGCTGAATAGCTCTCTCTTCCTGTAGTAGCAGTCTTGCGAGTTCACCAGGCACTTCGCAATCATCTTCACCTTCGTCTTCGGCCAAGTTGATCGGATTCTCGAAGTCATAACTGGCGGTAGCAGAGCTGTTATCAGTGAGATCCATAGTGGATTGAAACCTGTATAAGTGAGTGTGTGTAAATATAGCTGTTTTGCAATATATATAACACAGAAAGAAGAAGAGCACAAGATTTGTAATGCAACAAACGTCCAATGTTTTGATTGATGATATATGAAAATGTCATACAAAAAGCCCTCACAAATGGAGCTACGATGCCCCGGGTAGGACACCGAGCCAACAAAGTTTTAACATATTGTTTGTTACAAATTGGAAATCAAAAGAAATTAATTACTGCGTGACAAATGTGATAGGAGTAAAATCCTTTGCTGTCCAGTTGCTTGGTCCGTTGCTGGTAGTCGGGTAGATCCAACTGTCAAATTCTGCTTCCTCTACATCCTCCTCAATAGCATTCACCCTTGAGCTGGAGATAAACACCGGAGCCTTTCTGACCTTCTCCTTGCGCACAACCCTCTGAGCCTCTGCAGTAAAGCCCAGCCCAAACTTGTCGTTCTTCTGAGTGAAGTCAGGAAGCTGACCCCAGTTTGCACAATTGCCTTTCTGAACCACAGCCCGGGCATCCCTTAGGGAAGCCATCTTCAAGGAAACATTCTCTTCGACTGTTGTTTCTGCTGCTGCTGAAATTGGATGCACCTCCTCGAAATGCTGAAAGGGGGTTTCAATAAACTCCCCGTCCATCTCAATGTATCTGAAGGAATTCAAATGGCTCACCATATACTCCTCTTTTCCTTGCACAGTGACGATCTTCCCCCTGACGGGATACTTCAGCTTCTGGTGCAAGGTGGAGGTCACTGCCCCAGCTTTATGGATCCAAGGTCGACCCAGTAGACAAGAGTACGATGGACGTATATCCATCACATAAAAAGTAGAGTCAAATACCTGAGAGCCCACACGAATAGGGATGTCAACCTCTCCATGAACCATCCTTTTTGAACCGTCAAAGGCCCTGACGATGATATTGCTGGGCTTCAGTTCTAGGCCTTCATAATCCAAACGGTCTAAAGCCTTTTTCGGTAGAACATTCAAGGAAGAACCAGTATCCACCAATACATGCGCCAGAGTAGTGCCCCTGCATTCGATAGAGACATGCAGGGCATCATTGTGGTCTCTTCCCTTCGCAGTCAGGTCAGCATCTGAAAAACCCAAGCCATTGTCTGCTGTCAGATTTGCTACGCAATCAGTGAACTGGACTGCAGACGTTTCTTGCGGCACATGGGCCGTCTTGAGAAATGAGATCAAGGCTTTAGCATGGGCCTCGGAGCATAGTAATAAAGAGAGCATGGAGATCTTGGAGGGCGTATGCCCCAGCTGCTCGACAACATTGAAATCACTCTTCTTTATTATCTTCAGGATTTCCTCCACTTCTTGCTGGGAGGCCTCAACATTTATAGGTATTGGTGCCTCCATCCGGGCAGGCTCCTCTTCAATCCCTTTGCCCCGAGCATTAGATGACTCGGCGGCAAGGGGAACAACTTGATCGGCAACAGTAACAGGTACACTTGTAGGTGTTATAAGTAGGGGTCTTCGAATAGCGGGCGGTGCAATGTCAGGCGAGAAGAGCCTGCCACTGCGGGTGACCTTGGCTGGACCAGTGATATCGCAGATACTGGCGCCAGTGTCGAATTCTTGTTTGATTCCATTTACATATACGTCTGCCCCATAATGCCAGGGGACAACTTTATCAGATACGTAGGGGAGAGGCCCCAGAACAGTAATAACCACAGGTGCAACAGTCATGATTTGAACAGGCTTCTTCGGGAGAGCCTTGATTGGATTATTGAAGATGGTAACCACAGAAACCTCTTTTACCGGAACCAACTGAACAGCAGACTTTTTAAACAGAATCTCCTTGCTATCCATTAGGCTTTGGACGCCTAACCTCAGCAAGGGACAACCAGATAGGGAAACAGCACAGAACAGGCAACCTTCACTGCAACCCGGAAATAAACCGGCCAGCAGTAGGTTCTTCTTGACGGTCCTCAGAGGGGTGACAACTTCATTTACCGAAACAGCATACAGTTCTTCCTCAATGGCATTTACTCTATGCTGGGGCATAGGAGCTGTTACAACATTTGGTCTCTCCGGCGCTTCAAACTGAATTTCTTTTGCGTCGATCAGATCTTGCACTTTGTTTCTCAAGGCCCAGCAATCATCAGTAGTGTGCCCGGGACTATCAGAATGATAAGCGCACCGGGCATTTGGGTTATACTTAGGGGACGCAGTGTTGACGACCTTAGGAGCTTCTTTGAGGGTCACCAGGTTGGTGGATAACAGTTGGGGTAAAATTTGAGATAAGGTCA
Organism: Vicia faba; assembly: GCA_948472305.1. Lineage (NCBI taxonomy): Eukaryota > Viridiplantae > Streptophyta > Magnoliopsida > Fabales > Fabaceae > Vicia > Vicia faba. The sequence goes on along the minus strand of OX451738.1, from coordinate 1,208,804,414 downwards.
TACTCAGTCGAGTATACTGCCTCTTGGGCCTTTCGCTTCTTTGTTGATTGTACTGCTGAGGAGCAGCAACAAGTTTTGAGATGACCAAAGCATTGACGGCTTGGCGACTTTCGGGCTTGATTTGTCTTCTAGGACCATAGACGGCACTTACTTCTTTCTTAAACGGCCTCTTCTCAGCACTTGTGGAGGCAGCCTTTTGTATCTTGCCTGACCTGATGCCAACTTCAATTCTTTCTCCCGTCAATATCAAATCTGTAAACCCAGCGGAGGAGTTACCAACCAAATGATTGAAAAATGGACCAGACAACGTCCCTAGAAACATATCAACCAGCTCACGATCAGTCAATGGAGGCTGCACCCTGCCAGCCAAATCTCTCCATTTTTGTGCGTACTCTTTGAACCCTTCACCCGTTCCTAGAGACATACCCTGAAGTTGGGTACGCGTAGGAGCGAGATCAGAATTGTATTGGTATTGTCTGTAAAATGCGGCTGCCAAATCTTCCCAGTGTCGGATGCTAGTTCCATCTAGTTGGTAGAACCATTCAAGCTGTGACCCCGAGAGGCTGTCTTGGAAGAAGTGAATCCAGAGGTTCTTATCCGCCGTATAAGGTTGGATCTTCCTTACGTACGACCTTAGATGCAGCTTTGGGCAGGAGACCCCATCATACTTGGCGAAGGCAGGCGCCTTAAACTTGTGTGGAATTACTACTCCAGAAGATAACCCCAAATCTCCGAAATCCAGTCCCGGCACATTCTGAATTTCCATGGCGCTTAAGCGGTCCTCCAATTGCTTGTATCTGTCAGCAGCGGGTGGGTATTGTTCATCGTTATAGTCCGTCTCGTTGTCGGAGACTGCGGGACTAGGAGCTCCTCCCCCTTGGGGACTGTTTTTCTCAGCAGAAGAAGTAGTTGGATCAGCTTCATTATGGAGTGTGTTCCCAAATCTGCGTCCGGTGTTGAACAATGCAGTCCTCTTTTTCTTCTTCTTCTTCAGGAGTAGATTCTTCAACTCTTGCTGACCTTGGGCTAGGCTTAGGACCATCTCTTGAAACTGTGCACTTTGGGCCTGAAGGGCCTTGATTGCTTGCTCACTGGAGGAGTCTGGATTCATGATGACTGTGCAAAATAAACAGCGAAGGAGATTAAGCATCCTGTGAAATAGGGTACCTGCTATGCATATGGTGCAATGGAATGCGTATGTTTTATGTTTTCAAAGACAAACAAGATTCAACTTTGTAGACAAAAAGGGAAACACACTTCATTAGATTAAAATTTTCAATTGTTCAATAATTTGCCCTTAGGCATTACAGGAATGAAAAATACTGGAAAGGAAATAAATTATAAAAGGAAACATCCAAAGCTCATTAATGCTCCCATGGCCTCCTCTTTTCAGTGCTGATGTAGTTGTTCAGGACCCGTTCTTCCTCCAATTGCTTAGTCAGCCTCTGGATCTTCCGTTCCTGCTCGTTGAACTTCTCCCGATAGAAATCCCGTTCTTCCTTTAGCTGCGCCCAAGATCTCTTCATGGTGTCAAAATCAGTAGGTATCTGAGGAGGGAGGACAATTGGAGGAACCCCATCTTCAACAGGAGACTCAAGAATGAGAGGTCTAACAGCTTCGTAGGGCATACCTAACCTTTGAGCACGGATGCGGACCCATTTGCAATAGGGTCTCAATGGCAGGGAAGTCTTTGGTCCCAACTCATGTGGGTTGGCTTTGTGGATTCTGTCCCAGGCTCTAATGAATCCCTGGCGTAGTTTGTCACTGTCTGCCTGAAACTCAAAATGGAAGTGAGGAACCAGCATTTCATGAGGCCCATCTCCTCTGGCTCTTCCAAACTGACGGAGAGCTAAGCACGGATTGTAAGAGATTCCTCCTTGGATACCAATCAACGGAACGTTAGGGTATTCTCCGCAACGGTTAATAACAGCTATCTCATCCAAACCTCTGAGAGTCCAGGTGATGTCATTATCAGTAAGAGCCATTAACCTCCTAGCCCAACCTTTTCCTTCTTCATTCTTCAGCGCGAACTTAGGAAGGTGCGAAATAAACCACCTTACTAGCAAAGGAGCACAACACCACGGAGTTCCCCGTTTTCGAGCAGTACGAGCATAGAGTTGTTGTAAAATATCACCCAAAAGAGTGGGTACCGGATTCCGAGACATGAAGATCCTTATGACATGGATACTGATAAAAGTGTCAGGGTTGGGAAACAATACCAGTCCATAGATCAAAAGAGCCAGAATATCCTTGTATGCCTTGAAGTCCAAGTCATTCCAGAAATCATTAGCCTTGCCAACCAGAAATTTGACCAAAAAGCCCTTGATCCCATTTCTAGTTTCCCAGTTGGACAATACCTCTTCTTTGGTCAAGGGGAGAACTGCAGCAATCTCTTCAGGCCTAGGAGTCTTTTCCAAACTAGTGAATGGAGTTTGTTCCAAGACAGGGATCCCAAGCAAATAAGAAAATTCTTCCAGGGTAGGAACCAGCTGGAAGTCTTGAAAAGTGAAACAATGATACAGAGGGTCATAAAATTGGGTCAGAACACTTATCAGTTGTTGGTCCCAATTTGCAGTGATCAAGCCAAGGAGAGACCCATGTCTGTTGATGAAGGAAGAAGTGTTTGGAATCCTACCAACCAAATCCTTGAGTAAAACTGGTGGTTGAACAAAGTTGAGCCGGACAGTATTCCTACGCACGGGCATCATGATGTCCTACAAAACAGAGCAAAGATGAAACTCTTTTTGTCTTTGAAATGGGTTAGTCCTTTATACAGGATGCCTGCAATGGTATGATGGCATGATGCTATGATGAAGCACACCACAAGTATTCACATAGGTAAATAAGGCACACAAGTCACACAAGACACCCTTAGGTTTCAGGCCAGCATGAGTTTCAGGTATTACCCTCTTTTGGTTTTGTTGGTTAAAACCTGTCCTATCAAAAGTAACCGGGTTCTAGAGGATCTCAAATCATTGGCTACCCTCAATCGGTCATAACTCCAGCATCGCAATCTTTTCTCGCGGCCAGAACCATCTCGAGAGTTTAGCCTCAATGAGTGTAGCATACTGCTACTGTCCTAATAGCCAAGTTGGTCAATTTAGGGTTCTAAGGTTGGTTGGTGTTTAATGACCCCTTAGAAGACCTATATTCTCCCCGTTGCAACACAAGGGATATAGGTACAGACTAAGATGCCACACCAACGTAGCCACTGCTTCACCCATGTCGGTCTACGCCGGACAGGTCCCTCACAGATTATGCTACCTAAAAGGGGTATTTCCCAGATCCGGGTTAGGATCTATGAAATTCCGATGCAAAGCCCACAAATATAAAAGCAAACAAAGCAAACAATTGAAAACAAAGGTGATCTAAACCCTAAGGTTACCCCACTTTTAAGATTCTCCCCAGCAGAGTCGCCAGTTCTGTGATACGGTGGGAGAACTGACTTGAGATTTTGCGTTTGTATTCGCAAATGTTTCGGTTGAGCAAGAGTCGCCACCGACTTTTTATTTTATCCTAAGGAAAGGTTAAAAAGCACAGCAAAAAACCTTTTGAGATGTTTTCTTGGGTTCGGGGAGTAGATTATAGAAAGGGAAGGTATTAGCACCCTTTCTATCCATGGTTATCCATGGGCTCTTAGTTACTTGCTTAGATCACTTGCCTTTTTGTTTTCAATTGTTTTAAATGGTGCTTGAGTGTGTGGGTTTGAAAATGTTTTTGAAAAGAGGCCAATGTGGTGGCAACCTTTGTAATGATCCATGTGGGGATGTATACAAAGATGTACGTCTTTTAAAAAGGTTTTCATTTGTTTTTGAAAGTTATTTTGAAAGTGTAGTGATGTGTGGTTTTTGAAATAGGCAAGTGTTTTAGTTTGCAAGATTGATTCAAGTAACTAAGAGGTTATCTACTCCTAAATTTCTCAAAAAGATTATTGCTATATTTTAACCCTTTTAACAAGTTTGTTCCACCATTGTATTTGATGGACAATCTTATGTTAGGATGTGAAAGGGACAGGCGCGGGTCATCGTTTTAGACCATAATTGCAATGGTGCCAAGTATCTTTGGGCATTTTCTTTAAGGGACTTGATCATTCAATTTGTTTGTTTTGAAAAAAATGTTATCGAGGGACTATGATCATTCAATTTGTTTGTTTTGCCCAAAGAGACCTAACATGCAATATGGTCCAATTTTGAAAGGCAACAAGTGGAATACCCTAGGGGGTGCAAGTGTGATTTGTGTGTCCATTTTCATGCTTGTTTATCTTGAGATTAGGTCATAACTGTTTTTGTCGTTTTTTCGCATACAAACCCTAATTCTAACATGTTATCATTAGGAAGCAATAAAGTGCGAAAATAAATTTACTAAGCTATTACAAAACCAAATATGGGAAGGGGGGTACAAATGTTCAAATGGGGATATTGACAAGTAATTGTAAACCTAAAATTATTACATCAATTTTGAATATTTGCAATGTAAATAATGTACAATAATTAAATAAATAAAAATGGAATAAAAATGCAAGATGCAAAAATGTTTTGTATATGTATGAAAAAAAAGTGTTATTTATGTGAAAAATATTAAAGACATTATTTTTTGGAGTATTTTGAATTTAGGGCAAAAACCCTAATTTTAATCAAGATGTATATTAATTAATTAATTCACATAATATTCATTATACAAAAATAAAATAAAACATGGTATATTTGTAAAAAAGGCATTTTTTAGTATTAAATGTAAAAAAATAAAATATGTACATTTTTTGGTATTTTTACTCTAAGTATATTAATATATGTGTATTTATATTATCCTAAATATGTATTATATACAAATAATAATAATAATTAATTTTTTGGAAAATAGTATTTTTTATATGAAATATTTTCAGAGGATAATATAAAATAAAAAAATAAAAATAGAAGTGTTTTTACATATTTTTCTATTTATCCTAAATAATAATATATATATGTATTTATGTATAAACTAAAGAAAAATCAAATAAAATCAAATAAAAATCAAAAAGTGGTGAGAAAAATATTTTCAAAATTTTAATATGCTGAGAAAAAATAAACAAGTCAATCAAAAAAAGAAAAATAAAAAATATTAAAAAATGAAGCAAATGGGCTCAGGGGGTTCATGAGTAATTAAGTGGTGTGAATAAGAAAAAATGCACAGGCCCAGCCCAAAGACCACTGTCTTCAACCTCCAGCAACAACATTTGAAAAAAATGCGCGCCATGTTCATCATCTTCCAACTCTTGATTCCTGGCTTTTTAGCAAAAACTCATAACACAACAAATGTTCAGCATGAAGAGACGATTCTAACCATGTATGGAACTTGACCTAACTCTCTAAGATGAGGGAGAATTTCTCCTCCCCCAAATCCTAACCTAGTTTTTCTGCCATTTTCAAACTCCAAATTCTCTCTACTCAGGCAAAAGAAATGAAATGTAAAGATATGTACATGTTCAGGGCTATGAGTAGAACCTTGTTTCTTCACAAACTTAAGGCTAAAGATACATAATAAGAGAGATACGAGTTCAAAGTTTTACCTGTGCAATTGAACTTCTATCTGGAGAATGAGGAACTTCCAATGCAAGGTGATGATTGGAAAAGCTTCCTTGAGGTCCAGGGATGCTGTTTCAATGCTTACTTTGTCTTGAGAGCTTCTGAATCAAGCTATAGAACTTCACCTGCAAGTCAAAAATGTGAAAATGGTGGAAGCTGTTAGAGAGATTACAGGTCAGGTTTTAGGTCATGGTTAGCTTGCATATATGCTAGGGAGTGTGTATGAACTGATTTTAGCAAGAATGCTCGAGAGAAAATGAAGTTGGCACTCAAACTGCAGAGGCAACCCTATTTTTGCAGTTTGAGGATGATTCTGAGATGGAGGGTGTTTTGGAGGTGCAAGGGTCGTGCAAAAGCTTGGATATGTTCTTTGGAATGTGTTTGATAACTTTGTTCTTGTGTTAGTGAGCTGAGATGGAAGTTGTTATGAGTTATGGACTTTTCTTCTATGTGAAGCAACAAAATGCAACTTGGTTTTCTAGGTCAGTAGAGGACCCCCTAATGTGCTGCATAAGCTTCTCTTGATCAGTGTGTTATGCACATAATCTTGTGCCAAGCAGATTTTCCATGTACTTGTTGGATTTCTAATTTGACATAAAGCTACTTTATACAAAAATGGCCAATTTGCTTTATCCATTTTGGGATTAAACCCTCATACAATGCTTGCACTCAAAGAACAACACTTTAACACATTGAATATGCATTAAATTATGGAGTGTAACTTGGTTTAAGGACCTGTAATCTTGCCTAAAGCATGTTGAGTTCAAATGGTAAGGTTATGGACATGTTTTGATGAAAAACAAAAGTGAATTTTTGCCAACTTGTGAAATTCGAATCTCTCAAGTCATGAGGTTGTTTGATGAGTTCTTGGACATTTTGGAAAGCTTGGAATGTGTACTACAATCCATCTTTGAAATTCAAATTTAAATTCCAAGTGGAAGGATATGAAAAATGGCCTTGAAGTGGGGTAGAAAACCTTGTCAAAATAGGTCAAATTTCACTAAGTTAAAAAATGGTTTAGTGCCCCTATTCAAAAATTTGTAACTTGAGATACAAGCTTCAAATGAGAAAACTTTGTGAATCAAAGTTGTAGATTATGCAACAAGCCACAACTTTCATGTTTTGACTTTTGTTTGAATCCAAAGGGATCTTGGTGAAAAGATGGGGCAAAGTTGGGAAAAAATTAGGGTTTTTCATAACTTAGAAAAATTCTAAGTTATGAAAAATTCCATTTTCTAACCCTAATTTGCATTTTGTGATTTCTTGGTGAACAAGTTTCATGATTTGGCATGTTTTGATGAAAAATGAATCTTGACTCTTGATTTTGACCAAAAAGTCAAAGTTTGACTTTTCAGTATACAGTCAAAATTGATCAATTGACTGGGAAATTCAACTGTCAATCTTGTGTACTTGGGATCTTTTGAGCTTGATGAATGTGTCAAGACCATTTCATTGAGTCCTTAAGTCCATATGTGAGCTTGATTTGCCATTGGCTAGGTCAAACAGTCAAAAATTGCCTTTGTGCAGTCAAAACCCTAAAAATGACCATTTTGCCCTTTTGGTGATCTGATCAAATTTCTTATGGAATTGTGATCCAAACTTGATAAAATGGTCCATATGAGTTCAATATGTTGATGTGGGTCAAATTTCATGAGGTTTGACTGTCAATTGGCCACAGTTGACTTTTTCCCTAATACAGCTGATTTCTAGGTCATCTGTCTAATTGACTGGGCAAAATTTGGATTTAGGACTTGAAACTTGGTATGGGTAATCTTGGGAGTCCAACATGAAACATGAAAGTCATCTTAGGCATTTTAGGTCAAAACATCCTAGGGCAAACACAAACCCTAATTTGAGTCCACAGTGCAAGGAGAAGTCTTGAGCAGAGGAAACCCTAACTGGATCTTGATCTTCAAGGGTCTTGTGATGAGAAAATGTTGAGGAAATGGGAGGGCAAATTTTGGGGTACAACAGCCAACATTATTCCTTTCAATACCTGCTTCAGTAACACCTTTAGCCCTAGTTTCACACGCGTCTAGGTTTTCATTCACCTCAGTATCAAAGGACATATCTAATGATGTCTCAACATTAAGTGCATTATTGAAAGTATCCCTACCACTCTGAATGTTACCCAATAACCTTCGTATGCTCTGGTTAACTTGAACATCTTACTGGTTTATTTATCTAGACTCCCTAATTGTTTCGGCGACATTAGGTTCTGTTGAACCTCCATGCTTATTAGTAGGATTAGTAGGAGCACTTACATTAGAGGAGTGACGTCTTCTTCCTACAAGTGTTTTTGTTATGCTTTTATTTAGAGTTCCACTAGGAATGATCGAGAGAGGGATAACATTGGTTATCACATTTTCCATTCCTTCAAAAATCTCAACAGTGTGGAGTGCATAACCAGACATGTCTTCTTTGTTGGCCATATTAGGTTTTTGAAATTCTAACAAGAATATTTCACGAAATGGGTTTCGAATGGACTGATAAGATAGAGAGGAGATTGTGAATAGTGCAGTAGGTAATGGGATTTAAATAGCATATTAGGTTTGAAAAAACAAGGCTTTGTAATGATATTAGTGCTTTTTCATAAGTCAATAAATGGAGGGAGAAAAAACTATCCGTTGTATACCTCCACTTTTCTATTTTCCATAATGTCTTGGCAAACACAATTTTAATTTCATCCCTTAATTTTTCAAGTTGATTAAGACTCATGACCTTTGCAGAATAATTCTTCACTTGCTTTCCTGTGAAAACATTTTCCAAATTAATAATTTTGTCACTAATCAGATACGTCATGGAATGATTGAGACTATCATTGATCTTTGACTTGTCCATGTGAGTAGCATTCTTTCTTATATTGGTGTCACTTAGATGACCATAGTAAAATGTTGTGACATCCTTTCAACATTTTCTTCCCAACTTGAATTTCACCATAGAGTTTTCCATTGGATGTTAAGCAGATGTTAGGGATCTTTTGTTGTGTTAACATATGAAGATTCTCATTTGTTCTTAGATCTTTCTTGTGTATTGAACATCCATTGTCAAAGTTCCTTTCTGTTTTTGATGATGAAATGAGAGAAAAATGAAAAATGAGATAAGATTTAGAACTTGCCTTCCCTTTAGCCTTATTCACTTGATGGACTTTAGAATAGGTATGGTTATTAGAACATACATACAACTTGTAACAAAACAGTCTTATGTGGCCATATTTTCCACAATGGTGACGTCTCTTGGGGTGATGGTTAGGTTTGATGTAATTTTTCAGATGTCTTACATGATGTTGAGACTTCTTTCTAGGCATTACGATATTCTTTTTTGAATGACCAGACATTCCCCCTCAGATCCTTTCAGTACCTATTTCAGCTTGAAGCATTCTAGTAGAACTGATTAAGATTTCAAGCTTGGATGTCAGAAGAGATACTTTATCTTGAAGGCCATACATTTTTGTAAGAAGATCCTTCTTACCCAGGTTTTTGGAGGAATTGCATCTTCCCGAGAAAGCTTTAACCTGCTTGGTAGATCCTAAGTCCGAAACCTCCTCATCCCAAGAGACAGACATTCCCTTTTGTTGTTTTTTAAGATTTTTGGGCATTCTACTCTAATATGTCCAAAACCTTCACATTCATTACATTGAACCCTTTTATTTTGACTAAATATGTTTTCAACTTTGTTGTTCTTCTGAGATTCATGGCCTCTGCTGATGTCAGATGAGATGTCCTTGATATATGACCTTTTATTTCTGTTCATCTTTTCTAGAACATGATTGAGTTGTCTCCCAAGTAAAACAATAACATTTGACAAACCTTTATCAATGTCCAAATCAACATTTGGTACAAGGACAATGCTCTTATTTCTTTTCTCAAACTTGTCACTAGTAGCCAATTCAAAAGTTTGAAGAGACCCAACAAGTTCATCAACTCTTATGGTGATGATGTGTTGAGCTTCTACAATTGTTATTACTTTCATGTCAAATCTCCTAGGTAAGGACCTAAGGATCTTTCTAACAAGATTTTTTTCAAACATCTTTTCTCCCAAGAAGCTTGAGGCATTAGCAATTTCTAGAATCTGCATTTGATATTCCTGGATGGTTTCATCTTCATCCATCCTCAGATTCTCAAATTTTGTAGTGAGAAGATGAAGTCTCGACATATTTACTTTAGAAGTACCTTCATGAGTTATCTTGAGAATATCCAAGCATCCTTGGATATGGTGCAAGTATTAATCAATCTAAAAATATTTTTGTATACTCCAATGAAAAGAGTATTTAACGCCTTAGAATTTCCAACAGCTAATTTATCATCATCTTCAGACCAATCTTCCACTGGCTTTAAAGACACATTTCTATCTTTATCATTCACAACAGGATGATCCCATCCTTTTAAAACAGCCTTCCATGCTTTGTTATCCAAGGCTTTTAGAAAAGCCACCATTCTAACCTTCCATCAATCATAATTTGAACCATATAGTAGTGGTGGTATATCATTGTGTCCCCCTTCCTTGTTTTCTGTAGTATTAGAAGATAGTTTCCCTGGACCTCACCCAATCAAAAGAACATGGTGCCTACTCCGATGACAATTGAAATTCTGGCACTATAATAGAAATGTCAAGACTAATGTCTCAACACATAAGCACAATGGCATGACAAATGTTATGACATCTGCAGACTGACAGAACTTTTACCAAAATAAAAACTATGTAGAATTTAAATGCAGAAGGTAAAAGATAACAAGAAATTTTTAACCTAGTTCGATGCAACTCACCTACTATATGGGCTACCAATCCAGGAAGGAAATCCACTATCAGTAGTATTAATTCTAAGCCTAAACAGTCTCAGTTAACAACTTATCACTTAACCCGTACCCAGTGCAAATTCTACCTAAGAACCTCCTAGATATGAGAAATCATCATCTCACTTCCAATCACCATAGTGTTAACTACAACCACAACCCTAGTGACTAGAAACTACAACCACAATCCCAGTGACTAGAAACTACAACTGAAGATCACACTTAAATTATAAAAGCTCAAACTCTCTTGCTTACAAGCTTCAAGAGTGATACAATAACTTGATAAACTATCAAGTAACAACAAGTCAACTCAAATGAATCAAAAGATACATGAAGACGTACAAAGAAAAACAAAAACTTCCTTGAAGAACCCTTAAAGCCTAAGACTAAGAAAAATATGCTTCCCCTTATTTATTAAAAAGTTCTTAATAAATTTAGGTCTAGGTAATTTCTTTAAATTCTCCTCATAAATCCATGGTCCTTGAATCTTCACCCAGATATTCCTTGTTTCTCACGCTGAGGGCTGCACCAAATTGTGAAGAAATATCTGCTTAATTCTTGGAACAAAACACAAGGTTTCCTAAATCAAATGTTCCAGATTGAATATTTTTTACTTGCGAAAAATCAGTGAGATAAAACCAAAAGGAATCTCACATAATCAATTTAAATCTGTCAAGAAAAAAATAGAGCCTATACTGATGTTCTGATACAGGATATTACAACATCTGTCAGAACATCTGCCTTCAAATGAACTTGAACAACATGTTAGAACACCTTCTATAACATCATGTTGTAAACTATGTTTTAGCAAAAATTATGCCAATCCTATAACCATTGTATTAATAGAAACAACCACCTGAAGTACTTTTTCTATTATCAGCACTCCCTGCCCAATATGTATCACAGTACTCTACCAGCATGGAATCTGATCCATGATAGTATAACATTCCATAGTCACTAGTACCATTGATGTATTTAAAATCCTCTTCACTTGATTATTGTGATTTTTTTGGCTCAACTTGATATATTTCACAAACCCTAATAGCAAAGGTGATATCAGGTCAGCTAACTATAAGGTACATCAAGCTACCAATCATTATTTTGTATGGGCGTTGATCAACAACAACACCTTTTTCATCTTTTGACAATTTTAAATGAGTAGGAGCATGTGTCCTTTTATGACTTGCATTTTCCATTCCAAACTTCTTGACTATGTTCTTGGCATACTTAATCTGAGATATAAAGATAGAATCAACCATTTGTTTTACTTTAAGTCCAAGAAAATATACCAATTCACCAACTAGACTCATTTTAAATTCTAACTGCATTTGTTTGACAAAATGTTGGACCATCTGTCAGACATCCCTCTAAACTCTATGTAATCAACATATATCTGAACTATCATGATTTATCTATCCTTCTGCCTAACAAACAAGGTCTTTCCTATTCCTTATTTTCTGTATCCATTGTTGATAAAAAGTTCTGTCAACTTCCCATACCAAGCCCTAGGATATTTCTTCAGTCCATAGAGAGCTTTCTTTAGCTTGAACACATGATCTGGATAGGTAGGATAGAAAAACCCCTTGGCTTGTTTAACATAAACCTCTTCATGCAAGCTCCCATTTAGAAAAGTACTTTTTACATCCATTTGAAACAGTTTAAACTTCAATATGCATGCTACTCCTAATAATAGTCTGGTTGACTCAAGCCTAGCCACTGAAGTAAAAGTTTCATCAAAATCCAACCCTTCAATCTGAGTGTATCCATGTGCTACAAGTTTTTCTTTATTTCTTGTGACAACTCCATTTTCATCAGTTTTGTTCTTGTATACCCACCTTGTTCTAATGACATTTGTTCCATTAGGCCTAGGAACCAAATCCCAAACTTCATTCCTCTTGAACTAATTCAATTCTTCTTGTATGGCATTGATCCAGAATTCATCAGTTAAGTATTCCTTCACATTCTTTGGTTCAATCTTAGAGACAAAGAAGGAGTTAAAAACAACTTCCCTTGATCTAGTAGTGACCCCTTGATTACGATTTCCTATAATGAGTTCTTTGGGATGATCTTTCTGAATTCTGATTGAAGGACCCTTATTGACTTTATTGTCATCTGGTTAAACATTAATATCATCAGTATTGATGTTGCCATCATCCATATCTTCTGACATATCATTCATATGGAATGATGTTCCAACATTGTCTTCAACATCATGTACATTATCTGTGCCTGAATCATCAACCACAACATTTATAGATTCTATCATGACCTGAGTTCTGTTGTTGAAAACTCTATAGTTTGTGTTGTCTATAGAGTAGCCAATAAATATCCCTTCATCACTCTTGGGATCCATCTTTCTGAGAGGTTCACGATCAGTCAAGATGTTGCATTTATTGCCAAACACGTGAAAGCATTTTATTGTAGGCTTTCTCCCTTTCCACAACTCATATAGAGTATTTAAAGTACCAGTCTTTAGGGTGACTCTATTATGAATATAACAAGTCGTGTTCATTGCTTTTACCCAAAAATTGTATGGTAACTTTTTTGCATGAAGCATAACTCTTATGATTCTTGCAATGTCCTATTTTTTTTCTCCATAATTCATTCTGCTAAGGAGTGATAGGTGATGAGAATTCATGACTAATACCTTCAGAGGGACATAATTCAACAAACTTGTTGTTTTCAAATTCTCTACCATGATCACTTCTAATCCTAACAATGTTGCTCTCATTCTCTCTTTGAATTTTGACACAATTCCTAGAAGATATCAAAGACTTCTGAGTTTTCCTTGATAAAATTTATCCAGGTGAATCTTGAAAAATCATCAACCACAACATACGCATAAATTTTTCCACCAAGACTTTCAACATGTATAGGACCCATCAAATCCATATGAAGAAGTTCCAAGGATTTTGAAGTGGTTAGATGTTCAAGCATTGGATGTGACATCTTGATTTTCTTCCCAATTTGACATTCTCCATATATCTTCCCTTCTTCAGTTATGAGATTTGGAATGCCTCTGATTGCTTCTCTAGACATAATTTTCTTCATACCTTTCAAATGTAAATGACCAAGTTTTTGATGCCACATATTGAATTCATCATCTTTTAACATCATACACATGGAATTATAGCTGACTCTTTCGGGATTCCACAAGTAGCAATTATCCTTGGACCTATCTCCTTTCATTAGCACTTTATTTTACTTATTGGTAACCGTACATTCAAATTTTGTAAAGTGCACTTTAAGAACTTGATCACATAGTTGACTAATGCTAATTAGGTTGGCAGTCAGACTGTGATCGGTGGATTTAGAACTGACTGTTTAAAGTTGGTTTCGCGAAATGTCGCGGAAGCAAGAGTCGCCACCGTCTTTTATTTTCTCCAACATGGACAGGACAAAAGCACATCAAAATTCCTTATGAGAACGTTTCTCGGTTCGGGAGGTAGATTTATAGAAAGGGAAGGTGTTAGCACCCTTTCTATCTATGGTTATCCATGGGCTCTTAGATACTTGCTCTTATGTTTTCAAAATGTTTGCTTTTCAAAATGTGAGTGGGTTTGAAAAAAGTTTCTTTGAAAGATTTCTGAATAACTCTTGTATCTGTCCTCAAGAGTGTTTGAAAAATTTGCTTTGAAAGCTTTTGAAAGTGTCGGTGTGAAAAGGTTTTTGATTTGTTTTTTGATAAGAGCAAGTATCCATGAGTCATCTACCTACCCTAAGGAATTAGGCTGTGTAAGAGTCCCTAAGGTAGTGCCATCCCACCATTGAGAGGTAGGTAGCACCACCGTTGGAGGTGTTCGGGTCAATTCGATTGTAGGGACAGTGTGGTCACCGAAGCAACAGTAGGATACCTTAGAAGCTACCCTTATGTCCTAGATCCTTTTTTAATCTGAGGCAACCGTTTTGAGGCAACTATTTCGAGGAAACTGTTTAAAGGCAACTGTTTCGAGGCAACTGGATCATGGACATAAGGACCGCTAAAACGTCCTATACTTGACGACCACGTTCCGAAGGCAACAAGTGAGGCGTACCCTAGAAGTGGTGTGTGTATTTGTGTGTTGTTTTCATGTTAACAATTTTATCTTTGATCAGGGCATCGTGAGCTACGAGTTATTTTTAATTAACATACATTCTTTCATGCAAGTTTAGCATTTAAGAGTGCGGAAAATTAAAAGACGGAAAGATAAAAGCTACGCTATTACAAGGCGCAGGTCTATACATCGCCAAAATACAAAGACCCGTTTTTGATAAAAGTGCAGAAAGTAAAAAGAAAATACCTAATTACTATTACATCCGGAAAGCAGTTACATAATGATCAATAAGAAAATAAATGCGCGAAAAGAATAAATTGGAACGTCCGAGGGTTTTGACCCTTTGCTTGAAATTAAATTAAATTAAAGCCTAATTATTATTTAATTAAAGAAAAGAAAATGTTTTATGTTCTTTGGTATTTATGAAATAAAGAAAATTAAAATTAAAAGGAAACCCTAATTCTAAATTATTTTTGATTATTAATGGAAAAAAAGTCAAAATTAGGCTAATTAACTAAACTATTTAATTTACATGTTTATTTACAAAAATAATAGTAATTAATAATAATAAATAATGATGAAAATAATGATAAAAAAGAGAATCAAAACCTAATTCTATAGAATTTTACTTATTAAAGAAAAGATTGAATTTCAAACCTAAATTAACTAAATTAATTATTAACATTTATTTACAAAAGTAAATTAGTGAGTAAATTAATAAATAATTAAACATATTTTGTATTTTGATTTTCTGATTTTATTATGAAAAGTTGATTAATGGTGAATTAATAAAAAAAACAATTAAAATAATTAAAAAGAATTAGAAAGAAAAGAAAATTAAATTGAAAAAGCATGCAAACCAAGGGGGTGTCAGGCCCATATGGAGGTGTTTTGGGAGTAATTCAGGCCCATTAGCACAAGCTCGTTTGACTTTCCAGATTGAGTGCACGTTGGTTGACTAGAGTGTACCATAGACTTCAATCTGTGACCATTGGATGAGTGATCAAGGCCACTTGGCAGACCAACGCGTGAGGATGCATGATGGAGTTTTGAACGCTTGCTGCACGTGAATACTTGAGGAAAAATAACAACAATTATATGGGGGGACCTGGGAATCGAACCCAGGTCCCTATACCTGCCAACCACGTCTTCCACCAACTGAGCTAGGCAACGCGTTTGTACATATAATGGAGAATAATTATTATATAAAAAAACAAATGTTAGTGGTATAAAACAAGAAAACGCGCCAGATTTTGAACTATCCAACCATGTGATGACACGCCTGTCTTCTTCTCCATTTACCTGCAAAATATGAATGAGATAGCGGGGGTTTTAAACCCCCACTAAGTGCAATAGTGAAAAATAGCGAACAGCTCTGTGAGTCACATAAATTGAGCGCGAGGTGGCCATTCAAACCGTATTGAGCTCCTGAATTCAACTGTATAGGTCTCAGGGCCGAATTTTTCCTCTACAAGAAAGCCCTATTTTGAAAACTCGAAAACCCTAAATGTCGTTCATGGTAGATTTTGATACAAGCAGTTTTAATACAATTAAACTATACCAAAAGTTTCAGGGAGATGTCAGTAGTATAAATCAATGAGTAAAACATATGAATGATGCATAGAAATCAGGTTTCGATTATCAAAATATTCGTTCAAACCATGACCATGTTTTACAGTTTCTTTGGGTATGAGGACCTGTTCTTGATGCCAATAGCTTCCTAGCAATGTCAGTAATGCAATGGAAAAGATTTTAGGCCTTGAATCATACTGCAGGTATGATTTCAGTTTCACAACTTTCTTGATTTTTTTGCAAATTGGCTATGGAGTATGAGCAGCTTTTTCGTGTCTTTCTGAATGGGGTTAGGTCTTGCATATGTATGTGATGCAAATTAGGTCAAAATAAAGCCCATGAATCCATTGCAATAATGTTTCATATCTTTGATTTTCAATTATGTATTTCCAATCTTTTTTCATTGAAACCCTTGCCAATTATGGAAGATCTTCCTTTTTTGAATGAGAAACGACTTGGCCAGCTTTCCCTGATATGATTTGCCTCACAAAAGATCCAAAAACATATCTTTTTTAATTTTCCTATAATTAAAATCAATTAAATGAATTAATATGAATATAAATTCAATTAATTAATTAAAAATAAGAAAATAAATTATTTTAAGTTCAATGGGTCGTGCATAGGCTTTGGGTAATGATTCAAGAAAGAATTTGAGGCCCATTATCAAATTTGAAGTGTTTTATGCAAAGTTGACTTTTGAAAGTTCCCAAAAATTTCCCAACTTCTCCAATGCATATCTTGCTCAATTTTGAAGCTATGAACATGTTCTTATACATTTTGGAAAGGTCTTGAAGTCCTCTAACCAATGACTTTGGTCCCATGTCATTTTGATTTACCAATCTCAAGTTATGGTCTTTGACTTAAAGTGCCTTTTTGTTGACTTTTGAAAATGACCTATAATGTTGAAATTGATAACTTTTTGTGAGAGCATTTCTTGGACTTGGAGTGTGAAGATGAATTGTAGGAAATGTCATCCCATTCAAAATGAGCTTTGGATGGGATTTTTTTGATAAACCATGAAGAAGTTATGCCTTGGTCAATTTGCAGTTGACTTTTCAACTGTCCAAAAATAGAAACTTTTGCATCTTGAGACTTTTTGAGCCATGCTTGTGGAATCATGATCAAGAATTGATCAAATGATGATTGTGGCTTCAAAATGAGATGTTGACCAAAAATTTTGACTTTTGACTGTCAAATGACCATTTTGCCCCTGCAGTTGACTGTGAAGCAATTAAGGTTTTTGACTGTGCAATTTGACCTTGTGAGCCTTGAAACTTGGCATATATATGCTTGACAATGTTTATAGGCATATGGGACTTGATTAGACCCTTGAAAATCTCAATTTCTTTGCAAGAACCAAAACCCTAATTTTGACTGTGTTAGGAGGCAATTGGACTGTGCAACCCTTGAGAGATTTTAAAGCTTGATCTTGACAAATCTTGAAGAATATGGGAGGACAAATTTTAGGGTACAACAGTTTCCCTGTTCAATCTTCTTAGACCTGAGGATGTAGATTGGCTGGCGTGCCTTTCGTAATCCGAAGGTGGAAGATGATTGAACACTAGAGTGCCCAGAAATTTGCACTCGCATAGTAGAGTATCAGCATTGTGATGGCGGGAATGGGATTACAGATGCCATTTGGAGGAATGATGGATAGGAGGATGGGCTTATAGATGCCACCTGGAGATGTGACAGAACTTTGTCGGGAATGGGCTTATAGACGCCATCTAGGTGTTGATCGCGTAAGAGATTCCTTAGCGAGAACTTGCATACCTGAGTAAGAAAAATAATTACCTGGCCTGTTACAGGGGTTTATCTTCAAACTCTTTAGACGTGCCCTGGCTGGATACAGGAATCGAGTCCGGAAAATAGTCATCAACAGATACACCCTGGCAGGATACAAGAATCGGATCTTCAAACTCTTCAGACGTGCCCTGGCAAGATACCGGAATCGAGTCTATAATTAGTCGTCAACAGATACACCCTGGAAAGATACAGGAATCAGATCTTCAAACTCTTCAGACGTGCCCTGGTAGGATACAGGAATCGAGTTTGGAATTAGTCGTCAACAGATACACCCTGGCAAGATACAGGAATTGGATCTTCATACTCTTCAGACGTGCCCTGGCAGGATACCGAAATCGAGTCTGGAATTAGTCGTCAACAGATACACCCTGGCAAGATACAGGAATCAGATCTTCAAACTCTTCAAACGTGCCCTGGCAGGATACAGGAATCGAGTCTGGAATTAGTCGTCAACAGATACACCCTGGCAAGATACAGGAATCAGATCTTCAAACTCTTCAGACTTGCCCTGGCAGGATACAGGAATCGAGTCTAGAATTAGTCGTCAACAGATACACCCTGGCAAGATACAGGAATCGGATCTTCAAACTCTTCAGACGTGCCCTGGCAAGATACATGAATCGATTCTGGAATTAGTCGTCAACAGATACACCCTGGCAAGATACAGGAATTGGATCTTCAAACTCTTCAAACGTGCCCTGGCAAGATACAAGAATCGAGTCTGGAATTAGTCGTCAACAGATACACCCTGGCGAGATACAGGAATCAGATCTTCAAACTCTTCAGACGTGCCCTGGCAGGATACAAGAATCGAGTCTGGAATATAGTCGTCAACAGATACACCCTGGCAAGCTACAGGAATCGGATCTTCAAACTCTTCAGACGTGCCCTGGCAAGATACAGGAATCGAGTCTGGAATAGATCGCTCACAGACATGCCCTGGCTAGATACAGGTATCGAATCTAGAATTTGCGATAGTTGATAGTAATTATCTTTGTATTGACCTTTGTCCTGAAAAGACAAAACGTTAGTCGTGTGCAATGTCATGATGTATGACATGCGAGATGTTCTTAGAATAAATGAGATTGTATGTCCATGATGCGCATGTGCATGCTATAATGTATGAAGATGAGATGTTTATGAATGTATGTTTTTGTCTTAGGAAAATAAACCCTTGACGAATGCCAGGAAGTCAAATCCTGGGCTGATGTTTGAGGAATAGAATTCTTTGTTTCCACTGGGGATGATGGTTGCAAGCATAAACCGGTAGGAGAAGATGACTCCGTTGGGGAATAAACTTGGCGGATAGGTTACTCTAAGGGGAGTGGACTCTGTGGGGAAATAGAGGTATTTTGCTGAGGTTGATGATAACTCCGCTGGGGATACCATTGTTGAGCTCTGTTGGAAGTTTTGATGAACTCCGCTAGGGATAGGAAGACTTCGCCAGAGACGATCTTTCCGTGGCAATTGGCTGAGGATAACCCAGTTATATCCTGGTGGGGAAATAACTTTTGAATAAAGCCGGGGGAGTGTTCGTACTCTGCAGGTGATAAGCTTCCAGAATCTACTGGGGATAAGCTTCATCAATCTGTTGGGGAGATTGATTGAACTCTCCTGGGGAAACTTTTTTAAATTGGACTGTACTGGGGAATGGCTCCACTGGATGTTCGGTATACCGTCGGGGACCAATCTTAGATTAAGACTGCCGGGGATGCTTGTTAGGAATGTTTGTATACTCCGCTGGGGAGTGTTGAGATTTTCTGGGGATACCTAACTTCCTTAAGGCTGATTGTAGGCTAACTCTGCTTGGGGAGAGCGTTGCTGACTCGCTGGAGATATGGTGCCTTGTTAGGGCTGATGGGAAACCAACTCTGCCCGGGGAGAATTGTTGAATCTTGTCTTACTCGGCGGGGAGTGTAGGTATCTGGGTTACATTCTTCAGCCGAACTTACCTTGGTACCTTGGTGGACAGAGCAATTAGATTGCTTAGACAACTCATTATTGCCCCTGTTTCTGATGCTACCTGTAATTAATCCTTTGTTTCGCATGCAAATATTTATGAGTTAGCAATTATTGTCAAATGCATATATCACAAATGAACATTGGACGTTCTTTACAAAACAAAACAGAAAAAAGGAAAAACAAATGGCAATTTATCTGAGAAGTGAATTTGTATTGATTTTTGAATTTGCCTGTAAATAGGCGTTAATGTACAAGAGGCTGACGTCCTAGTAAGAGAACGCCGCCGAATAACAGATTTTATACAATTTGTACAAAGAAAACAAAACAGCTGTGTGAAAAGAATAATCCCACTGGGTTCCAACTCTGCTATCGCCTTTATATCTTCGAGCGTCTCATCACTTGGCTGCTTAGTTGAAGATGAAGCTGATTGCTCGATGCCGTCTGAACCTGATGTTGATACCGGATTCTGGATGCAAGGTGATCCAATGAGACATAGTATTACGCTTTAATCCCTAACTTTTTCCTGGACCGCCCTTTCGGGTTTTCAGTCCACCGGGATACCCATTTTTTCCCAAGCCGCCTTTTCAGGTTTTCGACTTGCCGGGTGTACAGATTTTTTTCATTTCATCCCTTATTTTTGCCCGAACACTTTTGGTTCGCCGGGAAGCCCTAATTTTTGCCTAGGTATGTCAACCTAGCGGGTCTTTTGTCATGCGTAGTATCTTTTTACTATGTCTGCATTGGCGGGGTGAGGAAGGTCGTCACCATCCATGGTGGTTAGAATCATGGCTCCTCCTGAGAACACATGTTTAACCACAAATGGCCCTTCGTAGGTGGGGGTCGATTTGCCCCTGGGACAATTCTGAGGAAGAATGATGCGTTTGATTACCAGGTCTCCAACTTGATACTCTTGTGGTCTGACTTTCTTGTTAAATGCCCTGATCATCCGTTTTTGATACGTTTGACCATGACAAATAGCAGTGAGTCTCTTTTCGTCAATTAGGTTTAATTGATCAAGTCGAGTCTGGATCTAGTCATCTTCGCTCAAACCTGCATCCTTCATTATCCGGAGAGAGGGTATCTGAACTTCAATCGGAAAGACTGCCTCCATGCCATAGACCAAGGAAAATGGGGTTGCCCCGGTTGACGTCCTTGCTGAGGTACGGTACCCATGAAGAGCAAACGGTAACATCTCGTGCCAATCTTTGTACGTCACTGTCATCTTCTGCACAATCTTCTTGATATTCTTATTAGCTGCTTCTACAACCCCATTCATCTTCGGCCGGTAAGGAGAAGAGTTGCGGTGCTGTATCTTGAATTGCTCGCAGAGCTCAGTGATCATCTTGTTATTAAGATTGGAACCATTGTCCGTAATGATCCTTTCCGGGACGCCGTATCGACAGATCGGGTTATGCCAAATGAACCGTGCCACGACGTTCTTGGTTACTGTAGCGTAGGAAGCTGCTTCAATCCACTTCGTAAAGTAATCAATCGCTACCAGGATGAAGCGATGCCCATTGGATGCCGTAGGTTTAATCTCGCCGATCATATCAATGCCCCACATTGCAAAAGGCCAAGGTGCAGTCAAGACATTCAGAGGAACTGGAGGAACGTGCACCTTATCTGCATAGATCTGACACTTATGGCATGTCCGAGAATGTTGGTAACAGTCGGCTTCCATTGTGGACCAGAAATATCCTGCCCGAAGGATTTTCTTTGCCATGGTGTGTCCACTGGAGTGCGTTCCGAAGGTACCCTCATGCAATTCTGCCATGATCTTTTCTGCTTCAGTCTTATCCACACAACGCAGTAAGGTTGAATAATGGTTTCGCTTGTATAGAATGCCATTGCTGAGGAAGAACTTCGCTGCGAATTTTCTCAGAAACTTTTTATCATTGACAGATGCACCCTCGGGATATTCTTGAGCTTCCAAGTACCTTTTCACTTCATGATACCAAGGTTTTTCAGTTACTATCTCAGCCTCAAGATCACAACAATATGCAGGTTCGTCCAGTTTCCAGATAATGATCCGGGGAGCCTCGTTGTCCCACTTGACTTTGAACATGGAAGACATCGTAGCTAACGCGTCCGCCAACTGATTCTCCTCTCTTGGGAAGTGTTCAAAAGTTATCTCTGTGAAATGGGGAATCAATGTCAACACACACTCTTTGTAAGGAATAAGATTTGGGTGTTTCGTATCCCACTCGCCTTTGATCTGATTGATCACGAGAGCGGAATCTCCGAAGACACTCAGAAACTTGATCCTTAAGTCAATTGCAGCTTGAAGACCCATGATGCATGCCTCATACTCCGCCATGTTGTTGGTGCAGTTGAAACATAGCCGAGCAGTAAGTGGAGTATGAGTGCCTTTTGGGGATATGATCACAGCACCGATACCGTTACCCAAAGCGTTGGAGGCTCCGTCAAAGTGCATAGACCATCGGGATCCTTCCTCAGGTCCTTCATTCGGTCCAGGTACTTCACAATCAGTCACTACCATGATGTTCTCGTCAGGAAACTCAAAGTTCATTGACTGGTAGTCGTCCACTGCCTGGTGTGCCAAATGGTCTCCCAATACACTTCCCTTGATTGCTTTCTGAGTCGTGTATTGGATGTCGTATTCTGTCAAGATCATTTGCCATCTTGCTATTCTTCCAGACGGAGCAGGCTTTTCGAATATGTACTTTATAGGATCCATCTTTGAAATCAACAGAGTAGTGTGAATCAGCATATACTGTCTCAGCCGGCGAGCAGCCTGATGGGATATTTAATATGTAACGTATAGCCTAAATGTAGTACTGCAAGTGTACAGCCTATCGAAGTAATATATAAGATTATCGAACCACAGAGACCAATTGTCAATCTATCAACTCTATTGCTAAGGTGCTTATCTAAGGCGAATAAGGATATTGATGTGAGTGCAGTGCACAAAGTAAATATGCGAGGGAAATAACAGTTTAAAAGACAGGTTGGAATGTAAATCATGTAATCAGATATTGGTCCGGTCATGCGTAGATGAACCTACTTATGGGGCAGTATTTTCTATTGATAGCAAAGAATCAGTTTAACGGGAACTTGTAGCTTTTGACTACTAAGAACCGAGTTTACTCTTTAAATTAAATTCCTTTATTGTCACATATAAAGGGTGCCTTCCGCGTTAAAGAGGTAAACTTATTTTTAAGAAATTGATAGTTTTGACTTAACAGAAAAGTGATCTTACTCGGAAAGATTAACTTAAAGAGACTTTTGGCTTTTGACCAAGAGTCAGATTTTAAACCTACAAACGCGTCCGAAAATAGTTTCAAAATCGTTTTCTAAAAAGGTCAATGATTCCTATTTAACCAATCAACGGCTGTCGCTCTTTTTGTTTGGTTAAATAATAATCAAGTCGTATCATTAGTTTGGACGGCTTTCGATCTTACCCAATAAACATTAAAACACAATTGACTTAAGTTAGAAGCAAAACATCCCCAGAGTATTTTCACTAGCATGATAATTGGAACACAACCACGATGACAATCATTACATCCTAACCTTTATAGTTTAGCCAGACGTAATAAGTGCGAGTCTATAAAACGTGTAGACTATGGTAAGAGCATTTAAAGTCTATAAAACGTGTAGACTATGGTAAGAGCATTTAAAGTCTATAAAACGTGTAGACTATGGTAAGAGCATTTAAAGTCTATAAAACGTGTAGACTATGGTAAGAGCATTTAAAGTCTATAAAACGTGTAGACTATGGTAAGAGCATTTAAAGTCTATAAAACGTGTAGACTATGATAAGAGCAATTAAATAAAGAAATGCAATAAATTAGAACCTTGCTCCGGTCGGAGACTTGAATCTGATACAAATCTACGGAAAAGTAAGGCCGGTATGATGAACTTCAACCAAAGTGCTCCAAGACTCGATTACAACTCAATCTACACCGCAATAACTCCCCGATGTGAAGAGATTATTACTTTACAGAAACTGATAGTATATGGCTTAAGATTGTACTAAGCTTGGATGAAACTAAAGAATGAGAATCGAAGGCTATTTATAGAGGAACTTTGAGGTGCGTAAGGACAAGCATGCCCCTTAACTTCTTTTGAGCGGGAGCCTTTTTGTGAAGGCCGCGGGCGCGGTGAGGGTGGCCGCGGGCGCGGCGCCTGGAACCGCCACATCATGGGAACGTGGCAGTTGATCTCTGGGTGAAAGTGGGCCACGTCATCGCGTTCCCTGTAGCCAGCGCGGTGCTGAACGCCATAAGTGCAAAATATCTTGAAAAACCCTAATTTCTTGGCGTTTTGGTTCGTTTCTTCACAGAAGGCTCTGAAATGACAAGAATCCTGAAAACAAAGGAAAAAGGAACATAATACGAGAAAATGACAATAAAAACTAAGGAAAACATGTGATATTTGAGTCAGAAACATAGTGCGATTTAGTGCGATCAAATCCTCCCACGCTTAGACCTTTGCTTGTCCTCAAGCAACAACTCTTAAAAGTGGATGAAAGAAATTTATGGTGTATACAGGTTTTGGGCAAAGAGGGCTTCTAAGTCCGAGTAAGGGTGTGTTGTCAGGCACTAACTATCTGAATCAAGGGTATCGTAATTACACTACTCGCAGAAATGCGGACATAAACCTCATAAGTATACAGATTGATCCAAATATCCTTACTATGCTAAGACTTCTTTTTGTACGAGGTCCTTTTTCATTCAGGCGCAATCACATTAAGCCTGTTATCCGTACATACTCATGGTGCAGTGACCGGTTAGTGACTCTGATCTCAAGTGATGGGATTCTGGTACAAGAGTTGGTTTAATCCCTTTTTATTTTACCCATTTGCAGTTGCGGGGGATCGGACCGTAGTCCGCCCTACCAAGTTCAGCACCAGATACCTCTGAACCAACTACAACAGATATGCCTTATATATATTTTTTCTTTGTTTTTGTTAGTGTTTACAACTTTCTTGAGTTAAGTAATCTTTGTGAGGATCACCCAACTCGTAGTCGTATTTTATTTTGTAACTTTTAAGGCAAAAATAGAGATCATCCACTTATATTCATCGATCCCACACTTAGAGCATGCTTAGGCCGGAGCTGACTGCTAAGATAAACTACTTGAAGACCGATTTGTACAGTTTTATTCAAAATCATAGCATATTGGGGAGAAGGGGTCTAATCTAAATATTCAAAAAGGCTTATGGTGTAAAAATGATAACGAATTTTTCAAAAAGTGAGTGTCCGAGAAACAGACCCTATCTAGGACCTGTCTCATAGCCCAAATCCGTAAAAACAACCATAAATCTTTGAAAAGTAAAAATTTTGTAAGGCTAAAAGGTGGGGGAAATGAAAGGGTACACTACGCAGAAAGACTCGCCTATCACATGCATTTTATTAACTACGAAAAAAAAGGAAAAATGCGGAAGGAAAATAAAAGCAGGAAAAACGGAAAATAAAAGCGAAAAATAAAAGCGAAAAATGGGAAATAAAAGCGATAAATGCTCCTCCCACACTTAAATCAGACATTGTCCTCAATGTTCCAAAATAAGGTAGGAGGAGGTACCTGAAAACACTAGTGGGGGCCACTAGGACCTTCACCATCCTGGTTGGTACGACCGGAACGGCGGCTACGGCTGCGACGGCGGCTATCTCGGTCCAAAACAAGCTGCTCCAGTCTCTCTGACAAGGCGGCATTTGCCGCTTGTAGCTCTTGGGTCCGACCAATGAGGGTGCCTTGGGTTGCCTCCATCAATTGGAAGTGACGAGCGTATGTGGTCTGGTGTAGGTGCTGTTCTCTCTGAAAAGCCAGCTGACTTTCCATAATAGTGCGCAGAGAGCTAGCATTTTGTTCTTGGGACGCTTGCATGAAGGCCATGTTGTCGGCCGCCTGTTGCTGCAAGGTAGCAAGGAGGGTGTCCCTCTGGGCCTCTCGGGCCATATGCTCACGCCACATGTCCTCAGTGACATGGAAGCTAGGAGCTGTACCTGCATGTGGGTTAGAGGTAGAAGGTGCCGTGTGTGAAGGTGAAAAATGGGGTGGTTCCTCTGTTTGGAAATCGTACTCATCATCAGTGTTGTTACCCTCATTTAAAGGTAGATTTGGGGGCAACGGACCAATAAAAGCAGGAGCGTTGAGATCGTAGGTCCAGTTACGCTCAAATCTAATATCAGTACGACGGGTGCAAGGCATAACAACACTGGGTATAGCAGCACCTCCAACCATGAGGAAGTAACCACCTTCCGTCCTCGTCTTGCATAAACGCATATCCCTGAAAAATTTAAGATTTGCAATCCGAGGAGGAAGTGGTTCTAGGGTGGCAAGTTCCGTATCCAATCCTATGGCACGGGCAATAGTGGTAATCAGTCCACCAAAGGAAATCAGCCCACCTTTTCTTAAAACATGGTGCATGTGGGCAATCATGAATGGGACGGGATTAACTTTGGTGTCTGTGAGGCAGCTCTGCATGATAATTAATTCTTTAGCATTCACCTTGTTTGGGTTTTCCCGAGCAAAGATGGTGGATGCTAAAAGAAATCTAAAGACACGAAGGGCAGGATTGTGGATGTGAGAAGCAAGAAGGCCATCAAAAGATGTTGCATTTTGTTTAGTAATTCTGGCCCAAAATGCTTCAAATGCCCAATCCGTGTCTAAAGGTGTTTCACAAATGGCACCATCCCCATAAGGCAATCCTAACATGGCGGCTAGATCGTCAGTGGAGTAATCATATTCGACATTAAACATTCTAAATTTGACTCCACCTACGGTGCTAGCAGTGTTAGGGGAGACGTTATAAATTAAAGAACTTAAAAACTCGAACGTCAGCCTAGGGTAGGTTGGTGCTTGAGTAGCAAAAATATCATGCATACCTATTTTATCTAGAAGGAAGAATACACTATGGTATATACCTAATGAATATAGACAGTTTTCATCGATATACCTGGTAGAGTGTATTGGTGTTGTCAGCAATTTTTCAAGCCGCTTTAGTTGCCTTTCTCCGGCTTGACCACCACGTAAAATGTAACCGTGATATTCCATAGGATTTTCTTGTGGGTAAAAAGAGAGAAAGAATGGGATGTAGAAGTAATGAAGGTGTGAGGAAGAAAATGATATAGTAGGGGGTATTTATAGGAAGGGAAGAAAGAAAATGGTGGTTGTAAATATTTATGATGAAAATAATGGAAATAAATGTAGTGGGTTGGTATGGGTAATAAAGTGGGTTAAAATTGGAAGAAAATGGGATTGGGAATTGAAAAAGTGGTAAAATGGGGGGAAAAACGAGCTACTAGCCGTTAGGTGACCGTTGCGTCACCGCGGGCGCGGCAGGGCCTACCGCGGGCGCGGTGAGGTCGAGGTCAGTTGGGCTGGCCTGGCTTTCTTTCCATTGGGCTTTTTCTTCCTCGCCATTATCTTCAATTTCTGGAGGTGTACCTATTTTTCTTATAAATGTGCATATATGTACGTGAATACATATACACATGTTTATTTATTTTATTTTTATATTAAAACTATGGTGACCTAGAAAAACAAAAACATTAGTAAATAAATAAAACATATGCATATATATATATATAGATATAGGTACGGACATTGGGTCATCAAAATAAATATTAACAACTCAGGAAACAGATAATGCAAAAATAAAAATGAGTCTGAAAAGTAAATCAACATAATACGAATAATACTGAAACTAGATATCTTGTGAACAATACAGATCTATTGCCAACCGGTAGGATGCTCTGCAGGAGTGTCTGGGCCACGCAGCTCAGTCAGCTGGCGTCGAATCTCTGCCACCTCGTGAGCTAATTCATCTAACTCACCAGCGAAGGTAACATCATTCACTTCCAACTGCAAATGAAGGTCAGCCAACTCATTGCGGAGAGTGGTTATCTCAGTGCGCATAGCAGTCAATAGAGTGCGAATATCAGGTTCCTGCAAGCTGAGGTTATTAGTAAGAACAGTAGTATGTGTAACCTCGGGTCGGGATGTGTGATCTGGAGCGGAGTCCTCGGAGGCAGGAGTGTAGTCCTGAGTGGGATCTTCAGAAGCAGGAGTGTATTTTGGAGTGAGATCTTCGGAAGCAGGAGTGTATTCTGGAGTGTACTCTTCGGAGGCAGGAGTGTATTCTGGAGTGTACTCTGATATCTCACCCCAACCTTCTACAGAATAGTTCCAGTTAGCAGAGTTGGAAACACAAGTCATCTGAGGGTCTGGCATGGTGAAGGTGTAAACTGTCTGGTCATTGATAAGCAATCTGTACCGATATGGGTGGAAAGAGGCCCTCCTCATGAATCCACGATCCATGCAAAAGTCTAAATCCAGAAAAGTATATCCACAGTATGGGGTCAGCTGTGCTATCATACTTTCTAAACCCAAAGCAGAAGCTATCTGTGTCACATTCCCTCCGGAATGAATGAGCCCTACAGCGGATCGAGCAGTCTGCTCGAGGCTCTCTATCAGAAAACCTCCACTAGCTATAGGTCTGGACTGACTAGCACAGTATAAGAAAAGGATCTCCTCAGTGGTGACCAAGTGGTCACAGTAACTCCTCCCAAAGAAAGTGTGGCATAGGATCATCTCGAAGTATCGGAAGGCCGGGTTATGGATCTTCCGGGACAGCTGGGTAGAGGGGTCAAGACTGGCTCTATCAGTAATGTCCTGCCAAAATTTGTCAATGTCTCTGTCCATGTAGCAACTCAATGGGAACTCAGTTATAGCGGTCGGTCCAGTTTGGAAACCAAGCAAATCCCCAAATTCTTTGGTGGTCAGGGTATACTCGGTGCCAAACAATCTGAAACTCAGGCGTCCTCGCTCATCTCCTTCACCTACTCGTGGATTATAGTCCATAGAGCTAAGAAACTCCAGAGTAAGGTTCCTGTAGGTTTTGTGGACATCATCGGCATAAGAATCCCAGCTAAGTTGGTTGCATAGATACCGAATACTTGGCTCAATCCCGAGTGCCTCCATGCAGCTCTGATCGGGGTACCTAGTGGGTACCATAGGTCTAGCAGATAAGGTAGCAAATCGGGCCTTTTGCGCTTCATTTCTGAAAATCACAACCATACCATCGGGGTGATGCATCCTGAAAATATAAACACAAGAAATTAGTCCAGATAAAATATATAAATTACTAAAATAAAATAAAATAAAATAAAGAATAAACCATGGGTTGCCTCCCATGCAGCGCTTGTTTAACGTCGTTTAGCTTGACGATTAGATCTTACTTTATGTGGGTATTGGTGGGTCTATAAGAATATGACTAGAGTAGTCAACATGCAAATCGCCTCCTTTGTAGAGCTTCAGTCTTTGTCCATTTACCACAAATGGAGCACATGAATTGTTTTTGATTTCTACTGCTCCAGATTTTAGAACTTTTGACACTTCAAATGGACCTGTCCATCTTGAACGAAGCTTACCAGGAAAAAGTCGTAACCTTGAGTTAAATAGGAGAACAGGATCACCAATGTTGAAATCTTTCTTGATGATTTTTTTATCATGCCACATCTTGGTTCTTTCCTTATATATGATGGCATTCTCATAGGCATTCAAGCGAAGCTCTTCTAGCTTGTGAATGTCCAGGATACGTTTTTCTCCGGCTTTCAGGTAATCTAGATTCAAGGATTTAATGGCCCAATAGGCTTTATGTTCCAGTTCGAAGGGTAAATGACAGGACTTTCCATAAACCAATTGATAAGGAGTTGTTCCAATAGGGGTTTTATAAGCCGTTCTATAAGCCCATAAGGCGTCTTTAAGTTTTCCAGACCAGTCTTTTCTGGATAGTGATACGGTTTTTTCTAGGATCTGCTTAATCTCCCTATTCGATACCTCTACTTGGCCACTGGTTTGCGGGTGATATGGTGATGCTACTCTATGTTTTACTCCGTATTTGCTTAGAAGCTTGTCAAATATCTTAGATATAAAATGAGATCCTCCATCACTTATGACTAACCTCGGGGTTCCAAACCTAGGAAAAATAATATTCTTAAACAGTTTGATAACTACCTTGGTATCGTTTGTGGGTGATGCAACAGCTTCGATCCACTTTGAGACATAATCGACAGCTACTAGGATATACTTGTTACCCATTGAGGAAGGAAAAGGTCCCATGAAATCTATACCCCAGACATCAAATATTTCCACTTCTTGGATGTTACTTAAAGGCATTTCATCATGTCTTGAGATGTTCCCAGTGCGTTGGCATCGGTCACATTTTGTAATGTAAGTGTGGACATCGCGCCATACAGTAGGCCAATAAAAACCTGCTTGAAATATTTTGGCGCATGTTTTAGACGTGCTTGCATGTCCACCGTAAGGTGAAGCATGACAATGTTTAATGACGTTGCCTACTTCTTCCTCCGACACACATCGTCGGAATATATTATCTATTCCTCTTTTGAATAGGAGGGGTTCATCCCAAAAGAAGTGTTTAACATCTCTGAAAAACTTCTTCTTCTGTTGGTAGCTTAAGTCGGGGGGTATGATATCAGCGGCTAGATAATTCACAATATCTGCGTACCATGGTATGTTGTTCATGGTTGAGATTTCCTCATAGGTCTCTTCTTCAGTTGAGTTTATCCCAGCTATTAATCTTTCATAAGTAGAGTGATCGTCTATAGGTATAAGTTCAGGCTTAAGGTGTTCTAATCTAGAGAGATGATCAGCTACTAAGTTTTCAGCTCCTTTTTTATCCTTAATATCCAAGTCAAATTCTTGGAGTAAAAGTACCCATCTGAGCAATCTAGGCTTAGCATCTTTCTTGCTTAACAAGTACCGGATTGCTGCGTGATCTGTGTATACTATTATTTTTTCTCCCACCAAATAAGATCGAAATTTATCAATAGCAAAAACTACGGCTAGCAATTCTTTTTCTGTGGTTGTATAATTTAGCTGGGCAGCGTCTAGTGTTCTACTAGCGTAGTAAATTGCATGCAGTTTTTTGTCTTTTCTTTGCCCTAGTACAGCCCCTACAGCGAAATCACTAGCATCGCACATGATTTCAAAGGGTTGTGTCCAATCAGGTGGTCTTATGATAGGTGCTGAAATAAGAGCTTGCTTTAAAACTTCAAAGGCCTCAAGACATTTTTGGTCGAATTCAAACTCGACATCCTTCATCAATAAGTTAGTTAAGGGTTTAGTTATTGCGGAAAAATTCTTGATGAAACGTCGGTAGAACCCGGCATGTCCTAGGAAACTTCTTATTTCCCTAACGGTCTTAGGCGGGTTTAAGTGTTCTATAACTTCTATCTTGGCCTTATCGACTTCTATACCTCTTTCAGAAATAATGTGTCCCAAGACTATCCCTTCACTTACCATAAAGTGGCACTTTTCCCAATTCAACACAAGGTTTACTTCCACACATCTCTTTAAGATTTTCTCCAAGTTCGAGAGGCAGTTTTTGAAATCAAACCCACATACTGAAAAATCGTCCATAAATACTTCCATAATTCCATCTAGGTAGTCTGCGAAAATTGACATCATACAACGTTGGAAAGTGGCAGGTGCATTACAGAGTCCAAAGGGCATTCGTCTATAAGCGAATGTTCCATAAGGGCAGGTAAATGTGGTTTTTTCTTGGTCCTCTGGGTGAATAGGGATTTGGAAAAATCCCGAATATCCATCAAGATAGCAGAAACATGAGTGTCTTGCTAGACGTTCAAGCATCTGATCTATAAATGGGAGAGGGAAATGGTCTTTTCTTGTTGCCTTATTCAACCTTCTGTAATCTATACACATTCGCCATCCTCCTTCTGTACGTTTTGCCACATGCTCACCTTTCTCATTTTTCAGAACAGTGATACCTCCTTTCTTGGGTACCACATGGACTGGGCTTACCCATTCACTATCCGAAATTTGGTATATGATACCAGCTTCTAATAACTTAAGAACTTCTTTCTTAACTACATCACTCATGATAGGGTTTATTCTTCTTTGATGTTCTCTTGAGGGTTTTGAATCTTCTTCTAGCATAATCCGATGCATGCATACGGATGGGCTTATACCTCTTAAATCTGAAACTTTATACCCTAAAGCTGAGGGATATTTTCGCAAGGTATCTAATAGTTGATTTGTTTCTATTTGGTTTAGAGTGGCGCTAATTATAACAGGTCTATTCATCTCCTCATCCAAAAACTCATATCTTAGATTCTTGGGTAGTTCCTTAAGTTCTATAGTGGTTTTCTCAGTACGTGGCATAAGGTCATGGGTAAGAGCTAAGCATTCGAAAAGGTTGTCGTTAATGTACGGTTCGACACTCTCAAGTCCGTCATCCTCTAAAATAGGGGTTGATGGTAATTTGGTTAAGAATTCGTTTTGTTCGAGCTCATTTACACATTCATCAATGATGTCGATGGCATAACACGCATCTCCTATCACTGG
Organism: Vicia faba; assembly: GCA_948472305.1. Taxonomy (NCBI): domain Eukaryota; kingdom Viridiplantae; phylum Streptophyta; class Magnoliopsida; order Fabales; family Fabaceae; genus Vicia; species Vicia faba. The sequence continues at coordinate 1,208,772,326 of OX451738.1, read as the reverse complement.
TGCCATTAGAAATTTTGATAAAATGAACTCAATCTTTTCATCTCCTACCTCGAAAGTCAGTTTCCCTTTCTTAACATCTATTATAGCTCCGGCGGTCGATAGGAAGGGTCTTCCTAAGAGGATTGGGATGTCTTCATCTTCTTTGATATCCATTACGACGAAGTCAGTCGGAATGTACAACTGACCAATCTTGACAGGTATGTCTTCTAAAATACCCATGGGATATTTGACAGATCTATCAGCTAGTTGTAAGGACATCTTAGTAGGTTGAAGTTCTCCTAATTTTAACCTTTTACAGACGGCCAGAGGCATCAGACTTACGCTTGCTCCTAGGTCTAAAAATGCTTTGTCTATCATATGGTTACCTAGGATGCAAGGGATAGAAAAACTTCCAGGGTCTTTATCTTTCTTGGCGAGTTTATTTTCGGATATAAAATGACATTCTAAAGGCTTGGGATCATCGAGTCGTCGTTTATTGGTCAAAATATCTTTCAGAAACTTAGCATATGATGGTATCTGGGTTATAGCTTCAGTAAAAGGAATCTCAACATGGAGTTTCTCTATTACCTTAATAAACTTTTGGTACTGGTTTTCTACTTTGGTGTTTTTCAGCCTCTGTGGGAATGGAATAGGTGGTTTATAAGGTTGTTGAGTGTTTTTCTCCACTTCTGGTTTTGATTGCTTTCCTGGTTTCTCTGGTTCCTCCACCTGGTCTTTGGGCGTAGGATCTTCCATAGGTTTTTCTGATGTGCTTAAGTCAGGATTTCTAGGTCCTTCATAAGTGGTTCCACTTCTTAGTGTGATAGAATTTGCTTGGCCTTTTGGATTTGGTTGAGTTTGTCCAGGGAATTGTCCTCCAGGTGCAACTTGTACAGAGGTGTTTTGTGCTACTTGGGAAATCTGAGTCTCAAGCATTTTGGTGTGGGTTATTATCTGGTCAAACTTGGTTGCTAGTTGAGTAACCAGTTCGTTCGTGTGAATATGTTGGTTCATAAACTCCTTATTTTGCTGGGTTTGAGCTTGAATAAAGGTGTCTATGGTTTCTTTAAGGTTTGGTCTTGGGGGTACTATTTGCATAGGTTGGTTTTGTTTTTGCGTTTGGAATCCTTGAGGTCTCGAAGGTCCGGGATTTTGGATAGGGTTGTTGTTTTTGTAAGAGAAATTCGGGTGGTTCCTCCATCCAGGATTGTAGGTATTCGAGAAAGGGTTCCCTTGAGTATAGTTAACTTGGTCTGAGCTTGATTCGTTCAAAAGGTTACAGTCAACGGTTTGATGTCCTTGAGTTCCACAGAGTTCGCACTCCGATTGGATTGCTGCTACTGTGGTTGGGTTTTGAGACATGTTCTCGACTCTCAAGGCTAGGGCATCCATCTTGGCATTGATCATGTCCATGCAACTTACCTCATGCTTTCCTCCATGGCTCTCCTTTTTCTCTACTGTCGCTCGTTCTAATCCCCATTGGGCGTGGTTTTGGGCCATGTCCTCTATTAGGGCACAAGCGTCAGGGTAAGGTTTGTTCATCAACGCTCCGCCAGCGGCAGCGTCTATGGACATCTTTGTGTTGTAATGGAGTCCATTATAGAAGGTATGTATGATTAACCACTGCTCTAGGCCATGGTGCGGACAGGCTCTTAAAAGTTCTTTATATCTCTCCCAGGCATCAAAAAGTGATTCGCCTTGGTTTTGGGTGAAACAAGTGATCAGGTTCCTAAGAACAGCGGTCTTGCTTGGTGGAAAATACCTCGCAAGAAAAGCTCTCCTAAGGTCTTCCCAAGTTGTTATTGAGTTAGTTGGAAGGGCGTCTAACCAGTCGTGAGCTTTACCTCTAAGGGAAAAAGGAAATAGTCTTAATCGGATAGCTTCGGGCGTGGCTCCATTTGCCTTAAGGGTGTCAGCTAACTGGATAAATACCTTTAAATGTTGATTCGGGTTCTCGGTAGCGAGACCAGCGAATTGGTTTTGTTGTACTAATTGTAGTAACGAGGGCTTTAGTTCAAAGTTGTTGGTAGTTATAGCAGGGTTTACTATACTAGAACTAGGTTCCTCGTTAGATGGTTGGGCGAATTCCTTGAGCGGTCTTTGGTTACGATCTTCTGCCATAGCTCTTCTTATCTTGCGAATAAAAAGACGGGCACGAGCGTAACGTTCAGGTTCTACTAAAGGATCTATTAGGTTGCCGGTGCTACGATTTCTACGCATCTACCGGCTAGAATAGCCTTAGTCTAAACGGGATAACAATAGGGTACAAAATTTGACGAAGTTGGTCCCCGGCAACGGCGCCAAAAACTTGATGGGATATTTAATCTGTAACGTATAGCCTAAATGTAGTACTGCAAGTGTACAGCCTATCGAAGTAATATATAAGATTATCGAACCACAGAGACCAATTGTCAATCTATCAACTCTATTGCTAAGGTGCTTATCTAAGGCGAATAAGGATATTGATGTGAGTGCAGTGCACAAAGTAAATATGCGAGGGAAATAACAGTTTAAAAGACAGGTTGGAATGTAAATCATGTAATCAGATATTGGTCCGGTCATGCGTAGATGAACCTACTTATGGGGCAGTATTTTCTATTGATAGCAAAGAATCAGTTTAACGGGAACTTGTAGCTTTTGACTACTAAGAACCGAGTTTACTCTTTAAATTAAATTCCTTTATTGTCACATATAAAGGGTGCCTTCCGCGTTAAAGAGGTAAACTTGTTTTTAAGAAATTGATAGTTTTGACTTAACAGAAAAGTGATCTTACTCGGAAAGATTAACTTAAAGAGACTTTTGGCTTTTGACCAAGAGTCAGATTTTAAACCTACAAACGCGTCCGAAAATAGTTTCAAAATCGTTTTCTAAAAAGGTCAATGATTCCTATTTAACCAATCAACGGCTGTCGCTCTTTTTGTTTGGTTAAATAATAATCAAGTCGTATCATTAGTTTGGACGGCTTTCGATCTTACCCAATAAACATTAAAACACAATTGACTTAAGTTAGAAGCAAAACATCCCCAGAGTATTTTCACTAGCATGATAATTGGAACACAACCACGATGACAATCATTACATCCTAACCTTTATAGTTTAGCCAGACATAATAAGTGCGAGTCTATAAAACGTGTAGACTATGGTAAGAGCATTTAAAGTCTATAAAACGTGTAGACTATGGTAAGAGCATTTAAAGTCTATAAAACGTGTAGACTATGGTAAGAGCATTTAAAGTCTATAAAACGTGTAGACTATGGTAAGAGCATTTAAAGTCTATAAAACGTGTAGACTATGATAAGAGCAATTAAATAAAGAAATGCAATAAATTAGAACCTTGCTCCGGTCGGAGACTTGAATCTGATACAAATCTACGGAAAAGTAAGGCCGGTATGATGAACTTCAACCAAAGTGCTCCAAGACTCGATTACAACTCAATCTACACCGCAATAACTCCCCGATGTGAAGAGATTATTACTTTACAGAAACTGATAGTATATGGCTTAAGATTGTACTAAGCTTGGATGAAACTAAAGAATGAGAATCGAAGGCTATTTATAGAGGAACTTTGAGGTGCGTAAGGACCAGCATGCCCCTTAACTTCTTTTGAGCGGGAGCCTTTTTGTGAAGGCCGCGGGCGCGGTGAGGGTGGCCGCGGGCGCGGCGCCTGGAACCGCCACATCATGGGAACGTGGCAGTTGATCTCTGGGTGAAAGTGGGCCACGTCATCGCGTTCCCTGTAGCCAGCGCGGTGCTGAACGCCATAAGTGCAAAATATCTTGAAAAACCCTAATTTCTTGGCGTTTTGGTTCGTTTCTTCACAGAAGGCTCTGAAATGTCAAGAATCCTGAAAACAAAGGAAAAAGGAACATAATACGAGAAAATGACAATAAAAACTAAGGACAACATGTGATATTTGAGTCAGAAACATAGTGCGATTTAGTGCGATCACAGCCCATACCAAAGCGCAGCAAGTTTTCTCGAGCAGTGAGTATCGGGTCTCACAGTCGGTAAACGTTTTGCTAAGGTAATAAATGGCGTGCTCTTTTCGGCCAGACTCGTCATGCTGCCCCATCACACACCCCATTGAGCTGTCAAGTACTGTCAAGTATAATATTAGAGGTCTCCCTTCAACCGGTGGCATAAGAATGGGTGGTTCTTGGAGATACTCTTTGATTCTTTCGAAAGCGGCCTGACATTCATCGTTCCAACGTACTACTTGATCTTTCTTCAGCAGCTTGAAGATTGGTTCACAGGTAGCAGTTAGGTGCAAGATGAATCGGGCAATATAATTCAACCGTCCTAGAAAGCCTCTGACTTCTTTCTCTGTCTTGGGAACTGGCATTTCTTGTATGGCTTTAACCTTGGCAGGGTCCACTTGAATACCTTTGTCGCTCACGACAAAGCCTAGCAACTTTCCAGATCTCACCCCAAATGTGCACTTGTTTGGATTCAACCTCAGCTTGTACAACTTCAGACGGTCAAACAGCTTCTGTAGATGGTCAAGGTGTTCCTCCTCAGTTTGAGACCTTGAAATCATATCATCGACGTATACTTCGATTTCATGATGGATCATGTCATGAAACAAAGCAACCATGGCACGTTGGTAGGTGGCCCCAGCATTTTTCAGTCCAAAAGGCATGACCTTGTAACAGAAGGTGCCCCACTGAGTAACAAAGGTAGTCTTCTCCATGTCTTCAGGAGCCATCTTGATCTGATTATAACCGGAGAACCCGTCCATGAAGGAGAACACCTTGTACTGAGCAGTATTGTCAACCAGAACGTCGATGTGAGGCAGAGGGAAATCATCCTTGGGGCTCGCCCTGTTCAAATCCCTGTAGTAAACACACATTCTGACCTTACCATCTTTCTTTGGCACCGGAACCACGTTGGCAACCCACTGAGGGTAAGAAGTCACTGCTAGAAACCCGGCGTCAAATTGCTTCATAACCTCAGCTTTGATCTTCTCGGACATCTCTGGACGCATACGGCGGACCTTTTGTTTAACCGGAGGGCGTTCTTCCTTGGTAGGCAAGTGATGGACCACAATGTCGGTATCCAACCCAGACATGTCTTCGTAAGACCAGGCAAAGATCTCCACATAATCATGCAACATCTGAATCAACCGTTGTTTCACGCTGAGCTCCAGATTGGCACCAATCTTAACTTCTTTTCTATCTGTCTCAGTACCCAGATTCACCGTTACCACTGGCTCTTCATGTGGCTGAATGGCCCTCTCTTCCTGGAGTAACAGCCTTGCAAGCTCACCAGGCACTTCACAATCATCTTCACCTTCGTCTTCGACTAAGTTGATCGGATTTTCGAATTCATAACTGGCAGTAGCAGAGTCGTTACCAGTGAGATCCAGAGTGGATTGAAACCTGTATGAGTGAGTGTGTGTAAATATAGCTGTTTTGCAATATATAAAGAAAGAAAGAAAGGGAGCACAAGATTTGAAATGCGAAAAACGTCCAATGTTTTTATTCATGATATATGGAAATGACAAGTAATAAGCCCTCACAAATGAAACCACGGTGCCCTGGGTAAGACACCGGGCCGTAAAGTTCCAAATTATTGTTCATTACAAATAAAAAAACAAAGGAATTCATTACTGAGTAACAAAAGTAACAGGTATGTAGTCTTTTGCAGTCTAATTGTTCAGTCCACCGTCGGTCGTCGGGTAGATCCAGCTATCAAACTCTGATTCCTCCGCATCGCCTTCAATAGCATTCACTCCCGGGTTGGTGATGAACACAGGAGGTCTTCCGATCCTTGCTTTGCGTACAGCCCTCTGAGCCTCTGCAGTAAAACCCAGCCAAAACTTGTCAGTCTTAGGAGTAAAGTCAGGGAGCCTGCCCCAGTTTGCACATTCACCTTTTTCAATCACAGCCCGGACGTCCTTCAAGGAAGCCATCTTCAGAGGAAAGTCTTCTTCAATTACTGCCTCTGCTGACGCCAATGTTGGAGGCACCTCCTCAAAATGTTGAAAGGGGGTTTCAATGAACTCCCCGTCCATCTCTATATACCGGAACGAGTTCAGATGACTAACCATGTATTCTTCCTCCCCCTGCACAGTAACAATCTTCCCTCTGACCGGGTATTTAAGCTTCTGGTGTAGAGTGGAGGTCACAACCCCAACCTTGTGAATCCAAGGTCGACCCAGCAAACAGGAATAAGATGGGCGAATGTCCATCACATAGAACGTTGAATCAAAGACTTGAGAACCAACACGGATCGGAATATCCACTTCACCATGTACCATCCTCTTCGACCCGTCAAAGGCTCGGACAACGATGTTACTAGGCTTCAACTCCAGACCCTCACAATCCAACCTGTCTAAGGCCTTCTTGGGTAATACATTCAGTGAAGAACCAGTGTCTACCAACACGTGGGCGAGAGTAGTGCCCCTGCATTCAATGGAGACATGCAGGGCATCATTGTGGTTCTTTCCCTTAGCGGTCAGATCAGCGTCAGAGAATCCCAGCCCATTGTCAGCGGTCAAATTGGCCACACAGTCAGTAAATTGGTCCGCAGACGTCTCTTGTGGCACATGGGCCGTCTTTAGGAATGAAATCAGAGCCTTGGCATGGGCCTCTGAACATAGCAGCAGTGATAGCATAGAGATTTTAGAGGGGGTATGCCCCAGCTGTTTAACAACGTTGAAATCGCTCTTCTTGATGATCTTAAGGATTTCCTCCATCTCTTGCTGGGAGGCTTCAACATTAACAGTCTTCGGTGCCTCCATCTGGGCAGGCACATCAGCAATCCCTTTGCCCCGAGTGTCAGATGACTCGGCAGCAGGGGTAGAAACTTGATCAGGAGAGGAAACAGGCGAACTTGTAGGCGTGATGATAAGAGGTCTTCGGATAACTGGTGGCGCAATGTCAGGAGAGAAGAGCCTGCCACTGCGAGTAACTTTAGCGGGACCGGTGATGTTACTGATACCGGTACTGGTGTTGAACTCCTGCTTCACTCCGAGCACATACACATCTGCCCCATAGTGCCATGGGACAACCTTGTCATATTTATAGGGGAGGGGCCCCGGAACAGTAATAGTGATAGGTGCAACAGACATGATTTTGACTGGCTTCCTCGGGGGAGCCTTGGTAGGATTGTTGAAGATGGTGACAACAGATACTTCTTCAGTAGGAACAATAGGAACAACGGTCTTTTTGAACAAAATCTCTTTGTTATCCATCAGGTTTTGGACGCCTGACTTCAGCAATGGACAACCAGCAGTGGAAACGGCACACAGAAGGCAACCCTTGCTACAACCCGGAAATAAACCGGCTAGCAACAGGTTTCTCTTGACAGTCAATAAAGGGGTAGCAACATCCTCCACAGAATCTACAAACAGGTCTTCCTCAATAGCATTTACTCCATGCTGGGGCATAGGAGCAGTCACAACGTTGGGCTTTTCGGGCGCCTCAAACTGTATTTCCTTCGCATCAATAAGGTCCTGAACCTTATTTCTTAGGGCCCAGCAATCATCAGTAGAATGCCCCGGGCTATCAGAGTGATAAGCACAATGGGCGTTTGGATTATACTTCGGAGAGGTTGTGTTTACCACCTTCGGAGCTTCTCTGACGGTTACCAAGTTGGTCGATAGCAGTTGTGGTAAGATCTGCGACAAGGTCATACTAAGCCGAGTATATTCTCTTCTGGGTCTCTCACCCCTTGGTTGGTTAGGTTTCCGAGGAGCGGCAACAGGCTTTGCAATTACCACCGCATTGACAGCTTGGCGGCGTTCTGGTTTGTTTTTCCTTTTAGGGCCATGCACAACACTGGCTTCCTTCTTGAAAGGCTTTTTCTCAGAACTTGAGGACGCACCTTTCTGAATTTTCCCTGATTTCATGCCAGCTTCTATCCTTTCCCCAGTCAGAATGAGGTCTGTAAACCCTGCAGATGAATTGCCAATGAGATGATTGAAGAACGGCCCGGATAGGGTCCCCAAGAACATGTCCACTAGTTCACGGTCGGTTAACGGTGGCTGCACCCTGCCAGCCAGGTCCCTCCACTTCTGTGCATACTCTTTAAAACCTTCTCCCGATCCTAGCGACATACCCTGGAGTTGGGTACGTGTAGGAGCGAGGTCGGCATTGTACTGATACTGCTTATAAAAAGCAGTAGCCAATTCCTCCCAGTTACGAACCTTGGTTCCATCCAGCTGATAGAACCATTCGAGATGAGTCCCTGAAAGACTCTCCTGGAAGAAATGGATCCATAAGTTCTTGTCCACAGTATACGGCTGGATCTTCCGCACATAATATCTGAGATGTAGCTTAGGGCCGGACGCCCCGTCATACTTTGCGAAATATGGTGCTTTGAACTTGTGTGGGATCACCACACCAGAAGATAGACCCAAGTCTCCAAAATCCAACCCAGGCACTTGTTGAATTTCCATGGCATTCAGACGATCCTCTAACTACTTGTATTTGTCTTCAGCTGGAGGGTACTGCTCTTCATTGAAATCGGTCTCGTTGTCAGAGACCATCGGACTAGGAACCCTTCCCCCTTGGGGACTACCTTTCCCTACAGAAGAACCAGCTTGATCAACCTCATTCTGCAGTGTATTGCCAAACCTCCGGCCAGTGTTGAATAGTACAGTTCTCTTCTTCTTCTTCTTGACCAGCAGATCCTTCAATTCCTCTTGACCTTGGGCTAAACTCATGATCAGCTCTTGGAACTGGGTGTTCTGAGCCTGGAGGGCCTTGATGGATTGCTCGGTAGATGATTCAGGATTCATGATGGCGAGCTGAAATAAACAGCGAAGAAGATTAAACCACCTGTAAAAAAGAGTACCTGCTATGCACATGATGCATGATATGCTGTTTATGCAATGCATTCAAGGGTTCGAAAGTTCAAATTTGTTGCAGACAAAAAGGAACACACGTTATCATTAAGAAATAATTGTTCAGTACATCAAGGCCTCATGGGCAAACATTACAAAGTAAATCAATCCCAAAAGACACTGCGCATCCTCTTTGGAGCAATGTAAGTGTTGAGAGTCTTTTCCTCGTGCAATAGGCGGGTGAGCTCCAAGACCTTCTTCTCACTAGCATGTAGACTGGCTTCAAGAGAATTCCGTTCTTCCTTAAGCTGGATCCAGCTCTTCTGCATTTCTTCCCAGGATGTAGGCATGTCAGGATGTTGAACGGTGTAGGAGACTTCTCCTTCCAACACTGGCTCTTTGATCACAGGGAGAACATGAGGATATGGCATCACTAACTTCTGGGAGCGGGCTCGTACCCACTTGAGATAAGGCTCCAACGGGATGGAGTTCCTATGCCCCAGTGTCTTGCTGTCTACCTTGTTGGGCATCCTCCAAGCTCTGATAAATCTCTGGCGAAGTCCTTGTGCATCATTGTCGAAGTCAAAAACTATGTCAGGAATTAACATGTCATGAGGGCCATCCCTCCGAGCATATCCAAACTGTCTCAAAGCCAAGCATGGGTTGTAAGTAATACCCCCTCTGATTCCAAGTAAAGGAACATTAGGAAACTCCCCGCAATGATCAATGATAGTGATGTCTTCTCTGGACCGAGAACACCGATGTATATCAGCATGTGTAAGAGTCATCAATCGTTGTGACCATCTCAAACCCCGCTCGTTCTTCAAAACTGATTGTGGAAGGTGCGAAATAAACCATCTTCCCAGGAGAGGAGTGCAACACATAAGAACACCTCTTTTTCTCATGGTTTGAGTGTAACATGAGTGAAGGATGTCCCCAAGCAACGTAGGTATAGGATTCATGGACATGAAGATCTTGACAGCATTGATATCTATAAGCTGATCGGGATTCGGGAACAACACCAACCCATAGACAAGGAGAGCCATAACTTCTTCAAAGGCTTGTAGGTCAAGGGAATTCCAACATTCTTGGGCCTTCTCAAACAGAAACCTGGCCAAGAACCCTTTGATACCACTTCTAACTTCCCAATGTCCCTTGATGTCAGATGGTTGTAGGCGTAATGCTTTAGCAATCTCTTCAAGTTTTGGCTCCCTTTCCGTACCGTTGTAGGGTAGTTGACTAAGGATAGGGATCTTCAGAAGCCGAGATAACTCTTCCAATGTAGGCACCAGTTGATAATCCAGGAAAATAAAACAGTGGTGCAGAGGGTCAAAGAACTGGAAGAGGACCTTTATCATATCTTCCTCAATGTTGGTGTTGACCAAGCTAATGAGTCTTCCATTCCTTTCACTGAAAGAAGAGCTCTCGGGAATCCTAGATATAAGTTCCTTAAGCTGAGGAGGGACCCTTACGAGGTTGATCTAAATTGTCTTTCTGCGAATAGTTTCCATGTCCTACAAAACAAGAACAAAGATGAAGATTCGAACCCCTGAAGTGGTTAGTGGATGCATATGATGCTGTATGATGTTATGATGCTATGATTAAACACACCACAAGTATTCACAAAAGCAAACATGGTAAGGCACACAAGTCACACAAGACAACCCTTAGAGTTTAGGCCAACATGGGGTCTAGGTATTACCCTCTTGAAGTTGGTGGGCTCAAAAACCTGTCCTATCAAAAGTAACCGGGTTCTAAGGATCTCAATATCATTGGATTGTTTTCTGTGTTCATCGTTTCGATTTAGCCACTGAACTGGCTATCGAAATATTCCAAGAAAACAACCCTCAACTGAGTGTAGTATCGAGTATCAACCAACTTCGGACTGCACCAAAGTCAGTTATCTCACTACCCTAAAGAGGCCATGATGGTTCAATTAAGGTTCCTAAGGTCAGTTGATGCTTCACGACACCACGCGGCGGCCCCGTACTCTCCTTGACTTGACTCAAGGGTTACCGGTACTCACCAAAGTACCACATCAACGTAGCAGACTGCTTCAACCGTGTCGGTATACCCCGCACAGTTCCCTCACAGTCTTGTTGCTACTTTCTAAGAAGGTATCCCCCAGATCCGGGTTAGGATCTATAGAACTCCCAAGACAATGCCCACAATAATAAAGCAAACAAAACAAAGCAATTGAAAACACAAGTATGAGCTATCCTAAGGTACACCTCACTTATATAAATATCCCCAGCAGAGTCGCCAGTTCTGTGATCGGTGGATTTAGAACTGACTGTTTAAAGCTGGTTTCGCAAAATGTCGCGGAAGCAAGAGTCGCCACCATCTTTTATTTTCTCCAACATGGACAGGAAAAAAGCACATTAAAATTCTTTATGAGAACGTTTCTCGGTTCGGGAGGTAGATTTATAGAAAGGGAAGGTGTTAGCACCCTTTCTATCCATGGTTATCTATGGGCTCTTAGATACTTGCTCTTATGTTTTCAAAATGTTTGCTTTTCAAAACGTGAGTGGGTTTGAAAAAAGTTTCTTTGAAAGATTTCTGAATAACTCTTGTATCTGTCCTCAAGAGTGTTTGAAAAATTTGCTTTGAAAGCTTTTGAAAGTGTCGGTGTGAAAAGGTTTTTGATTTGTTTTTTGATAAGAGCAAGTATCCATGAGTCATCTACCTACCCTAAGGAATTAGGCTGTGTAAGAGTCCCTAAGGTAGTGCCATCCCACCATTGAGAGGTAGGTAGCACCACCGTTGGAGGTGTTCGGGTCAATTCGATTGTAGGGACAGTGTGGTCAGCGAAGCAACAGTAGGATACCTTAGAAGCTACCCTTATGTCCTAGATACTTTTTTAATCCGAGGCAACCGTTTCGAGGCAACTGTTTCGAGGCAACTGTTTCGAGGCAACTGGATCATGGACATAAGGACCGCTAAAACGTCCTATACTTGACGACCACGTTCCGAAGGCAACAAGTGAGGCGTACCCTAGAAGTGGTGTGTGTATTTGTGTGTTGTTTTCATGTTAACAGTTTTATCTTTGATCAGGGCATCGTGAGCTACGAGTTGTTTTTAATTAACTTACATTCTTTCATGCAAGTTTAGCATTTAAGAGTGCGGAAAATTAAAAGACGAAAAGATAAAAGCTACGCTATTACAAGGCGCGGGTCTATACATCGCCAAAATACAAAGACCCGTTTTTGATAAAAGTGCGGAAAGTAAAAAGAAAATACCTAATTACTATTACATCCGGAAAGCAGTTACATAATGATCAATAAGAAAATAAATGCGCGAAAAGAATAAATTGGAACGTCCGAGGGTTTTGACCCTTTGCTTGAAATTAAATTAAATTAAAGCCTAATTATTATTTAATTAAAGAAAAGAAAATGTTTTTTATGTTCTTTGGTATTTATGAAATAAAGAAAATTAAAATTAAAAGGAAACCCTAATTCTAAATTATTTTTTATTATTAATGAAAAAAAAGTCAAAATTAGGCTAATTAACTAAACTATTTAATTTACATGTTTATTTACAAAAATAATAGTAATTAATAATAATAAATAATGATGAAAATAATGATAAAAAAGAGAATCAAAACCTAATTCTATAGAATTTTACTTATTAAAGAAAAGATTGAATTTCAAACCTAAATTAACTAAATTAATTATTAACATTTATTTACAAAAATAAATTAGTGAGTAAATTAATAAATAATTAAACATATTTTGTATTTTGATTTTCTGATTTTATTATGAAAAGTTGATTAATGGTGAATTAATAAAAAAACAATTAAAATAATTAAAAAGAATTAGAAAGAAAAGAAAATTAAATTGAAAAAGCATGCAAACCAAGGGGTTGTCAGGCCCATATGGAGGTGTTTTGGGAGTAATTCAGGCCCATTAGCACAAACTCGTTTGACTTTCCAGATTGAGTGCACGTTGGTTGACTAGAGTGTACCATAGGCTTCAATCTGTGACCATTGGATGAGTGATCAAGGCCACTTGGCAGACCAACGCGTGAGGATGCATGATGGAGTTTTGAACGCTTGCTGCACGTGAATACTTGAGGAAAAATAACAACAATTATATGGGGGGACCTGGGAATCGAACCCAGGTCCCTATACCTGCCAGCCACGTCTTCCACCAACTGAGCTAGGCAACGCGTTTGTACATATAATGGAGAATAATTATTATATAAAAAAAACAAATGTTAGTGGTATAAAACAAGAAAACGCGCCAGATTTTGAACTATCCAACCATGTGATGAAACGTCTGTCTTCTTCTCCGTTTACCTTCAAAATATGAATGAGATAGCTGGGGTTTTAAACCCCCACTAAGTGCAATAGTGAAAAATAGCGAACAGCTCTGTGAGTCACATAAATTGAGCGCGAGGTGGCCATTCAAACCGTATTGAGCTCCTGAATTCAACTGTATAGGTCTCAGGGCCGGATTTTTCCTCTACAAGAAAGCCCTATTTTGAAAACTCGAAAACCCTAAATGTCGTTCATGGTAGATTTTGATACAAGCAGTTTTAATACAATTAAACTATACCAAAAGTTTCAGGGAGATGTCAGTAGTATAAATCAATGAGTAAAACATATGAATGATGCATAGAAATCAGGTTTCGATTATCAAAATATTCGTTCAAACCATGACCATGTTTTACCGTTTCTTTGGGTATGAGGACCTGTTCTTGATGCCAATAGCTTCCTAGCAATGTCAATTATACAATGGAAAAGATTTTAGGCCTTGAATCGTACTGCAGGTATGATTTCAGTTTCACAACTTTCTTGATTTTTTTGCAATTTGGCTATGGAGTATGAGCAGCTTTTTCATGTCTTTCTGAATGGGGTTAGGTCTTGCATATGTATGTGATGCAAATTAGGTCAAAATAAAGCCCATGAATCCATTGCAATACTGTTTCATATCTTTGATTTTCAATTATGTATTTCCAATCTTTTTTCATTGAAACCCTTGCCAATTATGGAAGATCTTCCTTTTTTGAATGAGAAACGACTTGGCCAGCTTTCCCTGATATGATTTGCCTCACAAAAGATCCAAAAAATATCTTTTTTAATTTTCCTATAATTAAAATCAATTAAATGAATTAATATAAATATAAATTCAATTAATTAATTAAAAATAAGAAAATAAATTATTTTAAGTTCAATGGGTCGTGCATAGGCTTTGGGTAATGATTCAAGAAAGAATTTGAGGCCCATTAGCAAATTTGAAGTGTTTTATGCAAAGTTGACTTTTGAAAGTTCCCAAATATTTCCCAACTTCTCCAATGCATATCTTGCTCAATTTTGAAGCTATGAACATGTTCTTTGACATTTTGGAAAGGTCTTGAAGTCCTCTAACCAATGACTTTGGTCCCATGTAATTTTGATTTACCAATCTCAAGTTATGGTCTTTGACTTAAAGTGCCTTTTTGTTGACTTTTGAAAATGACCTATAATGTTGAAATTGATAACTTTTTGTGAGAGCATTTCTTGGACTTGGAGTGTGAAGATGAATTTTAGGAAATGTCATCCCCTTAAAAAAGAGCTTTGTATGGGATTTTTCTGATAAACCATGAAGAAGTTATGCCTTGGTCAATTTGCAGTTGAATTTTCAACTGTCCAAAAATAGAAACTTTTGCATCTTGAGACTTTTTGAGCCATGCTTGTGGAATCATGATCAAGAATTGATCAAATGATGATTGTGGCTTCAAAATGAGATGTTGACCAAAAATTTTGACTTTTGACTGTCAAATGACCATTTTGCCCCTGCAGTTGACTATGAAGCAATTAGGGTTTTTGACTGTGCAATTTGACCTTGTGAGCCTTGAAACTTGGCATATAGATGCTTGACAATGTTTATAGGCATATGGGACTTGATTGGACCCTTGAAAATCTCAATTTCTTTGCAAGAACCAAAACCCTAATTTTGACAGTGTTAGGAGGCAATTGGACTGTGCAACCCTTGAGAGATTTTGAAGCTTGATCTTGACAAATCTTGAAGAATATGGGAGGGCAAATTTTGGGGTACAACAGTTGCCCCTGTTCAATCTTCTTAGACCTGAGGATGTAGATTGGCTGGCGTGCCTTTCGTAATCCAAAGGTGGAAGATGATTGAACACTAGAGTGCCCAAAAATTTGCACTCGCATAGTAGAGTATCAGCAGTGTGATGGCGGGAATGGGCTTACAGATGCCATTTGGAGGAATGATGGATAGGAGGATGGGCTTATAGATGCCACCTGGAGATGTGACATAACTTTGTCGGGAATGGGCTTATAGACGCCATTTGGAGACTGTTGGTATGTGGATGGGCTTATAGATGCCATCTAGGTGTTGATCGCGTAAGAGATTCCTTAGCGAGAACTTGCGTACCTGAGAAAGAAAAATAATTACCTGGCCTGTTACAGGGGTTGATCTTCAAACTCTTTAGACGTGCCCTGGCTGGATACAGGAATCGAGTCCGGAAAATAGTCGTCAACAGATACACCCTGGCAGGATACAGGAATCGGATCTTCAAACTCTTCAGACGTGCCCTGGCAAGATACAGGAATCGAGTCTGTAATTAGTCGTCAACAGATAAACCCTGGCAAGATACAGGAATCGGATCTTCAAACTCTTCAGACGTGCCCTGGCAGGATACAGGAATCGAGTCTGGAATTAGTCGTCAACAGATACACCCTGGCAAGATACAGGAATCGGATCTTCAAACTCTTCAGACGTTCCCTGGCAGGATACCGGAATCGAGTCTGGAATTAGTCGTTAACAGATACACCCTGGCAAGATACAGGAATCGGATCTTCAAACTCTTCAGATGTGCCCTGGCAGGATACAGGAATCGAGTCTGGAATTAGTCGTCAACCGATACACCCTGGCAAGATACAGGAATCAGATCTTCAAACTCTTCAGACGTGCCCTGGAAGGATACAAGAATCGAGTCTAGAATTAGTCGTCAACAGATACACCCTGGCAAGATACAGGAACCGGATCTTCAAACTCTTCAGACGTGCCCTGGCAAGATACAGGAATCGAGTCTGGAATTAGTCATCAACAGATACACCCTAGAAAGATACAGGAATCGGATCTTCAAACTTATCAGACGTGCCCTGGAAAGATACAAGAATCGAGTTTGGAATTAGTCGTCAACAGATACACCCTGGCGAGATACAGGAATCGGATCTTCAAACTCTTCAGACGTGCCCTGGCAGGATACAAGAATCGAGTCTGGAATATAGTCGTTAACAGATACACCCTGGCAAGATACAGGAATCGGATCTTCAAACTCTTCAGACGTGCTCTGGAAAGATACAGGAATCGAGTCTGGAATAGATCGCTCACAGACATGCCATGGCTAGATACAGGTATCGAATCTAGAATTTGCGATAGTTGATAGTAATTATCTTTGTATTGACCTTTGTCCTGAAAAGATAAAACGTTAGTCGTGTGCAATGTCATGATGTATGACATGCGAGATGTTCTCAGAATATATGAGATTGTATGTCCATGATGCGTATGTGCATGCTATAATGTATGAAGATGCGATGTTTATGAATGTATGTTTTTGTCTTAGGAAAATAAACCCTTGACGAATGCCGGGAAGTCAAATCCTGGGCTGATGTTTGAGGAATAGAATTTTTTGTTTCCACTGGGGATGATGGTTGCAAGCATAAACCGGTAGGAGAAGATGACTCCGTTGGGGAATAAACTTGGCGGATAGGTTACTCTGCGGGGAGTGGACTCTGTGGGGAAAGAGAGGTATTTTGCTGAGGTTGATGATAACTCCGCTGGGGATACCATTGTTGAGCTCTGTGGAAGTTTTGATGAACTCCACTGGGGATAGGAAGACTTCGCCGGGGACGATCTTTCCGTGGCAATTGGCTGAGGATAACCCAGTTATATCCTGGTGGGGAAATAACTTTTGAATAAAGCCGGGGGAGCGTTCGTACTCTGCAGGTGATAAGCTTCCAGAATCTACTGGGGATAAGCTTCATCAATCTGTTGGGGAGATTGATTGAACTCTCCTGGGGAAACTTTTTTAAATTGGACTGTACTGGGGAATGGATCCACTGGATGTTCGGTATACCGCCGGGGACCAATCTTAGATTAAGACTGCCGGGGATGCTTGTTAGGAATGTTTGTATACTCCGCTGGGGAGTGTTGAGATTTTCTGGGGATACCCAACTTCCTTAAGGCTGACTGTAGGCTAACTCTGCTTGGGGAGAGCGTTGCTGACTTGCTGGAGATATGGTGCCTTGTTAGGGCTGATGGGAAACCAACTCTGCTCGGGGAGAATTGTTGAATCTTGTCTTACTCTGCGAGGAGTGTAGGTATCTGGGTTACATTCTTCAGCCGAACTTACCTTGGTACCTTGGCGGACAGAGCAATTAGATTGCTTAGACAACTCATTATTTCCCCTGTTTCTGATGCTACCTGTAATTAATCCTTTGTTTCGCATGCAAATATTTATGAGTTAGCAATTATTGTCAAATGCATATATCACAAATGAACATTGGACGTTCTTTACAAAATAAAACAGAAAAAAGGAAAAACAAATGGAAATTTATCTGAGAAGTGAATTTGTATTGATTTTTGAATTTGCCTGTAAATAGGCGTTTATGTACAAGAGGCTGACGACCTAGTAAGAAAACGCCGCCGAACAACAGAGTTTATACAATTTGTACAAAGAAAACAAAATAGCTGTGTGAAAAGAGTAATCCCACTGGGTTCCAACTCTGCTATCGCCTTTATATCTTCGAGCGTCTCATCACTTGGCTGCTTAGTTGAAGATGAAGCTGATTGATCGATGCCGTATGAACCTGATGTTGATACCGGATTCTGGATGCAAGGTGATCCAATGAGACATAGTATTACGCTTTAATCCCTAACTTTTGCCTGGACCGCCCTTTCGGGTTTTCAGTCCACCGGGATACCCATTTTTGCCCAAGCCGCCTTTTCAGGTTTTCGACTTGCCGGGTGTACAGATTTTTTTCATTTCATCCCTTATTTTTGCCCGAACCCTTTTGGTTCGCCGGGAAGCCCTAATTTTTGCCTAGGTATGTCAACCTAGCGGGTCTTTTGTCATACGTAGTATCTTTTTACTATGTCTGCATTGGCGGGGTGAGGAAGGCCGTCACCATCCATGGTGGTTAGAATCATGGCTCCTCCTGAGAACACATGTTTAACCACAAATGGCCCTTCGTAGGTGGGGGTCCATTTGCCCATGGGATCACTCTGAGGAAGAATGATGCGTTTGATTACCAGGTCCCCAACTTGATACTCTTGTGGTCTGACTTTCTTGTTAAATGCCCTGATCATCCGTTTTTGATACGTTTGACCATGACAAATAGCAGTGAGTCTCTTTTCGTCAATTAGGTTTAATTGATCAAGTCGAGTCTGGATCCAGTCATCTTCGCTCAAACCTGCATCCTTCATTATCTAGAGAGAGGGTATCTGAACTTCAATCGGCAAGACTGCCTCCATGCCATAGACCAAGGAAAATGGGGTTGCCCCGATTGACGTCCTTGCTGAGGTACGGTACCCATGAAGAGCAAACGGTAACATCTCGTGCCAATATTTGTACGTCACTGTCATCTTCTGCACAATCTTCTTGATATTCTTATTAGCTGCTTCTACAACCCCATTCATCTTCGGCCGGTAAGGAGAAGAGTTGTGGTGCTGTATCTTGAATTGCTCGCAGAGCTCAGTGATCATCTTGTTATTAAGATTGGTACCATTGTCCGTAATGATCCTTTCCGGGACGCCGTATCGACAGATCAGGTTATGCCGAATGAACCGTGCCACGACGTTCTTGGTTATTGTAGCGTAGGAAGCTGCTTCAACCCACTTCGTAAAGTAATCAATCGCTACTAGGATGAAGCGATGCCCATTGGATGCCGTAGGTTTAATCTCGCCGATCATATCAATGCCCCACATTGCAAAAGGCCAAAGTGCAGTCAAGACATTCAGAGGAACTGGAGGAACGTGCACCTTATCTGCATAGATCTGACACTTATGGCATGTCCGAGAATGTTGGTAACAGCCGGCTTCCATTGTGGACCAGAAATATCCTGCCCGAAGGATTTTCTTTGCCATGGTGTGTCCACTGGAGTGCGTTCCGAAGGCACCCTCATGCAATTCTGCCATGATCTTTTCTGCTTCAGTCTTATCCACACAACGCAATAAGGTTGAATCATGGTTTCGCTTGTATAGAATGCCATTGCTGAGGAAGAACTTCGCTGCGAATTTTCTCAGAAACTTTTTATCATTGACAGATGCACCCTCGGGATATTCTTGAGCTTCCAAGTACCTTTTCACTTCATGATACCAAGGTTTTTCAGTTACTATCTCAGCCTCAAGATCACAATAATATGCAGGTTCATCCAGTTTCCAGATAATGATCCGGGGAGCCTCATTGTCCCACTTGACTTTGAACATGGAAGACATCGTAGCTAACGCGTCCGCCAACTGATTCTCCTCTCTTGGGAAGTGTTCAAAAGTTATCTCTGTGAAATGGGGAATCAATGTCAACACACACTCTTTGTAAGGAATAAGATTTGGGTGTTTCGTATCCCACTCGCCTTTGATCTGATTGATCACGAGAGCGGAATCTCCGAAGACACTCAGAAACTTGATCCTTAAGTCAATTGCAGCTTGAAGACCCATGATGCATGCCTCATACTCCGCCATGTTGTTGGTGCAGTTGAAACATAGTCGGGCAGTAAGTGGAGTATGAGTGCCTTTTGGGGATATGATCACAGCGCCGATACCGTTACCCAAAGCGTTGGAGGCTCCGTCAAAGTGCATAGACCATCGGGATCCTTCCTCCGGTCCTTCATCCGGTCCAGGTACTTCACAATCAGTCACTACCATGATGTTCTCGTCAGGAAACTCAAAGTTCATTGACTGGTAGTCGTCCACTGCCTGGTGTGCCAAATGGTCTGCCAATACACTTCCCTTGATTGCTTTCTGAGTCGTGTATTGGATGTCGTATTCTGTCAAGATCATTTTCCATCTTGCTATTCTTCCAGACAGAGCAGGCTTTTCGAATATGTACTTTATTGGATCCATCTTTGAAATCAACAGAGTAGTGTGAGTCAGCATATACTGTCTCAGCCGGCGAGCAGCCCATACCAAAGCGCAGCAAGTTTTCTCGAGCAGCGAGTATCGGGTCTCACAGTCGGTAAACTTTTTGCTAAGGTAATAAATGGCGTGCTCTTTTCGGCCAGACTCGTCATGCTGCCCCAGCACACACCCCATTGAGCTGTCAAGTAATGTCAAGTATAATATTAGAGGTCTCCCTTCAACCGGTGGCATAAGAATGGGTGGTTCTTGGAGATACTCTTTGATTCTGTCGAAAGCGGCCTGACATTCATCGTTCCAACGTACTACTTGATCTTTCTTCAGCAGCTTGAAGATTGGTTCACAGGTAGCAGTTAGGTGCGAGATGAATCGGGCAATATAATTCAACCGTCCTAGAAAGCCTCTGACTTCTTTCTCTGTCTTGGGAACTGGCATTTCTTGTATGGCTTTAACCTTGGCAGGGTCCACTTGAATACCTTTGTCGCTCACGACGAAGCCTAGCAACTTTCCAGATCTCACCCCAAATGTGCACTTGTTTGGATTCAACCTCAGCTTGTACAACTTCAGACGGTCAAACAGCTTTTGTAGATGGTCAAGGTGTTCCTCCTCAGTTTGAGACCTTGCAATCATATCATCGACGTATACTTCGATTTCATGATGGATCATGTCATGAAACAAAGCAACCATGGCACGTTGGTAGGTGGCCCCAACATTTTTCAGTCCAAAAGGAATGACCTTGTAACAGAAGGTGCCCCACTGAGTATCCATGAGTCATCTACCTACCCTAAGGAATTAGGTTGTGTAAGAGTCCCTAAGGTAGTGCTATCCCACCATTGAGAGGTAGGTAGCACCACCGTTGGAGGTGTTCGGGTCAATTCGATTGTAGGGACAGTGTGGTCACCGAAGCAACAGTAAGATACCTTAGAAGCTACCCTTATGTCCTAGATCCTTTTTTAATCCGAGGCAACCGTTTCGAGGCAACTGTTTCGAGGCAACTGTTTCGAGGCAACTATTTCGAGGCAACTGGATCATGGACATAAGGACCGCTAAAACGTCCTATACTTGACGACCACGTTCCGAAGGCAACAAGTGAGGCGTACCCTAGAAGTGGTGTGTGTATTTGTGTGTTGTTTTCATGTTAACAGTTTTATCTTTGATCAGGGCATCGTGATCTACGAGTTGTTCTTAATTAACATACATTCTTTCATGCAAGTTTAGCATTTAAGAGTGCGGAAAATTAAAAGACGGAAAGATAAAAGCTACGCTATTACAAGGCGCGGGTCTATACATCGCTAAAATAAAAAGACCCGTTTTTGATAAAAATGCGGAAAGTAAAAAGAAAATACCTTATTACTATTACATCCGGAAAGTAGTTACATAATGATCAATAAGAAAATAAATGCGCGAAAAGAATAAATTGGAAAGTCCGAGGGTTTTGACCCTTTGCTTGAAATTAAATTAAATTAAAGCCTAATTATTATTTAATTAAAGAAAAGAAAATGCTTTTTATGTTCTTTGGTATTTATGAAATAAAGAAAATTAAAATTAAAAGGAAACCCTAATTCTAAATTATTTTTGATTATTAATGAAAAAAAAGTCAAAATTAGGCTAATTAACTAAACTATTTAATTTACATGTTTATTTACAAAAATAATAGTAATTAATAATAATAAATAATGATGAAAATAATGATAAAAAAGAGAACCAAAACCTAATTCTATAGAATTTTACTTATTAAAGAAAAGATTGAATTTCAAACCTAAATTAACTAAATTAATTATTAACATTTATTTACAAAAATAAATTAGTGAGTAAATTAATAAATAATTAAACATGTTTTGTATTTTGATTTTCTGATTTTATTATGAAAAGTTGATTAATGGTGAATTAATAAAAAAATAATTAAAATAATTAAAAAGAATTAGAAAGAAAAGAAAATTAAATTGAAAAAGCATGCAAACCAAGGGGGTGTCAGGCCCATATGGAGGTGTTTTGGGAGTAATTCAGGCCCATTAGCACAAGCTCGTTTGACTTTCCAGATTGAGTGCATGTTGGTTGACTAGAGTGTACCATAGGGTTCAATCTGTGACCATTGGATGAGTGATCAAGGCCACTTGGCAGACCAACGCGTGAGGATGCATGATGGAGTTTTGAACGCTTGCTGCACGTGAATACTTGAGGAAAAATAACAACAATTATATGGGGGAACCTGGGAATCGAACCCAGGTCCCTATACCTGCCAGCCACGTCTTCCACCAACTGAGCTAGGCAACGCGTTTGTACATATAATGGAGAATAATTATTATATAAAAAAAACAAATGTTAGTGGTATAAAACAAGAAAACGCGCCAGATTTTGAACTATCCAACCATGTGATGACACGCCTGTCTTCTTCTCTGTTTACCTGCAAAATATGAATGAGATAGCGGGGGTTTTAAACCCCCACTAAGTGCAATAATGAAAAATAGCGAACAACTCTGTGAGTCACATAAATTGAGCGCGAGGTGGCCATTCAAACCGTATTGAGCTCCTGAATTCAATTGTATAGGTCTCAGGGCCGGATTTTTCCTCTACAAGAAAGCCCTATTTTGAAAACTCGAAAACCCTAAATGTCGTTCATGGTAGATTTTGATACAAGCAGTTTTAATACAATTAAACTATACCAAAAGTTTCAGGGAGATGTCAGTAGTATAAATCAATGAGTAAAACATATGAATGATGCATAGAAATCAGGTTTCGATTATCAAAATATTCGTTCAAACCATGACCATGTTTTACCATTTCTTTGGGTATGAGGACCTGTTCTTGATGCCAATAGCTTCCTAGCAATGTCAGTAATGCAATGGAAAAGATTTTAGGCCTTGAATCGTACTGCAGGTATGATTTCAGTTTCACAACTTTCTTGATTTTTTTGCAAATTGGCTATGGAGTATGAGCAGCTTTTTCGTGTCTTTCTGAATGGGGTTAGGTCTTGCATATGTATGTGATGCAAATTAGGTCAAAATAAAGCCCATGAATCCATTGCAATAATGTTTCATATCTTTGATTTTCAATTATGTATTTCCAATCTTTTTTCATTGAAACCCTTGCCAATTATGGAAGATCTTCCTTTTTTGAATGAGAAACGACTTGGCCAGCTTGCCCTGATATGATTTGCCTCACAAAAGATCCAAAAACATATCTTTTTTAATTTTCCTATAATTAAAATCAATTAAATGAATTAATATAAATATAAATTCAATTAATTAATTAAAAATAAGAAAATAAATTATTTTAAGTTCAATGGGTCGTGCATAGGCTTTGGGTAATGATTCAAGAAAGAATTTGAGGCCCATTAGCAAATTTGAAGTGTTTTATGCAAAGTTGACTTTTGAAAGTTCCCAAAAATTTCCCAACTTCTCCAATGCATATCTTGCTCAATTTTGAAGCTATGAACATGTTCTTTGACATTTTGGAAAGGTCTTGAAGTCCTCTAACCAATGCCTTTGGTCCCATGTCATTTTGATTTACCAATCTCAAGTTATGGTCTTTGACTTAAAGTGCCTTTTTGTTGACTTTTGAAAATGACCTATAATGTTGAAATTAATAACTTTTTGTGAGAGCATTTCTTGGACTTAGAGTGTGAATATGAATTGTAGGAAATGTCATCCCCTTCAAAATGGATTTTGGATGGTATTTTTCTGATAAACCATGAAGAAGTTATGCCTTAGTCAATTTGCAGTTGACTTTTCAACTATCCAAAAATAGAAACTTTTGCATCTTGAGACTTTTTGAGCCATGCTTGTGGAATCATGATCGAGAATTTATCAAATGATGATTGTGGCTTCAAAATGAGATGTTGACCAAAATTTTTGACTTTTGACTGTGAAATGACCAGTTTGCCCCTGCAGTTGACTATGAAGCAATTAGGGTTTTTGACTGTGCAATTTGACCTTGTGAGCCTTGAAACTTGGCATATAGATGCTTGACAATGTTTATAGGCATATGGGACTTGATTGGACCCTTGAAAATCTCAATTTCTTTGCAAGAACCAAAACCCTAATTTTGATTGTATTAGGAGGCAATTGGACTATGCAACCCTTGAGAGATTTTGAAGCTTGATCTTGACAACTCTTGAAGAATATGGGAGGGCAAATTTTGGGGTACAACACAGATCTTTTACAAATAGGACTCTATCAAGTTTAGGATATCCTTCACAAACTAGTGTTTCAAAACCTTTAATTACTCCTTTGGAAAAATCTCCAAAAGTAACATAGCTGGTAGTATGGGGTTGAACATCTACCAACAAGTTTTCCACACTTGTCATGTGTCTAGAGCATCCACTATCAAAGTACCAGTCTTAAGTAGATGAGAATTTAAGAGAAGTATGGGAAATGATATTCTTGAAAGTATCTTTAACTTTCCACTCCTTCCTAGATTTGATCACTGAAGAGTTTATACTAGGTTCATATGGATGTTTATGATATCCACAAAGCCTATTATATACATGTTTTGTGTGACCATATCTGCCACAAAGATGACATGTCAATTGTTGTATCTTGACTTTTATCTGAGCTTCCTGTGGTCTGGCAAGATGTTGTGACATTTGGTTAGACATATTGCTTTCATCCTTTACTAGCTGCGACAAATTTTTCCTCGGGAATTTTTTCTTTGTTTTTTAAGGATTGATAGTAAAACCCTATGCTAGTACGACTTCTGACTTCTTCTACCTCTTGAAGGATTTCATCCAGCACATTAGATCCATTGTTTAACATCCTAACACCTATGATTAAATTATCAAGTTTTGATGTTAGCAAGGTTACCTCTGCTCGAAGTTCGGAAATGTCAGTTAGGTATTCCTCCTTTTCAGTCTGTAGTTTGGCTATCATCATTCTTAGCTTCAATCCTATTTGAAAGACTTGCTCAACCTTTTTGTACAGATCTTTGTAGGACGCCAATAGTTCAACATAAGAAATTTCTTCTACCATAGAATTTCACCTTCCTATTAAGGCAATTACATATTTGGCAGACTCTTGCTCAGAGCATTCATCACCTTCATAGCTTATTCCGAGAGTTTCCTCGGCATCTTTAGCAGTAGTGCAGGTAGCTATCTTCCTGAGATCATCTTTGTCTACTCTATAAATTAAACCATCCAAGACATTGAAGTTTGAATAAGCTAACTCATTTTCCTCTTTCTACCAGTCTTCCTTTAAATCCAAAGACTTCCCATCTTTGTCCTTCACGATAGGATGATTCCATCCTTTAATCATAACCTTCCAAGAGTTTTTGTCCATGGATTTCAAAAAGTTTATCATCATAACCTTCCAAAAGTCATAATTTCCACCATTCAGCATAGGTGGTTTGTCGCAATGCTCACCTTTGTTATCCATAGTACTAGAAAATATTTTCTCTGGAGCTCACCTAATAAACAAAACAGGGTGCCCACTATGATGCCAATCGAAATTATGGCACACACAATATAAATGTCAAGACTGATATCTTAGCATACAAGCACAATGTCACAACAGATGTAATGACATCTACTAACTGACAGAACATTTACCAAAATAAAAACTATGCAGAATTTAAATGCAGAAGGTAAAAAAACACAAAGAATTGTTAACCGAGTTTGATAAACCTCACCTACTCTGGAGGCTACCAAGCCAGGAAGGAAATCCACTATCAGTAGTATTAATTCTAAGCCTAAACAGTCCCAATTTAGAACTTATCACTTAATCACTACCCAATGCAATTTCTACCTAGGAACCTCCTAGGTATGAGAACCCCTCTCACTTCTAATACTACAGTGGTATCAAACAATCTCAATCCTAGGGAGTGTCTCAAGAAACCAAAAAGAAGATTGATCTTCCAAAAATACTTAGTTTTTCTTAAAAGTTTTAACTAGGATCAATATTTAACTCTTTGCTTAAAAGCTTAAAGGAGAATGATAACTTAATAAACAAGTAACAATCAATTAACTCAAATGCATCAAAAGATACACGAGGACGTACAAAAACAAAAACTCCATTGTGTAGTGGTGAAAAGTTGAGACTAAGCCATTGATTGACTTAACTCACAAAGTGAAAGTCGCCACTGAAATTTATTGTTCCAAAAATGAATGGGAAATGATTAAACAAAACCCACAAATAATAGAGATCAAGGTACGAGGGTCGGTTATGCAAAGGGAAGGTATTAGCACCCTAAACATTTATTGTACTCAACGGGATCCACTATGTTTGTTCTAATCAAAAGGTGTTCTATCTAAAGCTTAAACTTGTTAAGAGAATGCATTAATGAATTATTAAAGAACAATTTTTTTTATTATTGCGCTTTCCTCGGTTTTGAAACCTCGTACCTACGTATCCCTGTTGTGTAATAGGGAATCAGAGTACCATAGTTCTTCTCAAAAAAATTGGTTTGTTGTATATTTTTTAGAGAATGGTGTTAAATTTTGCATTCTATTGCAACTCGACCTTTGGAGACTCACGCATTTGTAATAGAAACGAATTAACATGTTCTTTATGAAAAGATTTAAAAAAAAGGTCTGAAGGCAAAAAAAGGTTTGATTGGTTGAGTCTTTTCGTTACCTTGAAAAATGATTTGGTGATTTGAACCACATTAAAGACTATGATTGAGAGGAATCTCAAGGTAAGGAATGTACCTCCTCATTCTTCTCCCAATACTTAAGGCTCATGACACATGGTTTTCCTATTTATTGTTAAGAGTTTTTTAATATTTTTGATAAAGAAAAAGAAGTTTTAGTTTTGAAAGCAATGCAAAAGGGAAACAAAATATAAAGGGGAAACTCAAGTCCTAATTTTGTCATGCAATGTGGTTCTGAAGTTAGGATATTAAAGGGAAATCCAACTAAGAGTTATAATGCAACGTGGATATAAGGTTAAGGATTAAGGGAACTTCTACCTAATGCTATCATTGCTCTATTTAGAACCTAGGGTCTAATGAATTCACCCTTGAACAAGACGGAATCAAACTCCTAAGGAAACATGTAAGCATAATCAAGTATGTAAACAACACATAAAAGTGTAAAGATAGAAACTAAAGGTTCATATCAAGTGTTTGAACAAGACTTAAGACAAAGTCAAACTTAAATAAGTGAACAATTAACAAGTTGTAAACAAACAATGCTAAACCTAAGCATGCTTCAAGTCATCAACAAAAAAGAAAATATGTGTCAAAGTTAACACTAATACACACATACAAGTCTCTAAAGTTCATGCTAAAATTATTTTAACATAACAGGATTTTGAAACCAAGCACAAGCTAACAATTAGTGCACAAGTAAACATGACTTGAGGTACCAAACAAACATCACAACTTAGCACACAAAGGCAAGATGATTTAAGAAAGATGAATACCTAAACATGGAAAAAAAATACACCTCAAAGAGTTCAAATAAAAATGCTTCAAAGATAAGGGAAGACATGCTATGGGCGCTTATCACGATCAAAAATTTCAAAAAACACGACTTATGGTGCTCCCAGAGCGCGCTTAGCGCGGTCTGCTATACTGACAGAACTTGTTTTCATCATAACTTATGAACCACAACTCCGATTGACGCACGGTCGGAAGAGTTGGAAAGCTTATTCAATAATCTACAAGATAATGACTAAATATCAATTCTTGAATAACTATTAAAATAAGATAAAAACAATTAATCTAAATGATATTTACACGATAACGCAATATATACAATATAACATAAACTATACATAATTTATACTAAAGTTGAGGTTTATTGACAAAAAGAAAACAAATTAAGTTGATGAGTGCTAATTATTCATACTCAAATTCACAATAATTTAGTACTCACCAGAGCTCTACCCTTGGTCGTCTTCTCTGGATGACCTTGCTGGAGTAAGCGCGAATCAATCCCAAAAATGAAAACAAAAGACACTATTACAATCAAAATTTCACGCCGAGTTCAAATATAACTTCCATTTTATTTATTCATATTCTTTAATGGTAAAAATCAATCATAAATTCGAGCATACAAAAATTCAGATCTACTAAAAAATCATTTAAATACTAGCTAACCAATGCCAACTTAAGGTAGGACTTCAGATGCGAATTATGAGCCTAGTTTCATGCATTTTTTTATCTAAGATGGGAGAGATAAAAGTTTGAGAAATTACCAAAGGAAGAAGGCGTATGTTTCACCTTACTCAGCTTAAAATGCTTCAGAAAATGATCCTCAAGCCTTATATGATACTCAATATGAGTAGTAAGCACCAAAGAAGCAATGAAAATTCATAGAGAAAGGGAGCTCCAAATAGGGGAATGCTTGAGAGAATGGTTGCTTCAGATATGACTCTTTCTTACCAATATGCGTGATTGAGTTGATTTAGAGGGGGGACAATGACTATATAGTGCGAGTGGAGCATGGTTAGTGGCTGACTAGAGTTAAAAAAGTTTGTTGAGAGTTTTTGACAAAAAATGAAAGGTGAGAGGAAATGAAATGTGATGTCGCGTTTCATGTATTATTATGGTCAGTTTTTATGCGTTTTAGAGAGTGAAAATGAGAGTTAGGTGAGTGTGAATGGAAAGGAACGTGAGAGGGATTGCTAAGGAAGTTTTGGTAGAAGGAATCTTTTCCACTTTTGCTTACAAGGTGAGCATGTAATGCATGCATGGTTTAGACATTGATTGGCCATATTTGGCAATAAAAGGGAGTGGTATGCGTGAGATGATTGCATCCTAAACAAAACCACATGACCTGTAATACAAATATGACTCAAAATATAAATCCATGAAATAGTGAGCCCATGTTTTTCTATGCATCTTCTCATGGCCATAAATCAAGATCCCTTGCACCAAATGACATGAGCTTGGGCTCAATGGAAAGAGGGGGAAATTCGTAACAACTTTGATGTTTGAGTGAAAGTAAGATGAAGCCTAGAAGACCTTGTAAAAAGAAATGGAACATGCTTGCTTGGACTTGATCAGAAACTTATAAAAAATTCAAAGTTAAAGTCAAAAATAACTTTGGGATATCTTGACTTCAAAATATGATATCTTGGCATTGGGTGCACCAAATGTTGAGATTTTGCGATCAATAGAAAGAGAAAAAATTTACTCTGCAACCTTTGTGTTGATCATAATTTGAACTAAAGCTTACATCATAGAGGAAATTAGCTTGCAAGACAAGCAAATGAGCTGATCAAATATCTCAAAAATTCACTAAGTATGGAAACTTCAAAAATTCAAGAGAACAACACTTCAAACCTCCATATCTTCCAATCCATGCATTTTTTTGGAAATCACTTACTAGGGAAAAGTTGTTGTAAGAAACCTTCACTTTAATTTTAACATTAGTTTGAGAATTTATGACCATTGATGAAGAATATATGAATCTTGCAAGATGACTAAGTGACCATGCTATTTTCACACTTAGAATAATTTATAATAACTTCAAGATAAATTCTTTTGCAAGTAAGCTAAAATTTCATGATATCTCTTGATTAATTTCACCCAATGATCCCAATTTCTTATCATTTGGACTTTGAACTCACTTTTGACCAAAAATTATCTTTGGTCAACCTTTGACTATTTGACCTTTCTATTGAATTTTGCTCAGATGTATTCAATTCTCATTCTCTCCAATAAAATTAAGTCTTCTAATGAGTTATGATGATCAATAAGATACACAGATATGTTTTGAGATGTATTATGAACTAAGGAATCATTTGTTCAAAAATTCAAATACAAATCGACTTTTGACCAAAGCCCTAGCTCAGTGGCAAAAAGATAGGAGATTGAGATTAATCTCCAAACCCTAATTCCTTTGATAAATATTGAGAAGCCCTTGAACAATAAGATAATGTGCACTGAGATGAAACTTGTGATGATGAAAACCTCATCCTCTATCTCTTGAATAGAAATTCCTTCATCTTCAGAATGATACACACTCTACTATCAAAACCCTGATCCCACACAATTGAAATAATGTCATGCAAATGTATGTATGATAATGAAGCATAAGCCTATCAGGGTAACTATATAAGAGGGTAAAAAATTAGGGTATAACACCTTGAAGAATCCTCAAACATCTTAATGAATTTAGGTCTAGGTAATTTCTTTAAATACTCCTCTGTAATCCATGGGCCTTGAATCTTCACCCAGACATTCCTTGTTGCAAACGCTGAGGGTTGCACCAATTTGTGTAGAAAGATCTCCTTTAATCTTGGAAAATAACACAAGGTTTCTTAAATTGTCTCAAAGCCCAATTTTGACAACTTAGGTACGACTAGAGATGAATCAAATGTTCCAGATTGAAAATTCTTGATCTGCGAAAAATCAATGAGATGAAATCAAAAGGAATCTCACATAATAAAATTAAATTTGTAAAGAAAAAATACAACCTGTATTGATGTTCTAATACATGATATTACAACATATGTCAGAACATCTTCCTTCAAATGAACCTGACCAGCATGTTAGAATACCTTATATAACATCATGCTGCCAACCATGTTTTAGGAAAAATATATCAATCCTAAAACCATGGTACTAACAGTTACATTTGATTCCAAGAATGAACAATACATATATGATCAAAGAATGTCCACCACATATTCTCATGATCAAAACGTCATTGATCCCACCGGCCACTAAAGATAAGTTATTAAATAAAAAATGAAAAATAAAAAGGATGTGGAATATAAAATCTAGCCTAGAAAAAATGATAGTTGAACATACCCAATCTATTCCTAAATAAAACTTTCAAGAATACAAATAGAGTGAATTCCACCAATTATCATAATCAACTAAAACTCCTACATTGAATATTCTATCTTCACATCCATTTCCTTATATTAAAATGTGAGATATTTTAAATTTAAAAGAATGTATATTGTGTAAGGTATTTTTTCATTTTATTAAAAGATGTTAAAACACAATATTCACATTAGTATATATTTTAGTTTTAAATCGATAGCCATATAGATTAAATATTTAGTTTCATTTAGATTAATTCAGTTTTTTCCCAATAAATTTTTACTTATTAAATAAGGTAAACGATATAATTTTTTTGTGGCACACAAAAAGTTAGTTTGAAACAAATATTTTTTGAATTTTTTTTGAAAAATAATTACGTGATATATATATATATATATATATATATATATATATATATATATATATATATATATATATATATATATATATATATATATATTGATATTGTAAGAAAAAGTCAATCATTATCCGATTCTCTTTAAAAATTTTCATATGAAATCTTTTGATACAAATATACAAATAAACATTGATCACATTTGAGCTTTTACAATCTTTTTAATATTATTTTCCTTTTTTTGTGCCACATTAATTTATGAATGGGGTAGAATTGATGAACAACACAAAAATGGAAATATAATCAGAAAATATTATTCAAAATGAGATAATTTAAAGGATAAATATATTCTATATTCTATATTCTATAAGATTTATCTTATTTATAAATAAATTACAAATTACTCTGTTAAATAACAAATAAAATTCACGAACAGATAAATATTGTTTATGTTGTTATGCCATGGAATTGACACCAAATCTAAAAAATAAAAACTCATAAATTAAGACATTGTTTAGTTTCGACAGATAACTTTTGGTTTATCAATCTTATCATAAAAACATGAAACCCTATATAATGTTGCATTCAACGTTGAAGATTTAAACCAATATATTGTCTTAGACAAAGAAAATCAATATAACAAAGAAATATTAAATATGGCAGGAGGGGCTTTTGTAGCAACTGATGGGGGAAGACAATATGAAGGAGAGGTTACTGCATTTGTTTTAGTTACATGTTTCGTGGCTGCAATGGGAGGTCTTCTCTTTGGTTATGATCTTGGTATTACTGGAGGAGTGACTTCTATGGAACCATTCTTAATCAAGTTCTTTCCGAGTGTGTATAAACAAATGAAAGATGAATCAGGCCATGATAGTCAATATTGCAAATTTGATAATCAACTACTTACATTATTCACTTCTTCTTTATACCTTGCAGCCTTGGTAGCATCTTTCATTGCTTCAATCACAACAAGATTGCTTGGACGCAAGCCTTCAATGTTTATAGGGGGTTTATTTTTTCTTGTTGGTGCCTTATTGAATGGTTTTGCTATTAATATTGAAATGCTTATCATTGGGCGCTTGTTACTCGGGTTAGGTGTGGGATACTGCAACCAGGTAATGAAATTAATTTTGAATTGTAAAAATATTTTTCTTTGGTTGTTTATTTTTTATATGTGCAATGCGCAGTCTGTTCCAGTATATTTATCTGAAATGGCTCCAGCAAAAATTAGAGGAGCACTTAATATGGGATTCCAAATGATGATTACAGTTGGTATTCTAATTGCAAACCTTATCAACTACGAGACTTCAAAACATGAAAATGGATGGAGAATTTCATTGGGTGTAGGAGCCGTTCCTGCAATTTTGTTGTGTGTGGGATCACTTTTCTTAGGTGACACGCCTAACTCTTTGATTGAAAGAGGTCAACATGAAAATGCTAAGAAAATGCTGCAAAAGATTCGTGGTACTAAGAATGTTGAAGAGGAGTTTCAAGATCTTATAGAGGCTTGTGAACAAGCTAAAAAGGTGGAACACCCATGGAAGAACATTGTACAAAAAAAATACAGGCCACAACTAACTTTTTGTAGTTTAATTCCATTTTTCCAACAACTCACGGGCATCAATGTTATTATGTTTTACGCACCTGTACTCTTTAAGACTTTGGGATTTGGTAATGAAGCTTCTCTCATGTCAGCTGTCATTAGTGGAGGCGTCAATGTAGTTGCAACATTTGTTTCTATATTCACGGTAGACAAGTTTGGCAGAAAATTCTTGTTTCTTGAAGGTGGCGTTCAAATGTTTATTTGTCAGGTAAATATGACAATTTCTATTTTAAGTTTTAATTTTACTCCAAGAAATTACAAAACTGTTAATCCCTTGTAGATTGCTGTTGGAGGAATGATTGCTGCAAAGTTTGGAATAAGTGGTGAAGGCTCGTTAACTAAAGGAGAAGCCAACCTCCTTTTATTTTTAATATGTGCATATGTTGCAGCTTTTGCTTGGTCTTGGGGTCCATTGGGTTGGTTGGTACCTAGTGAAATATGTTCACTTGAAACTCGATCTGCAGGTCAAGCTATTAATGTTGGTGTGAATATGTTATTTACATTTTGCATTGCTCAAGTCTTTCTCACCATGCTTTGTCATTTGAAGTTTGGTCTCTTCTTCTTTTTTGCTGGTTTTGTCGCTATCATGACCATTTTTATAGTCTTATTTTTTCCCGAGACCAAGAATGTTCACATCGAAGAAATGAATAGAGTTTGGAAGTCAAATTGGTTTTGGGCCAAGTTCATTCCCGACGAGGATGTTAGTAGTTATGAACACAACACTTCTCATTAACTTTTTTTAAAGATGTATTAAATTTGTAATTATCAAAGGATGAAAAGTGAATGTATTGTATGAACTTACAATTGTAATCAAATGCACAGTGGTGGACTCAGGACTCCGGCTTACGAGTGAACTTATTTTGTCTATAAATAATAAATTATATATTATTTAACTGAATTAAAATAATAAAAGCTCATGAGTGAAGGGCAAGTAACAATGGACAATCAGTCTACCTCAATGTATTAGAAGATACATTAGTGATATATAAAAAACAAACAAAATACCTAAAATACTCTCAAAACCCTAAACCCTTATTTCAACCACACGTGGATTTTTTCAATGATAATGTTTAAATTTCTAGGTTTAGTAAATCCCTTTAGACTCAATCTATTAGAAGATACATGAGTGATATATAAAAGAGAAAAAAAGCACCTAAAATACTCTCAAAACCCTAAACCCTTATTTCAACCACACGTGGTTTTTTCAATGATAATGTTTAAATTTCTAGGTTTAGTAAGTCCATTTAGACTCTTGTCGTATGAGCTCGGACTCTTCAATCAAATCCAATTTTCCAGTTATAAATTACCTGCATAATCTTTTCCCCAAAAATAGGAACAAATCTTCAAAGTTTCCTAAATAATCTCCAAGATCCTATTTATGAAACCAAATCAAATATGCATTATTCCTTAAATATCCCATATTTTAAAATCAAATCCTCAAGGATTTAAACAACTGTATTGTTACGATGTTCTAGTATAAAATATGACAACATCTATCAGAACATCTGTTAAAAATAGTAACAACAGACTCTATTGTACCAATTAGTCAAGATGTCATGACATCTTGCTCAACACCGGACTGTGATACATGTTTTCAAAATGAAACATGTTTTACCAAAATTGGTGCCAATCATAAAATGATATACCGAACAATCTCTCCATTGGGAAAATTTTGTCTAAAA
The DNA here is from genome assembly GCA_948472305.1 of Vicia faba. Lineage (NCBI taxonomy): Eukaryota > Viridiplantae > Streptophyta > Magnoliopsida > Fabales > Fabaceae > Vicia > Vicia faba. Next base: position 1,208,738,122 of record OX451738.1, on the reverse strand, counting down.
CAACCTTTGCACAATAATTCTAGAGAGAGGAATAAAAACACAATCATGCAACACAAGCTACTTGAAAACATGTACACTTTATACAAACTGCAAACATAAAAATATATCAGAGATACATTGCAGTTACAGATCACCATCTTCAATACTCTAGAAGTCAGATATCCAGACATATGGTCTGACATCATATCAACACAGCTCCAATACAACACAAAAGCTTATTCAATCAGACAGGTCAATTACTCCCCCTGTCACATATTAATCGATACTCCGTAAGAACAATATTTGGTTCTGCAATATTATCTCTGAGTTTTGATGATAACCAATGAGTATATTTGTATGAAAAAATTTGATAATCTAATGTTTGGTATTTTTGAGTATTTAACAAAGAAGTTATGCTTCTGATGAATGGCGTGGCTAAGATATTAGAAGATAATTAATTCCACTTCTGCGTTACACAGGTTCTGTTGAACAGTAGCAAGACACTCTAAAAGTCTCTGAAGTGTAGGTTTTGATGTTTGTCTAAAGAAAACAGTCAGAAGATCTGAAGACAAAAGTTTCTAATTAAGTTCAGATGCTAAAGACTCATGTTTCTGAAGACAACGGGTTCTAAAGAAATAGTCAGAAGATCTGAAGACAAAAGTTTCTACTCAAGTCCAGATGCTAAAGACTCAAGTTTCTAAAGACCCAAGGTTCTAAATATAAGGGTTCTAAATACCAAGTGCTGAAGACTCTAAAGACATAAGTTCTAAATATTCTAAAGACATGAAGTTCTAAAGACCCAAGTGTAATACGGTGGGAGAACTGACTTGGTTGTTTTATGTTTTATCGCAATTGTTGCAGATAGCAAGATTCGCCACCGACTTTTCTTTTATCCAATAAGGAAAGGGAGAAAAGAACAGGAAAGACCTTTGATATTATTTCTTGATTTCGGGGGGTAGGTTATGAAAAGGGAAGGTGTTAGCACCCCTTTCATCCGTAGTTATCTACGGGCTCTTAGTTGCTTGCTAGATCACTTGAAAATGCTTTGTTTGAAAATATGCTTTGTGATGGATTTTGAAAGTATTTTTGAAAAGCGTCTTCGTTGAGGCAAACTTTGTAATAATTCTCGTCTCTATAAGAATACACACAAAGTGTTGGACTTTTTGAAAATATTTTCATGTTTTGAAAGTGTTTGGTGTGTTTAAAGAGATGTTTGTTTTGAATATGGATTGTGAGCAAGTAACTAAGAATGTTCTACCTACTCAAAATTATTTTGTTCATTTCTCTCTTCATTTGATATTGCTATCTTACCATCGATTGGTAAGAAGCCTTATCTTTGGATGTAAAGGATGGGAGTGGGTCATCGTATAGTCATGAATAACAATGTTGTGAGATATCTTAGAATTTTTATTGAGGGACTAAATCATTTGTAAGGCAACATTTGAAGCGTCATCGAGGGACTACGATCTTGTATTTTTTTTATTGTTTTTGCTAAGATGTCTCACGTGCATATTATGACCATTTTATTAAGGAAACAAGTGAAGTTAACCCTAGAGGTGCAAATGTGCAAGTGTTTGTTTTTCATGCTTGATTTTGTCTTGGATTAGTGTTTTCTAAGCATTGATTTTACCTTTCCATAAAAACCCTAAGTTACTAGCATTTTATATGAAAGCGTTAAATTGCAGAAAATGAAGGTCCTACGCTATTACAACCATATTGAATAGCAAGAAAATATAAAAACAAAACAAAATAAATGAGGAGAAACTAAGTTCTTCGATCCAGGAAGTAGGCACCCTTCGATTCAAACCTTTCTTGCTTCTTTCGATTAGGCTTGGAAGTCAGTGTGAACATGCACCCTTCGATTCACCATTTTTCTGCTCCTTTCGTTTGGGCCTGCAACCAGTGTGTATCGAAGTCTACATCCTTCGATTCACACACCTTTGTTTTCAATTCCTTTCATTTGAGGTTAGATAGTAGCATGGGGCAAAGCCTAAGGCTTCGACTCACACAACCTTATTCCTGTTTTCTTTCGTTTGGGATTAAATAGTAGCATGGGTTGAAGCCATGCTAATATTGTTTCATGGTCAGGTTAGTTTTTAAAATATGTTTGACAAACAAAGAAAACAAACCAAAAGGTTAGAAACGAAAACAAACAGAAAAGGTGGAAGAGGAAACAAACCAAAGGGGTAATAATGATGTTTGAATCGAAAGGAAATGGTTATTTACTTGTTATGCTTAAAATGAAAGGTTTAAGGTTAAGAGAACTTACCTTGCTTGAAGCTGGAATGTGGGTTTTGGACTTGAGTTGCTGCCCTGGGTGCTCTTGGATTCGAAGGGAAAGAAACAAGTGTTATGTTTCTTTTACTAGATTTGAAAGCCAAGAAAAGTAGAGTTGTGTGTCTTTGGTTCTGGATTCGAAGGAAAAGAAACAAGTGTTGTGTTTCTTGAGTTTTGGATTCGAAGGACTGAAATAAAGGTGTGGTCTTTTGATTCTGGGTTTGAGAGTGTGTTAAGTGTTTGAGAGTTTGAAAGTTTGAGAGTATTTTTGAGGATTTTTCCACACAGCCAAAAAAATGGACCCTTTATTTGCAAATGTTTTCTCTATTTATAAAGAAAGGGTTAGAGATGTTGGGGTAACCAGGTTTGTAAGATAACAAACCATGGTTTGGTTAAAAATGAAAGAATCAAGTTATATGGATTTTCAATGGTTCCCAAGTTCAAGTACAAGTGGGGGCCTGATGTTTGTTGGGGGCATGAGATTAGACTTATGCTTTTGGCACTGCTTGTTCAGATAAAAATCAGGTTGGGAGCTCAAAAAAACTAACTTTGTGAATAAAGTAATCCTTATGAAAAAAGGATACATAGCTTTTTGCCGTGTCATCCAAAAATGGTATAATCCAATGGTTAAAGCTTCGAACCTTTGTGTAATGTATCACAAATTTGTGTAAACCTCTGATTATGTAAAGATTTGGAAGCAACATAGCCTGACAAGTGAGATTTGGAGGATAAGGCTATGAGTTTTGATCAATGTTCTTCAACCAAAGCTTGCTCGAAGGGTTTAAAGTTAGATTCAAAGTATGTTGCTTCGAAGGAGACCAATACTCCAATCGAACCTTTGTATGAAGGTAGCCATTTGTCCAATCGAAAATTAGTGTGAAGGTAGCCATTTTTCCAATCGAAGCTTGGTATCAGGATAGCCATTTATCCAATCGAAGCTTGGTATCAAGATAGCCATTTGTCCAATCGAAGCTTGGTATCAAGATAGCTATTTGTACAATCAAAGCTTGGTATCAAGATAGCCATTTGTCCAATCAAAGCTTGGTATCAAGATATCCATTTGTCCAATCAAAGTTTGGTATCAAGATAGCCATTTGTCCAATCAAAGCTTGGTATCTAGATATCCATTTGGCCAATCGAAACTTGCATGCAGGAGGCCACTACCTTGTGAATCAAAGCAAGCATGCAAGAGGCTACTGCTTTGTGAATCAAAGCAAACCTGCAGGAGGCCATTACCTTATGAATCGAAGCTATATGTTTCAAAGGGAGACATTGCCCAGTCGAAGCTAGCAGGAAATAAGGAGTTCAGTCGAAGCTAGCATGAATCGAAGCAATGCCCAATTGAAGCTAGTATGAATCGAAGCAAGCTTGCTTTTCTTCAATTTTGTCAAAAAAATCAAATTTATCTGCTTTGCTCTTTTAACAGTTTCCTCTTTGACTTGATGCTTGAAAATCCAATATGATCTATGGAAATTATGTGGGGCATTAAAAATCCAGTTATACTTGTGCAATCTTGAACTTTAATAAATCCATGTGAGAAAAATTCTTGAGAAATGAGTGAGAAATTTTCGGGGTACAACAGCTGCCCCTGTTCAATCTTCTTAAATATGAAAAGCGAGTATGGCACGTTGTCGTTCGTATCTTGAAGGTAGAAGATGATTGAACACTAGAGTGCCCAGAAATTTGCACTCGATGATGTGTTAGTTGATTGTCTAGGGAATGGGCTTAAGGATGTCATTTGGAGAGATGATGGAGAGTTGTCGGAGATGGGCTTATAGATGCCATTCAAAGGTGATTGTTGATAGAAATTAAACCAAGTCTAAGTTTGACTGTAACTAGGAGAAGTATCAGAATAAATCTTTGGTTGATTTAAATCTGAATGATATGCTGGAATGGACCCATGTTAAATTGTGTCTGGAAATGTATTAGAAGGAATCTGTGTAAGATTGCTTCAGGAGAAGTCCGTATGAGACTGTATCTGGAGAAGGAATCCGTGTAAGATTGCTTCAGGATGAATCCGTGCGAAACTGTGTCTGGAGGTACATGAAAAGGAATATGTGCAAGATTTCGTTATGATGAGTCTGTGTGAAGTTGCATCTAGAAATTCATGAGAAGGAACCCGGGTAGGGTTGCTTTAGGATGAGCCCGTGTGAAACTACATCTGGAAATTCATGAGAAGGAACCTGGGTAAGGTTGCTTCAGAATGAGTCTATGTGAAACTGCATCTAGAGATATATGAGAAGGAGACTGGATAGGGCTGCTTTAGGATGAGTCCGTATAAAACTGCATATGAGAATTCATGAGAAAGAACCTGGGTAGGGTTGCTTCAGGATGAGTCCATGTAAAACTTCATATGAAAATTTATGAGAAGGAACCTGGGTAAGGTTAATTCAGGATGAGTAAGTATAAAACTTCATCTAGAAATTAATGAGAAGGAGCCTGGGTAGGGCTGCTTCAGGATGAGTCTGTGTGAAATTTCTTCTTGAGATATATGAGAAGAAGCCTGGGTAGGGCTGCTTCAGGATAGGAAGGAATCCATGTAAGATTGCTTCATGATGAGCCTGTTAAAGCTGCGTTTGGAAGTCAGAAGGAATCCGTGCAAGATTGCTTCATGACGGGAAGGAATCCATGTAATATTACTTCATGATGAGCCCGTGTAAAGCTGCGTTTGGAAGTAAAAAGGATCCCGTGTAAGATTGCTTTATGATGAGCCCGTGTAAAACTGCATCTGGTCACGTAGGTAGTTGCTCTGTCTTGCTTCAGAAGCTAATCTTGGACCTGTTGAAAATTGTTAATGATAAATATCTGTTGATTGATCTTTTCCTGAAAAGGTAAAGCGTTATCTATATGCAATGTCATGGTGTATGAAATGCATGGTGTTCTCAAAATAAATGAGATTATGCTATATACGTTTCGTATGCATATTCTATGACGTATGAAATGTGAGATGTTGTTGAAGCGTATCTTTGTCTAGAAGATAAACCCTTGACAAATGCTGGTGAGCCTTGGGAAATTAAATCCCGGACTACTGTTGGGGATGAAGAGTATGTACACCTTCAGACCTTGTTTTAGAATGTTTCCGCTGGGGATTCCTATTTTGTTGTTTGAGGAGAACTTCGCTGGGTAATATTGCATTTGCTTAAGGGAAACTCTATGGAGAGTGTTGATTTTTGCTTGGGGAAAAGGAGTTCGGGAGTTTTAGTTGTCCGTTGCTCTACTGGGGAGTTATCTCTTGATTGGAGAGAATGAAAGTTAACAACTTGTTGGGGATAAAGAAGTTAACTGTTATCTGGTCGAATTCTAGGATTCATAGAAACTCGCTGGGGATAATGGCAAACTCTACTGGGAAAGAGGAGCTTTTGAACCGTTATCTGGTCGGGTTTAGGTTTTGCAGTAAATTTCAGAGATAACACTGACTTCGTTGATGACTTCATTGGGGATTAGGGGTTGTAGTCCCTTAATTTATGACAGTCTGAGAGGAAAATTCAAATTGAGGAATCTGTAGTTTGTTGGGGAAATAAACCCTGTTGAAGTGAATATTTGACAAACTGTTGGGGAGGTGTTTCTTTTGGCAGAAATCCTTGAGGATTCTTCTTGAGACCAACTCAACTGGGGAGAGGACCTTCTGGAGATTGAAACTCTGGCTGGAGATTGCATGAATCCAACTTTATGGGGATATCCATGTACTTGGCCTGGAGGGGTTTATGCCCATATCAGTGAAGATTATTCTGTGGAGATTACCTTATAGAGATGACTCTGTAGGGACTTGACTGGGAATCACCTTACGAAAGGGACTTTGTGCAGATTTGTCGTGCCCCTAGCAGTAAGTGTTGTAGAACACTCGAATAATGTTTGTTTGGTCGTATGTGACCATTTGTAGGAATTCATATTCAGTGCCCCAAGTGATTCAGATGCATACCTGCCCCTGGTTATTCAGCACTTCTTGAGAGATTTCTTAGAATCTCGACCTGACTGTCGCATATGAGTTGGACAGTGACATGTCATTCCCCCTTGCTTATAGGAGATTTATCATTGAAAGTGTCTTCCCAATTTAAGTGACTCTGTTTCTTGAGAGAATTTCCGTTCATGGGATGTTTGTCATGCGAATTTATCTGTTGCCAATCAAATAGATACATGCAAACAACGGTGTTCAAAATAATGCAAAGTTTATGTTTGTCTTGAAGTATTGAAAATGCATTTTAGAAAATAAAGAGTTTTGTAAGAATATGAATTCAACTCAGGATTTACAATAAAGCCTTACAGGAGTCAGGATACCTTTTGTATCATTATGCTTTCGAACTAACCCAAGCTTCAATTAGGACTTTTGAAGGGTTGTAGTATGGCCTGGTTCACAGTTTAAGAAACAAAGGATAAGGATCAAAGTGTATTTGTACCCAACCCATTCTCCATGATGTTCTCCAGTCCTAAACTCAGTTAATTGTGCATTCGAATTCCAATTGAGTCTGAAATGACGTTTTGGTGATGGTACAGTGTGATACGGTGGGAGAACTGACTAGTGTTTTGCGTTTGTATTCGCAAATGTTGCGGTTTAGCAAGAGTCGCCACCGACTTTTTATTTTATCCTAAAGGAAAGGTTAAAAAAGCATAGCAAAAACCTTTTGAGATATTTCGTGGGTTCGGGGGGTAGATTATGAAAAGGGAAGGTATTAGCACCCTTTTCATCCATGGTTATCCATGGGCTCTTAGTTACTTGGTTTTTTAGATCACTTGCCTTGTTTTTCGATTGCTTTGAAAATGGTGTGTGTGTGGGTGCTTTTTTGAAAATGTTTTGGAAAAAGATGCCTTGTCTTAGGCAACTAATGTATTTGACTCGTGTTTGAGTGTTTTACAAAAGTGTGAATCTTTTCGAAAAGATGTTTCAAAATGTTTTTGAGAGTTTGTTTTGAAAGTGTTGTGGATTGTGTTTTTTGAAAAGAAGGCAAGTGTTTTTGCAAGTTTGATCTCAAGTAACTAAAAGTTTTGTCTACCCTATTGTACTCAAAGGTTTTTGTCATGTTTTAACCCCTTTTAACAACTTTGTTCCACCATTGAAATTGATGGACAATCTTGCGTTTAGGAAGTTTATTCGGGACGGGCGCGGGTCATCGTATGGACCATGAATGCAATGATGCCAAGTGTCTTTGGCAATTTGTTTTGAAGGGACTATGATCATTCCGTTTAGGCAACACTTTGAGACTTATGATCATTTGATTTTGTTTTGCCAAAGATACTCGACGTGCAAGCATGGCCCATTTTGGAAGGCAACATGTGGGATTACCCTAGGGGGTGCAAGTGTGGTTGTGTATTGATTACATGTATTTGTCTTTGTATTAGGTTATCTAGCGTTTGATTTTATGTACATACAAACCCTAGGTCTAACCATGGCATAATTGAAAACTGTAAATTGCGGAATGTAAAATCTACGCTATTACAAAATAGTATCCGGGAGTGGGAGTATAAATGTACAAGGGGATGAGACTTATAGTATCCAATAAGTTACAACCAAATCGAATGTGCGATCAAAAGTGTAAATATCGAATATACAAATATAAGATAAAAATGTGTATAGGGCAATGTGAATGTGTAAGTGTGACATGTATATGTATTGTGTGATTATTTACAAGTGCGAATCGAAACGTATTAGGGTTTTAGACCTAGATATGTATCTTAATGAATCTTTGATTTTTGTGTGTTTAATTGTGTATAAAAGAAAAAGAAAGTGTTTTGATTTAAATGTTCAAGTTTTTAATTGGAAAGTATTTTAGTCAAATGTTTGTGAATTTTAATATTAGAAAATAAATGTATTTAAATTGTTATGTACAAATGTGTATGTTAATTAAAAAGTTTCAATTTTAATTATGTATATAAAAAAATGTATAATATGTACAAAATTAATGTTTTAAAATGTATGTACAAATATATTTTAAATGAAAGAGTAAATAAAATAATGGAAATAATTATTTTCAATTTTAATATATGAGGTAAAGATGTATTTTAATTAGGTTAGTATTTTACAAAAAAAAGAAGTAAATATTGCTTATAAAATAAAAGAAAGGGTTAGTATTATATATAAAAAAGGGTTAAGTGAATATTGTTGATGAAATAAAAAAGGGTTAGTGAATAATGGGCTTTGGGGAAGTGAGGACGGGTCAGGCCCAAGCTTGGTCTTGAACGAAATTTAGGGTTAGTGAGGAGTGTTCAGTTTGGTCATGAAAGTTTTAGGGTTAGCGAGGCAGCGGCGGCGCGTTCGTCTTCTCCGATCATCAACCTTCTGAACGCCTCTCTTTCTGGCCATCAACGTCACTCCTGAAGCCTTTCTTCCCTCCATTGACATGAACCCAGCATCCTTGATTTAAGGTTGATTTCAACACTTTATGTTCTTTCGTGAATGATACGCATATTTTGATTTGAGTCTTATTATTTCCTTTCATTATGAGATGAAGGAGAAGAGAAGTGGGAAAAGATTGGCTACCTTCATTTTGGGAGATGGAGGAGAGGCGGAGTGACGCTTCAGGAGGCCGGAACGGCGGAGAGAAATGTGACGAAACTTTGAGCTTCCCTGGTATTTTTATCTGATTGATATTTTAGGGTTTTGATGATGATGCTAGATTTGCCTGAAAACCCTTCTTTCTAATTTACTTCTTTATCTTCTTCTTCCATGCCACTGTTGCCTTTGAGAATTTGTATGTTGCCTCGAACATTTGCTTTGAATACTTTAGAACATTGCTGCCTTGGTATCTTTGTCTCTTCCACTTTCGTCCCTTTGAATTGTTGAATGCTTTCTTGAACGATTTGCCTACGTTGTGGCCTATGATGCCCTGAACACGCTTCTTATTGTTGCCTTGATGAACTTTCTCTTTTTCTCTTGAACACTATTGCCTATGATGCTTTGAGATGCCCAGTGATGCTTGTACTGAGGGCCTAGGTTACCTTTGAAAATTTGTTGCTGGATGCTATGGTTGAAACAACTGTGTTGTTTTGATTAGCTTCTTTCTGGATTGCTTAATTTGAAATGGCCAATGATGAACACTTTCCTGAGGCCTAGGAGTTGGTTGGCTTTAGGGATGGTTGAGGTTGGATGGACAGTATATTCTCTTTTCATATGCTGTATGTTTTTTGTCTATTTTCTCTTCATCTTCAACTGTGTTGTATTGGCTTATGGGTTTGCGTATTGAGGCAGAGTTGATGAGTTCATGGTTGTGTTTGATGGTTTTGGTTATGACAGGGTATTGAGTGTTTGTGATTCTGGTTTTATCAGGTATGAGATGTTCAGTTTTAGGTTATGTGTTGACAGGAGGTGGGGTTATGTTGGTTCAGTTTTAGTTTTTGTGTTTTTTGGATTTGAACTGGTTTTACAAGGCTTCAGGTTATGGTTTTTATGAGACTTTTGCTAATGGGTTTGTGTTTGACAGTATGGTTAAGGCATTAGCAGGTTATCAGTTTTTGAAGCTTGAGGTTGTATTTTCCGGTTATGGTACTGGTATGAGGTTTGATTGTGTGTTTTGTATATTTTTTCTCTATACCTCCTCCTGCTGAACTGTCTTGGCTTGTGGATTTGTATATCTTTTTTTCTGTCCTCTCCTAAGCCTAAACCTGCCTTGCTGCCTTTATCTCTCTTCTTTTTTTTCTAAAAGTATAGCTTTAGAATTATTATATGATTTATGTTGTACTATCCTCTGAAGGGGCCTGTGGGAAATGATGAAAAAGATCCAAGTTGCTTGCATAACATATCTCTGCATCTTTACCCAGCTTTTGTGCTTTGCTACACTTTTTGCATTTCTTTGATATCTTGGGATTTTGTGATATCTTCCATATCTTTCTTTGACAGCTTGGGATTTGACTTTGCAGCAATTGTACTTTTGGGTAATCCTTGAGTAAACTTAGGCATTTTGACAGTAACTTCCCTTTTGCTTTGGATAGAAAGTTGAAATTGGATTTTTTCAGTTTAGATTGAATTTGCAGTTTGATCTTTTAGAAATCATGCATTTGACATTCATGAATAAAAAATGGAATTATTCCCTCTTTGTGAACCGGGAGAAATCCCGCGATTTGCAGAGAGGGTCAACTGATCCCAGTCAGTGGCCCCTAATGATGAGCAATTTTAACTATCTTTAATTAACTGCTTTCTGACTTTTCTTCTCTTTTTGCAGATAAAACAATGGAGCATCGGAGCGGAGTGAAGAGTGAAGAATATTAGAAAATAGGATAGTTTTTTATTCTATGTAATATTTTAAATCAATGTATATTATTGTTCATAATTTTAAATTATAAACAACAATTTGTACAAATAATTCAAATATCAATAAAAGTCTAAATTACCCAATTAATTCTAATTTTCTTTATTGTTTATTTATTTATTTAAAATTCTTAGAATTAAAACAATTGAAAAATAAATTTCAATCATTCAATTTTTTAGAATAATAAATAACTTAAATAATAACAATATTGATCAATTAAACCTGTCTCTTCCGATATCCAAAGCAAAGCAGCAGTCAACCAAACTGAACTGACCAAGCGCATTCCTTCTTCACTGATTTGCCATAAACACTGATTCATTGCAACTACTGTAAATCCAAACTGCACACCTTCTTTGACTGGCTCAAACAAACTGAATTCAAACCACTGTTTCTTTCACTGATTAAATTATGAATAATGCAAATTCAACCCGAATCTCGGAATAAACTGCAAAGTGTTGTAGAATTTTAATCTTTCCGAGAATATGCCCATAAAACCTTAACTCCTGATTAAATGCCAAATAGCGTTCGCTTGATCAAAATTGAGCCAAAATTCATCAAAACCCTAAGCCAACTGTATGAAATAATCCAAGGCTCTGAAAATCAGTAAAAACCCTAATTTTGCTTGACTGTCAAGAAAAGTCCGTTTGTCCGATTCTTGAGCCAGTTTGAAAAGTCAGGAAATGTTTGAAGCTGAGATTTCTTGGGGAAAAATGCGAGGGCAAATTTTGGGGTACAACAGTTGCCCCTGTTCAATCTTCTTTGACCTGAAGAGTTAGATTGGCAAGTTTGCCTTTCGCGACTTGAATGTAAAAGGAGATTGGACACTAATGTGCCCAGAAAATTTGCACTCGTCGATCCGATGGTGGATGTGAATGGGCTTAAAGATGCCATTTGGTGATGGGCTTAAAGATGCCATCTGGTGCGGTAGAATTTTGTCGGGGGATGGACTTAGAGATGCCATCTGAGAATGGGCTTACAGATGCCATTCGGCGACTGCTGGTAGGAGGATGGGCTTATAGATGCCATCTGGTGATGTTGAAGTGTATGACAATGGTGAGTGGATAAGTGTCGGAAAGGCATCCCTGTTTTGGAACATCTCTGAATTGGGGGTCTGAACAAGCAACAGACTGACGTCCATGTCTGGAGAATCTGTAAACCATCTGGGATTGAATAAGCAATAGAGCAGTATCCGTTGTTGGGACATGTCCGTAAACTATTTTCAAAAATTGAGAAGAGTCTGAATCAGTTGGTAGATTGACATCCGTTGTAGGGAAGAATCCGTAAACTGTTTTCAAAAGTTGAGAAGAGTCTGAACAAGTTGGTAGATTGACTTCCGTTGTAGGGAAGAATCCGTAAACTGTTGTCAGAAGTCTTGAAGTTGAAGAGGAACCGGTGTAGGGTTTCTTGATGATGCGTCTGAATGAATCTGGAATAAGTATCAGAATGTCGCCGTGTCCGGGTCACATCTGAACTATTTCTGGATGAATCCTGGGAGTTGATCTGTGTCTGTCGACTGATCTTACCTGAAAAGGCAAAGGGTTAGTTGTATGCAATGTTATGATGCATGATGCAATGCATGTGGCATTAATGTTTATGATATGAATGTAATGAATGCGCATGTAGGCTGATGAGCTAATCTTGCCGAGGATACATGAATCCGAGATGGCTGAAGATAAAAGCATCTTGACTGCTGCCGGGGAAAATAAATCCTTGGCTGTCGCTGGGGAAGAGAATTCCTGATGACCTCTACTGGGGAGTTCCAACTAGTAGACTCATGCTGGGGAGGTCAGATTTGAGAATCGTCAGCTTGATGGGAAGTAACTCTGGAGACTTCACTGGGGAACTCAAGATTTGTCCTTCCAAAACTCTGTGGGGAGAAGGTTTAAAAGTCTGACTCCGCTGGGGATTGTCCACTTGAAGCTCTTGATCTGCTGGGGATACTGAAGCTTAAACTCTGAGGGGAATTGAATTCCGGGGGATTCCCTGGCTGGGGATTTGCAAAGATAAGTTACTGTTGGGGAATTTTGATGAACTCCGCTGGGGATAGGGAGAATTCTGGCGAGTGCGATCTTCTATGGTTGTTAGCTTGAGAAGAATCTGAACAAGCGATAGGTTAACCTCCGTTTACTTGGAGGACCCGGGAACTGTTTTCAGAAATCTTGAAGTTGAATCAGCAATAGAGCAACATCCGTTGTTGGGAAGCGTCCGTAAACTAATTTCAAAGGTTGCATCTGAACAAGCTGATAGATTAACATCCGTTACTTGGGAAGAATCCGTGAACTGTTTTCAGAAATCTTGAAGTTGAATCAGCAATAGAGCAACATCCGTTGTTGGGAAGCGTCCGTAAACTAATTTCAACGGTTGAGAAGAGTCTGAACAAGTCGGTAGATTAACATCCGTTGTTGGGAAGAATCCGTAAACTTGTTTCAGAAGTCTTGAAGAGGAACCGGTGTAGGGCTTCCTGAAGATGAGCTTGTGTAAAACTGCATCGGGTTTTGAACACTTTTGACATTCGAATGCCTCAAGTGGTGATGTAGATAAATTCCTGGCTTATTACAGGTGTTGGTCTACAATCGGTCGTTCACAGATGTTTCCTGGGTTGTTGCAGGTGTTGATCTGGAATTCTTCAGACATGCCCTGGCTAGATACAGGAATCGAATCTGGAAAGGTGATAGTTGATAGATATGCCCTGGCAGGACACAGAAGTCGAATCTTCAAACTCTTCAGACGTGCCCTGGCTAGATACAGGAATCGAGTCCGGAAATGTGGTCAACAGATATGCCCTGGCTGGATACAGGAGTCGAATCTGGAGATAGTCGTCAACAGATATGCCCTGGCTGGATACAGGAATCGAATCTTCGAACTCTTCAGACGTGCCCTGGCTAGATACAGGAATCGAGTCCGGAAATGTGGTCAACAGATATGCCCTGGCTGGATACAGGAGTCGAATCTGGAAATGTTGTAGTTCATTTGTTGGACACTTTTGACATTCGAATGCCCCAAGTGGTGAAGAAGGAGTCTTGAATCGGATTACTCTGCACATTGAGAGATTTCTTGAAATCTTGACTGGACTGCCCCAGGTTAATTGAACTTTGAAAGATCTGTTGGACCTTGACTGGGCTGCCCCAGGTTAATTGAATTGTGACATGTCATGCCCCTTTGTTGATAAGGGATTTGATGGAAGTGTTATCCTCTTGAAGTGATTTTGACTTACTGAGAGAGTTTTCGTTCCTCCGAACATTCGCTGTATGAATTTCTTCGCTGTCAAATAAAAGGGTCAAATGCAGACAGTGATATTCGAATAATGCAAAGTTTATGTTTGTCTCGAAGTTTTTTTTTTGAAAAATGCGTTTTTAGCAGAAAACTTTTCATAAGACAAGTTAACACAAGATTTAGAGCAAAGCCCTACAGGAGTCAGGATACCTTTTGTAACAGTATACTTTCGAACTAACCCATGCTTCAATTAGGACTTTTAAAGGGTTGTAACGTGGCCTGGTTCACGGTTTAAGAAACAAAGGATAAAGGCTCAAAGTATATTTGTACCCACCCGTTCTTCATGATGTTCTTCGACCTAAGCTCAGTTAATTGCGTCCTTCTCTGTTTTGAGTTTGGAACGACCTTTGGGCGATGGTTCACCAGTTTGAATTTTGGGAGACAGTCATCATCTCCTTTTTCTTTTTCAACACTTTTCATGTTGTTGAGGGCTTTGTAATGACCCCACTATTTTGATTTTGATTTGTTATCCCTAACTTTTGCCTGACTGTTACCGTTTTCGGGATTACTGTCAGCGGGATGCCCCCAGCTTTCTTAAGCCTCCTTTATAGGTTTTGGCTTGGTGGGCTTTTCTCTTTTGAGAGATTGACTGTCTATATGATAGGGAACCACCCTTGTCTTTTGATTCCAAAGGAATGCTTTCTTTTTCGATGTTGTTCGTTGCATTACGAACCGAGAGTTTGCGACTTCAATGCGCATTTTCTTTTGAATTAACTGAGATACTACCCTGCCCCGGGTTTATATCAAAGGTTTCGATTGTTTAGAACAGGAAACTCCTACTTCTTTGGCTCGAAGGGGTTGACTAGGGATTAACTTCCTTATAACTCCAGTGTTTGGGAATTGAAATAAATACCTGTACATCATCAGCAAGGTCTGTTCAAAAGCATACTGTATAAGATCGCGGTATTATTTCGTCATCCTCCCTTTAAAGGCTCGCAGCTTTTTATCAAGAGTCAAACATCATAAAGAAAAGCATAAGAGTAGTGAAACGAATGGATGAATTCAAGACAAACGTATGCAATGCAATAATGAAAACAGAGTTTAACATCAACAGATAATTGTTTGATAGCAAAAGAAATTACAACTTTGAAAATTCAAAAAGAAGCAAAAGTCTTTCAATTCGAGCTTCGTCACTTCAAGCGGAGAACCCTTTAACGGAAGATCTTCATCTCCCCGTCTGGCATGAATTCCAGCACCCCAATGTCAATCAGATCTTGAATCTTGTTCTTCAAGGCCCAACAGTCGTTGGTGCTGTGTCCCGGGCTGCAGGAGTGGTAAACACAGAATGCGTCGGGATTAAAGTGAGGAGAGAAGATATTGGGCTTCTGAGGAGGATCCTTTACGGTAAGCAAATTGACCTCCAACAGGCGCTTCAGTATGAAGAATGATGGTATTTCAGTTTCCGTAAACTGTCTTCCCGACTTTTCTTGTTTACGCCGATTGCCCCGTTGACGCTGGCGAGGTTGTTGATGGGTTTGTGACCCTGAAGATAGTAAAGGAGCTTTCCCTTTGTCTTCTTGAGTGGATGGAGGCTGAGCGGTGACTTGCTCTTCGACCTCAGATGTTTGCCCCAGTTGGTTGTTTGGAAGCAGTTGGCGGACAAGAACTCTGAGTTCCTCTTGTCTTTGAGATAGGTCTTGGATGAGAGCCATCTGGCCCACCAAATATCCCATCATTTGAGTCCTCAGTGTTGTCAGATCAAACTGCAGCTCCGCAATCTGATCATTCCTGGTATTGTTGGAATTCCCCAGGCCTTTGGTGAGGAGATCTTTCATCTCTTCTTGCCCCAGAGACAAGTTCAGGAACATCTCCTGCAGCTGAGCAGTCTGGTCTTGGATGTCTTTGACAGACCTTTCTAGAGCCATCTCTTGCTGAAATAAACAGCAGGAGAGTAAGGAAACCTGAAAAAGAAAAGATTGTCAAAATGCAATGCATGATATATGGATGCATGCTTTCAAGGATCTCTTGGGGTAAACACAAGAAAATGTTAGAGGTTGAACTCTGCTCTTGGATTGGAGATCTTTGTACCGGTGGACGTCCTTCTACGAGAATCAAGCTCACCATGTCGAGTGGGTCATAGCCACTGATTCAAGTTGTTGCACTTGAACTTTGACTGGATTGGTTAGAGGAGAGACCTCTTGCCCCATGATAGATGTCTGGTTCAACGTAACCCTGCATCAAAAGAACCCTCGAGATCCTTGAAATGGTTATTGAAAATGCTAAAATGCTATGGTATGATGTTATGATGTTATGTACATGTATGCACGAGTAAGTGAGTGTATATACAGGCAAACATATTCACACAAAGCACACAAGGCCTTAGGTTTAGGCTTGCATGAGGTCTGGGTATTACCCTCTTGAAGTTGGTGGGCTCAACCTGTCCTATTAGAAGTAACCGGGTTCTAAAGATCCCAATATCACTGGATTGCTTTCATTGTTCATCGTTTCGATTTAGCCACTGACTTGGCGACCGAAATATCCCAGGAAAGCAACCCTCAATTGAGTGTAGTATCGAGTATCAACCAACCTCGGACTGCACCAAAGTCAGTTATCTCACTACCCTAAAAAGGCCAAGATGGTTCAATTAAGGTTCCTAAGGTCAGTTGATGCTTCATGACACCACGCGGCGGCCCCGTACTCTCCTTGACTGAACTCAAGGGTTACCGGTACACACCAAAGTGCCACATCAACGTAGCAGACTGCTTCAACCATGTCGGTATACCCCGCACAGTTCCCTCACAGCCTTGTTGCTACCTAAAAAAGGTTTCCCCAGATCCGGGTTAGGATCTATAAAACTCCGATACAAAGCCCATAAATGTAAAAGCAAACAAGACAATCAATTGAAAATAAAGGTGATCTAAGCCCTAAGGTTACTCCACTTTTAAAAGTTTCCCCAGCAGAGTCGCCAGTTCTGTGATACGGTGGGAGAACTGACTAGTGTTTTGCGTTTGTATTCGCAAATGTTGCGGTTTAGCAAGAGTCGCCATCGACTTTTTATTTTATCCTAAAGGAAAGGTTAAAAAAGCACAGCAAAAACCTTTTGAGATATTTCGTGGGTTCGGGGGGTAGATTATGAAAAGGGAAGGTATTAGCACCCTTTTCATCCATGGTTATCCATGGGCTCTTAGTTACTTGGTTTTTTAGATCACTTGCCTTGTTTTTCGATTGCTTTGAAAATGGTGTGTGTGTGGGTGCTTTTTTGAAAATGTTTTGGAAAAAGATGCCTTGTCTTAGGCAACTAATGTATTTGACTCGTGTTTGAGTGTTTTACAAAAGTGTGAATCTTTTCGAAAAGATGTTTCAAAATGTTTTTGAGAGTTTGTTTTGAAAGTGTTGTGGATTGTGTTTTTTGAAAAGAAGGCAAGTGTTTTTGCAAGTTTGATCTCAAGTAACTAAAAGTTTTGTCTACCCTATTGTACTCAAAGGTTTTTGTCATGTTTTAACCCCTTTTAACAACTTTGTTCCACCATTGAAATTGATGGACAATCTTGCGTTTAGGAAGTTTATTCGGGACGGGCGCGGGTCATCGTATGGACCATGAATGCAATGATGCCAAGTGTCTTTGGCAATTTGTTTTGAAGGGACTATGATCATTCCGTTTAGGCAACACTTTGAGACTTATGATCATTTGATTTTGTTTTGCCAAAGATACTCGACGTGCAAGCATGGCCCATTTTGGAAGGCAACATGTGAGATTACCCTAGGGGGTGCAAGTGTGGTTGTGTATTGATTACATGTATTTGTCTTTGTATTAGGTTATCTAGCGTTTGATTTTATGTACATACAAACCCTAGGTCTAACCATGGCATAATTGAAAACTGTAAATTGCGGAATGTAAAATCTACGCTATTACAAAATAGTATCCGGGAGTGGGAGTATAAATGTACAAGGGGATGAGACTTATAGTATCCAATAAGTTACAACCAAATCGAATGTGCGATCAAAAGTGTAAATATCGAATATACAAATATAAGATAAAAATGTGTATAGGGCAATGTGAATGTGTAAGTGTGACATGTATATGTATTGTGTGATTATTTACAAGTGCGAATCGAAACGTATTAGGGTTTTAGACCTAGATATGTATCTTAATGAATCTTTGATTTTTGTGTGTTTAATTGTGTATAAAAGAAAAAGAAAGTGTTTTGATTTAAATGTTCAAGTTTTTAATTGGAAAGTATTTTAGTCAAATGTTTGTGAATTTTAATATTAGAAAATAAATGTATTTAAATTGTTATGTACAAATGTGTATGTTAATTAAAAAGTTTCAATTTTAATTATGTATATAAAAAAATGTATAATATGTACAAAATTAATGTTTTAAAATGTATGTACAAATATATTTTAAATGAAAGAGTAAATAAAATAATGGAAATAATTATTTTCAATTTTAATATATGAGGTAAAGATGTATTTTAATTAGGTTAGTATTTTACAAAAAAAAAGTAAATATTGCTTATAAAATAAAAGAAAGGGTTAGTATTATATATAAAAAAGGGTTAAGTGAATATTGTTGATGAAATAAAAAAGGGTTAGTGAATAATGGGCTTTGGGGAAGTGAGGACGGGTCAGGCCCAAGCTTGGTCTTGAACGAAATTTAGGGTTAGTGAGGAGTGTTCAGTTTGGTCATGAAAGTTTTAGGGTTAGCGAGGCAGCGGCGGCGCGTTCGTCTTCTCCGATCATCAACCTTCTGAACGCCTCTCTTTCTGGCCATCAACGTCACTCCTGAAGCCTTTCTTCCCTCCATTGACATGAACCCAGCATCCTTGATTTAAGGTTGATTTCAACACTTTATGTTCTTTCGTGAATGATACGCATTTTTTGATTTGAGTCTTATTATTTCCTTTCATTATGAGATGAAGGAGAAGAGAAGTGGGAAAAGATTGGCTACCTTCATTTTGGGAGATGGAGGAGAGGCGGAGTGACGCTTCAGGAGGCCGGAACGGCGGAGAGAAATGTGACGAAACTTTGAGCTTCCCTGGTATTTTTATCTGATTGATATTTTAGGGTTTTGATGATGATGCTAGATTTGCCTGAAAACCCTTCTTTCTAATTTACTTCTTTATCTTCTTCTTCCATGCCACTGTTGCCTTTGAGAATTTGTATGTTGCCTCGAACATTTGCTTTGAATACTTTAGAACATTGCTGCCTTGGTATCTTTGTCTCTTCCACTTTCGCCCCTTTGAATTGTTGAATGCTTTCTTGAACGATTTGCCTACGTTGTGGCCTATGATGCCCTGAACACGCTTCTTATTGTTGCCTTGATGAACTTTCTCTTTTTCTCTCGAACACTATTGCATATGATGCTTTGAGATGCCCAGTGATGCTTGTACTGAGGGCCTAGGTTACCTTTGAAAATTTGTTGCTGGATGCTATGGTTGAAACAACTGTGTTGTTTTGATTAGCTTCTTTCTGGATTGCTTAATTTGAAATGGCCAATGATGAACACTTTCCTGAGGCCTAGGAGTTGGTTGGCTTTAGGGATGGTTGAGGTTGGATGGACAGTATATTCTCTTTGCATATGCTGTATGTTTTTTGTCTATTTTCTCTTCATCTTCAATTGTGTTGTATTGGCTTATGGGTTTGCGTATTGAGGCAGAGTTGATGAGTTCATGGTTGTGTTTGATGGTTTTGGTTATGACAGGGTATTGGGTGTTTGTGATTCTGGTTTTATCAGGTTTGAGATGTTCAGTTTTAGGTTATGTGTTGACAGGAGGTGGGGTTATGTTGGTTCAGTTTTAGTTTTTGTGTTTTTTGGATTTGAACTGGTTTTACAAGGCTTCAGGTTATGGTTTTTATGAGACTTTTGCTAATGGGTTTGTGTTTGACAGTATGGTTAAGGCATTAGCAGGTTATCAGTTTTTGAAGCTTGAGGTTGTATTTTCAAGTTATGGTACTGGTATGAGGTTTGATTGTGTGTTTTGTATATTTTTTCTCTATACCTCCTCCTGCTGAACTGTCTTGGCTTGTGGATTTGTATATCTTTTTTTCTGTCCTCTCCTAAGCCTAAACCTGCCTTGCTGCCTTTATCTCTCTTCTTTTTTTTCTCTAAAAGTATAGCTTTAGAATTATTATATGATTTATGTTGTACTATCCTCTGAAGGGGCCTGTGGGAAATGATGAAAAAGATCCAAGTTGCTTGCATAACATATCTCTGCATCTTTACCCAGCTTTTGTGCTTTGCTACACTTTTTGCATTTCTTTGATATCTTGGGATTTTGTGATATCTTCCATATCTTTCTTTGACAGCTTGGGATTTGACTTTGCAGCAATTGTACTTTTGGGTAATCCTTGAGTAAACTTAGGCATTTTGACAGTAACTTCCCTTTTGCTTTGGATAGAAAGTTGAAATTGGATTTTTTTCAGTTTAGATTGAATTTGCAGTTTGATCTTTTAGAAATCATGCATTTGACATTCATGAATAAAAAATGGAATTCTTCCCTCTTTGTGAACCGGGAGAAATCCCGCGATTTGCAGAGAGGGTCAACTGATCCCAGTCAGTGGCCCCTAATGATGAGCAATTTTAACTATCTTTAATTAACTGCTTTCTGACTTTTCTTCTCTTTTTGCAGATAAAACAATGGAGCATCGGAGCGGAGTGAAGAGTGAAGAATATTAGAAAATAGGATAGTTTTTTATTCTATGTAATATTTTAAATCAATGTATATTATTGTTCATAATTTTAAATTATAAACAATAATTTGTACAAATAATTCAAATATCAATAAAAGTCTAAATTACCCAATTAATTCTAATTTTCTTTATTGTTTATTTATTTATTTAAAATTCTTAGAATTAAAACAATTGAAAAATAAATTTCAATCATTCAATTTTTTAGAATAATAAATAACTTAAATAATAACAATATTGATCAATTAAACCTGTCTCTTCCGATATCCAAAGCAAAGCAGCAGTCAACCAAACTGAACTGACCAAGCGCATTCCTTCTTCACTGATTTGCCATAAACACTGATTCTTTGCAACTACTGTAAATCCAAACTGCACACCTTCTTTGACTGGCTCAAACAAACTGAATTCAAACCACTGTTTCTTTCACTGATTAAATTATGAATAATGCAAATTCAACCCGAATCTCGGAATAAACTGCAAAGTGTTGTAGAATTTTAATCTTTCCGAGAATATGCCCATAAAACCTTAACTCCTGATTAAATGCCAAATAGCGTTCGCTTGATCAAAATTGAGCCAAAATTCATCAAAACCCTAAGCCAACTGTATGAAATAATCCAAGGCTCTGAAAATCAGTAAAAACCCTAATTTTGCTTGACTGTCAAGAAAAGTCCGTTTGTCCGATTCTTGAGCCAGTTTGAAAAGTCAGGAAATGTTTGAAGCTGAGATTTCTTGGGGAAAAATGCGAGGGCAAATTTTGGGGTACAACATACAGAAACTTGGAAGTTTAATTGTGAAGGAAGTCACTTTTGCAACATTTTTCATGTTGTCGAGGATTTGTAGTGACCTCTTTTTTGATTTACTATCCCTAATTGTTGCCTGGCTGTTCTTGTTTTGAGATTACAACCAGCGGGATGCCCCAGCTTTTAAGTTTCCTTTGTAGGTTTTGACTTAGTGGGATTTTCTTTTGAGATATAATGACTTCCTATTTAATAGGGAACCATCTCCGTCTTTTGATTTAGAAGGACGTTCTTGATGTCATTTATTGTTTATGAAGTGAAAGATTGCGACTGAACGTGCATTTGAAATAACTGAGAAACTACCCTACCCCAGGTTTTGATTAAAAGTTTCAATTTGTGTGAAAAAGAAAACTCCTACTTCTTTGGCTCAAAGGGGTTGACTAGGGATTATCTTCCTTATAAATCCAGTGTTTAGGTATTGAAAGAACTCCCGTACATCGTCAGCAAGGTCTGTCCAAAAGCATATTGTATGAGATTATGGCATTGTTTTCGTCACCCTCCCTCTAAATGCTTACAACTATTAAACAAGAGTTGAATATCACAAAAGGGAGTAAAAAGCACAGTTTAAATATAGTGAAAATGAATGGATTAATTCAATACAAACATATGCAATGCATTAATGAAACAAATTTTCACATTCATAGATAAGTGTTCGAACAAACGAAAGAAATTACAATTGAAAAATCAAAATGTGATGGACGCTTTCAATGATTTGGCATGGGTGCAGTGATCACATTGGGAGTCTCAGGAGGGCCTAATTCAATCTCCTTGGCATCAATCATGTTTTAAATCTTGTATTTCAGCACCCAACAATCATTAATATCATGCCCAGGACTGCCGGAATGATAGGCGCACACTACATCAAGATTGTAGCTAGGAGACAAAGTTATGGGATTTGGATGAGGCCCTATTAACGTAATTAGATTAATCCTCAACATGTGTTGCAATGCTTGAGACATGGGCATGTTGATGTTGGTAAACTGTCTCTTGGGATCATCTTGCCTTCGCTGATTTCCCAGTTGTTGTTGTCGCATCGATGCAGGACCTGAGATCATGACTGCCCCTACATACTGGTCGTGGTTACTCTTGTTACGACCCTTTTGGCCGTACATGGCATTGGAATCTTTCTTACCATTGTATGTCTTCTTCTGAGTATCGGAGGATGTAGCTCCTTGGATCTTTCCGCTTCTGATTTCATTTTCAACTTGTTCCCCAGTTAGAACAGCTCGGTGAACCCGACCGAGGAGCTTCCGATTAGGTGATTGAAGAAAGGTCCTGTCAAAGTTCCCATAAAGATATCAATCAGCTTCCTGTCAGTTAAAGGTGGCTGCACCCTACCAGCCAAGTCTCTCCATTTTTGGGCGTATTCTTTAAAGCCCTCGTGGGAACCCATGGTCATATTCTGCAACTGCACACGAGTTGGTGCAAGATCAATGTTGTATTGGTACTGCTTGTAGAAAGCAGCAACTAGATCCTCCCAAGCATGGATGCATGAAACTTCCAATTTATAGAACTATTCAAGTTGAGTCCCAACTAGACTCTCTTGAAAGAAATGGACCTAGAGCCTTTGGTCAGTAGTGTGTGGCTGAATCTTACGCACGTAAGACATTAGATGAAGTTTCGGGCAGGAGACCCCATCATACTTGGAAAAAACGGGACCTTGAACTTATAGGGAATGAACATTCCAGAAACCAAACCCAAGTCTCCAAAGTCCAAGCCAGGCACAACTTAGATCTCTACAACCTTTAGTCTATCTTCAAGCTGTTTGTATTTTTCATCTGTCGGTGGATACTGCTCCTCAGAATAGTCTTTGTCATCAGTAGCTTGGTCATACCTAGCTCTAGTGCTTCTAGCTTCCTCTTCTTGATTGTCTTCTTCTTCAGAAGAAGTATCTTCTTTTTTAGCTAGTTGGGAAGGTCCCTTGAACTTTCTTCCTATGTTGAGGGTGACAACATTCTTCTTAGTCTTCTTCTTACTCTCTTTGGTGAAGAGTGTTTTCAAGTCTTCCTTCCCCTTGGATAAGTTTAGGAGCATTTGTTGGAACTGGGCATTCTGAGCTTGGAGATCTTTAACTGTTTGTTCTAGAGCCATCTCTACTGAAATAAATAGTAAGTAGATGAGAAACTCGTGTGGGGAAAACCTGTTATGATGACATGCATGATATGTGGATGCAATGTTTTTAAGGATCTCGCGGGGTAAACACAAGAAGATGTTAGAAGTTGAACTTTGATCACATCTTTGAGTGAAGAACTTCGTATTGTTGAATGTCCTTCCACTAGAATCAAACTCACCATGTCAAGTGGGTCGTAGCCCTTGATTCTTGTTACCGTGCTTTGGTTCTTGACGAAATTTGGTTAGAGGAGAATAAATCCTCTTGCCCCTTGATAGATGTCTGGTTTAACATGACCCTGCATCACAGGCCCTTTGAGATCCTTGAAATGGTTATTGACAATGCTATGGTATGATATCATGATGTTTATGTACAAGTGAACAAAGCAAACAAGTCTTTATGTACAAACAAAGCACACATTTCCTTAGGTTTAGGCTTGCATGAAGTTTGTAGGTAAGTACCCTCTTGAAGTTTAGTTGGTTCAACCTGTCCTAGAAAGTAACCGGGTTATAGGGAATCTCAATATCATTGATCTTTTTCCATCATGCATTATTTCAGCGCAAGCCTCTTTATTAGTGACCAAAATATCCAAAAAGTCAGATCTCAATGATTGTAGCATTGAGTATCAACCAACTTCGGACTACACCAAAGCCGACTATCTCACTACTCCCTAAAGACCAAGTAGTTTAATTAAAGGTTCTAAGGTCGGTTAGTGCTTCATGACACCACACAGGGCCCCGTATTCTCTTGGACTACTCAAGGGCTACTGGTACCAACAAATGTGTCACACTAACGTAGCTATTGCTTCAACCATGTCGTTATACCTGACATAGTTTCCATAATCTATTGCTACTTACCTAAAAGGTGTTCCCTAATCTGGGTAGAGGATCGAAATGCAAGCCCAAACAAAGAATCAAAAAATGTAAATCAAACAAATCAAACAATAAAAGCAAGTAAATGTGATCTAACTCTAAGGTAACCCCACTTTTAAATTTTGTCCCCAGTTCTGTTATACGGTGGGAGAACTGACTTGGTTGTTTTGCGTTTTATCACAATTTTTGCAGATAGCAAGAGTCGCCACCGACTTTTCTTTTATCCAATAAGGAAAGGGCGAAAAGAACAGGAAAGACCTTTGAGATTATTTCTTGAGTTCGGAGGTAGGTTATGAAAAGGGAAGGTGTTAGCACCCCTTTCATCCGTAGTTATCTACGGGCTCTTAGTTGCTTGCTAGATCACTTGAAAATGCTTTGTTTGAAAATATGATTTGTGATGGGTTTTGAAAGTATTTTTGAAAAGAGCCTTCGTTGAGGTAAACTTTTTAATGATTCTCGTCTCTATAAGAATGCATACAAAGTGTTGGACTTTTTGAAATTATTTTCATGTTTTGAAAGTGTTTGGTGTGTTTGAAGAGATGTTTGTTTTGAATATGGATTGTGAGCAAGCAACTAAGAACGTTCGACCTACTCAAAAGTCTTGTTCATTTCTATCTTCCTTTGATATTGTTATCTTACCATCGATTGGTAAGAATCCTTATCTTTGGATGTAAAGGGACGGGTGTGGGTCATCGTATAGTCATGAATAGCAATGTTGTGAGATATATTATCATTTTTCTTGATGGATTAAGATCATTTGTAAGGCAACATTCGAAGTGTCATCGAGGGACTATCATCTTGTATTTTTTTGATTGTTTTTGCTAAGACATCTCACATGTATATTATGACCATTTTCTTAAGGCAACAAGTGGAGTTAATCCTAGAGGTGCAAATGTGCAAGTGTTTGTTTTTCATGCTTGATTTTGTCTTGGATTGGTGTTTTCTAAGCATTGATTTTATGTTTCCATACAGACCTTAAGTTACTAGAATTTTATATGAAAGCGATAAATTGCAGAAAATGAAGGTCATACACTATTACAACCATATTGAATAGCAAGAAAATATAAAAACAAAACAAAATAAAAGAGGGGAAAACAAGTTCTTCGATCCAGGCAATAGGCACCCTTCGATTAAACCCTTTCTTGATTCTTTCGATTGGCCTGGAAGTCAGTGTGAGTATGAACCATTTGATTCACCCTTCTTGCTTCTTTTGATTGAGCCTGGAAGTCTGTGTGAGCATGGACACTTCAATTCACCCTTTTTTTGCTTCCTTTCATTTGGGCCTGCAACCAGTGTGTATCGAATCCTGCATCCTTCGATTCACACACCTTTGTTTTTGTTTCCTTTCATTTGAGGTTAGGTAGTAGCATGGGGCGAAGCCTAAGCCTCCGATTCACACAACCTTCTTCCTGTTTTCTTTCGTTTGGGATTAAATAGCAGCATGGGTTGAAGCCATGCTAATATTGTTTCATGGTTAGGTTAGTTCTTAAAATATGTTTGACAAACAAAGAAAAGAAACCAAAAGGTTAGAAACGAAAACAAACAGAAAAGGTGGAAAACAAAAACAAACCAAAGGGGTAATAATGATTTTTGAAACAAAAGGAAATGGTTATTTACTTGTTATGCTTGAAACGAAAGGTTTAAGGTTAAGAGAACTTACCTTGCTTGAAGCTGGAATGTGGGTTTTGGACTTGAGTTGCTTCCCTCGGTGCTCTTGGATTCGAAGGGAAAGAAACAAGTGTTATGTTTCTTTGACTGGATTCGAAAGCCAAGAAAAGTACAGTTGTGTTTCTTTGGTTCTGGATTCGAAGGAAAAGAAACAAGTGTTGTGTTTCTTGAGTTCTGGATTCAAAGGACAAAAACAAAGGTGTGGTCTTTTGATTATGGGTTTGAGAGTGTTTTAAGTGTTTGAGAGTGAGTTTGAGAGTTTGAGAGTGTTTGAGGATTTTTCCACACAGCCAAAAAAATGGACCCTTTATTTGCAAATGTTTTCTCTATTTATAGAGAAAGGGTTAGAGATGTTGAAGTAACCAGGTTTGTAAGATAACAAACCATGGTTTGGTTAAAAACGAAAGAATCAATTTTTATGGATTTTCAATGGTTCCCTAGTTCAAGTACAAGTGGGGGCCTGATGTTTGTTAAGGGCCGGAGATTGGACTTATGCTTTTGGAACTGCTTGTGTTCAGATAAAAATCAGGTTGGGAGCTCAAAAAACTAACTTTGTGAATAAAGTAATCTCTATGAAAAAAGGATACGTAGCTTTTTTCCATTTCATCCAAAAATGGTATAATCCAATGGATAAAGCTTCGAACCTTTGTGTAATGTATCATAAATTATGTAAACCTCTGATTATGTAAAGATTTGGAAGCAACATAGCCTGACAAGTGAGATTTGGAGGATAAGGCTATGAGATTTGGTCAATGTTCTTTAACCAAAGCTTGCTCGAAGGGCTTAAAGTTAGATTCGAAGTATGTTGCTTCGAAGGAAACTAATACTCCAATCGAAGCTTTGTATGAAGGTAGCCATTTGTCCAATCGAAACATGGTGTGAAGGTATCCATTTGTCCAATCAAAGCTTGGTATCAGGATATCCATTTGTCCAATCGAAGCTTAGTATCAAGATGGCCATTTATCCAATCGAAGCATGGTATCAAGATAGCCATTTGTCCAATCAAAGCTTGGTATAAAGATATCCATTTTCCCCATCAAAGCTTGGTATCAAGATAGCCATTTGTCCAATCAAAGCTTGGTATTAAGATATCCATTTGTCCAATCAAAGCTTGGTATCAATATAGCCATTTGGCCAATCGAAAGTTGCATGCAGGAGGCCACTTCCTTGTGAATCAAAGCAGGCATGCAGGAGGCCACTTCTTTGTGAATCAAAGCAAACTTGCACGAGGCCATTACCTTCTGAATCGAAGCTAGTCGTTTCAAAGGGAGACATTGCCCAGTCGAAGCTAGCAGGAAAGAAGGAGTTCAGTCAAAGCTAGCATGAATCGAAGCAATGCCCAATCGAAGCTAGTACGAATCGAAGCAAACTTGCATTTCTTCAATTTGTCAAAAAAATTAAATTTATCTGTTTTGCTCTTTCAACAGTTTCCTCTTTGACTTGATGCTTGAAAATCTAATATTATCCTTGGAAACTATGTGGGTAATTAAAAATCCAGTTATACTTGTGCAATCTTGAACTTTAATAAATCCTTGTGAGAAAAATTCTTGAGAAATGAGAGGGCAAATTTTGGGGTACAACAAGAAGGTTCCAAGAAAAGGTTCTCACAACGAAGTGCTGAAGACGCAGTTCTGAATACTCCAAAGACTTGAAGTTCTGATGACCTTGTGTTACTTTCTCGCTTTTAAACTCATGCTCGCAGAAGCCTCTAAAGTGCAGAAGAAACGAATATAATGTTAACATGGTACAAATAGTATGGACGCGTTGCATGATCTTGTCCCCCACGTTACTGTTCAAGCTGCCAATGTTTATAGAAATCCCAAGAGTATCCATCAATGGATATATCATTTTATTGGCTATATAAAGGCTTGAAGACTGAGAGAGAAATCTTCCAATAAACGAGATATTCACGCACAAAGCGTTGTTCAAAGCTTTCTTATTTTTTAGTCACTGTTCTTAAAATAGTTTACATATTCAGCTTGTGTAGAAGCAATATTCTTGTAAACAAAACTTGTATTCAAACTTTTATTTAATTTTCCTTAAGGGACCAGGTAGGTATGTATTCTTAAGAAGTCTAGGACTTGCAAGTTTTAGAGGTTGTTAGTCACTTGCGGGTAGCTTGTGCATTGTAATAATTAGGTTGATTATTGTTTGATTTTCCTTAAGGGACCAGGTAGGTCTGTATCCTTAAGAAGTCTAGGACTTACGAGTTTTAGAGGTTCTTAGTCACTTGTGGGTATCTTGTGCATTGTAATAATCATATTGATTATTGTTTGATATTCTTTAAGGGACCGGGTAGATTTGTATCCTTAAGAAGACTAGGACTTGCAAGTCTTATTGGTTGTTAGTCACTTGCGGGTAGCTTGTGCAAATTGTAATCAGTTTGGTTATAGTGAATTAAGTCCTCGATTGAATGAGGCGAAATCACCTTGGTGGATGGACTATACTAGCTTGATAATTTTCATGTCAACTAGTATAAACATAAATTGTTCTTTAATTCATGTTCTTACTTATTGTTATTATCAAAAGTAAAGGAAAAAGGATTTTAACTTAAAGGGGAATATTTTTTAAAGATAATTTTTTGTTTTAAAAAACCCAATTCAAACCCCCCTTTCTTGTGTTTTTCACACCTTCATACTCCCCCTTAAATGGAAAACCTAACTCACAAGAAAATCCAAAACATGAGCTATCCAAGTACACATCAGAGGCACATGCATTAGAAGAAAAATAAGCCTCGCATCAGGATTCTCTATAAAACACATCAGGCAAGATGTTAGAACTTCTGGTATGACATCATGCACACAAATACCACATCAGTAGTAGCAACAGGAGCATACACAAAACAAGCATGACTGACTATTACGCTCCCCCTAAATAGTTGCATACAATAAGCAACCACAATAATTACTCTCCCCTTAGCAGTAGTACAATCTTATCAGTATGATAATCAACATGCCAAGACATGTGAAATAACATCAGGATAAACAAAAACACTAACTAACACTTTACTCCCCCTTTTTTAGCCAAAAATTGACAAAAATAGAGTAAATGTAAAAACAATTGGAAGCACACATATTGCACACCGGCAATAACATAAATGGAAAATCATACTAGAAATGGAAACACATAATCTTGAACATCTTCAGGTGGTCTTCCAACTCTTGCCCCTATCAAAGATCCTGCTGCACCTCTTGTTGTTGTCACCAGCCCTTCTATCTTGTAGAGATATTTTGTTCCATCTTTTATCATAACCAATTTGCATAGGCTTATCATGCCTTAGAGAGTAGAGGAAAGACACAGTAACTGTTGTATTCCTCCTTAATGAAGAAGACACAATAACTACTCTCCCTGTTGTATCCCAAAATTTGTCCTCCCATATTCCTCAAGATTTGTCAAGAATGATTTTCATATTTCTCAAAATGGCTCAAGGGTTGTACAGTCAAATCACCTCCTAAGGCAGTCAATTCAAAATTAGGGTTTTGTGTTGCATCAAGGTCCTTACATCTAAATGACCTCAAGTGCTCCTTAATGTCCTAACGTATGCTCAAATTCAGAAGGTATCCGACTGTGTGAGTTTTCTCGAAGAAATTTGGTGAAAAAAGTGTGCTGAAAGTGCAGTTTTTACGCGCTAAAAAATTCATAACTTGAATATCGTGGCTCGTTTTGAACCCATTCCGGTGGCAAAAATTCTGTCTTGACGTCATCTATGTTTTCATGTCTCACGGCTGGAAGCCAATTTCAATCAGAAAGTCTTCAAAAATGTGGATTTATCAAGTATTTTGATACAGAAAATTTGTGACAGAAGTTTATTTGCGTCATGTTCAGAAAATCATAACTTGGTCGATTTTCATCGTATCGAACTGGTTCCGGCGCCAAAATTTCACAAATTGAGTTGGCTACATTTTCACAGAAGGTATTGAGTTCAAACGGTATTCAAAAGGCCTTCGTTTTTTGCTCAGAGTGCGCGACACGCCAAAAATCCTGAATGCTGAATATTATTTCATCTGGGCCGAAACTTCGAAAATTCATAACTCGGTCAATTTTTATCAGATTGGGCTCATATTTTTACACAAGGTCACTGACTCAGAGATCTACAACTTTTCCTCAAAAGTCGAGACTGGATTATTCTCCGATCAATACCAATTTTTATTGAAGAACGTGTCAGAGTCGACGCTGGAGCCCAAAATAAGTTTGTCTGAGCTGAAACTTCAAAAATTCATAACTAATTCACCGTTTATCCGATTGAGCCGATTTTCGGACAGGAGTTAGTTCTCGATGTCGGCTATATTTTGTTTTCACATTTCAATTTCAAAAATTGCACTTAAGTCCCTGCGATTTAGCCTGGAAAGTGACGAACTCAAGTGAACATTGGAGGCCCATTGCACATTCAAAGCCCATTTTCTTTACTCTAATTTCCATTATATAATCACATTCTTTTCACACAAACCAGAGAGGAAAAAAAAAACCTTGCCACAACGCTGTCAGAATATCAAATTCTTTCAAGAACCCTAAAACCTTGAAATCCTTATTATAAGCCATCTCAGTCACAAACCAACATCTCACTACTTCTTCAGTAAGGGTAAGGCTGGCTTGATCTCCATGATCAAAAGGGCATAAAAGCATTCATGTCACTACTTTTCCAGTAAGGGTAAGGTTGATTTGATCTCCATGATCAAAAGGGTATAATCATTCATACATGCCATATTGACCTAAACATTAAATTTCTTCATATATTGGCTTTATTTGTATTTTATGATATATAATAATTTATTTAATGTGTTCATGAGATTCAACACTGCAGATTTAGACAGGATCCCATGCAGGTTCATTGAGGAACGTTGAGGCCAAAACACAGATGGCCAAAAGCCAAATGGCCAAAACAGAACAGCTTACACATGACACCAATACATGGCGAGACAGACATCCTGAGAAGGTTAAGGAACGTTGAGGCCAGAACACAAATGGCCAAAAGCCAAAACACAAATGGCCAAAACAAAACAGTTTACACATGACGCCAACAGCTGTTTAACCCCTCCAATCAGGCTCGTATACTCCTAAACTCTCTCTCTATTTTTATTATTTTCCTTTAATTAATTAATCGTTATTATTTTTATTAATCACTAACCAATTAACATTTTTTCCTAATAAAATCAAAAACACAAAAAATATTTTATTTATTAAAATTAACTTCATCACTTTTATTTTTGTAAATAAATTAATTTAATCAATTTAGCTTTAATTAGATTTAACTTTTAATATTTTTTGCAATATTTAAAATCAATTTAGAATATTAGGTTTTTATTAGCATTAGTTCAATTTATTTTATTTCTTTAAAAACTCAAAAATCCAAAAATATTTTCATTATTTAATTTAATTTAATTGTTCATTTAATTTAATTCCATTTAATTCAAAAATAACCAAAAAAATCACTTTCTTTCAAAAAAGGGTCAAAACCCCAAAAAACTCGCATCCGATTTAATTTCCCGCACGCGATCCATTTTATCATATTATTGTATCTGTTTCCCGGAATGTAATAGCTTTAATTAGGACTCTTTTTATCGCTTTCCTTTAATTTCTCGCAATTTACTTTTCAAGGGTTTGCTTTTGGCGATGTAAATACCCGACGCCTTGTAATAGCGTAGATTTATTTTCCGCAACAATTAACTGTTAGATGTATGTTAATTAGGCTATGCATGACAAGATCTATCTTAACTTAAAATCAACCGTAGCTCACCATAACATGTACAAAGATAACATAACTGAAAATTGACACATTTGCACACGCCACTCCTAGGGTACGCCTCACTTGGTTGCCTCGAACGTGGTCATTGAGTATAGGAAGTTTTAGAGGTCGCCCTCTTGTCCAAAGATCATAGTTGCCTCGGAAAAATGATCTAGGATATTAGGGTTACCGCTAAAGCGTACTAACATTGCTTTAGTGACAACATGTCCCTTAATCGAATTGACCCGAAAACTCCAACGACGGTGCTACCTACTCCTCAATAGTGGGATAGCATTGTCTAAAGGACATTTGCACAATTTAATTCCTTTTTGAGTAGGAAGAGGTTCTTAGGTACTTGCTCTTTCAAAACCAAACAAATTTTTCGCACTTACACTTTTCAAACAAAGTTTTCAACAACACTTCATACACTCTTGAGGACTGATACAAGAGTTAAAACGAAGTTTTCAAACAAACTTTTTCAAAACCCACAAACACACGAAAAGCAAAACATTTTGAAAACATAGTGAGCAAGTACCTAAGAGCCCGTGGATAACCACGGATAGAAAGGGTGCTAACACATTCCCTTTCTATAATCTACCTCCCGAACCGAGAGACATCTCGAAAAGGAATTTTGTTGTGCTTTTGTCCTTTCCTTGTTGGAGAATATAAAAGACGGTGGCGACTCTTGCTTACCGCGACATTTCGCGAACCAGCATTCCAAAACAGTCAGTTCTATTTCCACCGATCACAGAACTGGCGACTCTGCTGGGGAAAACTTAAATAAGTAAGGTGTACCTTAGAATTGGATCACCTATGTTTTCAATTGTATGCCTTGAATGCTTTAATATTGTGGGCTTGTATCAGAGTTTTATAGATCCTAACCCGGATCTGGGGATACCCTTTAGAAGTAGCAACAAACTGTGAGGGAACTGTGCAGGGTATACCGACATGGTTGAAGCAGTAGCTACGTTGATGTGGCACTTTGGTGAGTACCGGTTACCCTTGAGTCAAGTCAAGGAGAGTACGGGGCCTCCGCGTGGTGTCGTGAAGCATCAACTGACTTTAGAACCTTACTTGACCATCCTGGTCTCTTTAGGGGTAGTGAGATGACCGACTTTGGTGCAGTCCGAGGTTGGTAGATACTCGATACTACACTCATTAAGGGTTGTTTTCTTGGAATATTTTGGTCGCCAGTTAAGTGGCTAAATCAAAACAATGAACATAGAAAACAATCCAAGGATATTGAGCTCCTTAGAACCCGGTTACTATTTATAGGACAGGTTTTGAGCCAACTAACTTCAAGAGGGTACTTACCTACGAACCCCATGCAAGCCTAAACCTAAGGACTTGTTTGCTTTGTGTGAATATGATTGGCTGTATATACACTTGCTTACTTTTTACATCCATGTACATAACATCATAACATCATAACATTGCATACATCCTGCATAAGGACTAACCCATTTCAAGGATCTCAAGGGTTTGTGATGCAGGTCATGATGAATCAAATGTCTAGCAAGGGGCAAAGGGGATTTATTTTTCCTCAGGCCAAGGCTATTTGGAGATCAAAACATGATAACTTGAGTCAGGGGCTATGACCCACTCGATATGGTGAGCTTGACTCTTGAAGAAGGACTCTCAACAACATGAAGTTCCTTCAATCAAGCTGCAAAATTCAAATTCTAACAAGTTTCTTTGGTTACCCCACGAGATCCTTGAAAACATTGCATACATATATCATACATATCATTGCATTACAGGTACCATTACAGGTCTCTTATCTTCTTCGCTGTTTATTTCAGCAATCATCATGTCTACTGAACCTTCCACTGAACAAGCTATCAAGGCCCTCCAGGCCCAGAATGCCCAGTTCCAAGAGTTGGTTATGAGCCTAGCCCAGGGTCAACAGGATTTGAAGACTCTGATTCTGAAAGAAAGGAAGAAGAAGAAGAAGAGAACCGTCTTGTTCAAAACTGGACGCAGATTTGGGAATGGACTACAGAATGAGGCTGAGCTGACTACCTCATCTTTAGGCAAAGACAGTCCCCAAGAGAGAAGGGTTCCTAGTCCCGTGGTCTCCGACAACGAGACGGATTATAATGATGAACAATACCCTCCTGCTGAGGATAGGTACAAACAGTTGGAGGACCATTTAAGTGCTATGGAGATTCATAATGTGCCCGGGTTGGACTTTGGAGACCTAGGTTTATCCTCTGGGGTGGTGATTCCCCATAAGTTCAAGGCACCTACTTTTGCCAAATACGACGGAGCTTCCTGTCCTAAGCTGCACCTCCGATCTTACGTAAGGAAGATCCAACCTTATACAGCTGACAAGAATTTGTGGATCCATTTCTTCCAGGATAGTCTTTCAGGGACTCAACTCGAATGGTTCTATCAGCTGGATGGAGCCAGTATTCGTAACTGGGAGGACTTGGCTACTGCGTTCTATAAGCAGTATCAGTATAATTCCGACCTCGCTCCTACGCGTACCCAACTCCAGGGTATGTCACTAGGGACGGGTGAAGGATTTAAGGAATATGCTCAAAAGTGGAGAGACCTTGCTGGACGGGTGCAGCCACCCTTAACTGACCGTGAGCTTGTTGATATGTTCTTGGGGACCCTGTCTGGTCCGTTCTTCAACCATTTGATTGGAAATTCTTCAGCCGGGTTTACAGACCTTATCTTGACTGGGGAGAGAATTGAAGCTGGTATCAAGGTTGGGAAGATTCAAGAGGCCACACCTTCTGATGCTCATAAAAAACCTTACAGTGGGAAGAAAGAGTCTAATGCTGCGTACAGTTAAAAGAGTCGTCGTGACCAACACGTAGGGGCAGTCATGATCTCTGGTTCTGCGCCACACCGACAACAGAAAAAAGGAAATCAACGAAGGCCGGACGAGCCTAAAAGGCAGTTCACCAACATCAACATGCCATTGTCACGAGCACTGCAGCACATGTTGAAGATGAACCTGATCGTGGTGATAAACCCTCATTCGAACCCTAAGAATTCTTCTCCAAACTACAACCTAGATGCGAGGTGTGCTTATCATTCCGGTATCCCGGGGCACGATACTAACGATTGTTGGGCGCTGAAATACAAGATTTAGAATATGATTGATGCTAAGGAGATCGAATTCGAGCCTTCTGAGACTCCCAATGTGATCACTGCTCCCTTGCCAAAACATGGCTAGGATTGAAAACACTTTTGTTCATTTGAATTCTGAAGTTGTATTTTTCTTTGCTTATTCAAACAATTATTGTCATGGCAAACTTTTTATTTCATTAATGCATCGCATACGTCTGTTTTGAATCAATCTATTCGTATTCACTATATTCAAATTGCTTTCATTTTTTTGTGATGATCAACTCTCGATTAAAAAATTCTAAACCTTTTGAGGGAGGATGACGAAAACGATACCACGATCTTTACAATATGCTTTTGAACAGACCTCGCTGATGAAGTACAAGCATTGTTTCAAATCCTAAACAGTGGAGTTATAAGGAAGATAATCCCTCGTCAACCCCTTTGAGCCGAAGAAGTTAGAGTTTTTCTTTTCACAAAAAAATTAAAACCCTTAATTATAACCTGGGGCAGGGTAGTCTTCTCAGTTGATCCAGGTGCACAATGAATGGCATCAAAGGAGTCCTTCCAAAAACAAAAGACAGTGATGGTTCTGAATAATCGTCAGGACAGGCAGTCATTATCTCTAAAAAATAAAAGCCCAATAAGTCAAAACCTATGAAGGAGACTTACAAAGCTGGGGCATCCCGCTGACTGTAATTACAAAAGAAATAGTTCAGGCAAAAGACAGGGATAATAAAATCAAAAAGAAAGAGATCCTACAGACTCTCAACAAAATGACTTCCTGTTCAAAATAAATTGTCAGTATCTGAACCATCAATGGAATATCAGGGCAAAGACTCAAACAAGATCTAATGCACGATTAGCTGAGTTTAGGTTTGAAGAACATCACGAAGAGCGGGTGGGTACAAATATACTTTGAGCCTTTATTCTTTGTTTCTTAAACCGTGAACCAAGCCATGTTACAACCCTTAAAAGTCCTAGCTGAAGCATGGGTTAGTTTGAAAGCATACTGTTACAAAAGGTATCCTGACTCCTGTAGGGCTTGCTATAAAATCCTGAGTTGACATCACATTTTACAAAAAATTCACTTGTTTTATTGAAAACTGCATTTTCAAAAAACTTCAAGACAGACATAAGATTTGCATTCTTAAAATAACATTGTTTGCATATGGCTATTTGTTCAAACAGCAGATAAATTCGCACGATGAATATAGTGAACAAAAACCTTCTCAATAAAAGAGTCACCTCAAGTGGAAAAAACACTTCCAACCAAGGGGCAGACATAACCATTGTCCATCATCTGGGGCAGTCAAGTCAAGATTTAAGGAATCTCTCAAGATGCCAAATAGCCAGGGGCAGATCTCCGTCTGAATCACTTGGGGCATTGGACATGAATTCCAGCGACGAATCTTGCACGATCAAACATCTTCTGGTAGTATGGCAACACAACACTACTGATAGTGACAACTCCCTACACTCTGAGAGCGTGGACATGGTAAAAAAAATACTACGCATAATCAAAGACCCACTAGGTCGACTGACCTAGGCAAAAATAAGGGCTTCCCGGCGAACCAAAAGGGTTCGGGCAAAAATGAGGGATGAAAATGAAAAATCTGTACACCCGGCAAGTCGAAAACCTGAAAAGACGGCTTGGGCAAAAAGGGGTATCCCGATGGACCGAAAACCCGAAAGGGCGGTCCAGGAAAAAATTATGGATCAAAGCGTACGACTATGTCCCTTCATCTCGTCACTTGCCTACCAGAAGAAGATTTGTCAATCGACAGTTATCAAGCACCTCATAGGCCTTCTTCTCCCGCAGAAACTAGGGCAATAAAATTGTCCAAACTGTACAGCTGCTCTATCCACCAGGTACAAGGTAGATTCAGTTGAAGAATATGACCAAGATACCTTCACTCCCCGCAGAGTAAGGAAAGATTCAACAATACTCTCCCCAAGCAGAGTTGGTCTCCCATCAGCCCTAAAAAGGGCACAGTATCCCCAGCAAGTCAGCAATACTCTCCCCAAGCAGAGTTAGTCTACTGTCAGCCCTAAAAAAAAAAGTCGGGTATCCTCAGTAGGTCCTAATATTCTCCAGCGGAATATACAGATATTCCTCAGCAAGCATCCCCGACGTTCTTAATATTCCTCGGCAGAGTATAAGGATGTTCCTCGGCGGAATACAAGATACCCTCAGTGGAACCATTTCCCAGCGCAGTCTAAAAGGGCTTCTCCGCCAGAGTGGAATCATCTCCCCAATAGATTCTGGAAGCTCGTCCCCTGCAGAGAACAAGTGCATCTCTCCCCAGCCATATTCAAAAGTTATTCCCCACCAGAGTCTAACTGGGTTATCCTCAGCAAGATGCAACGAAAAGATCATTCTCAGCGAAGTTCTTTCTATCCCCAGCGGAGTTCATCATCAAAATCCCCAATAGAGCTTATCAACGGAGTACCCAGTGGAGTTATCGTTAAAATCTCAGCGAAGCATCTCTTCCCCACAGAGTAATTCCCCGCAGAGTAATCTCTTCATCAAGTTTATTCCCTAACAGAATTATCTTCTCCTACAGGTTTATTCCTGCAATCATCTTCGTGCATCATCCCCAGTGGAAATGAAGAATTCAACCAGACTCTTCAATATCAGCCCAGGATTTAACAAACTCCCCGGCATTTGTCAAGGATTTATTTTCCCAGACGAAAATACATTCATAAACATATCACATTTCACATCTCCTATTTACATACATGATAAAGTGCATACAACACGATCTCATTTTGAGAACCTCATGCATCTCATACATCATGACATTTCATACAATAAACTCTTTACCTTTTCAGGAAAGATCGATCAATAGATAAAAGTCATTCCTTTTGGAGTAGCAGTCGTCAAAGATTCCTTCATCATCCCGTTGAGGTAGAAATCATCCAAGATTCCTTCACCATTCCTACTGAGGTAGTAATCGTCCAAGATTCCTTCATCATCCTGCTGAGGTAGTAATCGTCCTAGATTCCTTCATCATCCTGTTGAGGTAGTAATCATCCAAGATTCCTTCATCATCCTGTTGTGGTAGAAGTCATCCAAGATTCCTTCATCATCCTGCTGAGGTAGTAATCGTCTAAGATTCCTTCGTCATCCCGTTGAGGTAGTAATCATCCAAGATTCCTTCATCATACTGTTGAGGTAGAAGTCATCCAAGATTCCTTCATCATCCTGCTGAGGTAGTAATCGTCCAAGATTCCTTCGTCATCCCGTTGAGGTAGAAATCGTCCAAGATTCCTTCACCATTCCTTTTGGAGTAGCAGTCGTCAAAGATTCCTTCATCATCCCGTTGAGGTAGAAGTCATCCAAGATTCCTTCATCATCTCGTTGAGGTAGAAGTCATCCAAGATTCCTTCATCATCCCGTTGAGGTAGAAGTCATCCTAGATTCCTTCATCATCCTGCTGAGGTAGTAATCGTCCTAGATTCCTTCATCATCCTGCTGAGGTAGTAATCATCCTAGATTCCTTCATCATCCTGCTGAGGTAGTAATCGTCCTAGATTCCTTCATCATCCTGCTGAGGTAGTAATCATCCTAGATTCCTTCATCATCCTGCTGGAGTAGCAATCGTCCCAGATTCCTTCATCATCCTGCTGAGGTGTAATTGTCCTAGATTCCTTCATCATCCTGCTGAGGTAGTAATCCTCCCAGGTTCCTTCATCATCTATTTGGAGTAGCAATCGTCTCAGATTCCTTCATCACATCATTAACAAAAAACCTCCTCTGGTCCAGTTAAATCGATTCCTAAAGATTTGTCTGACGCCAAACCCTTCAAAAGAGACAACCCGTCAATGAAGACAAAATTACCAACCATCAACCTTAAGTTCCAGATCAACACCTGTAACTAGCTAGGAAATATCTGTGAACGACTGATTGTAGATCTACACCTGTAACTAGCCAGGAAAGTTATCTACATGAAGAGATTGAAGATCAATACCTGTAACAAGCCAGGAAGACTATCTTTCTTTCTCAGGTCAGAGATTAATACCTGAAACCAGACAGGAAAACTATCTCATCGGCCAGCCTTCTTAAGTTCTGGATTAAAACCTGTAGCAAGCCAGGAAATATCAGTGGACGACTGATTGTAGATCTATACCTGAAACCAGACAGGACAACTATCTACTCGACCATCATGAAGAAACCCTACACCGGTTCCTTCTCTTCCAAGATGCAGTTTTACACGGACTCATCATCAGGCAACCCTACACGGGTTCCTTCTTTCAACCTACCAAGTCACAACTATCCATTACATTTCCAAATGGCATCTATAAGCCCATCCCCGACAAGATTCTGTCACATCTCCAGATGGCATCTATAAGCCCATCCTCCTATCCATCATATCTCCAAATGGCATCTATAAGCCCATTCCCGACATCACAATGCTGATACTACACCATGCGAGTGCAAATTTTTAGGCACTTTAGTGTTCAATCATCTTCCACCTTCGAATCACGAAAGGCACGCAAGCCAATCTACATCCTCCGGTTTAAGAAGATTGAACAGGGGCAACTGTTGTACCCCAAAATTTGTCCTCCCATATTCCTCAAGATTTGTCAAGAATGATCTTCATATTGCTCAAAATGGCTCAAGGGTTGTACAATCAAATCACCTCCTAAGGCATTCAATTCAAAATTAGGGTTTTGTGTTGCATCAAGGTCCTTACATCTAAATGACCTCAAGTTCTCCTTAATGTCCTAACGTATGCTCAAATTCAGAAGGTATCCGGCTGTGTGAGTTTTCTCGAAGAAATATGGTGAAAAAAGTGTGTTGAAAGTGCAGTTTTTACGCGCTAAAAAATTTATAACTTGAAGATCGTGGCTCGTTTTGAACCCGTTCCGGTGGCCAAAATTCCGTCTTGACGTCATCTATGTTTTCATATCTCACGGCTGGAAGCCAATTTCAATCAGAAAGTCTTCAAAATTGTGGATTTATCAAGTATTTTCGTACAGAAAATTTGTGACAGAAGTTTATTTGCGTCATGTTCAGAAAATCATAACTTGGTCGATTTTCATCGTATCGAGCTGATTCTGGCGCCAAAATTTCACAAATTGAGTTGGCTACATTTTCACAGAAGGTATTGAGTTCAAACGGTATTCAAAAGGCCTTCGTTTTTTGCTCAGAATGCGCGACGCGCCGAAAATCCTGAATGTTGAATATTATTTCATCTGGGCCGAAACTTCGAAAATTCATAACTCGGTCAATTTTTATCGGATTGGGCTCATATTTTTACACAAGGTCACTGACTCAGAGATCTACAACTTTTCTTCAAAAGTCGAGACCGAATTATGCTCCGATCAATACCAGTTTTTTATTGAAGAACGTGTCAGAATCGACACTGGAGCCCAAAATAAGTTTGTCTGAGCTGAAACTTCAAAAATTCATAACTAATTCACCGTTTATCCGATTGAGCCGATTTTCGGACAGGAGTTAGTTCTCGATGTCGGCTATAATTTTTTTTCACATTTCAATTTCAAAAATTGCACTTAAGTCCCTGCGATTTAGCCTGGAAAGTGACGAACTCAAGTGAATATTGGAGGCCCATTGCACATTCAAAGCCCATTTTCTTTACTCTAATTTCCATTATATAATCACATTCTTTTCACACAAACCAGAGAGGAAAAAAAAAACCTTGCCACAACGCTGTCAGAATATCAAATTCTTTCAAGAACCCTAAAACCTTGAAATCCTTATTACAAGCCATCTCAGTCACAAACCAACATCTCACTACTTCTTCAGTAAGGGTAAGGCTGGCTTGATCTCCATGATCAAAAGGGCATAAAAGCATTCATGTCACTACTTTTCCAGTAAGGGTAAGGTTGATTTGATCTCCATGATCAAAAGGGTATAATCATTCATACATGCCATATTGACCTAAACATTAAATTTCTTCATATATTGGCTTTATTTGTATTTTATGATATATAATAATTTATTTAATGTGTTCATGAGATTCAACACTGCAGATTTAGACAGGATCCCATGCAGGTTCATTGAGGAACGTTGAGGCCAAAACACAGATGGCCAAAAGCCAAATGGCCAAAACAGAACAGCTTACACATGACACCAATACATGGCGAGACAAACATCTTGAGAAGGTTAAGGAACATTGAGGCCAGAACACAAATGGCCAAAAGCCAAAACACAAATGGCCAAAACAAAACAGTTTACACATGACGCCAACAGCTGTTTCACCCCTCCAATCAGGCCCGTATACTCCTAAACTCTCTCTCTATTTTTATTATTTTCCTTTAATTAATTAATCGTTATTATTTTTATTAATCACTAACCAATTAACATTTTTTCCTAATAAAATCAAAAACACAAAAAATATTTTATTTATTAAAATTAACTTCATCACTTTTATTTTTGTAAATAAATTAATTTAATCAATTTAGCTTTAATTAGATTTAACTTTTAATATTTTTTGCAATATTTAAAATCAATTTAGAATATTAGGTTTTTATTAGCATTAGTTCAATTTATTTTATTTCTTTAAAAATTAAAAAATCCAAAAATATTTTCATTATTTAATTTAATTTAATTGTTCATTTAATTTAATTCCATTTAATTCAAAAATAACCAAAAAAATCACTTTCTTTCAAAAAAGGGTCAAAACCCCAAAAAACTCGCATCCGATTTAATTTCCCGTATGCGATCCATTTTATCATATTATTGTATCTGTTTCCCGGAATGTAATAGCTTTAATTAGGACTCTTTTTATCGCTTTCCTTTAATTTCCCGCAATTTACTTTTCAAGGGTTTGCTTTTGGCGATGTAAATACCCGACGCCTTGTAATAGCGTAGATTTATTTTCCGCAACAATTAACTGTTAGATGTATGTTAATTAGGATATGCATGACAAGATCTATCTTAACTTAAAATCAACCGTAGCTCACCATAACATGTACAAAGATAACATAACTGAAAATTGACACATTTGCACATGCCACTCCTAGGGTACGCCTCACTTGGTTGCCTCGAACGTGGTCATTGAGTATAGGAAGTTTTAGAGGTCGCCCTCTTGTCCAAAGATCATAGTTGCCTCGAAACAGTTGCCTCGGAAAAATGATCTAGGATATTAGGGTTACCGCTAAAGCGTCCTAACATTGCTTTAGTGACCACATGTCCCTTAATCGAATTGACCCGAAAACTCCAACGACGGTGCTACCTACTCCTCAATAGTGGGATAGCATTGTCTAAAGGACATTTGCACAATTTAATTCCTTTTTGAGTAGGAAGAGGTTCTTAGGTACTTGCTCTTTCAAAACCAAACAAATTTTTCGCACTTACACTTTTCAAACAAATTTTTCAACAACACTTCATACACTCTTGAGGACTGATACAAGAGTTAAAATGAAGTTTTCAAACAAACTTTTTCAAAACCCACAAACACACGAAAAGCAAAACATTTTGAAAACATAGTGAGCAAGTACCTAAGAGCCCGTGGATAACCACGGATAGAAAGGGTGCTAACACCTTCCCTTTCTATAATCTACCTCCCGAACCGAGAGACATCTCGAAAAGGAATTTTGCTGTGCTTTTGTCCTTTCCTTGTTGGAGAACATAAAAGACGGTGGCGACTCTTGCTTACCGCGACATTTCACG
Source organism: Vicia faba (assembly GCA_948472305.1). Classification (NCBI taxonomy): domain Eukaryota; kingdom Viridiplantae; phylum Streptophyta; class Magnoliopsida; order Fabales; family Fabaceae; genus Vicia; species Vicia faba. Next base: position 1,208,695,834 of record OX451738.1, on the reverse strand, counting down.
AACCAGCATTCCAAAACAGTCAGTTCTATTTCCACCGATCACACTCCCCATTCATCATAATATCATCTTTCTCATTTTTGACTAAACATTCTGGCTTGGAGAAATTAACCAACATCCCTTGATCATACAAGTGACTAATGTTAATAAGATTAGCAGTAATTATTTTCATAAGAAGAACATCTTTTAAATTAGGAGAACATGCACACACCAATTTTCCTACTCCTCTAATTTCTCCTTAAAATCCATCACCAAATCTGACAACACTCATAGGCTGAGGCCTAATATCCACCAATAACTTTTGAATCCCCATCATATGTGTAGAGAACCCACTATCAAAGTAATAGTCTAATCCATTTAAACTCTCAAGGAACTATGAGTTATAAGGTTAAAACTGTCTTTAACACTTCTCTTTTTGCTTACTTGACTAGCCTAAAAATGAGCTGAAGATTTTTATCTCCAAAGAATTTATAACAAAAAGGATTTATATGGCCATATTCACCACAATATTGACATATCCAAGTTGAATAAAGGTGTTTTTGAGTTTCATCATGTCTGCTAGGATGTTGTAAAATCTGAGTGAACATTGTGATCATTTTGTAGATGATAAATAATACATATCAGTTCCTTCTTATCATTCTCCAATTTAGCAATGATCTTTCTTTGATCTTCCTCTGTCTTAAGGCACTCCTCACATTTATCACAAGTATCCTTGTAAGACACATCTAGATATTCATATAGGACATTTTCATCACATGATTCAACTTCATCTACCCATCTGCTAGAGAGTGGATTCACAGGTTTGACAGTCTCAGAGTTAGATTCATCTTCTGACTCATCATCATCAGACCAAGATACAATAAAGCCCTTTTTCTTCTTCTTGAGTAAGGCGACACATTCTGGTCTAATATGACCAAAACCTTCACACTAATAACAATGAATGCCTTTGATTTGATTGGACTTGTCTTCAGTTCTGGTATTATTTTGAGAATCACAGTTATTAGTGATGTCAGGTGAGATATTCTTGACATTTTGTCTTCTTATTCTATCCATTCTCTTCAAAATTTTATTTAATTGCTTCCTAAGTAACACAATGGTATTGGACAATCCTTCATCAGTATCTAGATCAAGTTGACCTTTTTCATCTTCAGCATTAGATACAAAACTTATGCTCTTGTTCTTTTTTTCAAACTTGTCACTAATAGCCAATTCAAAAGTTTGAAGTGGGCCAACAAGTTCATCAACCCTCATTTGCTGATGTTATGAGCTTCTTCAATGGCTCTCACCTTCATGTCAAATCTCTTAAGTAGAGATATTAGAACCTTTCTAACATGCTTTTCCTCTGACATCTTCTCTCCCAAGTTAATATATGCATTTCCTATTTCAAGAACATTCATGTGAAAGTCTTGAAAACTTTCATCATCATTCATCTTTATGTTCTCAAATCTGATAGTGCAAAGTTGAAGCCTTAACATCTACACTTTAGATGTTCCTTCATGAGTTGTCTTGAGGATTTCCCAAACATCTTTAACTACAATATAAGAATTCATTAACCTGAAAATGTTCTTGTCCACTCCATTGAATAAAGCATTCAAAGCCTTTGAATTTCCAAGAGCTAATTTATTATCATGTTCAGACCAATCTACCTCTGGATTCAAGGACTCATTCCCATCTTTGTCCTTCACAAAAATATGACTCCATCTTTTCAAACTAGCCTTCCAAGATTTGTTGTCCATGTATTTCAAAAAAGCCACCATTCTAACATTTCACCAGTAATAGTTTGAACCATCTAACAGAGGTGGCCTGTCGTTGTATCCTCCTTCTTTGTCCATAGTACCAAAAATTATTCTCACTAGAGCTCACCCAATATATAGAACAAGGTGCCCGCTCTTATACCAATTGAAATTCTAGAACTTTAAAACCGATGTCAAGATTGATGTCTCAACACCAAAATACAATGTCAAGATAGATGTTAAGACATCATCTGTTGACAAAACAATTTTACCAAAATAGAAATTATGTTGAATTAAATTGCAAGGTAAAAGACACAATCAATTGTTAATCAAATTCATTGAAACATCACCTACTCTAGGGGCTACCAAACAAGAAAGAAAATCCATTATAATAGTATTAGTTCAAAGCCTATACAATCCCAGTTTACAAATTATCACCTAATAACTACCCTATGTAATTTATACCTAGGAACCTCCTAGATATGAGAACCCCCTCTCACTTCACACAATCACCTCAATGATAAAACCAGCCACAAACCAATGACAAGAACCAAAACAGAAGATTAGACTTCCAATAAACAATACTCAATTCTTTGCTTAAAAGCACATAAATGAGAACAATAACTTGACACACAATCAACTCTTAGCTTAAAATACCAAGAGTGATGAGAAAGTAACAATGAACAATCACTCTACCTCAATGTATCAGAAGATACATGAGTGACATACAAAAACCAAACAAAGCACCTAAAGTACTCTAAAAACCGTAAACCCTTATTTCAACCACACACAGTTTTTTCAATGACAATGCTTAAGTTTCTAGGTTTAGTAAGTCCCTTTATATAGAATCTTGTAGTATACATTTGGACTCTTCATTCAAATCCAATCTTCCAGTCGTAAATTACATGCATAATCTTTTCCCCAAAAATAGGAATAAATCTTCAAAGTTTCCTAAAAAGTCTCCAAGATCCTTTTTATGAAACCAAATCAAATTTGCATTGTTCCTAAATTATCCTTACTTTGATGTGCTTGCAGAGAACTAGAATCATCCAGAATCTCATATTTTAAAATCAAAATTTTAAGGATTTAAACAATTGTACTGTTATCATGTTCTGGTATAACATATCACAACTTCTGTCAGAATATCTGTCAAAAATAGTAACAGCAAACTTTGCTATATCAGTTGGTCAAGATATCGTGACATCTTGCTTAACATTAGGTTATGATATATGTTTTCAAAACCAAACATAATTTACCAAAATTGTTTCCAATCATAAAATCACATATCTAAAAATCGTGGAGGCATATTGTGGCATGACCCTACTTCCTCCATCGTCCATCGTCGTTGTGGAATCATCGTCCCACCGACAATATCTTCTAATTGCTTACAATTTTTCAACTGTTTTTAAACTTTTCCATGGTTCCCTGCTTGATATTAACAACAATCTATATGTTTAATCTTTATAGTAGTCAGGAAGAAAATTTTCCTGACCATGGACAAGTGATGATAAACTTTTAGAGAAGTGGTATTCTGTTAATGGCCTTTTATCATCCATTAAAATTTAGTGTGCTTGAAAAATTTTGTTTCATTTTGTTTCGTGGCATTTAGAAATGTGGTGGACAAAGTATTTTAGGTCAACATGGACCTGGTTTTATGTGAGTGGGCATTAAGAATGTGAAAACCCCAAAAGGTAGTGTTTAAGTTAGCATGTGTGGTTGAATTGACAACTAAAATAATAATACGACAATACATCAACAATGGTTTATGTTAAGAGAAAAAACTAATTCAGATGCATGTATCCGGTTGGTATAATAGTACAACTCATTACACCCCGTTAAAATGTCAAACAAAACTTATAGTAGAAAAAGTGCAACCAGTTGACATAATATGTCAACTAGTTACACCTGGGAGTTTTCAATTTTATTATTATTTGATAATCGTACCACATCATGTAAGTGTATAAATAACCTTGGGGTATCTCATAAATGATAGATTGCATATTTTCACCCTCAACTTTACTATCTCTAATTCTCTCTCGCTCTCTCCCTCTCCAAACTTAATTCCTCAATTATTCACCAAACTTGTTGTTCTAAGTTCTAATATTTGGCATCAAGAGGATGGTTTGATCCATCAAACACTTAGTATGCAATCATTAATTCTATCTCCAATGAAAGAATTCCTGCAAATTTCTCAATTTTCTATGTAAAAAATTACGACAAGTGGTGCAAACAAATGAAGGTATTGTTTGGAAATCAAGATGTTATTGAAGTGATCAATAACACGGTAAAAACACTTGTTGAAGGTGCAAATAATGCACAACGATCTAAGCATAATGTGGAAAAGACGAAAGATTACAATATGTTGTTTTTGATCCATGAATGTGTGGATGCGGATAATTTTGAGAAAGTTGTTGATTGCAAATCAACGAAGCAAGGGTTGGAAATATTTGAGAAGGCATGTGCAGGGGATAAAAAAGAAAAAAATGTGAGGTTACAAACTCACAAACGTTGGCTCGAGTTGATTCAAATGTTAGCTCGATCAGTTGGTCTACCAAGTAAAAGCATGTGGAGAAACGATTATGGAGCAGTATGTTATCATGAAAATATTGTGTTCTTTGACGACAAGATTTTATAACATAGTCGTAGGAATTGAGGAATCAAAGGATCTTATGAGATGAGCAAACAAGTTTTGCAAAGCTACCTTGAGGCATATGAGCATATAATGGAGGAAAGGAATGTTGATAAGGAAAATACGAAGATTGCTTTGCAAGTTCGTTTCAATGAGAGAGACAAGAAGGCGAAAGGAAAGTTTTCCATGAGCAAAGGTAGAGGGAATTTTCAAAATTTTAGGAGAAAAGAGTCCCAATGTTCCAAGAATTCAATATTTCAAAAGGGTGAAAATAATGGAAAAAGAGCTGTCGGATCAAGCAACTCTTGATGAGGCTTTGTTAGAGGTAGATGAGGTAAAAGGATAGTTGACAATAGCATTATACACTGCTATAATTTTTAAAAGCTTGGTAATTTTTCAAGAGAGTGCAATGACAATAAGAGAGAACCTTAAGAAGATGAATCTAGAGTTGTTAGACAATAAATTGATGATGAGAATACACTATTGGTTATGATCATATAGTAGGGATAATGCAGTAACAACATACTACAAGGCAGCAACTGCAAGTTGAAAAATGCTGCAGAACTAAAGTGTAACCGGTTGTACAATTATGCCAATCAGTTATGTGCTGAAGAAAAAGCAATGATGACTTTGAAGGAAGCTGTGAAGTGAAATGATCAATGGTATTTGGACTCTAGATGTTCAATGCATATGACAGGGAGGAAAGATTGATTTGTTAAAATAGATCGTGCCATGAAGAACATGGTTAAGTTTGCGGATGATACCACTCTAGCGGCGGAAGGGATTAGTGATGTATCGATCGAGAGAAGGGGTGGTAGGAATTATTTAATAAATAATGTGTTGTATATTCCCCGAATCAAGTGTAATATTTTAAGTATTGGCCAATTTTGTGAGAATGGTTACAAGATCCATATGGAGAACAAGGCACCACCCATTATAGATGTAAACGAGGTTTTGGTCCTAAAGGCTCTTATGTCTCCCAATATGAATTTCAAGGTTTAGTTGAAGGTTATGAAGCATAAATGTTTTTTTACAGAGGCTAGTTGACAAGACAGGGTATGGAAATACATGCTTGGGTATCTTAACTTCCAAGGTCTCAATGCTTTGAAAAAGTACAGAATGGTAACAAGGCTTTCAGTGATCAACATACGACTGAAATTTGTGAAAGTGAAGAAACATAAGGGAAAATTCAGCAAGGATTCTGGTTTTAGAACCAGGCATCACCTTGAGGTGGTGTATTCAGATGTGTCTGGACCAATGCATGTTAATTCCATTTGTGACAATAAATATTTTGACATATTCACTGGTGATCATAGTAGAAAGTTATGGACATACCTAATCAAGAGAAACAATGAGGTATTTGAAGTGTTTAAAATGTTCAAGTCCATGGTTGAAAGGTGTTCTAGACTGGGCCCACCCTGGCCCAAAAGAAAGAACAAAGGCCCAATCCAAGCAACTCCTCGAGGAGAGCGCTCCCGAAGATTCTCGCCAGCGCGCCCGACCACCAACTGCAGCCGTGCCCGCCGGTGCCCGCAGACATGGTGTCCTCGACAACGGGAACTCCAGCTCGAGCCCAGCTCGAGCACTCTCTGCGTAGGGCAGATTCTGACCGTTACCAAATCACCTGAACTCCGGAAAGACCGCGCCTTCGTCCCTCCTCATTTCTCGCAGAGCATCACCAGGAAGGAGACCACGTGCGGGTCCCCACAACACACGTAGAACCTGACAGTTCCTTTATTGGGCCCGTTCTGGTCGGCCCAATGAGGGGACCTTGGCCCCGTGCTAGGGGCTATAAATACCCTTTGTGCCTAGAGGGTCAGGTATTCATCTCTTACCTATACATACGCTTTTTGCCTGCTTATTCCGTCACTCATTTTAGCATCGGAGTGCCTTGCAGGTACCCCCCCCCCCCATTTCACTCAACTTTTGCTCGGAGCCAGTCGTGACGGTCCAAGTCTGATCAGGTAAGATCAGTGGCGCCGTCTGTGGGAAACTAGCTTCCCCGTCTTGCAAAACCTCGAAGATCAAAGTTCAAAAACACTTCCTACAGTCATGGATGACCAAGTTCGTGATGACCAAAACATCCGCGTCGTCGATGATCGTGATTTTAGCAAGTGTACTATTTTCACCAATGTAGTTTTAAAGGGTTTTACCCCGAATATCGATCACGAGGATTACGTAGGAAATACGAGTTATTACACAAAGTCAATTAAACAAAAGAGCATATGGTGTTGTTTCTAACAAATAACGAAATAGAATAATAACTAGGAAATAAGCTGAAATTTAGATTGAACTTTTGATTTTATGAAGATAATGCTAAGGTAGGGTGTGTGCTTCAATCTCTAACTCCTCTGGATCAAGATCTCAATACCAAGTTTGTAGAATTCAATTATTTATTCTCAAGAATTGTTTTCCTAAGTCCTTAGTGAAAACCTTTTGGTTTGAAATCCTATTACCTAAGTCCTTAGATAAATAGGAGAAAACCAATTCATTTAATTATCAAGAATTTCTAAATAACCATATTATATCCCTAATCCTAGGTGATAATCATAGAGATCAATTGTACAAAAACCTTAACAATTGTAGTCCCACAAATTGTTAACCACACAACAATCCTTATTGATCAGATAAAGAAAGCATTATAAACATCATACAATTGAATTGAAATACTACAAACTTTTAAATTGATGAAATACCAAATCCAGAGTTGTTACAGATCAAATCAGGGACACCCCCTAGCATTGGGGGGTTTAGCCTCTCATAATATTCAAGGAAAACAAAGATAAAAGTTTAGACATTACAAAATAATGGTAGAACTCAGATCTTCAATGGTGTCCACCGTTGAATTTCTTCTTCTTCCACAACCTTGCTTCCGTCTTCTTTTCGTTCCAATTCTATTTTCCGATCTCAAAAAGTGTCCTTCTCTTGTCCTAAAATTGCCATTTATATTCTCCTTCCATTCCAGTCCAAGTGGTTTGCCAAAAATGCCCTCGATGAGCCCCTTGGAGAGAGAAAATCAAAAAACACAAATTCACTGCGCGCTCATCAACACGGGCCGTGTTGATTCACACGGGTGCCCGTGTTGATCCCCTGTCTTAGGCAAAAAAATTGCATTTCTGGGCACAATTCAACACGGGCCGTGTTGATTCACACGGGTGCCCGTGTTGATCCCCTGTCTCAGGCAAAAAGTTGCTTTTCTGGGCACAATTCAACACGGGCCGTGTTGATTCACACGGGTGCCCGTGTTGACCTCTAAACTTGGTTTTTTCCGGGCTTCTTTTCTCCAATAATGTGCCACGAGTTCATATCTTTCCATTGCCACACCTGGACCAGAAACACTACCAACCAGAGCATAAAAGGGACATTTTTATAACATTCATTCATTAAAACTATGCGACAAATAAACACAATTGAAAATAAGAAAAACTCACTTTAAAACGCATGCAAGTGCCACTTAATGTTACCAAGGCTATGAATTCTTGTCAGAAAAAGGTGCGAAACTTACTAGAAATGGTGACCGATCACAACCCCACACTTATCTCATTGCTTGTCCTCAAGTGATGTATTGGGACGAAACAAAGGTCACCACGAGCTTCTTTTTCTCCGCAACACAATCAGGTTATTCGCAAAACATCTTCACTTATCAATCGAGCTTATGGTATTCTTCGTCAATCTATTCACCACATTATCACTTCCGATCACTTGTTCACCTGCAAGCTTATTTCACAATCTCACAAGATCTCTCCGGGTTAATGTGTTTACACTCACAGAACCAAGGCATGCATATTACTTTTAACTTTGAAAACATTCTCGAATCACTACACACAACTATTGCACACACATTCAAGAGGACTTTGGGATAAAATATGGTTTGGGTTCAGTGTGGTCAACAAGGAGTGGGATAACAAAGGGTTTAGGTGCTCGGCATTCATGTTGTTTCACAAAACTACTATTATTGGCTTGAATCGTAAAAATGGGGTTAAGACCTCCGACTTCTTGTTTTTAGCTTTTAGATTCATTTATATGGTCTTTCGGACAAGTGGGCAAGAATTTCTACAATTTTTCGCTTGTTTTTTTTTTTTTTTTTTTCAAACTTTCTTTATGGATTTTTCACCAATGTCCGAAAGCATTATAAACATCATACAATTGAATTGAAATACTACAAACTTTTAAATTGATGAAATACCAAATCCAGAGTTGTTACAGATCAAATCAGGGACACCCCCTAGCATTGGGGGGTTTAGCCTCTCATAATATTCAAGGAAAACAAAGATAAAAGTTTAGACATTACAAAATAATGGTAGAACTCAGATCTTCAATGGTGTCCACCGTTGAATTTCTTCTTCTTCCACAACCTTGCTTCCGTCTTCTTTTCGTTCCAATTCTATTTTCCGATCTCAAAAAGTGTCCTTCTCTTGTCCTAAAATTGCCATTTATATTCTCCTTCCATTCCAGTCCAAGTGGTTTGCCAAAAATGCCCTCGATGAGCCCCTTGGAGAGAGAAAATCAAAAAACACAAATTCACTGCGCGCTCATCAACACGGGCAGTGTTGATTCACACGGGTGCCCGTGTTGATCCCCTGTCTTAGGCAAAAAAATTGCATTTCTGGGCACAATTCAACACGGGCCGTGTTGATTCACACGGGTGCCCGTGTTGATCCCTTGTCTCAGGCAAAAAGTTGCTTTTCTGGGCAGAATTCAACACGGGCCGTGTTGATTCACACGGGTGCCCGTGTTGACCTCTAAACTTGGTTTTTTCCGGGCTTCTTTTCTCCAATAATGCGCCACGAGTTCATATCTTTCCATTGCCACACCTGGACCAGAAACACTACCAACCAGAGCATAAAAGGGACATTTTTATAACATTCATTCATTAAAACTATGCGACAAATAAACACAATTGAAAATAAGAAAAACTCACTTTAAAACGCATGCAAGTGCCACTTAATGTTACCAAGGCTATGAATTCTTGTCAGAAAAAGGTGCGAAACTTACTAGAAATGGTGACCGATCAGTCGACACCAACAACGGCCTCGCAGATAAAAATGGACTCCCCGACAACACCGGTAACCCCGGTCATAACACACTCCCCGGGGGCACCAACCCCGGGCCCTCAGTCCACCGCGACGGAGTTAATGCCTCATCTTCTTCATTCCCTCCGCCGCTCGAGGAAGACAACGCAGCTCCCACAAGCCATCGAGCTTCCCAATTTCAGGAAGTCCCTGTCCCCGCCGGGGCAGATGCCACAACCCGCGCACTATTCGCGGCGATCAATCAGATGAATTACCTCATCTTCGCCCAAGGGGAAAGATTGATGGCACTAGAAGATGATCGAAGACCCGTGAGGAGACACAGGAGGCCCCAGACTCCACCTCCTCGAGTAACAGAGGTACATCTCCCGTCTCCCCCGCGGAGACAATACAGAGACGCCTCCCGAAGCCTGTCGCCCAGACCCTCGGGGAGACGACCCCTTTTAGAGAGGCAACCCGTCATTGAGATCAGAGGGCGCGACCACGCCCCCATACGGCAAGAAAGAAGACACTCCGGAGACAGGCATGCAAGAATTGATCAACGAGCACCACACTCGAGAGATGCCCAGCACGACCCGGACCGTTGTGCACGATAATATTTCAGGTCCCCATCCCTGTCCCCGGAGCGAAGTGACGAGGACGACCCTCGCGGTCCCCTGTCACAAGCCATCATGGAGGCACCCATTCCCCCGGGCATGGAGAAGCCTTTACATCTGAAAGAATACGACGGAGTCACGGACCCAGTCGACCACATAGACGGGTTCGAGGCTATGCTGCACTATCACAACATCGGGGGACCCATCAAATGCCGGTTGTTCCCCACGACCCTCAGAAAGGCAGCAATGGATTGGTATAAAGGCCTCGCTCCGGGATCAATCACCTCGTGGCGAAACTTGAAGAACCAATTCATAAGTTCGTTCACTGCGTCTCTGCGACACCCGAAGACTGAGGCAACACTCTAGGCCATCATCCAGAGACATGATGATACCTTGAGAGAATTTATTAATCGCTTCAATCGCGAAGCCATACAGGTCCCCTGCGCGGACCACATGAAAAGGTACTTGCTGGAGAGGGGGCTCCTCCCCGGCACAGAATTCAGAAAGGCAGTGGGCATCAAACCACCCAGAACATTCGATGCCCTCCTCGAGAAGGCCCGAGCATACATGGATTACGAGGAAAGGGAGGCGGCCAACAGAGCCCGGGACCCCAGAACTCGCGGATCCAGCAGCAACCCGCGCCAAGAAGCCGCTCCTCCTCGACGAGTTGGGGAGAAAAGAAAAGAGGACAGACCCCGAGAAGTCCGCGAGCAGAGAGGACCTTCTGGGCGCTTCACAGAATACACTCCGCTCACAGCTTCCCGCGAGCGCATCTTGGCGGAGTGTGCCAGTACGGACTTCAAAGACGGCAGCGTCAAACGCCCCCGACCTGCTCCTGCCAAGCCCGGAGTAGACAAAAGCAAGTACTGTCAGTACCATAGGAGCCATGGCCATCTGACTGAAGACTGCGTCCACCTCAAGGACGCCATTGTAACCCTCATCAAGGGAGGGAGGCTCGCCCAATACCGGCGAAATGACGCTCCTCGTCGTAACGCCCGAGAGACAAGAGAACCGGAGGAAGACGCCCGACCCTCTCACAAGTCGGTCCCCGTCCATACCGCCTTCTCCATTACCAGACCAGGGGACTTCTACGTCCCCGAACACCTGCAGGAGCCGCTCACGACACACAACAGGTGGGAATACTTTCCCTCCGCCATGGTCATCAATGGTTGAGGATTCAATGACCTAACCATCAATTCGGCCAAGAGAAAGCTGGATGAACTGGTCGACTCGGCACCTCCGCAAACGGTGACCTTTGAGAGGGTAAAAGGTAGGTCGGAACCTATCACCTTTTACCTAGAAGAGCTCTCCGGAGGAGCCCCCAACGCAGTCATTCCCCTGCTGATAAGAGCAAGAATGGATAACTTTGATGTGCACGGAATCCTCATCGACGAAGGAAGTTCCGTCGACTTGATGTACAATCAGTTATTCCAGACTCTGCAACTAGACGACTCACACCTCTCGCCATATGTAGGTTCAGACTTACAGGGCTTCAACGGCTCGAATTCCAAGCCTTGGGGATATGTATAGCTCATGGTTACCTTCGGTGAGGGCACATCGACGAGGCAGGTCAAAGTACGTCCTCGTCATTGACTGCCCATCCCTCTACAACTGCATCCTGGGAAGACCAACACTGGCAGAACTGACCGCGGTACCCTCCACCGTCCACTTAAATATGAAGTTCTACACCAAGAGGGCACGGGTAGCTACCATCTAGGGGGACCTAGCCGCTGCTCGAAGGTGTTTCAATACCGCATCTAAAGGATGCGACACTGTCGACACCGGGACAAGGCCCGCCAAGAGACCGACGATGACACGATAGGAGCCCGACAAGATAGAGCCCGCCAAAGAGGAAGACCAGAGAGCTCCCCCAAAGGTCGACTCCATAGCTCTGGATGCTCGTTTCGACTAGGACGAACCTCCCAATGGCGAGCAAATCTCCCTCCGACCAATCCCGGATGGGGACTTCGAGCTTGTCCCCATCGGCGCAGACCCAAGCAAAGGAGTGAAGATTGGCATCGACCTCCCCGACCTAGCAAGGAAGCAAATCAAAGCCTGCTTGCGCGAGAATGCTGACCTGTTCGCTTGGAGCGCTGTGGAGATACCTGGACTCGACCCTGAGGTCGCTTATCACCGTCTCGCCATAGATCCTGCCGCTAAGGCAATAGTACAACGTAGGCGTAGGCAGTCTCCGGAGAAAATGAAGGGTGCTGAAAAAACTGTAAAAGACCTCCTAGAGGCGAATTTTATTTCTGAAGCCCGGTATTCAACCTGGCTGTCAAACGTTGTATTAGTTAAAAATAATAATGGAAAATGGCGGATGTGTGTTGACTATACCGATCTCAACCGGGCATGCCCGAAGGATGCTTTCCCTTTACCAAACATAGATATGCTGGTCGACAACTCGGCCGGCTACAAGACATTGTTGTTAATGGATGCCTATTTAGGCTATAACCAAATCCCAATGGCCACGGGCGACAAACATTGCACTGCCTTCATGACCCGCTCGGGAAATTATTACTACAACGTAATTCCCTTTGGACTAAAGAACGCAAGGGCAACTTATCAACGTATGATGAACCGGGTGTTCCACAAACAGATTGGAGACATGCTCGAGGTCTACATGGACGTCATGATCGTCAAATCCCGAGCATACACCGATCATGCAGCACATCTCAAGGCTGTCTTCGCCCAAGCAAGACAATGTAAAATGAGATTCAACCCCGAAAAATGCACGTTCGGAGTCAAGGCGGGGAAATTCCTCAGGTTCTACCTGACAGAACGAGGAATTGAAGCCAATCCCGACAAATGTCGAGAATTCTCCAACCTCCCGACTCCCATGTCGAAGAAATCAATGCAAGTCATGAACGACATGCTCACGTCACTGTCCCGTTTCGTTGCAAGATCCGCTCAGCACGCCCTCCCTTTCTTCAGACTCCTTCGCAAAGAAGCATCCTTCGAATGGACTGAGGAATGTGAACGAGAACTGCGCAACTTAAAACAAAGTTTATCCCAACCCCCCGTGTTGTCTCGACCAGTCGACGGGGAGCCATTATTCCTATACTTGGCCATCTCGAACGAAGCCATCAGCGCGACTCTCATCCGCGAGACCACCGACGGGCAGAAACCCGTTTATTTCACGAGCAAAGCCCTACAAGAACCTGAGGGCAGATACCAACAGATAGAAAAAGTGGCCATAGCCCTCGTCAATGCAACAAGGAGAGTCAGAAACTACTTTCTGGCCCACACGGTCATCGTACGAACTGACCAACCGGTGAAACAACTCTTAGGTCAACCTGACATGGCGGGCCGAATGTTGAAATGGTCCTTAGAGCTCTATGAATTCGACATCCAGTACGAGAGCAGGAAAGCTCTAAAAGCACAAGCCCTGGCCGACTTCGTCGCGGAAATGACCGCTCACGACCCGCCCGCAGGGAAAGAGCACAAATGGACCATCTTCGTCGACGGAGCCTCTAGCTCGTCCGGAAGCGGCGCGGGGATCCTTCTGGAAAATGAGGAAGGCGTAGTGATCGAACACTCGTTAACCCTCTCCTTCCCTACATCAAACAACCAAGCAGAGTACGAGGCCCTGCTCGCAGGACTAAGAATAGCCAAGGACCTGGGAGCCCGCGAGATACAAATCTTCACGGACTCACAACTCGTTGCTTCCCAAGTCCAAGGGAGTTACCAAGCTAAAAACGACAACCTCGTCGAATACTTAAACTTAGTCAAAAAACACATGACAAAGTTTGACCGAGCAGAAATATCACACGTCCCACGCGGACAAAACACAAGGGCAGGCATATTGTCCAAACTTGCAAGCACGAGAAAGAAGGGCGGGAACAAATCCGTCATACAAGAATCCCTGTCACGCCCGAGCATTGAGAGGTCCTCGACACCAATCGAGGTATACGCTATAGGGGACGCCTCGTCCTGGATGACCCCGGTGTACAATTTTCTGACAAAGGGCGAACTCCCCTCGGACCAGACAGAGGCGACCATCACGAAACGACGAGCATGCTCCTACGTGGTGCTCGAGCACAAACTATACCACAGGGGATTCTCCATTCCCCTCCTGAAATGCATCGACAAATCCACAGTCCCTGAGGTATTACGGGAAATACACGAAGGGATCAACGCCCAACACATGGGCGGTAAGTCCCTGGCGAGGAAAGCCCTTCGGGCGGGGTACTATTGGCCGACGATGCAGCAGGATGCCAAGGAACACGTTAAGAAGTGTGACAAGTGCCAGAGGCACGGAGACATGCACCTCGCTCCCCCTCACGAGCTGAGCATACTGTCATCCCGCTGGTCGTTTGCATGGTGGGGGATGGATATCCTCGGACCTTTCATGCAAGGAACTTATCAAAACAAGTTCCTCATTGTGGTCGTGGATTACTTCACGAAATGGATAGAGGTCGAGGCTCTTGCAAAGATCACCTCGCACAACATCCTCTGTTTCTACAAAAGAAACATCCTCGCCAGATTCGGGATCCCGAGAGCACTGGTCACCGACAACGGCACCCAATTCACCGATCACGGATTCCAGAACTTCGTCACCAAACTAGGAACCAAACAACACTTCACCTCGGTCGAGCACCCTCAAACCAACGGGCAAGCCGAGGCCGCTAACAGAGTCATCCTTCGAGGACTCAAACTCCGGCTCGGCGAAGCTAAAAGAGGTTGGGTCGAGGAGTTGCACAGCGTCTTGTGGGCGTATCGCACCATGCCCCATTCCACGACAGGAGAGACCCCTTTTCGACTAACATACGGCACCAAAGTCGTCATCCCAATAGAAATCAGGGAACCCTCCAGGCGGACATAAACTACCCTCGACGAAGAAATGAACGACGAGGCACTCAGGGACGAACTCGACTTAGTCGAGGAAATTCGATCGGGGGCAGCCCTGCGCGAGGCCACCCTAAAACAACGAGTGGTCTTGCGTCACAATGACAAGGTCATTAAACGCGAGTTCGAGATCGGCAGTCTGGTATTACGAAGAAACTAGAAAGACTCCCGCGAAGGGAAATTGGCCGTAAACTGGGAAGGGCCTTACCGCGTCCATGGCACCACAGGTACCGGGGCATACTACCTCGAGCAACTAGACGGAGAACCATTGCCACGACCCTGGAACGCTGCTAAACTAAAGCAGTATTATAGTTAAAAAACCCTTAACACTAAGGACTCTCATCGTCGAACATCCACACCCAGTCAACGGAGAGAAATGTCTCGACCACGTAGATAGGCCAAGGTACGGGCCCAATCTACGCCCAAACGACATAACGCCGTTCAGCCAAACGAGCACGAACGACAATGCCCGACATGGACACCTCAATCGAGCTCCATCATCGAAGTACCCACATGGAAGAACACCCAGCTCACGATGGGCAGTTCACGCCATGGGCAAGCGACCCCGATCTGGGTCATACGCCTGAGCAAGCGGCTTTACTCCGCACGACCGACGCATTTCGAAGTACGTCGGACCACCAAATAGGTTGAAAGAATCTCCACTCGAGGACGTAACTTAGCCAAATCTCGCCACAAAAGTAACAGCCGAGCACAAGCGTGACTCGGGGACGTAACTTCGGCAAATTTTGCCACAAAAGTAACAGCCGAGCACAAGCGTGACTCGGGGACGTAACTTAGGCAAATTTTTCCACAAAAGTAACATCCGAGCACAAGCGTGACTCGGGGACGTAACTTAGGCAAATTTCGCCACAAAGTAACAGTCGAGCACAGGCGAGACTCGGGGACATAACTTAAGCAAACTTTATCACAAATATAAAAACTTAGACACGAGCAAATATTAAAGGTCGAAATAAACACCCATTTAAAAACTCGTAAGCACAAAACAAATAAAAATAAACCGACCAAGAAGGTCGGCGATGTTCAGAAATTACAGGCTATGGCGCGATGGCCGAAAGAAATTTGAAACGGGCACGCAGGCCCCAAAAATATGCTCGGGCACGCAGGCCCCAAAAAACAACTACCAATAAACAGGCGCGCAGGCCCGACCAGAATTCTGCGGCTAGACTTCCCCGGAGCTACCAACATCCACGACAGGAGACTCAGGAGGAGGCACGACCTGGTCGTCGATGATCTGGGACACGAAACCCACTCCCTTGGTATTCATGCCCGGATTCAATAAAGTGAGCTAGCTAACCGCGGCCTCAAAACCATCTGCTAAGGCACCAACACAGTCTGTCTCGAGGAGATGGATGCGCGCGACCAGATCCGAGCGACTCTGCAAGGGGGTTGTCTCCTCCGACTCATCTTCAGCGGGAAGCATGGCGGCCTTCAGATCCTCGACTTCTTTAGACGGACGCTCGTTGTCGGCCTCCAAGCATTCCCGGTCCAGTCGAAAACAGTCCCTCTCCTCGGCGATCTTCCCCAAGTTTTCCTTCTCCACGGCCAGCAGCTCGGCTTGCTCGCGGAACATCTCCTCAGATTGCTCCAGAGTAGCCTTCAACTTACGAGAGCTGGAAGCGAGGGTAGCTTTCTCCATCTCCAGTTCCCTGACGCGGTCAGAGGAGTCCGACCCCTTCTCAGCGAGGACAACAGCCATCTCGGCCATCTTGACCATCCCGACCATATTGGAGGCCAGATGTTTTCTTTGACTTTCTTTGTTTAGCCTCCTGATGGTCTCATCCTCCTCGGCACTCACTGTCAAGGGAAACCCCTCGAAGAAACCTTCCTCTTTAAAGCAGGGGGGCAAGTTAAAGGCCCTCACCGCGACAGACTCGTCGCTGACTTCCGACTGGTTCTCTACCCTGTTTCTCTTCCTCGTTAGCAGCTCAGTGGGTTGCTCGACGTCAGGGGAACCCTGGGACCCGCTAGAAGCGTCGCCTGAACTGGTCGGCGGGCCCATCCTCGTTGCCTGTGGAGCTCGCACCAACCTTCTGTTTATTTTCTTGTCCTGAGTCAGCTTTAAAAGCCTCTCCTTTCGTCAGGACATATTGCCTGCAAAGAAGAAAACCCGGGTTAGTTACGAGCAAGTTACAAATAAAGAAAATAGAACAAAACTATAATACAAAAAGCAACCTAGTAGGTCCACGGCCTGCCCGTAGGACTGGCACTCGATAAGCGCCTTGGTATCTATAGGACGGGCCTCGAAGGTCGGGTAACCTTCCTCGTCAAGAATGTCTTTCCCCTCCCTCGTGACCCACTGGGAAGGGAAGAAGCTGTCAACATACTTGCAAAGGGTACCATAGGCTTCCTCAACCTCGACACTCATCCCTCCCGCGGGCGTATGGTAGTGCCTGGTACCATGCTCGTAATGGCGCGAGCACCAATGCAACGGGAACTTGGATATACGCCCCAACACCGGGCGACCCTCGTCGTCCATAAGAGGCTCCTCATTCTCGTCGGCCACTGCGGTATCCTCTTCATATATAGAATCCAGAGCAGTCTGGGTGATCGGCCACACGACATACCATTTTTCCTTGAAACCCCGGACCGAATCCATGTACATCCTGAACAGTCTCTTCGACTGTTTAAGGGAAACCCAGCTATGCCTGCCTCCTCGAGACTGGCGTTGCAAGTGAAAAACTCTGAAGAAGAGAGGAATGGTCACCTCGATCCTTAAGAAGCGACATGTCAGCTCGAACGCCCGAAGAAAGGCGATCAAATTGGGGTGAAGCTGCGAGGGGGCTAAGTCCAGATGGTAGAATACCCCTATCTGGAAATCACTGAAAGGGAGCTTAAGGCCGAGGTCCTTGAACGCGATTTCATACATGGGAAAACCATACTCAGAGAACTCCGAGCAGATCCGCGCGTCGAGAGATGGCCTTGTGATGACAAAGTTCTTCTGGAAGCCCGGTTGACTACCGCCGTGTTCGACGATAGTATAGGCGCTACGACTACGACGACAATATGCCGAGGCAATCCCTCGGGGCTTGGCACCCACCCAATCCAGCGAAGGATCATCAACGGTATCAACTATAGTTACATTTTCCTCGATACTCTGGTCCTCGACCTCATTATGCCCCGAAGTCTCCGGTTCGTCAGCCATTTACCTGCAAAGCACAGGAAACCGGTGAAATTCGAGAGCAAATCCTTATGCTCGCCATAACCGACGGGAAGTAGAGCACGATAAGCCAAGACACACTTCGTGCGCGTTAAAATGTTGAGGACTCGAACAAGATCCTGGTTTCGCCTCCCCGACTCTAAGGTGCCACGACGAGTTGTCCTACATACTTCCTAATGGGCCAACATCCCGGCCAGCCATGGGTACGCCGACCTAAATTACGAATGCGACCGGCAATATCATGAATCCTAAACCTAGAACTATGGGTTTACCGGGCAGTATCATAGAATTATGCGCCCAAAACCATGAAGGTCCCGGGCAGCATCACGAGTCACATGCCTAAAGCTATGAGTTTACCGGGCACAAACATGAACATACCGGGCACAAGCATGAATGTGCCGGTCACAAACATGAAGGTACCAGGCGCTATTCCTAGATGTGGGTTTCTAACATCCAAATAACGGAAAAATCACCTACAACATAGAAAAATATGAGGGATAAGCGCTTACTTGGAAGTTAAGAAGGAGGTACGGCAGCGGTGGAGAAAATCAACGGAGGAAGGTACGGTAATCTTGCGAAGTTATAGAGAAACAGCGGCAACAAAGGCAAAGGAAGAAGGAGAAGCGCGAAGAGGAAAAACAAATTATGGGACCCAAGGATCCTATTTATAGGGATGACGTGGAATACGAAACGTCACCCCGGGGAACCACGAACTTCCCCTCCTCGACGTCTACTCCCCTAGGCAATGATGGCCCTACTCTCGCTAGGTTGGTGTCACGGTTCCCAAGGGTTTCCTCGTGTACCCAACGAACACAGCCCGCGAGGAATCCCTCGAGCACGCATCAGCAAGGACTGCGCCATGAACACAATTCATGGGAAACTTCTCGAGCAGTCACGGGGAAGCAAATATCCTGGGCCAGGCATCAGACCCCATGGAAAAGGCGAGCCGATGTCAAGTCATAACTCATGCTCCAGGAGCCATGACTTGAGGGGCTCCTGTTCTGGACTGGGCCCGCCCTGGCCCAAAAGCAAGAGCGAAGGCCCAATCCAAGCAGCTCCTCGAGGAGAGCGCACCCGAATATTCCCGCCAGCGCGCTCGACCACCGACTGCAGCCGTGCCCTCTGTTGCCCATGGACATGGTGTCCTCGACCACGAGAACTCCAGCTTGAGCCCAGCTCGAGCACTCTCCTCGTAGGGCAGATTCTGACTGTTACCAAATCACCTGAACTCTAGAAAGACCGCGTCTTCGTCCCTCCTCATTTCTCGCAGAGCATCACCAGGAAGGAGACCTCATGCGGGTCCCCACTACACACGTAGAACTTGGCAGTTCCTTTATTGGGCCAGTTCTGGTCGGCCCAATGAGGGGACCTTGGCCCCGTGCTGGGGGCTATAAATACCCTTTGTGCCTAGAGGGTCAAGTATTCATCTCTTACCCATACATACGCTTTTTGCCTGCTTATTCTGTCACTCATTTTAGCATCGGAGTGCCTTGCAGGTACCCCCCCCCCCCCCCCATTTCACTCAACTTCTGCTCGGAGCTAGTCGTGACGGTCCAAGTCTGATCAGGTAAGATCAAAAGGCAAAGCAATCACAAGTTCAAGTCCATTTGTGATCAAGAGGGCATAATACATGAGGTGGTACCACCTTATACACAATAGAAAAATGGTGTTTCCAAATGGAAGTATCAATCGATTATGAACATGGTGAGAAGCATGTTGAAAGGGAAGAATTTTCCAAAATAATCATGGGGAGAATATGTGTCACGGCTGGATATTTGTTTAATAGGTGTCCGAAAAATAAGCTTAAAAGATAACACTCGAATAAGCTTGGTCCTATTTGAAACTAAATATGATTCAATTGAGACTACTTGGCCGGGTGGCGTATCGATATGTGTCAGATCATCTAAGAAAGAAACTTGATGACAAGGGAGATAAAATAATACTTGTAGGGTGTCACTCCACCAGTGGTTACACGTTATATGATGCAGAAACCAAAAGGATTGTGATCAACTGAGACTTTTTTCAAGAAAATTAAATTAGTGCAGTAGAGTAAAACCGGTTGCACTAATATGTCAACCGGTTACACTAGTGAAAAGTCAGTTTCAAGAAAGTGCATAACCAGCCCCTGTTGAAGCCTGAATGGAAGAAAACGTGAGAAGATTAACAAGGCAAAGAGATTTTCCTCCAAGACTCCAAGATAACAAAGTCATTGACGATGGTGATTTCGTCCATTAAGTACTTATTGATGAATCTGAACCCGATAAAACGAAGGAGACTTTGAGAGATCCAAAATAGATTTGTGTATGAATGGGAGCTGGAATTGATTGAGAAGAACTAGGCTTGGGAGTTAATTAATCTACCAGAAGAAAGAAGCCAATTGGTGTAAGATGGGTGTACAAAGTAAAGGAAAATCCCAAGGGTGAAATAATCAAGCATATTATTCGATTAGTATCAAAGGGATTTTTTCAAAGAGAAGGCATATACTTTGTGAAGAGGTATGTGCACCAGTGGCTAGAATTGAAACCATTAGGATAGTTTTTAGTATTGTAAATAACAAAAATTGATCCATCTACTAAATGAATGTTAAATATGCATTTTTGAATGAACCACTTGAAGAAGAGGTTTATGTAGAACATCCCCTTGATTTTGTTGTGAAAAAACAATATTTGAAGTTCTACAAACTGAAGAAAACATTGAATGGTTTGAAATCGGCCAGCTCCAAGAACTTGGAACAAGGAGATTGGTGGTTTCTTGAAGGAAATTAGCTTTAAGAAGTGTGTATCCGAACATGGTGTCTAAGTGAAGAAGGATAAAAATGAAGGGGTGATAATCCTTTGTTTATAGGTAGACGATTTGTTAATAATGGACAGTGATGAAGAATTCATCTCTAGGTTCAAGGGTGAGCTTATGAAGGAGTTTGAGATGACCGATATTAGCCTCATTACATACTTCCTTGGTATTGAGTTTTACAATTTCATGAAGGGACTGCTCATGCACCAAAGAAGGTATACACTTGAGATTTTGAATAAGTTTGAAAGGGAGAATTGTAATGAGGCCGTTACTCCAGTTGAACCAAGGACGCAATTATCGAAAATTAAGGAAGATCAAGATGTTAGTCTAACTCAGTATAGGAGGTTGATTTGATCCTTGCGTTACTTATGTAATACACGATCAAATTTGATGTTTAGTGTCGATATTGTGAGTAGATTCTTAAAGAGACCTAAGGTGACTCACTTTGCAACAGTCAAGAGGATTCTAAGATACGTTAAAGGATTCATTAGGTGCAGATTTTTTTCCCTTAATGGACAATGGCAGAAAATGCAATTTACGCAGTTTTACCAATTCTAATTGGTGCATAGATATAGATGATAGAAAATCTACAACTGGATACATCTTTATGTTCGGAGAAACACTAATCTCATGGTGTTTAAAAAAGGAACTAGTAGTGGCACTCTCTTCTTATGAGACCGAGTACATTGTCGCTTCGTTTTATGCATGCCAAGCCGCATTGTTTATGAATTTGTTGAAGTAGCTTGGCAGCGAATAGGGTGACACTATAAAGTTTATGGTTGATAATGTTTCTGCTCTAAACCTTGCTAAGACCCTCATTGCACATGGGAGAATAAGGCATATTAAGATGACATTTCACTACTTTGGAGAACTTATTAGTGAAGGAAGGTTGAGATTGGGGTATGTCGTACCCAAAATTTTCCCTACCTTTTACTTTTGTCTGGCTTGGACTTTGCATCCCATCTGCACCATCTTCACTAGGTTGTTTGCATATCATGCATCTCAGGGAATTAGGCACTTGGGTTTAAATCTTTAGGGTTGTGCCATCCTTATGTTTAATTTTGGTTTGAGGTTTCTTTATCAGGTAAAAAAACAAGTTCATTTGGGTCTTGAGTTGTGGATTATAGAATGAAGTTTTGAGGTATTATGGATTTCTTTCTCATCATGTTACAAGGTTGTTTCTCATTAAATTTCCTCAGAGCTTGGATTAGGGTTTATTTACCTATTGTTTGTCAAGATACTAGGGTTTTGGATCCCTGGTTGTTGTGAGATGTTTCTTTCACCTGCCTCAAAGATAACTCAAGAAAAAGTGTATGTCTTCCTTCATGCTTAGGTTTTCCCCGCACTTCAAGTTTTCTTCTTAAGATCTCTAAGTCACTAAGTCAAGATTTTGAAGTTTAAATGGATGAACATGGAATCCAGGCACAAGAAATGAGGTTGGAGGTTCATGATAATCAGGGCGTTCTTGTCTCCTCAGGCACTTGTCGTTTTAATGGAAGAAATTTTAGACTTAAATTTGAAGGAAATTTGTGATTTGGGATCCTTTCAGGTGATTGTCTTGAGTTTCATTCGAGTTTTTATCATCACTCAATTTATGCGAGGTCCACCTTGGTTCAAAGTCATTTTCTAAAGTGACTTGTATTAAGCATATGCGTCATTAAAGGAATTTAAATCACAATCTAAGATTCAAATGTTATTCAAGTTTCAAACAAAATTAAAGAGTTGTCTCACTTCCATACAAAGTTCATCATTCATAAATTTCAAGGAAATATCATCCATTACATTTTTGTGGGTAATTTACAAAGCGGGTTATGATTTGAGATACAAGTTACAATTATTTTGTTTATAAAAAGGAAAGAAAGGTTTGTTCTTCAAATTTTCTTTGCTTCATCTTCAAGCAACTTGCCCATACTCCTTGCTAGCCATGGCCTTTTCATCTTTCAACCTCGCTTTGGCTGTCCAATCCTTATTGATCATGAAACAAGAAAGAGAAAAAGTTAGCAAACATCAATATGTGAAAAAATTCCAAACAATAACTAATTTTTAAGAAGGAATGTTCATTTCATCATTAGGGTTCCATTTGGAATCAGAAATTTAAAGGGTTTGTTTTCAATCATGGGCCATCTTCTCCTATTTTGCAAATCACAAAAGTTTGTACTTTGGTTCACAAAAGGAAAAGAAATTTACAAACGATATTGCTCCAAAACTAGTAAAAATAGCAGGCAACTTGAAATCAAAACTGCAAGCAAAACAGGAAAATAACAACTGCTAAACAACAGTAGCAAAACTGCTAAACAGCAGCAGCAATAGCACAAAGCTGCCAAAATGGTCAAAACAAATTTACTACAAAAGAAAAGTCAAAACTGCCAAATATACACACCGTAGGCAGCAACTCAACAAACAGCAAGCAACAACCGCACCAAAAAAATGTCCAACAACAGCACAAAAGCTAAAAACATCAGCTGTAATAAAACAACTGCCCAAAGCAAGCGCACCAACCCTCAACAAACAGCAGCAAATACAAAACAGCAAGCAACAATAGCAAGTACAAACAGTAGCAAACTGCTAAACAGGCCATAACCAAACAAAACAACCAAAAACTAGCAAAAACAACAACAGTAGCAAAGCAGTGTAAGCTATCAAATAGGTAAAGCCCTATTTGCATCATTATTTTCCTAAAATGCATACCCTTCAGAAATTGTGTAAAAAGCAGGATAGCTTTACATCATAGAAAGACAAAGAGGAAAAGAGTAGGTATAGAAACGTATCACCTAACCAAAACAGTCCACAACATGTCAAAAATCAGCCCTACACATTGCTGTCCAAACTTACTTCATCTCCATCTATTGTCATCACAAACAAGCCAAGCATATCAATCCAAGTTTTGCACCAAAAATGACAAAAAATAAAACCTGCATCCTAAAGTACAAAGTCAGCATACCAAGAATGTTCAAACTTCACCATATTTCCCCCCAATTTCCACCTTCCATCTGCTATAAAAACAGTAGAGAATGGCCATAAAGAAAGAGATTTACCAAGAAAAAGACCAAGGGTTACATACAGAAAACTCTCAAAAAGCTTATACACAAATTACTCATGCATAAAATCACCAAAACCTCTACACAAAAATCATATCACTCTCCTTACCAATACTGCAAGAGCTAGTTGCCATTACCCTAACCATATCATTCCATAAACTGAAATGAAAAACACTTTACTGTCAATTTGCAAGCGACAACAACATCGCATTTACAACAATAATGCAACAACAACACAACTGAAACATTAAGGAAAAACCGCGAGAAGGTAGCTCTGCTATGCTGCAAAACAATGAAGTTCCAAGTCTTCCCCCAAGCCTTAAATTTTTCTACATGCAATTAAGGATTATAAGCATCAGTAATAAGTTTCCATGAATCAGAACATTAAAGAGGAGCGAATTAGAGCAATTACCCTCGATTTTCTTTACTATCTCTGCGACATTTGATTTTGAAACCTTCGGACTAGCTCTGAGCTTGTAAGTAGTTTATAAATTCCTGAAATTGTTGTGTTGCCATGCCATTACACGCATTATATTCTTGTTTATTTTATTGCTCATAAAATTCAGAAATCAAACAGAATCTCTTGGTTGTTACGCGTACCTGTAATCAAATCGTTTTGTTGTTGTCGCTATTTGATTGCATAGGCTGAAACAGGGCGTTACTTCCTTTTAGAACCATGAGTTTGAGCTTGAAAAAACAGAAAGATCTGAGGAGGCCGCGAAGATGCCGATATTCATGGAAACCCCAATCGAATTCTCCGCTCTGTTCAGATTCATCTTTTGATGTGCAAATTGAAGGATAACCGTGAGGATTCAAAGTGATTTAATTTATGGAGAACGAAGAAGAGATGTGTAGGTGAGCGAAGGTCGAAGGAATTCGAAGAACATGCGAGAAAAGGGTTGGGAGAAGACACCATCGCGAGAGAGAGTGGCACTGTGAGAGAGTGTTTCACCGCGTTTACTTGAGTGAGAACGACAAGAATAAAGAGAGACATGAGCGTCGAGATATCGTCTGGACCCCTCTGACCCGGTCCGGCCCAACATATATCTTTTTTTATTTTATTTTAAAAATAATAATAATAATAATAATTTCAGTCTTTTTTTTTTGTTTGGGCCTGACATGTTTCTCTCCCTTTAGCTCAGCAATTTACTATAGTTCACCACCATATCCTGCTTTACACCCTTTACTTTAATTCACTTAGCTAAATTTCAATTTTTTTCTTATTTTTATAATTTTATTTTATTTTTCTTAATTTTATAATTTTTGATTAATTAATTTAACCTTAGAATTAAACCAGTAACTTTGAGAATTTTTTTCTTTTTTGTTCTAGTTCCATCAATCATTTTTTAGTAGCGTTTCTTAACATGATAAAAATAACAAAAAGATATTTAGAATTAGATTTTTAAATTTATTTTAATATTTTCTTTACTAAAAAATCACAAACAAATATATATATTAAAATACTTTTAGAATTAGATTTTTAATTTTCTTTTAATATTTTCTTTACTTTAAAAATAAAAAAATATTAGAAAAATTTAGAATTAGGTTTTAATATTTATTTTCACAATAAAGTCAAAAAATATTATAGTACTATTGTTATTTAACTTGATAAGAAACAGTAAAACATTTAAAATGTAAGTTTCTTTATCTGAACGTTTAAAACCTTGATACCATACTCCCTTAGGTAGCTCTATGAGGCGATTAAATCCTGTTTCGATTGCTTTATGTCGAAGTAGACTTTTAGCTCACCACTGTACATGACAACATTAGGATATTTCTTAGTCTCCCTCTTAACTTTTTTCTTCTTTTGTAATTAAAACTTATCCTTCATAAATCGAAAATCCAAAAATATTTAATCATTATTTGAATTCATTTTAGAACTCGCAAAACACTTAACCAATCAAAACTTCCCCAAAGGGCATTTTATCTCCATTATACCGTAATACAGGCTGTGCATATTGCTAGAATATGTGTGTTAACGTCGCCCACTAAACAACACTAACAAATTAACATTTTCTAGAAGAACTATGGTGTTCTGATTCGTTCACTAGATACGTAGGAAAAGGGTTGCGAGACCCTCACGAACGCACTAATAAAAAACCATTTCTTCCCTTAGAAAGTATAGAGGTAGATAAACACACCCTTAGAAGAAAACAAACAAAACGGACACTGTTGAGTACAACGAATGTGAGGGGTGCTAATACCTTCCACTTGCATAATTGACTTCCTTACCCCTTCTCTTGGTCGCAAGACCATCTTATCCATCCTCTTGTGGTTTTCTCGATATTCCCCCTTCCTTCGGGATAAATAAAGTTTGGTGGCGGCTCTGGGTTTTCTTCCGGTAGCTTCAACTGGAGACTCTGCTGGGGACTTTCTTTTGCGAGTCTCTCCTAGTTTTATTTATTTGTCTCTTTGGGTGTTTACTTATTTGCTTTATTTTGCTTTACTGTTTTATTTCTTTATTGCTTTATTATATTCTTTTGTATATATTGCATTATATTGTGACTACTCACATATTTTGGATATTGTTGTGATGTTGGGTTGGCTGTTTACATTTGATAAGTCTTATACCCGGACTTGGGTTATAATTAGGAGTAGGACGGATGGTATAGTCATGCTAACTTTGAGGGAGTAATCCCGAAGAAGGAGGCATGAAAATCCCCCACTTAGTGGAGGTCCCCTTGAAAGTATCAATGTTTACCGAGTAATTCGGAAGACATTGTTGCTTTTGACCTGGGAACTCGAGAAGTTGAGGCCCGTAGAACCATCAACCCATCCTGACCTTTTTAGGTGTAGTGCGGAGACTATAACAGAGTAATCCGAAAGTTGTTATCACACGATGCTTCACTCGGACGAGTTTTTCCTACGAATATTACTAATTACTCAGTAATTGGAACGTCGGTAACATCCAAAGGAAGATGTAGACTCTGAGGTTTCCCTAGAACCTTGTTCGGAAGGTGATAAACCCCCTAGTACATACCTTATGGGTGGTTACTTTGACTCCATGCCTGTGACGTCGGACTTATGATCCTGTTACTTTCAGCTTATGCAAAGGACTACATAGTGGTTATCCTGAATATGTGGAGCTGAAACTTCATGCCATAGCATACCATGACATCATACCATCATGTATATACATCTCATATCTAAGGAATTCCAATGATAAGTCTCGTTGGTCGAGCTTTCCAAAAATGAAAACAAAAATTTAAAAGATAGACGAGTCTTTAGATTTCCTCGGAAATAAAGATAAAATATTCATTCATACTATCATGCATTCATTATTCACAACAAAAACTTATTGGGGTCCCTTTTCCATCAGACTTCAGTAAATAGTAAAGACGACTTCTCCACATCTCTACCGTACAAGAATCAACCAGTGAAAACTTATGGATCTTTTTGAAGGGAATCAGAGTGCTCTCCGCCGGGATATGGACACCATGGGCACTCACATTGATCAACTTATGGAAACCCTTCATGCTGTTATCAAGGGTCAAGAAGAGCTACATCAAAGTGTTTCCAAGCTTGCTATCGCTGCTCCCTCCACTTGTGCTAATGGAAGGAATGATGATGCAAATATTGAGACCCCTATCGGAGCTCCTCATAATGATGTTGATGATCATCACGATGTCATTGCTCTTGATGAACCCCAGGTGAATCTTGCCGCTGGATTGGCTGAAACTGCAAAGATGTACCATGCTCTAGAAGAGTGTCTCAAAGCCATGGAGGTTATCAAGACTTCTGGATTCAATACTGCCGCAATATGTCTCGTACCTGGGGTAGTTATTCCTCCTAAATTCAAGGTTCCTGATTTTGAAAAATACAAAGGCACTTCTTGTCCAGAGACTCATCTTCGTTCTTACTGTTGCAAGATAGCGGCCTATGCTAAAAATGAACCATTTCTTATCCACTTCTTCCAAGATAGCTTGACCGGGGCACCGTTAGATTGGTATATGAAACTAGAAAGAACTCATGTCAGTACTTGGGGAGAACTTGATGATGCCTTTTTGAAACATTACCATTACAATACTGCCATAGCTTCTAGTCGTACTCAGCTTCAAGGGATGATACAGAAATCTGAAGAGTCATTCAAAGAGTACACTCAAAGATGGCATGAACTGGCTGCAAGGTACCAACCTCCTCTCTTGGATCTTGAACTGGTTGATTTTTTTATGGGTACTCTACGAGGTCCTTATCTCCAATAAATGCTCAGCAATACCTCTACTTCTTTCTCTGATATGGTAATTATTGGAGAACATGTTAAAACTTGTATTAAGGCTGGAACGACCCAAGGTGTCCCTAACAATACCAACAAAAATACTGGTATTAGTAGAAATTTGTTTTCTGGTTTCATCAAGAAGAAAGAGGGTGAGACTAATGTTGTCACCATCAACCAAGGAAAAGCTCCTGCATATCCTCAAGTTCAGTTTCTTTATTTTCCAACACTTACTGTCGTTCCTAATCAATTTGTTCCTCAAGTGTATGTTGCTACAACTCCAGCACCCTGGATGGCCCAACAACGGCCTTTCACTCCTCAACCACAGTATCTTCCATAAAAACAATTTGCATCACCTCCAACTTATCAACAACAGAATCAACAACCTCAATGTCTGAGAGCTCCACAAATACAAATAGCGCCTGAAATAATATTTGATCCCATTCCTATGTCCTATGCTCAGCTTCTCCCTCGGTTACTTGCCAATCAGTTGGTTCAACTACTTGAACTTGGTCCACCACCTAATCCTCTCCTCAGGAGGTATGACATTAATGCTCATTGTGAGTTTCATTATAGATCCCCAAGCCAGACGATTGAGAATTGTAGAGCATTCAAATGTAAAGTTCAAGACTTCCTCGATGCAAAGGCCATCAATTTCATACATGTTGGTCCCAATATTCATGATAATCCCATGCCTCCTCACCCAGGGGCAGCGGTCAATGCTATTGAAGAAAGTAGTGAATAGACTCTGGTAACCAAGGTTAACGAGATCAAGATGCCATAAGAATTGTTAGAGAACATTTGTTGGAGCACGAGGTGCTACAGGAACTCCATGATTTTTGTTTAAGATGTTCCTATAAACCTGAAGAGTGTACTAGTTTGAAGACGACTATCCAAAAGCTAATGGATGAAGGTTTCCTACTGATAGAGAAGATCGTTCGAGAAGAAGTGATTGATGTCTTAGAAATTCCTTATAATCCGAGAAGCATCTCAGCAACAATAGGTACCCCGTTGACAATTCAGGCTCCTACTGCCCCATTAATGATTCAAGCTCCCTCTACCCCTGCAACAACTCAAGCTCTTATTCCTCCTTTATGTAACAACTCAAAGGCAGTTTTGTGGGAGTATATTGTAGTCTATATTCTTGGGAAGAAATATGAGTGTCCTCTAGTGGCTGAAAAGAGTATTACTAACATTGCAAGAACCAATAACATGACTCGTAGTGGCAGGATCTTTTCTCCCCCACCACCGCCTCCCAAAGAAGCTAACAAAGTTGCTCTGGCTAAGGCTAGGGGGAAGAAAGTAATTGATAGTCAGCCTGAACCTTCTGTAGGACAAGAAGCATAGAAACTTTTGAGGATTCTTAAGTGAAGTGATTACAAAGTGGTGGATCAACTCAACCAGACAACGTCCAAGATCTCCATATTGTCTCTCCTCTTGTGCTCAGAGACCCACCGTAATGCTTTACTGAAGATTTTGTTTTCCGCCCATGTTACTCAAAATATCTATGTGGCCTAGTTTGAAGGGATCGTAACCAATATTGTTTGGGTTTCTGTGATGATGAGCTCTCGGTTGAAGGCATAGCCCACAACAAAGCGTTGCACGTTTCTCTGAAGTGTTTGGATACGGTTTTATCTCGGGTTTTGGTAGATACGGGTTCTTCACTCAACGTGATGCCCAAGGCTACTCTGTTTAAGTTTAATATGGATGGGGTAATTATGAGGCCTTCCACCCTAAGTGTTCTAGAATTTGATGGTTCAAGGAGATCTGTAGAGGGAGAAGTGGACTTGCTTGTCAAGATTGGTCCCCACACCTTCTATATGTCATTCTATGTTATAGACATTCGTCCGTCTTATACTTGCCTTTTGGGTCGCCCATGGATCCATGTAGTAGGAGTCATGACATCTACTCTTCACCAACGCCTGAAGTTCATTATAGATGACAAAGTTGTGGTTTATGGAGAAGAAGATGTAGTGATTAACAATCTGACAACCAACCGTTATATGGAAGTAGAAGGTGCGGTACAAAAGTTTCCCTTTCAAGCTCTGGAGATTGTTACTGTTGACAAGTTCCTCGTCATGGAAGGAAAGAAGTTTAAAGCCCCCATGGCCTCTTTGAAGGATGCCAAAGCCCTCATAGAATCTAGATCTCCCTATGATGGTTGGGGCAAATTGATTGAAGTACTTGAGAAGAAAGATCGTTATGGTATTGGGTATCAGCCATCGTCCTCTGTGCAAGCTGGTTTGGTTCCCCTCAAAGGAAAGCAGGTTTCCCTAATTTCTGAAGTGTTCATCAGTGCTGGTACAAGAAAAGAGGACAAGTGCTCTCAATAGATGATGAAGGTGACGATGAAGATGTTTCCAGATTTATCTATCCGATTGCGCCAGACCAGGAGCTCAACAATTGGACTGTTGTGGACATCCCTAAAGTTGTTTTCCTTGATGTGTAATTTTCTATTTCCATTAGGTCATCTGTCCTACCCAAGGCATAGCGACAACTTGTAGAAGGGGCCCCTTATGTTTCAATCTCCGTTTAAAATTGAATGAAAAATTGCACTTTCACATACAATTTTGTTCCCTGTCTTTTCTTTTACTTTTACTTTTTCAAAATAAAAATGGCAATACCTTTCCTTTCATATTCTAAATATTTTCTTTCACTTTATAAAATAAAACATGAAATCATAAGTCATGCAGATCTGTCTCGAATTCCATCGGAAATGATAGTGCTATGGTTCCTTATATCCTTGAGAATTCAGTTGACCATGCTGACGAAGATAGCGGGGAAGATTGTGAAGTCCCTAAGAACTAGGCAAACTCTTGAGACAGGAAGAGAAGGTCATCCAGCCATATCAGGAAGAGACAAAAGTTATCAATTTCGGTACTGAAGAGGTAAAGAGATAAGTCAAGATAGGTGCTGCCTTGCAAAGTAAAGAAAAGAAGGGATTGATTGAGTTGCTTCGTGAGCATGTTGACATTTTCGCCTAGTCGTATGAATACATGCCCGGTTTAGAAACTGATATAGTGATGCACAAATTGCCACTCAAGCCAGAATGTCCTCTTGCGAAGCAGAAGTCGAGAAGGACCAGACCTGACATGGCTTTGATGATCAAAGAGGAAGTTCATAAACAACTTGATGCAGGATTCCTATCTGTGATAAATTATCTGCCTTGGATTGCTAACATCGTTCCTATACCTAACAAAGATGGTAAGGTACGTATGTGTGTTGACTACCGAGATTTGAATAGAGCAAGCTCAAAGGATGATTTCCCGTTGCCTCATATTGATGTATTGGTTAATAATACTGCTTAGTCTTTAGTGTTCTCCTTCATGGATGGGTTCTCGGGTTACAATCAGATAAAGATGGCCCTAGAAGACATGGATAAAACAACTTTCACAACTCCTTGGGGTGCCTTTTGCTATAGGGTCAATGCCTTTTGGTCTAAAAAATGTTGGTGCGATATATCAACGTGCTATGGTGACTCTCTTTCACGACATGATTCATAAAGAGATCAAGGTGCATGTGGACGATATGATCGCGAAATCACAAACTGAGGAAGAACATTTGGTCCATTTGTAGAAGTTTTTTGATCGTCAATGAAAGTTTAGGTTACGGCTTAATCCTAACACGTGCACCTTTGGGGTTCGTTCAGGCAAGTTAGTTGGTTTTATCATAAGTCAACAAGGAATTGAAGTAGATCCGGACAAGGTAAGATCAATATAGGATATTCCAGCACCGAAAAATGAAAAAGAAGTACGAGGCTTTCTTGGATGGTTGAATTACATAGCCAGGTTTATTTCTCATCTTACTGCTACCTGTGAACCCATTTTTAAATTGTTACGCAAGAATCAAGATATCCATTGGGATGAAAGTTGTCAAGAAGCCTTCTAAAAGATTATGCAGTACCTTCAGAAACCACCAATACTCATACCTCCAGTTCCAGGGAGACTTCTTATCATGTACTTGACTGTGCTTGAAGGGTCTATGTGTTGTGTGCTCGAACAACATGATGAAACTGGACGAAAAGAACACGCCATCTATTACCTAAGAAAGAATTTTACTGATTGTGAATCAAGGTATTCGTTACTTGAGAAGACTTGTTGCGCTCATACATGGGCAGCTCGACATTTGAGGCAGTACATGTTGACGTATTCTACACTTCTGATATCTAAGATGCATCAGATAAAGTACATCTTTGAGAATACAGCACTTACAGGAAGATTGGCTCGATGGAAAATTCTTTTTTCTGAGTATGACATCCAGTACATCACACAAAAGGCAATCAAAGGTAGCATTCTTGTTGATCATCTCGCCCACCAACCATTGGAAGAGTATCAGTCAATGAAGTTCGATTTTCCAGACGAGGATGTTATGAAACTTGATGATAAAGAAGGACCCGAACCAGGGGAGTGATGGAGTCTCACGTTCAATGGTTCATCAAATTCCATGGGCCATGGCATTGGGGAAGTTTTGACTTCTCCATGCAACACTCACATACCTTTCACAACCAGTTTATGTTTTGATTGTACAAACAATGTCGCATAATATGAAGCTTGTGTGATGGGTCTTGAAGCATCCATTGATTTGAAGATCAAGATTCTCGAAGTTTATGGGGACTCTGCCTTAGTAATACATCAGGTACGAGGTGATTGGGATACACGACACCCTAATTTAGTACCATACCGGGATTACATATTAGAGTTGTTTCTTGCTTTTGATGAGATCACCTTTGAGCATATTCCTAGAGAAGTAAATCAACTGGCAGATGCTCTAGCACTTTAGCAGCAATGTTCAAAGTCAGTTATCCAAATCATGCACCCAATATAAGAATCTTTCGTTACAAGGAGCCATCACACGTTTTCCTTGCTCATTGTCTCACAATTGAAGACATGTCGGGTAAAAGCCATGGTATTTCGATATCAAAAGATATCTTGAGAAGCAAGAATACCCCGAGGGTGCTACAATTTGTGATAAGCACATTCTTAGAAGGTTAGCATCCAAGTTTTTACTGTCAAGAGGCATTATGTACAAAAGAAACTATGATTTGGTTATGCTCAGATGCGTGGATAGACACGAAGCCGAATCCATCATATGAGAAATTCACGAGGGCTCTTTTGGGACTCATGCAAGTGGACATTCCATGGCCAAGAAAATTCTACAAGCAGGTTATTTCTGGATGACGATGTAAAGTGACTATTGTGTATATGCAATGATATGCCACAAATGTCAGGTTTATGCAGACAGGATACACATTCCTCCCATCCCTTTAAATGTGATGACTTCACCATGTCCCTTTGCAATGTGGGGCATTGATATGATTGGATGGATCGAGCCGAGCGCTTCAAATAGACATAATTTCATTCTCGTTGCTATTGACTACTTCACCAAGTGGGTGGAAGTAGCTTCATATAAAAATGTACCAAGCAAGTCGTTACTCGCTTCATCAAGAAAGAAATCATATGTCGTTATGGAACTGCTAACAAGATCATCATTGATAATGGGTCGAATCTCAACAACAAAATGATGAAGGAAATGTGTGAAAAATTCATGATTGAGCATCATAATTCATCACCCTATCGACCAAAGATGAATGGGGCAATCGAAGCAGCTAACAAGAACATAAATAAGATCGTCTAGAAAATGGTTAGAACATACAAAGGTTGGCATGAGATGTTGCCTTTTTCCCTGCACGGCTATCGAAATTCGGTGCGTACTTCCACTGGGGAAACTCCTTTTTCACTAGTCTATGGTATGGATGCGGTGCTTCCAGTCAAAGTGGAGATTCCTTCATTGAGGGTCCTGATGGATACTAAACTTGATGAAGCTGGATGGATTCAAACAAGGCTCGACCAACTCAATCTCATTGAAGAGAAGCGCCTAGCGACCATTTATCATGGTCAATTATATCAACAACGTCTCAAGAGAGCATTTGACAAGAAGATTCGACCTCAAGAGTTCCACACATGCGACCTGGTCTTAAGTAATATTCTCACAATTCACTCTGATCCAAGAGGCAAGTGGAATCCCAACTATGAGGGGCCGTACATCGTGAAGAAATATTTCTCAGGAGGTGCTCTAATTCTGACAAACATGGATGGGGAATACGTTACACTTCTAGTCAATTCATAATCGATAAAAAAATACTATGCATAAAAAGACTTGCTAAGTCGAAAATATAAAAGGGCGGCTTAGGAAAAAGTTACGGATAAAAAAAAGGTAAAAAATAATAACCCACTAAGTTGAAAACCCGAAAGGGCGGCTTAGGCCACAACGGGTGTCCCGGTGGATTGAAAACTCGAAAGGGAAATCCAGGAAAAAATTAGGGACAAAAAGTGAGAGACTGCAGTTTGAAGACTCTTCGCGAATAAAAAGTACACCCTCCTAACACGGGATGGATCATTTAAACTATTATCTTTCAGAAGCACAACGCTAGGAAGATCCAGGATATGAGAATTATAACAATATCAGTTTTAATGGAAGTTCCAGATTTTCTTATTGTCATTTTACCTGTTGTATTTTATCTTTTCTTCGAAACTTCCTTATTTAGGAGTTTTCTCCGTGTACGAATGCATATTCACAGGCCAAACTCATTAATAAAAATTTGGCCTTATACCAAAAAAGTCTTTGTTATGTCCTTTTACTTTATTTTTCTATGCGAATTGTTATTTAAATTCTTTTTTAAGCATTGCATTGAAAACAATAAGCCAATAATAATCACAAGCTAATATGTGAAACACGACATTACATGGATATGAAGGCATCCCAAGGGAATGCCATGGCGTTCAAGTGTTTGTTTTTTTGTGCAGGTAGCAAGTCACAATGGTCACTTCGACCAAGATTTCATCCTCGTCACCTCCTTATAGACGGCTGGGCACCCGATTCTCCAACACTGAGAAACTTGAGGAATTTGATGAGATCAATGTCTCTACTCAGTCATTCACAAGAAGTCCAACATATGAAGAAAGTCAAATCAAGCTACTCCTCCTCAGCAAGAATCAATCCCCTGTGAACTCGACAAGGATATAACTCAATTCTCTCAGTTATCAAGCACCAATTTGTTTTGGTATCTCAAGACAATGGGCAACAGACACTAATGAGTCTAATATTTGGCAATTTTCATACAATAACCATCACTGCATATTACATTGCATCCTCAAATGCATAGCATATCAATGAATCATCATGCCACACTTTAAAATGCATATTGAAACATGAGCCAGGTTTGGTACCTTGCCCGAAAGCCCCAAATCAATCCCAAATCAACCAAACATCCCCACAAAGAATATCATCCTTATAATTCCCCATAAAAAAATTTCATTACACTACTAACCAAATAAGCCATGGTGCCAGTACATTGTACTTACCAACTCAATACTTACTTTATCTTCTAAGGTCATAGGTCGATCGTAGATATTACCTTCGCATTATCATTTTTTAAGGCCGTAGGTCACTCGTAGATCTTACCTTCGCATTATCATTTTTTAAGGTCGTAGGTCGGTCATAGATCTTACCTTCATGTTATCATTTTTTAAGATTGTAGGTCGCTCGTAGATCTTACCTTCACATTATCTTTTTTTAAGGTCGTAGGTCGTTCGTTGATCTTACCTTCGCATTATCTTTTTTTCAGGTCGTAGGCTGCCCGTAGATCTTACCTTCACATTATCTTTTTTTAAGTTCGTATGTCATTCGTAGATCTTACCTTCGCGTCAACATTTTTAAGGTCGTAGGTCGCTCATAGATCTTACCTTCACATTATCATTTTTTAAGGTCGTAGGTCACTCGTAGATCTTACCTTCGCATTATCATTTTTTAAGGACGTAGGTCACTTGTAGATCTTACCTTCACGTTATCATTTTTTAAGGTTGTAGGTCGCTCGTAGATCTTACCTTCGCATTATCTTTTTTTAAGGTCGTAGGTCATCCGTAGATATTACCTTCGCATTATCTTTTTTTAGGTCGTAGGTCACTCGTAGATCTTACCTTTGCATTATAATTTTTTAAGGTCATAGGTCGCTCGTAGATATACCTTCACGTTATCATTTTTAAGGTCGTAGGTCGCTCGTAGATCTTACCTTCATGTTATCATTTTTTAAGGTCGTAGGTCGCTTGTAGATCCTACCTTCGCATTATCTTTTTTTAAGGTTGTAGGTCATCCGTAGATCTTACCTTCGCGTCATCATTTTTAAGGTCGTAGGTCGCTCGTAGATCTTATCTTTGCATTATCATTTTTTAAGGTCGTAGGCCACCCGTAGACTTTACCCTCACATTATCTTCTTTTGGGTCGTAGGTCGTCCGTAGATCTTACCCTCACTTTATCTTTTCAGGGGTCGTAGGTCGTCCATAGATCTTACCCTCATTGTATCTCTCTTAAGGTCATAGGTCATCTGTAGATCTTGCCCTCATGTAATATTTTCTTGGGTCATATGCCGCACACCTGTCTCACCCTTAAAATATTCTTTCCCCTGAGTCGTTGATCATACGTTAATATTTACCCGTTGTCTTTACTTTTCTTTTGGGATGTGAATCCTACACGATAGATTCTCTGCTGTCTTCGAGTTTTACCCATCATCTTTAAGTTATCATTTTTTCAGTAATCCTGCTTTTAATCACCATAACATCGCCAACCTTATCTTTTCCGTCACATTAACACCCACTTTCTCGAGGATCTTGTATTGGCACCATTACTCCAGTACAAGCTATCATTACTCAACCACTTTTACCCATCAGGACCAGTTCATCTATAAATTCATTTTTATCATCCCCAGCAGACATCACAAACAAATAACACTCACACCATCTCTCTAGGACAAATTTCAGGTCCTGGTTTTTAATCATCTTCCACATTGAACTTTCGAAAGGCTGACTCCAATCTCATCTTCAGGTTTAAGATGATTAAATAGGGGCAGCTATAATACCCCAAATTTTCCCTACCGTTTACTTTTGTCTAGCTTAGACTTTGCATCCCATCCGCACCATCTTCACTAGGTTGTTTGCATATCATGCATCTCATGGAATCAGGCACTTGGGTTTAAAGCTTTAGAGTTGTGCCATCCTTATGTTTAATTTTGGTTTGAGGTTTCTTTATCAGGTAAAAAAACAAGTTCATTTGGGTCTTGAGAAGTGGATTGTGGAATGAAGTTTTGAGGTATTATGGATTTCTTTCTCATCAAGTTACAAGACTGTTTCTCATTAAATTTCCTCAGAACTTGGATTAGGGTTTATTTCCCTATTGTTTGTCAAGATACTAGGGTTTTGGATCCCTGGTTGTTGTGAGATGTTTATTTCACCTGCCTCAAAGATAACTCAAGGTAAAGTGTATGTCTTCCTCCATGCTTAGGTTTTCCTCGCACTTCAAGTTTTCTTCTCTAAGTCACTAAGTTAAGAGTTTGAAGTTTAAATGGATGAACGTGGAATCCAAGCATAAGAAATGAGGTTGGAGGTTCATGATAATCAGGGCGTTCTTGTCTCCTCAGTCACTTGTCGTTTTAATGCAAGAAATTTTGGACTTAAATTTGAAGGCAATTTGTGAGTTGGGATTCTTTCAGGTGATTGTCTTGAGTTTCATTCGAGTTTTTATCATCACTCATTTTATGCAAGGTCCACCTTGGTTCAGAGTCATTTTCTAATGTGACTTGTATTGAGCATATGCGTCATCAAAGGAATTTCAATCACAATCTAAGACTCAAATGTTATTCAATTTTCAAACAAAATTCAAGAGTTGTCTCACTTCCATACAAAGTTGATCATTCATAAAGTTCAAGGAGATATCATTCATTACATTTTTGTGGGCAATTTATAAAGCGGGTTACAATTTGTGATACAAGTTACAATTATTTTGTGTATAAAAAGGAAATAAATGTTTGTTCTTCAAATTTTATTTGCTTCATCTTCAAGAAACTTGCCCGCACTTCTTGCTAGCCATGGCCTTTTCATCTTTCAACATCGCTTTGGCCGTCCAATCCTCATTGATCATGAAACAAGAAAGAGAAAAAGTTAGCAAACATCAATATGTGAAAAAATTCCAAACAAGAACTAATTGTTAAGAAGGAATGTTTATTTCATCATTAGGGTTTGTATTTGGAATCAGAAATTTAAAGGGTTTGTTTTTAATCATGAGTCATATTCTCCTATTTTGTAAATCAGGAAAGTTTGTACTTTGGTTCACAAAAGGAAAAGAAATTTACAAATGATATTGCTGCAAAACTAATAAAACCAGCAGGAAACTTGAAATCAAAACTACAAGCGAAACAGGAAAATAACAACTGCTAAATAGCAGCAGCAAAATTGCTGAACAACGGCAGCAAAAGCACAAAGCTGCCAAAATGGTCAAAACAAGTTCACTGAAAAAACAAAGTCAAAACTGCCAAATATACACATAGCAGGCAACAACTCAACAAATAACAAGCAACAACAGCAGCTATAATAAAACAGCAGTCCAAAGCAAGTGCATCATCCCTCAACAAACATCGGCAAATACAAAACAACAAGCCATAAACAGCAGCAAGTACGAACAGTAACAAACTACTAAACAGGCCATAACCAAACCAAACAACCCAAAACTAGCAAAAACAACAATAGTAGCAAAGCAGTGTAAGCTATCAAATAGCTAAAGCCCTATTTGCATCATCATTTTCCTAAAATGCAAACCCTTCAGAAATTGTGTAAAAAGCATAATGGCTTTACATCATAGAAAGATAAAGAGGAAAATAGTAGGTTTAGAAAGGTATCACATAACCAAAACAGTCCATAACATGTCAAAAGTCACCCCTGCACATTGTTGTCCAAACTTACCTCATCTCCATTTGTTGTCAACACAAACAAGCCAAGCATATCAATCTAAGTTTTGCACCAAAAATGAAAAAAAATAAAACCTGCATCCTAAAGCACAAAGTCAGCATACCAAGAATGTTCAAACTTCACCACATTTCCCCCCAATTTCCACCTTTAATCTGCTATAAAAACAATAGAGAATGGGCAGAAAGAAATAGATTTACCAAAAAAAGACCAAGGATTACACACAGAAAACTCTCAAAAATCTAATACACAAATTATACCTGCAGAAAATCAGCAAAACCTCTACACCAAAATCATATCACTCTCCTTACCAATACCGCAAGAGCTAGTTGCCATTACCCTAACCATATCGTTCCACAAACTGAAACGAAAAACACTCCATTGTCAATATGCAAGTGACAACAACATCGAATTTACAGCAATAATGCAACAAGAACACAACTGAAACATTAAGGATAATCTGGGAGAAGGTAGCTCTGCTATGCTGCAAAACGATGACGTTCCAAGTCTTCCCCCAAGCTTCAAATTTTCAACCTGCAATTAAGGATTAGAAGCATCAATAACAAGTTTTCATAAATCATAAAATTAAAGAGGAGCGAATTAGAGAAATTACCCTCGATTTTCTTTACTATCTCTGAGACATCTAATTTTGAAATGCTCGGACTAGCTCCGAGCTTCTAAGTAGTTTATAAATTCCTGAAATTATTGTGTTTCCATGCCATTACACGCATTATATTCTTGTTGATTTTATTTCTCATAAAATTTAGAAATCAAACAGAATCTCTTGGTTATTGCGCGTACCTATAATGGAACCGTTTTGTTGTTGTCTCTATTTGATCGCATGGGCTAAAATAGGGCGTTACCGCCTTTTAGAACCATGAGTGTAAGCTTGAAAGAACAGAAATATCTGAGGAGGCTGCAAAGACGCTGATCTTCGTGAAAACCCCAATCGAATTCTCCGCTCGGTTTGGATTCATCTTTCGATGTGGAAATTGAAGGATAATCGTGAGGATTTAGAGAGATTTGCTTTCTGGCGAACGAAAAAGAGATGTGTAGGTGAGCGAAGGTGAAAGGAATTCGAAGAACATGCGAAAAAAGGGTTGGGACAAGACACCATCGTGAGAGAGAGTGGCACTGTGAGAGAGTGTTTCACTATGTTTGATTGAGTGAAAACGGCAAGAACCGAGAGAGAAATAAGGGTTGAGATATCGTGTGGAAGAGGAAGGTCAGAAGGAAATT
Source organism: Vicia faba (assembly GCA_948472305.1). Taxonomy (NCBI): domain Eukaryota; kingdom Viridiplantae; phylum Streptophyta; class Magnoliopsida; order Fabales; family Fabaceae; genus Vicia; species Vicia faba. Next base: position 1,208,655,753 of record OX451738.1, on the reverse strand, counting down.
CACGTTTGGAAGAAGAGAATATCAATTTTCCTGTCATCTATGGCCGTTTGCACGTGAATGTTATCTTTTAGGATTCACAACCCGAATAGTCTTGTTAGAGTTGGGTCCGGACCCCTCTGACCCGGTCCGGCCCAGCATATACCTTTTTTTATTTTATTTTAAATAATAATAATAATAATTTCAGTATTTTTTTAGTTTGGGCCTGGCATGTTTCTCTCCCTTTGGCCCAACGATTTACTATAGTTCACCACCATATCCTGCTTTACACCCTTTACTTTAATTCGCTTAGCTAAATTTCAATTTTTTCTTAATTTTAAAGTTTAATTTTTATAATTTTCGATTAATTAATTTAACCTTAGAACTAAATCAATAACTTTGTGGATTTTTTCTTTTTTGTTCTAGTTCAATCAATCATTTTTGTTAGTTGCATTTCTTAACATGATAAAAATAACAAAAAGATATTTACAATTATATTTTTAATTTTCTTTTAATATTTTCTTTACTAAAAAATCACAAATATATATATATATATATATATATATATATATATATATATATATATATATATATATATATATATATATATATATATATATATATATATATATATATATATATATATATATATATATATATATATATATATATGTTATACGGTGGGAGAACTGACTATGGTTTTGTGTTTGTTTTCGCAAATGTTTCGGTTGAGCAAGAGTCGCCACCGACTTTTTATTTTATCCTAAGGAAAGGTTTAAAAAGCACAGCAAAAACCTTTGAGATTTTTCTTGGGTTCGGGGAGTAGATTATAGAAAGGGAAGGTATTAGCACCCTTTCTATCCATGGTTATCCATGGGCTCTTAGTTACTTGCTTAGATCACTTGCCTTTTATTATTTGAAATGGTGCTTGTATGTGTGAGTTTGAAAATGTTTTTGAAAAGAAGCCAATGTGGTGGCAACCTTTGTAATGATCCATGTTGGGATGCATACAAAGGTGTATATCTTTTGAAAAGGTTTTCATTTGTTTTTGAAAGTTGTTTTGAAAGTGTAGTGATGTGTGGTTTAGAAAATAGGCAAGTGTTTTGTTTTTGCAAGTTGGCAAGTATTTAAGAGCTATCTACTCCTAAAAGTTCTCAAAGATTCTTGTTATGTTTTTAACCCTTTTAACAAGTTTGTTCCACCATTGTATTTGGTGGACAATCTCATGTTAGGATGTGAAAGGGACGGGCGCGGGTCATCGTTTAGACCATAATTGCAACGGTGCCAAGTATCTTTGGGCATTTTCTTTAAGGGACTTGATCATTTGTTTAGGCAACATTTTGAAAGCGTCATCGAGGGACTATGATCATTTGATTTGTTTGTTTTGCCCAAAGAGACCTAACATGCAATATGGCCCATTTATTTGAAGGCAACAAGTGGAATACCCTAGGGGGTGCAAGTGTGATTTGTGTGTCCATTTTCATGCTTGTTTGTCTTGAGATTAGGTCATAACTATTTTTGTTCGTTTTATTCGCATATAAACCCTAATTCTAACATTGTATATTTAGAAAGCGATAAAGTGCGAAATTTAAACTCCTACGCTATTACAACACAATAATATAGGGAGGGGGTACAATGTTTCAAATGGGGATTTTGACAAGGAATTTAAACCTAGACTATTACACCAATTTTGAATTTATACAATTTAATTAATGTACAATAATTAAAAAAATGGAATAAATATGCAAGATGCAAAATGTTTTGTATATGTATGAAAAAAGTATTATTTATGTAAAATAAAAAAAGGAAAATAAAAGGTGTTATTTTTGAAGTATTTTCAATTTTAGGGTAAAACCCTAATTTTATTAAATAAAATGTATTATTATTCACTATATATAATATTTATTATTTGTGTACAAAAATAAAATAAAAATAAAGTATATTTGTAAAAAAAATGATTTTTTAGTGTTTAATAATAATAAAATAAAATATGTGTATTTTGGTATTTTATTCTAAATATATTAATATATATATGTATTTATTTGTATTATTCACAAATTGTTTTAAATATGCACAAAAATAATAATATTTAATCTTTGTAAAAAAGGTATATTTCACATAAAATATTTTCAGAATATAAAATGAAATAAAATAAAAATAAAAATGTATTTACACCATTTTAGCATTTTTTAAATAAAAGTATATTTATTTACCTATTTATGTTCAAATAACTAATCTAACTAAATAAATATCTAATAAATAGAAAAATGGTATAAAAAAATATTTTTGTGTTTTATATATGATGAGGAAAAATAATTAAATCAGGCCAAAAAAGAAAAGTAAAAAAAAAACATTAAAATGAATGAAATGGGCTTGGGGGTGCAAAGCCAAAAAACATGGTGTGAAAAGGAATAACAAACAGGCCCAGCCCAGAAAATGGTTGTCTTCAACCTTCAGACCAAACAAATTTAAAAAATACGCGCCTTTCTTCACCAATCCTTAACTCCTGATTCTTTGATCTTTTGGCAAATCTTCCAACATGAAACCTGTAGAGCTTGAAACCACGATTCTAGACATATAAAGAAGTCAATCTAACTCTCAGAAATGAGAGAGAATTTCTTCTCTCCCAAATCCTGACCTAATTTTTTATCAATGTTCAGACATAAAATTCTCTAAGCACACATAATATAAATGAAATCTAATCATATGGGCATGTTCAGGGCTATGATTGTGACATGTTTTCTTCACAAACCTAAAGCTAACAATGCCTAATAAGAGAGATACGAATCCATGAACTTACCTGTTCAGTTGAAGTTCTATCTGGCTATGGAGAAGCTTTCAGTGCAAAGTGATGATTGGTATGGTTTCCTTGAGGTCCAGGGATGCTATTCCAGGTGTTACTTTGCTTTGAAACCTCTTGAATCGAACTATAGCACTTCACTTGCAAATCAGAAAAGTGAAAATGGTGGAACCAGTTAGAGGGATTACAGGTCGTGTTTTTGCTTTTGGTTAGCTTGCATAGATGTTAGGGGATGTATGTGAACTGGTTTGGGCAAGAATGCTTGAAGGGATTGAGAGATGATACTCAAACTGCAGGCCTTGCCCTGTTTTTGCAGTTTGAGAGTGATTCTGAGATTGAGGGTGTTTTGAAGGCTAAGGGCTCGTGTATTAGCTTGGTTGTGTTGTGTGGAATGTGTTTGATAAGTTTGTCTAAGTGTTCTTGAGCTGATATGGTAGTTGGTTTGTGTTATGGCACTTTTCTTCAACTTTAAGCAACAAATGCCAACTTGTGTTTCTAGGCATGTAGAGGGCCCCTAATGTGCTGCATAATCCCTCCTTGATCAGTGTGTTATGCTCATAATCTTGTGCCAATCAGATTTGCAATGTACTTGTTGGATTTTCAATTTGACATAAAGTGCAACTTTTCAAGAATGGATATTATGCTTTATCTATAAATGGATTAATCTTGCATACAATGTCCAAACTCATAGAACAACACCTTGGCACAAAGGATTGGTATTAAATTATGGAGTGTAGATGAGATAAAAGACCTGTAATCTAGCTTAAGGCATGCTGAGTTCAAATTGCAAGGTTATGGACATGTAACTTTGGTCATGAACAAAGTGAGTTTTTGCCATATTGTGAAATTCGATTCTCCCTAACCATGAGGTTGTTTGAGAAGTTCTTGGACATTTTGGAAAGCTTGGAATGTGTACTACAATCCATCTTTGAAGTGAAATTTGAAATTACAAGTGGAAGTGTATGGAAAATTGCCTTGAAGTGGGGTAGAAAACCTTGTCAAAATAGGTCAAAAATTCACTAAGTTAAGAATGGTTTAGTGCCCTTATTCAAAATTTTGTAACTTGAGATACAAGCTTCAAATGAGAAAACTTTGTGAATCAAAGTTGTAGATTATGCAACAAGCTACAACTTTCATGTTTTGACTTTTGTTTGAATCCAAATGAATCATGGTGAAAAAGTGGGGCAAAGTTGGGAATAAAATTAGGGTTTTCCATAACTTAGAAAAATTCTAAGTTATGAAAAATTCCATTTCAAACCCTAATTTGCATTTCTTGGTTTCTTGGTGAACAAGTTTCATGATTTGGCATGTTTTGATGAAAAATGAATCTTGACTCTTGATTTTGACCAAAAAGTCAAAGTTTGACTTTTCAGTATACAGTCAAAATTGATCAATTGACTGGGAAATTCAACTGTCAATCTTGTGTACTTGGGATCTTTTGAGTTTGTTGAGCATGTCAAGACAATTCCATGGGGTCCTTGAGTCCATATGTGATCTTTTTTTACCATTGGCTAGGTCAAACAGTCAAAAATTGCCTTTGTGCAGTCAAAACCCTAAAAATGACCATTTTGCCCTTTTGATGATCTGATCAAATTTCTTGTGGAATTGTGATCCAAACTTGATCAAATGGTCCATATGAGTTCATAATGTTGATGTGGGTCAATTTTCATGAGATTTGACTGTCAATTGGCCACAGTTGACTTTTTTCCCCAATACAGCTGATTTCTAAGTCATCTGTCCAATTGACTGGGCAAAACATGGAATCAAGACTTGAAACTTGGTATGGATAAACTTGGGAGTCCAACATGAAGCATGAAAGTCATCTTAGGATTTTTAGGTCAAAACATCTTTGTGCAAACACAAACCCTAATTTGGGCCAACAGTGCAAGGAGAAGTCTTGAGCAGAGGAAACCCTAACTGGATCTTGAGCTCCAAGGGTTTTGTGATGAGAAAATGTTGAGGAAATGGTAGGGAAAATTTTGGGATACAATATATATATATATATATATATATATATATATATATATATATATATATATATATATATATATATATATATATATATATATATATATATATATATATATATATATATATATATATATATATATTAAAATACCTTTAGAATAAGATTTTTTATTTTCTTTAAAAATAAAAAAATATTAAAATAATTTACAATTAGGTTTTAATATTTATTTTCACAATAAAGTCAAAAAAATATTATAGTACTATTGTTATTTAACTTGATAAGAAACAGTAAAAAAATTAAAATGTAAGTTTCTTTATCTGCTCGTTCAAAACCTAGATACCATACTCCCTTAGGTATTTCCATGAGGCGATTAAATCCCGTTTTGATCACTTTATGTCGAAGTAGACTTTTAGCTCACCACTGTATATGACAACATTAGGATATTTCTTAGTCTCCCTCTTAACCTTTTTCTTCTTTTGTAATTAAAACTTATCCTTCACAAATCTAAAATCTAAAAACATTTAATCATTATTTGAATTCATTTTAGAACTCGCAAAACACTCAACCAATCAAAACTTCCCCAAAAGGTATATTATCTCCATTCTACCGCGATACAAGCCGTGCCTATTGCTAGAATGCGTGCGTTAAAGTCGCCCACTAAAAAACACTAACAAATCAACATTTTCTAGAAGAACTAAGGTGTTATGATTTCTTCACTGGATACGTAGGCAAAGGGTGGGGAGACCCTCACGAACGCACTAATAAAAAAACCTTTTCTTTTCCCTTAGCAAGTATAGTGGTAGACAAACACACCCTTAGAAGCAAACAAACAAAATGGATCCCATTGAGTATAATGGATTTGAAGGGTGCTAATACCTTTCCCTAGCATAATCGACTTCCTTACCCTTTCTATTGGTTGCAAGACCATATTATCCATTCTCTTGTGGTTTTCTCGATATTTCTCCTTCCTTCGGGATAAATAAAGTTCGGTGGCTGCTATGTATTTTCTGTCGGTAGCTTCAGGGTATTTTAGAAGTGAACACCAAGTTGTTGATTTGCTGACCAATGGAGTCGAAATTGAAGTGTTCAAGAGATTGAAGAAGAGGATGAGCATAGAATACTTGGAGCACATGAACTAAGATGGTGTATTAAGAGAAAAAGCTAATTCATGTGCATGTAATTTGTTGGCATAATAGTGCATCCTTTTAAAACCCTTTAAAATGTCAAACATAACTTACAGAAGCAGAGTGCAACTTGTTGGCATAATATGTCAACTGGTTACACCTATAGTTTTTTTAGTTATAACTAAAGTTAGTAGCAAAACTGCAATCGGTTGACATAATATGTCAACTGGTTACACTTGGGAGTTTTCAGTTTTATTTTTGTTTGATAATTGCATCTCATCATTTAATTATATAAATGGCCTTGGAGTATCTCATAAATGATAGATTGCATATTTTCACCCTCAATTATACTCTCTCTAATTCACTTTCACTGTATCCCTCTCCACACTTAATTTTTCAATTACTCATCAACATTGTGGTTCCAAGTTCTAACAGTTAAGTTGATTTACTTGGATGACGACGACGATGTCGCCACGAGGTGATGGATGATGGAATGAGGTGCGCCACATTCTTATTTTTTATATTTTGTTTCTTTGAGTTTAAATTTTTTTAAGAAAATTAATATATATATATATATATATATATATATATATATATATATATATATATATATATATATATATATATATATATATATATATATATATATATATATATATATATATATATATATAACCCATGCGAAGAAATGGTACACACAATTGATCGATCATATATTATTGGCCAAATTCGCCATAACTTTCCCACTTCAAAGTCAATAGATACTGGTCTAATTTCTTTAAACATATGCACTTTTTTAATGCACACTCAAATATCCAAAGGTTCAAATTATAATTATATAGGTTATCTATATAATATATTAAATCCAATGCATCAAATATTATAGTAGCACATCATCAAATGTAATTCTAACACATTGTCAAGTATAACTCTAAAATTTTCCACCTTATCCTATAGTTCTATGTGGCATATCACAAAATTCATTTTCATCCTATACTTCTATAAAACACATCATCAATTATAACTCTAACAAATCATCAAATATAACTATAAAATTTGCCACATCATCCTATAGTCATATGTGGCAAATCCCAAAAGTCATTTTCATCATATACTTCTACCGATTGGAGGTCACAGGTTCAAACCCTCACAAAGACGGAAGACATATCATTTTGAATAAATTGATCTAACAAACCAATCATTAATCAAACTATGTATATTAAATTAAAAATGTTCTCTTATATTTCAAATATAAAAGAGATGTGGAAATTCAAATCTAATACAATATTTTTTATTTTCCTAAAATTATAGCAATAAAAGTAACACTTGAAATAAATATTTTTAATCTTAAACTAATTCTTACATAATTTTCACATATAAGTCACTTTAAACTTATTTAGAATATAATATAGTATGCAACAATTTTTTACGGTGTCTATATAGTTTAATACTATATTTTTTATATAATATTAAATAATAAACTAATGACAAATAACAAAATACTAAAAAAAAGAGATAAGAAATTCAAACACAATAAAATGTTTCATCTTATTTTGGACAAAATTGTCTAACAAGTCAATCATTACTCCAAGTATGTATATTCTCTTATATTTAGAATATTTCTCTCAAATTTCAAAAATAAAAGAGATGTCAAAATTCAAACACAATAAAATATTTTTCGTTTTTCTGAAATTATAATAATAAAAATAATACTTGAAATAAATGTTTTTAATCTTAAAGTAGTTCTTACAATATTTTCAAATATAAGTCACTTTAAGTTGATCTTATAAAATAATATAGTACACAACAATCTTTTTAAGTTTGATAAAATAGACATAAACTTTATAAAGTCATTGAAAGTTTTATTTGATAATAATTGTAAAAACTTTTAATTTTATTTAAAAATAAAATTAAATACATTTATTTAACAAATTAAAGTAAAATATCAAAATAAAAATAAGTGAAAAAAAAACATGATAATCAAAACAAAACAAAAAAACCACTATATAGATATGTAAGTTTACAAACTTAAATTACGTATACCACTCGCAATTTACACGTATGTATTTTCTTTTAAAATAAAATGTATATTTGTCTATGTGATTAATTTATCTTATTGTCTCTGTTATACTTCAAAAAATAAGTTTGTAATATAAATTTGGTAATCATATTTTATCAAAACCAACTCTTAATATATTTTAAATTCAATAAAAAATGGACATACTAATTTTAGATGTTCATCGCGCAAGTATTATCGCAAAACATCATCAAATATAACTCTAACACATCATCAAGTATAACTCTAAAATTTACCGCATCATCCTATAGGCTTATGTGGAACATCTCAAAACTCATTTTGATCATATAATTCTACAAATTGGAGGTCGTCACGGTTCAAACCTTCACAAAGATGGAATAAAATATTTTTTTGAACAAATTGATCTAACAAACCAATAATTATTCTAACTATGTATATTCTTTTAAATTAAATAATATTCTCTCACATTTCAAATATAAAAGAGATGTGAAAATTCAAATACAATAAAATATTTTGTTTTCCTGAAATTATAGCAATAAAAGTAACACTTAAAATAAATATGTTTAAACTTAAAGTAGTTCTTACATAATTTTCAAGTATAAGCCACTTTAAACTTATTTAGAATATAATATAGTATATAACAATTTTTTATGGTGTTTATATACTTTACTATTATATTTTTTATATAATATCAAATAATATACTAATGATAATTAACAAAATACTATAAAAAAGAGACAAGAGAATTCAAACACAACAAAATGTTTTTATCTTATTTTGGACAACAAACCAATCAGTACTCCAACTATGTAATTCTCTTATATTAAGAATATTTCTCTCAAATTTCAAAAATAAAAGAGATGTCAAAATCCAAACACAATAAAATATTTTTAATTTTCTTGAAATTATAGCAATAAAAATAAAATTTGAAATAAATTTTTTTAATCTTAAAGTAATTCTTACACAATATTCATATATAAGTCACTTTAAGTTCATCTTAAAAAATAATATAGTACGCAACAATTTTATAAAGTTCGACAAAATAGACACAAGTTTTAAAAAGTTATTGAAAGTTTTATTTGATGATAATTGTAAATAAAATTAATTTTATTTATCACTAAAAATAAATGCATATATTTAATAAATTAAAGTAAAATATCTAATAAAAGATAAGTGCAAAAACAACATGAGAATTAAAATAAAACAAAAAAAAATCACTTTATAGATATGAAAATTTGCAAACCTAAATTATGTATATCACTCAATTTACACACATGTATTTTCTTTTCAAATAAAATGTATATTTGTCTATGTGATTAATTTATATTATTGTCTCTGTTATAATTCACAGAAAAAGTTTATAATATAAATTTAGTAATCATGTTTTGTCAAAACCAACTCTTAATATATTTAAAATTCAATAAAAAATGAACAAACTAATTTATAGTCGCGCATATGTTGTACCCCAAAATTTATCCTCTTGTGTTTTAATCTTAGTAGGCTTATGCTTCATCATCATTCATATAGATGCATTTTATTGAACTTATTATGGTGGGATCAAGGACTTTGAGATTGAGTGTGTATCACTCAAAGAGGAGAATTTATATTCAAAAGAGATAGAGGAGTGAAAACTCATCAGCATGAGCATCCTCTTAATGCACAAGCTCTTATTGTTAAAAGTATTTCTCAAAGATCAAAGAATTGGGGTTTGAAGGACTGATCACAAAATCCTATCTTTTGGCTCTGAGCTAGGTTATTGGTCAAAGTCAATTTGTGATTGGCTTATTTGAGCAGAACATGATTCTATGGTAATATACTTATTTCAAGGTATCCATGTGTTATCAATTTATCATCACAATTTAACCAGAGGATTCAAATTGGATGGGAAAAGAGGATTAGATTGCACTGAGTAAAAGTCAATAGTCAATCAAAAGTTGAAAGTCAACTTTTTGAATTTTTGGACAAATTGGACCATTTTGAGCCATGACACATGAAATCAAGAAGTTTAATCAACGTGAATCAAGAAAAATCAAGAAATTCCCAAAAGTTGAGAAACTAGGGTTTTCTAAATTTTTCTGAGTGTAGAAAAATTGTGTTCATCTTAGAATCTTGCAAGATTCATATTTGCATCCATAATGATCAGAAATTTGCAAAGAAATGCTCAAATTAAAGAGAAGATTTCATACTTCAACTTTGTCATAGGGAGTGATCTCCAAAAAGTTCATGGATAAAAATTTATGAGGCATTGAAGTAAGGTATTCATTCAATTTTTAGAGTTCAACAGTTAGTGAAATATTGGGAGTTTTGGTCAGGTGCATGTAGATGACTTCCAAGAAAATTTTATCTATGGTTCAAACTTCATTTCAAGTTGCAATCAACATGAAAGTTGTTGATTGACCTTCCATCTTTCCATTGATCCATATATTTTTTTCAGTTGGTGCTTTATTTTTCAAGATATCATTATTCAAAGTCAAGGCATCACAAAGTTAATTTTGACTTTAACTTAGAAATTCTTTCTAAGTCTCTATTCAGGTCCAAAGTACCCAACTTCCATGGCATTTTTCTTTTTCCTCCAAGCCTCTTCTCATCTTTCTCTCAACATGAAACTTGTTCATTTTCCCATGCTCTTTCATTTAAGCCCAAGATCTCATCAATTAGTTCAAGACTCATCAAGTTATCATCAAGGGAAGGTAGCTAGAAAACAACAAGCATCACCATTGCATTTTGTGGATAGTTTTGTAGTATAGGTAATTTGTGTTAGTACCATAGTTTTGGGATTGGCAACTTTTGATAAAACCTGGTTCTGACCAGATCTTGGACAAGATGTCGTGACATCTTATTCTAACATGCAACAGGCAGGAGTTGTTGTGTTTAAACTCTTGACAAATTTAATTTGATTTTGTTATAATTCCTTTGGATGTATTTAAAATATTTTTATAGGTCAAGAAGATTTGTTTTGGAACAGATTTGTATCTCCAGCTGTACATTAATTAATAAATTGGGCCTTGAGACAATTTAGGAAACTGTGTATTGTTTGTTCCAAGATTTAAGGAGATTTACTACACAATTGGTGCATCACTCAACTTATGGATCAAGAAACTTCTAGACCCAGAATATCGAAGCCCATGGACTACATAGTTGTATTTGAAGGGAAATCCTAACCTAATGTAATTTAAGTTGTATTTGAAGGAAAATCTTAACCTAATGCAATTTAAGTTTTCAACAATTGTAAAATTAGGGGAAGCATAAGTCTTAGGTTTTGAGAGTCTCTTGTGTAGTTTGTATGTCACCCATGTATCTTTTGATACTATATGGTCGAGTGATTGTTGCTTGACTGTTAGTCAAGTTATTGTTCTCACTTGAAGCATTTAAGAAAGAGTTTAAGTTTTTATATTTGAAGTGTAATATTCTAAATTGGGCTGTATTTGTTGCATTCACTGGGATTGGGACTGCTAGATATTACTGAGGTGATTTAGGAAGTGAAATGACGATTTCTCATATCTAGGAGGTACCTAGGTAGAAGTTGCATTGGGTAGGGATTAGGCAAGAAGTTGTAAACTGGGATTGTTTAGCTTTGAAATAATACTGATGATAGTGGACTTCCTTCCTGGCTCGGTAGCCTCCAGATGTAGGTTATGTTGCATTGAACTGGGTTAACAACTCTATGTGTTATTTATCATTCTATAGTTTTATTTATGTATCATTTATAGCTTAATTTATGTGGTCTGCTACCAGATGTTGTAACATTTGTCTCAACATCATTCTGATGTTGGGATATATGCGAGTTTCCAGTACCAGAAGAATTTCAAGTGGTATCAGAGTATCAATCTTGGGATCCATCTTTCTGAGAGGTTCACGATCAGTCAAGATGTTGCATTTACTGCCAAACACATTAAAGCATTTTACTGTAGGCTTTCTCCTTTTACACAACTCGTATAGAGTATTTAAAGTACCAGTCTTTAGGGTGACTCTATTATGAATATAACAAGTCATATTCATTGCTTTTACCCAAAAATGGTATGGTAACTTTTTTGCATGAAGCATAACTCTTGATGATTCTTGCAATGTCCTATTCTTTTTTTCCATAATCTCATTCTGCCGAGGAGTGATAGGTGATGAGAATTCATGATTAATACCTTCAAAGGCACATAATTCAACAAACTTACTGTTTTCAAATTCTCTACCATGATCACTTCTGATCCTAACAATGTTGCTCTCATTCTCTCTTTGAAATTTTTGAAACAATTCCTTAAAGATATCAAAGACTTCTGATTTTTTCTTGATAAAATTTATCCAGGTGAATCTTGAAATATCATCAACAACAACCTACACATACATTTTTCCACCAAGACTTTCAACCTGTATAAGATCCATCAAATCCATATGAAGAAGTTCCATGGATTTTGAAGTTGTTATAAGTTTAAGCATTTGATGTGACATCTTGATTTGCTTTCCGATTTGACATTTTCCACATATCTTCCCTTCTTTAATTATGATATTTGGAATGCCTTTGATTGCTTCTCTAGACAAAATTTTCTTCATACCTCTCAAATGTAAATGACCAAGTTTTTGATGCCACAAATTGAATTCATCATCTTTTGACATCATACACATGTAATTGTAACTGAATCTTTCGGGATTCCATAAATAGAAATTATCCATAGACTTATCTCCTTTCATTAGCACTTTATTTTCCTTATTGGTGACCATACATTCAGATTTTGTAAAGTGCACTTTAAGACCTTGATCACATAGTTGACTAATGCTAATTAGGTTGGAAGTCAGACCTTTTACAAATAGGACTCTATCATGTTTAGTAGATCCTTTATAAACTTGTGTTTCAACACCATTAATTACTCGTTTTGAACCATCTCCAAAAGTAACATAGCTGGTAGTATGGGGTTGAACATATACCAACAAGTTCTCCACACTTGTCATATGTCTAGAGCATCCACTGTCAAAGTACCAGTCTTTACTAGATGAGATTTAAGAGAAGCATGGGCAATTATATTCTTGAAAGCATCTTTTAACTTTCCACTCCTTCCTAGATTTGATCACAAAAGAGTTTAGACTCGGTTGAGATGGATGTTTATGATATCCATGAAGCCTATTATAGACATGTTTTGTGTGACCATATCTGCCACAAAGATGATATGTCAATGGTTGTATCTTGACTTTTGTTTGAGCTTCTTGTGGTCTGGAAGGATGTTGTAACTTTTGGTTAGACATATTGCTTTCATCTTTAGTAGCTGTGACAAATTTTGTCTCATGAATTTTTTTCTTTGATTTTCAAGGATTGATAGTAAAACCCTATGTCGATACGACTTCTGCCTTCTTCTACCTCTTGAAGGATTTCATCCAGCACATCATATCCATTGTTTAATATCCTAACACCTTTGATTAAATTATCAAGTTTTAATGTTAGCAAAGTTACCTCTACTCGAAGTTCAGAAATGTCAGCTAGGTATTCCTCCTTTTCAGTCTGAAGTTTGGCTATCATCATTCTTTGCTTTAATCCTATTTGACAGACTTGCTCAACCTTTTTGTACATATATTTGTAGGATGCCAATAGTTCAACATAAGAACTTTCTTCTACCATAGAATTGCACCTTCCTATTAAGGCAATTACAGATTTGGCAGACTCTTCCTCAGAGCATTCATTACCTTCATAGGTTATCCTGAGAGTTTCCTAGGCATCTTTAGCAGTAATGCAGATAGCTATCTTCCTGAGATCATCCTTGTCTACTCTATAAAGTAGACCATTCAAGACATTGAAGTTTCTATAAGCTAAATCATTTTACTCTATGGACCAATCCTCCTTTAAATCCAAAGACTCATTCCTATCTTTGTCCTTCACGATAGTATGATTCCATCCTTTCATCATAACCTTCCAAGAGTTTATGTCCATGGATTTCAAAAAGGTTATCATCCTAACCTTCCAAAAGTCATAATTTCCATCATTCATCATAGGTGGTTTGTCGAAACGCTCACCTTTGTTGTCTATAGTACTAGAATATATTTTCCCCGGAGCTCACCCAATAAACAAAACAGGGTGCCTACTCTGATGCCAATCGAAATTCTGGCACACACAATATAAATGTCAAGTCTGATATCGCAATATACAACCATAATGTCACAACAGATGTAATGACATCTACTACCTGACAGAACATTTACCAAAATAAAAACTATGCAGAATTTAAATGCAGAAGGTAAAAGAGCACAAAGAATTGTTAACCTAGTTTGGTGCAACTCACCTACTATGGAGGCTACCAATCCAGGAAGGAAATCCATTATCAGTAGTATTAATTCTAAGCCTAAACAATCCTAATTTACAACTTATCACTTAATCACTACCCAGTGTAATTTCTACCTAGGAACCTCCTTGGTATGAGAACCCCTATCACTTCTAATCACCACAGTGATATCAAACAATCTTAATCCTAGGGAGTGTCTCAAGAAATCAAAAAGAAGATTGATCTTCCAAAAATACATAGTTTTGCTTAAAAGTTTTAACTATGATCAATACTCAACTCTTTGCTTAAAAGCATAAAGGAGAACGATAACCTGATTAACAAGTAACAATCAATTAACTCAAATGCATCAAAAGATACACGAGGACGTACAAAAACAAAAACTCCCTTGTGTAGTGGTGAAAAGTTGAGACTAAGCCATTGATTGACTTAACTCACAAAGTGAAAGTTGCCACCGAAATTTATTGTTCCAAAAAGGAATGAGAAAAGATCGAACAAAACCCACAAATAATAGAGATCAAGGTACTAGGGCCGGTTATGAAAAGGGAGGGTATTATCACCCTAAACATTTGTTGTACTTAACGGGATCCACTATGTTTGTTCTAATCAAAGGGTGTGTTATCTAAAGCTTAAACTTGATAAGAGAATGCATGAATGAATTATTAAAGTACAATTTTTTTTATTATTGTGCTTGCCTCAGTTTTGAAACCTCATGCCTACGTATCCCCGTTGTGTAATAGGGAATCATAGTATCGTAGCTCTTCTCAAAAAAATTGGTTTGTTGTATATTTTTTAGAGAACGGTGTTAAATTTCACATTCTATTGCAGCATGACCTTTGGAGACTCACACATTTCTCATAGAAAGGAATAAACATGTTCTTTATGAAAAGATTTAAAAAAAGTATGGAGGAAAAAAAGGTTTGATTGGTTGAGTCTTTTCGTTACCTTGAAAAATGATTTGGTGATTTGAACTATATTAAAGACTATGATTGAAAGGAATATCAAGGTAAGGAACGTACCTCCTCATACTTTTCCCAATACTTAAGGCTCATGACACATGGTTCGCCTATTTATTGTTAAGTGTTTTTTAAGATTTTTGATAAGGAAAAATAAGTTTTAGATTTGAAAGCAATGCAAAAGGGAAACAAAATCTAAGGGGGAAACTCAAGTCCTAATTTTGTCATGCAATGTGGTTCTGAAGTTAGGATATTAAAGGGAAAGCCAACTAAGAGTTATCATGCATCATGGACATAAGGTTAAGGATTAAGGGAACTTCTACCTAATGATATCATTACTCTATTTAGAACATGGGGTCTAATGAATTCACACCTTGAACAAAATGGAATCAAACTCCTAAGGAAACATGTAAGCATAAGCAAGTATGTAAACAACACATAAAAGTGTAAAGGTAGAAACTAAAGGTTCAAATCAAGTGTTTGAACAATACTCAAGACAAATTCAAACTTAAATAAGTGAACAATTAACAAGTTGTAAACAAACATTGCTAAACCTAAGCATGCTTCGAGTCATCAACAAACAAGAAAATATATGTCAAAGTTAACACTAATACACACATACTAGTCTCTAAAGTTCATGCTCAAATGATTTTAGCATCATAGGTTTTTGAAACCAAGCACAAGATAACAACTAGTGCACAAGTAAACATGACTTGAGGTACCAAACAAACATCACAACTTAGAACACAAAGGCAAGATAATTTAAGAAAGATGAATACCTAAACATGGAAAAAAATACACCTCAAAGAGTTAAAATAAACATGCTTAAAATATAATGAAAGACATGCTATGGGCGCTTAGCACGATCAAAAATGTCAAAAAACACGACTTCCAGTTCCCCCAGATCGCGCTTAGCGCGGTCTGCTATACTGACATAACTTGTTTTCATCATAACTTCTGAATCGCAACTCCGATTGACGCACGATCGGAAGAGTTAGAAAGATCATTCAATAATATAAAAGATAATGACTAAATATCATGCTTTAATACTTATAAAAATAAGATAAAAATAGTTAAACTAAATGATATTTACACGATAACACAATATATACAATATAACATAAACTATACAGAAATTATACTAAAGTTGAGGTTTATTAACAAAAAGCAAACAAATTAAGTCGATGAATGCTAATTATTCACACTCAAATTAACAATAATTTAGCACTCATCAGAGCTCTACCCCTGGTCGTCTTCTCTGGCTGACCTTGTTGGAGCAAGCGCGAATCAGTCCCAAAAATGAAAACAAAAGACAATATTACAATCAGAATTTCACGCCGAGTTCAAATATAACTTCCATTTTATTTATTCATCTTCTTTAATGGTGAAAATAAAGCATAAAGTCGAGCATACAAAAACTCAAATCTACTTAAAAATCATTTAAGCACTAGCTAACCAATGCCTACTTAAGGTATGACTTCAGATGCGAATGATGAGCCTAGTTTTATGCATTTTTTCATCTAAGATGTGAGAGATAAAAGTTTGAGAAATTACCAAAAAAAGCAGGTGTCTAGTACACCTTACTCAGCTTCAAGTGCGTCAGAAAATGATCCTCAAGCCTTGTATGATACTCAATATGAGTAGTAAGCACCAAAGAAGCAATGAAAATTCAGAGAGAAGAGAGCTTCAAATAGGGGAGTGCTTGAGAGAATTGTTGCTTCAGATCTGACTCTTTCTTACCAATATGCGAGATTGAGTTGATTTAAAGGGAGGAGAGTGATTATATAGTTCGAGTGGAGCGTGGTTAGTGGCTGACTAGAGTTAAAAAAGTTTGTTGAGATTTTTTGACAAAAAATGAAAGGTGAGAGGAAATGAAATGTGAAGTTGCGTTTCATGTATTATTATGGTAAGTTTTTATGCGTTTTAGAGAGTGAAAATGAGAGTGAGGTGAGTGTGAATGGAAAGGAATGTGAGATGGATTGCTAAGCAAGTTTTGGTAGAAGGAATCTTTTCCACTTTTGCTTACAAGGTGAGCATGTAATGCATGCATGGTTTAGACATTGCTTTGCCATATTTGGCAATAAAAGGGAGTGGTATGTGTGAGATGATTGCATCCAAAACAAAACCACATGACCTGTAATACAAATATGACTCAAAATAGCAATTAATGAAATAGTGAGCCCATGTTTTTCTATGCATCTTCTCATGGCCATAACTCAAGATCTCTTGCACTAAATGACATGAGCTTGGGCTCAATGGAAAGAGGGGAAAATTATGAACAAGTTTGATGTTTGAGTGAAAGTAAGATGAAGCCTAGAAGACCTTGTAAAAAGGAATGGAACATGCTTGCTTGGACTTGATCAGAAACTTATAAAAAATTCAAAGTTAAAGTAAAAAATAACTCTAGGATGTATTGACTTCAAAATATGATATCTTGACATTGGGTGCATCAAATGTTGAGATTTTGTGATCAATAGAAACAGAAAAAATTACTCTACAACCTTTGTGTTGATCATAATTTGAACTAAAGCTTACATCATAGAGGAAATTAGCTTACAAGACAAGCAAATGAGCTGATCAAATATCTCAAAAATTCACTAAGTACGAAAACTTCAAAAATGCATGAGAACAACACTTCAAACCTCCATATATTCCAATCCATGCATTTTTTTGGGAAATCACCTACTAGGTAAAAGTTGTTGTAAGAAACCATTTCTTTAATTTTAACATTAGTTTGAGAATTTCTGACCATTGATGAAGAATATATGAATCTTGCAAGATGACCAAGTGAACATGCTATTTCCACACTTAGAATAATTTTCAATATCTTCAAGATAAATTCTTTTACAAGTAAGCTCAAATTTCATGATATCTCTTGATTATTTTCACCCAATGATCCCAATTTCTTATCATTTGGACTTTGAACTCACTTTTGACAAAAAATTATCTTTGGTCAACCTTTGAGTATTTGACCTTTCTATTGACTTTTGCTCAAATGCATTCAATTCTAATTCTCTCCAATACAATTAAGTCTTCTAATGAGTTATTATGATCAATAAGATACACAAAGATGTTTTGAGATGTATTATGAACCAAGGAATCATTTGTTCAAAAAGTCAGACACAATTTGACTTTTGACCAAAGCCCTAGCTCAGTGGCAAAAAGATAGGAGATTGAGATTAATCTCCAAACCCTAATTACTTTGATAAATCTTGAGAAGCCCTTGAACAATAAGATCTTGTGCACTGAGATGAAACTTGTGATGATGAGAACCACATACTCTATCTCTTTAATAGTAATTCCTTCATCTTCAGAATGATACGCACTCTACTATCAAAACCCTGATCCCATACAATTGAAATAATGCCATGCAAATGTATGTATGATAATGAAGCATAAGCCTATGAGGGTAACAATATAAGAGGGTAAAAAAATTAGGGTATAACACCTTGAAGAATCCTCAAACATCTTAATGAATTTAGGTCTAGGTAATTTCTTTAAATACTCCTAAGTAATCCATGGGCCTTGAATCTTCGCCCAGACATTCCTTGCTGCAAACGTTGAAGGCTGCACCAATTTGTGTAGAAAGATCTCCTTAAATCTTGGAAAAAAACACAAGGTTTCGTAAATTGTCTCAAAGCCCAATTTTGACAACTTAGGTAAAACTAGAGATAAATCAAATGTTCCAGATTGAAAATTCTTGATATGCGAAAAATCAGTGAGATAAAATCAAAAGGAATCTCACATAATTAAACTAAATTTGTAAAGAAAAAATACAGCCTGTATTGATATTCCGATACATGATATTACAACATCTGTCAGAACATCTTCCTTCAAATGAACCTGATCAGCATGTTAGAATATCTTATATAACATCATGCTGCCAACCATGTTTTAGCAAAAATATGTCAATCCTAAAACCATGATACTAACAGTTATATTTGATTCCAGGAATGTACAATACATCTTTGATCAAAGAATGTCCACCACATCTTCTCATGATCAAAATATCATTGATCCCATCGGCCACTAAAGATAAGTTATTAAATAAAAAATGAAAAATAAAAAGGATGTGGAATATAAAATCTAGCCTAGAAAAAATAATAGTTGAACATACCCAATATATTCCTAAATAAAACTTTCAAGAATACAAATAGAGTGAATCCCACCGATTATCATAATTAACTAAAAAACCTACATTGAATATTCTATCTTCACATCCATTTCCTTATATTAAAATGTGAAATATTTTAAATTTAAAAGAATGTATATTGTGTAAGGTGTTTTTTCATTTAATTAAAAGATGTCAAAACACAATATTCACATTAGTATATATTTTAGCTTTAAATCGATAGCCTTATAGATTCAATATTTAGTTTCATTTAGATTAATTCAATTTTTCCGAAGAAATTTTTACTTATTAAATAAGGTAAACGATATAATTTTTTTGCGGCACACAAAATGTTAGTTTGAAACAAATATTTTTCGAATTGTTTTTGAAAAATAATTACGTGAAATATATATATTGATATTGTAAGAAAAAGTCAATCATTATCCGATTCTCGTTAAAACTTTTCATATGAAATCTTTTGATACAAATATACAAATAAACATTGATCACATTTGAGCTTTTACAATCTTTTTAATATTATTTTTATATTTTTGTGCCACATTAATTTATGAATGGGTAGAATTGATGAACAACACAAAAATGGAAATATAATCAAAAAATATTATTCAAAATGAGATATTTTAAAGGATAAATATATTCTATATTCTATATTCTATAAGATTTATCTTATTTATAAATAAATTATAAATTACTTTGTTAAATAACAAATAAAATTCATGAATAGATAAATAATGTTTATGTTGTTATTCCAGAGAATTGACACCAAATCTAAAAAATAAAAACTCATAAATTAAGACATTGTTAGTTTCGACAGATAACTTTTGGTTTGTCAATCTTATCATAAAAACATGAAACCCTATATAATGTTGCATTCAACATTGAAGATTTAAACCAATATATTGTCTTATACAAAGATAATCAATATAACAAAGAAATATTAAATATGGCAGGAGGGACTTTTGTAGCAACTGATGGGGGAAGACAATATGAAGGAGAGGTTACTGCATTTGTTTTAGTTACATGTTTCGTGGCTGCAATGGGAGGTCTTCTATTTGGTTATGATCTTGGTATTACTGGAGGAGTGACTTCTATGGAACCATTCTTAATCAAGTTCTTTCCGAGTGTGTATAAACAAATGAAAGATGAATCAGGCCACGATAGTCAATATTGCAAATTTGATAATCAACTACTTACATTATTCACTTCTTCTTTATACCTTGCAGCCTTGGTAGCATCTTTCTTTGCTTCAATCACAACAAGATTGCTTGGACGCAAGCCTTCAATGTTTATAGGGGGTTTGTTTTTTCTTGTTGGTGCCTTATTGAATGGTTTTGCTATTAATATTGAAATGCTTATCATTGGGCGCTTGTTACTCGGGTTAGGTGTGGGGTACTGCAACCAGGTAATGAAATTAATTTTGAATTGTAAAAATATTTTTCTTTGGTTGTTTATTTTTTATATGTGCAACGTGCAGTCTGTTCCAGTATATTTATCTGAAATGGCTCCAGCAAAAATTAGAGGAGCACTTAATATGGGATTCCAAATGATGATTACAATTGGTATTCTAATTGCAAACCTTATCAACTACGGGACTTCAAAACATGAAAATGGATGGAGAATTTCATTGGGTGTAGGAGCCGTTCCTGCAATTTTATTGTGTGTGGGATCACTTTTCTTAGGTGACACGCCTAACTCTTTGATTGAAAGAGGTCAACATGAAAATGCTAAGACAATGCTGCAAAAGATTCGCGGTACTAAGAATGTTGATGAGGAGTTTCAAGATCTTATAATGGCTAGTGAACAAGCTAAAAAGGTGGAACACCCATGGAAGAACATTGTACAACAAAAATATAGGCCACAACTAACTTTTTGTAGTTTAATTCCATTTTTCCAACAACTCACGGGCATCAATGTTATTATGTTTTACGCACCTGTACTCTTTAAGACTTTGGGATTTGGTAATGAAGCTTCTCTCATGTCAGCTGTCATTAGTGGAGGCGTCAATGTAGTTGCAACATTTGTTTCTATATTCACGGTAGACAAGTTTGGAAGAAAATTCTTGTTTCTTGAAGGCGGCGTTCAAATGTTTATTTGTCAGGTAAATATGACAATTTATTTTATAAGTTTTAATTTTACTCCGAGCAATTACAAAAATATTAATCCCTTGTAGATCGCTGTTGGAGGAATGATTGCTGCAAAGTTTGGAATAAGTGGTGAAGGCTCGTTAACTAAAGGAGAAGCCAACCTCCTTTTATTTTTAATATGTGCATATGTTGCAGCTTTTGCTTGGTCTTGGGGTCCATTGGGTTGGTTGGTACCTAGTGAAATATGTTCACTTGAAACTCGATCTGCAGGTCAAGCTATTAATGTTGGTGTGAATATGTTATTTACATTTTTCATTGCTCAAGTCTTTCTCACCATGCTTTGTCATTTGAAGTTTGGTCTCTTCTTCTTTTTTGCTGGTTTTGTCGCTATCATGACCATTTTTATAGTCTTATTTTTTCCCGAGACCAAGAATGTTCATATCGAAGAAATGAATAGAGTTTGGAAGTCAAATTGGTTTTGGGCCAAGTTCATTCCTGACGAGGATGTTAGTAGTTATGAACGTAACACTTGTCATTAACTTTTTTTAAAGATGTATTAAATTTGTAAATTATCAAAGGATGAAAAGTGAATGTATTATATGAATTTACAATTGTAATCAAATGCACAGTGGTAGAGTAAGGACTCCATATTACGGGTGTACTTATTTTGTCTTTAAATAATAAATTATATATTATTTAACTAGATTAAAATAATAAAAGCTTATGAGTGATGAGCAAGTAATAATGAACAATCAGTCTACCTCAATACATCAAAAGATATATGAGTGATATATAAATATACAAACAAAGCAACTAAAATAATCTCAAAATCCTAAACCCTTATTTCAACCACACGCGGTTTTTTTCAATGATAATGCTTAAGTTTCTAGGTTTAGTGAGTTCCTTTAGACTCTTTCAGTATGGACTTGGACTCTTCAATCAAATCCAATCTTCCAGTTTTAAATTACCTGCAGAATCTTTTCCCCAAAAATAGGAACAAATCTTCAAATTTCCTAAAAAGTCTCCAAGATTCTATTTATGAAACCAAATCAAATATGCATTATTCCTTAAATATTCTTGCTTGGCTACTCCTGTAGATAATTAGAATAATCCAGAATCTCATATTTTAAAATCAAATCTTCAAGGATTTAAACAACTGTATTATTATGATGTTCTAGTATAACATGTGACAACATCTATCAGAACATCTGTTAAAAATAGTAACAGCATACTCTGTT
This sequence comes from Vicia faba, assembly GCA_948472305.1. Classification (NCBI taxonomy): domain Eukaryota; kingdom Viridiplantae; phylum Streptophyta; class Magnoliopsida; order Fabales; family Fabaceae; genus Vicia; species Vicia faba. Next base: position 1,208,633,182 of record OX451738.1, on the reverse strand, counting down.
GTACCAGTTGGTCAAGATGTCATGATATCTTGCTCAACATCAGGTTGTGATGCATGTTTTCAAAATGAAACATGCTTTACCATAATTAGTGCCAATCGTAGAATCACACACCTAAAAATCTCCCCCTTTGACAAATTTTGGCTAAAACAACCTTTGCACAATAATTTTGGAGAGGAATAAAATCAAAATCACACAACGCATGCTACATGAAAACATGTAAACTTTGTACAAACTACAAACATAAAATATATCAGAGATACATTGCAGTTGCAAATCACCATCTTTAATACTCTAGAAGTCAGATGTCCAGACATGTAGTCTGACATCATATCAACACAGCTCCAATTCAGCACAAAAGCTTGTTCAACCAGACAGGTCCATTGCTCCTCCTATCACACATAACCAATACTTATCCATAAAGGGAAAACCCAAATCATAAGAAAATCAAAAACATTAGCTATCCAAGTACACATCGAAGGCACATGTAGCAGAAGAAAAATAAGCCTCACATTAGGATTCTCCATAAAACACATCAGTAGTAGCAACAACATCATACACAAAACAAGCATGACTGACTATCATGCTCCTCCTAAATAGTTGCACACAATAAGCAACCACGATAATTACTCTCCCCTTAGCAGTTGTACAATCCTATCAGCATGATAATTAACATGTCAAGACATGTGATATAACATCATGACAAATAAAAATACTAACTAACACTTTACTTTCCCCTTTTAGTAAAAAATTAACGAAATTAGAGTAAATGTAAAAACAATTGGAAGCACATATATTGCACATCAACAATAACATAGATGGAAACACATACTAGCAATGGAAACACACATTCTTGAACATCTTTAGGTGGTATTCCATGTCTTACCCCTATCAAAGATCCTGCCGCACCTCTTATTGTTGTCACCAACCCTTCTATCTTGCAGAGATATTTTGTTTTATCTTTTATCAATAGTAATTTGTATAGACTTATCATGCCTCAAAGAGTAGAGGAAAGACGCAGTAACTGTTGCATTCCTCCGTATATGTAATTACTTTAACTACACAATAGTGAAAATTCCAATCCCACTACTTATGTTCTCAATCTGATTAAACATAACATTAAGTTTTTCCTTGTTATCCATATGCTTCAGATTAATAACTTTTCCTTCAACAAGATTCTTGATTAGTTGATTGTGACTATCAAGGTTTTTGTTCCAGCCATGTTGAATGAGTTGTTTGATATCACTCAGATCTTTATAACATAATGTCAAGACATCATATTTGACATTATAATCCTTCAACATTTGTTTCATCCATACCAGTTGAGAGCAACCTCTCCTTGTTCCACCATATTCAGCTTCAGTAGTATTCCCAGAAGCATATATTTGCTTTTTATTGAAATAGGAAATCAAACTTTTTCTTAGAGATAAACATCTATCAGTACTACTGACCCAATTTTCCTTGCTAAATTCCTTCATGTTGAAAGAGTAAGGCACGCCATAAAACTGATTGTATTGATGCAATTCGAGATCTTCCTTTCTTGAAAAGTAGGACTCATCCTTAGTTCTAGCTTAAAAACAAGACATGAATTTGATATTTTCTTATTAGATTCAGTTATGTCTTCTTCATTAATGTGGCTTGAAATTAGCTCCTTGGATTGTTCTATCTGACCTCTAGTAGAGAGAGACCTTTGTTGGCTTGAGAACTCATTAATTCAGTGCTTGTGAATTTACAAATTACATCCCTTACTTCCTCATCAGTCTGCTCAGAGGATGTTCCAACATTGTCTTTAACATCTATCCTTTGTTCATCACTTGAATCATCAATTACCACACTGATAGATTCCATTGTCATTCCAGCTCTGGAGTTAAAAACTCTATAAGATATGTTGCTTGAAGAGTAATCCATAAATATCCCTTTATCACTTAAGAAATCCTTCTTACCCTTTTGATCTTTGTCAATCAAGAAATAACATTTACTTCCAAAGGTATGAAAGTAACTATAGGCTTCCTTCCTTTCCATAATTCATAGAGATTGGTTGAAGTACCTTATGTCAAAGTGAACCTATTATGAATGTAGCATGCGATATTCATAGCTTCATCCCAAAACTCCAATGGAAATTGCTTAGTATGAAACATGACCCTAGATTCTTCTTGTATAGCTCTAGTATTTTTCTCAACAATTCCATCTTGCTGAGAAGTGATGGAGAAAGGAAATTCATGGCTGATATTTTCATAAGCACAAAATTGAGAGAATTTTGCATTCTCAAACTGCTTGTCATGGTAACTTCTAACCTTGACAATCACATTATTCTTCTGCTCTTGAATACTTTGACACGGATCTTTGAAGACTTCAAAGGTGTCTGATTTTTCTCTAAAACATTCTCCCATGTAAACCCAAAAAATCATCTATAATCATATAAACATACCTCTATCCACCTAAGATTTCTACCAGCATTGGTCCCATTAAGTCCATGTGAAAAAGTTCCATTACTTTGGAAGTTGTCTGATGTTGCAACATTGGGTTTGATATTATGGTTTGCTTCCTAATTTCACACTCACCATAGACTTTCATTTCTTCAGTCTTCAGATCTGGCATTCCTCTAATAGTTCCTTCAGATATGATTTCCTTCATTCTTTTGAGATGAACGTTTCCATGTTTTTGCTACCATAGCTTCACTTCATCCTTATTGGTTATTAAACATGTGGAATAGTAAGCATTTATTTGAGGTTCCCATAGATACAATTGCCTTTAAACCTAATACCATTCATCAGATTAGCATCTTTCTCATTTTTGACTAAACATTCTGGCTCGGAGAAATTGACCAACATCCCTTGATCACACAAACCAATAATGTTAATAAGATTAGAAGTTAATATTTTCATAATAATAACATCTTTTAAATTAGGAGACCCAACACACACCAATTTTCTCTCTCCTCTAATTTCTCCTTAAAATCCATCACCAAATCTGACAACACTTATAGGTTAAGGCCTAATATCCACCAACAACTTTTGAATCCCTATCATATGTTTAGAGCATCCACTGTCAAAGTACCAGTCTTCTCTATTTGAAGCTCTCAAGGAAATATGATCTATAAGGATAACCCTATCTTTAACACTTCTCTTTTTGCTTACTTGACTAGCCTAAGAATGAGCTGAATATTTTTTATCTCCATATAATTTATAACAAAAAAAGCTTTATATGGCCATATTCACCACAATAATGACAAAAAAGGCTTCATTATCGAATTGATAATGAACTCTTGTATCTTCAACCTCTTTTACCATATCAGTTCCATTTGTCATCCTTTTCAAGGAATTTGTCAAGTTGTAAAGCTTGTAATTTAAGAGAGTTACCTCGTTTTGTAGATGAGAAACAATACATAGCAGTTCCTTCTTATCATTCTCCAATTTAGGTATGATATTTCTTTGATCTTCCTCTATCTTAATAAATTACTCATACATGTCATAAGTATCCTTGTAGGACACATCTAGATCTTCATATAAGACATTTTTATCACATGATTCAACTTCTTCTACCTATCTTCCAGAGAGTGCATTCACATATTTGACAGTCACAGAGTTAGATTCATCTTCTGACTCATCATCATCAGACCAAGATACAGTAAATCCCTTTTTCTGCTTCTTGATAAAGGTGAGGCATTCTGGTCTAATGTGACCAAAACCTTCACACTCATAACAATGAATGCCTTTGCTTTGATTGGACTTGTCTTCGGTTCTGGTATTCTTTTGAGAATCATAGTTATTACTGATGTCAGATGAGATGTTCTTGACATTTTTTCTTCTTCTTCTATCCATTCTCTTCAAAATTTTATTTAATTGCTTCCTAAGTAACACAATGGTAATGGACAATCCTTCATCAGTATCCAGATCAAGTTGACCTTCTTCATCTTCAACATTAGATACAAAATTTATGCTCTTGTTCTTTTTCTTAGACTTGTCACTAATAGCCAATTCAAAAGTTTGAAGTGGGCCAACAAGTTCATCAACCCTCATTTGCTGATATCACGAGCTTCTTCAAAGGTTGTCACCTTCATGTTAAATCTCCTAGGTAGAAATATGAGAATATTTCTAAGATGTTTTTTCTCTGACATCTTATCTCCCAAGGCAATAGATGCATTTTCTATTTCAATAACATTCATGTGAAAGTCTTGAATTCTTTCATCATCATTCATCTTTAGGTTCTCAAATTAGATAGTGAGAAGTTGAAGTCTGGACATCTTCACTTTGGATGTGCCTTCATGAGTTGTCTTGAGGATTTCCCAAGCATCTTTAGCTACAATGTAAGAATTCATTAACATGAAAATGTTATTGTCCACTCCATTAAATAAATCATTCAAAGCCTTGAAATTTCCAAGAGCTAATTTATCATCTTCTTCAGACCAATCTTCCTATGGATTCAAGGACTCATTCCCATCTTTGATCTTCATAACAGGATGACTCCATCTTTTCAAACTAGCCTTCCAAGATTTTTTGTCCATGGATTTCAAAAAATCCACCATTCTAACCTTCCACCAGTAATAATTTGAACCATCTAACAGAGGTGGCCTGTCGTTGTATCCTTCTTCCTTGTCCATAGTACCCGAAATTATTCTCCCTTGAGCTCAGCCAATAGATAGAATAGGGTTCATGCTCTGATACCAATTGAAATTCTAGAACTTTAAAACAAATTTCAAGATTGATGTACCAACACCAAAACACAATATCAAGACAGATGTTAAGTCATCATCTGTTGACAAAACAACTTTACCAAAATAGAGATTATGCTGAAGTAAATTGTATAAGGTAAAAGACACAATCAATTGTTAATCCAATTCATTGCAACATCACCTACTCTGGGGGCTACCAAGCCATAAAGTAAATCCATTATAATAGTATTAGTTCAACCCCTAAACAATCCTAGTTTACAACTTATCACCTAATCACTATCCTATGCAATTTCTACCTAGGAACCTCCTAGATATGAGAACCCCCTCTCACTTCACACAATCACCTCAATGATAAAACCATCCACAAATCAATGACAAGAACCAAAATAGAAAATTACACTTCCAATAAACAAAACTCAACTCTTTGCTTAAAGGCCTATGAGTGAGAATAATAACTTGACACACAATCAACTCTTTGCTTAAAATCCCATGAGTGATAGGAAAGTAACAATGAACAACCACTCTACCTCAATGTATCAAAAGATACATGAGTGACATACAAAAACAAAACAAAGAACCTAAAGTACTCTCAAAATCCTAAACCCTTATTGTTGTACCCAAATTTTTGCCCCTAAGATTCCCCTATCATATCATATCAATTCGATCATAACAAGACCACATTAGGGTTGGTTCTTCCTCTTTTTCTATCTCCTATCTTTAAATTTCCTATTGAGGAATATCCAAGCACCTTAGTTGTGTATTTTGTATATGTGTTATCGACTAATGTCTAATCAAAATACAAAAAATATTTGTCTTTAAATATTTGTGTTTTGTAGGTACCGAGTCAAAGCATTTGACAAATGAGGTTTTCCGGTATTATTTCCCTAAAATCTCTATTTGCAAAGAAAAATAATTAAAATAATTTCATTTTTTTTCACTGTACAATTGATTGCTCTTAGAGCGCAATCGATTGCACAAGATGTATTTTGCGTAATTTTTGAAAAAAAAACTGATGCAATCGTTTACTCCTAGAGCGCAATCGATTGCACAGAGTGAAATTTTTGAAAAAAATCAGCAATTTCAAGCTTGTCAAATTTTGGCTCCAATTTTTATTCATTTTTGAAATATATATCATTAATTCAAATTTTGGCTCCAATATTTATTCATTTTTGAAAGATATATCATTAATTCAAATTTTGGCTCCAATTTTTCATTTTTTTGAAAGATATATCATTAATTCAAATTTTGTCTCCAAGAATTAATTACCAAACCACACTAATCCCAAGCCTAAACTCTATAAATAGAGCCTTCATTTCATTCAAATCTCAAGCTTTTGATAGCCAAACTCATTTTGTTAAAAAATCTCTCAAATTATCTCCATCTCCCAAATTCACTCAAAGCTCCATTTTCAAAAAAAAAGTTAGTAAGCTTTGCATTGAAGCTTACTAATCTTTGAGCTAAACCTTCATCCAAACACTTTTTCTTCATCAATTATCTACATCCAAGCTTGGGCAATTGATTCTTAGGGTTGAATTAAAGAAAATTCTTGAAGTTGTTTTGATAATTCTCTAGATCCACCTTTGGTAAGTTGGATTTTTCATCTTTCACAATGTGATCTCTTGTTGATCTTTAGGCTTGATTCATTGGGCATTGTTTTGTGATTCCATTGGTGCTATTTTCTCATAATTTGATGGAATTTTCGTGCTCAATTGAATCCATGATCATAAGGTGTTTGATGTAAAGTTTGAACAAGAATTTGGCCTTTTGAAATGTTTTTTTTCTGTTTTTAACAGGATGCAACGAATTGCTGTAATAGTGAAATCGACTGTCACAACAAATTTTCACATTTTTTTGAAAAAATGCACTGATGCAATTGATTGTTGTCAGAGTGCAATCAATTTCAACATAACAAAATACTTTTTCTGCCTTGTTTTGGGGATATTTTGATCCATCTATCTTTTTCTACTAACTCCTTTTGATTGTTGATTTGGATTGCAATTCTAAATGTCCAATTTCTATTTAAATTCAATGGAATTTGGGTGTAGAAGAAGTTGGATAACTGTTCATTAATTCAAATCTACCTAAGTGTGAATTATTTAACTCATTTTTGGTGCTTTGGATTAATGATATATTTAGTTCTTTAATCCATTGAGATGAGTGATTGAATTTAAAGATGAAAGAAATTTGAGATAGTGATCCAAATTAGCTTATCATTCCCCTTCTTCTTCATCTTATCCCTTTATCTTTTTTAATTTGTGCTACATGTTAAGGGATAATTATATCTATATCATTTATCCAAACATGAAGTACATAGATTGCTATTGACTGGCCTCAAAATAAGTGCTACTTCTACATAAGTCCACTTACGATTGCTTAACATAGTGCTAAATTTTGTCTCGATCCGAGAAAATGATCATTCGTGGCCCAAACCTATGTTTGCAAGCCCATGTATGTTAATTTGAACTGTTTGATCCAATAACCTTGAGATTCATTGTTAGGAGGCTTTGGTTCTACCAATCCTCCAATGGATCTTCATCAATTTTGGTCAATACGGATCACTTAAACATCATTGATCATTAAATGTTGCCTTGAAGATTATTAAATGGATGATATACTTGAAAAAAAGCAAATGCAACTTGTTGTTGAGAGGCTTTGGTTCTACCAATCTTCTAATGAGTTCCAAATGCAAGTTTCATGATGGTCATCCAACTAACCATTAACTTCTAAAAATTGACTTTATGTTATGCTTTTACTTTAGCATTTACATTTCATGCTATTTTTCATCTTTGCTCACTTGAGCATTTACTTTTATGCCATTTTTATTTTGCTCACTTTAGCTTTTATTTTCCTTTTAAAGATACTTAATAATCAACATGAACCATAAAAAGCATTTATGATACTTGGACTACTTGGTTACTATCCTTGGCATTATGGAGTATTGGACTTCTCGGACTTAGGAATAGAAACCTTGATCTTATGTTGGAGACCTTGTGACCTTAATTGATATTTTTGTCTGGAGTTCTTGAGGTTTACCTCAAGACATTGGGTTGCTTGTTTGTTTTGTGTGCAGGTTATTGTGATTACATACTTTGTCTGTAATCTGGAATTCGTCTGTATACAACCGTTACTCTGCTCAATTTTTGTGAAGACTTAATACATTTGAAGTTTGGTCTCCCCAAGAGGTCTAGTATCTTTGCTTGCTTGGTTTCAATCCAAAGAATGGGAATTCTATCTTGACACATAATGTCAAATATTGGTTTCTTGTTGGTTAGATGGTTCTTCTCCCTAGCTTTTACCTTATGCTTTAGGATAGTCCCTTCATCTCCTCCCGTCTTCTTTAATTTCAAAAAATCTTCTCCCTCCTTTTGAAAACTTTTCTTGTTTCTAAACTTGAATCATTTTCATAATAAACTTGGACTTAGGTCCATGCATTTTCAAAACATTTTCATAAATAAACTTTAATCAACTTAATCATACCTTGACATTTTTGTGAGAATACTAAAACTCAATCAATCTTATTCAAACCATTTTGCAACTTTTGCATTTTATCTTTAAAAAAATTTCTCAAAATATTAGACTCTTGTCAATCCTTGTAGTGATGCAAACAACTATACTTCTACAATATATAGTGAAGTGAGATATTTTCCACTTGGGTGTTGAGTGAGGCATTGTTGATTTTAAAATCCAAGCCATATCCTCCACTTTGAGATGATGCAAATTCTCTTTTGTCATGATTGTGGGTAGTAAGTATGTTTTCCACACGAGCAATGATGATAATGTCTTATCTCATAAAATTAACCAACACACTTGTGTTTTAAAATTTTTAAAGAGGAACTACGTGTATCCTGAACCCCTATTGCACGAAAGGTGGTACGTAGGCACTAAAGATTCGCAACCGCGGAGGGTGCAAAAATCATAAAAAATATTTCTTTTCTCACCTCCACCATCTATTTTTATACAACATTTTATAGCCAAAATATACAGATTTTACAAAGAAGTTCTTGCGGAGTACCGTAGATGTCTAGGGTGCTAATACCTTCCCTTTGCATAATCAACCCACTTACCTTGAATCTTTCCCCCCACTTTTGATTTATTCGCTCTTTTCCCAATCTTTTGAAAACAATAAAGCACGGTTGTGATTTTTATTTTGATCTGTGCGAGTCAAGTCAATCCAACGGCTTAGTCTTAACATTTCTATCGCTACACTTATTTCAACCACACACAGTTTTTTCAATGATAATGCTTGAGTTTATAGGTTTAGTAAGCCCCTTTACATAGACTCTTGTAGTATAGGTTTGGACTCTTCAATAAAATCCAATCTTCCAGTTGTAAATCACATGCAAAATCTTTTACCCAAAAATATGAATAAATCTTCAAAGTTTCCTAAAAAGTCTCCAAGATCCTTTTTATGAAACCAAATCAAATTTGCGTTGTTCTTAAAATATCCCTGCTTGGCTGCGCTTGTAGAGAACTAGAATCATTCAGAATCTCATATTTTAAAATCAAATCTTCAAGGATTTAAACAGCTGTACTGTTATGATGTTCTGGTATAACATGTCACAACATCTGTCAGAATATCTGTCAAAAATAGAAACATCAGACTCTGTTATATCAGTTGGTCAAGATGTCATGACATCTTGCTTAACATCAGGTCGTGATACATGTTTTCAAAATCAAACATGTTGTTGTACCCCAAAATTTTCCCTCTCATATTTTCCAAGATTTTTCTCTTACATAGGTGATTACAAACATTTGATTAATAAAAAATAAATTTTTTGAAGATAAACAAGGTCTTTCGATTGCCATGTCAAAGGGTCTTTCGATTGGCATCTTGACAGGCTTCGATTGAGCACCTAACCTCCTCCAAGCTTGCTTCAAATTTCCAAGCTTAGATTGAAGCCTTGGCCTTTTTCTTGTCTGCTGTATACAAGCTTTGACTGGGCATGTGTTTCCTTTGAAATAGCCTCCTTCGATCCAAAAGGGAAAGGCCTCCTGTTAGTGCTCCTTCGATTGCACCATTGGCTTTACATGCTGGATTGATTCACAATTAAATGGTTATCTACATGCAATCTTAGTTCCTGCTTCATTTGGGAATTTGATTTATTTGGAGTAAGCTTGATTCCTGCTTCGACTAGGCAAATACTCCCTTTGTGCGTGCCTTCAGCGCACAAACAAGAATCCCCTACAAGTTTGTTTCGATTCACCAGCAATGAACTCCTGCATACTAGCTTTTATTAGGCGCTGAGTATCCTTCGATCAAGCATAGTTCACAAAGCTCCCACTAGGCAAAAGGCCCCTCAGATTGTAACCAGCGCACATATGCCTCTTCATGCTTGCCTTGGTTTCACAAGGCAAAGGCCCCTCTCACTGGTCTTCGATTCACAAGGCAAAGGCCCCTCTTCAGCATACAAGGGCAAGACTCCCTCATATTTGCCTTTGATCCACCAAGCATAAATCTTCTTTTGATTCACCAGGAAAAAAAAGTTTCCTTCGACCCACAAGGCATTGGCTACCTTTGTGCCAGCTTCGCCTAGGCAATGGCCTCCTTTATGCTTGCTTTGACCTGCCTCATGCTAGCATCCACAAGGCATAGGATGCCTTTGCACCATCTTCGATTGGGAAATGGCCCCCTTTGAAATAGTTGTACACACTTTAACAAGTATGATAGCCCATTCGAAGGACACACCTTAGTGGCCCATTCAAAGAGGGCACAAAGTACACATATGAAAGACACTCAAAAAGTCTCTTCGAAGGAGGCAACCAAAGGCCCATTCAAAGGGTACAGAAAAGGTCCATCTAAAGACCCAGTCGAAGGAGGCAACTTGAGACCAATCGAAGGGCATGGACTGAAGGCATTCGAAGGAGCCAAATGTGTCCAGGTTCATTCAAATTCAAAAAGGGACAAGTTTCTATGACTTTTGCAATGTTACAAAACATTATTCATGGCTTTGAAAACACTTGTTTATAGTTGTTTAAACCTTTGTTTTCTTGTCCCCATCCATCCCTTCTATATAAAGAATACACTAGCCAGATCAAAGGAGGCTGGACACAACCGGAGAGAGAGTTACACAGAATTGCAAACACATTCTTGGAGGTCTCCTGAAGCTTTTCCAATCATCACCATCCCTTAAGCAAGCACATATCCTGAAGTTCCAAATTGAAGCAATCCTTAAACAAGGGTATCCACGCCTGAGACCACAGATTCATACATCACCCTTGGTAAGAATGGGTAAAAAGATCAAATTTACATTTGCATGACATATTAGCATTTGTAGTTTATTTCATATGTATTCAAGATTGAAGACCTGGGTTCGAAACCCAGGTCTGCATTTGTTTTGTTGCTAACACTTGTTGTAGATCAAGCCTGAGCAGACCAGCGTGCACAGAATCAAAGGACCTGGGTTCGACACCCAGGTCCTACATCTTTATTGTTCTAATGTTTGTCTTACAAATATGAATCAAAAAGCAGATTGCCTCTCTTATATCGAAAGGAAGCATTTCCTTCCATCGAAACAGGCAACATCCCTCCTGGATCAAAAATCCCATCTTCCTCTGAATCAAAGGCAGCTTCCCCTCTAGATCGAAAAAGCCCCCTTTTCTCTCTGATCAAAGAATGCCTTCTTTGTATTTTTTACTTTTGTTTTCATTTCTTCATTGACTTCTTTTTTTTATTTTAAAATTAAAATCAAAATCACAAAAAAATATTAGGCTAGTGTTTCATTAATCAAATTAAATTTTTTTAATTAACTAATTAATTATTTTAACATTTTCCTTAGTTTAAAATTAAGTATACTTAATTTTTATTTTCTTTTATAAATAAAAAAAACCAACAAAAATATTTCTTTTCCTTAGGATTTATACGTCCATTTTAATTTGTTTGCGTATTTATTTATTTTCGCATTTTTTCTCATTTTATTGTAACTGCTTCCCAGTTTGTAATAGTAACTAGGACTTTACTTCTTGCAATTTTATAATGTACCTCTCACAAAGCCATGTAATAGCGTAGGATTTACATTCCCGCACTTTACATTTATGCACTTTAAATTACTATATATACTACTACTAGTAATTAAGATTGCATGATAAGACTAATAACAAAATGCTAGCAAACCTAACAAATAAAGAATAAAATAACTTAACATAACACACTTGCACACATACACCTCTAGAGTACCCCACTTTGGTTGCCTTCGGAAATAAAACAGTCATCTCCCTCGAGACAGGGACACTTTAGAAATGACCAATAAGTCAAAAGATCATAGTCCCTCGATGACCCTACAGTTGCCTTTCGATAGATAATCTAGTCCCTAAACAGAAATTGCTAAAGCATCTCTACATTGTTGCCTTTATGATTGTATGTCCCTTAGAATATCCCTCATACATCCAACGATGGGGCTTCTTACCAAATCAATGGTAAGATAACAACATCTAAAGGAGGAGGAAAAGAATATTAGACCTTTTTGAGTAGGTAGGATGCTCATAGTTGCCTGCTTGCTCACAACAACAAAAATCATTTTCACACATGCACTTTCAATTGAAACATTTTCAAAAGTCAAAACCCTTTGTACACATTCTTATAGAGACAAGAATAATTACAAAGGCACTTTTCAAAATCACTTTCCAAAAAAAAACACATTCCACAAACACTTCTTTGAACTATTTTTAAAAACCAACACTTTGTACGCGCTCTTATAGAGACGAGAATCATTACAAAGACGTTTTCAAAATATTTTAAAACCCCCACCACAAAGCATATTTTCAGACAAAAGCAAAGTGAACTAGCAAGCAAAAACTACGGATGGAAAGGGTGCTAACACATTCTCTTTCCATAATCTACCCCCTTACTCAGAATAATCTCGAAAAGGTCATTTTCTATTCTTTTCCCCCTTTCCTTAATTTGGATAAATGAAAAGTCGGTGGAGACTCTTGCTTACCGGAACATTTGCGAAAACAAATGCAAAACCAGTATATAACAGTCGGTTCTGCCACCGTATCATAAAAATGGCGACTCTGCTGGGGATAACATCAAAAAGTTGGGTTACCTTAAAGTTTAGTTCATTCTTTATTGCTTTCATTATGTGTTTTTATGCTTTACTTTTGAGGGTTTGTTTGGGTTGTTACTATATATCCTACACCCGGATCTAGGGCGCCTTATTAGGTAAGTAGAAATAAATCATGGAAGTTGTACGGCGTAGACCGATATGGACGAAGTGATAGCTACATTAGCGTGATAATTTGGTTTGTACTAATGTTCCTTGAGTCAGTCAAGGATAACATTAGGCTTCCTTAGTGTCATTAAGCGCTAATTGTCATTTAGAACTTTTAATTGACTCATCCTAAGCCATTAGAAAGTAGTGAGATGGCCGATTTTGGTTTCAACCAAATATTTGTTGATACTCAATACTACACTCATTGAGACTAGACTTTTGGGATATTCTGGCCGCAATACTTTGGTGTTTGAGCTAGAATAATGCCTAAAAGAAAGGTCAGTGATATGAGACCCCTTAGAACCCGATTACTTTTCTAAGATAGGTTGAGCTAACTAAACTTCAAGAGGGTACTTAACTACAAACGCCATGCAAGCCTGAACCTAAGGCTTCTTGCGTGACTTGTTCGCTTTCATTATCTAACAACTTAAATTCTATGCATGGTTTTGCTTGTATTCATCACCCTGCATTTTTGCTTGATGCATAGCATACACATCATAACATCATACCATAGCATTTCCTTAACTATTTCAAGGATCTCAAGGGCCTGTGATGCAGGTTATGATGAACCGGACGTCTAGTAATGGGCAAGGGGCTTTATTTTCCTCTGACTAAATGCCTTCAAAAGAATAAAACACGACAACTTGAGTCAGAGGCTATGACCCACTTGACATGGTGAGCTTGACTCTTGTAGAAGGACATTCAACGATACGAAGTTTTTCAACCAAAGCTACAAAATTCAACGCCTAACATTTTCTTGTGTTTACCCCGCGAGATCCTTGAAAACATTTACACATCATGCATGTCATTAGCTTACAGGTATTTCAGTATAGGTCTCTCATGTTCTCGCTGTTTATTTCAGCAATGGCTTTCAAACAGAACAACAGAGATCTTCAGATTCAAGAGGCTCAGTTCATGGAAATGTTACTCAACTTATCCAAGGGGCGGGAAGAATTGAAAGCATTCCTCACCGGGAATCTGACCAAGAAACATCCTGACAACAACAAGGATGAATAGTTAGAACAACTGCAAGCTGAGGTAGAAGCAATGAGAATCTAGATGCTAGGGCAGATGGCTTTTATCCAAGGCCTAGCCCGGGGCAAGAAGAGATGAGAGGCATTGTCAACAAGCTTCATCAAGACGAACGCAACCGTATGAGGCAAACAGTTGAGGCTAGGGATCAAGTCATGGGACAAAAAGTTGGTTTGGAGAGTAGAGCTTTCCAAATTGCTGCTACGTCGCAAGCCCAACCACAACCTCACCAACAACCATAGGGAAATCGGCGTAAGCGGGATCCATTCACTAGGAAATATACCAAACTCAACATACCAATGTCGCAAGTCTTACAACACATGCTGAAGTTGAATTTGGTCACATTGAAGGATCCTCCTCGAAATCCTAATACTTCCTCTCCTACTTACAATCCTGATGCAATATGTGCATATCACTCCAACAGTCCGGGGCATGATACTGATAGTTGTTGGACATTGAAATATAAAATTCAAGACCCAATCGATGAAGGAGCACTGGAATTCACACAAGATGGTCAACTGGAATTCTTCTTCCCTCCTCAAAGGCACATCATCTAAAGTGACAAGTTCATACAAGAACGCTTTTATTCAATAGAATTTTCAAGTTGTAATTTTCTTTTTATTGTTCGAACATTTGTTTCATGTCAAACTTTGTTATTTTATCAATGCATTGCATATGTCTGTTTTGAATCAGTTTGTTTGTATTAACTATATTTAAATTGCTTTCTTACTTATTTTTCGTGATATTCAACTCTCGATCAAAAGCTCTAAGCCTTTAGAGGTAGGATGACTAAAATGATACCATAATCTCTACAATATGCTTTTGAACAGAACTTGCTGACGATGTATAGGTGTTGTTTTAAATCCTAAACAGTGGAGTTATAAGGAAGATAATCCCTAGTCAACCCCTTTGAGCCTAAGAAGTAGGATTTTTTCTTTTCATACAAATTAAAACCCTTAATCATAACCTGGAGCAAGGTAGCTTTCTCAGTTAATTCAGAGGTGCATTCAGTCGCAAGCTCATCCTTCATACATGACAAATAGTGTAGAAGATACCTTCCAAAAGATGGTGATGGTTCCTCATAATCATTAAAGCTGGAAGTCATTATCTCTCAAAATAAAAGCCCGTTAAGTCAAAAACCTACAAAGGAGACTTAAGAAAAACTGGGGCATTCTATTGACTGTAATCGCAAAGGAAACAGTTCAGGAAAAAGTAGGGATAACAAAAAAAAAGAGGTCCTACAAATTCTGTACAAAAAGAAGGTTACAAAATGACTGTCTTCTTGAACAAACGTTCAATTTCTGAACCACCTCCAAGTATCAGAACAAAGATCCCAGACACAATTGGGATCTAAAAGCATAATTAGCTGAGCATAGGATTGAAGAACATCACGAAGAACGGGTCAGGTACAAATAAAATTTGAGCCTTTATCCTTTGTTTCTTCAACCGTGAACCAGGCCACATTATAACCCTCAAAAGTCCTAACTGAAGCATGGGTTAGTTCGAAAGCATATTGTTACAAAAGGTATCCTGACTCCTGTAAGGTTCGCTATAAATCGTGAGCTGATATCACACTCTTACAGAATTTGTTTGTTTTACTAAAAAATGAATTTTCAAACTTCAAGATAGACATAAGCTTTGCATTCTTAAAATACCATTGTTTGCATATGACTATTTGTTCAACAGTAGAGAAATTCGCATGACGAATATTTAGTGAACGAAGATCCTCTCAATGGACAGAATCACCCCAGACGGAAAAGACGTTTCTAGTAACAGGCCCTTCATAATCAAGGGGAATAACATGGTGTCCAACTGATCTGGGGCAGTCAAGTCAAGGTTCAAGGAATCTCTCAAAAATGCCAAATAGCCAGTGGCAGATCTCCACCTGAATCACTTGGGGCATTGGAAATGAATTTCAGTAAAGAATCACATACAATCACGAAAGCATCTTCTGGCAGTGTGGTAACACTTATTACTATGGATAGTGAGAATTCACCGTACCTGGTGAACATGGACATAGTCGGAAAATACTACGCATAAACAAAGACCCGCTAGGTTGACTTGCCTAGGAAAAAATAAGGGTATCCTGGTGAACCAAAAGGGTTCGGGAAAAATTACGGATATATGCAAAAATTGTACACCCAGCAAGTCGAAAACCTTAAAAGGCGACTTGGGCAAAAAAGGGTATCCTGGTGGACTGAGAACCCGAAAGCTCAGTCCAGGAAAAAGATAGGGATTAAATCGTACGACTATGTCCCATCATCTCATAACTTGTCTATCTGTAGAAGGTTTATTACCCTGATCTGCATTCACCAAGGACTCCAGATGTTGGGGTAACAGTCAAACCGTCTACAAGATCCCTGCAGATATTTTCCTCAATAGATACCTTCTCCAGTAGGTACAGAGGCAAGGGCATTCTACTACAAGGTCACTTCCATATTCCCAGCATGTAGCCTATTGATGTTAGTTGTTCTCACATCCCTGGCAGAGCAATAAAAATCTCCAATTACTGCTCCAAATTCCCCCATTGAAGTCGCCAAGCTTCTCAAGATTCCCCTACAGGATTTCAAAAAAATCCCTAAGTAGTTTATGGAGCTCACCTTCCACAACAGAGTTTTATAAATCTCAAGTAGTTTATAAAGCCTTATCCCCAGTAGACTTTATTTCTCTATCTACGGAAGTTCATCCCCCAACGGAGTTTATTTCTCCAAATTGGTGAAATCTTCACAATAGAACTCTTCCCCTCGACAAAATTATTCTCAAATAAAAGTCGAAGATCTTTGGCAGAAAAAAGGAATTGCCAACAAAACTATCTTCATTCATTATCCCCAGCGGAAAATGAAGAATCACTTTCTTCACTCACCAACAACAATCCGGGATTAAGCTTCCTGATACTCTTCAACAACAGTCAGGGATTTATTTTTCCAGACAAGGATACTGCGGAACAAAATTACATGTTCATACATCATGGCATGTGCATACATCACAATCTCATTTATTTTGGGAGCATCATGAAATTCATACATTATGACATCACATGAAACTGATTTTACCTTTTCATGTTAAATTAGCTGACAGACAAACACTATCAACTTTTACAACAGGTCAAAGATTAATGCCCGAAATCAGACGGGGAAACCATTTGCATGACCAAGTGGTATGAATTTCTGAAATAAGACGGGTTTGCCAACAAATACAGCCGGCCATGGATTAATTCCTGAAACCCGACGGGGAAACTATCTATGTGACCAGTAATTTTCAAGTTCCAAATTAATACTTGTAACAAGCCAGGAGAACTATCTGTGGACGACCGTTGTAGATTAATACCTGTAACAAGCCAGGAAAACTATCTAAATAAAGAGATTGAAGATTAATACCTATAACAAGCCAGGAAAATTATCTTTCTTTCTCGGGTCAGAGATTAATACCTGAAACCATCCAGGACAATCATCTCAACAACAAGCAATTTTCAAGTTCCAAATTAATACATGTAACAAGCCAGGAGAACTATATGTGCACGACCGTTGTAGATTAATACCTGTAACAAGCTAGGAAAACTATTTACATTAAGAGATTGAAGATTAATACCTGTAACAAGCCAGGAAAATCATCTTTCTTTCTCGGGTAAGAGATTAATAGCTGAAACCAGCCAGGATAACTATCTCAATGACCAACAATTTTCAAGTTCCAGATTAATACCTGTAACAAGCCACGAGAACTATCTGTAGAAGACCATTGTAGATTAATACCTGTAACAAGCCAGGAAAACTATCTACATGAAGAGATTGAAGATTGATACCTGTAACAAGCCAGGAAAACTATTTTTCTTTCTCAGGTCAGAGATTAATACCTGTAACAAGCCAGGAGAAATATCCACATGAAGAGATTGAAGATTAACACCTGTAACAAGCCAGGAAAACTATCTTTCTTTCTCAGGTATGAGATTAATACCTGTAACAAGCTAGGAGAACTATCTCAACAACCAGCAATTTTCAAGTTCTAGATTAATACTTGAAACCAGACAGGATAAGTATCTGAGAACAACTGACTTGTAGATCAATACCTGAAACCAGACAGGAAACCTATCTACATGACCAGGTGAAACATCCCTACACAAGTTTCTTCTAATACATTTCCAGATAGCAGTTAATTCCATTTTCCCCAGCAAGTTACTGTGAAGCTTGGATTTCAACCGGAAAATAACAAACTTTCATCTCTCTAGAGATAACTCTTTAGCAAAGCCTTGGACAACTGAAGCTCCTATACTCTATTCCCCACAGAGTTCTCCTCAAGCAGGAGAACAACAGAAACCCACATTCCCTATTATATTTCTCCTCAGACAGCAGGAACAGGAACCCTTAAGGGACCATATGTGAAATCAGCATCTACTTTGGATGGCATCTTTAAGCCCATCTCCGAAAACCCTCCGTCATCTTATCCAAATGGGATCTATAAGCCCATTCCCGCCATCATCAACAATCAGTGTTACTTCATACGAGTGCAAATTTCTAGGCACTCTAGTGTTCAATCATCTTCCACCTTCAGATAACGAAAGGCAGACAAGCAAATCTAAATCCTCTGGTTTAAGAAGATTGAACAGGGGTAGCTGTTGTACCCCAAAATTTGCCCTCTCATATTTTTCCAAGATTTTTCTCTTACATAGGTGATTATAAACATTTGATTAAAGAAAAAATAATTTTTTTTTGAAGATAAACAAGGTCTTTCGATTGACATGTCAAAGGGTCTTTCGATTGCCATCTTGATAGGCTTCGATTGAGCACCTAACTTCCTCCAAGCTTGCTTCAAATTTCCAAGCTTCAATTGAAGCCTTGGCCTTTTGCTTGTCTGTTGTATACAAGCTTCGACTGGGCATGTCTTTCCTTGGAAACAGCCTCCTTCGATCCTAAAGTGAAAGGCCTCATGTTAGTGCTCATTCGATTGCACCATTGGCTTTACATGCTAGCTTTATTCACAATGCAATAGCTACCTACATGCAATCTTAATTCCTGCTTCGTTTGGGCATTTGATTTATTTGGAGCAAGCTTGATTCCTACTTCGACTAGGAAAATATTCCCTATGTGCATGCCTTCAGCGCACAAAGCAAGAGTCCCCTACAAGTTTGTTTCGATTCACCAATAATGAACTCCTCCATACTAGCTTCGATTAGGCGTTGAGTATCCTTCGGTCAAGCCTAGTTCACAAATCTCCCACTGGGAAAAAGGCCTCTCAGCTTGTCACCAACGTACGTATGCCTCTTCATGCTTTCCTTGGTTTCACAAGGCAAAGGCCCCTCACACTGGTCTTCGATTCACAAGGCAAAGGCCTCTCTTCAGCTTACCTTTAGCACATAAGGCCAAGACCCCCTCAGATTTGCTTTCGATCCACCAGGAAAAAATCTTCTTTTGGTCCACCTGGCAAAAAAAGTTTCCTTCGACCCACAAGGAATTTGCTACCTTTGTGCCAGCCTCACCTAGGTAATGGCCTCCTGTATGCTTGCTTTGACCTGCCTCATGCTAGCATCTACAAGGAAAAGGCTGCCTTTGCGCCAGCTTCGACTAGGCAATGGCCCCCTTTGAAACAGTTGTACACACTTCAACACGCATGATAGCCCATTTGAAGGACACACCTTAGTGGCCCATTCAAAGAGGGAACAAAGCATACATATGAAAGACACTAAAAAATTCCCTTCGAAGGAGGCAACCAAAGGCCCATTCGAAGGGTACACAAAAGGTCCATCTAAAGACCCAGTCGAAGGAGGAACTTGAGACCAATCGAAGGGCAGGGACTAAAAGCATTCGAAGGAGCCAAATGTGTCCAGGTTCATTCAAATTCAAAAAGGGACAAGTTTCCATGACTTTTGCAACATTACAAAACATCATTCATGGCTTTGAAAACAATTGTTTATGGTTGTTTAAACCTTTGTTTTCTTGTCCCCTCCATCCCTTCTATATATAGAACACACTAGCCAGATCAAAGGAGGCTGGACACAACCGGAGAGAGAGTCACACAAAATTGCAAACACATTCTTGGAGGTCTCCTGATGCTTTTCCAATCATCACCAGCCCTTAAGAAAGAACATATCCAGAAGTGCCAAATCGAAGCAATCCTTAAACAAGGGTATCCACGCCTGAGACCACAGATTCATACATCACCCTTGGTAAGAATGGGTAAAAAGATCAAATTTACATTTGCATGACATATTAGCATTTGTAGTTTATTTGATATGTATTCAAGATTAAAGACCTGGGTTCGACACCCAGGTCTGCATTTGTTTTGTTGCTAACACTTGTTGCAGACCAAGCCTGAGAAGACTAGCGCGCACAGGATTAAAGGACATGGGTTCGACACCCAGGTCCTACATCTTTAATGTTCTAATTTTTTTCTTACAGATATGAATCGAAAAGCAGATTGTTTCTCCTATATCAAAAGGAAGCATTTCCTTCCATCGAAACATACAACATCCCTCCTGGATCAAAAATCCCATCTTCCTCTGAATCGAATGCAGCTTCCCCTCTAGATCGAAAAAGCCCCCTTATCTCTCTTATCGAAGAATGCCCTCTTTGTATTTTTTACTTTTGTTTTCATTTCTTCATTGACTTCTTTTTTTATTTTAACATTAAAATCAAAATCACAAAAAAAAAACATTAGGCTAGTGTTTTATTAATCAAATTAAATTTTGTTAATTAACTAATTAATTATTTTAACCTTTTCCTTAATTTAAAATTAAATAGACTTAAGTTTTATTTTCTTTTATAAATAAAAAAACAAACAAAAAGATTTCTTTTCGTTAGGATTTAGACGTCCATTTTAATTTGTTTGCGTATTTATTTATTTTCGCATTTTTTCTCATCTTATTGTAACTGCTTCCCAGTTTGTAATATTAACTAGGACTTTACTTCTCACATTTTTATAATGTACCTCTCACAAAGCCATGTAATAGCGTGGAATTTACATTCCCGCACTTTACATTTCTGCACTTTAAATTACTCTATATACTACTACTAGTAATTAGGATTGCATTATAAGACTAATAACAAAATGCTAGTAAACCTAACAAAAAAAGACTAAAATAACTGAACATAACACACTTGCACACATACACCTCTAGCGTACCCCACTTCGGTTTCCTTCGGAAATAAAACAGTCATGTCCCTCGAGACAGGGACGCTTTAGCAAAGACCCATAAGTCAAAAGATCACAGTCCCTCGATGACCCTACAATTGCCTTTCGGTAAATGATCTAGTCCCTAAACATAAATTGCTCAAGCGTCTCTACATTGTTACCTTTATGACTATATGTCCCTTAGAATATCCCTCATACATCCAACGATGGGGCTTCTTACCAAATCAATGGTAAGATAGCAACATCTAAAGGAGGAGGAAAAGAATATTAGACCTTTTTGAGTAGGTAGGATGCTCATAGTTGTTCGCTTGCTCACAACAACAAAAAAATCATTTTCACACATACACTTTCAATGGAAACATTTTCAAAAGTCAAAACCATTTGTACGCATTCTTATAGAGACGAGAATCATTACAAAGGAACTTTTCAAAATCACTTTCCAAAAAAAAACACATTCCACAAACACTTCTTTGAACTATTATTAAGAACCAACACTTTGTACGCGTTCTTATAGAGACGAGAATCATTACAAAGACGTTTTCAAAATATTTTCAAACCGATACCACAAAGCACATTTTCAGACAAAAGCAAAGTGAACTAGCAAGCAACTAAGAGCCCGTAGAAAACTACGGATGGAAAGGGTGCTAACACCTTCCCTTTCCATAATCTACCCCGCTTACTCAGAATAATCTCGAAAAGGTATTTTTCTGTTCTTTTCACCCTTTCCTTAATTTAGATAAAATAAAAGTCGATGCCGACTCTTGCTTACCGCAACATTTGCAAACACAAATGCAAAACCAGTATATAACAGTCATTTCTGCCACCATATCACATATGTTTTACCAAAATTGTTTCCAATCATAAAATCACATATCTAACAATCGTGGTGGCATATTGTGGAATGACCCTACTTCCTTAATAATCCATCTTCGCTATGGCATCATCATCCCACCGCCAATATTTTATAATTTCTACCAAATTTTGAATTGTTTCTAAACTTTTCCATGGTTCCCTGCTTGATATTAACAATAATCTATATGTTTAATCTTTAGAGTAGTCAGGAAGAAAAATTTCCTGACTATGGACAATTGATGATAAACTTTGATAGAAGTGGGGTTCTAATAATGGATTTTTATCATCCATAAAAATTTTGCGTGCTTGAAATTTTTTGTTTCAGTTTGAGTCTTTTAACTTATCTATCAATGCATAATAAGACGTAATTAAAAAAACAAACTCCTGGCATTTAGAAATGTGGTGGAAAAAGTGTTTTAAGTCAACATATACCTGGTTTTATGTGAGTGGGCATTGACAATGTGAAAACCCCAAGAGGTAGTGTTTAAGTTAGCATGTGTGATTGAATAGACAATTAAAATGATAATACGATGATACATCAACAATGGTTTATGTTAAGAGAAAAAACTAATTCACGTGCTTATAACCATTTGGTATTATAGTAAAACTGATTACACCCTATTGTACCCCAAAATTTCCTTCTTTTTTCTCAAGATATTTCTCACAAAGATCTTCAAAAGGTCAAGTTTACACAAGGGTTTGACAAGGTTAAGCCATCTCCTCAATACTGATACCTCAAATTAGGGTTTGAGTTTTCACAAGGAAAATTGGAGTTATAATAATGAAAATTAAGTTCATGGATCATTATGGACCCTCAAGATTTCACATATCAAGTTTCAAGTCTTGGATCACAAAATTGCTCAGTCAATTGATCATATGACCTAAAATCAGTTGTATTGGGTAAAAAGTCAATTGTGGTCAACCTACAGTCAAACTTCAAGATTTTGGACCAATATCATCATTTTGAAGTCATATGTATCAATTGATCAAGTTTGGATCACAATTCCCCAAGAAAGTTGTTCAAATCACCAAAAGGGCAAAATTGTCAAAATTAGGGTTTTTACTGTATTTGACTGTTCAAGGGTTTTTGACCTAATAAATGATCAAATGGTTTGAAGCATAATATCAAGGATTCAAATACAACATGTTTACCTAATTTCATGGCTCAAAACATTTCTCAAGATCAATTGATTGATAGTCGAAATTCAGTCAACTGATGAAAAGTCAATTGATACACTAAAAGTCAAACTTTGACTTTTTGATTAAAATTGAGTTTCAAAGATCACATTTCATCAAGAAATTAAAAAATATGAAACTTGATCATCCAGAAATCAAGAAAGTCAAAAGTCATTTTGAAAAGTCAAAGTTTTCAAGGCTTAGAAAATTTTCTAAGTGTTTTTAAGCCTTATTTTTTCATGACTTCATGCCAAATTTTCACCAAAATACAAGATGATTCAAAGAAAACTTCCAACATAAAATTTATACATCTTAATGATATCTACAACTTTTCTTTACCGATCAAGTTCTATAAGTTCTTATATTTTGAGTTATGAATTCACAAAGTCATGCACTTTTTCTTAAACACTTAGTGAAAATTTGACCTAGTTTAGGCATATTTTTGACCTAACTTCTTGGTCAATTTTCACCAAGCTCCAAGATGATTTTGCAAAATGGAAAACATGAAAGTTGTAGATAATGTTCCAAGCTTTTCAAAATGTCAAAGAACTCAATGAGATCATTTTTGAGCTAAGAGAATCGAAGAGATGAAGTTAGGGTTTCAAACTTGAATTATAGGTCATTTTTATGATGAACAAGAATTCAAATTTCAAACTATGTTGTATAATCTTTGCTTTGCAGGCCTCAAACTTGTGTTTCATTCCATAATTAATGGTTTACACAACTGATTGAGCCATTATCCAATTGATTCAACCATTATCCAAACCAAATTGCCATTAATGGAAGAAAGTTCATACTTCCATTTTGGAAAAGTGGCTTTAATCACAAACTCAACTCTCCTTGAGCTTTTCACTTCTACCTTCTGATCACACACAATATTAAATCCATAAGAAACTTGTCTAGAACCTCTAACTACTAAACCATGCTTTTACTATGCATTGAAACTATATTTTTCAAGTTGCTTCAAAAACAAGGCAAATCCATAAAACACGTGATTCAAAATTTGACTTCTCCAAGCATCCAAACTTCTTGCTTATAAATAGAGACACTATTTTTGAGTTGAGACACGAATTGATAATCCTGAAAACTCCCTCAAACTCCCTCAAGCCATAAATTGCCTCAAAACACCATTGTTGTGCAATTTCTGACTTTGTACATCAAACTTCCATTCCACTCATGCGTTTCTTAGCCAAATCATTTCCAAAGCTTCCTCACTTTATATAGAAACCATCCCAATACCTGTTACACTTCTGTAACACCTCCATCACCATCTTCCATTTTCAAAAATAGAGGTCTACACTTGGACTTCTCTAGGAAATTTCAAGCACTCTTAGCTCAAAGTAACTATTGGAATAGCTTCCTGGAGGTTCAAGGAAGCTAACCAAATCATTGCATCACCTTGAAGAGAGCTCTAACTCAAAACACGAAACCCAGTTTTGAGGTAATTTTTCTAATTTTCAATCTCTTCATACAGGCATTGTTAGATTTCCATTTTCAAAGACAAAATGTAGACATCATTGCCCTGAAGCTGACCATGTCCATTGAATTCATTTATATTGATTGAGTAGTGATAATTTTAAGTTTGAACTTTCTGAAAAATTTAGGTTAGATTTGGTACCATTCAAAATCCGTGCTCATCTTTGAGCCATTGTTTAAGTTATTTACATTTCTGGAATTGTGGTGAAATTTCTAATAAGTTTGATGTTCATACTTTTGAGAATGGTTGAGAAATGAATGAGTTACATATGCTCTGGCTTGCACGAGTTCTATAATATGGTGGGAGAAATACTTGGGTGTTTTTCATTTTATCGCAATTGTTGCGGATAGCGAGAGTCACCACCGACTTTTCATTTATCCAATAAAGGAATGGGTGAAAAGAACAGGAGAGACCTTTTGAGAATTTTCTTGAGTTCGGGGGTAGGTTATGAAATGGGAAGGTGTTAGCACCCTTTACATCCGTAGTTATCTACGGGCTCTTAGTTGCTAGCTCACTTTGAAATGCTTTGTTTGAAATGTATTTGTGATAGTTCTGAAACTATTTTTAAAAAGTTCCTTCGTTTAGGCAAACTTTGTAATGATTCTCGTCTCTATAAGAATGCATACAAATGTTGACTTTTGAAAATATTTCATTGAAAGTGTTGATGTGTTTTTGAAGGATGTTTTGAAAATGGTTATGAGCAAGCAACTATGAAAGTTCTACCTACTCAAACAGTCTTAGTTCTTTTCGTCCTCCTTTAGTTATTGCTATCTTACCATTAATTGATAAAAATCTCTATCATTGGATGTGAAGGGACGGGCGTAGGTCATCGTATAGTCATAGAAAGCAACTTTGTAGGATACCTTAGCCATTTGTCCTAAGGCTTTAAGATAATTTATGAAGGCAACATTTGAAGGGTCATCGAGGGACTATGATCTTGTATTTAATTTTTTTTGTTAAAGTATCCCACGTTTGCGTAATATGATTATTTATTTAAGGCAACAAGTGAGGTTAACCCTAAAGGTGCAAGTGTGCAAAGTGTTTGTTTTCATGCATTTTTGTCTTTGAATTAGGGTTTTCTACTTATTGATTTTACGTCTTGTCATACAAACCCTAATTACTAGCATTTATATCGAAAGCGATAAATTGCGGAAATGTAAAATTCTACGCTATTACATTATTTGGGGACGGGGGTACAAATTTACAAATGGGGAGATAACAGAAATTACATCTACTTACTATTACAACCATATTGAATGAATAAATAATGTACAAGAATGTAAAGGCAATATGAAAGAAAAATGAAATTGTTTTTGTTTGAGTTTTTTGTATAAGAGGGCTTAACATAATTAAACTAAAAGGAAAATAACTAATTAGTCTAAGTTAATTTAAGAAAACTAAACCTGAGTTATTTTGAGAAAAAGAAATTGAAGTAATCAAGAAAGCAATTTTTAGGGTTCTTATGAAATGGTTTTATCTTAATTAAACTAGTATAAAAAAGTAAATTAATTAAAAATCCTAAGTTCTAAATTAATTTTAATTAAAAATAAAATTCAAAAAAATAAATCTAATATATAAACCTAATATTATTTTATCTAAAAAAATAAATTAATATGTTACGAAAATAGTTTTGGTCTTTTGTCCTAAAAGGAATAAAATACAAGTATATTAATATATAAATAATAAAAAAAGATATATATTTTTTGGGTTTTTTATTAATAAAAATAATAATGATAATAATATTAAAAATAATAAAATTAAATAAAAGAAAATGAAATAGAAAAATAAAATAAAAGTCAGGAGGGTGTAAAATTGAATTGGGTGGTTTAGTAGAAAAAAGCAGATTTGTTTGAGTGTTAGGCCCATTGTGGTTTTTTGTAATCAGAAAGAAAATTAAATAAAAAGTTGGGCTGCATGGAGAATGGCCCAATGGATGAAGCCCAACGCGCATGTTTCAAACAAAAAAGAAATGGAAAACATGAAAAAAATTACAAAAGATCTTGTTGGGGCTCGAACCCAGGACCTTTCATAATAATGCATTTACGCGCACACTCTCTATGACTAGGATGGCTATACATCTGGTGTTATAAAAAAACCATAAATATATATTACAAAACCAGATCTAATGATAAACTTCGTCTTCTTCCTCGCGCCATCCAGAGCCTTTGTAACTCATTCATTTCTCAACCATTCTCAAAAGTATGAACATCAAATTGTTAAAAATTTCACCACGATTCCAGAAATGTAAATAACTTAATCAACGGATCAAATATGAGCACGAATTTTGAATGGTACCAAATCTAACCTAATTTTTTCAGAAAGTTCAAACTTAAAATTATCACTACTCAATCAATATAAATGAATTCTAAGGACATGGTCAGCTTCAAGGCAATGATGTCTACATTTTATCTTTGAAAATGGAAAGCTAACAATGCCTATATGAAGAGATTGAAAATCTGAAAACTTACCTTAAAATTGGGTTTCGTGTTTTGAGTTAGAGCTCACTTCAAGGTGTTGCAATGATTTGGTTAGTTTCCTTGAACTTCCAGAAGCTATT
The DNA here is from genome assembly GCA_948472305.1 of Vicia faba. Classification (NCBI taxonomy): domain Eukaryota; kingdom Viridiplantae; phylum Streptophyta; class Magnoliopsida; order Fabales; family Fabaceae; genus Vicia; species Vicia faba. Next base: position 1,208,606,090 of record OX451738.1, on the reverse strand, counting down.
CCAGTAGTTACTTTGATCTGAGAGTGCTTGAAATGTCCTAGAGAAGTCCAAGTGCAGACCTCTATTTTTGAAAATGGAAGATGGTGATGGAGTTGTTACATAAGTGTAACAGGTATTGGGACGGTTTCTATATGAAGTGAGGAAGCTTTAGAAATGATATGGCCAAGAAACGCACGAGTGGAATGGAAGTTTGATGTATAAAGTCAAAAATTGCACAACTATGGTGTTTAACAGAGTTTACAGGCTTATAAACTCGTGCCTCAGCTCACAAATAGTGTCTCTATTTATAAGCAAGAAGTTTGAATGCTTGGAGAAGTCAGAAATCAAGAATCACATGTTTTGTGGATTTGCCTTGTTTTTGAAGCAACTTGAAAAATATAGTTTCATTGCATAGTACAATCATGGTCTGAGTAGTTAGAGGCTCTAGACAAGTTTCTTATGGCTTTGAGATTGTGTGTGATCAGAAGGAACAAGTGCAAATCTCAAGGAGAGTGGACTTTGTGATTAAAGCCACTTTTCCAAAATGGAAGTGTGAACTTTCTTCCATTAATGGAAATCTGGTTTGGGTAATGGTTGAATCAATTGGATAATGGCTCAATAATTTGTGTAAACCATTAATTATGGAGTGAAACACAAGTTTGAGGCCTTAAAAGAAAAGATTATACATCATGGTTTGAGATTTGAATTCTTGTTCATCACAAAAATGACCTATAATTCAAGTTTGAAACCCTAACTTCATCTCTTCGATTCTCTTAGCTCAAAAATGATCTCATTGAGTTCTTTAAAATTTTGAAAGCTTGGAACATTATCTACAACTTTCATGTTAGCCAGTTTGACAAAATAATCTTGGAGCTTGGTGAAAATTTACCAAGAAGTTAAGTAAAAAATCTACCTAAACAAGGTCAAATTTTCACTAACTGTTTAAGAAAAAGTGCATGACTTTGTGAATTCATAATTCAAAATCTAATCACTTCTAGAACTTGATCAGTGAAGAAAAGTTGTAGATCTCATCAATATCTACAACTTTCATGTTGGAAGTTTTCTTTGAATCATCTTTCATTTTGGTGAAAATTTGGCATGAAGTCATAAAAAATTATGGCTTAAAAACAAAACAAAATTTCTAAGCCTTGAAAACTTTGACTTTTCAAAATGACTTTTGACTTTCTTGATTTCTTGATGATCAAGGTTCATATTTTTGAATGTCTTGATGAAATTTGATCTTTGAAACTCAATTTTGATCAAAAAGTCAAAGTTTGACTTTTAGTGTATCAATTGACTTTTCATCAGTTGACTGAATTTCAACTATCAATCAATTGGTCTTGAGAAATGTTTTTAGCCATGAAATTTAGTCAAAATATTCTATTTGAATCCTTGAGATTATGCTTCAAACCATTGAATCATGTATTAGGTCAAAAACCCTTGATATGTAAATACAGTCAAAACCCTAATTTGACCATTTTGCCCTTTTGGTGATTCGAACAACTTTATTGAGGAATTATGATCCAAACTTGATCAATTGATACATATGACTTCAGAATGATGATATTGGTCCAAAATCTTGAAGTTTGACTGTAGGTTGACCACAATTGACTTTTTACCCAATATATTTGATTTTAGGTCATTTGATCAATTGACTGAGCAATTTTGTGATCCAAGACATGAAACTTGATATGAGAAATCTTGAGAGTCCATAATGATCCATGGATGTCATTTGAAGTATTAGAAGTCCAATTGTCCTTGTGCAAACTCAAACATAGGGTCATTTGAAGTATTTTAAGTATTAGGGTTTGAGTTTGCACAAGGACAATTGGACTTCTAATACTTCAAATGACTTCCATGGATCATTATGGACTCTCAAGATTTCTCATATCAAGTTTCAAGTCTTGGATTACAAAATTGCTCAGTCAATTGATTAGATGACCTTAATCCGCCGTATTGGGTAAAAAGTCTATTGTGGTCAACCTACAGTAAAACATCAAGATTTTGGACCAATATCATCATTTTGAAGTCATATGTGTCAATTGATCAAGTTTGGATCACAATTCCCCAAGAAAATTGTTCAAATCACCAAAAGGGCAAAATGGTCAAAATTAGGGTTTTGACTGTATTTAACTGATCAAGGGTTTTTGACCTAATACATGATCCAATGGTTTGAAGCACAATCTCAAGGATTAAAATACAAAATGTTGACCTAATTTCATGGCTCAAAACATTTCTCAATACCAATTGATTGATAGTTGAAATTCAGTCGATTGATGAAAAGTCAACTAATACATCAAAAGTCAAACTTTGACTATTTGATCAAAATTGAGTTTCAAAGATCACATTTCATCAATACATTTAAAAATATGAAACTTGATCATCAAGAAATCAATAAAGTCAAAATTCATTTTGAAAAGTCAAAGTTTTCAAGGGTTAGAAAATTTTCTAAGTGTTTTTAAGCCATATTTTTTCATGACTTCATGCCAAATTTTCATCCAAATGCAAGATGATTCAAAGAAAACTTCCAACATGAAAGTTTTAGATATTGATGAGATCTAAAACTTTTCTTTACTGATAAAGTTCTAGAAGTGCTTATATTTTGAGTTATGAATTCACAAAGTCATGCACTTTTTCTTATACACTTGGTGAAAATTTGACCTAGTTTAGGCAGATTTTTGACCTAACTTCTTGGTCAACTTTCACCAAGCTCCCAGATGATTTTGTAAAAATGGCCAACATGAAAGTTGTAGATAATGTTCCAATATTTTCAAAATGTAAAAGAACTCAATGAGATCATTTCTGAGCTAAGAGAATCGAAGAGATGAAGGTAAGGTTTCAAACTTGAATTATATGTCATTTTTGTGATGAACAAGAATTCAAATCTCAAACCATGCTATATAATATTTGCTTTGAAGGCCTCAAAATTGTGTTTCACACCATAATTAATGGTTTACACAACTGATTGAGTCATTATCCAATTGATTCAACCATTATCCAAACCAAATTGTCATTAATGGAAGAAAGTTCACATTTCCATTTTGGAAAAGTGGCTTTAATCACAAAGTCCACTCTCCTTGAGCTTTGCACTTGTTCCTTCTGATCACACACAATATCAAAGACATAAGAAACTTTTCTAGAGCCTCTAACTACTAAGCCCATGCTTGTATTATGCATTGAAACTATATTTTTCAAGTTGCTTCAAAAATAATGCAAATCCACAAAACATGTGATTCTTGATTTCTGACTTCTCCAAGCATCCAAACTTCTTGATTATAAATAGAGACACTATTTGTGAGCTAAGACATAAATTAATAAGCCTGAAAACTCCCTCAAACTCCCTAAAGCCATACATTTACGCAAAATAACATTGTTGTGCAATTTCTGACTTTGTACATCAAACTTTCATTACACTCGTGCGTTTCTTGGCCAAATGATTTACAAAGCTTCCTCACTTCATATAGAAACCATCCCAATACCTGTTACACTTTTGTAACACCTCCATCACCATCTTCCATTTTTAAAAACAGAGGTCTGCACTTGGACTTCTCTAGGACATTTCAAGAACTCTCAACTTAAAGTAACTATTAGAATAGCTTCTTGGAGGTTCAAGGAAGTTAACCAAATCATTGCAGCACCTTGAAGAGAGCTCTAACTCAACACACGAAACCCAGTTTTGAGGTAAGTTTTCTGATTTTCAATCTCTTAATATAGGTATTGTTAGCTTTCCATTTTCAAAGATAAAATGTAGGCATCATTGCCCTGAAGCTGACCATGTACTTAGAATTCATTTATATTGATTGAGTAGTGAGAATTATAAGTTTGAACTTTCTGAAAAAATTATGTTAGATTTGGTACCATTCAAAATTCATGCTCATATTTGAGCTTTTGTTTAAGTTATTTACATTTCTAAAATCATGGTGAAATTTCTTATAAGTTTCATGTCATACATTTGAGAACGGTTGAGAAATGAATGAGTTAGAGGCTCTGGCTAGCGCGAGGAAGAAGATGAAGTTTATCATTAGAACTGGTTTTGTAATATATATTTATGGTTTTGTTTATAACATCGGATGTATAGCCACCCCAGTGGTGGAGAGCGCGTGCGTAAAGGCACTATTATGGAAGGTCCTGGGTTCGAGCCCCAGCGAGATCTTTTGTAATTTTTTCATGGTTTCCATTTCTTTTTTGTTTGAAACAGGCGCGTTGGGCTTCATCCATTGGGACTTTCTCCATTTATTTTATTTTATTTTGTTTCTGATTACAAAAAATCACAATGGGCCTAACACTCAAACAAATCTGATTTTTTCTAGTAAACCACCCAATTCAATTTTACACCCTCCTGACTTTTATTTTATTTTTCTATTTTATTTTCTTTTCTTTATTTTTATTATTTTTAATATTATTATCATTATTATTTTTATTAATAAAAACCCAAAAAATATGTATCTTTATTTATTATTTATATATTAATATACTTGTATTTTATTCCTTTTAGGACAAAAGACCAAAAATATTTTTCTAACAAATTTAAATTTTTTTAATTAAAATAATATTAGATTTAGGTTTATTTTATTTTCTTATTTTTTAATTTTCTTTTTAATTAAAATTAATTTAGAAATTAGGATTTTTAATTAATTTACTTTTTTATACTAGTTTAATTAAGATAAAACCATTTCATAAGAACCCTAAAAATTGCTTTCTTGATTAATTCAATTTCTTTTTCTCAAAATAACTTAGGTTTAGTTTTCTTAAATTAACTTATACTAATGAGTTATTTTTCCTTTTAATTTAATTAAGTTAAGCCCTCTTATACAAAAAACTCCAACAAAAACAATTTCATTTTTCTTTCATATTGCCTTTACATTCTTGTACATTATTTATTCATTCAATATGGTTGTAATAGTAATTATATGTAATTTCTCTTATCTCCCCATATGTAAATTTGTACTCCCATCCCCAAATGATGTAATAGCGTACAGTTTTATATTTCCGTAATTTATCGCTTTCGATATAAATGCTAGTAATTAGGGTTTGTATGGCAAGACATAAAATCAATAAGTAGAAAACCCTAATTCAAAGATAAAAATGCATGAAAACAAACACTTTGAAAACTTTCACCTTTAGGGTTAACCTCACTTGTTGCCTTAAATAAATAGTCATGTTACGCAAACATGGGATACTTTAGCAAAAACAATCAAATACAAGATCATAGTCCCTCGATGTCCCTTCAAATGTTTCCTTCATCAATGATCTTAGACCCTTACGAAAAATGGCTAAGGTATCCTACAAAGTTTATTTCTATGACTATACGATGACCCACGCCCGTCCCATCCCATCCAGTGATAGAGCTTCTTATCAATCAACGGTTAGATAGCAATATCTAAAGGAGGAGGAAAAACCTAAGACTTTTTGAGTAGGTAGAGAGTTCATAGTTTCTTCCTCATAACTATTTTCAAAACATCCTTCAAAAACACATCAACCCTTTCCATGAAATATTTTCAAAAGTCAACACTTTATATGCATTCTTATACAGACGAGAATCATTATAATGTTCTCCTAAACGAAGGCACTTTTCAAAAATACTTTCAAAATAATCACAAATATATTTCAAACAAAGCATTTCAAAGTGAGCTAGCAACTAAGAGCCCGTAGATAACTACGGATGAAAAGGGTGCTAACACCTTCCATTTTCATTACCTACCCCCTATTGTACCCCAAAATTTTCCCTCTCGTTTCTCAAGGCATTTTTCACAAGGATTCTCAATATTTAAGCTTGCACAAGTACAATTGGATTTTTTAGTATCAAGTTAGAAAGGAAACTGTTAAAAAGGGAAAACAGATAAAAATAATCTTTCTGACAAAATTGGAGAAGAACAAGTCTTTTCGATTCAGCTCCTTCGATTGGCCTTTTGGACTCTTTCGATGCAAGCTTGGCTGGCATCCTTCGACTGGGCGTTGGCCTCTGGCACGCTGGCTTGGATTCACAAGGCCGGAGCTTCCTGCATGCCACCTTCGATTGCATCTTTGTCCTCACAGGGTTCACAATGAAATGGCTGCCTATGTGCCTGCTTCGATTGGATGTTTGATGTTTGCATGCCTATGTTGACTGGACAAATATTTCCCCCCCATGCTTGCTTTGATTCACAAGTTGATGACTAGCTGCATACAAACCTTCGTTTAAGTCATAACTTCTTTCTTGCACGCAAGAGGCTCCACCATGCTAGCATGCATAAGGTTAAAAGCCTCATGTAGCCTCCTTCGATTCCAAGGCAAAAAGCTCCCTTTTGGCATCCTTGGATTGCACATTTTTGCCTCCTGCATGCCTCTTTCGTTTGGGCATGTCGCTCCCTTCATGCAGGTCTTCATTTGAGCATTGGCCTCTTGTATGCTTGCTTGGAGTCACAAAGTTTAGACCTCCTGCATGAAGGCTTCGACAGGGCATTGGCTATGTTTATACTAGCGTTGACTGGGAAACATTTCTTTTTGTATGCTGCAGTGCCACCATTGACAACCTTCAACATACATGGTTGGTGCCCCCCATCAAAGGACATGTATTACTGGATTTGAAGGGCATACATAGGATCCCTTGTCGAAGGATACATTACACTAGCCCATTCGAAGAATAGTATAGTCCATTCGAAGGACACATTTGTCTCTTTTCAAAGAAACATACATGACCCATTCAAGGGACATGTCTGAGCGTCCCATTTGAAGGACATGCTTGATGGACCATTCTAAGGACTTACAAATCCCTCTTAAGGCATGCGTTGGTGACCCATTCGAAGGACACTTGTTGGAAGAAAATCAAATAACATTGTTGGAAGAAGAATCTGGTCGAAGAAGGGTCAAAATGAAATTATGAAATATTCAAAGATGCTTGCTGCCAAGTTCAGGCCCGGTACACTGGCCAAAACTGCTGCACAACAGTCCTAAAACACTGCCCCAAGCTTGCACTAAAATGGCATACAAATAATACCCCTTGAAAGCTACAAAAGCAGTTTACTCAAATTGTTCAAACTATTTTGTTTTCCCTCCAAAACCTCAGCCAAGCTTTGCCTATAAATAAGAGGCTCCACAACATGTTTAAGGGACTTTTTGGGGGCTGGACACACATTCAAAGACTGTGGGGAACAAATCTTCAACACTATCAAAAAACTAAAACACTCATTAAACACAAACCCAAAATTTAAACACTTACCACTTTCGAATCTGAGACATCCCTATGTTCGGTTTCCCTTCGAATCTAGTAGAAAGAACATCTCACTTGTTCTTCGAATTCAGCAGCATGAACGTTACCTTCGTTCTTTCCCTTCGAATCTAGGGACACTCAAGGCAGCCACTCAAAGTCCATCACACGTCCCAGCCTCAAGCAAGGTAAGTCAATCTTAACCTTGGACCTTTCGTTTCTAGCATAACATGTGAATAAACTTCCTTTTCGTTTCAAACATGTACATAGTGTTTGTTTCCTTTTCATTTCCACCCTTTTAGTTTGTTTTTATTGCCACTCCTTTTGGTTTTGTTCCTTGGTTTGATACAAATTCTTTAAGAACTAACCTGGTCCTAAGGTAATACTAGCATGACATTAGGCCATGTTATTATTTAATATCTCAAACGAAAGAAACAGGAGATATGAGTATGAAACGAAGCCTTAGGCTTCCTCACTGAATCCAGGCCCAATTGAAGGATATAGTAAAGGACTTAAGGTGAGGAGGGAACTCCATGATGAATGAAATAGGCAACCAGAAGGATGGCCATACTGACTCCCAGGCCTCAGCCGAAAGGCACGCCATGCTGACTCTCAGGACCCAGTTGAAATGCACACCATACTGACTCTCAGGCCCCAGTCGAAAGGCACGCCATGCTGACTCCCAGGCCCCAGTAGAAAGTCACACCCTCACCACTTCCAGGCCCCAATCGAAAGTCACGTCTTCACCACTTCCAGGCCAAATTGAAAAGAGCTAGAGAAGCAGAATCGAAGAGTTCTTCTGGCTGAATCGAAAAAGCCCTTTTTCCTTTCTTTACTTTATTTTGCCTTTATATTTCCTTGCAATTCAATATGGTTGTAATAGCGTAATATTTATTTTATGTATTTTTATTGCTTTTGTGCAAATGCTAGTAATTAGGATGTATGGCAAGATAAAAATCAACAAGTAGACAACCTAAAAGTCAAAGAATAAATGCATGCAAATCAAATGCACTATTCACACATGCACCCCTGGGGTAATCTCACTTGTTGCCTCGGAAAAATTGTCATGTCCCTTGAATATGGGCATTTTAGCAAATACCCTCGATAAAAGATCATAGTCCCTCGATGAACCTCAATGTTGTCTTCAGTAAACGATCCATTCCCTAAACGACATTGCTAAAATGTCCCATAGGTTGCCTTCTATGACTATACTAACGTCCCACGCCCATCCCTTCACATCCAATGATGGGACTTCTTACCAAATCAATGGTAATATATCAACATCTAAAGGAGGAGGAAAAGAACATTAAGACCTTTTGAGTTGGTAGGATTCTCCTAGTTGCTCGCTTGCTCACAACTAAAAACATTTTATACACGAACACTTTCATTTGAAACATTTTCAAAAGACAAAGCTTTTTGTACGCGTTCTTATAGAAACGAGAACCATTACAAAGACACTTTTCAAAATCACTTTCAAAAACAAATTCCACAAACACCTCTTTGAGCTATTTTCAAAATAATACTTTGTATGCGTTCTTATAGAAACGAGAACCATTACAAAATATTTTTCAATATTTTCAAAACCCACACCACAAGCACATTTTCAAACAAAAGCAAGTGATCTAGAAAGAAAATAAGAGCCTGTAGATAACTACGGATGGAAAGGGTGCTAATACCTTCCCTTTTCATAACCTACCCCCCGAACTCAAGAAAACATCTCTAAAGGTCTTTCCTTTTCTTTTCACCCTTTCCTTATTGGATAAAAGAAAAGTCAGTGGCGACTCTTACTATCAGCAAAAATTATGATCAAACACAAAACACCCAAGTCAGTTCTCCCACCGTATTTCACCCCCGAACTCAAGAAAATTCTCAAGAGGTTTTTCCTATTTTTTTCACCCTTTCCTTTATTAGGTAAAAGAAAAGTCAATGGCGACTCTTGCTATCCGCAACAATTGCGATAAAACGCAAAACACCCAAGTCAGTTCTCCCACTGTATTACACACCCCTTTAAAATGTCAAATAGAACTTACAGTAGCAAAGTGCAACTGATTTACATAATATGTCAATCAGTGACACCTGGAGCATTTTTAGTTAAAACTGAAGTCAGTAGCAAAAGTGCAACCAGTTGACATAATATGTCAACTAGATACACTTGGGAATTTTAAATTTTATTGTTATTTGATAATTGTACTGCATCGTGTAATTGTATAAATACCCTTGGGGTATCTCATAAATGATAGATTGCATATTTTCAACCTCAATTTTACTATCTATAATTCTCTCTCGCTCTCTCCCTCTCCACACTCAATTCTTCACCAAACTTGTGGTTCCAAGTTCTAACATTTGGCATCAAGAGCCTGCTTTGATCCATCAAACACCTAGTTTGCAATCATTACTTCTATCTCCAATGAAAGAATTCCTACAAATTTCCCAATTTTCGATGCGAAAAATTATGACAAGTGGTGCAAACAAATGAAGGTGTTCTTTGGAAATCAAGATGTTCTTGAAGTGATCAAGAAGGGGGTAAAAAAACTTGTTGGAGGTGCAACTAATGCACAACGATATAAGCATACTGTGGAAAAGACGAAAGATTACAATATGTTGTTTTTCATCCATGAATGTGTGGATGCATATAATTTTGAGAAAGTTGATGATTGCAAATCATCGAAGCAAGCGTGGGAAATATTTGAGAAGGCATGTGCTGGGGCTAACGTAGAAAAATTTGTGAGGTTACAAACTCAAAAACGTCGGCTCTAGTTGATTCAAATGTTGGCTCGGTCGGTTGGTGAACCAAATAAAAGCATGTGGAGACACGATTATGGAGCATTATGTTATTGTGAAAATAGTGTGTTATTTGATAGTAACATTTGATAACATGGTCATAGAAATTGAGTAATCAAAGGATCTTATGAGATGAGAAAATAGGATTTACAAATATCTCTTGAGGAATATGAGCATATAATGGAGGAAAGTAATGTGATAAGGAAAAGACGAAGATTGCTTTGCAAGTTCGTTTCAATGAGAGAGATAGGAAGGCGAAAGGAAAGTTTTCCATGAGCAAAGGTAGAGGGAACTTTCCAAATTTTAGGGAAAGAGAGTCCCAAAGTTCCAAGAATTAAATATTTCAAAATGGTGAAAATAATGGAAATAAAGCTTATGGATCAAACAAATCTAGATGAGGCAATGTTAGAGGTAGAGGAGGTAGAAGGATAGTTGACAATAGCAGTATGCACATAGTAGGGAGAGTGCAATAAAAACAAGAAAGAACCTTAAGAAGATGATTCTAGAGTTATTAGAAAATAAATTGATGATGAGAATACACTCTTGGTTATGACTACATAGTAGGGAGAATGCAACAGCAACATGTTGCAAGACAGCAGCTGCAATTTGAAAATGCTACAGAACCAAAGTGTAACCGGTTGTACAATTATGCCAATCAGTTACGTGCTGAAGAAAAAGCAATGATGAATTTGAAGGAAGTAGTGGAGTGAAATGATCAATGGTATTTGGACTCTCGATTTTCAATTCATATGACAGGGAGTAAAGATTGATTTGTTAAAATAGATTGTGCCATGAAGAACATGGTTAAGTTTGCGAATGACACCACTCTAGAGGCGCAAGGGATTAGTGATGTATCGATCGAGAGAAGGGGTGGTAGGCATTATTTCATAAATAATATGTTGTATATTCTCGAAATCAAGTGTATTATTCTAAGTATTGGCTAATTTCCTGAGAATGGTTACAAGATCCATATGGAGAACAAGGTGCTACCCGTTATGGATGTAAATGGGGATTTGGTCCTAAAGGCTCCTATGGCTCCCAATATAGTTTTCAAGGTTGAGTTGAAGGTTATGAAGCATAAATATCTTTTTGCAGCCGCTAGTTGACAAGACTAGGTATGGAAATATAGGCTTGGGCCTCTTAACTTCCAAGATCGCAATGCCTTAAAAAAGAACTAAATGGTAATGAGGCTTTCATTGATCAACATACCGGCTGAAATGTGTGAAGAATGTGTGAAAGTGACACAACATGAGGGAAAATTCAGCAAGGATTTTGGTTGTAGAACCGAGTATCACCTTGAGGTGGTGTATTCAAATGTGTGTGGACCAATGAAAGTTGATTCCATTTATGACAATATATATTGTGTCACATTCACTGATGATCATAGTAGAAATATATGGACATACCTAATCAAGAGAAATAATGAGGTATTTGAAGTGTTTAAAAAGATCAAGTCCATGGTTGAAAGGCAAAGCAATCACAAGTTCAAAGTTTTTAAATGGATTGTGGAGGTGAATATGTCTCAAATGACTTTCGGAGGTTTTGTGATCAACAAAGCATAGTACATGAGGTAGTACCATCCTATACACCATAGAAAAATGATGTTGCCGAATGGAAGTATCAACTGATTATAAACATGGTGAGAAGCATGTTTAAAGGGAATAACTTGCCAAAAGAATCATAGGGAGAGGGTGTGTCACAACTGGATATTTGTGTAATAGGTGTCCTAAAAAGAAGCTTAAAAGATAACACTAGAAGAAGCTTGGTCTGGTTTGAAACTGAATATGAGTCACTTGACACCGTTTGGCTGGGTGGCGTCTCAATATATGCCGGATCATCTTATAAAGAAACTTGATGACAAAGGAGATAAGATGATATTTTTAGGGTGTCACTCCACTAGTGGTTACAATTTGTATGATGCAGCAACCAAAAGGATTGTGATCAACTAAGACTTTTTTTCGAGAAAATTAAATAAGTGCAGTAGACTGCAATCGGCTGCACTAATATGTTAACTGGTTACACTAGTGAAAAGTCGATTTATGGAAAGTGCAGAAGCAGTCCCTGTTGAAGCCTGAATGGAATAAAATATGAGAAGATCAACAAGGCAAATAGATTTACTCCAAGACTCCAATATTATGAGATGTTTTGAGATGACAAAGTCAATGATGATGGTGATTTCGTCCATTAAGTACTTATTTCCGAATCTAAACCCGTTAAAACAAAGAAGACTTTGAGAGATACAAAATAGATTTATGCTATGAATGAGGAGCTGTAATTTATTGAGAAGAACTATACTTGGGAGTTAGTTAATCTACCAGAAGAAAGAAGCAAATTGGTGTAAGATGAGCGTACAAAGTAAAGGAAAATCCCAAGGGTGAAATAATCAAGCATATGATTCGATTAATTGTAAAGGAATTTTTTCAAAGGGAAGGCATATACTTTGTGAAGAGGTATTTGCACCAGTGGCTAGAATTGAAACCATTAGGATAGTTTTTGCTATTATAAATAACAACAATTGATCCATCTACCAAATGGATGTTAAATATACCTTTTTGAACGAACCACTTGAAGAAGAGGTTTATGTAGAACAGCCCCTTGATTTTTTTTTGTGAAAAACCAAGAGTCAAAGTTCTACAAATTGAAGAAAACATTGCACGGTTTGAAACTGGCTAGCTCCAAGAACTTGGAACAAGGAGATAAATGGTTTCTTGAAGTAGATTGTGTTTAAGAAGTGTGTATACAAACATGGTGTGTGATTGAAGAAGGATACAAATGAAGGGGTGATAATCCTTTGTTTATAGTAGACGATTTGTTGATAATGGTAAGAGATGAAGAATGCATCTCTAGGTTCAAGGGTGAGCTTATGACGGAGTTTGAGATGATCGATATTGGCCTCATGACATACTTCCTTGGTATTGAGTTTTACAATTTCATGAAGGGATTACTCATGCACCAAAGAAGGTATACACTTAACATTATGAATAAGTTTGAAAAGGAGAATTGTAATGAGTTCGTTACTCCAGTTGAACCCGGGATGAAATTAACAAAAAATGAGGAAGATCAAGATGTTAGTCTAACTCAGTATAGGAAGTTGATTTGATCCTTGTGTTACTTGTGTAATACAGATCAAATTTGATGTTTAGTGTCGATATTGTGAGTAGATTCTTGAAGAGACCTAAGGTGACTCACTTTGCAGCAGTCAAGAGGATTCTAAGATTCGTCAAAAGATTCATTGGGTGCTGATTTTTTCCCCACAATGGACAATGGCAGAAAATGCAATTTACTCGGTTTAACCGATCCTAATTGGTGCATAGATAAAGATGATACAAAATCTACAACTGGATACATATTTATGTTCGGTGAAACGCCAATCTCATGGTGTTTAAATAAGGAACTAGTAGTGGCACTCTCTTCTTGTGAGACCGAGTACATTGTCTCTTTGTTGTATGTGTGCCAAGCCGTGTGGTTTATGAATCCGTTGAAGGAGTTGGGCAGAGAATAGGGTAACACTGTAAAGGTTATGGTTGATAATGTTTCTGCTATAAACCTTGCTAAGACCCCTATTGCACATTGGAGAATAAGGCATATTGAGATGATAATTCACTACTTTATAGAACTTACTAGTGAAGGAAGGTTGAGATTGGGGTATTGTAGAAGTGAACACTAAGTTGTTGATTTGCTGACCAAAGGAGTCTAAATTGAAGTGTTCAAGAGATTGAAGAAGAGGGTGAGCATAGAATACTCGGAGCACATGAACTAAGGTGGCATGTCAAGAGAAAAATCTAATTCATGTGCATGTAATTAGTTGGCATAATAGTGCATCCATTTACAACCCTTTAAAATGTCAAACTGAACTTACAGAAGACAAGTGCAACCGATTGACATACAATGTCAACCGGTTACACCTAGAGTTTTTTTAGTTATAACCGAAGTCAATAACAAAATTGAAATTGGTTGACATAATATGTCAACTGGTTACTGTGAACGGTGGATCTGGAAGTGACTGTTTAAAGCTGGTTCGCGAAATGTCGCGGAAGCAAGAGTCGCCACCATCTTTTATTTTCTCCAAATGGAAAGGACAAAAGCACAGAAAAATTCCTTAAAGAGATTGCTCTCGGTTCGGGAGGTAGATTATACAAAGGGAAGGTGTTAGCACCCTTTCTATCCATGGTTATCCATGGGCTCTTAGATACTTGCTCATTTGTGTTTTCAAAAATGGTTTGTTTGCTTTTCAACTGTGGGTTTTAAAAAGTTTCTTTGAAAATTTCAGTTCGACTCTTGTATCGGTCCTCAAGAGTGTTTGAAAAGTTGCTTTTGAAAGCTTTTTGAAAAGGTGTCGGTGTGAAAAGTACTTTTGATTTGTTTTGAGATTAGAGCAAGTATCTAGAGTCGTCTACCTACCCTAAGGAATTCGTCTTGTGTAAATGTCCTTTAAAGTAGTGCCATCCCACCATTGAGAGGTAGGTAGCACCACCATTGGAGGTGTTCGGGTCAATTCGAGGTTCGGGACATGGTGATCACCGGAGCAATAGGAAGACACCTTAGAAGCTACCCTCATGCCAGGTTCCCGGATCATGAGGACTTACTAAGACATCCTCTACTCGACGATCACCTTTCGAGGCAAGGCAACAGTGAGGCGTACCCTAGGGGTGGTGTGTGACTTGTGTGTCGTTTTCAGATATTTTTGTCTTTTGTCATGTTATGGGTGATCTACGCTTTTGTTTTTATTTTTGTCATTCATTCTTGCATGCCATTATTAACAGTTAAAGAAAGTTGCGAGAAATAAAAAGTTCCTAAACTATTATAAAGGCGCGGGTCCACATCGCCAAATTAAAATCCAGGACCCGATTTGACATGAAATAAAGAAATAAAGTAAGGTGCGAGAAATATAAAATGTCCGAATTACATGGCTTTGGGAGAATTACATTAATATTTAAAAGAAGAAATAAAAATGCGCGAATTGAATTAAAATTGGAAGCGAGGGCGTTGGACCCTTTTTTAATGAAATTAAATTAATATTAACAAATTAATTAAAATAAAATAAAAAGAAATTATTTTTGAGGTTTTTTTTGTATTTATGGTTTTTTATGTGAATTAAATGAAATTTAAACCTAATTCTAGCTATTTTTTAATTTATTAAGGAAATATGAAAATTACCTAAAATTAAACCTAATTAATTAATGCAATTTGATTTATAAAAAATAATATTAAATAATTAATTATGGCGAGGAAAAAAAGGAAAAGAATGAAAAATGTTTGAAACCCTAATTCTACTCTTTTTAATTTATTAAGAAATTATTTGAATTAAACATAAATTTAAATCTAATTAATTAGTGAGATTTATTTACAAAAAAGATAATATTTAAATAAAACATATTTTAATTTTTGTCTTTTCTGATTTTTATATTGTTTTATATTTTATGAAAATAAATTAAATTAAAGGAATTAATTAAAAAAAGAAATAATTGAAACAAATAAAATAAAGAAAAGAAAAGAAATACAATACCTTGGGGGGTTCTGTCCCCAATTGGAGGTAAAGTCCTAGCAATTCTGGCCCATTAGCCTTGGCCTTATTGACTTTTTGGCTAGCGTGTAGGTGCGTTGACTCATGCCCATGATGACCTCCAAAGCATAGCCCTTTGATTGATCTTTCTAAACGCGTGTCAAACCTGGAAGATGGATGTATGGTGGTCGCTTGCATAGAAACTGCACAGAAGCATTATTAGAAAAATATTATTGAAAGGGAGGGGGACCTGGGATTCGAACCCAGGTCCCAGGGGTTATCAATACTATGCTTTGCCAACTGCTCCAACTACGCGTTTTGGTTATATTATAGGAAACAAATAACATAAGGCAAATCAGGAATTAGTGGTCAATTTCAGCGCGAAATTCAAATGATCCAATCATTTTCCTACACATCATCATCTTCTTCCTTATTGCGCTTTTACCTGAAACATAAAAAAGGTTAGCGGGGGTTTTAAACCCCCCCAAAATATGCACTTTTCCAAAATAGCGATTAGGCCATATGGCCACATAAATTAGGCGCGAGGGGTGTTTTCAAATCGTCCAAGCTCCCTGATTTCAACCATAGTATTAAGGTGTCTCAATTTTACAGTAGGTGAAAGTACCCAATTTGAAATTTGAAGAACCCTAATAATTGTCCATGGTAGTTTCGCGTATGGGTGATGAAAACTTAATTAAACAATACAGTTAGCTTTAGAATCAATCAAGGAACATAAATCAAACATTAAAAATTACTAAAAACGTATGAATCATGATGCAAGCATATGGAAAAAATCTTGTACAGGACACGATCGTTCTACCGTTTCTCTGTGTTAGGATGGATGGTTTTGATCTGAAAACCTTCCTTGAAGTCTCAGGAAGGTAATGAAATGGTTATTTGGCCTTTAATCGCACTGGAAGATGGTTTTCAGTATTTTAGTTTTCTTGAAAAAATGCCAACTTTGTTATGGTGTTCTTGCGCAGCTTTGTGGTTCTGATCACTAGGGTTAGCTTTGCACTTATGTATGGACTGATTAGGGTTGAGAATTGGATAAAAAAACCCTTTGCATTGATGAGGAGATATTTGATTTTCATGGCAAATATTTTTCAATCTTTTTCACATGTTTTTGATGCCAATCATATCCAATTGCCATGATTCTTTCCAAATCTGATCATGCACGAAATAATGAGTGTATTCCATGCATAAAAAGATTTAAAAACTGAGGTTTGGTATTTTCCACATATTTATTTTAATTAAATGAATTATTAGCAATTAAAAATTCAAATAAATAAATAAAAATGATGAAAAACTTCCCTTTGGGCCAAATGGTCGTGCACATGCTTTGGATGATGAATTTTGGAAGAAAATGTGGCCCATTAGCATTTTTAAGGCATTTGAAGCAAAGTTGACTTTTCAAAATATCCAAAAATTTCCCAAATTTCACAAGGCATATCTTGCTCAATTTTTAAGCTTTGCTCATGTTCTTGGACATTTTGGAAAGGTCTTGAAATCCTCTAACCAATGCCTTTGGTCCCATGTCATTTTGATTTACCAATCTCAAGTTATGGCCTTTGACTTAAAGTCCCTTTTTGTTGACTTTTGAAAATGACCTATAATGTTGAAATTGATAACTTTTGTGAGAGCATTTCTTGGACTTGAAGTGTGAAGAGGAGTTGTAGGGAATGTCTTTATCTTCAAAATGAGCTTTGGATGGAATTTTTCTGATAATCCATGTGGAAGTTATGCCTTAGTCAAGTTACAGTTGACTTTTTCAACTGTCCAAATATGGAAACTTTTGCATCTTGAGACTTCTTGAACCAAACTTTGAGAATCATGATCAAGCATTGATCAAAAGATGTTTGTGGCTTCAAAATGAGATGTTGACCAAAAATTTGAACTTTTGACTGTCAAATGACCATTTTGCCCCTACAGTTGACTGTAGTGCAATTAGGGTTTTTGACTGTGCAATTTTATGCTGTAAGTCTTGAAACTTGGCATGAGGATGCTTGACCATGTTTATAGGCATGTGGGACTTGATTGGACCCTTGGAAACTTCATTTTCTTTGTCAGAACCAAAACCCTAATTTTTGACTGTTAGGAGGCCCTTGAATTGTGCAACCTTTGAGAGATTTTGAACCTTGATCTTGGCAAATCTTGAAGAATATGGGAGGGCAAATTTTGGGGTACAACAGTTGCCCCTGTTCAATCTTCTTAGACCTGAGGATGCAGATTGGTTGACGTGCCTTTCGTAATCCGAAGGTGGAAGATGATTGAACACTAGAGTGCCCAGAAATTTGCGCTCACATAGTGGCAGTGTGATGTGGGGAATGGGCTTATAGATGCCATTTGGAGATTGATGGATAGGATGATGGGCTTATAGATGCCATGCTGAGAGATGATTGATGGTGGATGGGCTTATAGATGCCATCTGGATGTTGATCGCGTAAGAGATTCCTTAGCGAGAGCTTGCGTACCTGAAAAAAGAAAAAATGATTACCTGACCTGTTACAGGAGCTGGTCTTCAAATTCTTTGTATAGATGTGTCCTGACTGGTTACAGGAGCTGAATCTGGAGCTTCAAACGGTGATGAATGAACCAGGGATGGTTACTACCTCAACAGGAACGGTGAGAGAACCTTGGATGACTTCAACCTCAACAGTAACGCTGAGAGAATCTGGGGACGATTACTACCTCCGCAGTAACGGGGATAGAACCATAGGCGACTTCAACCTCAACAGTAACGCTGAGAGAATCTTGGACGACTTCAACCTCAACAGTATCATTGAGAGAATCTTGGGCGACTTCAACCTCAACAGTAATCATTGAGAGAATCTTGGGCGACTTCAACCTCAACAGTATCATTGAGAGAATCTTGGACGACTCGACCTCAACAGTAATCATTGAGAGAATCTTGGGCGACTTCAACCTCAACAGTAATCATTGAGAGAATCTTGGGCGACTTCAACCTCAACAGTAATCATTGAGAGAATCTTGGGCGACTTCAACCTCAACAGTAATCATTGAGAGAATCTTGGGCGACTTCAACCTCAACAGTAATCATTGAGAGAATCTTGGGCGACTTCAACCTCAACAGTAATCATTGAGAGAATCTTGGGCGACTTCAACCTCAACAGTAATCATTGAGAGAATCTTGGGCGACTTTAACCTCAACAGTAATCATTGAGAGAATCTTGGATATCTTCTACTGAGTCTTCATCAGGAAAATCTTTTAGGGGTCGATTTAGCTGGACTAAAGAAGGCCTTGGACTGGATAAGAAACAGAAAAATCTTAGGGTCGATTTAACTGAACTGGTCTAGGTCTTGAAATCTTCAACTGGATAAGAAACAGGGAGATCTTAGGGTCGATCTGACTGAACCAGAGAAGGCCTTTGACTGGATAAGAAACAGGAAAATCTTAGGGTCGATTTAACTGAACCGGTCTAGGTCTTGAAATCTTCAACTGGATAAGAAACAGGGAGATCTTAGGGTCGATCTGACTGAACCAGAGAAGGCCTTTGACTGGATAAGAAACAGAAAAATCTTAGGGTCGATTTAACTGAACCGGTCTAGGTCTTGAAATGTAGCTGAGAACTTAACTGAATCCTTCCTGAGAGGTAAAGATCAGTCATATGCAATGCATGATATGGATCCAGCAAGGATGTTCTCAACATAAATGAGATTTGTAAGATGTGATGCGTATATGCATGCTATAATGATGTATGTGATGTTTATGCATGTATGTTTTTCGTCTAGGAAAGTAAATCCTTGACGGGTGCCGGGAAGTCATATCCTGAGCTGATTTTGAAGAATAGATTTTGCTTCCGCTGGGGATAATAGTTGCAAGGATACCGGTAGGAGAAGATAACTCCGTTGGGGAATAAACTTGGCGAATAGACTACTCTGCGGGGAGAAAAGTACTCTAGCGATCTTGCTGGGAAGCAATACTCTGTGGGGAGAGAGGTACTTTGTTGATTTGTTGATAATAACTTGCTGGAGATACCATTGTTGTGTTGGAAGTGTTAGTAGACTTCACTGGGGATAGGAAGACTTTGCCGAGGACGGTCTTTCCGTGGCTTTTAGCTGAGGATAACCCAGTTATATCCTGGTAAGGAAATAACTTTTTGAATAAAGCCGGGGGACGCGTTCGTGCTCTGCGAGGATAAGCTTCCAGAATCTACTGGGGATAAGCTTACTGCTTGGGGAGATGGATTCCAACTTTCCTGGGGAACTGGATTGGACTCTCTTGGGGAAGTTTTGAATTGTACTGGAAGTAACTCCATTGGATGTTTGATATACCTCCGGGGAACAATCTTTAGACCAAGACTGCCGGGGATGCTTGTTAAGAATACATATACAGCTGGGGAATGTTGAGATCTGCTAGAGGATACCTAACTTCCCTAAGGTTGACTGTAACTTTTCTTGGGGAGAGTGTACTGACTTGCTGGCTCACTCTCTGGGGAATTGGGATGTACTGGTTATGTTCTTCAGCTGAACCTACCTTGGTATCTTTGGAGGACGGAACAATTAGATTGCTTAGATAACTCTTTATTGCCCCTGTTTCTAATGTTACCGGTAATTAATCCTTTGTTTCGTATGCAAATATTCATGAGTTAGCAAATTATTGTCAATGCATATATCACAAATTGAACCTTGGACGTTCTTCACAAAACAAAACAGAAAAGGAAAAAACAATTGGCAATTTTAACTGAAAAGTGTATTTGTATTGATTCTTGAATTTGCCTGTAAATAGGCGTTTATGTACAAGAGGCTGACGTCCTAGTAAGAGAACGTCGTCGAACAAAAGAGTTTATACAGATTTGTACAAAGGAAAATAAAACAGCTGTGTGAATAGAATGATCCACTGGGTTTCAACTCTGCTATCGCCTTTATATCTCCGAGCGTCTCATCACTTGATGACCTTAGTTGAAGATGAAGTTGACTGATCGATGCCGTCTGAACTTGATGTAGATACCGGATTCTGGATGCAAAGTGATCCAACGAGACATAGTATTACGCTTTATCCCTAACTTTTGCCTGGACCGCCCTTTTGGGTTTTCAGTCCACCGGGATACCCATTTTTGCCCAAGCCGCCTTTTTAGGTTTTCGACTTGCCAAGTGTACAGATTTTTTTTATTTCATCCCTTCATTTTGCCCGAACCCTTTTGGTTCGCCGGGAAGCCCTAATTTTTGCCTAGGCATGTCAGCCTAGCGGGTCTTTTTCATGCGTAGTATCTTTTTACTATGTCTTCATTGGCGGGGTGAGGAAGGTCGTCACCATCCATGTTGGTTAGAATCATGGCTCCTCCTGAGAACACATGCTTAACCACAAATGGCCCTTCGTATGTAGGGGTCCATTTGCCCCTTGGATCACTCTGAGGAAGGATGATTCGTTTGATTACCAGATCCCCAACTTGATATTCTTGTGGTCTGACCTTTTTGTTAAATGCCCTGATCATCCGTTTCTGATACGTCTGACCATGACAGATAGCAGCAAGTCTCTTTTCATCAATAAGGTGTAATTGATCAAGTCGTGTCTGGATCCAATCATCTTCGTTCAGATTTGCATCCTTCATTATCCGGAGAGAGGGTATTTGCACTTCGATCGGTAAGACTGCCTCCATACCGTAGACCAAGGAGAAAAGAGTTGCCCCGGTTGACGTCCTGGCTGAGGTACGGTACCCATGTAGAGCGAACGGTAACATCTCGTGCCAATCTTTATAAGTCATTGTCATCTTTTGCACGATTTTCTTGATATTTTTATTTGCTGCTTCTACAGCCCCATTCATCTTCGGTCTGTAAGGAGAAGAGTTGTGGTGCTGTATCTTAAACTGCTCGCAGAGCTCAGTGATCATCTTGTTATTGAGATTGGTACCGTTTTCAGTAATAATTCTTTCTGGGACGCCGTATCGACAGATCAGATTATGCCGAATGAACCGTGCCACAACCGTCTTGGTTACCGTAGCGTAGGAAGCTGCTTCGACCCACTTCGTGAAGTAATCAATCGCTACCAGGATGAAGCGATGCCCATTGGATGCCGTAGGTTTAATCTCACCGATCATGTCTATGCCCCACATTGCAAACGGCCAAGGCGCAGTCAGAACATTTAGAGGAACTGGAGGAACATGCACCTTGTCTGCATATATCTGGCATTTATGGCATGTCCGAGAATGTTGATAGCAGTCAGCTTCCATTGTGGACCAGAAATACCCTGCCCGGAGGATTTTCTTCGCCATAGTGTGTCCACTGGAGTGTGTACCAAAGGTCCCCTCATGCAGCTCTTCCATGATCCTTTCTGCTTCAGTCTTATCCACACAACGCAGTAAGGTCGAATCATGGTTTCGCTTGTACAGGATGCCATTGCTAAGGAAGAACTTTGCTGCGAACCTTCTCAAGAACTTTTTATCATTGACAGATGCACCTTCAGGGTATTCCTGAGTTTCCAAGTATCTCTTCACTTCATGGTACCAAGGCTTCTCAGTCACCAATTTAGTCTCGAGATCACAACAGCATGCCGGTTCGTCCAGTTTCTAGATGATGATTCGGGGAGCCTCATTGTCCCATTTGACCTTGAACATAGAAGACATTGTAGCCAACGCGTCCGCCAGCTGATTCTCTTCTCTCGGGAAGTGTTCAAAGGTTATCTTCGTGAAATGGGGGATCAAGGTCAACACACATTCTCTGTAAGGAATAAGATTCGGATGTTTCGTATCCCACTCTCCTTTGATCTGATTGATCACGAGAGCGGAATCTCCGAAGACACTTAGAAACTTGATCCTTAGGTCGATCGCAGCTTGAAGACCCATGATGCACGCCTCATACTCCGCCATATTGTTGGTGCAGTTGAAACATAGCCGGGCAGTGAGCGGAGTATGAGTGCCTTGAGGGGATATGATTATAACGCTGATACCGTTACCCAAAGCGTTGGAGGCTCCATCAAAGTGCATGGACCATCGGGATCCTTCCTCAGGTCCTTCATCCGGTCCACGTACTTCACAGTCAGTCACAATCATGATGCTCTCGTCCGGAAACTCGATGTTCATTGACTGATAGTCGTCTACTGCCTGATGTGCCAAGTGGTCTGCCAATACACTTCCTTTGATGGCTTTCTGGGTCGTGTATTGAATGTCGTATTCCGTCAAGATCATTTGCCATCTTGCTATTCTCCCAGACAGAGCAGGCTTTTCAAATATGTACTTTATAGGATCCATCTTTGAGATCAACAAGGTAGTGTGAGTCAGCATATACTGTCTCAGCCGGCGAGCAGCCCATACCAAAGCGCAGCAAGTTTTCTCAAGCAGTGAGTATCGGGTCTCACAGTCGGTAAACTTTTTGCTAAGGTAATAAATGGCATGCTCTTTTCGGCCAGACTCGTCATGCTGCCCCAGCACACACCCCATTGAGTTGTCGAGTACTGTTAGGTATAGTATCAGAGGTCTCCCTTCCACTGGTGGCATAAGGATGGGTGGCTCTTGGAGATACTCTTTGATTCTGTCAAAAGCAGCCTGGCATTCATCATTCCAACGTACTACCTGATCTTTCTTCAGCAGCTTGAAGATTGGCTCACAGGTAGCAGTCAGGTGTGAGATGAAGCGAGCAATGTAATTCAGGCGACCTAAAAAGCCTATGACCTCTTTCTCTGTCTTAGGAGATGGCATCTCTTGAATAGCTTTAACCTTAGCAGGGTCCACTTGAATGCCCTTATCACTTACAACAAAGCCTAGCAACTTCCCAGATCTTACCCCGAAGGTGCACTTGTTTGGGTTCAATCTCAGCTTGTACAACTTCAGACGGTCAAACAACTTCTGCAGATGATCTAGGTGCTCTTCCTCAGAATGGGACCTTGCGATCATGTCGTCAACATATACTTCTATCTCATGATGGATCATGTCATGAAATAAAGCAACCATGGCACGTTGGTAGGTTGCCCCAGCATTTTTCAGTCCAAAAGGCATGACCTTGTAGCAGAAGGTGCCCCACTGAGTAACAAATGTAGTCTTTTCCATGTCTTCAGGTGCCATCTTGATCTGATTGTAACCTGAAAAACCATCCATGATAGAGAACACCTTATGCTGAGCTGTATTGTCGACAAGGACATCAATGTGAGGTGGAGGGAAGTCATCCTTGGGGCTGGCCCTGTTCAGATCCCTGTAATCGACACACATTCTGACCTTACCGTCCTTCTTTGGTACCGGCACCACATTAGCAACCCACTGAGGGTAAGAAGTTACTGCAAGGAACCCAGCATCAAACTGTTTCATAACCTCAGCTTTGATCTTCTCAGACATTTCTGGACGCATACGGCGGACCTTTTGCTTAACCGGAGGGCAGTCTTCCTTGGTAGGCAAGTGATGGACCACAATATCGGTATCCAACCCGGGAATGTCTTCGTATGACCAAGCAAAGATCTCCATATAATCATATAGCATCTGAGTCAACTGTTGCTTCACGCTGAGCTCTAGGTTGGCACCAATCTTTACCTCCTTTCTGTCCGTCTCAGTACCTAGATTTATTGTTTCCACTGGCTCTTCGTGTGGTTGAATTGCCCTCTCTTCCTGAAGCAACAGTCTTGCAAGCTCGCCAGGCACTTCGCAATCATCTTCACCTTCTTCTTCGGCTAAGTTGATCGGATTTTCGAAGTCATAACTGGTAGTAGCAGAGTCGTTACCAGTGAGATCCAGAGTGGATTGAAACCTGTATGAGTGAGTGTGTGTAAATACAGCTATTTTTGAAATATATAAAGGAAGGAAAGAAAGAAAGGAGCATAAGATTTGAAATGCGAGAAAACGTCCAAGATCTTTATTCATGATATATGAGATGACAATTTATATGCCCTCACAAATGAAGCCACGGTGCCCCGGGTAAGACACCGGGCCATAGAGTTTTAATTGTTTATTACAAATAACAAAACAAAGAAGTTTATTACTGCGTAACAAAAGTAACAGGAGTATGATCTTTTGCAATCCAATTGGTCAATCCGCCATCAGTTGTCGGGTAGATCCAGCTATTGAACTCAGCTTCATCCACTTCATTATCCTCCCCAACAGCATTCACTCCTGGATTGGTAATGAGCACAGGAGATCTTCTGGTCTTTGCCTTGCGCATAGCCTTATGTCCCTCTGCAGTAAAACCCAGTCCGAACTTATCAGTTTTCTGTTTAAAATCAGGGAGCCTGCCCCAGTTAGCATATTCACCTTTCTGAATCACAGCCTGGGCATCCTTTAGGGAAGCCATCTTCAAAGGAACATCCTCTTCGACCGCTGTTTCTGCTGTTGCTAAAGTTGGAAGTACCTCTTCGAAATGCTGAAAGGGGGTTTCAATAAACTCCCCGTCCATCTCAATATACCTGAAGGAATTCAAATGGCTTACCATATACTCCTCCTCTCCCTGCATAGTGACGATCTTCCCTCTGACAGGGTATTTTAGCTTCTGGTGCAAGGTAGAGGTCGCTGCCCCAGCTTTGTGGATCCAAGGTCGACCCAGCAGACAAGAATACGATGGACGGATATCCATCACATAGAAAGTAGAGTCGAGTACTTGAGAGCCCACACGAATAGGAATGTCAACCTCTCCATGAACCATCCTCTTGGACCCGTCAAAGGCTCTGACGATAATATTGCTAGGTTTCAGCTCCAGACCTTCACAATCCAAACGGTCTAAGGCCTTCTTGGGTAGCACATTTAGGGAAGAACCAGTGTCCACCAACACGTGCGCCAGAGTAGTGCCCCTGCATTCAATAGAGACATGCAGAGCATCATTGTGGTCTCTTCCCTTGGCAGTAAGGTCAGCATCTGAGAAACCCAAGCCATTGTCCGCTGTCAGATTTGCTACGCAATCAGTAAACTGAACTGAAGATGTCTCATGTGGCACATGGGCCGTCTTGGGAAATGAGATCAAGGCCTTAGCATGGGCCTCTAAGCATAGTAACAAGGAGAGCATGGAGATTTTGGAGGGCGTATGCCCCAGCTGCTCAACAACATTAAAGTTACTCTTGTTGATTATTTTTAGGATCTCCTCCATCTCTTGTTGGGAGGCCTCAGCAGTTACAGGTATTGGTGCCTCCATCCGGGCAGGCTCATCTTCAATCCCTTTACCCCGAGCATTGGATGACTCGGCAGCAGGGGAAACAACTTGATCAGTAATAGGAACAGGTATACTTGCAGGTGTTATAGTGAGGGGTCTTCGAACAGCTGGTGGTGCAATGTCAGGCGAGAAGAGCCTGCCACTGCGGGTAACCTTTGCTGGACCAGTGATATTGCTGATACTGGTGCCAGTGTTGAACTCTTGTTTGATTCCATTCACATACACGTCTGCCCCATAGTGCCAGGGGACAGCCTTATCAGATTCGTAAGGGAGAGGCCCCGGAACAGTAATAACAACAGGTGCGACAGTCATGATTTGAACAGGCTTCCTTGGGAGAGCCCTGATTGGATTATTAAAGATTGTAACAACAGCAACTTCTTCTACCGGAACCAACTGAACAGCGGACTTCTTGAATAGAATCTCTTTGCTGTCCATTAGGCTTTGAATGCCCAACTTCAGCAAAGGACAACCAGATAGGGACACAGCACAGAAAAGGCAACCTTCACTACAACCCGGAAATAAACCGGCCAACAGTAGGTTCCTCTTAACGGTCATTAAGGGGGTAGCTACATCATTCACAGAAATAGCGTAAACATCTTCATCAACAGCATTTACTCCATGCTGAGGCATAGGAGCAGTCACCACATTTGGCCTCTCAGGCGCTTCAAACTGTATCTCTTTTGCGTCGATAAGGTCTTGCACCTTATTCCTTAAGGCCCAACAGTCATCAGTAGAATGCCCCGGGCTGTCAGAATGGTAAGCACAGCGGGCATTTGGATTGTATTTGGGAGAAGCCGTATTCACAACCTTTGGGGCCTCTCTGACAGCCACTAGATTGGTGGACAGCAACTGCGGCAAGATCTGCGATAGGGTCATACTCAAACGGGTAAACTCCCTCCGGGGTCTTTCAGCCCTTTGAGGATTGGTTTGCCGAGGAGCGGCAACAGGCTTTGTTAACATCACCGCGTTGACAGATTAGCGGCGCTTAGGTTTCTCTTGTCTTCTAGAGCCATATACAGCGCTGGCCTCCTTTTTGAAGGGTTTCTTCTCAGAACTTGAAGATGCCCCTTTATGAATCTTACCAGACTTCAACCCAGCCTCAATTCTTTCTCCGGTCAGAATAAGATCAGTAAACCCTGCAGATGAGTTACCGATAAGATGGTTGAAAAATGGCCCAGATAGGGTCCCTAGGAACATGTCTACCAACTCCCGATCAGTCAACGGAGGCTGCACCCTGCCAGCCAGATCCCTCCACTTCTGTGCGTACTCTTTAAAACCTTCACTTGACCCTAGCGACATACCCTGGAGTTGGGTACGTGTAGGGGCAAGGTCGGCATTATATTGATACTGCTTATAGAAAGCAGTAGCCAACTCCTCCCAGTTACGAACCTTGGTCCCATCCAGCTAATAGAACCATTCGAGATGAGTCCCTGAAAGACTCTCCTGGAAGAAGTGGATCCACAAGTTCTTGTCCACTGAGTACGGTTGAATCTTCCGCACATACGATCTGAGATGTAGCTTGGGACAAGACGCCCCGTCATACTTGGTAAAGGATGGTGCTTTGAACTTACGAGGAATAATCACACCAGTAGACAAACCCAAGTCTCCGAAATCCAGCCCAGGCACTTGTTGGATCTCCATTGCATTCAGTCTGTCCTCCAGTTGCTTGTATCTGTCTTCTGCAGGAGGATACTGTTCCTCATCAAAATCAGTCTCGTTGTCAGAGACCACCGGACTAGGACCTTTTTCCCCTTGGGGAGTACCCTTGCCTATAGAAGAACCAACCTCTTCATTCTGCAGAGTGTTGCCAAACCTTCGGCCCGAGTTAAAAAGGACAGTTCTCCTCTTCTTCTTCTTCTCCTTCATCAGGAGCAGAGCCTTCAGCTCTTCTTGGCCCTGAGCCAAACCCATGATTAGTTCCTGAAATTGCACATTCTGCGCCTGAAGAGCCTTGATGGACATCTCAGTTGATGATGAGTCAGGATTCATGATGCTGAAATAAACAGCGAAGAACGGTAAGCAACCTGAAAAGAAGAAAACCTGCTATGCACATGATGAATGGAATGCGTATGATTTATGTTTTCAAAGACAATCGGGAATCAACTTTGTAAACAAAATGGAACACACTTCATTAGATTCAACTTTGAAACTTAAATTGTTCGACAGGTTGCCCTTAGGCGTTACATGAAAAGGAAATACTGAAAAGGGAAATAAAACTGTAAAGGAACATCCAGAGCTCCTTATTGATCCCATGGTCTCCTCTTCTCAGTACAGATATAGTCATTCAGAGCTCGTTCATTCTCCAACTGCTTTGTCAGCTTCTGGATCTTCAATTCCTGCTCGTTGAACTTTTCCCGGTAAGAATCCCGCTCTTCTCACAATTGTGACCAAGACCTCTTTAATGTCTCATAATCAATAGGTATCTGAGGAGGGAGGACAGTTGGAGGAACACCATCTTTGTCAGGATGCTCAAGAATGACGGGTCTGACAGCTTCGTATGGCATACCTAACTTCTGAGCACGGATGCGAACCCATTTATAGTAGGCTTCCATAGGTAAAGAAGTCTTTGGCCCCAACTCCTGTGGGTCAGCTTTATGAACTTTGTCCCAAGCCTTGATGAACCTACGACGCAACTCGTCACTATCCACCTGAAACTCAAAACTGATGTGAGGCACCAACATCTCATGGGGGCCTGCTCTTCTGGCTCTTCCAAACTGACGGAGCGCTAGACATGGATTGTAAGAGATTCCTCCTTGGGTACCAATCAACGGAACATTAGGGTATTCCCCGCATCGATCGATAACAGCTATCTCATCCAAACCTCGGCAAGTCCAAATGATGTCCTTATCAGTGAGAGACATTAACCTATGAGCCCAACCTCTTCCTTCTTGGTTCTTCAGTACAAACTTAGGGAGGTGCGAAATAAACCACCTCACCAACAAAGGGATACAACACCACAGGGTTCCTCGTCTTCGGGCAGTACGAGCATGAAGTTGTTGCAGGATGTCACCCAAGAGAGTGGGTACAGGATTCTGAGACATAAAGATGCTTATGGCAGTGACATTGATGAAGTTGTCAGGATTAGGAAACAAGACTAACCCATAGATTAAGAGAGCCAAGATGTCTTCATATGCCCTAAAGTCCTGGTCATTCCAGAAGCTGTTAGCTTTACCAATCAGAAACTTGGCCAAGAAACCCTTAACTCCGCTTCTAGTTACCCAGTTGTCCATTACCTCTTGATGTGTCAAGGGAAGAGATGCAGCAACCTCCTCAAGCCTGAGGGTCTTTTCCCAACCAGTAAAGGGAGTCTGATCCAAGATAGGGATACCAAGCAAATCAGAGAACTCTTCCAGGGTAGGGACCAGCTGGAAGTCTTGAAAGGTGAAGCACTGGTACAGAGGGTCATAGAACTGGGTCAGAACACTCATCAACTGTTGATCCCGCTTTGCAGTGACTAAACTGAGAAGAGAACCATGCCTCTGAATGAAGGAAGTGGTATTTGGAATCCTGCTAACCAACTCTTCAAGCAACTCAGGTGAGTGAACAAAGTTGAACCGGATAGTATTCCTTCGCACAGGCATCATGGTGTCCTACAAAACAGAGCAAAGGTGAAACCCTTTTGTCTTTGAAATGGTCAGTCCTTATGCGGGATGCATGCAATGCTCATGATGTTATGATGTTATGATAAAGCACACCACAAACAGATACAAAGGCAAACATGGTAAGGCACACAAGTCACACAAGACAGACCCTTAAAGTTTATGCCAGCATGGGGTCTAGGTATTACCCTCTTTCAGTTTGTTGGTTCATACCTGTCCTATCAAAGTAACCGGGTTCTTAGAGGATCCCAATATCATTGACTACCCTCAATCGGTCATAACTCCAGCATCGCAATCTTGTCTTGCAGCCAGAACCATCACGAGAGTTTAGCCTCAATGGGCGTAGCATACTGCTACTGTTCTAATGGCCAAGTTGTGTCAATTAAGGTTCTAAGGTTGTTGGTGCTTAATGACTCCTCAGAAGACCCATATTCTCCTCGCTGCAACACAAGGGATATCGGTACAGACCAAGGTGCCACACCAACGTAGCCACTGTTTCACCCGTGTCGGTCTACGCCGGACAGGTCCCTCACAGCTTATGCTACCTAAACAGGGTACCCCCAGATCCGGGTTAGGATCTATGTAACTCCCATGCAACCCACAAATTTAAAGCAGACAAGTCAATACAATTGAAAACACAGTTATGAACTAACCCTAAGGTACACCTCACTTTAAGTTTAAGTCCCCAGCAGAGTCGCCAGTTCTGTGATCGGTGGATCTGGAACTGACTGTTTAAAGCTGGTTCGCGAAATGTCGCGGAAGCAAGAGTCGCCACCGTCTTTTATTTTCTCCAAATGGAAAGGACAAAAGCACAGAAAAATTCCTTAAAGAGATTGCTCTCAGTTCGGGAGGTAGATTATAGAAAGGGAAGGTGTTAGCACCCTTTCTATCCATGGTTATCCATGGGCTCTTAGATACTTGCTCATTTGTGTTTTCAAAAATGGTTTGTTTGCTTTTCAACTGTGGGTTTTAAAAAGTTTCTTTGAAAATTTCAGTTCGACTCTTGTATCGGTCCTCAAGAGTGTTTGAAAAGTTGCTTTCGAAAGCTTTTTGAAAAGGTGTCGGTGTGAAAAGTACTTTTGATTTGTTTTGAGATTAGAGCAAGTATCTAGAGTCGTCTACCTACCCTAAGGAATTCGTCTTGTGTAAATGTCCTTTAAAGTAGTGCCATCCCACCATTGAGAGGTAGGTAGCACCACCATTGGAGGTGTTCGGGGCAAGGCAACAGTGAGGCGTACCCTAGGGGTGGTGTGTGACTTGTGTGTCGTTTTCAGATATTTTTGTCTTTTGTCATGTTATGGGTGATCTACGCTTTTGTTTTTATTTTTGTCATTCATTCTTGCATGCCATTATTAACAGTTAAAGAAAGTTGCGAGAAATAAAAAGTTCCTAAACTATTATAAAGGCGCGGGTCCACATCGCCAAAGTAAAATCCAGGACCCGATTTGACATGAAATAAAGAAATAAAGTAAGGTGCGAGAAATATAAAATGTCCGAATTACATGGCTTTGGGAGAATTACATTAATATTTAAAAGAAGAAATAAAAATGCGCGAATTGAATTAAAATTGGAAGCGAGGGCGTTGGACCCTTTTTTAATGAAATTAAATTATTATTAACAAATTAATTAAAATAAAATAAAAAGAAATTATTTTTGAGGTTTTTTTTTGTATTTATGGTTTTTTATGTGAATTAAATGAAATTTAAACCTAATTCTAGCTATTTTTTAATTTATTAAGGAAATATGAAAATTACCTAAAATTAAACCTAATTAATTAATGCAATTTGATTTATAAAAAATAATATTAAATAATTAATTATGGCGAGGAAAAAAAGGAAAAGAATGAAAAATGTTTGAAACCCTAATTCTACTCTTTTTAATTTATTAAGAAATTATTTGAATTAAACCTAAATTTAAATCTAATTAATTAGTGAGATTTATTTTCTGATTTTTATATTGTTTTATATTTTATGAAAATAAATTAAATTAAAGGAATTAATTAAAAAAAGAAATAATTGAAACAAATAAAATAAAGAAAAGAAAAGAAATACAATACCTTGGGGGGTTCTGTCCCCAATTGGAGGTAAAGTCCTAGCAATTCTGGCCCATTAGCCTTGGCCTTATTGACTTTTTGGCTAGCGTGTAGGTGCGTTGACTCATGCCCATGATGACCTCCAAAGCATATCCCTTTGATTGATCTTGCTAAACGCGTGGCAAACCTGGAAGATGGATGTATGGTGGTCGCTTGCATAGAAACTACACAGAAGCATTATTAGAAAAATATTATTGAAAGGGAGGGGGACCTGGGATTCGAACCCAGGTCCCAGGGGTTATCAATACTATGCTTTGCCAACTGCTTCAACTATGCGTTTTGGTTATATTATAGGAAACAAATAACATAAGGCAAATAAGGAATTAGTGGTCAATTTCAGCGCGAAATTCAAATGATCCAATCATTTGCCTACACATCATCATCTTCTTCCTTATTGCGCTTTTACCTGAAACCTAAAAAAGGTTAGCGGGGGTTTTAAACCCCCCCAAAATATGCACTTTTCCAAAATAGCGATTAGGCCATATGGCCACATAAATTAGGCGCGAGGGGTGTTTTCAAATCGTCCAAGCTCCCTGATTTCAACCATGGTATTAAGGTGTCTCAATTTTACAGTAGGTGAAAGTACCCAATTTGAAATTTGAAGAACCCTAATAATCGTCCATGGTAGTTTCACGTATGGGTGATGAAAACTTAATTAAACAATACAGTTAGCTTTAGAATCAATCAAGGAACATAAATCAAACATTAAAAATTACTAAAAACGTATGAATCATGATGCAAGCATATGGAAAAAATCTTGTACAGGACACGATCGTTCTACCGTTTCTCTGCGTTAGGATGGATGGTTTTGATCTGAAAACCTTCCTTGAAGTCTCAGGAAGGTAATGGAATGGTTATTTGGCCTTTAATCGCACTGGAAGATGGTTTTCAGTATTTTAGTTTTCTTGAAAAAATGCCAACTTTGTTATGGTGTTCTTGCGCAGCTTTGTGGTTCTGATCACTAGGGTTAGCTTTGCACTTATGTATGGACTGATTAGGGTTGAGAATTGGATCAAAAAACCCTTTGCATTGATGAGGAGATATTTGATTTTCATGGCAAATATTTTTCAATGTTTTTCACATGTTTTTGATGCCAATCATATACAATTGCCATGATTCTTTCCAAATCTGATCATGCACAAAATATTGAGTGTATTCCATGCATAAAAAGATTTAAAAACTTAGGTTTGGTATTTTCCACATATTTATTTTAATTAAATGAATTATTAGCAATTAAAAATTCAAATAAATAAATAAAAATGATGAAAAACTTCCCTTTGGGCCAAATGGTCGTGCACATGCTTTGGATGATGAATTTTGGAAGAAAATGTGGCCCATTAGCATTTTTAAGGCATTTGAAGCAAAGTTGACTTTTCAAAATATCCAAAAATTTCCCAACTTTCACAAGGCATATATTGCTCAATTTTAAAGCTTTGCTCATGTTCTTGGACATTTTGGAAAGGTCTTGAAGTCCTCTAACCAATGCCTTTGGTCCCATGTCATTTTGATTTACCAATCTCAAGTTATGGCCTTTGACTTAAAGTCCCTTTTTGTTGACTTTTGAAAATGACCTATAATGTTGAAATTGATAACTTTTTGTGAGAGCATTTATTGGACTTGAAGTGTGAAGAGGAGTTATAGGGAATGTCTTTATCTTCAAAATGAGCTTTGGATGGAATTTTTCTGATAATCCATATGGAAGTTATGCCTTGGTCAAGTTACAGTTGACTTTTTCAACTGTCCAAATATGGAAACTTTTGCATCTTGAGACTTCTTGAACCAAACTTTGAGAATCATGATCAAGCATTGATTAAATGATGTTTTGTGATTCAAAATGAGATGTTGACCAAAAATTTGAACTTTTGACTGTCAAATGACCATTTTGTCCCTACAGTTGACTGTAGTGCAATTAGGGTTTTTGACTGTGCAATTTTATGCTGTAAGTCTTGAAACTTGGCATGAGGATGCTTGACCATGTTTATAGGCATGTGGGACTTGATTGGACCCTTGGAAACTTCATTTTCTTTGTTAGAACCAAAACCCTAATTTTTTACTGTTAGGAGGCCCTTGAACTGTGCAACCTTTGAGAGATTTTGAACCTTGATCTTGGCAAATCTTGAAGAATATGGGAGGGAAAATTTTGGGGTACAACAGTTACACTTGGGAGTTTTGATTTTATTTTTGTTTGATAATTGTATATCATAATTTAATTGTATAAATGGACTTAGAGCATCTCATAAATGATAGATTGCATATTTTTACCCTCAATTTTACTCTATCTAATTCTTTTTCACTCAGTCCCTCTCCACACTTAATTTTTCAATTAATCACCAACATTGTGGTCCAAGTTCTAACAGTTAAGTCGATTGACTTGGATGACAACGATGATGTCTCCACGACAGTGATGGAAGATAAAAGGAGGTTCGACACATTCTTATTTTTTTATATTTTGTTTCTTTGAGTTTAAGTTTTTTTAAGAAAATTAAAATAAAAAATATGACACATGTCAAGATGTGGTACACACAATTGATCAAGCATATATTATTGGCCAAAGTCGCCATAACTTTCTCACTTTAAAGTCAAGGGATACTGATGTAATTTCTTTAAGCATATGCATTTTTTTAGTGCACACTCAAATATCCAAGAGTTCAAATTACAAATATATAGGTTATCTATATAATATATAAAATCTAATACATCAAATATTATAGCAACACATCATCACATATAATTTTAACACATTGTCAAGTATAACTCTAAAATTTGCCACATTATCCTATAGTCCTATGTGGCATATCCCAAAACTCATTTTCAACCTATACTTCTACAAAACACATCATCAATTATAACTCTAACACATCATCAAGTATAACTCTAAAATTTGCAACATTATCCTATAGTCTTATGTTGCATATCCCAAAAGTCATTTTCATCGTATACTTCTACAAATTGGAGATCACAGTTCGAACCCTTGCAAAGACGGAATACATATCATTTTGAACAAATTGATATAACAAACCAATCATTAGTCCAATTATGTTTATTTCATTAAATTAAAAATATTCTCTCATATTTCAAATATAAAAGAGATGTGGAAATTCAAATCTAATACAATATTTTTTATTTTTGTAAAATTATAGCAATAAAAATAACACTTGAAATAAATAATTTTAATCTTAAACTAGTTCTTACATAATTTTCAAGTATAAGTCACTTTAAACTTATTTAGAATATAATATAGTATGCAACAACTTTTTACGGTGTCTATATATTTCACTACTATATTTTTTATATAATATTAATTAATATACTAATGACAATTAACAAAATACTATAAAAAAGATATAAGAGAATTCAAACACTGTAGCGGTAGAAATGTTTAGACTATGCCATTGAATTGACTTGACTCGCACATATCAAATAAAAAGCGCCACCGCACTTTATTGTTTTCAAAGGAATGGGAAAAGAACGGGTAAACCAAAAGAGGGGGAGAGAATCTAAGTTCTGGGGTTGGTTATGCAAAAGGAAGGTATTAGAACCCTAAACATCTACAGTACTCCGCAGGAACCTCTTTGAAAATCTGTGTATTTTGGCAATAAAAGTTATATACAAAAATCGATTGTGGGGATGATAAAAGAAGTATTTTTATAATTTTTGCACCCACCGCGGTTGCGAACCTTTAGTGCCTACGTACCACCTTCCGTGCAATAGGGAATCAGGGTACTTGTAGTTCACCTTAAAAAATTTTAAAACACAAGTGTGTTGGTTAATTTTAAGAGACGAGACACCATCATCTTATCCGAGTGGAAGAACATACTTATTACCCACGATTATGAGAAAGGAGAATTTGTATCATCTCAAAGTGGAGGATATGGCTTGGATTTTAAAATCAACAAAGCATCACTCAACACCCAAGTGGAAAATATCTTACTTCACTATATATCGTAGAAGTATAGTAGTTTACATCACTACAAGGATTGACAAGAGTCTAATATTTTGAGAAAAAAGTTTTAAATTAAAAATCCAAAGTGAAAAAATAGTTTGAATGAGATTGGTTGACTTTTAGTGTTCTCACAAAAATGTCAAAGTATGATTAAGTTGGTTAAATTTTGATTAAGAAAATATTTTTGAAAATGCATGGACATAAGTCCAAGTTTATTGTGAAAGCGGTTCAAGTTTAAAAACAAGAAGAGTTTTCAAAAGGAGGGAGAAGATTTTTGAAATTAAAGAGGATGGGAGGAGATGAAGGGGCTATCCTAAACATAAGGTATGAGCTACGGAAAGGAAACGTCTAACCAACAAGAAGCCAACACTTGACACAATGAGTCAATGTAGAATTCCCATCCTTTAGATTGAAACCAAAAAACCAAAGATAATAAACTTTTTAGGAATACCAAACTTCAAATGCATTAAGTCTTTGCAAAAATTGGGTATAGTAACGGCTGTATACAAATGAATTCTCAATCACAGACGAAGCATATAATCAGAATAACCTGCACACAAAGAAAACAAACAAACCAATGTCTATGGGTAAACCCCAAAAACTCCATACAAGATTAACGTTGAATTCATAAAGTCTCAAGGTAGGTGAAGGCTTCTAATCCTAAGTCCAAGAAGTCTGCAACTCTAAAATGCCAAGGATAGTAACTAAATAGTCCAAGTAACATTAAAGATTTTATGGTTCAAGTTGATTATTAGGTATCTTCAACAAGAAAATGAAAATCTAAATTGAGAAAAGATGAAAGTAGCATGAATTATAGATGCTAAAATAATTGGTATATAAAAGTAAAGACGTAAAGTACAAGCACAAAGACCAAAGTAAATTGTTAATGAGTTAGAGGTTAGAGGTTAGCTGAATGACCATCTTGAAACTTGCATTTGAAAACTTATTAAAAGATTGATAAAATCAAAGCATCTCAAAAAAAAGTTTCATTTTCCTTTTGTCAAGTATATCATTCATTAAAAATTCTCAAGGCAACAATAAATGATCAACGATGTTTAAGTGATTCACTTTGACCTAAGCCTATGAAGATTCATTAGAGGATTGATAAGACCAAAGCCTCCTAACAATAAATGTCAAGGTTATTGTATCGTAGGTTTCAAATTAACATACTTGGGCTTGCAAACATGGGTTTGGACCACAAATGATCATTTCTCGAATCGGGACAAAATTTAGCGTTATGTTAAGCAATCGTAAGTGGAGTTATATAGAAGTCGCACATATTTTAAGGCCTGTCAATAGCAATTTATGTGCCATATATTTGGAGAAATAATATGTAGATTATTCCCCAATAACATGTAGCACAATCGATAAATAGATGAGATAAAAGGGGAAGGGATGTGTTAGATGAAATTTTAGTTTCAAATATCGTCAACATTATTCATCCATCTCGATGGATTTGGTTTTTCAACCTATCAACACCAAAGATCTAATGATGTTGAAGAATTTTCCCAAAATAAGCCTCAAGTCAGTATCACATTCCATGCCAAGAATTAAACAAGTATTATGTATAAAAGTTCTCAATCACAAACTTTGATCAAAAGTAAAACCCTAAATATATTCCTAAGTCAAAAAATTAAGTTAAAAAGGAAATTAGATTGTAAAAATTATAATGATTAAACCCTAACTCCCTAAAGATCTATAAAAGTCAAAATGGGGTTTAGAGTTCTTGGGTTGAGGTGGAAACTTGATTTAAAAATGTAAACATTGAAACTAGCTAGCAAAATGCTTAAACTAGAGGTGTTTTGAAAAACAATTTGTAAACATTATGAAATCACCTTTTTAATTTCAAGGAAAATTATCTTAATGACCTAAACTTGTACAAGCACTCTAGACAAATTTTTATTTCTAATTTTATAACCATGGGAAGTTATAATTTTCATGCAATCAATGTGAATAATCAAACAAAACCCTAAAAAAGGAAAAATTAAGTTCGAAATTAATCTACCAAATCTAAAATTCAAATAAATTTGGTGTAAGACTCCCTAAATTTCAAGAAATTTCTAAGGATCAGTAAGTATAATTTTCTTGAATTTTATCCCAAAAGAAAGAATTAAATAAAAATTATTTACACAATATACCAAAAGACAAAGAAAAGGTGATATAACCAAACAAATGATTAAATTTAATCCCTGAAATTTTGTAAAATTGAAAAAAAAAAATCAATAAGAAGACTCAAGAGAACACTTAAAAAACATTTTTTAGGATTTTTTTATTTAGTAGAAATAGGAAAATAAAATTCTAAAACAAATAGAATGATTAAAGCCCTAATTAAATTACTTGAATTTATTTAATCATGGAAAATTGATAAAACTAAGAAATAAAAATCAGAAAATGAAAATATATTGAAAATAGAGTTTAAAATATTTTTGTGGTGATTTTTGAATTAAGAAAAGTAATTAAACGAAATTAGAGAAAACAAAGAAAATTAAAATATAATTAAGGTGTATTACACCTGTTATTAGTATAAAGCGCTGTGAAAGGACCAATTAGAACATGTTCAATAAAAAATGCCATGTATTCGTCCCTACCGCGTGAACCAACCCTAACATTTATATTTTTGCAATTTTGAAACTAAATGTTCAGATCATGATATCTCACGCGTTTCTCCATGAAAACCCGAGATGTAAACGTCAAACTTCAAATTGGAAATGAGTAGAATACGATGGAATCCAAATTTTTATATACAGATGCATGGATCATAGAGAAAATGCCACGCGGGTATTGTTGTATGCTCATGATTTTAAGTTGAGCAAATCAAGAAACTGTTTTCTGACTTAAGTTTCTCATTCAATTCTCAACCATTTCCCTTGATTCAAACATAAAAATTCATCCTCTCAATGCATAGAACAACAAAAAATGCATGGATTCATCAAACAAAGCATGATGGAGAGAGGAAATGCTCTTGAGATTTTGTGTGTCCTCTATGCTGAATGTATCTTACTTTTATAGAGTGAGGAAAAGAGAGTGAGGGTAAAAGAGGAAAGAAAATAAGGTGGTGAGGTGGTTATGCGTTTTTGCTCCTGTTTTGAACTCTTGGCAGTCGTTTTGAGTAAGTGAATATAGCATGGGCTTGAGCTGGCAGGCTGGTGTCTTGGTTAATATAAAACCCATGTATTTCCATGCAGGCTTGGCCAAAATCATGATCACAACTTCAACTCATCGTAGCTCTCTCCATAGTGCATGGAATGAAATAAAATTTGAATCAAAATTGAAGAGGACATAACATACTCCAACTTTCATGTTCAAAGATTTTTAAAACAAAGCTTGAATCAATGAGATAAGTAGCCATGAATGTATGCACATCATGTGTTTGCTGGAATTCTTGGCCTCACGCGCGCGTGTCATGCCTTGTTGCTGGACAAAATTCATCTTACATGTCACCTACTTCCCATGATCATATCTTGAAATGTATGAACAATTTTGAGAAAATTCCTGAAGCAAAGTTGTTCATAACACATAGACCTTGATCTTTGATGTTGGACATTTTTTAAAATAATCAATATTTGAAGGAGAAAAAAGATGATGAAGGCATGCCCATGAAATGCTTGGCTTGGCGTGCACGTGACTGGGCAAAATGCCATCTCCAGGCCTCAAATCCTAAGCATGGTATCTCTCTCTACACTTGACCATTTAAGATGATTCTTGAACCAAAAATGAAGAGAACACTTCAAACTCCGACTTTGATGTTGCCAAATTTTTTTATTTGATCCCAAATGAGCATTCAAAATTATCCATGAAGAAATAATATTTTTGTACATATTTGGAAATTTCACTAAGTGTCCAAAATTTTCCAAGCTCCATAACTTTTTCTCTTTTCATTTTTTGGACTTAAGGCCTCTAATACAAAGTTGAAGAATTTTTTATCCTCTTTCCAGGCATGTAAAGTTTGTACATTTTTAATAAAAATTGTGAAAGTTATGACCGATCAAATTTCAGCACTTTGAATATTTAGATAAAATCCAAAATTTCAAATAACTTCCTTGACAAGTTATCTCCAATTCACACTTCCTCTTGATTTTATGCCACCACTGTCCATGAAATGTGAAAATAGGGACATTGAAATGATAGTTGACCAAAATTTCCTTGGTCAACAGTTGACTTTGGTTGACTTCTGACAAAATGACCAATTTACCCCCTTTTGTCAATTGAACCTTTCCAAACCAAAATTGATGATCAAATTTCCATCCATAGATGCTCATGAATATGTAGAGAAACATGGAGTCAAGTATTGTCCAAAATGTCAAAGATTTCCTGATTAAATTCCAAACCCTAGTTTTGATCCTCTGTGTTAAGAGATGGTAAGATACATGCAATTATGCCATTTCTTACAAGATGACCTTCAAAGAGACATATATACATATTTTGATGTTAGTCAAAAGAATATATGTACAATATACACAATTCAAGGTGCTTGGTGATCCCTCATGGACAAACCTAGATATAGGATGTAGTAGGAGAAGTACCCAAACCCTAATGTGTGGTCCTGTTGCATTGTGATGGTATGAGATGATAGAAGAATCTTAAGGGGGGAAATTGGGGTACAACAACTGCCCTTATTTAAGTGTCTTCTATCCGGAGATACGAAGGTTAAAATCATCGTGTCGACGTGATTGAAGATACTTAAATATCAAACAAGCCCTATTTTTGGCCCTAAGATGCCATGCAATGCTTGTAATTAAGAATGCAAATGAACAAATTCAATAAGCGACACAAGACACCACTGAGGATGTAGGAAATAAAAAATAAGGATTAAAAGATAAACCCGACCAGGAAAATAAATCACTGGTGAAAAAAAAACTTGACTCTATTGGGGTAAAGCCCAAGAAGGATATAAAGCATCATCAACTCAAAGATTAAAGAGAGAAGGTAAAGGATAATAGTGATCGACAAATGAATGCGAACTATCCACTCACTGAGAAGATAGCAAAATAAGTAACGCCGTCCCACCGGGAAAAGAAGTGGTAAGATAATATCGGTAAATAACAATATTAGGGTAAGTAACAAATGATTAGCATTAGTACTTATGACAGGAAACATATGAAACTCTTCAGAGAAAAATGAATCTCAATGACGAACTACCTCCCATAATGATGAGACTACCATTCATCAGAGTAAACAAAATCTCAACAACGAACTATCTCCCATAAAGACGAGACTACCATCCATTGGAGTAAACAAATCTCAACAATGAACTATCTCCCATAATGACGAGACTACCATTAATCGGAGTAAACAAATCTCAATAATGAACTATCTCCCATAATAACGAGACTACCATCCATTGGAGTAACAAATATCAACAATGAACTATCTCCCATAATGACGATACTACCATCCATTGGAGTAACAAAATGAATCTTCTCTGGGAACTAACAGACTTACTGGGGAATTGCCAATATATTCCTTCTGAGGAGGTAAAGTCTTCTCGTGCAAAATTAATGTACATTCTCAAACTAGGGCTTAAAGACTGCAAAAATCATAATAATAATTTTGTCAGGGACCACAGATTCAAACCAAAAATAAACCGAAGTGAAACAGTCAACCAAGATAGCATCTAATGAGAAATAAACTAAAAAGGAGACTACGTTCCATCCAAATAATGAGCTGAATAGGAAGGCTAAAATAAAATTCTTCCACGAGGGTTAATTCAGTGGTGAATTTGAAAGAATATACACTTTCTGCTTAAGGTTGAAAACTCTATTGGAGAGAGGGCAATATAACTCTCCGAAATAGGGTAATATGCCAACAAAATATTATAATAAGTGCAAATGAGCAATGAATTTTAATTTTAGCTATGAATGATGTATGTATGAATGTATGAATGTTATCATACGTATGTTGATAAAACAGACACACAACACTGGGAATAAACAGACAAAACCAACTTGGGAAAAGTCAACACTCGGCTAAATCACATCCAGGATCAAGATTTCATAAGAAAGTAAGCAACAACTGAGGAAATAAATTCCTATCTCACAACTTAAATTCCCTGGGAAGAAACATAATCCTAAATAATCAAGTTAAAATAGTACAAATACAGGGATATAACATCCTCCTCCAGGCTTCACCGAGGAATATCACACAGACTTCAATGGAGAACACAATGTCTCAATATTTAGACTTCCACTGGAGCTTACAATACTGACTTTAGTAGGGAAGATGAAGACCTCATCATCGAGACATCAACTGGGGATCTCGTGTTGCCTTCATTGGGGAGGGAAACACCACATCATTGAGGGAATCCGAAAATATATTTTTCAATATTAAGAGTGATGATTGCACCAACTTCTCTGGGGGAGGAATTATGAAACCTCATGGGGGATAGCAACTTTCAGAGAGACATGTTATCTCATCTTTATTTGGGGATTTAAGAATTAAATCAAAATAGTAAGAAATAAAAATTCTAGGGATTTTAAATCAGACCCAGTACTTGGCAGGAGAAAACCCAAAAATTGACAATTGTTTTAACACTTCTTGGAAAAGATGTTGCCCTCGTCTAGTTGTCTGGGAAACAAACAACAACAATAATGCCATTTCTGCAGAGGGAGATGTTTTGCAAATGATTCCATCTTATCACACAAAGGGGGGGGGGGGGGTACTTTCGTCATATGAGCGAAGACCTTACTGGGGAATCTGGGATAGAGACTTCAGACCATGAAAACCCGAAATCAACATGAACCAAGACTTGACTGGGGAAAATGGGAT
This sequence comes from Vicia faba, assembly GCA_948472305.1. Classification (NCBI taxonomy): domain Eukaryota; kingdom Viridiplantae; phylum Streptophyta; class Magnoliopsida; order Fabales; family Fabaceae; genus Vicia; species Vicia faba. Next base: position 1,208,564,162 of record OX451738.1, on the reverse strand, counting down.
CACAAGCCCAACACTGCACCATATCTCAATTGGTATCATCTCCAACTATCTGAGAAACACAATAAGATCATACGTATACCAACAAAAGTGATCTGGGAGAACCTCCCTGGGGAATACATACTTCCAAAATTTTGGAGTTTGTCCTTTCTTGGGATAACCACTTTTATTTCTCTTGAGTCACAAATTCTAAAGTAAAAATTAATTTGTAAATTCTTTAAAAAAACAATTTTGTTATTTAATATTTTTGTTTTGAAAATTAGTATCAATAATAAATGGGTTCTTTGTAAGAGGGATAAAATAAGAATTGCAAAGAATTGGATAAAAGCTCAAGCTTTATTTATAGAATGGTAGTCTGCAAATGGTGAGACTCCATAGATATTTACAAAGTTTGGAAAATGGTAATATATATTGGAAAAGATATATTGAAATACAATGACCACCATTCTCCCTAACAACTTTGAATTCCTAAGCAGTGACTTTTGTTGAAGTATGGTGAGAGTCCAAGAAGATTGTTTCTTCAATGATCAAGTCTTGTCTGATGCTGGTACTTGCTAAGAAATCCTTAACTTTTTCCTAGATTTCCATCGCGGGTTGTTGTACCCCAATTTTTCCCCCTAAGATCCATCTATCACATCACATTAATTCAATCACAATAAAATCACACTAGGGTTTGGCTCTCTCTCCTTATCTTTAAGTTTTGCTCATGGGGAATCACCAAGCACCTTGACTTGTATTTTGTGATCATATGTGTTTTGTAGTGATTAACTTTTAACAAACAAATATAAGGAATGTGTTCCCTAATTGATGATGTTGTAGGTGAAAGCACAATACATTCCATGAAGTTGATCTATAGGTTCAGGAGTTCATTTTTGTTCCTTCTTAAACAAAGATTCATTGAGGTTCAAGCTTCACTATTCAATATATTTTGAAATAACATCATGACAAAGTCTATTATGAATCATCATACCTCAAGTTGTCAAAAATAGTTCAAAGGTACAAGGGTTGATTGAAGAAGTTTGACATAGTTGAACAAGTATTTGTTTCCATTGATCACAAGTGCATACCTCCTTCAATTCTCAAGATTTGAAAGTGGTGTTAATTGCTATGGTTCTCCTTATCATTTTCAGCAACTTCTATTTATATGACAAAAGTATTTGTGCAATAAAGTTGATCAAAATTGCAAAGGATTCCCAAAGCATTTTGTTGCTCTAGAATCTAGGGTTTTGAATTTCAAAGGGGTATATCTTGCTCATCTTTTGGTATTTTTGAGTGATTCCAAAGACATGCTTCTCTTTAAATGGTTATTAACAAATCACTTCAAAAGTTTCAATGAAATTTTGTGTGGAAGAAAGTTAATGATGAAGAAAGATTACAAGTCCTCCAAATGAACTCTCAAATTATATTAGGTGATTTTAAAAGATCATAACTTGGTCAATTTCTATCACCTTTAACCCATTCTTTTTCCATATTGATATTAGAGGTATGAACTTGAAACTATCTTTTAAGTGCAAAATGTGAAAATGGATGGAAGATGCCCTAAGGATGCAAAACATTATAGGTCATTTTATGAATTTTTTCCAATTTCAACAAGTCATAACTTTGTCAACTTTTGGAGATTTTGAATGGTTCAAGTCTCAAAATTCCATTCAAGAGGTCTGCTTTATGCCATCTTTTTTGTTCAAGAGAAAATTCCAAGTGGAAGGCTATGTTTGGATGCAAGAGATTATAAGTCATTTTTTAAGAAAAAAACTTGGAAATTTTCTTAGTGTAGAAAGTCAACCTCTTTTACTCAACTTTGATTCATCACAATTTTCAGCTCAAGCATCCATTTGATCCCATTCTTTTCACATTTTAAAGCTTTAACCTCATCTTTCTAAAGCTTCAAGAATCATGTCCTAAGACCCCTTGAGTTGAGAATTTCATTGATTTGAATTTGGTAACTTGAAACTGAAGTTTCTCTAAAAGTCAGAATTTTGAATCCTTGTTTTGGCTTCTAAACACAAAATTGATGCGTGTTTTTGCTTCTAATGACGTTTAGTGAACCTTCATAAGTGATTAGTATGTTAAAACACAAAGTTTGGATGAATTTTAATCAAATTACAAGTCACACTTTTCTTGTTTGCAACTTCACACGATTTCCCTCCAAACTTCATCATTTCACACGCTTGAGGATTCAATCAGATTCCCTATAAATAGAGGATCATCCCTCATTCATTTTCTCAAGCTTAGAAAGCCAAAATCACCCTGCCAAACTCCCTCTTGAACTAAATTTTCCGCAACTTCGAATTTGCTCTTACAACCTTTCTCAATCATTTTCAGAGCTCTAAAACTTAACTTTAATAGGTAGATTCCTTCACCAATTCTCTCAAACTTTGAAACTATTATGAAGCTCTCATCATCTGGATTCTAGTCGAAACATTTGTTTTTAACTGGAAGTACGTTTTGACCATGAAATTTCAAATCCCTTTTCAAAACTTCTCTTCCAAAACGACTAAGCTACAATTTATATAAATTTTTCGCGAAGGTGCGGTTGTCTTCGTCTTGATGAGATGAAGCGAATGATACTGGTCTCGTTTCCTAATTTTACAGTTTGAGGAACTTGGTTTCGAGACTGGCTAGAGGTTGAAGATGACCAACGTGTCATCCTTCAACCAATGAAAGCGTGCCATTTGGAATTTTCAAAAATATGATTTAATATTTGATTCAGTGCTTTATTTAATAATGACCATGATATGCACAGCGAGTCTGATCCATTGGATTAGCTTACTAGCGTGTTTTGACTCTCATGTATTGGTCCATATTTTTTTGACTTTATTTTATTTTCTGACTTTTATATTTAAATTGTTTTAAACTTCAAAAAATCATAAAAAAAATCCATTTCAACTTCAAAAAATCTGAAAAAATTATGAAAAATACTTTTGATTTTTCTCTTTCTGATTTTTATTATTTTCACAATTTTATTTTGTGTTTTGATATTTTTTATAATTTTTCATTTTATTTGAATTGTTTTAAATGTTTAAAAATACTTTTCTTCATTTTTAGATTCTGGAAAATTTAGAGAAGGATTCAATGATCTTTTGACAAATATTGGTGGCCTTATTTATTTTTTATTTCTGACTTTTCTTTTTTTATTTATTTTTGGTTTATTTTGTCTATGTCTTTTAATTTTAAAAATAGTTTCTGACTTTAAAAAATTACCAAAAAATTTATATAAATATTTGAGCTCATTTCTGATTTTTCTTTGGTCTTGTTTAATTTTTCTTGATTATTTTGAATATAATTGCTATTTTTCCTCTTTATTTCATTTATAAATCATTTTGAAAATATTTTTTTCTTATTTTAAATACAATTTTATTTTTTATATATATTTTGGTTGATCTTGGACTATGAAATTTGGATCTTGAACTTTATTAACATCATCGGTCCATGGTGTTGAGTCTAACTCCATAAAAATGGATGAATGATTTTAATAATAGTTTGACTAAATTTTTAGTTCAAATGTGGCTTATTCCTCACCCTATCCCTCTTCATCTTATCCCATTCTTATTGTACTAAACGTTATTGGAGCATGATTTCCATATCATGTCTCAAAACATATGATACATAGATTACTATTGATCGACCTCAAAATATGTACGACTTCTATATAAGTCCACTTACGATTTCTTAACATAGCGCTAAATTTTGTTCCGATTTGAGAAAATGATCATTTATGGCCCAAACCTATGTTTGCAAGCCCAAGTATGTTAATTTGAACCCTTTGATCAAATAACCTTGAGATTCATTGTTAGGAGGCTTTGGTCCTACCAATCCTCTAATTAATTTTCATCAACTTTGGCAAAAGTAGATCACTTAAACATCATTGATCATTTAATGATGTCTTGAGAATTCTTAAATGGATGATATACTTGACAAAAAGAAAATGCAACTTGTTGTTGAGAGGCTTTTGTTCTACCAATCCTCTAATGATTTCCAAATGAAAGTTTCAAGATGGTCATTCAACTAACCATTAAGTTCTAACAATTGACTTTATTTTATGATTTTACTTTATGTCTTTACTTTAAGCACATTTATTTTTATCATTTACATTTCATGCTATTTTCATCATTGCTCACTTGAGCATTTACTTTTATGTAATTTTTTTTTCTCATTTGAGCTTTCCGTTTCTTTTTGGAAGATACTTAATAATCAACTTGAACCATAAAAAACTTTAATGTTACATGGACAACTTGGTTACTATCCTTTGCATTTTTGAGAAATGGGCTTCTTGGACTTAGGATTAGAGACCTTGACCTATCTTTGAGACCTTGTGACCTCAATTGTTATTTTGTTTGGAGTTCTTGGGACTTACGCCAAGACATTGGGTTGTTTGTTTATTTTTGTGTGCAGGTTATTGTCATTACATGCTTAGTCTATGACATGGAATTCACCTGTATACAATTGTTATTCTTCTCAATTATTGTGAATACGTAATGGAATCGAAGCTTGGTTTTCTTAAGTTTAGTATCCTCGCTTGTTTGGTTTCAAATCTAATGAATGGGAATTCTAGCTTGACTCATTATGTCAAGTGTTGGCTTCTTGTTGGTTAGATGGTTCTTTTCCCTAGCTTTTACCTTATGTTTTAGGATAGTCCCTTCATCTCCTCCCATCTTCTTTAATTTCAAAAATCTTCTCCCTCTTTTTGAAAATTCTTCTTGTTTCTAAACTTGAACCACTTTCTTAATAAACTTGGACTCATGTCCATGCATTTTCAAAACATTTTCTTAATCAAACTTTAATCAACTTAATAATACCTTGAAATTTTTTTGGGAAGACTAAAAGTCAATCAATCTCATTTCAAACCATTTTGCCACTTTGGGTTTTTACCTTTAAAACTTTTCTCAAAATATTAGATTCTTGTCAAATCCTTGGAGTGATGCAAACTACTATACTTCGACGATATGTAGTGAAGTGAGATATTTTCCACTTGGGTGTTGAGTGAGGCTTTGTTAGTTCTAAAATCCAAGTCGTATCCTCCACTTTGAGATGACGCAAATTCTCATTTCTCATGATTGTGGGTAGTAAGTAAGTTTTCCACTCGGATAAGACGATGATGTCTCGTCTCTTCAAATTAACCAACACACATGTTATTTTAAAATTTTTAAAAGGTGAACTACGTGTACCCTGATCCCCTATTGCATGGAAGGTGGTATGTAGGCACTAAAGGTTAGAAACTGCGGCATGTGCAAAAATTATAAAAATAAATACTTCTTTTCTTATCCCCACAATCAATTTTTTTTATATACAAACGTTTATAGCCAAAATAAATATTTACAAAGAGGTTCATGTGGAGTACCGTAAATGTTTAGGATGATAATACCTTCCCTTTGCATAACCAACCCCCTTACCTAGATTTTCTCCCCCTCTTTTTGGGTTACTTACTCTTTTCCCATTCCTTTGAAAAGAATAAAGTGCGGTGGCGATTTTTAATTTGATTTATGCGATTCAATTCATCCAATGGCTTAGTCTCAACATTTCTACCGCTACACAGATTTTAAAGCTACCAGGAAAAATTTATTCTATTTATGTCTCTAATTTTTGCCTAGACCGCCCTTTCAGGTTTGCAGTCTACTGAGACGCTCTTTTTTGCCTAAGCCTCCCTTTCGGGTTTTCGACTTAGCGAGCTGTTCTTTTATTTATTTTAGGTGAAGTATTTCTTGAATGCATCAGCATTCAAGGACGTGGGAACTCCTCGCCATCGATAGTTTCAAGAATCAATGCACCACTAGAGAAGGCTTTCTTGACAAGATATGAGCCTTCAAAATTGGGAGTCCACTTTCCCCTAGAATCAATGTTAAAAGACATGATCTTCCTGAGAACGAGGTCTTCTTCTCTGAATTCATGAGGCTTGACCTTCTTATCAAAAGCGTTCTTCATTCTCTTCTGTTACAACTGACCATGACACAAAGCTGTCATTCTTTTTTCTTCAATCAAATTCAACTAGTCAAACATGTTCTGGACCCATTAAGCCTCTGACAACTGGGTTTCCATTATCACACGTAAAGAGGGAGTCTCAACCTCAACGGGGAGCACTGTTTCCATTCCATACACGAGAACGGGGTTGCCCCTGTTGAAGTGCAGACAAATGTTCGATACCCATGAAAAATAAAAGGGAGCATCTCATGCCAATCTTTATAAGTAACAACCATTTTTTGGATAATCTTCTTGATGCTTTTATTAGCAGCTTCAACAACCACATTCATCTTTGGCCTGTAGGGAGAGGAATTATGGTGGACAATCTTGAATTCTTCACAAAGTTTTGTCATCATCTTGTTATTCAGATTCGAGTTGTTGTCGGTGATAATCCAATTTGGCACACCATACTGACATATAAGATTGTTCTTGATGAAGCGTACTACCACCTGCTTAGTAACATTAGCATATGAAGCTACTTCCACCCATTTGGTTAAGTAGTCTATTGCCACCAAGATAAAATGATGTCTATTCGACGCCTTTGGTTCAATCATTCCAATCATGTCAATACCCCACATAGAGAAAGGCCACGGGGAAGAAATAGCATTAAGAAGTGCCGGAGGCACGTGAATTTTGCCAGCGTAAATCTGACACTTATGGCACTTCCTTATAAATTTATAACAGTCGGATTACATTGTCAACCAATAATAACCTGCCGTAAGCATCTTCTTTGCCATCAAATGTCCATTGGCATAGGTACCAAAGAAACCTTCATGGATTTCATGCATCAACATGTCTGATTCGTGTCTATCCACGCATCTGAGTAGGACCATGTCATAATTTATTTTGTATAGCACATCTTTATTGAGGAAAAATCTACCTACCAACCTTCTCAAAGTCTTTATATCTTTATTTGACCCACCAGCTGGATATTCCTGAGTCTAGAGAAAATGCTTGATATCATAATACCAAGGTTTTTTATCTAACATTTCCTCTGTTGTAAACACATGAGCCAGTCTATCCAAATGTTGCACGATGATACGAGGCACATCGTTCCAAGTATTTACTTGATACATAGAAGCCAAAGTTGCCAAAGCATCTGCCATCTGATTCTCATCTCTGGGAATATGATGGAATTCAACTTTATTAAAGAAAGGTAATAATCTTCAAGCATAGTCTCTGTAAGGGATCAAGCCAGGGTGACGAGTATCTCATTCTCCTTTAATCTGATTTACTACCATAATTGAATTTCCATACACATCTAGAAGTTTGATTTTGTGATTAATAGCCTCCTCGAGACCCATGATATAAGCCTCATACCCTGCCATATTATTGGTACAATCAAATGTCAGCCTTGCTGTAAAACAAATATGTGATCCATGAGGAGTGATAATCACAACATTAATTCCTTTCCCATAAGCATTCATAGCTCCATCAAATACCATACCCCACCGGGATTCAGGATTAGGACCTTCCCCAGGAAAAGGTTCATCATAATCTTTTATTTTTAGAAACATAACATCCTCATCAGGGAAATCATATTTAACAGACTGATAATCATCAACCGGATGGTGAGCAAGATAATCCACCAACACACTAGTTTTATAGCCTTCTGAGTACGGTATTCAATATCATATTCAAACAACAACAATCTTCCAAAGGGAAATTCTTCCAGTAAGAGCAGGCTTTTAAAAAATATACTTAATTGGATCCATTTCGAAAATCAACCAAGTAGTATGATTTAACATATATTGCCGCATTTGCTTTTCCGCCTAGGCCAGAGTACAACATGTCTTTTCCAGCATAGAATACAACGAGTCACAGTCAGTAAACTTCTTGTTGAGATGATAAATGGCGTATTCCTTCTTCCCTGTTTCATCTTGCTGTCCTAAAATACAATCCATAGAATTATCTAACATTGTCAGATACATGATCAATGGTCTTCCTTCAACGGGAGGGAGAAAGATAGGAGATTCAAGTAAGTACTCTTTAATACTTTCAAATTCCCTCTGGCAATCACCTGTCTATACACAACCTTGATCTTTCTTTAACAACTTAAAGATCAGTTCACACGTTGCAGTCATATGGGAGATAAATCTGGAAATGTAATTCAAACGCCCAAGAAAGCCTCTAACATACTTTTTAGTCCTTGGTGCAGGCATTTCTTGAATTGCTTTGAATTTATCAGGATCAACTTCAATTCATTTTTGGCTGACAATGAAACCTAACAATTTCCCTGATCGGACACCGAAGGTGTATTTATTTGGATTTAAGCGGAGATGATACTTCCTTAAACGCTGAAACAATTTTAACAAATCTTCTATATGCCCTTCTTCAGTATGGGATTTGGAAATCATATCATCGAATTATACCTTAATTTCCTTGTGCATCAGATCATGGAATATGGTTGTCATAGCCCTCAGGTACGTTGCACCAGCGTTATTCAACCCGAAGGGCATCACTCTGTAACAGAATGTTCCCCAAGGTATGATAAACGTTTTTTTTTTCATGTCCTCAAGAGCCATTCTAATTTGATTATATCTGGAAAATTCGTCCATGAACAAGAATATTTTGAATTTTTCTGTACTATCAACCAACATATCAATACACGGTAATGCAAAATCATCTTTTGGACTAGCTTTATTTAAATATATATAATCTACGCACATGCGAACTTTTCCATCTTTCTTTGGTACTGGTACAATATTGGAAATCCACTTAGGGTACACTGATGTCACATGAAAACCAGCATCAATCTGCTTTAAGTTTCTTCTTTAATTTTCACTGCCATATCAGGGTGAGTTCTTCGCAATTTGTGCTTAATTGGCAGGCACTCTGGCTTTAGCGGAAAATGATGTTCTACAATATTAGTATCCAAACCAGGCATGTCTTGGTATGACCAAGAAAATATATCCATATACTCTTTCAATAGTTCAATCAACTTGCTCTTCACATTGGGATGCATCAATGCTCCAATCTTGACTTCCTTCGGATCTTCCTCTGAACCCAAACTAATCACTTCCAATGGCTCTTTATATGGCTGAATGGTACTTTCTTTACCTCTCAAGTAACTGTGAAACCTCTTCTAGAATCTCATCATATTCTTCTTCTTCGGCCACATACACAGGATATTCAATGTTGGGAGAGGGTGCATGATCATTGTTTTCAACAGGTTTTTTATTTAATCTATATATATGATTTATGATTGCTTTTAAAAACTAACACATATAACAAGTGATTATGCAAATTTATTTACAGTTATTATTTATTTTGAAAGGTTTTTTCTGATTACTATTTTCCAAGAAAAAGCAGAAAATAAAGACACAATTTGGGAATCAAAGACAACTTTTATTAATGATTTTAATGATCAAAGCAACAGATACGCCCGTACAATATCAATACTTTCACCTTGGGAAGAGTGAAATATTTTTGATAAGATTAACAAAAAACAAGTTACTTTGAAATCTAAATGCAAGAGGGAACATCAATAGTGACCCAGTTCTGGACTCTGACTCCATGTGTCACGTAGTTAGACATCTCTTGCTCTTCTTCAACTTCCAGAATAACATTGACCCTAGGAAAAGTTGGATGAAGGTAACCTCCGCTGTGAAAGATATCTTGATATTTTCCCAAAGCAGACTTCAGCTTCATATTCTCACCTTTACCATTCTTTGCAGAAAATCCCAAACCAGCTCTATTCTTATTCACCGACGGATCAACAATCCTCCCCCATACTTTACTAGGGCCATTACGCACTACCTAATGAGCATCCTTAAATGAACCCATATAATTCTCATTCTCCCTTACATTATCAACTGATAAAGCTTGGAACTAAGTTCTAACAATAACTTCATCTACTTCCACAAAACTGAAAGAGGATAAAGAAGATATTAACAATGTTTGTTCCCCATATATGATGACCACCTTTCCTTCACGAACAAACTTCAGCTTTTGGTGCAAAGTTGAAGTGTCAGCCCCTGCCTCGTGGATCCACGGCCGTCCCAGTAAACAGCTCTAAACATGCACAATATCCATAACCTTGAAAGTAATCTAAAAAAGATGCGGGCCTATGTGAATAGGCAAATATACTTCCCCAATGACAGACTTCCTTGATCCATCGAAAGCTTTCACAATTATTCCGCATGGGAGTTCCTTGGTATTTCAGCTTCATAAGTATGCTCCTCGTTATGACATTTAAAGAGGACCCATTATCAATTAACACATTTGACAGTGAATCGTTCTTATGGTTCATGGAGATATGAAGAGCCAAATTATGATTCCTTCATTCGTCGGGCAATTCATCATCATAGAAACTCAGGTTATTATAGGATGTAATATTCCCTACCACACTGTTGAATTGGTCCAACGGCATATCACTTTCCACAAAATCTTGATCCAATACTCTCATCAAAGATTCCCTGTAGGCAGAAGAGTTCATTAGCAAGGCCAGAATATATATCTTTGATGGTGTCTGCAACAATTGATCTATGATCCTATAGCCACTCATCTTGATAATCTTAAATATATCATCCACATCTTTTTCCAGAGTAGCACCACTGGATTCCCCTACCGCCTTCTTAGGTTCAACACTTTCAATGACCTTTTTATCAACATTAACATTCCCTCGAATAACAGGTGCGAAAACACGGCCACTACGGGTTACTCGACTTGACATAAGTCAAAGGTTGGATGGGAATTTCCATACCATCCTTTGAGATTATAGAATTGTATTTATATGGCACGACTTTGTCTGATTCCTAAGGAACAGGACCCGGTAAGCAAATCATCCCTGGAGCCATAACTGGCTTGCTATGGTACTCAATCTCTATAGGGGCGCGGACACCAAAACAAGGCACAATAAAATTCACCCATTCTTCTGAATACTTGGACATCATAGAGTCATTGCTGGAGAACATATCTTCATCATAGGAAAATAATTCATCTACAGAAGCATACTCATCATCTGACATAGTCTCATTAAAACAATCTTTAATCACATTAATCTTATTGTAATTATCTCTATTGCCTAAAATCTTAAGAGTACCATTATCCAATAACAACTGAATACCCCTTCTTACGATGGAACAACCACAATAATCTCTGTTGTTGATCCGGAAAGATCCATAATGGTGTTCTACTTGACCATCCATGTGACAAAAAGTAGTGTGCAACTGCACCAAATTATCATTCATATGGTTCACGTCAAAGATCGAAATTCTCCAGGACATTCAAAGACCATGCTTACAAAATTTGCTCCTCCGTGCTATGGAAAATGATTGTCTTTCACGTTAGGGCCAACATCTTTAAGGATAAAAGGCCAGATATGGCCATCTTTTGTACTTCAGATTTCAAAGGATAACATTTCTCAATGTTGTGCATTGGTGCTCCCTGATGAAAAGGACACGTCTGGTCAGGTTTATAATACCAGGGTAAAGGTAATGGTATAATAGGGGGAGGCCTTGTCTGAACCAACTTATTATGAATCAAAGTCGAGAATAACTATGTATATCTCATTGGAATGGAGTCAAAAGCCTCTCTTTTTTTACTTTGCCCTTGAATTCCCTGACGAGGTGGTCTTTGATAGGCAACAGTGGTTGGAGCTATATTGACGATAGGAGTCACGGAAGCAACTTGTTGCTGGTATCGTTAATGTCTTCTATGTGGCCTAATATTTCTTTCCCCAATAACAGCATTCACTTCACTTTCTTTTTTCCGAGAAAACCCGTATGACGAATCATTTTGAGAAAACCTTGAGTTGAATACCTTGAGTTGATGAATCATTTTGATGTTGCTTTGAGATGAATATTCCCTAGCTTGTGACCTAGTTTTTGATTTATTGCTTAATGAAACTTCTTGAGGTTTATGAATCATGTATGATGTGAATTTTTGGTATGAGCTTCTTATTTGTAATGTATATGTGTCTAATTTCATGATATTATGTTCATTTTCTTACCATGGATAGATGATTCCTTTTGAGGATGATATTGACTGGTGATTGCCTAGTTGTTTGATCATGTATTGAGTATGATATTTTTTGGAAACTTCTTGCAAACATGAGTCTTATTTTGAATTTAATTTTTACATAATCTATGCTTCCTCATGATGCCATGTTTTAATCTAAATGCCTTGATCATTTGTTTCTTAGTTCTTAGGACCTAGTTGTGGATAGTGGTTGGTCTTTTGACCTAAGTTCTTGTTTGATCCTGTTGTGATTCTTTCCCAGTCTTTGGAGTGTGTTTGTTTAAACACTTTGTGATCTAGTTGCTGACTTGTTTAGTTATTCACCTTGAATGTGTTAAATTATCTTTGTGTTCTAAGTGATGTTGGTTATTTGATACCTAAACTCATGAATGCTTGTGCACTTGTTGTTTACTTTTGCTTAGATTCCAAAACCTTAGGGTTAAAACCTTTTAAGCATGACCCTTAGGGGATTTTTTTGGGTGTTTAAGTGTTTACTTTTAAACATATTTTTTATTTGTTGATGATTTGAAGGATGTTTATGGTTTAGGCTTGTTTACATCTTATTGATTGATGGATGATCATTTCACACTTAGGTGTATGTTTGGCTTGTGTGCTCTCTTTCAAGTGATACTTTGGGTTTTGTTTTGTTACCTTTGTCATATCTTTGTTGTGAATGAAGAGTCACTCATTTTTGCACCATAGCTGAGATCACGACATCGTTTTTATGTTTTGTTTTGTTGGGAACGAAGAGTCACTCAGTCTTGCTCTATAGCTGAGATCACGACATCGTTCTTTTTGTTTCTTTGTTGATTACATGTGCTCACATGTACCCTTAGAAGTTTGATTCCATATTTTTCAAGGTGTGAATTAAATAGACTTTAGGTTCTAAACCAATCAAGATAACATTAGGTAGAGGTTCCCTTAATCCTTGCCCTTAGGTCCATGATGCATGTTAACTTTTAGGTAGTTTTCCCCTTAGATTTTGTTTTCCCTTTTGCATTGAATTTAAAACTAAAACTTATTTTTCTTATCAAATATCAAAAACACTTAACAATAAAAAGGTGAACCATATTTCATGAGGCTTAAGTATTGGGAGAAGTATGAGGCAGTACATTCCTAACCTTGTGCTTCCTCTCAGTTATAGTCTTTAATGTGGTTCAATTCCCAAATCCTTTTTCAAGGTAACAAAAAGACTCACCAATAAAATCTTTTTTGCCTTCAGGCTTTTCTTTTGAAAATCTTTTCATAAAAAAGGACGAGCAGAAAATGTCCAGAGTCGTCATTTTTTATTAAGTATGACAAGCAAAGAGGGTAAGAGAAAGAGGAACACCAAGGAAACTTTCAGTTACATGTTCCTTGAGTATGACTTAGTACATTTGTAGAATTTGAGTGCACGAGTGGTAGAGAAGAACCTGGATGTCTTCAAAAAATACATTTGGTAACCTTTTTTTCTACTCAATCTCAGGGTTGATCATCATACCCTTCAAACTCTCTTGCAATAATATGACGATAAGTTACGATTCTTTACTTTCCGAGATTACCAACTCGCTCCCACTCTAGAGGAGTATGATCCTCTCTTAAAGGTTGAGGTCACAAACCAGATACCTTTTGTTAGTGTACCGGAGGTGATCAGATTTGAACGAATTGCTGAAGCTCTTCATTTGAGCGTCAAGGATATCAAAGACAACTAGAAATCTAAGAGTGACACCTATGATTTTCCTTTGAAGCTCTTGATAAGTAAGGCCAAAGATTTTGAAGATAAGTAGTATTGGGTTGCTTTCGATGCCTTGTTAGCCGTCATGATATATGGGGTGATTATTTTTCCCAATATAGAGAATCATGTGGAACTTGTACCTATTTGTGTTTTCATGAACAAAAATATAGTTCCTATTCTTTCAGCTGATACTTATCATTCCATCCATTGTTATATGTTTCCTTCATTACTGTAAAAATTCTTTTTGTCCCATATGCCTATCAAAGGAGCTTTAGTTGATGCTAAGAACCCACGCAAGTGGTCTGAAAGGCTTATGGAACTTACTTCTCATGACTTGGAATGATACAACTAACTGTTTGATGAGACATCAGTTATCATAGGCTATGGGGAGTTCCCTAATGTTCCTCTCATGGGAACAAAAGGGGAAAACATTTATAATCATGTTTTGTCTTTGTGTCAGTTGGGATATTCCATGCAGGGCCAACCAATAGATGAATAAGTAAGAGAGACAGTTTTCTTCGACAAGGGGGAGATTCTAAGATTCTATAGAAGGTGAAGAACTCTTGGAATTTAATCCACCATAAAGGGAAGGTTCTCTTAAGAAGGAGAGATGGTGTACCTAAAGCTCTTTATGTATAATGGGTTAGGAATATGGCCAAGACCAACCTTTTTCCTTTCCACATAGATACTCCATTGAATCTACAACCTCCTGAATGAAGACCTCAACCACCTTCAGTACCAATTGAATATTTTAATAAAGTTGTGGCCATATAGGAACAACTCAGTACAGATAATGAAGAATTGGGTTGGAAGCTTTATGTGGCTACACAGAACAAGAAAAAGTCGGTTCATGAAGCTAGGCTTAAAAATGAACTGCTAAAGAGCCATGGTTTTTCTGTGAATGTTGGAATCCAAAAGTGGCAGAGGGTTGAAAGTTATCATGATGCTAATGATCATAGGAAAGCTCTAGAGAAAGCTGAAGGAGATCTGAAATTATGGTACTTACATAATATGGCAGAACTAATGTTACAAACACAAGAATATGATGTCATGACGAATGTTACAACATTTGCCTAAAGACTGAATAGCAAACCAAATTGATATATTATGCATAATTATAAATGCAGAATGATATAGAAGATAGGAAATTGCTAACCCTGTTTAGTTCAACTAACCTATATTTGGGGGCTACCAAGCAAGGAAGAAAATCCACTATTAGCAGTATTAACTCGAAGCTAATCTCCCCCGTTTACAACCTCTCACTTAATCCCTACTGTGATACGGTGGGAGAACTGACTAGAGGTTTGCGTTTGTATTCGCACTTGTTCGGTTGAGCAAGAGTCGCCACCTACTTTTTATTTTATCCTAAAGGAAAGGTTAAAAAGCACAGCAAAAACCTTTTGAGATATTTCGTGGGTTCGGGGGGTAGATTATGAAAAGGGAAGGTATTAGAACCCTTTTCATCCATGGTTATCCATGGGCTCTTAGTTACTTGGTTTTTTAGATCACTTGCCTTGATTGTTTGAAATTGTGGGGTATGTGTGTTTTGAAAATGTTTTTGAAGAGATGCCTTGTTTTAGGCTACCAATGTATTTGACTCGTGTTTGAGTGTTTTACAAAAGTGTGGATCTTTTTGAAAAGATGTTTCAAATGTTTTTGAGAGTTTGTTTTGAAAGTGTGCATGAAGTGTGGTTTTTGAAAAGAAGGCAAGTGTTTTTGCAAGTTGATCTCAAGTAACTAAGAGTTTTGTCTACCCCTATTGTACTCAAAGGTTTTCTCTATGTTTTCAACCCTTTTTAACAATTTTGTTCCACCATTGAATTTGGTGGACAATCTTGCGTTTAGGAAGTTTGTTCGGGACAGGCGCGGGTCATCGTATGGACCATGAATGCAATGGTGCCAAGTGTCTTTGGCAATTTGCTTTGAAGGGACTATGATCATTCCATTTAGGAAACTTTCGAAAGCGTCATCGAGGGACTTATGATCATTTTGAATTCGTTTTTCCAAAGAAACTCGACGTGCAAGCATGGCCCATTTTGGAAGGCAACATGTGGGATCACCCTAGGGGGTGCAAGTGTGATTGTGTATTGATTTCATGTATTTGTCTTGTATTAGGTTATCTAGCATTTGGTTTTATGTACATACAAACCCTAGGTCTAACCATGGTATAATTCGAAAGCGGTAAATTGCAAGAATTTAAAGTCTACGCTATTACAAATAGTATCCGGGAGTGGGGGTACAAATTTACAAATGGGGATGAGACTCTAGGGATGTAGTGTCCAATAAATTTACAACCAAATCGAATTGCGATAAAAGTGTAAACAATGTATATCAATGTACAAGAATAGTAATTGTATGTGTATCAAGTGTATAATGTGAAATGTATTGTATATTGTGTAAGTGTACGTGTATATATGTATGTAATTTATTTACAGGTGCGAAAATGTGAATTTTAATGTGTTATTTAAGTATTGTTTAACCTAAATGAAAAGAATTAAATGTTTTCTTTATTTAATTTGTAGTCTCGTATTTTTCTTTAATATGTACAAAAGTAAAATTTAAGAAAGAGAAAATGTTCTAAGTTTGAAAATTGTTACTTATTTGATATAAATTGGTATCTTTATATTTTGTGTTTAATATATACAAAAGAGGTATTTTAATTAAAAGAAAAAAAACGTTTTCAAATTTAATTGTATTGTGTAAAAAAGATGTATTTTCATTTATTATGTACAAATCAAAAGTTCTAATTTTAAAGAAAGAAAAAATTAACTTTTAAAGGAGAAATTATGCAATTATGTAAAAAAGAAAGATTTTTTTTAATAAAAAGAAAATGTTTTAATATTTAATATATTGTGTATATTAAAAAATGTATACAAATTATTAACTAAAAAAAATGTTTTAAGTTAAATAAAGAAAGAGTTGTAATTAAAGGGACATGTTATATTCAAGATAATGATTATGTTATAAAATAGAAAAAAATAATTTGATGCAAGAAAAAAAGGTTATGTTAAATAAAAAATGGGTTTTAAATTCTAAAGAAAAGGGTTTGGAGATTTGTATGGCGTTTTGGGCTTGGTGTTTGTGAAACGGGTTAGGCCCAGAGTTTTAACAATGCTTGTTAGGGTTTCTGATATTTGTTTTCATTAGGGAATTGTTAGGGTTAGCGAAGGGTACAGCGCGGCGCTCTTCTTCTCGTTACGGATTCGTCTTCTTCGTGCTTTCAAGCTCTCGCCTCTGACCTTTCCTTGCCCGAGCCACCAACGCCTCTTCTTCCCCATGTGTCGCTCAGAGATACGGTGTAGAGGTGATGATTCATCCTTTAACGCATTAGATTTTTCATGATTTTGCATGTTTATGATTTGTATCCATTTTGATTCTGACTTTATTTTACATGTGGTTTCTGTTGAAATGGTGGAAAGGAAAAAAGAAAAACAAAGCTACCTTTATGAAGGAGGAGGAAGAGGCGTTCCGGAGGCTTGCTGGCGGAGGAGTTAAGCGTGGTGGCCTGGAGTCTTGGTACTCTGTCTTTTTCCCTTTGATTTGTGGTTTGATGATGATCTGGCCTTAGAACCTTACGTGATATTTTCTTCTTCTTCTGTTGACCCTGCCTTTGCCTATGCACGCTACTTTGCTTCTTTATCTCCTCTTCTCCTATTGCCTCGTTGTATGCTTGACTGTTGCCTTCGAATACTTTTCCTCTCTTCTTCTTTGTTGTGCTTCAGTTGCTTTTTTTTTACTGGCCTATGATGAATATTTCTGAGGCTTTTGTGTTGCCTTGAACATTGTTTTTAAGGTTTGTGTTGTTGTGGTATTCTGGTTTTTTGGCTTTTGGGCGTGTATGGATGGTACAGGTTTTGGCCCTGGATGTTTAGGCAGGTATGAGGGTTTTGATAGCTTAGGCTTGTTGGATTTTTGATATGGCTTGGACAGGTTCACAGCTTGGACTTGTTTGACAGTTCTTGTGAGGGGCTTGCTTCATATTTGCCATTGAACCAAAACAGGTTATGGTTTGGAGTTTGACAGGTTAACTTGGTTCTTAGTCATGTTACAGGTTCAAAGCTTAAGCAGGTTATGTTGGGTAGTTTTAAACTAAGGCCTAAGGCTTTGGTTGGATTGACAGTGGTTTATGGTTTCACAGTTTATGTTGGTTTTGCTTCAGGTTTGGCCTGGTTTTTGTTTCAGCAGGTTATCGTTTAAGGCCTCAAACAGGTTTTGAAAATCTTGCACAGGTTTGGGATGGAGGTTTTTTTCAGGCTATGTGTTTTGGTTTGATAATAGGCAGGTTTTGGCATATGCAGGTTTTGTATCTGGAGGGCTTTTTTGACAGTTTTTCTCAAGGTTTTGAGACTGGTGCAGTTTATGCTGGTTTTTGATGGTTAAGGCTTATGCTTCAGTTTGCATTCTTTTGTGTGTATTGGCTTGCCCCCTCCTACTGTTCTATTGACAGGTTCTTTTATATTTTTTTCTATCTCTCAAGCCTAAACCTGTAAGCCCTATTTCTTCTTCTCTTTTTCTTCTCTCTCCAGTACAAAAACATTAAAATATGTTATGCTTTGTACTTTTTCTGAAAGGGCAACTCTTGGGAAATGATGCAAATGGATTATGTTGCTTGCACATGTGGTCTAATTCTGCACTTTATGTCTTCTCTGCATATTTGCATATCTCTTTTGACAGCTTCTTGTACTTTTGTATCTTTGTATCTTTGGCAGCTTTTTGGATAGTTTGGGATTTGTGATTCAGTTTGGACTTGTGGTTAGGCCATCCTGTTTGTTTTGAAATATGCAGCATGTTGACAAACTTTGCATTTTTTCTTCTCTTTGTGCATTCCAAGTTAGCAAACAAATATTCATCCCTCTTTGTGAACCGGGAGAAATCCCGTGATTTGCAGAGAGGGCTAACTGATCCCAGTCAGTTGCCCTTAATGATGAACTTTATTTTTATCTGTCTTCTCTTATTTATTTATCTGCTATTGACTTTTCTTCTTTTCTTTACAGATGAATAATTAAAATGGAGAGGAACGGCAAAGATGAAGAATTTGAAGATTTAGAAAAAAATAGGATAGCCTTATTTAGGTTTAAATTACTTGTAAAATCATTGTTGTAAACAAATTGTAAACAATAATTGTACGAATAATTTAAAAATAAATAAAAAGTTTTTATATCCAATTAATTCTCTTTTCTCCAATTGTTTATTTATTATTTATAATTCTTTAATTAAAACAATTGAAAATAAATTCCAATCATTTAATCTTAGAATAATAAATAATTTAAATAAACAATGCTTTAGCATTTGATCAGTTAAACCTGGCATTTCCAACATTCAAAGCAAAACAACAGTTAATCACAACAACTGATCAGACGCATTCCCCTTTTTACTGATTTTTACCAAACACTGCAAATTCAAACTGAATGTATCCTTTCACTGATTTAATCACACAGTGCGAACTCAATCCAAATGTTTCAATCCATATCTCAGCATAACTTAAAAAGTGCTGTAGAATTTAAATCTTTCTGAGAACGTGCCCACAAAAACCCTAATTCCTGATTAAATGCCAAAGAACGTTCGCCTGATCAAAACTGAGCCAAAATCAACCAAACTTTAAACAAACTGTATGAACTGCCCCAGAGCCATGAAAACCAATGAAAACCCTAATTTTGTCTGACTGACGAGAAAAGTCTGTTTGACCGATTCTTGAGCCAATTTGAAAAATCAGGAAAAGCCTGAAGTTGTGATTTCTTTGAGGAAAAATGCGAGGGCAAATTTTGGGGTACAACAGTTGCCCCTGTTCAATCTTCTTGGACCTGAAGAGTTAGATTGGCAAGTTTGCCTTTCGCGACTCGAAGGTAAAAGAAGATTGGACACTAGAGTGCCCTAAAATTTGCACTCGGCGATGTGATGGTAGAGGTGAATGGGCTTAAAGATGCCATTTGGTGATGGGCTTAAAGATGCCATCTGATGCGATAGAATCTTGTCGGGGGATGGGCTTAGAGATGCCATCTGAGAATGGGCTTAAAGATGCCATTTGGTGACTGCTGGTAGGAGGATGGGCTTACAGATGCCATCTGGAAGAAACTGGCACAAGAATCAGAATGTTGTTGTGTCTGGATCACATCTGAACTGTCTCTGAATGAACCTGGAATAAGTATCAGAATGTCGCCATGTCTGGGTCACATCTGAACTATTTCTAGATGAATCTCAGGAGATGATCTTTGTCTGTCGACTGATCTTACCTGAAAAGGTAAAGGGTTAATTGTATGCAATGTTATGATGCATGATGCAATGTATGTGACATCAATGTTTATGACATGAATGTGATGAATGCGCATGTAAGCTGATGAGCTATTTTGCTGAGGATAAATGAATCTTGGGTGGCTGAAGATAATAGAATCTTGACTGCTGCCGGGGAAAATAATTCTTTGGCTGCTGCTGTGGAGGGCAAGAATCTCTTGATTGTTGAAAAATGAGAAGCCTTGGGACCACTGTTGGGGAAATCAGAAGCTTGGGTTGTATGCCAATCTACTAGGGAATTCCTGTCTTGAGGAGATCTTCACCAGAGAATATTCGAATATTCTGTGGGAAATTGAGAATGAGAGTCTTCAATCTTCTTGGGGATTGATAGCTGGAAGTTTTAGCTTCGCTGGGGATAATGAAACTTGACTCTGAGGGGAGTTAGCTTCTGGAAGGTTCTCTGGTTGGGGATTGCGAGAGTCCTCTGATTGCTACAGGTGTTGGTCTGGAATAAGTTACTGAACGTCGCCATCTCTGGGTCACATCTGAACTATTTCTGGAAGCAGGCTTGGATAAGTTATAGAATGTCGCCAAAATCTTGGGTCACATCTTGAACTATATCATGAATGAATCTCTGAATAAGTTGTGGAATGTCGCCGAATCAGGGTCACATCTGAACTATATCAAGAAGGAAATCTTGAATAAGTTACGGAATGTCGCCAAATCAGGGTCACATCTGAACTATATCGAGAAGGAAATCTTGAATAAGTTACGGAATGTCGCCGAATCAGGGTCACATCTGAACTATTTCTAGAAGCAGGCTTGGATAAGTTATAGAATGTCGCCAAAATCTTGGGTCACATCTTGAACTATATCATGAAGGAAAGTCTGAACGAGTTATAGAATGTCGCCGAATCAGGGTCACATCTGGAACTATATCTTGAAGGAAAGTCTGAATGAGTTATAGAATGTCTCCAAACTTGGGTCACATCTGAAACTATATCTGGAAGAAGATCTGAATGAGTTATAGAATGTCGCCAAATCTGGGTCACATCTTGAACTATATCTGGAAGAAGATCTGAATGAGTTATAGAATGTCGCCATCTTTGGGTCACATCTTGAACTATATCTGGATGCAAATCTGAATGAGTTATAGAATGTCGCCAAACTTGGGTCACATCTGAAACTATATCTGGAAGGAATCTGGAATGAGTTATAGAATGTCGCCATCTCTGGGTCACATCTTGAACTATATCTGGAAGAAGATCTGAATGAGTTATAGAATGTCGCCATCTCTGGGTCACATCTTGAACTATATCTGGAAGAAGATCTGAATAAGTTATAGAATGTCGCCATCTCTGGGTCACATCTTGAACTATATCTGGATGCAAATCTGAATGAGTTATAGAATGTCGCCAAACTTGGGTCACATCTGAAACTATATCTGGAAGGAATCTGGAATGAGTTATAGAATGTCGCCATCTCTGGGTCACATCTTGAACTATATCTAGAAGGAATCTCGAATGAGTTATAGAATGTCGCCATCTCTAGGTCACATCTTGAACTATATCTATCTTCTGAGGTGATGAGGGATTTGTTGAACACTCTTGACATTCGAATGCCCCAAGTGGTGACGAAGGAGTCTTGAATCAGATTACTCTGCAGGTTGAGAGATTTCTTGAAATCTTGACTGGACTGCCCCAGGTTAACTGAACTTTGAAAGATCTGTTGGACCTTGACTGGACTGCCCCAGGTTAACTGGATGGTGGCATGTCATGCCCCTTGTTGATAAGAGATTCGCAATGGAAGTGTCATCCTTTTGAAGTGATTCTGTTCACTGAGAGAGTTTTCGTTCCTCCGAACATTCGCTGTATGAATTTCTTTGCTGTCAAACAAAAAGCCAAATGCAGACAGTGATATTCAAGTAATGCAAAGTTTATGTTTGTCTCGAAGTTTTGAAAAATGCGTTTTTAGAAGAAAACTTTTTATAAGACAGATCAACATATGATTTAGAGCAAAGCCTCACAGGAGTCAGGATACCTTTTGTAACAGTATGCTTTCGAACTAACCCATGCTTCAATTAGGACTTTTGAAGGGTTGTAACGTGGCTTGGTTCACGGTTTAAGAAACAAAGGATAAAGGCTCAAAGTATATTTGTACCCACCCGCTCTTCGTGATGTTCTTCATACCTAAGCTCAGTTAATTGTGCGTCACACTCTGTTTTGAGTTTGGAACGACCTTTTTTGAGTGGTGGTTCACTAATTGAATTGGGGAGACAGTCATCATCTCCTTTTTCTCTCTCAACATTTTTCATGTTGTTGAGGATTTGTAATGACCTCACTATTTTGATTTTGATTTGTTATCCCTAACTTTTTCCTGACTGCTCCCATTTTCGAGATTACAGTCAGCGGGATGCCCCAGCTTTCTTAAGCCTCCTTTACAGGTTTTGGCTTGGTGGGCTTTTCTCTTTTGAGAGTTTGACTGCCTATGTGATAGGGAACCACCCTGTCTTTTGATTCCAAGGGAATGCTTTTCTTTTTCTTTGATGTCGTTCGTTGTGTTACGAACTGAGAGTTTGCGACTTCAATGTGCATTTTCTCTTGAATTAACTGAGATACTACCCTGCCCCAGGTTTATATCAAAGGTTTTAATCGTTTAGAACAGAAAACTCCTACTTCTTTGGCTCGAAGGGGTTGACTAGGGATTAACTTCCTTATAACTCCAGTGTTTGGGAATTGAAAGAAATGCCTGTACATCATCAGCAAGGTCTGTTCAAAAGCATACTGTATGAGATTACGGTATTGTTTCGTCATCCTCCCTCTAAAGGCTTGCAGCTTTTTATCAAGAGTTAAATGTCAAAAAGAAAGCATAAGAGTAATGAAAGCGAATGAATTCAAGACAAACATATGCCATGCATTAATGAAACAGAGTTTGACATTAAAAGATAATTGTTTGAATAATACAAGAAGTTACAACTTGAAAATTCGAACGAAACAAAAAAGCAATCTCAATGATTTGGCATATGAGGAGTGATCATGCTGGGGTCTCTGGGGAACCAAACTCAATCTCCTTGGCGTCAATCATGTCTTGGATCTTGTTCTTCAGAGGCCGACAATTGTTGGTATCATGCCCCGGGCTATCAGAGTGGTATTCACATCTTTCATTGGGGTGATAAGTAGGAGCAGAAGTGTTTGGGTTCCAGAGAAGAGCCCTCAATTTTAATCAGATCCCTCTTCAACAAGTGTTGCAGTGCTTGAGACAGTGACATGTTGATCTTGGTGAATTGCCTCTTAGGTGCGACTTCCTTATGTTGATGCCCTTGTCTTTGTTGGGAAAGTGTAGGGTTAGAGATCAAGACTTCCCCTACATGTTGGTCAAGACGACCCTTTTGACTGCTCGCAGCATTGGACTCCTTCTTTCTGCTGTAGGGAGTTATCTGAGTATCGGAGGTTGTAGCTCCCTGGATCTTTCCACTTTTGATGCCAGCTTCGACCCTTTCGCCGGTCAGTATCAACTCGGTGAATCCGACTGAGGAGCTTCCAATTAAGTGATTGAAGAAAGGCCCTGTCAAAGTTCCCATGAAGATGCCAATCAGCTCTCTGTCAGTTAAAGGGGTTGCACCCTACCGGCCAGATCTCTCCATTTTTGAGCATACCCTTTGAAGCTCTCGTCAGATCCCATGGTCATGTTCTGCAACTGCACACGAGTTAGTGTGAGATCAGCATTGTACTGGTATTGTTCGTAAAAAGCCCCGGCTAGATCTTCCCAGGTGTGGATGCGAGAACTCTCCAATTGATAGAACCACTCGAGTTGAGCCCCTACTAGACTTTCTTGGAAGAAATGGATCCAAAGCCTCTTATCAGCTGTGTATGGTTGAATCTTGTGGACATAAGACCTTAGATGCATCTTAGGGCAAGAAACTCCGTCGTATAGAGCAACGGTAGGAACTTTGAACTTTGAAGGGATGACCAATCCAGGAACTAGGCCCATGTCTCCTAGATCCAAGCCAGGTATTTGTTGGATCTCCATAGCACTGAGGCGATCCTCCAACTCTTTGTACTTGTCATCAACGAGAGGATATTGCCCCTCGGAGTAGTCAGCTTCTTCTTCAACAATCTCCACATTGTGGTCTTCTTCAAGACTACCTCCTGTATTGGATGGAGTTGCAAGGTCTTGGGTCCTAGGTCTTCTCCTCAAGTTCAGGATGCGGACTGCCTTCTTGGACTTCTTCTTCTTGTCTTCGAGAAGAATAGCCGTCAGATCCTCTTGCCCTTTACCCATAGCCAGCAGCATTTGTTGGAATTGAGCATTTTGAGCTTGAAGATCTTTCACTGTTTGTTCTATATCCATCTTACTGAAATAAACAGTAGGAAGAATAAGGAGACCTGTATGGGAGAAACCTGTTATGCAATGACATGTGTGATATATATGCAATGTTTTCAAGGATCTCTTGGGGTAAACACAAGAAAATCTTAGAGGTTGAACTTTGATCTTTGATTGGAGATCTTCGCATCGGTGGATGTCTTTCCACGAGAATCAAGCTCACCATGTCGAGTGGGTCATAGCCACTGATTCAAGTTGTTGCACCTGATCTTTGATTGGCATTGGTTAGAGGAGAAACCTCTTGCCCCTTGGTAGACGTCTGGTTCAACGTAACCCTGCATCAAAAGAACCCTCGAGATCCTTGAAATGGTTATTGAAAATGCTATGGTATGATGTCACGATGTTATGTACATGTATGCGAAAAGCAAGTGAGTGTATATACAAACAAACATATTCACACAAAGCAAACAAGTCCTTAGGTTTAGGCTTGCATGAGGTTCAGGTACTACCCTCTTTCAGTTTCGTTGGTTAAAACCTGTCCTATCGAAAGTAACCGGGTTCTAGAGGATCTCAAATCATTGGCTACCCTCAATCGGTTATAACTCCAGCATCGCTATCTTTTCTTGTAGCCGGAACCATCGCGAGAGTTTAGCCTCAATGAGTGTAGCATACTGCTACTGTTCTAATGGTCAAGTTGGGTCAATTTAGGGTTCTAAGGTCGGTTGGTGCTTAATGACTCCTTGGAAGACCCATATTCTCCCCGTTTCAACACGAGGGATATCGGTACAGACCATGGTGCCACACCAACGTAGCCACTGCTTCACCCATGTCGGTATACGCCGGATAGGTCCCTCACAGATTATGCTACCTAAAAGGGTATTCCCCAGATCCGGGTTAGGATCTATGAAACTCCGATGCAAAGCCCACAAATGTAAAAGCAAACAAAGCAATCAATTGAAAACAAAGGTGATCTAAACCCTAAGGTAACCCCACTTTTAAGTTTTCCCCAGCAGAGTCGCCAGTTCTGCGATACGGTGGGAGAACTGACTAGAGGTTTGCGTTTGTATTTGCACTTGTTCGGTTGAGCAACAGTCGCCACCGACTTTTTATTTTATCCTAAAGGAAAGGTTAAAAAGCACAGCAAAAACCTTTTGAGATATTTCGTGGGTTCGGGGGGTAGATTATGAAAAGGGAAGGTATTAGCACCCTTTTCATCCATGGTTATCCATGGGCTCTTAGTTACTTGGTTTTTTAGATCACTTGCCTTGATTGTTTGAAATTGTGGGGTATGTGTGTTTTGAAAATGTTTTTGAAGAGATGCCTTGTTTTAGGCTACCAATGTATTTGACTCGTGTTTGAGTGTTTTACAAAAGTGTGGATCTTTTCGAAAAGATGTTTCAAATGTTTTTGAGAGTTTGTTTTGAAAGTGTGCATGAAGTGTGGATTTTGAAAAGAAGGCAAGTGTTTTTGCAAGTTGATCTCAAGTAACTAAGAGTTTTGTCTACCCCTATTGTACTCAAATGTTTTCTCTATGTTTTCAATCCTTTTTAACAATTTTGTTCCACCATTGAATTTGGTGGACAATCTTGCGTTCAGGAAGTTTGTTCGGGACAGGCGCGGGTCATTGTATGGACCATGAATGCAATGGTGCCAAGTGTCTTTGGCAATTTGCTTTGAAGGGACTATGATCATTCCATTTAGGCAACTTTCGAAAGCGTCATCGAGGGACTTATGATCATTTTGAATTCGTTTTGCCAAAGAAACTCGACGTGCAAGCATGGCCCATTTTGGAAGGCAAAATGTGGGATCACCCTAGGGGGTGCAAGTGTGATTGTGTATTGATTTCATGTATTTGTCTTGTATTAGGTTATCTAGCATTTGGTTTTATGTACATACAAACCCTAGGTCTAACCATGGTATAATTCAAAAGCGGTAAATTGCAAGAATTTAAAGTCTACGCTATTATAAATAGTATCCGGGAGTGGGGGTACAAATTTACAAATGGGGATGAGACTCTAGGGATGTAGTGTCCAATAAATTTACAACCAAATCGAATTGCGATAAAAGTGTAAACAATGTATATCAATGTACAAGAATAGTAATTGTATGTGTATCAAGTGTATAATGTGAAATGTATTGTATATTGTGTAAGTGTACGTGTATATATGTATGTAATTTATTTACAGGTGCGAAAATGTGAATTTTAATGTGTTATTTAAGTATTGTTTAACCTAAATGAAAAGAATTAAATGTTTTCTTTATTTAATTTGTAGTCTCGTATTTTTCTTTAATGTGTACAAAAGGAAAATTTAAGAAAGAGAAAATGTTCTAAGTTTGAAAATTGTTACTTATTTGATATAAATTGGTATCTTTATATTTTGTGTTTAATATATACAAAAGAGGTATTTTAATTAAAAGAAAAAAAACGTTTTCAAATTTAATTGTATTGTGTAAAAAAGATGTATTTTCATTTATTATGTACAAATCAAAAGTTCTAATTTTAAAGAAAGAAAAATATTAACTTTTAAAGGAGAAATTATGCAATTATGTAAAAAAGAAATATTTTTTTTAATAAAAAGAAAATGTTTTAATATTTAATATATTGTGTATATTAAAAAATGTATACAAATTATTAACTAAAAAAAAATGTTTTAAGTTAAATAAAGAAAGAGTTGTAATTAAAGGGACATGTTATATTCAAGATAATGATTATGTTATAAAATAGAAAAAAATAATTTGATGCAAGAAAAAAAGGTTATGTTAAATAAAAAATGGGTTTTAAATTCTAAAGAAAATGGTTTGGAGATTTGTATAGCGTTTTGGGCTTGGTGTTTGTGAAACGGGTTAGGCCCAGAGTTTTAACAATGCTTGTTAGGGTTTCTGATATTTGTTTTCATTAGGGAATTGTTAGGGTTAGCGAAGGGTACAGCGCAGTGCTCTTCTTCTCGTTACGGATTCGTCTTCTTCGTGCTTTCAAGCTCTCGCCTCTGACCTTCCCTTGCCCGAGCCACCAACGCCTCTTCTTCCCCATGTGTCGCTCAGAGATACGGTGTAGAGGTGATGATTCGTCCTTTAACGCATTAGATTTTTCATGATTTTGCATGTTTATGATTTGTATCCATTTTGATTCTGACTTTATTTTACATGTGGTTTCTGTTGAAATGGTGGAAAGGAAAAAAGAAAAACAAAGCTACCTTTATGAAGGAGGAGGAAGAGGCGTTCCGGAGGCTTGCTGGAGGAGGAGTGAAGCACGGTGGCTTGGAGTCCTGGTACTCTGTCTTTTTCCCTTTGATTTGTGGTTTGATGATGATCTGGCCTGAGAACCTTACGTGATATTTTCTTCTTCTTCTGTTGACCTTGCCTTTGCCTATGCATGCTACCTTGCTTCTTTATCTCCTCTTCTCCTATTGCCTCGTTGTATGCTTGACCGTTGCCTTCGAATACTTTTCCTATCTTCTTCTTTGTTGTGCTTCATTTGCTTTATTTTTACTGGCCTATGATGAATATTTTTGAGGCTTTTGTGTTGCCTTGAACATTGTTTTTAAGGTTTGTGTTGTTGTGGTATTCTGGTTTTTTGGCTTTTGGGCGTGTATGGGTGGTACAGGTTTTGGCCCTGGATGTTTAGGCAGGTATGAGGGTTTTGATAGCTTAGGCTTGTTGGATTTTTGATATGGCTTGGACAGGTTCACAGCTTGGACTTGTTTGACAGTTCTTGTGAGGGGCTTGCTTCATATTTGCCATTGAACCAAAACAGGTTATGGTTTGGAGTTTGACAGGTTAAGTTGGCTCTTGGTCATGTTACAGGTTCAAAGCTTAAGCAGGTTATGTTGGGTATTTTTGAACTAAGGCTTAAGGCTTTGGTTGGATTGACAGTGGTTTATGGTTTCACAGTTTATGTTGGTTTTGCTTCAGATTTGGCCTGGTTTTTGTTTCAGCAGGTTATCGTTTAAGGCCTCAAACAGGTTTTGAAAATCTTGCACAGGTTTGGGATGGAGGTTTTTTTCAGGCTATGTGTTTTGGTTTGATAATAGGCAGGTTTTGGCATATGCAGGTTTTGTATCTGGAGGGCTTTTTGACAGTTTTTCTCAAAGTTTTGAGATTGGTGCAGTTTATGCTGGTTTTTGATGGTTAAGGCTTATGCTTCAGTTTGCATTCTTTTGTGTGTATTGGCTTTCCCCCTCCTATTGTTCTATTGACAGGTTCTTTTATATTTTTTTCTATCTCTCAAGCCTAAACCTGTAAGCCCAATTTCTTCTTCTCTTTTTCTTCTCTCTCCAGTACAAAAACATTAAAATATGTTATGCTTTGTACTTTTTCTGAAAGGGCAACTCTTGGGAAATGATGAAAATGGATTATGTTGCTTGCACATGTGGTCTAATTCTGCACTTTATGTCTTCTCTGCATATTTGCATATCTCTTTTGACAATTTCTTGTACTTTTGTATCTTTGATATCTTTGATATCTTTGGCAGCTTTTTGGATAGTTTGGGATTTGTGATTCAGTTTGGACTTGTGGTTAGGCCATCCTGTTTGTTTTGAAATATGCAGCATGTTGACAAACTTTGCATTTTTTCTCTTTGTGCATTCCAAGTTAGCAAACAAATATTCATCCCTCTTTGTGAACCGGGAGAAATCCCGTGATTTGCAGAGAGGGCTAACTGATCCCAGTCAGTTGCCCTTAATGATGAACTTTATTTTTATCTGTCTTCTCTTATTTATTTATCTGCTATTGACTTTTCTTCTTTTCTTTGCAGATGAATAATTAAAATGGAGAGGAACGACAAAGATGAAGAATTTGAAGATTTAGAAAAAAATAGGATAGCCTTATTTAGGTTTAAATTACTTGTAAAATCATTGTTGTAAACAAATTGTAAACAATAATTGTACGAATAATTTAAAAATAAATAAAAAGTTTTTATATCCAATTAATTCTCTTTTCTCTAATTGTTTATTTATTATTTATAATTCTTTAATTAAAACAATTGAAAATAAATTCCAATCATTTAATCTTAGAATAATAAATAATTTAAATAAACAATGCTTTAGCATTTGATCAGTTAAACCTGGCATTTCCAACATTCAAAGCAAAACAACAGTTAATCACAACAACTGATCAGACGCATTCCCCTTTTTACTGATTTTTACCAAACACTGCAAATTGAAACTGAATGTATCCTTTCACTGATTTAATCACACAGTGCGAACTCAATCCAAATGTTTCAATCCATATCTCAACATAACTTGAAAAGTGTTGTAGAATTTAAATCTTTCTGAGAACGTGCCCACAAAAACCCTAATTCCTGATTAAATGCCAAAGAACGTTCGCCTGATCAAAACTGAGCCAAAATCAACCAAACTTTAAACAAACTGTATGAACTGCCCCAGAGCCATGAAAACCAATGAAAACCCTAATTTTGTCTGACTGACGAGAAAAGTCTGTTTGACCGATTCTTGAGCCAATCTGAAAAATCAGGAAAAGCCTGAAGTTGTGATTTCTTTGAGGAAAAATGCGAGGGCAAATTTTGGGGTACAACACCTACCTAGTGCAACTTCTACCTAGGAACTTCCTAGATATGAGAATCCACTCACTTCTAATCACCGCAGTGATATCAAACTCCCAATCACATGGAAAAACAATCCCAATCCAAGGAACTTCTAGGAAGAACATACTTCCCAATTACAAAGAAAGACAATCCCAATCCCAGGAACTTCCAGGAAGAACATACTTCCAAAATACAAATACTTAGTTAAGAATCTTAAATAAAAACAAGACTCGGGTTACTTAAAAGCTTCCACCAAGAACAATACTCATCTCTTTGCATAAAATCTTAGAGGAGAACAATACTCAACTCATTACCTAAAGGCTTCTGAGTGAGAACACTATGTCTACCAAAGTATCAAAAGATACATGGGTGACTTAAACCACAATGAACGCGAGAGACTCTCAAACATAAAATCTTATTTTACAAACTATTAAGAACTATTTTACCCTAAGTCTTGGTATTCCTTTTATAAGCGTTCACTTATCCATGGGCTTTGAAGTCTCTCCCCAAATATTCCTTAATCCATGCAATTGATTTCTGTAGAGAATATCTCCTTAAATCTTAGAACAAATCATTAAGTATCCTAAATTAACTCAATAACCAATTTTAGAAACTTTTATTGTTGTTGGAGATTTGATTTACTTATTCCAAATTGCATCTTCTTGACCTGCGAAAATAACTGAGATATATCCAAAAAGAATCTCAGAAAATCAAATCAAATCTTTTCAATGAATATCAAACAACATCACTTGTTGCACCAGACCTAGATGTCATCACATTGTCTTTGACATCTGGTTGAAAATCACAAAACAACACATCCTGTTATGACAAACCATGTTTTGACAAAATTTAGCCAATCACAAAACCATGGTACTAACAATCTCCCCCTTTGGTAAATTTTTGGCTAAAACATTCTTAGCCCAAAAAAATCCAGGAGATTCTTTATCATGCAAAATTTTAGATAAACTTTGTTTGACATCTTTGCACATATCTCATCAGAGGAGCAGTAGCCTCAATTCCAGTCAGCATGACAAACTATCATGCCATTCTCCCCATAATAGTTGCATCCAGTAAGCAACCATAACAGCTACTATCTCCTAGCAGTGGAAGACAATCCTATCACAATTCTAAACCAACATGTCAAGACATGTGATGTAACATTAGGACACAAAACACATCAATAATTTACTCCTTTTTCATAGCCAAAATCTTGATAAAAACTCGAGTAAATGTACAGAACAGCGGAAACAAGCATTATATATATAAGCAGTTAGAAATAGACATGCTTATTACTCCCCCTGTCACTAAGAGCCACTTCTATGCATAGAGAACTAATTCTCCTCCCCATGTGGAAGAAGAAACTTTTCCCAAAGCACAAGAAAACCAACCCAAAAAATCACCAGACTAGAACTAAGGAAAACCCAAACGACCTACATGAGTTATCCAAGTTCACACATCTGAGACTCATCTCCTTAGAACAACACATATGAGCTATCCAAGTTCACACATAAACAGAATGTTAGAACATCTGATTTGACATCTCTGCACACCAGAAAACACAACAACAATAAGAGCACACAAGCATAATAGACCCTTAAACAATTGCAAGACCAACATACTTTTACACTTTTACTCCCCATGTAGATGACCTTATGTACTTCTCACTTATAAACAGTTATACGAAATAGACCATTGACATGGATACCTTGGTTTCTAACTTAAAAAAAATTCTTTTGACTTCAACCTATTTTGAATTAGCATTCTTATCCCCCTTATCTTCTAACTCACCAAGCTTTATAGAATCATCCTTATGCCAAGATTTATTTCATTTTGAAACTTAGCTTAGAACGAATGATTCTTAAATAGAGAGATCACCTTGCTTGTATCAAAGTGTCAATCAATGAGAGCATTTCTGAAACAAGTGTAGTTATTCTTATTATTAATGCACCTCTCACCACCATAGAGAGACACTCTCTTTTTGTTCTACTCTTCCCAAGATTTGACTACACATTATATGCTAACCATAACCATAGCCGACTAGACAATAAAGTTTGCACGCTTCTTATGCTAACTGTACCAGAGCCATTTTCCTAAACACCCTTCAAGATTTCCTTATTACATGTATCAAAGGACTTAAGATTCTTGTCTTATAATAATTCCCTAGAGATCCCAAGCTAAGGAGAATACCTTTGCTTGCAACAAGGTCATTGACTGAACTAAGACTAGTATCAATAAGCATTGTCAAGTCACACTTCCCAACTTGATTACACAGACTGTAACAAACAATCCATTGTACAATGTCATAACATCTCCTTTGACACTGCATGCAGAATACTAAAGTGCAATAGTTTCCTTCAGCAATATACTTATCCTTAGTAAAGTCTAGGATACGAACGAAACTTGGTTGATTCAAGAGAAAAGATTGCTTTCCAAGGATATTCATCCCCTATTAATACAAAAATCACTAGATTTTTATTTGTAAAGATATAGGGTGCCCAACTTTAATCCAACATACACTTGTCAAAGTCTCCTTAAATTCTTAGTACATGATAGCACCAGACTTGAAAAATAGTAGAAATCCCTTTACAAACCAGTTTCCTTATCATTTACTCATATGGATAATCCTCATGAACTCTAGTTGACTTGAGATATTTCTGATTTATTTCATGCATCTATTCAGAGTCTTCTAACCTAGAGTATCAGTTTCCTGAGATGATGTTCCAATATTTTGTCCAACATCCTTTTCTTCCTCAATGCCAACAATATCTCTATAAATTTTACTAACAGTAAAGAAGCTCAGAGATATTCATTAAGTATAGTTGGAACTCATAATGATCTTTTAAGGATTCAAAGAAGTTTGATTCTTCCATGTTGTAGTTCACCCAATTCCTTTTCAGAACAATAATCAAGCATATAGACATGCTTGTATTCACCATTTGGAACCCAACCATCCTTTGTTGAAGTTGATAAAGAACTTTTGATAACTTCAAATAGTTTTGATCTTTATTTTTTGTAAGTTCATACAAGATATTAATAACTATTACAAGAACATACATCAAATCACCCATTCTTACCTTGCAAAATTTTGATAAGGCTCACAAGAGAAACTTCTATAAATATTGTAGTTGACTGATGTTACAACCTCTGTTAGGACATCTTCCTTGGACACCTCAACTTCATGCTTCCTATTAGTGATCAGTTATTCACGACAAGACCTTGATCACATAAACTGAAACAACTCATCATACTAGATGTCAATCCTTTAGACAAGGAAAAAATCATATATACATGAGACTCCTGAACTATTCAGTTCTTCAACACCTTCATCTATATCTTTCGCAACAGCACCAAAGAGCACAGCTGGTAGAATGATACAAGATGCTTACCAGCAACTTCCTCCTTTGATATATATAACCATTGCCAGGTCAAATTTGAGCTGAGAAGAGATTTTAGGAAAGACGTACAATTATACATAGAAGTGACAACTTCAATGCAAGACTTGGCCTTTAGCTTGAGTATTCTGATGTCTATCATGAAGATGAGACATTTTGATATCACATCACTATCTCAACCTGATTGTTGGATGATAAAGCTCTTCATTCCAAGTTAGAACTTTGAAAATTAAGCCATATCCCTTCAGTTAACTTCCCAATCTTAAAAAGACTCTCCAAAAATTTAACCATTGTTCAACTCATTTTATACTATAGAGATCTTCAAAACCACATCATCCTACACACAAAAACACCCTCTTCTTTTCAAGCTAGTTGATGAGAAAATAATACTTACATATTACATCCTTGATGACAAACTTCTTCACTTTTGATGCATAAAACTAGAGAGAAGTAGTTAGCTCATCATCATAGGATACCACCCTACACCAAAGTGAAAGTCATATACTCTCCTTCAACTACTCTCAGTTGTTGATGAATTGAGCACCTTTAAGAGAAATATATTAAGAAGAGACATGAGGATCTTCTAAACCAGCTTATCTTCTAACAAATTTTCTCCGAAAGAGCTGAAACCATTTGATATAACCAGAGAATTCATGAGAAGTCGTGAATTTCTTTCATCGTCTTTCTTCTTCAAACTTTGTGAGCAACTAGACATCTACACCTTATATTTTCCTGAGTGAGGTCTTGAAGAATCACAATAACATTTGGTCATAAGACATATATGTGATACGGTGGAAGAACCAACTATTTTTATTGGTTTACGTTTTGCGTTTTTTGTTTGCAAAATGTCGCAGTAACAAGAGTCGCCACCGACTTTTATTTCATCCAATCATGGAAAAGGAAAAAGAACATAAAAAACCTTTTTTCGAGATATTCTGAGTACGGGGGGTAGATTATAGAAAGGGAAGGTGCTAGCACCCTTTCTATGCATGGTTTTCCATGGGCTCTTAGGTACTTGCTCATTTTTCAAAATTGCTTGTGTATGCTTGTCTTGAAAAGTTTTACTTCGTGATAACCCTTGTATCAGTCCTCAAGAGCTTGACGAAGTTGTTTTGAAAATTGTTTTGAAAGGTGTTTATGTGAAAAGTTTTTATTGAGCAAGTACTTAAGATTCTACCTACTCGAAAAAACATTGTTCGTTCTATTTCCTTTAGACAGTGCTATCCTACTATTAAGGAGTAGGTAGCACCGTTGTTGGAGTTGTAAGGGAAATTCGAAAGGGACAAGTACAATCACTTAAAGAAATAGTTAGAAAACTTTAGTAGTAACCCTAGAGTCTTAAGATCTTTTCGAGGCAACATTTTCGAGGCAACATTTCCGAGGCAACATTCAAATGGGACATTTTGATCTTTTAGACTGGAGAGCAACCACTAAAATCTCCTATGCTTAATGATTGTTTACCGAAGGCAGCCGAAGTGAGGTAAATCCTAGGAGTGAATATATGCATATGAATTGTTTCAGTTATTTAATCTTTGCATATTAGGTGATCTACCGTTTAAATTTCCAGATATTCTTGCCATAAAATCCTATTAGCATACATCTAGACAGTTAAATATTTGCAGGAATTTAAAAGTGAGAGAAAATAAACCTAGCTATTACAAGGCTTCGGGGATGGGGATTAATTACATAACCAAAGAATCGAGGATTAAAGCAATAAATAAAACCCTAATTTAACTATTACAAACCATCGGCAGTTACAAAAATAATGGAAAAGAAATAATTAAATGTGGGGCGAATTAAATACGAGGAGAAATTGAAAACACTAAAATCTAATTGAGAAATAATTAAGTTATTTTTGAGAAAAGAATTAATTGAGTTATGTACGACTAAAACCCTAATTCTAATTATTTTAATTATGAAAAATAAATTGAAATTAACCTAATCTAGATAAATTAAATAATTTCAAGAAAATAAAATATTTTGTACAAAAAGATTTTGTGTATTTTTGGTTTTTTATTTGAGAAAAGAAATGTAATTTCACATTAATTAAAAACCCTAATTTCTAATTGCTTTTAATTATAAAAAAAATTAAATTAAATTAACCTATATTTCTAATTAAATTAAAATAAATATTTTATTAAAAAAATGCTTTTTTTGGTGTTTTGTGATTTATTGATTTTATGATTAATAAAAAAAAGGTTATTAATTTGGTGAAAAATAATTAAACAAAATAATTAAAATAAAAGAAATAAATAAAGAAAAACAATATGGGCCTGTATTTTGTTAGCAAATCTGGGGGTGTCAATCTGAATTACTTTTGGGCCCAAGGCTGATGGCTCAAACCCTACGCTGAATCACATGCATTGATCTTCTGATGGTTCATGGTACATCTGCGTGTATGGGACATTGGATTGGATGTGATGAGGTCTTTAAGGGTTAGATCTGAGGTCTTACGATGGACTTCACGGGACATGATGCATTGGAACCTATAGAAAACAACAAGAAAATGCAAAAGTAACACGCCTGGGGTCGAACCCAGGACGTGTACCTTATATGTTCTCCCTTTTGCCAACTGCGCTACATGTTTGAACTGTTAGTATAATGAAAACCAAATATAATATAAAGAAAACAAGTCCCTGATTCCCACGTGCGCGAATTTTTAAATGGTCCAATGATGATTGGACACGCCATCATCTTCTCTAGGAAACCATCGCTTTTGGCATTGGCCCTTTACCTACGGACAAACTCGTCACTATAAGCTATAGTGACGGTTTTTATGCGTGGCTAAAACCTGAAAAAATCTTAAAACGAAATTCAAGCAACATAAACTCCATTCAAGGGCATGAATCAACTGTACTTCATCCCATGAACATGAAAAGATCCTTAATTTGGCCCAATTTTGCCTCTAGCTAGAGTTCCCCAATTTGGAGCTCACGAACCCTAACTATGGCAAATAGTTATTCCTGCATCAAAACTAAAATCCAGGCTATCAAAAAGCTTCCTAGCATGATCCTAAATATGTATATGCAAGCAAATTGGATTAAGAATGCGTAAAACTAGAGGAACAAGTTTGAGTTCAGAGGGTGCAAACCGTGATGTATAGCTGGTGATTCTGGTGGTTTGATGACTTTGGAATGATTGGAATAGCTTCGATGCACGCTCAGGAAGAGATTGCTAGCTTCAAATTACCCTGAATCGCCCTATAGACTGAAAACTGAATCCCACTTTTTGCAAGAAATCCACGTTTTGTTTTGTGCTTTTAACGGCTGCCAAACCTTGTTTTTTGCTTTTTTTTCTTGTCCAATATATACCTAGGGATGAATTAGGGTTACAAACTTAGATTGAATCTTGTAATTTGATGAGATTTGATTTGATTCTTTAGCCATATGCAAACTTGCTATTTTGAGCCAAATCTTCCCTTTCTTGTGCCAATTATGCTTGATTCGTTTTGGCCTTGATAATTCAGCATATCTTGATTGCCAACCTGTCCAAAAACCAAATCAAATCATATATTTTCTATTATTCATCAATTATTTGATTTAATTCAATTTTTAATTAATAAAAAATCAAACTAAATTGAAAAATGAAGCAAATAATGTGTGGGTGAATATTTGAGTCGTGGACCACATTATAAATGACGTGCAAGCATAAAAAGTTAGGCCCATTTAGCAAAAAATGCACTTTTGAGCACATTTGACTTTTGTCAATTTTGCAAAAAGGGTCAACTTTGACAAGGAATATCTCTTCCAATTTTAACCCTAGATAGGTGTTCTTGGACTTTTTAGAAATCTTAGGATGTCCCCTAAGCAACCCTTTTGGTCTCATATCAATTGATTATTCCATGTTCATGTAAGAAGCCTTGACCCAAAAGGTGTTTTTGTTGACTTTTCAAAAGGACCCATAATGTAAAAATTCATATCTTTAATTGAGTGCATATTTTAAACTTGTGAGATGAGGATGAATTGTAGGGAATTACATCCTATTAAAAATTATCTTTGTATGGAAAATTTCTGATAAAGTATTAGGAAGTTATGCTTGGTCAAAGTTTGGTTGACTTTTCCTAAGAAACCCTAATTTAGCAACTTTTGGGTTTTGATGAATTTGGGGCATTCCTTGAGGAATCATGATCAACCCTTGATCAAATGATGAAATTCACTTCAAAATTTTGATGTTGACCAAAACTATTGAAGTTTGACTGTATGTGGGCCACAATTGACTTTTGACCTAATATAGTCGATTCTCAAGCATCTGAGCAGTTGACTAAGCAAACTTCTTGTGCAAGGCATGAAACTTGACA
This sequence comes from Vicia faba, assembly GCA_948472305.1. NCBI lineage: Eukaryota > Viridiplantae > Streptophyta > Magnoliopsida > Fabales > Fabaceae > Vicia > Vicia faba. The sequence continues at coordinate 1,208,526,753 of OX451738.1, read as the reverse complement.
TGTATGATCTTGGGAACATATTAAGACCGTGAAGATCATATGAGGCCTTTGTTGTTCACCCATCTTGATGAAAATGGAAACCCTAATTTGAGGTACACTGCCTTAGGAGACAGTTTATCTAGTCCACTCTTGGGCAACCTTGAGCCAATTGAAGATCTCAATGGGCATGTATTGAGTAAAATGAGAGGGAAAATTTTAGGGTACAACAATATCCTTATCAATTCTCAGGATAAAGATAAGAAACAGCTCATCATATTCTGGTTTCCAAGAATAGTTCTTCCTTTAGTTTTAAAACCAGATTCACAAACTATGATCTTCCAGAGTTCTTCCATCAGAGGAATATGCAGCAGAAGTCAAAATAAAACAACCTTAACATATTCCAAGAAAGATGTTAGAACATATGGTAGGACATCATGCACATATACAACCATCAGTAGTTATAACAACATTAACATACAAACAACCATATGTAGTTTTTGTATCAACAACACAACCAACAATAGTTGTGACATAAAGACAACCATCAGTAGTTGTCAGCAGCATCAATACAACCCTCAATAGTTGTAAAATCAACAGAACCATCAATAGTTGTGAAAACAATAGAGTCATGAACATTTATAGTAGACCTACAGTAATATAAGAAAACCATCAGTAGTTGTCATATTGAATCCAAGAAAGCCATCATCCTAGAGTTCCACTGTCCAAATAGTACCAGAAATATCCCTAAATCTCACCCAATAGACATACCAAGGTGCTTGCTCTGATGCCAAATGAAATTCTCACACTTACATAATATGTCAGAACTGATGTTACAAACATCAGAATATGATGTCATGACGAATGTTAAAACATCTCCCTACAAACTGAATAGCAATACCAAACTGATATATTATGCAGAATCATAAACGCAAAATGATAAAGAAAACAGTAAATTGATAACCCAGTTCAGTGTAACTCACCTACATATGGGGGTACCAAGTGAGGAAGGAAAGCCATTATTAGCAGTATTAATTTAAAGCTAAACTCCCATGTTTACAACCTCTCACTTAATCAATACCCGGTGCAACTTCTACCTAGGAACTTCTTGGATATGAGAACCCACTCACTTCCAATCACCGCAATGATATCAAACTCCCAAATCACAGGGAAAAACAATCCCAATTCCAGGAACTTCCAGGAAGAACATATTTCCAAATTACAAAGAAAGACAATCCCAATCCCAGGAACTGCCAGGAAGAACATACTTCTAAATTACAAATACTTAGTTAAGACTCTTAACTAAAAACAATACTTGGGTTACTTAAAAGCTTCCACCAATAAAAATACTCATCTCTTTGCTAAAAATCTTAGAAGAGAACAATACTCAACTCATTACCTAAAGGCTTATGAGTGAGAACACTACATCTACCACAAGTATCAAAAGATACAAGGGTGACTTACACCACAAGGAACACGAGAAACGCTCAAACCTAAACCCTTATTTTACAAATTATTAAGAACTATTTTGCCTTAGGTCTTGGTCTTCCTTTTATAAGCCTCCAGCTGTCCATCAGCTTCGAAGCCTCTGCCCAAATATTCCTTAATCCAAGCGCTTGATTTCTCTAGAGAATATCTCCTTAAATCTTGGAACAAATCTTCAAGTATCCTAAATTAATTCAATAACCAATTTTAGAAGGTTCTAGAGATTTGATTCACTTGTTCCAGATTGCATCTTCTTGATCTCCGAAAATAACTAAGATATATCCAAAAGGAATCTCATAAAATCAAATCAAATCTTGTCAAATATCAAACAACATCACTTGTTGCACCAGACTAAGATGTCATGACATTATCTTCTTCATCTGGTTGAAAATCACATAACAACACATCATGTTATGACAAACCATGGTTTGCCAAATTTTAGCCAATCACAAAACCATGGTACTAACAAGATCTTCAGAAGAAGCATAAAAAATATGAGAGCCTTCTAGCATCCAAGAAGGAGATGAAATCCAAGTATACATAAGAGCTTGAAGACCTTAAGATGCAACTGCATGTCCAAGAAGCCAAAGCTAGTGAGGTCTTGGGTCAACAAAAGAGATTGGGTATACATCTCCAAGGTCACCAAAATCAGTTGAATAGAGTGATCAAGGAAAAAAGGCTCAAGGCTCAAGTCAAAGATAATGTCAAGACTTCCATAGAGGTACACATTGAAGAGGTTAATGATTATGATTGGTAGGAATAGAAAAGTTGTTACTTGGAAGACATGATCAACATGAAGGATCTTCTCATTTTAAGTTTGATACAGAAGCCAAACATGAAAATACCAAGAAGCTCTTTGAAGAATCCAAAGCTTGGAGTCAACAACATTTGGGATGGGGATCCTTGAATCATATGGAGATGGATGATGACCATTGGTGATGTATTTTTCTTGTTAATTTGTGATCACCACCATACTTGTTGGTTAGGATCTTTAAATTTCATTTCCATGACTTTGGCTTCTATGTATGAACTCAGTTATGATTTTTTTTATGAGATGTTATGAATGATGAGCAGTTGTTTTGATATGATCCCTTAGGTTATTGTCTATCTTTTATCTTATTTCATTTCTGTGCTTAATGAATGACAAAACTTTAGGATCCCCTGGAAATGGGAAAACATTATGTTGACAAGAAATTTTCGACCAGGATAATAAGCCTTAAGATGTGGGATTTATTTTCCTGAAGAGGCAAAAGTTTGTTGAAAACAACAAGCTTGTCGATCAAGTCAAATGGTATAGACCAAAGGAGTTAGTCGATGAAAGTCTTGGGATTCAGATGCGGTCATCGACAGGCGAAGGTGTCGACAAGAAAGGATTTATGTTGGCGGGAACAATTATCAACATGCAAGACAATAAGAATGTGGGAGATCTTTAAAAGAAGTTTGGAGCAGTTCTCCACAAGGCCCAATGTGGGCTAGTAACCGTCTACAATTACGTTACTTAGGATTTCTATTTAAGAAAATGTTTGTATTTGTTTTAGAGGTTGCATTTCTTCATATTTAGAGTGTTACACTCAAAGTACCTACATCTAAGAGAGAAGTGAGTTTCAAGCTTAACAATGTATGAATGCTTCCACATTTAAATTCATAGAAATTTCCAATATTTTCACTTTAAATTACAAGTCTTGTATTCAAGTTATCTACTTTGCAATTGTCTTTACCTTTTGCCCTTTTACCTTTTATAAACCAATTTCAACCCAAAAGCATTCAAAACACTAAGTCTAGGATTATTGTATCTGATCCTGCAAGTAACCTTTAATAAGAGACTAGCGATTGTTTTATGGAGAAACAAATTTGCACACCCTGTGGGACCCATTTGTGTTTGACTCTTCTTGTTTCGTGCATGAAATTCAGAGTGCAGAATAATGGTAGATCCTAGAAATCTTGAAAGGAATCAAAATTTGGGAGGAAATACTACCGCGCCAGGGAGTGTAGGTTCTAGTCCGATGGTCATGTCTTCGACTTCACCAAGCATAGTTACCACAATGCAGCCAGTAACTGCAAGACCACCAATGGTCACAACTTATGGGCAGTATGTTCCTAGTTTTGCAAGAGAAACACACGATGGTGTGATTCCAACTTCTGGGTAATATGTGCCTAGTTTTACAAGAAATATACATGATTATGGAATGCCAACAGCGCTGATGGATGGATTGGATAACAATATTACGACATTTGGTGAGAATTATGCATCAACATTTTCACCATATTATGCATCGGGGATATCGGGAACTAAATTTGGTCATTCGACTTGATTTAGATTTTCTCACCAAGTTATGCCTACTTTCACCCTAAATATTATTGCTATCATGAGTCAACAGATGAATGAAAGTAATCATGATATGGTTAATATGCTTACTCAACAGATGAGTCTCATATTAAGACCTTTGATTGAGAGTTCAATGCAGAGTTATGAGACGTCAACGACTTAAATCACTCGCATCGGACATTTCCTTGGTGCCACGAGAGCGCTAATTCGACAAGCTGCACCTCCCCCACGTGAGCAACTGGTGCAGTACAAGGAGGTGGTCGACAAAGCAGTCGAATAAGAGCCACCAAATCCCCAGCGTGTCAACCTTATACTTAGGATAGTACAACAACCCACAGTAGTAATAACAAACTGAAACCAGAATGCCGACCAAATGGTCAGGCAGGTTCAACGAGAAGCAGTGGCTGGGGAACAAAAACTAGAAGCCATTGTAAAATGAATAATGGTTAGGAACATAATGAATATTGGCTATCATAGTACTACGTATGTTTCTCCATTTTCAGATTTCGTATTGCAAATGGAGTTACCAAGGGGTTGGAAACTCCCAAAGTTTACTATGTTTGTAGGGGATGTCGAACATCTCACCAGATACCAAACAGAGCTTGGTGACTTAGTAGTGAATGAGGGTTTGAGGATGAAATACTTCCTAAATTCCCTTACAAAGAATGTGTTCACTTGGTTTACAATGCTTCCCCCACAACCAGTCCAAACGCGGACTCAGTAAGAGAAATTGTTTCATGAACAATTCCATATAGGACATTCAAAAATAAGCCTGACAGAATTATCCAGTGTTAAACGAAAGAGCACTGAGTTAATAGACCAATACCTTAACAGGTTTAGACTTATGAAAGCGCGATGCTTTACGCAAGTCCCTGAACATGAGTTGGATGAAGTTTTAAAGCAAATACAAGTATGTTTGTTAGTCAAGAGCCTTGGATGAAATGTTTGTAATTGATAAAAATATTGCTGAGGTAATTTAGGAAGTGAGATGTCAACTTCTCATATTTACGGAGAACCTAGGTAGAAGTTACATTGGTTAGGGATTAGGTGAGAAGTTATAAACGGGGGAGTTTAGCTTTGAACTAATAATGCTGATAATGGACTTCCTTCCTGGATTGATAGCCCTCGGAGTAGGTGTTATTGTACACCAAACTGGGTCATCATATATGTGTTTTATTATCTTTATGTGTTTGTTCAGTTTTGTTCTTGATTGATTAACATGTCATATAAGATGTTGAAACATCTGTTACGACTCTGGACTGATAAGTTTTGTATCAGTCTATCGTATTCTGTCCATGTGTTATTTTGTAAACATCAATGTCTAAACATGTTTTAGGACATTTGTAATTTGTATACCAGAATTTCATTTTCAATTTATTTTTGTAATTCCGCACTAGGGTTTTGTAACCAGTGCTTATTAGCAATCCAATTTGTTATTCCTCATAGAGAATCAAAGTATCAAGGCTCCTTTCCAGTAGTCCCTTGTTTTTTCAGTTGTTCCCCAGTGAAACATCCAATCATGTATCATTACATTACATCTACCCCAAATGTGTAGCATATCCATTTGTTGATTGATGATTACGCCATATAAAAATTCAAACATGCATTGAAGTATAAGCTAATTCAGATATTTACCTTAAATGAACAAGTTGTTTATATACCCAGAAGGTGTGTAGTCCCCACAGATTTTCCTATGGTATCTTTCCTCTGAATCTCTTACCTTTGTGTAAATTTTTAAACTCAAGTGTGTTTTGGCATCCCTTGGTTAGGTCTAGTGTGACTAGACCTTTTTGGTCAAGTCCGATGATCATTGGAAAACCCTTTCAAATTTAATGTCTATTTATATCCCCAATTAAGTTCGCCTTTGGCCAGCATATGTTTCTGAAGTCTACCTTCGGGTAGCATCCTTTGTAAGAGTCCTCTTCAGCTGGTCTCTTTTCTTTATAAGTCTGCCTTCGGTTGGCTTATCTTCCTAAAATTCATCTTTGGTTGGTATCCTTTGATAAAAATCCCCTTCGGCTCGTCTCTTTTATTTATAAGTCCACCTTCAGCCGGCGTATCCTCCTAAAATCCACCTTAGGTTGGTATCCTTTAATAAGATTCCCCTTCGGTTGATCTCTTTTCATTATAAGTTTTCCTTTTCCCGGTGTATCCTCCTAAACAGCACCTTCGATTGGTATCCTTTGATAAGAGTCCCCTCTAACTGGTCTCCTTTATTTGTCAGCCCACCTTTGGCTAGCTTATCTTTCTAAATCCACCTTTGGTTGGTATCCTTGTTAAGAGTCCCCTTCGGCTAGTCTCTTTTCTTTATAAATCTGCCTTCACCCAACATTAATTTCTAAAGTCTAACTTTGGTTAGCATTCTTTGTTAGAGTCCCCTTCGGATGGTCTATTTTATTTATTTATTTGTAAGTCCGCCTTTTGCTGGCGTATTCTTTCTAAATCCACCTTCGGCTGGTATATTTTGTTAAAATTCCCCTTCGGCTAGTATCTTTTTCTTTGTAAGTCCGCCTTCAGCCGACGTATCTTTCTAAAATCCACCATTGATCGATACCCTTGTTAAGAGTCCCCTTCGAATGGTCTCTTGTTCTTTATAAGTCTGCCTTTATCCAGTGCATTTGGTCTAAACTCCACCTTCCGGTGACACCTTTCTTAAGAAGTTGGCATGTTATCAATTCATTTTTGTTCATACTGATTGAATGGTCTTATTCCCTAGTTGAGTTTTGTCCTGGGGGATCAGTTGACAAGTTTATCTAGTTAAGAATTCAATTTTCCTTTGTGGAAGTCTGGTGGGGATATCATTTGCTCACTAGTTATACTTGAACACCTAAAAATTATATCTTTCTTTGATCCTAGGGTGCAAATTTTATGGTTCTCTTGGTATTCCATTCTATTCGACCTTGAACGCTCAAAAGTAGATTCCTTTCTCACCTTCAGGTTTATGATGATTGAATAGGGGTGTCGCTACCGCGAAAAATATCAAACACAATGAAGCTGCCATCAAATATTATTTAATCCAAAGAAGGGAAAGAAAACATCGAGTAAACCAGAGAAAGGATATCATCAAGGTATCGCGATCAAGAGAAAGGGTAAAGGAGTAGATTACACAAGGGGGGATATTAGCACCCCTCACGTCCATTATACTTAATGGGATCCACTCTTGTTGTTCTAATCAAAGAGTGTGTTTATATCTAAATCCTACAAGCTAAGGGAATGCATGAATGAGTTCTTAACAAACAGAAAGAAATTTTTTTTATTATTGCGCTCACCCCAGTTTCGAAACCTCGTGCTTATGTATCCCCGTCGTGCAATAGGGAATCAGAGCACCATAGTTCTTCTTAAAAAATTTTGTTTGTTGAGTTTTTTATGACGATGTTAATTTTGCATTCTACTATTGCTCGACCTTTGAAGACTCACGCGCTGTCGTAGAAAGGAATTAACATGTTCTTTCCTGAAAAGGTTTTCAAAAGAAAAATCCTGAAGCAAAAAGATATTTGATTGGTTATGTCTTTTTGTTACCTTGAAAAAGGATTTGGTGATTTGAACCATATTAAAGATTATGATTGAGAGGAAACACATGTTTAGGAATGCACCTCCTCATACTTCTTCCAATAATTAAGGCTTATGACACATGGTTCAGCTCTTTATTGTTAAGTGTTTTGAGATTTGATAAAGAAAAATTAGTTTTTGTTTTAAAGATGCAAATGCAAAAGGGAAAATAAAATCTAAAAGGGATACTCAAGTCCTAATGTTGTCATGCAATATGGCCCTAGAGTTAGGATATTAAAGGGGAAAACTACCTAAGATTTAACATGCATCATGGACCTAAGGTCAAGGATTGAGGGAGTTTCTACCTAATATTATCATGCTTGGTTTATAACCTAAAGTTTATTTAATTCACACCTTGAACAAGATGGAATCAAACTCCTAAGGGAACATGTTATCACAAGCAAGCATGAAAACAAACATCAAAGTGTAAAGGTAACTGTGATACGGTGGCAGAACCGACTGTTTTGGAAAATGTTGGTTTGCATTTTGCGTTTGTGTTTGCAAAATGTCGCGGTAAGCAAGAGTCTCCACCGACTTTTATTTTATCCAACTGGAAAGTAAAAAAGCATAGAAAAATTCCTTTTTCAATTTTTGAGTACGGGGGGCAGATTATAGAAAGGGAAGGTGTTAGCACCCTTTCTATCCATGGTTTTCCATGGGCTCTTAGGTACTTGCTCATCTTTTTAAAATTGCTTGTGTGTGCATGTTTTGAAAAGTTTTGTTTTACTTCGTTTTAACCCTTGTATCAGTCCTCAAGAGTGTTACGAAGTGTTTTGAAAACTTTAGTTTGAAAAGTTTGTTTGAAAGTGTATGGTGTAAAAATCTATCTTGAGCAAGTATCTACTAGCATCTACCTACTCAAAAAAGATTGTTTCTGTACTCGTTTCCTTTAGACAATGCTATCCTACTATTGAGAAATAAGTAGCACCGTCGTTGGAGTTGTAAGGGTCAATTCGAAAGGGACGTACGATCACTAAAGTAATGTTAGGACGTCTTAGTAATAACCCTAATGTCTTGAGATCATATTCGAGGCAACATTTCCGAGGCAACATTTTCGAACGGGACATTTGATCTTAATTTAGACAGGAGGGCGACCACTAAAACACCCTATACTTAATGACCGTTTACCGAAGGCAACCGAAGTGAGAGTATACCCTAGGAGTGCGCATGTGCGAGTGATTTGATTTCAAGTTATTGTCTTTGCACATTAGGGTTTGCTAGCCATTTTTAAATTGTCATGCAATCTTGTCATACAATCCTATTAACATTCATCTAACAATTAATATTTGCGAAAGTTAAAATGCGAGAAATAAAACTACGCTATTACAAGGCTTCGGGGAGGGGGATTAATTACATAGCCAAAAACCCGTAAAACGATAAATAAAGAAAATCCTAATTAAACTATTACATACTGTAAGCAGTTACATTAATATCGCAAAAATAATAAGCGTGCACGATGAATTAAATGAGGAGGAATTAGGGTCTTGACCCCGTCTAAACCTAATTGAAACTTAAAGAGAAAAATCATTTTTTGTTGTTTTGATTGTTTTGAGAAAATAAAATTTTAATTGAATAAATAAAACCTAATTACTAATTAATTTTATTTAAGAAAAATAATTAAATCAACATATTATTTGTATTTTTTGTTTTTTGAGAAAAGAAATAAAAATTAAATCAAGTTAACCCTAATTTTTCCTAATTGATTTTAAATATATAAAAAAGTTAGAATTAGTCCTAAATTAAATTAGACTAATATTAAATTAAATTTGATAAAATAAAAATAAAGCCTAAATCTAAATTTGTGAAAATTGATTTTATGATTTTATATGAAAAAAGAAATTAATTTTGTGGTTAGAAAATAATTAAACAAAATAAATTAAATAAAAGAAAAAAATAGAAAAAGAAATAGAATGGGCCCGGTGTTTGAATAGCAAAGGAGGGGTGTTGATTGCACTTTTGGGCCCAATAGTTTTTGGCCTTCATTGACTTTCTCAATCTTGTGTGCACGCTTGACTGATGCCCATGGTGGACTCTCAGGGATAAGGCATTGGATCTTCCTTGTTAAAGATCTGTTGGCTGGATATTGATGGTGTATGGTGGATGCCTTAGATGCTAGCGCGCCTGATTACACAAAGAAAAATAATATGCAACAATATGGGGACTTGGGGATCGAACCCAGGCCCTTAGGCGTTATCCCAATGCATGATGACCATCTGAGTTGGCTTGGTTTTTTGTATGAATAATAATAAACAAATACTATATGACAAAGACAAAAGTGAATTCTGAAAACGCGCGAAATTTGAATGGGCCAGTCAGGGAAGGCCACATTATCATCTTCCTCATTGTCTCTGTCGTTTTAGATCAAGAACTTTTACCTACAGACAGATGGGCGTCGGTACAGCCTTGTGCTTCTCCAAAACCCTGTACAAGCAAGATAAATCATAACTAATGGTACCAACCTGCTCGTTGCAACCTCACGAGCATTATGGTACCATTATTAATGGCTAATTGTACCTGTACACAAAAACCCCAAAAACGAACCAAGAACCCTAACTATGGCATCTTGATATATAGTTAGCAAAACCGAAATTAAGTGTAACCAGTAGTTTGCAAATGCCATAAGGATTAAGAATATGTCAATTATTCATGCTAAAGATGCCAGAATTAATGGATTCGAAATCAAGAAAAGTGAGAAATTATGTGGTACATAAAGCGCGATTCTGAGTGTAAGGAGGCTTGCCAATGGTTGCAACGCGGTCTAGGAACGTCCAGGAAGCGATTGGGATGGTTATAATGCCTTGAAGTGGCCTGAAACCTGGAAACCGATTCACCACTTTTGTTGAATTTTTGCAAGTTTGCTTTCTGTTTTTCACGCCTCTCCTCCCCTTGTTTTTGATCTGAACATGTTCCTTATGTACCCTAGAAGAAATTAGGTTACAAATTTGTTTCAAATCTTTTCCAATTAAGATTATTGATTCATGATATGATCATGGTACAAAATCTTTCCAAATCAATCCAAAATGCAATATTGTGTCCATGTGAACCTTGCACGATTTGATTCTATCTCCAGCTGTATACTAGACCTAAACATGCATAAAATCTCAAGTTTGATTAGTTTTTGATATTTTCATGATTTTATTTTGATTTTATTTGATTTAATTGAAATAAAATCCAAATAAATGATAAAAATAAAAGAATGGCAAGTGGGAAGGATCATTGGTCGTGGGTCATGTTACAAACTCAATGCAAGCATAAAAAGTTGGGCCCATTTGACAAAAATTGCAACTTGGGACATATTTGACTTTTGGCAATTTTGCAAAAAGGGTCAACTTTGCCAATGCATAACTTCCTCAATTTTGACCCTAGAGAGGTGTTCTTGGACTTTTTAGAAAGCTTAAGATGTCCTCTAAGCAACACTTTTGGTTTCATCTCAATTGAGTCTCCAATGTTCATGTATGAAGCTTTGACAAAAAAGGTGTTTTTGTTGACTTTCCAAAATGACCTATAATGTCCAAATTTATATCTTCTTGTGAGTGAATATTTTGAACTTTGGAGCTGAAGATTAATTGTAGGGAATTGCATCCTCTTCAAAATTAGCTTTGGATGGGTCATTTTTGATAAAGTATGATAAAGTTATGCTTGGTCAAAGTTGAGTTGACTTTTCCTACAAAACCCTAATTTAGCAACTTTTGGGTTTTGATGAATTGTGAGCAATCTTTGAGGAATCATGATCAACCCTTGATCAAATGATGAATAATACTTCAAAATGATAATATTAACCAAAAATCTTGAAGTTTGACTGTATGTGGGACATAATTGACTTTTGCCCTAGCACAATCGATTTTCAGGCCTTTGAGCAATTGACTGAGCAAACTTTCTCTGCAAGGCTTGAAACTTGTCATGGGTGATCTTGAGAACATATTAGGACAATTGTGAGAATTTGGGATCCTTTGGACTCAAACATCTTGATGCAAACTAAAACCCTAATTTGAGGTAGACTGCCTTAGGAGAGAGTTTGTCTGGTCAACCCTTGGATTTCCTTGAGCAATTTGAGGACCTTATTTGAAATGTATTGACAAATATGGGATGGAAAATTTTGGGGTACAACAGCTGCCCCTGTTCAATCTTCTTAAACCTGAGGATGTAGATTGGCTTGTATGCCTTTCGTGATCCGAAGGTAGAAGATGATTGAACACTAGAGTGCCTAGAAATTTGTACTCGCATGAAGTAGTACTTGTCTTGTGATATCGGGAATGGGCTTATAGATTCCATTTGGAAATTAACAACGGGAGATGGGCTTAAAGACTTCATCCAGAGAAGTGTCGATCACATAAGAGATTCCTTTGCGAGAGTCTGTATACCTGTTTTCGAGGAGGACTATGCTGAGGAATGTTGGTCTCTGTCTTGGGAGAAATATAATTTTAGGAGCTTCAGTTGTCCATTACTCTACTGAGGAACCATCTCTTAGTTGAGGAGGTGACAATAAACTGCTATCTGGTCGTGCTCCAGGCTTCACAGTGATTTGCTAAGGAGAATAAGATCGACTGCTATTTGGTCGTGCTCTAGGCTTTACAGCGACTTACTGGGGAGATGAGATTAAACTTGTTATCTGGTCATTCTCCAGGCTTCACAATTTCTCACTTCTTATCTGGTCGTGCTCCAGGATTCAGAAGGAATTAAGTTGTTATCCGGTTGCATCCGGGCTTCAACTTGAATTTAAGGCATACTAATATCCGGTCGATTTCCGGGATTCTTAGTAATTGGCCGGGTAAACTGCTATTTGGTCGAATTCCAAGCTTCGCAGTACCTTATATTTTCATCTGGTCGTGTCCCAGGCTTCAGTATCCTTTGCCGCTATTTGGTCGTGATCTAGGCTTCACGGTGTCTTATACCATTATCTGGTCGAGTCCAGGCTTCATGGCATCTTGTATTGCTATCTGGTCGATTTCCAGGCTTCACAATAACTTTCTGAGGGTTAAGCTATTTTCTGGTCAATTTCCGGGCTTCATAGCTTGTATTCAAGATATACCACTATCTGGTCGATTCCAGGCTTCGTAGTATTCTGGTACTGTTATCCGGTCATTCTCCGGGCTTCACAGTATGATGTATTGTTGGTGGACTATTATCCGGTCGATCTCCGGGCTTCATAGCTTTTTACTGGAATAGAAATCTTAGTATCGATTTGACTGAACCAGAGAGAACTCGTGAGAACTTCATTGTATCTTTCCCTGAAAGGTAAAGAGTTAGTCGTATGTAATGTCATGATGTATGAAATGTACTTGAGTAATGATGTTCTCAAAATAAATGAGGTAGTGTTGTATGATGCATATTCCACGATGTATGGATATGCAATGTTCTTGTGATACTCCGGCATGGGAGAATGAATCATAGACTGCTGTTGGAGAGTACAGGGAGTTGGGTTCTCCGTTCTTGCTAGGGATAGTGACCAAAGATGATTAGCAGAAGACTTACGTCTATTCTGCTTGAGAATATTCTGCCGGGAGAGACTCTATTTGAGAATAACCCTGTGGGAGAATGACTTTATGGGGAAGAAAGATATTCTGCTGGACGATCTGCTGATTTGGAGAAACAACTCCGCTGGGGATGAATTACCTTTGTTGGTGATAACAGACTCTGTCGGGGATTAAATTTCTTCCTGTGGAAGAAATAAACTCCACTGGTGGCGAACTTCTATTATTGGTGATAGATAAACTCTGCTTGGGGAATTTGCTGACTTATTCGCGATTATGAACCTCGGCTGGGGAGAGTTAATACCACTATTTTGGATACTTCCTACTCTGCGGGGAGTGTATGTACCTTTGGCCATATTCTCAAGCTGGGTATATCATTGTACCTGGTAGGTAGAGCAACTGTAAGGTTTGGACACTTCTTGTTTGCCCCTGTTTCTGGAATTACGAGTAATTGTCTTTTGTTTTGTATGTAAATATTTATGAGCAGCAATTATTTTCAAATGCATATATCAAAAATGAATCATTGGACGTTCTTGCAAAATAAAACAGAAAAAGAAAAAAAGCAAGTTGAAGTATGTTGTGAACATGTATTGTATTGATTTTTGAAGTTGGCCTGTAACAGGCGTTTTGTACATGAGGCTGACATCCTAGTAAGAGAATGCTTCTGAAAGACATGAATTATACAATTTGTGTAAAAGAAAGAAAAACAGCTATGTGAAGAATCCCACTGGGTTCCAACTCTGCTATTGCCTTTATATCTTCGAGCGTCTCATCACTTTGCTACTTGGTCGAAGGTGGATCAGATTGATTGGCGTCGTCCGAGCTTGATAGTCGATACCGAAGTCTGGTTGCAAGATGATCCAATGAGACATAGTGTTACGCTTCAATCCCTAACTTTTCCTGGACCTCCCTTTCGGGATTTCAGTCCACCGGGATACCCTTTTTTGCCCAAGCCGCCTTTTCAGGTTTTCGACTTGTCGGGTGTACAGTTTTTTTTCATTTTCATCCCTTACTTTTGCCCGAACCCTTTTGGTTCGCCGGGAAGCCCTTATTTTTTACTAGGCCAATCAACCTAGCGGGTCTTTGGTTATGCGTAATATCTTTTCACTATGTCTGCATTGACGGGGTGAGGAAGGTCGTCACCATCCATGGTGGTTAAAATCATGGCTCCTCCTGAGAAAATGTTCTAAACCACAAATGGCCCTTCGTATGTGGGGGTCCATTTGCCCCTGGGATCACCTTGCGGCAGTATGATGCGTTTGATCACCAGATCCCCGACTTGATATTCTTGTCGTCTGACTTTCTTGTTAAAAGCCTTGATCATTCGCTTTTGATACGTCTGACCATGGCATATAGCAGTAAGTCTCTTTTCATCGATTAAGTTTAGCTGATCAAGCCGAGTCTGGATCCAGTCATCTTCGCTCAAACCTGCATCCTTCATAATCCGGAGAGAGGGTATCTGGACCTCGATGGGGAAGACTGCCTCCATGCCATACACCAGAGAATAGGGTGTTGCCCCTGTCGATGTCCGTGCTGAGGTGTGGTACCCATGAAGAGCGAATGGTAGCATCTCGTGCCAGTCTTTGTATGTCACCGTCATCTTCTGCACAATTTTATTGATGTTCTTGTTATCCGCTTCAACAGCCCCATTCATCTTCATCCGGTAGGGAGAAGAGTTATCATGTTGAATCTTGAATTGTTTGCAGAGCTTGGTGATCATCGTATTGTTGAGATTTGTACCATTGTCCGTAATGATTCTCTCCGGTACACCGTATCAACAGATCAGATTATGTCAGATAAACCGTGCCACGACGTTCTTGGTTACCGTAGCAAAGGAAGCTTCCTCAACCCACTTCGTGAAATAATCAATAGCCACCAGAATGAAACGATGCCCGTTAGATGCAGTAGGTCTGATCTCGCCGATCATGTCGATGCCCCACATTGCGAAAGGCCAAGGAGCCGTCAAAACATTCAGAGAAACTAAAGGTACATGCACCTTATCAGCATAGACTTGGAACTTGTGACAGGTCCGAGAATGTTGATAACAATCAGCTTCCATAGTGGACTAATAATATCCTGCCCGTAGGATTTTCTTTGCCATGGTATGTCCACTGGAATAAGTTTCGAAGGTACCTTCATGTAACTCGGCCATGATCCTTTCCGCCTCGCATCTGTCCACACATCGCAATAAGGTCGAATCATGGTTACGCTTATAAAGAATCCCATTACTGATGAAGAACTTCGCAGCGAACCTTCTCAAGAACTTCTTGTCATTAACAGATGCACCCTCGGGGTACTCTTGAGCCTCAAGATACCTCTTTACTTCGTGGAACCAGGGTTTATCTACTACCTCTTCAGTCTCGATGTCACAGCAATGTACGGCTTCGTTCAGCCTCTCAATGGTAATTTGGGGAGCTTCATTGTCCCACCTGACTTTGAACATAGAAGACATGGTAGCTAGCGCGTCCGCTAACTGATTCTCCTCTCTCGGGAAGTGTTTAAAGGTTATCTCCTCAAAGTGCGGAAGCATTGTCAATACATACTTTTTGTAAGGAATAAGATTTGGGTGCTTCATATCCCACTCGCCTTTGATCTGACTGATCACCAAAGCAGAATCTCCGAATACACTTAAGAACTTAATCCTCAGGTCAATAGCAGCTCGAAGGCCTAGGATACATGCTTCATACTCCACCATATTTTTGGTGCAGTTAAAACATAATCGGGCGGTGAATGGAGTATGACAGCCCTCAGGAGATATGATCATAGCGCTAATGCCATTACCCAATGCGTTTGAGGCTCCGTCAAAATACATAGACCATCGGGATTCTTTCTCAGGTCCTTCATCTGGTTCAGGTTCTTCACAGTCGGTCACCAACATGATATTCTCATCCGGGAACTCGAAGTTCATGGATTGGTAGTCATCCACGGCCTGATGCGCCAAATGATCCTTCAATACACTCCCCTTGATTGCTTTTTGGGTTGTGTACTAGATATCATACTCTCTTAAGATCATCTGCCATCTTTCTATTCTTCCGGACAAGGCAGGCTTTTCAAAGATATACTTGATTGGATCCATCTTTGATATTAATAGGGTAGTGTGAGTCAGCATATACTGTCTCAGCCGGCGAGCAGCCCATGCCAAAGCGCAACAAGTTTTCTCGAGCAGTGAGTATCGGGTCTCACAGTTGGTAAACTTTTTACTAAGGTAGTAAATAGCGTTCTCTTTTTGGCCAGACTCGTCATGCTGCCCTAACACGCACCCCATTGAATTGTCCAGTACTGTCAAGTATAAGATCAAAGGTCTTCCTTCAACTGGAGGCATCAGAATTGGCGGTTCTTGAAGATATTCTTTGATCCTTTCGAAAGCGGTCTGGCATTCATCATTCCATTTTACCACTTGATCTTTCTTCAGCAGCTTGAAGATTGACTCACAAGTAGCAGTCAGATGTGAAATGAATCTGGAAATGTAATTTAGACGTCCCAAAAAGCCTCTAACTTCCTTTTCCATGCGGAGAGCCGGCATTTCTTGTATGGATTTCACCTTGGCAGGGTCCAACTGAATACCCTTATCACTGACGGTGAAACTCGGCAGCTTACCAGACCTTACCTCGAAGGTGCACTTGTTCGGGTTCAACCTTAGCTTGTACGTCTTCAACCTGTCAAACAATTTCTGGAGATGGTCAAGGTGTTCTTCCTCAGTCTGGGACTTTGCGATCATGTCATCAACGTAAACCTCAATCTCATGGTGAATCATGTCGTGGAACAAAGCGACCATGGCGCATTGATAAATCTCCTCAGCATTCTTCAAACCGAAAGGCATTACCTTGTAACAGAAGGTGCCCCACTGTGTAATGAAGGTTGTCTTCTCCATGTCCTTGGGATCCATCTTGATCTGATTGTAAACAGAAAAACCATCCATGAAGGAGAAGATCTTATGCTGCACGGTGTTGTCGACCAGAACATCGATATGAGGAAGTGGGAAATCATCCTTGGGACTTTCCCTGTTCAGATCTCTATAGTCCACACACATCTGTACCTTACCATCCTTCTTGGGCACTGGAACAACGTTGGCAACCCACTGCGCGTAAGAAGTGAAAGCTAGAAACCCGACGTCAAATTGTTTCATGACCTCAGCTTTGATTTTCTTAGACATCTCAGGGCGCATACGGGGAACCTTCTGTTTTACCGGAGGGCAGTCTTCTTTAGTTGGCAAGTGGTGAACCACAATATCGGTGTCCAGACCAGACATATCTTCATAAGACCAAGCAAAGATCTCAACATAGTCGCATAGCATCTGTATCAACCGTTGCTTGACACTAGGCTTCAGATTCGCACCTATCTTGACTTCCTTCCTGTCTTCCTCTGTACCTAAGTTCACTGACTCGACTGGCTCTTCATGAGGCTGTATGGCCCTTTCTTCCTGTAGTAACAGTCTAGCAAGTTCTCCAGGCACCTCACAATCATCCTCACCTTCGTCCTCGGCTTGGTTGATCGGATTTTCGAAGTCATAACTAGCAGTAGCAGAGTTGTTAACAATGGGATCCAGAGCGGATATGGATCTGCATTATGAGACGTGAGTGTGTGTAAGAGAATAGATGTTTTTGATAAAGCGAGAGACAGAAAAAGAAAAACAAGGAGCGCAAAATTTGTAATGCAAGAATCGTCCAATGCTTTATTGATGATATATGAAAATGACAAATAATAAGCCCTCACAAGCGAAGCCAAGGTGCCTCGGGCAAGGCACCGGGCCATAAAGTTTCAAACTGTTTATTACAACTCTTAAAACAAAAGTCAATTACTGTGGAATAAAAGAAACAGGTATGAAGTCCTTCTTCGTCCAGTTGTTCAATCCACCGTTGATTGTAGGGTAGATCCAGCTGTCGGTATCTGAATCTTCTTCACCATCTTCAATCGCATTAACTCCCCGATTGCTGATATGCAGAGGAGGTCTTCCGATTCGTGCGCGCCTAACATCCCTTTGAGCCCCTGTAGTAAAGCCCAAACCAAATTTTTCAGTTTTGTGTGTGAAATCAGGGAGCTGACCCCAATTTTCACACCCACCTTTTTCAATTACAGCCCTGGCATCCTTGAGGGAAGCCATCTTCATTGGAGGTTCGTCAGTAGAAACTTCAGTCGACGCCAAAGTCTGAGGGACCTCTTCAAAGTTCTGACAAGGGGTTTCGATGAATTCCCCATCCATCTCCACATAGTGAAAGGAATTGAGATGACTCACCATATACTCCTCTTCTCCTCGCATCGTAATAATCTTCCCCTTTACCTGATATTTCAACATTTGATGGAGCGTGGAAGTTACTGCCCCAGCCTTATGAATCCAAGGGTGACCCAGCAAGCAAGAATATGATGGTCGGATATCCATTACGTAGAAAGTGGATGCAAAAGTCTGAGAGCCAACTTTAACAGGGACGTCCACCTCCCCGTGCACCATCCTTTTTGACCCGTTGAAAGCCCTGACCATAATATTGCTCGGTTTTAGAATCAAACCTTCACAGTCCAGATGATCTAATGTCTTCTTTGGCAGAACATTCAATGATGACCCGGTATACACCAGTACATGGGCCATAGTAGTGCCCTTGCACTCGATCGAGACATGCAGAGCATCGTTATGATTTCTTCCTTTAGTAGTCAGATCTGCGTCTGAGAAACCCAACCCATTGTCAGCAGTCAAACTAGCTACGCAGTCTTTGAATTGATCGGCTGAAGTTTCCTGCGGCACATGCACAGTCTTGAGGAAATCAATTAAAGCCTTTACGTGGGCTTCAGAACACAATAGCAAGGACAACATGGAGATTTTTGATAGGGTCTGCCCCAGCTGCTCGACTATGTTGTAGTCGCTCTTATTGATAATCTTCAGAATTTCCTTTATCTCCTGCTTAGAGGTTTCTACAATGATCTTCTTAGGTGCCTCCGTCCAGGCAGGCTCACCTGTGACTTCTTTGCCCCGAGTCCCAGATGGCTCGGTGAAAGGGGTGATAACTAGAATAGGAACTGGGATAGTAGTTGATGTACTAGCAGATGGAATGACAACATGTTTGTGGAGAGTCGGAGGGGAAATCTCGAGAGAAAAGAGTCTTCCGCTTCTGGTGACCTTGCTAGCCCCGACAATATTGCTGACATCGGCATCAGCTTCCTCATTTTTTAAGTCTTGTTTAACTCCATGGTAATACACATCAGCCCCATAGTGCAAAGGGACAGCCTTATCCGAAGTGTATGGGATAGGACCAGGGACAATAATTATTAACGGAGCAATTCTTAGGACGGGTGTAATCCTAACAGGATTTCTCGGGGAAACCTGGGAAGGATTGGCGGAAATGGTTATGATGGAAACATCTTCAATTGGAACCAACGGAATCATAGTCTTTTCGAACGGGATCTCTTTGTTATCCATCAGGCGTTGAACACCTGATTTCAATAAGTGGCAACCAGCAGGCAGAATTGAACACATGTGGCAACTTTCGCCATAGCCCGGAAATAAACCGGACAGCAACAGATTCTTCTTAACTGTCATAAAAGAAGTAGAAATTTCTTCCACGGAGGTCACAAATAAATCGTCGTCCACAGCATTCACTCCATGACCATGTTTGGGCATAGGAGCAGTTATGACGTTGGGCATCTCCGGAGCGTCAAACTCAATCTCTTTGGCTTCAATCAAATCTTGTACTTTATTCTTCAATGCCCAACAATTGTTTGTATCATGACCTGGACTTTCAGAGTGATAGGCGCATTGGGCATTCAGGTTATATTGAGGAGAAGTGGTGTTAGGGTTCTTCGGGGCTTCCCTCAGAGTTACCAGACTGGTCTTCAATAGTTGTGGTAGAATTTGAGACAAGGTCATATTGAGCTGAGTATACTGCCTTTGTGGTCTTTCCACCCATTGTTGATTGTTGCATTGTGGAGCAACTATGGGTATTGATATTACTACCGCATTGACTGCTTGACGGTGTTCAAGTCTGTTTTGGCTCCTCGAGCCGTAGACTACACTAGCTTCTTTCTTACCGGTGAAAGGCTTCTTTACCTCACTTAATGAAGTATCTTTCTGTATCTTACCACTTCGGATACCAGCCTCTACTCTCTCTCCAGTCAAGATCAACTCAGTAAACCCAGATGACGAACTGCCGATCAGATGATTGAAAAATGGACCAGATAGCGTCCCTAGAAACATGTCAACCAACTCCCTATCAGACAAATGGGGTTGGACTCTTCTAGCCAAGTATCTCCACTTCTGAGCATAGTCCTTAAAACCTTCGCTTGCGCCCATTGACATACCCTGAAGCTGAGTACAAGTAGGAGCAAGGTCGGCGTTGTATTGATACTGCCTGTAGAAAGTAGCAGCAAAGTCTTCCCAGTTCCAGACATTAGCTCCTTCCAACTGAAAAAACCATTCAAGTTGAGTCCCTGACAGACTATCTTGAAAGAAATCCACCCACAAATTTTTGTCAGCAGTGTGGGGTTGGATTTTTCTGACGTACGAGCGGAGATGGAGTTTTGGACAAGATACTCCGTCGTACTTGGCAAAAACCGGAGCTTTGAACTTATGAGGGATCACCACTCCCGACACCAATCCTAGTTCTCCAAAATCCAACCCGGGGATCTTTTGAATCTCCATGGCACTCAGACGGTCTTCTAGTTGCTTGTACCTATCCTCAGCAGGAGGATATTGCTCCTCATCGAAATCTGTATCATTATCAGAGATTGCAGGACTGGGGCCCTTTTCTTCTTCTTGGTTCTCCCCTTCTTTGGATGAAGAGGAAAGATCAGCTTGATGTTTCAACCTATCCCCAAACCTTTTACCCATACTCAGAAGAACGGCCTTCTTCTTCTTCTTCTTCTTCTTCTATTTCTCTTTCAGAATGAGAGTTTTTAGATCCTCTTGCCCTTTAGCCAAGCTCAAGAACATCTCTTGGAATTGGGCGTTCTGTGTCTGAAGATCTTTGATGGCTTGATCTGAAGACATTTATGCTGAAATAAACAGCGAAGAAGATGAGAAACCTGTAATGGTACCTGTAGTGATGTGCATGATAATGGGATGCGTATGTAATGATTTCAAAGACTTTGGGAGATTTAAATTTGCAAACCAAAAATAAACAAACTTTATTAGATTAACTTGTAAAAAGGTTCAACAATGCCTTTAAGGCATTACAAAGAAATAAATGGAAAACAAATCTAAACTAGAAAAGCAAAATCAAAAATCCCATGGACGCTTCCTCTTGGTGCTGACGTAGTCATTGATCGTTCTTTCTTCCTCGAGCTGCCTGGTGAGCTTCAAGATCTTCCTTTCTTGCTCATGGTACTTCTCCCGGTAGGTATCCCTTTCCTCTTTCAGCTGAATCCAACACCTTTTCAATGCCCCAGGATTAGTGGGCATGTAAGGATAAAGAACAGTGTAAGGAATGCCTTCTTCATTGGTGGGTTCCACAATCACTGGTAACACGGCTTCATAAGGCATCCCAAGTTTTTGGGCTCGAGCTTGGACCCACTGGAGATAAGGCTGCATAGGGAGGGAAGTCTTTGGTCCTAGCTCTTGAGGGTCAGATCTGTTCACCATGCCCCAAGCTCGTATAAACCTCCGGCGATGCTCGTCTACATCTTCCTTGTAGTCAAATGCAATATCCATAAGAAGTAACTCATGGGGACCGTCTCTTCGAGCACGATCAAACAGTCACAAAGCTAGACAAGGATTGTAGGTTATTCCCCCTCTGATTCCAAGAAATGGGACATTAGGGTATCCCCCACAACGATCAATTACAGTAGTGCTTTCCATAACCCTGGAACTCCAAAGAATGTCTGTATGGGAAAGTGACATTATTCTATAGGACCATCCCAAACCTTCCTCGTTCTTTAGCACGGACTTAGGGAGGTGCGAAATAAACCACCTCGACAGCAATGGCATGCAACACATAAGAGTTCCTCTTCTTCGTACAGTACGAGTGTAGAGGGCATGCAAGATATCACCCAATATAGTAGGCACTGGATTGCGAGACAGAAAGATCTTAACCGCATTCACATCTATAAAGGAATCTAGATTTGGGAAGAGAACCAAACCGTAGATAAGGAAAGCCAAGATATCTTCGAAAGCCTGAAAGTCCAAACTATCCCAGAATAACTGAGCTTGATCTATCAGAAACTTGGCTAAGAAACCTTCAACCCTGCTTCGTGTTTCCCAATTGGATACTACATCAGCCCTTTTTAGATGCAGAGTTGAAGCAATGTCTTCTGGTCTAGGAGTCTCTTCCATACCTGTGAAGGGCGTCTGCTCAAGGATGGATATGCCCAATAAGTGAGAAAACTCTTCCAATGTGGGAACCAGCTGATAATCTAGGAAGATGAAACAATGATGTACAGGATCGAAGAACTGGAAAAGAACACTCATCATCTGCTTATCAAACTTTGAAGTAACCAGGCTAAGAAGTTGACCATGTCTCTTAATGAATGAATAAGTCTCAGAAACTCTTGAGGCTAACTCTTTCAGTTGAGCAGGTATTTGCACAAAGTTAACTCGGATGGTGTCTCTGTGCACGGAAGCCATAATCTGCAAAACAGAACAAAGATAAATCCCCTCGGTCTTTGAAATGGTTAGTATAATGAAGTATGCATGCTATGTTATGATGCATGATGTCATGATAAAAACAACAGGTATAGCAGATAACAGACATGGTAAAGGCAAACAAGTCACACAAAAGCCCTTAAGTTTAAGGCTTGCATGGGGTCAAAGGTATTACCCTCTTGAAGTTCAGTTGGTTTCAACCTGTCCTAGCAAAAGTAACTGGGTTCTAGAGGTTCTCAATATCACTGACCATCCTCCATCGGTCATGGTTTCAGCTCACGCAATCTTTTCTTGCGGCCGGAACTATCTCGAGAGTATGGTCTCAATGAATGTAGCATCGAGTATCAACCAGTTCCCAGCTTTACACTGAGGCCGGCTATCTCACTACTTCCTACTGGCCAAGTTGGTCGATTAAGGGTTCTAAGGTCAGTTGATGTTTAAAGACACACATAACGGCCTCATACTTTCCTCGTTTCTCCACAAGGGATACTGATACCAACCAATGTGCCACATCAACGTAGCTACTACTTCAACCGTATCAGTCTACGCCATACAGTTCCCTCACAATTTATTGCTACTTACCTAAAAGGTGTCCCCAGATCTGGGTTAGGATCTATAGTAACTCCCAAACAACCCTTAAAAGTAAAGCAACCAAGACAAACAATAGAAGCAAATATGATGAACTTAAATCCTAAGGTATACCGCACTTATTACTCCCCAGCAGAGTCACCAGTTCTTTGATACGGTGGAAGAACCGACTGTTTTGGAAAACGCTGGTTTTCATTTTGCATTTGTGTTTGCAAAATGTCGCGGTAAGCAAGAGTCGCCACCGACTTTTATTTTATCCAACTGGAAAGGAAAAAAGCACAAAAAAATTCCTTTTTCGAGATTTTGAGCACGGGGGGTAGATTATAGAAAGGGAAGGTGTTAGCACCCTTTCTATCCATGGTTTTCCATGGGCTCTTAGGTACTTGCTCATCTTTTTAAAATTTCTTGTGTGTGCATGTTTTGAAAAGTTTTATTTTACTTCCTTTTAACCCTTATATCAGTCCTCAAGAGTGTTACGAAGTGTATTGAAAACATTAGTTTGAAAAGTTTGTTTGAAAGTGTATGGTGTAAAAATTTATCTTGAGCAAGTACCTACTAGCATCTACCTACTAGAAAAAAGATTGTTTCTGTACTCGTTTGCTTTAGACAATGCTATCCTACTATTGAGAAATAGGTAGCACCGTCGTTGGAGTTATAATGGTCAATTCGAAAAGGATGTACGATCACTAAAGCAATGTTAGGACGTCTTAGTAATAACCCTAATGTCTTTAGATCATATTCGAGGCAACATTTTCGAGGAAACATTTTCGAGGCAACATTTCTGAACGGGACATTTGATATTTGTTTTGAAAGGAGGGCGACCACTAAAACACCCTATACTTAATGACCATTTACCAAAGGCAACTGAAGTGAGAGTATACCCTAGGAGTGCGCATGTGCGAGTGATTTGATTTCAAATTATTGTCTTTGCACATTAGGGTTTGCTAGCCATTTTTAAATTGTCATGCAATCTTGTCATACAATCCTATTAACATTCATCTAACAGTTAATATTTGCAAAAGTTAAAATGCGAGAAATAAAACTACGCTATTACAAGGCTTCGGGGAGGGGGATTAATTACATAGCCAAAAACCTGTAAAACGATAAATAAAGAAAATCCTAATTAAACTATTACATACTGTAAGCAGTTACATTAATATCGCAAAAATAATAAGCGCGCACGATGAATTAAATGAGGAGGAATTAGGGTCTTGACCCCGTCTAAACCTAATTGAAACTTAAAGAGAAAAATCATTTTTTGTTGTTTTGATTGTTTTGAGAAAATAAGATTTTAATTGAATAAATAAAACCTAATTACTAATTAATTTTATTTAAGAAAAATAATTAAATCAACATATTATTTGTATTTTTTGTTTTTTGAGAAAAGAAATAAAAATTAAATCAACTTAACCCTAATTTTTCCTAATTGATTTTAAATATATAAAAAAGTTAGAATTAGTCCTAAATTAAATTAGACTAATATTAAATTAAATTTGATAAAATAAAAATAAAGCCTAAATCTAAATTTGTGAAAATTGATTTTATGATTTTATATGAAAAAAGAAATTAATTTTGTGGTTAGAAAATAATTAAACAAAATAAATTAAATAAAAGAAAAAAATAGAAAAAGAAATAGAATGGGCCTGGTGTTTGAATAGCAAAGTAGGGGTGTTGATTGCACTTTATGGCCCAATAGTTTTTGGCCTTCATTGACTTTCTCAATCTTGTGTGCACGCTTGACTGATGCCCATGGTGGACTCTCAGAGATAAGGCATTGGATCTTCCCTGTTGAAGATCTGTTGGCTGGATATTGATGGTGTATGGTGGATGCCTTGGATGCTAGCGCGCCTGATTACACAAAGAAAAATAATATGCAACAATATGGGGACCTGGGGATCGAACCCTGGCCCTTAGGCGTTTATCCCAATGCATGATGACCATCTGAGTTGGCTTGGTTTTTTGTATGATTAATAATAAACAAATATTATATGATAAAGACAAAAGTGAATTCTGAAAACGCGCGAAATTTATATGGGCCAGTCAGGGAAGGCCACATTATCATCTTCCTCATCGTCTCCGTCGTTTTAGATCAAGAACTTTTACCTACAGACAAATGAGTGTAGGTACAGCCTTGTGCTTCTCCAAAACCCTGTACAAGCATGATAAATCACAACTAATGGTACCAACCTGCTCGTTGCAACCTCACGAGCATTATGGTACCATTATTAATGGCTAATTGTACCTGTACACAAAACCCCAAAAATGAACCAAGAACCCTAACTATGGCATCTTGATATATAGTTCACAAAAACGAAATTAAGTGTAACCAGTAGTTTGCAAATGCCATAAGGATTAAGAATATCTCAATTATTCATGCTAAAGATGCCAAAATTAATGGATTCAAAATCAAGAAAACTGAGAAACCGTGTGGTACTTACAACGCGATTCTGAGTGTAAGGAGGCTTGCCAATGGTTGCAACGCGGTCTAGGAACGTCCAGCAAGCGGTTGGGATGGTTATAATGCCTTGAAGTGGCCTGAAACCTGGAAACTGATTCACCACTTTTGTTGAATTTTGGCAAGTTTTCTTTCTGTTTTTCACGCGTCTCCTCCCCTTGTTTTTGATCTGAACATGTTCCTTATGTACACTAGAAGGAATTAGGTTACAAATTTGTTTCAAATCTTTTCCAATTAATATTATTGATTCATGATTTGATCATGGTACAAAATCTTTCCAAATCAAGCCAAAATGCAATCTTTGGTGTCCATGTGAACCTTTCACGATTTTATTCCATCTCCAGTTGTATACTAGACCTAAACATGCACAAAATCTCAAGCTTTGATTATTTTTTGATATTTTCATGATTTTATTTTGATTTTATTTGATTTAATTGAAATAAAATCTAAATAAATGATAAAAATAAAAGAATTACAAGTGGGAAGGATCATGGGTCGTGGGTCATGTTACAAACTCAATGCAAGCATAAAAAGTTGGGCTCATTTGACAAAAATTGCAATTTCGAACATATTTGACTTTTGGCAATTTTTCAAAAAGGGTCAACTTTGCCAATGCATAAATTCCTAAATTTTGATCCTAGAGAGGTGTTCTTGGACTTTTTAGAAAACTTATGATGTCCTCTAAGCAAACCTTTTGGTTTCATCTCAATTGAGTCTTCCATGTTCATGTATGAAGCTTTGACAAAAAAGGTGTTTTTGTTGACTTTCCAGAATGACCTATAATGTCCAAATTTATATCTTCTTGTGAGTGCATATTTTGAACTTGGGAGCTGAAGTTGAATTGTAGGGAATTGCATAATCTTCAAAATGAGCTTTGGATGGGTCATTTTTTATAAAGTATGATAAAGTTATGCTTGGTCAAAGTTGAGTTGACTTTTCCTACAAAACCCTAATTTAGCAACTTTTGGGTTTTGATGAATTGTGAGCAATCCTTGAGGAATCATGATAAACCCTTGATCAAATGATTAATAATACTTCAAAATGATAATATTTACCAAAAATCTTGAAGTTTGACTGTATGTGGGCCACAGTTGACTTTTGCCCTAGCATAGTCGATTTTCAGGCCTTTGAGCAATTGACTGAGCAAACTTTCTCTGCAAGGCTTGAAACTTGTCATGGGTGATCTTGAGAACATATTAGGACAATGGTGACCATTTGGGATCCTTTGGACTCAGACATCTTGGTGCAAACTTAAACCCTAATTTGAGGTAGACTGCCTTAGGAGAGAGTTTGTCTGGTCAACCCTTGGATTTCCTTGAGCAATTTGAGGACCTTATTTGAAATGTATTGACAAATATGGGAGGGAAAATTTTGGGGTACACCAGTAAAAATCAAAAGTAACATCTCAAATGCTTGACTAATACTCAAGACAAAGTCACATTTAAACAAGTACAACTTCAAAAAAAACACATCCTAAGTCTAACAAGACTTAAGATAAAACCAAACTTAAACAAGCAAGGCTTCAAGTAATCATATCCTAAGTCTAAAGAGACTCAAGATAAATAAAGCATGCTTAAACAAGAAAACACTTAGGTTGCCACCAAAGTATCAACAAGACATAAGGTAAAGATATGTCATCAAGATAACACTTATCCAAAAATCAAATAAACTCAAAAGACTACTCAAACAAAACTCAAGTAGGCATGTGATCAAAACATAACCCAAAAGTAAAACTTTATCAACTATTGAACAATCAACAATACTTTCAAGAAGGTAACCCACAATCTCTAAGTTGCTGCCCTTAACATGTATATAGTTCAAAACCAATGTAGCACAAATTGTGAAGATAAGCATTAACTCAAACTAGCAGGTAGAATCAACAATCATCAACAATTAGCCAACAAAAAAGACTAACCTAAAATAATAAAATATGTGTCAAAGGAATCACTCAAAACCCACACAACTCCCATAAGGGTCATGCAAAAAAGGTTTTGTCATTAGAGGTTTTAGAAACCACACACAAGTAAACATCAATTGCACAAGTAAACAAGACTAGAGGTGCCAAACAAACATTGCAACTTACACACAAAGGCAACATGATTTAAGCAAAGTAAATACTTGTAAAAGTGAGCAAGCATGTCACAAATAGTTCATACAAACATATCTCAAATATATGGGAAGAATCACAAAGGAATCAATCAAGAATTGGGTCAAAAGACCAAACAATCATCAAAACTAGTCCCTAAGAACTAAACCACAATTAATCAAGGCATTAAGGTTAGAAAATGGTAACATGATTATGCATAGCTTATGAAAGAAAGAAATTTAAAACATAGCCCATGGTTTCAAGAGATTCACACAAACATCTCATTCAAAACAAATGATCAAAAACCTAGGCAACTTGATCGCGACTTTGTGAGTCTTAAAGAATCTAGATCGCAAGTATACAGTTCTATCGCGTGTAGCTTTAAAGATTATCGAATCCCAAGGGACTAAATGTCAAACTACCGTTATCTTAGGTTACTACGTAAATATAAGGCTAATAATGTAATTAATAGGGGGTTTACAGAACCTAACTGATTATAATCTAGTTTAGATTCAAGGGAGAATATTGATATGTAATGGTCGGACTTCGGGGATTTATCAACTCATTGACCTAACTTGGATTAACAAAACAGTTTTTAGTAGGAAGTATTTGTTTGAAAACCCTCTTCTCACACTCTTGTGTTTATTTATTCAGATCCTACGATCAAACCTAACTGAGTGCTCCCGTTGTTTCAATTAGAGTTTAAAAATATTTTTTGGAAACAAACAAAACCTAATCAACTTAAAAGCGCTCTCGCTGTATTTTAAGTTGATACACAATTACCATTGTCCAGTTATCATCTCAAACTCTCATTTTATTAATGCTAACTTCTATCTGTATTTTACTCTCGTAACAAAACAGTTAATATTTAGAACTAGTAATTGAAACTAGAAGATTATTATTTTTTAAAAGGAACTAATCAATTGGTGTTGCTGAACCCCATTGGCTATATGACCTTACATACCGATAAATAAATTTAGCCTAGAATAT
This sequence comes from Vicia faba, assembly GCA_948472305.1. NCBI lineage: Eukaryota > Viridiplantae > Streptophyta > Magnoliopsida > Fabales > Fabaceae > Vicia > Vicia faba. The sequence goes on along the minus strand of OX451738.1, from coordinate 1,208,498,265 downwards.
TAAACAATTCAATAACAGCGCAACATAAATAATTACCATCTAACAATTTAAATAAACTAAAAATTTCAGACAATCCTGGCATAAATAAATAAAGTACTTAAATTAAACCTGAAAATATTATGGCAGAATATTTGGCTGATCTCAGATGTCTCCCACAAATCAGTAAAGAAAATAACGCGGAAAGAAATAATGCAGAAAGAAATAATGCGGAAAATATTCGGTAGAGTAACAGTAAAACCAGAGAAAAGAAAAAAAATTTAAAAATGGGAATTTGAGGTCCTATTTATAGGCTTGGAGACGCGCAGGGAGTTGAGATATTTTCACCTCCAGATTTTCCTTTGTAGCGACCGCTACGGATTGAAACACTCAGTGTAACGGTCGTTACACTCCTTCTTTTAAGGAGGGACTAGATGCAAGGTGTAACGGTCGTTACACCCCCTACTTTTGAGGAGAGGCTAGCTTGGAAAGGTGTAACGGTCGTTACACCCCTACTTTTGAGGAGAGGCTTGCTTGGCATGGCGTAACAGTCGTTACACTAGGGATAGGTGATGTGTAACGTTCGTTACACCCTTTCGACCTTGGGTGGATTGGGCCCAACGAGTATTTCTTCTTTAGGTCTTCCAAGGCTTTTACTTGTAATGCACCCAGTTTTGCCACACACCCCTCAATTGCATAATTTCTCTTTCTTTGTGCGGATTTTAAATACGATTAGCTCGACTTTTCTTGACTTTCTTCGCACATGCCTTGCAAACATAAAATTCTTTAAAACATAGAAAATACAATCATAATACGAATAATGAGTAATTTAATTAATTAAAATACGGATAAAATTCATGTAAATTGATCCAAATAGTCGATACATTTCCGGTTTGTCAAACTCCCTTACACTTGAACCTTTGCTTGTCCTCAAGAAAATAATAGAGCAAAAGAACCATTTAACGCATGATTCCCGACACACTCGCATGATACAACTCGAATCGTACATGTTTGAGGGGCTTTACATTAGAAAGATGGAACTAGGTTCCGACACTAATGATACAGGAATGACACAAAACCATAGGACATGGTCAAAATCCTCCATTCTATGCAAACTAGTCCGAATCACACTATCATAGCTAAACCTAAATCTTTTCGTTCGAAATCAACCGCTTTCATTCTAGCGCAATCACATTAAGCCCTTTATCTTTCGCACGCACATAGTAGAGTAACCGGTTAGTGATTCTGGTCTCTTTTGCATTGGTTTCTGGTACACAAGTTGGTAACCCTTTTCTTTCCAAGATTATAAGTCTCGGGGGATCGAACCGTAGTTCGCCCTACCAAGTTCAGCACCAGATACCACTGAACAGGCTTAGAAATGGTCGTTACATCAGTTTTTGTAGGTACCGCAATTGTTGGATTAAATGACCTGGTGAGGGTCACCTAACTTAATTAGCACATTCCCTATTATATCTTGATGCTTATCATTTTTTTTCATTTTTTCTGATTAGGACCAGTCACTTATATTCATCGGCTCCCTACGTAGTTTGTGGATAAGACGGTGCTGACTGCTAGTATAAATTACTCAGGGTTGATTCAAAACTAAAACTTTAGGCTTCGGTATCATAACCACTCAAACTGATTTGCATAATCTGGAAGATTTAAGTGTCAAGGTGGTATTATTTTTGTCGACTCTTTTTGTAAAAATCTAACGTAGCCTAATTGTGAACAACCTATATACTTTTCAAATGTACCGAGCTAATGCGTCGAGTAAAAAAAACTTTTTATGGTTCAAGAAAAGTGTTGAAGTACGAATAACTTATGGAAATGGTTTTTTTTTAATTTAATGGAAAGGGAAATAACAGAAATTTAAATAACTTACTAGGAAAATGGAAAACATAACATAAGTGGCATAGGTTTCCTCCCCTACACTTGAACTGAGCATTGTCCTCAATACGACAAATAAAGTGAGAAAAGAAAATGAACAGAAAACTAAAGAAATAATAATAAAAATGCAAGGAATGGAGAAAACATAAATTACTCCTCATTGTCGTCTCTAACATTTCTGCTGCTGGATGCTTCACCTTGTGCCATTCCTCCCTGTGTCCTTACTCCACCTTTTTTGGGTCTAGGAGGTTCCTCACCAGTGTTGTAAGCATAAGCATGCAGGCCTTCAACATGGAATGACAAGTTCCGCATTTCATCAGTCAGGTTAGAAATGTCGTGATGGTTCTAGTAAGCGTTATCGCGTTGATCACGATGCAGCTCTTGCATCATCTGCATCAGTTCTTGTTGACGCTGATCTTGTAGTAAAAGTGATGCATAGATAGCTTCGATGGTGGCCGACTGGGGATTATTTCTTGCTTGTTCTTGTTGTGGCCCTTGTTGATTCACTTTTGGTAATGAATTTTCTACACCTGCTTAATTATCCTGCATGTGTTCTCTGGGGGCAGGTGCCTGCAAATCATAAATCCAATTTGCGGCAATGTCAATTCTTGTTACATCCGGATTCTATAGAATAATACTTGGGACGACCTTGTGCTGCACCATCAGGTTGTACCTTCCATCCTTTCTTGCTTTGACAAGATGACCAAACTGGTAATATTCAATATCAAGAAACTCAGCTTGCCAAAAAGGTAGTTGAACCAACCTGTGTTGCAAATTCAGATAGTTGGAAATAGTGGTGACTAAACCTCCTATACATAAAGGTGATGTGCTTGCGCTCCTTGATAACAAAGACTGGATGTGGTTGAGAAGGAATGGAGCTTCATTTATTCTAAGATCGGGATCAAGGGTGCAGTGCAGAAAATACATTTCCCTAGCGTTCACTTTATTGTTGTTCGCTCACCCGAACACTATATTGGCTAGAACACGGTGGAAATAGCGGATGCAAGGGTTGTGTATGTGAGTGGATAAAAGCTCAGCCTATTCGTTGACCTGACTATTAGTTAAGCATTCCCAAATTTCAAATGATTTTGCCTTCTAATCTTCTTTAGGAGGAATTCTATATTCCACACCTTCACCATGGTTGCAGTGGAGTATCTAACTCAGAGTCTCTTAATTATGGTGTACTCCGTGTTGAATAATTTGAAAGTTGTTGCATAGATTAGATACTGACCGGCTTCTGGAGTGGATGGTGTTTGGTAGGAAAAAGAGCTCAAGAATTCCAATGTGAGGGATTCATAAGTTGGAAGATTCATGGTGGAGATGTAGTGTAGACCAGATTCATGGAGCATAAATTGCACACTTTCAAGAAATCCCAAGTCACGTAAGCAATCTTCATCAATATACCTTGTTGGAAGTATACCTCTCTGATGAAACCTTCGGTAAAGTTGATCTTGTTGATGTCCGTCGGCTCCATTTCTGAATACCATATCAGTGAGGTCTGGCTCCTCTCTTTCTTCTTGAGCTCTTCTGGCCATTTGGGAAAGGTGTTGGAAATGATAGAGTTTGTAGGGTAGAAGAGATGTTGAAGAAAGTTGGTGTGATAGTAAAGTTCTATTCAAGAGTTTATATAGAAGCAAAGTTTTAATGGTGAAGAGGAAATTAGTGGGGGGTATTGAATGGCATTTAGGGGGGGTGTTTATTTGTATGGAATAGAAATGGAACGGATAGGATGTTTTAAAAAAAGTTTGAATTGAAAATCAAATGAAGATGCAACGGCTGGCAGAATTTAAAGAGTGAGAGGAGAAGAGGGTCTAACGGTCATTACACCTGCCTTCAAATTACATTGCACTCTTGTAACGGTTGTTATAAGGCTTGATTCCCAAGAGAATCTCGTGCTTGCAACGGTCGGTTTGTCAGCCATGCATGAGGGACTTTGCTTGTTGAGTGAGGCATGGCATGGATGTGTCAATTCATTGTCTAGTGGGAATAATAAATTTAAAAATGCTAGGAGACAATGAAGTGACAATTAGGTGTGATGTATAATTTAATTATAATATTTGGTCTACTAGATCAACATGTATTTTATTGGTGGAGAACACAATAACATAATAGCATCATAATATATAATAGCACAATGAGGATTAAATTTGAAAATATTGAAATAAATAAATAAATAAATAATTCTGAAAAAATAAATAAATTAAAATATGTAAATCTAACTAGAAAATAAAAATAATGATGCTAATGAAAAACTAAAGACTGATGAAAAACTAAAGACTCAATAAACACTATTCCCCTACACTTAGAGAAAACAATGCCCTCAATGTTCTAAATACATAAATCAGCCACCTCTAGAATGAAACAGGTGATCTATATTTGCCGTGGCAAGATCCATGAAACCATAAAAATCTATGCGGAGGGCTGTAATATCGGAACGAATAACAGCAAGCTCCGTCGTGATAGCGTCCATAGCAGCAGTAATATCAGTCTGAGGAATATGGACAGCGGCGGCAGCAGGAGCTGATGGTGGGTCCCAAGCTGGATGGTGGTCAAGTATAGAAGGTTTCACAAGATCATTCTCTTCCATTTCAGGATCAAACACACCCAATCCTACTAGAGGGTCATAATAATGGGGTGGTGTCAAAGGATCAGACTCTTCTTCTTCCATGTCATTCTCAGCTATACCCTTCAGGTCATAAATCCAATTCTTCCTATCATGCATACTGGACCGTGCAATGTCAGGAAGTGTGAAGTGGTATACCGACTCATGATGTATTAGCAACTGAAACTGATTCGGCTCTAAACATTTGATCATCCCAACATTAAACCAAAGAGTAAGGTCTAGTGGGGCATAGTTTCCAGCAGGGGTTAGACGAGACAGTGGCTCTCTCAAAAATAGGGCTTTAGCGGTCATAGTCACTAAACCACCAACACAAATTGGGCCATGAGGAGCCTAGGCTATACTCAGGAGATGAGCAATCATAAAAGATGCACCAACTACCGGTCTGGACTGAAACACACAGAACATGATAAACAAATCTTCCTTAGACACTAAGGTATCATTCTAAGGTTTTCCAAATAGGGTAAACGCCAGAATCATGTGGAAATACCTAATAGCGGGGTTATGAATATCTGAAGAGTGCCTAGGAATAGAGCTCTCCTGTCTCAGATCAGATATCTCTCCCCAAAAGTGGTCAAGCTGGCTGTCCACATACTTGTCATTAGGAATCTCAATGACAGCATCAGCACTAACCGGGAAATCCAATAAAGTAGCAAATTCACAGACGGTGAACCTGTGGGTAAAACCAAACAATCTGAAAGAAACCAATCCTCTGGGCAACCCTAAACCAATATCAGGGTTGTACTGCAATGAGTTGAGGAACTCCAACGTCAGGTTGCGGTACGTAGGTTGTTGATGATGAATAAAATAATCCCAACCAATATGGTTAAACATGAAGTGGACACTCTCCCTGATGCCCAATGTGGATAATGTGGGGTCATGCACAAAGATGGTGGGATACATCTCTCTCGGAGCAAGCATCTCACAACGCTTCTGTTGAGCATCACCCACGAAGGTGACAGGCATAGTGTCAGAAAAGTCCATAGCAAAAATCAGTGAAGAAAAACAAATGTGAATCATGTTGGTTAATCTGAAAATAATTTTAAATCAGCATCGGCCTAATGCCTAAAAATAGAAAAGAAGAAAAGAACAGAAAATTTTTTAAAATTTTTTAAGAGAAACATAAAAAAAAACTTTTAGTAAATAAAATTTTAATAAAAAATTATGGGTTTCTTCCTACAAAGATCTTTGTTTAACGTCGGAAGCTCGACCTATATTGAAAACCGAAAATCTATTTTGGTGAATTAGCTGGAAGCTGTATAAATCTCAAACTAGATGAGTAGTCCATATTTTCAATGCAGTGGTAGTGCTTCAAACGTTGCCCATTTACAATAAGAGGATCGCTAGTTTTTCCTTTGATTTCTACAGCGCCACTTGGGAGTATTTTAATAACTTCAAAAGGTCCTGACCATCTAGAGCAAAGTTTCCCTGGAAATAGTTTAAGTCTGGAGTTAAATAGGAGTACTACATCGCCCTCATTAAATTCTTTCCTAGAGATGCGTTTTTCGTGCCATTTCTTAGTTCGCTCCTTGTAGATTTTGGCATTCTCGTATACATCTAGTCTAAGCTCTTCCAATTCATGGATGTCTAGAATTCCCTTTTCTCCAACGGCTTTGTAACTTAGATTCACGGTTTTGATGACCCAATAGGCTTTGTGTTCCAGTTCTACGAGTAGATGGCATGATTTATCATAGACCAATTTGAAAGGTGTGGTTCCAATGGGTGTCTTGTATGATGTTCTGTATGCCCATAATTCTTCATGTAGTTTAGGTGACCAATCTTTCTCGGATGTGGCAACAGTTTTCTCAAGTATTTGCTTAATCTCCCTGTTAGAGATTTCCACTTGCCTGCTTGTTTGTGGGTGCTAATGTGTTGTTACGCGGTGTCGGGCTCCATACTTTGCTAAGAGTTTATTGAAAATTTTTGAAATGAAATGAGATCCCCCGTCACTTATGACTAATCTCGGAACACCAAATATTGGGAAAATTGTTTTTGAATAACCTAATCACTACTTGTGCATCATTGGTTGGAGAGGCTACAACCTCTACCCATTTGGATACGTAATCTACTGCCACTAATATGTAATTGTTTCCAGAAGACGATGGGAAAGGTCCCATAAAGTCAATTTCCCATACGTCAAATATCTCTACTTCTAGGATACCCTTTTGAGGCATCTCATCGCGCCTAGATATGTTACCAGTGCGTTGGCACCTTTCCATAGACTGGGCCAATAAAGGCCAGCTTGAAGGATTTTTGCGCAGGTCTTTGAGGTGCTAGCGTGTCCACCATAAGGGGATTCATGACAATGAGATATTATGCTCTCTATTTCACTCCCAGGAACGCATCAACGGAAAATACCATCGGGGCCTCTCTTGAATAGTAAGGGCTCGTCCCAATAATAGTGTTTGAGTTCGTGAAAGAATTTCTTCTTCTGCTGATAAGTTAAATCAGGTGGAAGGACTTTTGCTGCTAAGTAGTTGACATAGTCAGCATCTAGGGAAGTGAAATTTGAGTAGATAATGCTTCCAATACTTCAGTTTTCTTATTATTGTTGCAAAATTCAGGGCATTCTTCAGCCGAGTTTTCAGACCTCATCTGGGCTACCAGGTGTTCATATGGAAAATCATCATTGATGGGCATCTCTCCAGGATTAAAATTTTCCATCCTAGATAGGTGGTCGGAAACAAGATTTTCAGATCCTGGTTTATCTTTGATTTCCAAATCAAACTATTGTAAGAGTAAGATCCACCTCAATAATCTTGGATTGGCATCCTGTTTAGCTAATAGGAATCTAATATCTGAGTGATCAGTGTAGATAATAATCTTTGCGCCTACTAGATGGGAACAAAATTTATCTAATGCAAAAACGATTGCCAAGAGTTCCTTTTCTGTAGTGGTGTAGTTTATCTGTGCAGAATCCAAAGTCCTACTTACACAGTATATTGTGTGATACGGTGGGGGAACTGACTTGAGGGTTTTGCGTTTTATCACAAATGTTGCGCTTAGTAAGAGTCGCCACCGACTTTTCTTTTATCCAAAAGGAAAGGTGAAAAAGCACAGGAAAGACCTTTGAGATTGTTTCTTGAGTTCGGGGGGGTAGATTATGAAAAGGGAAGGTATTAGCACCCTTTCCATCCATGGTTTTCCATGGGCTCTTAGTTACTTGCTAGATCACTTGCTTTTTTTTTTGAAATTGTGCTTTGTGTGGTTTTGAAAGTATTTTGTAAAAGATGTCATTGTTTAGGCGATCTTTGTAATGATTCTCGTTCGTAAGAATGTATACAAAGATGTTTGTCTTTTTGAAAATGTTTTCAATGTTTGTAAAATATTTGGAAATGTGTGTGTTTGTTTTTAAAATAGCAAGGATAGTTGTTTGAAAATAGAGCAAGTAACTAGAAGTAATCTACCTACTCAAATGTCTTTCTTGTTCATTTTCTATTCCTTTGACATTGTTGTCTTACCATTGATTTGGTAAGCAACCCTATCTTTGGATGTAAACGGGACGGGCGTGGGTCATCGTATAACCATGATTAGCAATGTTGCAAAGTATCTTAGCATTTTGAGGGACCAAGATCATTTTGTAAGGCAACTTAGAATAGCATCATCGAGGGACTATGATCTTATATTTGTTTGTTTTGCCAAGATACTCCGCATGCGTAATATGGCTATTTTTGTATAAGGAAACCAAGTGAAGAAACCCTAAGGATGCTTGTGTGCAAAATGTGTAATTTTCATGCTTGATTTTATCTTGGATTAAGGTTTTCTATTTGATTTTTTTTATCTTGCCATTCAAAACCCTAATTACTAGCATGGTATATAAAAGCGGTAAATTGCGTAATTTAAAGATTACTAGGCTATTACAACATTTTATGGGAGGGGGAATACAAATTGTGAATGGGGATTTGCAATAATGTAAATCTAATTAAGCTATTATAACCAAATCGAATTTGTACAAATATTTGAATAAATAAGATACAATATAAAATAAATGTGCAATGGTATGTATATGCAAGGAAAAGAAATTGTTTTATTTTTCATATGCAAAAGAATTTTGACCTACCCTAAAAATATTAAAAAGGAAAATATTTCTTGAGAAAAATGGTTAACCCTAATTTCTAATTTAAAAGAAAATAAAGTTCCTTAAGTATTATTTTTTTGTATTTTTGTCTTAAAATAATAGATAATATTCATGAAAATATTTAGTCTTTTATATATCAAAATAAATATTTATAAATATGAAGGGAAAGGAATAAAATGTATTTAAGTTTATTTTATTTTGAAAATTTTTTTAAGAAAAAGTAATTAGTATATATAGTTAAAATAAAATATATTTTTTATGTGAAAATAAAACAGAATAAATCAAAATACAATATTTATCATATTTATATTTTTCATGATTTTTATGTGTAAAGAAAATATTTAATAAAAACAAAAATGAAAAATAAAAACAAATAAATAAAATATATGGGCCAGGGGGTATCCCGAGTAATCAGGTGGTACTATGTTAGGAAAAAAACGCTAGGCCCAAATGTTGAAGCCCATCCTGCAAACAGCCAAAAAATGGATGAAAGTGTGGAAAAAAATGCAAAAAGGCAGGCACCAAGGCTCGAACCCGTGACCTTGGCATTCTCAGCGCGCTGCCTTGCCATTAGGGTGGTTGTACATCTGTTAGTTTATGTGAAAACAAAAATACATAACATGAATCCCTTCCTTGCCCTGTACTTCGTCTTCTTCCTCAAGCTGGCCAGAACCCCTGTATCTTTCTCATTTCTCCATGGAAATGATAGTACTCTTTCCCACGATTTCAGACATGTAACTTATGGAAACTAACAATCAAAGATCAAAACGAATTTTAAAGGCCCTAATTTCAAACCTAATTTTTACAGAAATTTGAATTCCAAATTTCTCTATACATAATGATCAGAAATGAAATCTATGCACATGGTTGGCTTTAGCACAATAATATCTACATTTTTCTTTCACAAAACGTGGCCAATGGATGCCTGTATGAAGAGATAAAAGTTGGAGTTCTTACCTCTTTCAGCTGAGATCGTGAACGGAGTTTGAGTGAGATTTATGAAGGCCTGAAGATCCCTTTAGCTTGCCTGAACCTCCCTGAGTGTGTTCCAATCCTTACCTTGCTTTGAAAGTGTCTGAAACTCTCTATCCAAGTAAACCTGCAAGCTTGAAAAACAAAAATAGCAGATGGAGAAGGAGGTGTTATAGTGGAGGGATGATGGTCTGGAACACTTAGATATGAGGTAGGTAAAGTGTTTGAGTGATTAAAACTTGAAACGCACGAGTGAATTTGTGGATTACTATGCTTATGCTCAAACTGCAAGTTTTTTACAGGTTTTTGGTGAGAGGGTGTTTTGGAGTGTTTTAGGCCTTTAGCAATCGTTTTCTAAGTTGTAATGTGTTTGTGTATTAGTATAGAGAAGGTTTCTAATCCACTCTACCACAGATTTCTGAGTTGTGTCCTTTTTGCACTCTTGCTTGCTTTTGAAGCCAAGTGAGAAGACAAGTCTCTACATGCCTGTACAGGTCTGATTGAAGTTGGTACAAGCTCTATACAAATTTCTTTAGGTTTGTAGGACTTGTGTGTGCAGAGAAGACAGGTCCAATGCTTAAGAATTGAAAAGTTGCAAAAGTTATGCTTTTCCAAAATGGCAATGGCAACTTTGTGCCATTTATGGAATTAAAACTTGGAAAAAGACTCTTGTGCTTTGATTAAGGCTTTTTCAACTGATTAAACATTAAATTATGAAGTGAGAAACAAGTTTGAGACCTGTAAAGCAAGAATTAGGCAGCATAGGTTCAGATTTGAATTTTGTTCTTCATGAAATGGCTTGAAATCAAAGTGAGAAATTGCCAACTTCATCTCTTCGATTCTCCCTACTCAAAAATGATATCAATGAGTTCTTGGAAATTTTTTAAATCTTGCAATGTTCTCTATAACTCATCTTTGAAATGCATTTCAAGATTCCTCTTGGAACTAGGTGAAAAATTTCCATGAAGTTAGGTCAAAAACCTGCCTAAATTAGGGCAAAATTTCACTAAGTTATTTTAGTTCATGAGCATGTATTCATAAAATTATATCTTAAGATTTAAGCATCTTTATGGAAAAATGTGTGAATAAAAGTTGTATATTTCATGGAGATCTACAACTTTCATGTTGGTAATTTCCTTTGAATCATCTTGTATCATGGTGAAAAAATGGCTTAAAGTTGAGAAAAAATAAGAAATTTTCTATACTTAGAAAAATTTCAAATTTCAAAATCAAATCATTAATCTTTGGTTTCTTGATGAACAAGTTTCACATTTTGACATTTTTTGATGAATTATGATCCTTGGCGCTTGATTTTGACCAAAAAGTCAAAGTTAGACTTTTCAGTATATAGTTGACTTTTGATCAGTTGACTGCAAATTTCATGTGTCAATCCAATGGATTTGCAATGTTTTGAACCATGTCATTAGGTCATGATGATGAAATTGAACCCTTGAAATCATGCTTCAAATCAATTGGTCATTTGCTAGGTCAAAAATCAGAAATTACCCTTTCTCAATCAAAACCCTAATTTTGACCATTTTGCCCTTTTGATGATTTGATCAAATTTCTTGAAGAATTGTGGTCCAAACTTGATCAAATGATATATATGAGTCTAAAATGTTGATGTGGATAAAAAATTATGAAGTTTGACTATAAATTGGTCATGGTTGACTTTATCCCAAATATAGTTGATTTTTAGGTCAATTGTCCAATTGACTGATCAAAAATGTGATTCAAGGCTTGAAACTTGTCGTGAGTAATCTTAGGGGTCCATAATGATGTTTGAAAGTCATATGAAGCATTGATAGTCCAAAAATCCTTGTGCAAACTTAAACCCTAATTTTGGGTCATCAGTGTAAGATGAGATGTCTTGAGCTGACCAAACCCTAATCCAGTCTTGAGTCAAAGAGATCTTGTGAGAAAAGTCTTGATAAATGAGAGGGAAAATTTTGGGGTACAACAGCTGCCCCTATTCAATCTTCTTAAACCCGAAGAGTTAGATTGGCGAGCTTTGCCATTCGTGACTCGAAGGTGAAAGATGATTGGACACTAGAGTGCCCAGAAATTTGCACTCTGCGATGTGTAGTTGAGGGAATGGGCTTAAAGATGCCATTTGGAGAAGTGATAGAATCTTGTTGGAGATGGGATTGTAGATGCCATCCAAGAATGTTTGTTGAAATGTAAGTTGTAAGCTGAAAGAATAAGTATCAGAATGGTGTCCGTGTCTGGAATGTATTTGAAAGGTTGTGTCTGAATGAGCATTCGAATGGCATCCGTGTTTAGAGCGTATTCGTACTGTATCTGAAAGTTGAATCTGAATGAGTATTAGAATGGCATCCGCGTCTGGAGCGTATCTGAACTATATTTGAATTTGGAATCTGAATGAGTATCAGAATGGCATCCGCGTCTGGAGCGTATCTGAACTGTATCTGAAAGTTGAATCTGAATGAGTAACAGAATGGTATCCGTGCTTGGAGCGTATTCGTACTGTATCTGAAAGTTGAATCTGAATGAGTATCAGAATGGCATCCGTGTTTGGAGCGTATCTGAACTGTATCATGATTGCATATTGTTAATGGTAGTTGTTAATCTTATCCTGAAAAGGGTAAAATGTTACCTGAAACACAAAGTTATGTTGCATGAAATGTATGATTCAATGTATTTGCTTTATCAATGTTTATGATGTATGGATGTAATGCATGCGCATGTGAGCTGATTTGCTGTATTGTTGTTTGGTTGAGGAAAATAAATCCATGAACGCTGCTGAGGATATGTTGAATTTTCATGTCTTGAAGTTGAAGTATTGACAAACTCTTGTTGAGAGAGGTAAATTTTGTTGTGAGGTCAATGCCATGTACTGCTTGTAAGATCTGCTTGGGGAATCCTGAGAAATTTGACGATTTCTACTGGGGATTAATAATTTGAAATTTGTTCCGCTGGGGATTTAAATGACGTACTGTGGGGATTACTTATGGAATAGCCTAGAGGCAATTTCCTATCCTTTCAACCTATCAGTAATTGTCTTTCTTATTTTGTTTATTCGTAAACAGTAATTATGTTCAAATGCATATGTTCATCAATGAATCATTGGACGTTTTTGCAAACAAAACACAAGAGTAAAGAAAAAGACAAATAGTTTTTTGTACTTTCAAAGAGATATCTTTGTATTGACTTTGAATAAGTATTTTGTACAAAGGAGACAAACATTCTAGTAAAGAGAATGGTGCCATAAAACAAGAAAAATTTATACAAAGAAAGATAGCTATATATAATAATCCCATGGGGTTCACATTCTGCTATAGCCTTCATATCTCCGAATATCTTGTCTATTTGTTGCTTCGTCTGAAGATGATTGAATTGATCAGAAACTCCGAGTTTGTCAATGGAAGTCAAAGGTTGTCCATAAAGTGATTCGATTGGACATAGTTATACGCTTTAATTTCCTAACTTTTGCCTGGACCGCCCTTTCGGGTTTTCAGTCAACCGGGAAACCCTTTTTTGCCCAAGTCGCCCTTTCGGGTTTTCAACTTGCCGGGTGTACAAATTTTTTTTAATTTTATCCCTAATTTTTGCCCAAACCTTTTTAGTTCGTCGGGATGCCCTTTTTTTGCCTAGGTGTGTCAACCTAGCGGGTCTCTTATGCGTAGTATCTTTTGACTATGTCCGCGTTCGCAGGGTGTGGCAGGTTGTTGCCGTCCATGGTGGTCAAGATCATTGCCTCACCGGAGAATATGTTCTTGATTACAAATGGTCCTTCATAGGTAGGAGTCCATTTTCCCCTGGGATCACTTTGTGGCAAGATGATACGTTTGATCACTAGATCCCCAACTTGATATACTTGGTGTCTGACTTTCTTGTTGAAAGCCTTGATCATCCGTTTTTGATACATTTGACCATAGAAAACAGCAGTAAGTCTCTTTTCATCAATTAAGTTCAGTTGATCAAGTCGAGTCTGGATCCAATCGTTTTCATTCAATCCTGCATCCTTCATAATTCTCAGAGAGGGGATCTGAACCTCAATAGGCAAGACAACCTCCATTCCGTATACCAAAGAATATGGTGTTTCCCCAGTTGATGTGCGAGCCATGGTACGGTACCCGTGGAGAGCGAATGGTAGCATCTCATGCCAGTCTTTGTACGTGACTGTCATCTTTTGTATGATCTTTTTAATGTTCTTATTTGCAGCTTTGACAGCACCATTTATCTTTGGCCGGTAGGGAGAGGAATTATGATGCTGAATCTTGAATTTCTTGCACAAGGCGGTGATCATAGTGTTGTTAAGATTTGTACCATTGTCAGCGATGATCCTTTCCGGGATACCATACCGGCAAATGAGATTTTGCTTGATGAAGCGGGCAACAACATTCTTGGTAACGGAGGCGAATGAGGCTGCTTCAACCCACTTTGTAAAAATAGTCAATGGCCACTAGGATGAAGTGGTGTCCATTGGAGGTTGTCGGCTTGATCTCTCCAATCATATCAATTCCCCACATAGCAAAGGGCCAAGGAGCCGCAACACATTCAGAGAAACTGAAGGTACGTGCACCTTATCAGCATAAATTTGACACTTATGACAGGTTCGAGAGTGCTGATAGCAATCTGCTTCCATGGTAGACCAATAGTAACCTGCCCGTAGGATTTTATTCGCCATCGTATGCCCACTGGAGTGGGTGCCAAAAGTACCTTCATGTAATTCATCCATGATCTTTTCAGCCTCAATCTTATCCACACACCGAAGCAGAATGGAGTCATGGTTACATTTGTACAGAATGCCATTACTCAGGAAGAACTTAGCAGAGAATCTCCTTAAGAACTTCTTACCATTGATTGAATCTCCTTCTGGATATTCTTGAGCCTCGAGATACCTCTTGACTTCATGAAACCAAGGCTGGTCCATTACCTCTTCAGTATTAATCTTGTGACAGTGCGCCGGTTCATCCATTCGTTCGATGGTGATCTGGGGAGCCTCGTTATCCCAATTAAGTTTAAACATAGATGACATTGTGGCTAGAGCGTCTGCTAGCTGATTTTCTTCTCGCGGGAAATGCTCGAAGGTAATCTTCTCAAAATGTGGTAGCAATGTCAAAACATGTTCTTTTTAAGGGATAAGGTTTGGGTGTTTAGTGTCTCATTCCCCTTTGATCTGACTGATGACCAAAGCTGAATCTCCAAACACATCTAGAGCTTTGATTCCCAAGTCTATGGAAGCTCTGAGACCAAATATGCATGCTTCGTATTCCGCCATGTTGTTCGTACAGTTGAAGCAAAGTCTGGTAGTAAAAGGAGTATGACACCCCTCTGGAGATATGAGTATAGTGTCGATACCATTACCAAGTTCATTGGATGCTCCATCAAAGAACATGGTCCATCGAGATCCTTGTTCAGGTTCGTCATATGGTCTGATTTCTTCACAGTTGTCTAATGTCATGATGTCTTCATCCGGGAATTCAAACTTCATGAACTGATAGTCTTCTACAGCTTGGTGAGCAAGGTGATCAGCCAATACAGCGCCCTTTATAGATTTCTGGGTAGTATATTGTATGTCATATTCTGTTAGGATCATCTGCCATCTAGCTATCCTCCCATATAGAGCAGGCTTCTCAAAGATGTATTTTATCGGATCCATCTTAGATATCAACAAGGTAGTATGAGTCAGCATATACTGTCTTAGCCGGCGAGCAGCCCATGCCAGAGCGCAGCAAGTTTTCTCGAGCATTGAATATCTGGTTTCACAGTCGGTAAACTTTTTGCTCAAGTAGTAAATTGCGTGCTCTTTTCGGCCAGACTCGTCATGCTGCCCCAATACACACACCATTGAGTTTTCTAAAATAGTCAAATACATGATCAGTGGTCTTCCCTCGACTGGTGGCATTAACACATGTGGCTCTTGTAAGTACTCTTTGATCTTTTCAAAAGCAACCTGGTATTCATCATTGCATCTGACTACTTGATCTTTCTTCAATAGCTTGAAGATTGGCTCACAAGTAGCTGTTAGGTGAGAAATGAATCTGGCAATATAGTTCAAGCGTCCGAAGAATCCTCTGACTTCCTTCTCAGTGCGAGGAGCATGCATCTCTTGTATTGCTTTAACCTTGGCAGGATCTACCTCAATGCCTTTGTTACTGACGACAAAGCCTAGGAGTTTACCAGAACGTACTCCGAATGTGCACTTGTTTGGATTCAACCTCAGCTTGTACTTCTTCAGTCTCTCAAACAGCTTTTACAAGTGGTCAAGGTGCTTTTCCTCTGTTTGCAATCTGGCTATCATATCATCTACGTAGACCTCTATTTCATGATGTATCATGTCGTGAAATAAAGCTACCATGGCGCGTTGATAGGTTGCCCCAGCATTCTTCATTCCGAATGGCATCACTTTGTAGCAGAATGTGCCCCACTGTGTGACAAATGTAGTTTTCTCCATGTCCTCAGGTGCCATTTTAATTTGGTTATATCCTGAGAATCCTTCCATGAAGGAAAACACTTTATGTTGGGCCGTATTGTCAACCAGGATATCAATGTGGGGGAGTGGAAAATCATCTTTAGGGTTGGCCCTATTCAAATCTCTATAGTCCACACACATTCGTACTTTGCCGTCTTTTTTAGGTACGGGAACAATTTTGGCAACCCATTGAGGATAGGAAGTGACAGCCAAGAATCCAGCATTGAATTGTTTCATGACCTCCGCTTTGATCTTTTCTTACATATCAGGTCTCATGCGGCGGACTTTTTGTTTTACTGGTGGGCAATCTTCTCTTGTTGGAAGACGATGTACCACGATGTCCGTATCAAGTCCTGGCATGTCTTCATATGACCAAGCAAAGATCTCAACATAATCATGCAACAACTGAATCAGACGTTTCTTGTCACTGGACTCCATATTGGCACCCATCTTGACCTCTTTTTTATCCTCCACGATACCCTGATTGATTGTATCTGCAGGTTCCTCGTGAGGTTGAATGGCTCTTTCCTCTTGTTGTAGTAGTCTGGCCAGTTCTCCTGGTACTTCACAATCTTCCTCACCTTTGTCTTCGGCTTGGTAGATTAGATCTTCAGAGTCAGAAAAGGCCATAGCAGTATCGTTACCCATGGGATCCTGAATGGAGGGGTACCTGCATTTGTGAGTGTGGGTGTGTGTAAGGGTATAGCCAGCTTTAAAAAATAAAATGTAAAAGAACAAAACAATGAGCACAAAAGTTTGTATGTGAAAAACGTCCATGATTCATTGAATGTCATATGAAGATGAAATAATAACCCTTACAAATGGACCATTGTGCCTCGGGCAAGACACAAGGTTTTAAATGTGCGAATTGTTTGTGAATATTACAAGTCCAACAGAAATGTAAAGATAAATTACTGAGGGATGAAAGTTATTGGGACAAAGTCTCTGGCCTCCCAATTGCGAAGTCCTCCGCTGACAGTCGGAAATATCCAATCCTCCAAGTTGCAATCCTCTTCACCATCTTCCACCGCATTGACCTCTCGGTTGCTAATCTTCAAGGGTGGCCCTCCAGCATGGGCACGGCGTATAGCCTTCTGAGCACTTGAAGTGAACCCTAAGCCAAACTTGTCAGATTTATACGGAATATCTGGAAGTTACCCCCAGATGGTACATCCACCCTCCTCTACTACTGCTTTGGCGTCCTTTAGAGATGACATCTGGAGCGGAGGTCTTGTAATCTTGGGAATCTGGGACACCAACTTGGTTACTGCTACCTCTTGGGGGACTTCTTCGAAATGTTGAAAAGGAGTTTCAATGAACTCGCCGTCCAATTCCACATACCGGAAAGAATTGAGGTGGCTAATCATATACTCTTCCTCTCTGTGGACAGTGATAATCTTTCCCTGGACCGGATATTTCAGCATCTGGTGCAGTGTAGAGGTGACAACGCCAACATTATGGATCCACGGCCGTCCTAGTAGACAGGAGTAAGAGGGGCGGATGTCCATTACATAGACGGTTGAGTTGAAAGTTTGAGTCCCAACCTTTATGGGGATATCTACCTCCCCGTGCACCATCCTCTTTGAGCCATCAAATGCCCTTACGACTATGTTACTGGGCTTCAACGTCAGTCCTTCATAGTCTAGTCTGTAGAGAGCCTTCTTTGGTAAGACATTCAAAGATGAGCCAGTGTCCACCAAGACATGGGCCAGAGTTGTGCCTCTACATTCCACAGAGACATGCAATGCCTCGTTGTGCTTTCTTCCCCTAGGTCTCAGATCAGCGTCTGAGAAGCCTAGGACGTTATCCGCTGTCAAGCTGGCCACGCAATCTTGAAATTGGTTAGCAGATGTTTCTTGAGGCAAATGGGTTGTCTTTAGGAACTTTACCAGGGCTTTCGCATGTGCCTCGGAACACAGCAACAATTCCAGCATGGAGATTTTGGAGGGAGTTTTCCCCAACTGTTCAACTACGTCGTAGTCGCTCCTCTTTATTATTCTCAGGATCTCCTCCATTTCCTTCTTGGAGGTTTTGGGGATAGTCAGTGGTTGAGCCTTCATCCGGAAAGGCTCCACTTGAATACTTTTTCCTCATCAGTAGGAGTGTTGGTAGGAATGACAGCAGGGGTTGTCTCGTCTTCATCAATAGGAGAATTTGCAGAAATGATCAGCGGTACAGAAGTAACCTTTGGAGCAGCCACAGGTCCAAAAACTGCCTTTAGGGGGGGCAATTTCTGGAGAGAAGATTCTACCTCTTCGGGTAATCTTACTGGTTCCGGAAATATTGCTAATGTCCGAGTCTTCTTCTTCGGAGTTTATCTCTTTGGTGGCCAGCCCATCTTGTTTGATACCATGGTAGTAGATGTCTCCACCGTAATTCCACGGCACAGTTTTGTCTGATTCATACGGGACTGGCCCAGGCATTGTGATTATAAGAGGAGTAATTTTTGGAACCGATGTAATTCTAACGGGTCTTTTGGAGACCCTGGAAGAATTGGCGGAGATGGTGATGATTGAAACATCTTCAACAGGAACAGGTGAAACAGGATTACTTTCAAACAGGATCTCTTTGTTGTCTATCAAGCGTTGAATGCTTGTTTTCAACAAAGAGCAAACAGTTGGTGAGGATAAGAAAAGATGGCATTCTTCATTACAACCCGGGAATACACCGGCTTTCAACAAGTTTATCTTAATGATTGGGAGTGGAGTCACGAGTTCATCAACTGTGGTCACAAACAAATCCTCTTCAATAGCATTGGTGTGGTGACCATGCCTGGGCATAGGAGCAGAAATGACGTTTGGCTTCTCGGGTGCATCAAACTCAATCTCTTTTGCCTCTATAAGGTCTTGAATTTGGTTTTTCAGGGCCCAACAGTTGTTAGTGTCGTGACCCGGACTTTCGGAATGATATGCACAACAGGCATTTGGGTGATAATGAGGGGACGTTGTGTTGGGGTTCTTGGGAGCTTCCTTCAGAGTTGTCAAATTAGATTTCAGAAGGTACGGTAAAACCTGGGCTAGAGTCATATTGATTATGGTGAATTGCCGGACTGGCCTTTCCACCCTCGGTTGGTTACTTCTTGGTTGATCAGATGTAGGCTTTGAGATCATAACAGCCCCTACCATTGGTCGGCGTTCGGCTCTCCCTTGGTTTCTTTGTGGATATGCAGCAGCTACTTCCTTCTTCCCAATAAAAGGCTTCCTCACAGCTGTAGAGGCAGATGAATCCTTCTTAATTTTTCCACTTTTTATGCCTACTTCCACCCTTTCTCTAGTCAGTATTAACTCAGTAAATCCAGCAAATGAGCTTCCAATTAAATGGTTGAAGAAAGGGCCTGATAGAGTGACTAAGAACATGTCCACCAATTCCCTTTCAGACAGAGGGGGTTGCACTCTCCCAGCTAGATCTCTCCATTTCTGCGTGTAATCCTTGAAACCCTTATTGGAAGCCATAGCCATACTCTGAAGTTGAGTATGGGTAAGCGCCAAATCAGCATTATATTGATATTGCTTATAGAAAGCTGCAGCAAGGTCTTCCCAATTATGGACATTGGCCCTTTCCAGTTGGTAAAACCAGTCGAGTTGTGTTCCAGATAGGCTATCTTGGAAAAAATGCACCCACAAATCTTTATCAGCAAAGTGTGGCTGGATCTTTCTCACATATGATCGGAGGTGCATCTTAGGACATGACACCCCATCATATTTTGCAAACAAAGGCACTTTTGACTTCGGAGGAATCACGATCCCCGAAACTAGTCCCAATTCTTCAAAGTCTAGACCTGGCACTTTTTGAATTTCCATAGCGCTCAAACGCTCTTCAAGATGTTTGTACTTATCATCAGCTGGAGGATACTGTTCCTCGAAGTAGTCTTCCTATTCTTCCTCCTCTTCAGATTCTGACAGAACCGCTGTCTCCTTTCCTTTCCCCTCTTCTTCCCCGGATGTTGTTGCAAAATTCAAGGTTCTTCTAGTTTGTCCCTGAAACCTTCTCCCCATGTTTAAAACCCCAGTGGCTTTCTTTGTTTTCTTTTTCTTGTCTTCAGCTAGCAGAGTCTTCAACTCTTCTTGCCCCTTGGCTAGGGTCATGAGCAATTGTTGAAACTTTGTGTTTTGAGTTTAGAGATCTTTGACTGTCTGTTCGAGATCCATCTCACTGAAATAAACAGTAGAGAGATGAGGAAACTCGTTGCAAAAGACATGTTTATGTTATGATGAATGATATGTGCATATGCAATGTTTTCAAGGATTTTAAAGATTCAAGTTCGTTTTAGACAAAAAGAAACACACGTTATATTAATAAGATAGAGTTTGAGTACATCAATGCCCCTTGGGAAAAATAATATAAAACTCTAAGATAAAAAAGTAGTGCGCATCCTCTTTGGTGCAATGTAGGCATTTAGAGTCTGCTCCTCATGAAGTAGCCTAGTGAGTTCCAAAACCTTCTTCTCGCTTGCATAGAATTGGGATTCGAAAGTATCTCGCTCTCCTTTGAGCTGTATCCAATCCATTTGTAGGTATTTAAGAGATGTGGGCATGTCAGGATGTAGGATAGTGTATGGAACTTCTCCCTCCTTAACAGGCTCAATGATCACTGGAAGGATGGAAGGATAAGGCATCATAAGACTTTGAGCGCGGGTTTGTACCCACCTGAGGTAAGGCTCAAGAGGGATGGAATTCTTGTGTCCCAAAGTCTTGTTATCCACCTTGTTTAGCATCCTCCAAGCTCGGATGAATCTTTGGCGAAGACCTTTATCATCGTTGTCGTAGTCGAATACCAAGCCTTGAATCAGCATCTCATGCGGGCCATCCCTTCGGGCATACCCAAAATGTCTTGGAGCTAAGCATGGGTTGTAGGTGATTCCTCCCCTAATGCCAAGTATAGGGACATTAGGGAATTCCCCACAACGGTCAACAATGATGACATTCTCTTTGGATCGTGAGCACCAATGAATATCTGAATGTTTGAGCTTCATTAACCTTTGTGACCACCTTAATCCTTGCTCATTCTTCAAGACTGATTGGGGAAGATGAGAAATAAACCATCTTTCCAGGAGAGGAGTACAACACATAAGGACACCTCTTTTACTCATTGTGCGAGTGTGAAAAGAGTGTAGGATATCCCCTAGTAATGTAGGCACCGAATTGCATGACATGAAGATTTTGACGACACTCACATCTATAAGTTGGTCAGGATTGGGGAACAAGACCATCCCATAGATAAGAAGAGCCACAATTTCCTCAAAGGCTTGCAAATCTAAGGAATTCCAACAACTTTGGGCTTTCTCAAACAGGAACTTTGCTAAGAAGCCTTTGACACCACTTCTAGTCTCCCAATGAGTTGTAACATCAGATGAGTGCAAGTGCAGAGCTTGAGCAATATCTTCTGACTTTGGGTCTCTTTCCGTACCTTTGAAAGGTAGTTGATTGGGAATGGGAATCCTTAAGAGTTGAGATAATTCTTCCAAAGTAGGCACAAGCTGATAGTCGGGAAATGTGAAGCAATGGTGCAAAGGGTCAAAGAACTGAAAGAGCACCTTCATCATATCCTCATCTGTGTTGGAGGTGATCAAGTTGAGTAGATAACCATGCCTCTCAGTGAATGGAGAGTTCTCAGGGATCCTTGAAGCTAGCTCCTTAAGTTGTGGAGAAATTCTTACAAGGTTGACTTGGATAGTTTTCCTGCGAAGTGAATCCATATCCTACAAAATAAGAACAAAGATGAATCTCTAAAATCCTTGAAATGGTTAGTGATGTATATGATGTTCATGATGTCCATGATGTTATGTACCAGTATGCATATACAAGAAAAACAAACAAGTTCTTAGTTTAGGCTTGCATGGGGTTTTATAGGTAAGTACCCTCTTGAAGTTTAGTTGGCTTAAACCTGTCCTAATAATAGTAACCGGGTTCTAAGGAGCTCAATATCACCGGATTATTTCCTTGGTCATTGTTTCAGCTCAAGCCTCTTTGATGGAGACCGAAATATCCCAAAAAACCAACCCTTAATGAGTGTAGTATCGAGTATCTACCAACTTCGGACTGCATCAAAGTCGGTCATCTCACTACATCCTAAAGGCCAAGTTGGTCAAGTAAAGGGTTCTAGAAGTTCATTAGTGCTTCATGACATCACTCAGCGGCCCCGTATTCTCTTTGATTGACTCAAAGGCTACCGGTACCCACAAAAATGTTGCACTAACATAGCTATTTCTTAAACCATGTCGGTATACCCTGCACAGTTTCCACAACGTATTTCTATTTACCTATAATGTATCCCAAATCTGGGTAGAGGATTTCAAACCCAAACAAAGAACCATAATATAAAGCAAACAAGTCAAACAATGTAAGCAAATAAATGTGATCTAGCCCTAAGGTAACCCCACTTTTAAGTAATCCCTAGCAGAGTCGCCAGTTCTGTAATACGGTGGGAGAACTGACTTGAGGGTTTTGCGTTTTATCGCAAATGTTACGATTAGTAAGATTCGCCACCGAGTTTTATTTTATCCAAAAGGAAAGGTGAAAAAGCACAGGAAAGACCTTTGAGATTGTTTCTTGAGTTCGGGGGGGTAGATTATGAAAAGGGAAGGTATTAGCACCCTTTTCATTCATGGTTTTCCATGGGCTCTTAGTTACTTGCTAGATCACTTGCTTTTTGTTTTTGAAATTGTGCTTTGTATGGTTTTGAAAGTATTTTGTAAAAGAGGCCATTGTTTATGCGATCTTTGTAATGATTCTCGTTCATAAGAATGTATACAACGATGTTTGTCTTTTTGAAAATGTTTTCAATGTTTGTAAAATATTTGGAAATGTGTGTGTTTGTTTTTAAAATAGCAAGGATAGTTGTTTGAAAATAGAGCAAGTAACTAAAAGTAATCTACCTACTCAAATGTCTTTCTTGTTCATTTTCTATTCCTTTGACATTGTTGTCTTACCATTGATTTGGTAAGCAACCCTATCTTTAGATGTAAACGGGACAGGTGTGGGTCATCGTATAACCATGATTAGCAATGTTGCAAAGTATCTTAGCATTTTGAGGGACCAAGATCATTTTGTAAGGCAACTTAAAATAGCGTCATCGAGGGACTATGATCTTATATTTGTTTGTTTTGCCAAGATACTTCGCATGCGTAATATGGCTATTTTTGTATAAGGCAACCAAGTGGAGAAACCCTAAGGATGCTTGTGTGAAAAATGTGTTATTTGCATGTTTGATTTTGTCTTAGATTAAGGTTTTCTATTTGATTTGTTTTTATCTTGCCATTCAAAACCCTAATTACTAGCATGGTATATAAAAGCAGTAAATTGCGTAATTTAAAGATTACTACGCTATTACAACATTTTATGGGAGGGGGGAATACAAATTGTGAATGGGGATTTGCAATAATGTAAATATAATTAAGCTATTACAACCAAATCGAATTTGTACAAATATTTGAATAAATAAGATACAATATAAATTAAATGTGCAATGGTATGTATATGCAAGGAAAAGAAATTGTTTTATTTTTCATCTGCAAAAGAATTTTGACCTACCCTAAAAATATTAAAAAGGAAAATATTTCTTGAGAAAAATGGTTAACCCTAATTTCTAATTTAAAAGAAAATAAAGTTCCTTAAGTATTATTTTTTTTGTATTTTTGTCTTAAAATAATAGATAATATTCATGAAAATATTTAGTTTTTTATATATCAAAATAAATATTTATAAGTATGAAGGGAAAGGAATAAAATGTATTTAAGTTTATTTTATTTTGAAAGTTTGTTTAAGAAAAAGTAATTAGTATATATAGTTAAAATAAAATATATTTTTTTATGTGAAAATAAAATAGAATAAATCAAAATGCAATATTTATCATATTTATATTTTTCATGATTTTTATGTGTTAAAGAAAATATTTAATAAAAACAAAAATGAAAAATAAAAACAAATAAATAAAATATATGGGCCAGGGGGTATCCTGAGTAATCAGGTGGTACTATGTTAGGAAAAAAACGCTAGGCCCAAATGTTGAAGCCCATCCTGCAAACAGCTAAAAAATTGATGAAAATGTGGAAAAAATGCAAAAAGGCAGGCACCAAGGCTCGAACCCATGACCTTAACATTCTCAGCGTGCTGCCTTGCCACTAGGGTGGCTGTACATCCGTTATTTTATGTGAAAACAAAAATACATAACATGAATCTCTTCTTTGCCCTGTACTTCGTCTTCTTCCTCAAGCTGGCCTGAACCCCTGTATCTTTCTCATTTCTCCATGAAAATGGAAACTTTTAACATGGAAATGATAGTACTCTTTCTCACGATTTCAGACATGTAACTTATGGAAACTAACAATCAAAGATCAAAACGAATTTTAAAGACCCTAATTTCAAACCTAATTTTTACAGAAATTTGAATTCTAAAATTCTCTCTATATAATGATCAGAAATGAAATCTATGCACATGGTTGGCTTTAGCACAATAATATCTATATTTTTCTTTCACAAATCATGGCTAATGGATGCCTGTATGAAGAGATAAAAGTTGGAGTTCTTACCTCTTTTAGTTGAGATCGTGAATGGAGTTTGAGTGAAATTTATGAAGGCCTGAAGATCCCTTTAGCTTTCCTGAACCTCCCTGAGTGTGTTTCAATCCTTACCTTGCTTTGAAAGTGTCTGAAACTCTCTATCCAAGTCAACCTGCCAGCTTGAAAAACAAAAATGGCAGATGGAGAAGGAGGTGTTACAGTGGAGGGATGATGTTCTGGAACACTTAGATATGAGGTAGGTAAAGTGTTTGAGTGATTAAAACTTAAAACGCACGAGTGAATTTGTGGATTGCTATGCTTATGCTCAAACTGCAAGTTTTTTACAGGTTTTTGGTGAGAGGGTGTTTTGGAGTGTTTTAGGCCTTTAGCAATCGTGTTCTAAGTTGTAATGTGTTTGTGTATTAGTATAGAGAAGGTTTCTAATCCACTCTACCACATATTTCTGAGTTGTGTCCTTTTTGCACTCTTGCTTGCTTTTGAAGCCAAGTGAGAAGACAAGTCTCTACATGCTTGTACAGGTCTGCTTGGAGTTGGTACAAGCTCTATACAAATTGCTTTAGGTTTTTAGGAGTTATGTGTGCAGAGAAGACAGGTCCAATGCTCAAGAATTGAAAAGTTGCAAAAGTTATGCTTTTCCAAAATGACAATGGCAACTTTGTGCCATTTATGGAATTAAAACTTGGACAAAGACTCTTGTGCTTGGATTAATGCTTTGTCAATTGAGTAAGCATTAAATTATGAAGTGAGAAACAAGTTTGATACCTGTAAAGAAAGAATTAGGCAGCATAGGTTCAGATTTGAATTTTGTTCTTCATGAAATGGCTTGAAATCAAAGTGAGAAATTGTCAACTTCATCTCTTCGATTCTCCCTATTCAAAAATGATCTCAAGGAGTTCTTGGACATTATGGAAAGCTTTCAATGTGATTTATAACTCATCTTTGAAATTTATTTCAAGATTCCTCTTGGAACTAGGTGAAAATTTGCCATGAAGTTTGGTCAAAAACCTGCCTAAATTAGGGCAAAATTTCACTAAGTTGTTTTAGTTAATGAGCATGTATTCATAAAACTATATCTTGAGATCCATGTATATTTAGGGAAAAATGTGTGAAGAAAAGTTGTAGATTTCATGGGGATCTACAACTTTCATGTTGGGAATTTCCTTTGAATCATTTTGTATCATGGTGAAAAAATGGCTTAAAGTTGAGAAAAAATAAGAAATTTTCTATACTTAGAAAAATTTCAAGTTAAGAAAAATTTCAAATTTCAAAATCAAATCTTGAATCTTTGGTTTCTTGATGAAAAAGTTTCACATTTTGACATGTTTTGATGAATTTTGATCCTTGGCACTTGATTTTGACCAAAAAGTCAAAGTTTGACTTTTCAATATACAGTTGACTTTTGATCAGTTGACTGCAAATTTTATCTGTCAATCCAATGGATTTGCAATGTTTTGAACCATGTAATTAGGTCATGATTATTCAATTGAACCCTTGAAATAATGCTTCAAGTCAATTGGTCATTTTCTAGGTCAAAAATCAGAAATTACCCTTTCTCAATCAAAACCCTATTTTTGACCATTTTGCCGTTTTGATGATTTGATCAAATTTCTTGAGGAATTATGGTCCAAAATTGATCAAATGATATATATGAGTCTAAAATATTGATGTGGATAAAAAACTATGAAGTTTGACTGTAAATTGGCCATGGTTGACTTTATCCCAAATACAGCTGATTTTTAGGTCAACTGTCCAATTGACTGATCAAAAATGTGATTCAAGGCTTGAAACTTGCCATGAATAATCTTAGGGGTCCATAATGATGTTTGAAAGTCATATGAAGCATTGATAGTCCAAAAATCCTTGTGCAAACTTAAACCCTAATTTTGGGTCATTAGTGTAAGATGAGATGTCTTAGCTGACCAAACCCTAATCCAGTCTTGAGTCAAAGAGATCTTGTGAGAAAAGTCTTGATAAATGAGAGGGAAAATTTTGGGGTAAAACATATTGCATGGAGTTTTTTTCTCTTCTTTTTCCTAGGACTGCACCTACTGCATAATCGCTTGCATCGCACATTATCTCGAATGGTAGACTCCAATCAGGTGGTTGTATGATAGGTGCAGATATGAGAGCTGCTTTTAACCATTCAAACGCCTTCAGGCAATCATCATCGTAGACGAACTCAGCTTTTTTCATTAAGAGGTTAGTCAGAGGTTTAGAAATTTTCGAGAAATCTTTTACGAAGCGTCGGTAGAAACTGGCATGGCCTAAGAAACTTTGTATTTCTCTTACGGATTTTGGGGGTTGGAGACTTTCTATTACTTATCTTATCTTTGTCCACTTCGATCCCCTTTTCAGAAACTATGTGTCCAAGTAAAATTCCTTGTTTTACCATAAAATGGAATTTCTCCCAGTTCAACTTTAGGTTTACCTGTACACATCTTTCCAGTACTCTTTCCAGGTTTGACATGCATCCTTCAAAACTTTGCCCGCTGTTGTACCCCAAAATTTTCCCTCCCATTCTCTCAACATTTTCTCATCACAAGACCCTTGGAGCTCAAGATCAAGTTAGGGTTTCCTCTGCTCAAGACTTCTCCTTGCACTGTTGACCCAAATTAGGGTTTGTGTTTGCACAAAGATATTTTGACCCAAAATGCCTAAGATGACTTTCATGCTTCATGTTGGACTCCCAAGTTTATCCATACCAAGTTTCAAGCCTTGATCCCAATTTTTGCCCAGTCAATTGGACAGTTGACCTAGAAATCAACTGTATTGGGGGAAAAGTCAACTGTGGCCAATTGACAGTCAAATCTCATGAAAATTGACCCACATCAACATTATGAACTCACATGGACCATTTTATCAAGTTTGGATCACAATTCCACAAGAAATTTGATCAGATCACCAAAAGGGCAAAATGGTCATTTTTAGGGTTTTGACTGCACAAAGGCAATTTTTGACTGTTTGACCTAGCCAATGGCAAACCAAACTCACATATGGACTCAAGGACCCCATGGAATTGTCTTGACATGCTCAACAAGTTCAAAAGATCCCAAATGCACAAGATTGACAGTTGAATTTCCCAGTCAATTGATCAATTTTGACTGTATACTGAAAAGTCAAACTTTGACCTTTTGGTCAAAATCAAGTGTCAAGATTCATTTTTCATCAAAACATGCCAAATCATGAAACTTGTTCATCATGAAATCAAAAATTGCAAATTAGGGTTTGAAATGAAGATTTTTCATAACTTAGAATTTTTCTAAGTTATGAAAAACCCTAATTTTTTCCTAACTTTGCCCCACTTTCTCACCAAGATTCATTTGGATTCAAGAAAAAGTCAAAACATGAAAGTTGTATTCTATTGCAAAATCTACAACTTTGATTCACAAAGTTTTCCCAAAAGAAGCTTTTAGCTCAAGTTATAATTTTTGGAACAAGGGTACCAAACCATTCTTAACTTGGAGAAATTTTGAACCATTTTAGGCAGGATTTTTGCCTAACTTCAAGACCATTTTTCACATACTTCCTATTGGAATTTCAATTTTCATTTCAAAGATGGATTGTATTACACATTCCAAGCTTTTCAAAATGTCCAAGAACTCATCAAACAACCTCATGGTTAGGGAGAATCGAATTTGGCAAGTTGGGAAAAACTCACTCTTGATTTGGCCAATTTACATGTTCATACATTTGTGCCATTTTGAATTCAGCTTGCTTTCCTTGATTACAGGTCCTATATCCCATTTACACTCATAAATTTAATGCTAACTCATTGTGCCAAGGCCTTATTTTGTGTGTTCAAGCATTGTATGCAAAACTAAGCCATAAATAGAAAAAGCAAATTAGCCATTCTTGAAAAGTTGGACTTTATGTCAAATGCAAATCCAAGCAAGTACAGGGAAAATCCTTTTGGCACAAGTTTATGAACAAAACACACTGATCAAGGGGAAGGTTAGCAGCACATTATGGGGGCCTCTATCAGTCTAAAAACTCAAGTGGACATTTGTTGCTAAAAGTTGAAGAAAGCTAGCATAACAACCAGAATTTCACATTCCTGTCAAGACAGGCTTAAGAAAAGATTGCAAACAAATTCCATACATCCTAACTGAGCTAGAACACGAGCCAACCATCTCCATTGCCTTATCAAACACAGAATCACCATAAAACTGCAAGAACAGGGCACAAGCTGCAGTTGGACTTCTATAGCTCTGTCCATTCATGCATCCTTGCTAAAATCACTTCAAACACATCCCACATCATCCCTTGAAACTATTCCAAGCCTCAAACACGACCTGTAACACTCCCAAGCAACATCACCATTTTCATTTTTTTGTTTTGTAGTTGAAGTTCCATAACACGATTCACTTGGTTTCAAAGTAAACTAAAGCTTGGAATAGCATCCCTAGACATCAAGGAAGTTGTACCAATCACCACCTTGCATTGAAAACACCTCCATCACCAGATACGATTCCAACTGAACAGGTAAGTTCATGAACTCGTATCTCTCTATCCAGACATTGTTAGCTTTAGGTTTGTGAAGAAATTATGTCACATTCATAGCCCTGAACATGCCCATGTAATTAGTTTTCATTTATGTTATGCGTGCTATGAGAATTTGATGTCTGAACATGAAACAAAAACTAGATCAAGAATTAGGGATGGAGAAATTCTCTCTCATCTTAGAGAGTTAAGTCAAGTTCTTTATATGTCTGGATTCGTCTCTTAATGCTCTACATTTTTCATGTTGTGAGTTTTGCTTGAAAGTCCAGGAATCTGGAGATAGAAAACGCGTGTTTTGTTCATGTTCAAACAGTCTGGAGGTTGAAGAAGATAGGTTCTGGGCTGGGCCTGGAATGTTTTTTCTTTTTGCACCTTGGTTTTACTTTTAAACCCCCTTGGCCCATTATGCTTATTTTTATGTGTTTTTTGATCTTTTCTTTTTTGTTCTGACTCATTTATTTTTTCTCATAATATTAAAAATATAAAAATTATTTTTTAAACCATTTTTGTATTTATTAGGCATTTATTTTGTTTCTTTTAGATTCGTGCATAAATAAATATACAAATACTATTATTTAGAAATACTAAAAAAATAATGCAAACATGTTCATTTTCTTGATTTTATTTTTTATTACCTCTTGAAAACATTTTACATAAATATACTTTTTTTTTAATAAATATTAAATAGTTTATTTTTGTATATATAATATATATTTAGTAAATAATACAAATACATACATATATAATTAGTATATTTAGGTTAAAAATACAAAATATATACATTTTTATTTTTATTAATATTTAACACTAAAAATACCTTTTTTACAAATATACTTCATTTTTATTTTATTTTTGTACATAACTAATAAATATTGTATATATTAAATAATTAATACCTTTTATTTAATAAGTTAGGGTTTTGCCCTAAATACATAAAAACTCCAAAAAATTAATACTTTTTATTTTGTTTATTTGACATATAAAAAAAACACTTTTTTCATACATATAAAAAAACATTTTTGCATCTTGCATATTTATTCCATTTTTATTTAATTGTTGTATATTAAATAATTTGTATAATTCCCAATTTGATGTAATAGTCTAGGTTTAAATTCCTTGTCAAAATACCCCCATTTGAACATATGTACCCCCCTTCCCATATATTGTGTTGTAATAACTTAGGAACTTTATTTTCGCACTTTAAAGCTTTCTAATTATGCCATGTTAGAATTAGGGTTTGTATGCAAATCAATTAACCAAAATAGTTTGACCTAATTTCAAGATAAACAAGCATGAAAATGGACAACACTAATCACACTTGCACCCCTAGGGTATTCCACTTGTTGCCTTCAATAATGGGCCATATTGCATGTTAGGTCTCTTTGGGCAAAACAAACACAATTCAAATGATCATAGTCACTCGATGACGCTTTCAAAGTTGCCTAAAAAATGATCAAGTCCCTCCAAGAGAAATTGCCCAAAGATACTTGGCACCATTGCAATTATGGTCTAAACGATGACCCGCGTCCGTCCCTTTCACATCCTAACACAAGATTGTCCACCAAATGCAATGGTGGAACAAAATTGTCAAAAGGGTTAAAAACATAGGAGAAATCTTTGAGAAGTTTAGGAGTAGACAAACTCTTAGTTACTTGAATCAAACTTGCAAAACCAAACACTTGCCTATTTTTCAAACCACACATCACTACACTTTCAAAACAACTTTCAAAAAACAATGAAAACCTTTTCAAAAGACATACACCTTTGTATACATCCCAACATGGATCATTACAAAGGTTGCCACCACATTGGCTTCTTTTCAAAACATTTTCAAACCCACACACACAAAGCACCATTTCAAACAATTGAAAATTAAGGCAAGTTGATCTAAGCAAGTAACTAAGAGCCCATGGATAACCATGGATAGAAAGGGTGCTAATATCTTCCCTTTCTATAATCTACTCCCCGAACCCAAGAAAACATCTCAAAGGTTTTTGCTGTGCTTTTTAACCTTTCCTTAGGATAAAATAAAAAGTCGGTGGCGACTCTTGCTCAACCGAAACATTTGCGAATACAAACGCAAAACCTCAAGTCAGTTCTCCCACCGTATCACAGAACTGGCGACTCTGCTGGGGAAAATTTTAAAAGTGGAGTAACCTTAGGGCTTAGATCACCCCCTTGCATGACTAATTGTTTGTCTTGATTGCTTTATATCTTGGCTCTCTTGTTTGGGTTTACAATCCTACACCCGGATTTTGGGAAACATTCATAGATAGCAATACGTTGTGGAAACTGTACGGGGTATACCGACACGGTTGAAGCAATAGCTATATTAGTGCGACATATTTGTGAGTACCGGTAACCCTTGAGTTCAATCAAGGAGAGTACGGGGCCGCTGAGTGATGTCATTAAGCACTAATGACCTAGAACCTTACTTGACCATCTTGGCCTTTTATTAGGGGTAGTGAGATGACCGGTTTTGGTGCAGTCCGAAGTTGGTAGATACTCGATACTACACTCATTGAGGGTTGTTTTCTTGGAATATTTTGGTCGCTAGTTAAGTGGCTAAACCAAAACAATGAACAATGAAAACAATCCAATGATATTGAGCTCCTTAGAACCCGATTACTATTTATAGGACAGGTTTTTAAGCCAACTACACTCAAGAGGGTACTTACCTATGAAACCCCATGCAAGCCTGAAACTAGGGTTTGGTGTGATTTGCTTGTACATATGTTTGTGCATACATCATGAACATCATAAAGCATCATATGCATTTACTAACCACTTCAAGGGTTTAGATCTTCATCTTTGTTCTTGTTTTGTAGGTCATGGAAATTCCTCGCAGAAAAACCATCCAAGTCAACCTTGTGAGAATCCCTCCTCAACTCAAGGAGCTCACATCAAGAATTCCGGAAAGCTCATCCTTCAGTGAAAGACATGGTAGATTGCTCAGCCTAGTCAACACCAACATTGAAGAAGACATGATGAAAGTGTTATTCCAGTTCTTTGACCCTCTTCATCACTGTTTCACTTTCCCCGACTACCAGTTGGTGCCCACTTTGGAGGAGTTTTCTCAACTCCTGAGAATTCCTATCCTTAATCAACTACCTTTCAACGGTACAGAAAAGGAACCAAAGCCGGAAGATGTTGCTCGAGCATTACATCTACAACCTTCTGACATCAAGGGGCATTGGGAAACTGGAAGCGGTGTCAAAGGCTTCTTAGCAAAATTCTTGTTTGAGAAGGCACAAGAATGTTGGAATTCATTGGACCTACAAGCCTTTGAAGAAATTGTGGCACTCCTTATCTATGGGTTGGTCTTGTTCCCAAATCCTGACCAGCTTGTGGAGATCAACACCGTCAAAATCTTCTTGTCCAGAAATCCAATACCAACATTGCTTGGGGACATCCTTCACTCATTTTACACACGAACAATGAGAAAGAGGGGTGTTATCATGTGCTGTACTCCTCTCCTTGCAAGGTGGTTTATTTCGCACCTTCCACAATCTGTCTTGAAGAATGACCAAGGCTCAAGGTGGTCCCAACGGTTGATGACTCTTACTCACTCTGATGTACATTGGTGTTCTCGGTCCAGAGAAAATGTCATCATCGTCGATCGTTGTGGAGAGTTTCCTAATGTTCCTTTACTTGGAATCAGAGGAGGTATCACCTACAACCCTTGCCTAGCTTTGAGGCAATTTGGATATGCACGGAGGGATGGCCCTCACGACATGTTGATTCCTGACCTAGTTTTTGACTTCGACAATGATGCGCAAGGACTTCGCCAAAGATTCATCAGAGCTTGGGGGAGGCCCAACAAGGTTGATAGCAAGACACTGGGGCACAAGAACTCCATCCCTCTTGAGCCTTATCTCAAGTGGGTACGAGCCCGAGCCCAGAGTCTAATGATGCCTTATCCTCATGTTCTCCCTGTGACTAAAGAGCCCGTCAAGGAAGGAGAGGTTCCCTACACCATCCTACATCCTGACATGCCTACATCGTGGGAGGAGATGCAGAAGAGTTGGATCCAGCTCAAGGAGGAAGGGAACACTTTTGAAGCCAGCTTCTACGCCAGCGAGAAGAAGGTTCTAGAGCTCACCCGCCGACTCCATGAGCAAGAGGCCCTCAACACCTACATTGCGCCAAAGAGGATGCGCAACGTCTTTTTACCTTGAGAAGTTGTTTTTGTAATACTTGGCCCATGGGGCATTTATGTACTAACAAATCTTTTCTTATTAATATGACGTGCGTTCTTTTTGTTTGCAACAATTATGAATTTCTAAAATCCTTGAATGCATTGCATAAATAGCATCTCATGCATCATGTGCATAACAGGTACCCTTTTTTCTACAGGTTGCTTAATCTTCTTCGCTGTTTATTTTGAACAGTCATCATGAATCCAGAATCATCCAGTGAGCAAGCTATCAAGGCCCTCCAGGCCCAGAGTGCCCAGTTTCAAGAGATGGTCATGAGCCTGGCTCAAGGTCAGCAAGAGTTGAAGGCTTTGCTCTTAAAGAAGAAGAAGAAGAAGAAGAAGAAGAAGAGGACTGTGTTATTCAATACTGGATGCAGGTTTGGGAACACACTCCATAATGAGGCTGATCCCACTACTTCTTCTGCAGAGAAAGACAGTCCCCAAGGGGGAGGGGCTCCTAGTTCTGCAGTCTCTGACAACGAGACAGATTACAACGACGAACAATACCCTCCTGCTGCCGATAGATACAAGCAATTAGAAGACCGCTTGAGTGCCATGGAGATTCAAAATGTGTCGGGGCTGGATTTCGGAGATTTAGGGTTGTCTTCTGGGGTGGTAATCCCACACAAGTTCAACGCGCCTGCCTTTGCCAAATACGATGGGGCTTCCTGTCCAAAGCTGCATCTCAGATCGTATGTAAGGAAGATCCAACCTTACACGGAAGACAAAAATCTTTGGATCCACTTCTTCCAAGATAGCCTTTCGGGGTCACAGCTTGAGTGGTTCTATCAGCTAGATGGAACCAGTATCCGACATTGGGAAGATTTGGCTACCGCATTTTATAGACAATATCAATACAATTCTGACCTCGCTCCTACGCGTACCCAACTTCAGGGTATGTCTCTAGGAACGGGCGAAGGGTTCAAAGAATATGCACAAAAATGGAGAGATTTGGCTGGCAGAGTGCAGCCTCCTTTGACTGATCGTGAGCTGGTTGACATGTTTCTAGGAACCTTGTCTGATCCATTCTTCAATCATCTGGTTGGTAATTCCTCCGCTGGGTTTACGGATTTGATCCTGACGGGTGAAAGGATAGAAGCTGGCATCAGGTCAGGAAAGATACAGAAAGCTTCCTCCGCAAGTACTGAGAAGAGGCCTTTCAAGAAGGAAGCTAGTGCCGTTTATGGTCCTAGAAGACAAGTCAAGCCAGAAAGCCGCCAAGCTGCCAATGCCTTGGTAATTTCAAAACCTGTTGCTTCTCCTCAGCAGTACAATCAACAAAGGGGTGAGAGGCCCAAGAGGCAATACACTCGGCTGAGTATGACCTTGTCACAAATCTTACCACAACTGTTATCAACCAACTTGGTGACCATCAAAGAGGCTCCGAAGGTCGTGAATACTGCATCTCCTAAGTATAACCCAAATGCCCGTTGTGCTTATCATTCTGATAGCCCCGGGCATGCTACTGATGATTGCTGGGCCCTGAGAAATAAGGTTCAAGACCTTATCGATGCGAAGGAAATTCAGTTTGAGGCGCCTGAGAGGCCAAATGTTGTAACTGCTCCTATGCCCCAGCATAGAGTAAATGCCATTGAGGAAGATTTGTATGCTATTTCGGTGAATGATGTTGCTACCCCTCTATTGACTGTTAAGAGGAACCTACTGCTAGCCGGTTTATTTCCGGGTTGCAGCAAGGGTTGCCTCATGTGTGCTGTTATCCCTACCGGTTGTCCGCTGCTGAAATCAGGCATCCAAAGCCTGATGGATAGCAAAGAAATTTTGTTCAAGAAAACTGCTGTTCCGTTTGTTTCCGCTGAAGAAGTATCTGTCGTCACAATTTTCAACAATCCTACCAAGGCTCCCCCGAGGAAGCCAATCCAAATTATGTCTGTTGCACCCATTACCATTACTGTTCCGGGGCCCCTCCCCTATGAATCTGACAAGGCTGTCCCATGGCACTTGGGGCAGACGTGTATGTGCTTGGAGTAAAGAAAGAGTTCAACACCGGTACCAGTACCAGTAACATCACTGGTCCCGCCAAGATTACTCGCAGTGGCAGGCTTTTCTCGCCTGACATTGCACCACCAGTTATCCGAAAACCTCTTATCACCACACCCGCAAGTGTGCATGTTTCAAATCAAGTTCCTGTGTCTACTACTGCCGCCGAGTCCTCTAATGCTCGGGGCAAAGAAGCTGCTACCGATTTTCCTGCCCGGACAGAGGCACCAAAAAAGACCGTTGTCGAAGCCTCCCAGCAAGAGATGGAGGAAATCCTCAAAATCATTAAAAAGAGTGACTTCAATGTCGTTGAACAGCTGGGGCATAACCCCTCCAAAATCTCTATGCTATCATTGCTACTGTGCTCAGAGGCCCACGCCAAGGCCCTGATTTTATTTCTGAAAACGGCCCATGTGCCGCAAGAGACATCTGCAGATCAATTCACTGACTGTGTGGCTAATTTAACCGCTGAAAATGGTTTGGGTTTCTCGGATGCCGACCTGACCGCCAAAGGAAAAAACCACAATGATGCCCTGCATGTCTCTATAGAATGCAGGGGCACTACTCTCGCACACGTGTTGGTGGACACCGGTTCTTCCCTGAATGTATTGCCCAAGAAGGCCTTAGATCGGTTGGATTGTGAGGGCCTGGAATTGAAACCTAGTAACATCATTGTTAGAGCCTTCGACGGTTCTAAGAGGATGGTGCATGGTGAGGTAGACATTCATATTCGTGTGGGTTCCCAAGTCTTCGACTCAACGTTCTATGTGATGGATATTCGTCCATCTTATTCCTGTTTGCTGGGACGACCCTGGATTCACAAGGCTGGGGCGGTAACATCCACTCTACACCAGAAGCTCAAATACCCTGTCAAAGGGAAGATTGTTATTGTGCAGGGAGAGGAGGAATACATGGTTAGTCACTTGAATTCATTCCGGTATATCGAGATGGACGGGGAGTTTATTGAAACCCCCTTTCAACATTTTGAAGAAGTACCTCCAACGTTGGCGTCAGCTGAGGCAGTGGTTGAAGAAGACTTTCCTTTAAAGATGGCTTCCCTGAAGGATGCCCGGGCTGTGATCGAGAAAGGCAAATGTGCAAACTGGGGTCAGCTTCCTGACTTCACTCAAAAGAATGACAAGTTTGGGCTGGGCTTCACTACAGAGGCTCAGAGGGCTGTTCGCAAAGAAAGGATCAGAAAGGCTCCGGTGTTCATAACCAACCCAAGGGTGAATGCTATCGAGGAGGACGTAGAGGAAGCAGAATTTGACAGTTGGATCTATCCAACAACCAGCAACGGACCAAGCAACTGGACGGCAAAGGATTTTACACTTATTACATTTGTCACGCAGTAATTAACTCTTTTGTGTTCAATTTGTAACAAACAAAATGTTGAAACTTTTATTGGCTCGGTGTCTTACCCGGGGCACCGTGGCTCCATTTGTGAGGGCTTTTTGTATGACATTTCCATATATCATTAATCAAAACATTGGACGTTTGTTGCATTTCAAATCTTGTGCTCTTTTTCTTTCTGTGTTATATATATTGCAAAACAGCTATATTTACACACACTCACTTATACAGGTTTCAATCCACTCTGGATCTCACTGGTAACAGCTCTGCTACTTCTAGCTATGACTTCGAAAATCCGATCAACTTGGCCGAAGACGAAGGTGAAGATGATTGCGAAGTTCCTGGTGAACTCGCAAGACTGCTACTCCAGGAAGAGAGGGCCATTCAGCCGCATGAAGAGCCGGTGGAAACAGTGAACCTGGGTACTGAGACAGATAGAAAAGAAGTCAAGATTGGTGCCAATCTAGAGCTCAGCGTGAAGCAACGATTGATCCAGATGCTGCATGATTACATGGAAATCTTTGCTTGGTCTTACGAAGACATGCCTGGTTTGGATGCCGACATTGTAGTTCATCACCTGCCTACCAAGGAAGACTGCCCTCCGGTAAAGCAAAAGGTCTGCCGTATGCGTCCAGAGATGTCCGAAAAGATCAAAGCTGAGGTTATGAAGCAATTCGATGCCGGGTTTCTAGCAGTGACTTCTTACCCTCAGTGGGTTGCCAACGTGGTTCCAGTGCCAAAGAAAGATGGTAAAGTCAGAATGTGTGTTGACTACAGGGATTTGAACAGGGCCAGCCCTAAAGATGATTTCCCTCTACCTCACATCGACGTTCTTGTCGACAATACTGCTCAACACAAGGTGTTCTCCTTCATGGATGGTTTTTCAGGGTATAATCAGATCAAGATGGCTCCTGAAGATATGGAAAAGACTACCTTTGTTACTCAGTGGGGCACCTTCTGCTACAAGGTCATGCCATTCGGGTTGAAAAATGCTGGGGCAACCTACCAAAGGGCCATGGTTGCTTTATTTCATGATATGATCCATCATGAGATAGAAGTATACGTCGACAATATTATTGCAAGGTCCCAAACTGAGGAGGAACACCTTGACCATCTGCGGAAGCTGTTCAACCGACTGAAATTGTACAAGCTGAGGTTGAACCCAAACAAATGCACCTTTGGGGTGAGGTCTGGAAAATTGCTAGGTTTCATCGTAAGCGACAAAGGTATTCAGGTGGACCCTGCCAAGGTTAAAGCCATTCAAGAGATGCCAGCTCCCAAGACAGAGAAAGAAGTCAGAGGCTTTCTGGGACGACTGAATTATATTGCCCGATTCATCTCACATCTAACTGCTACCTGTGAGTCAATCTTCAAATTGCTGAAGAAAGATCAAGTAGTACGTTGGAACGATGAATGTCAGGCTGCTTTCGAAAAGATAAAGGAATATCTCCAAGAGCCACCCATTCTTATGCCACCAGTAGAAGGGAGACCTTTGATACTATACTTGACCGTACTTGACAATTCAATGGGGTGTGTGCTGGGGCAGCATGACGAGTCTGGCCGAAAAGAGCACGCTATTTATTACCTGAGCAAAAAGTTTACCGACTGTGAGTCTCGGTACTCACTGCTCGAGAAAACTTGCTGCGCTCTGGTATGGGCTGCTCGCCGGCTGAGACAGTATATGTTGACTCACACTACTCTGTTGATTTCAAAAATGGATCCCATCAAGTACATATTCGAAAAGCCTGCTCTGTCTGGAAGAATAGCAAGATGGAAAATGATCTTGACAGAATATGACATCCAGTACACAACTCAAAAAGCAATCAAGGGAAGTGTATTGGCAGACCATTTGGCACACCAACCTGTGGACGATTACCAATCATTGAACTTTGAATTTCCAGACAAATACATCATGGTAGTAACCGATTGTGAAGTACCTGGACCGGATGAGGGACCTGAGGAAGGATCCCGATGGTCTATTCACTTTGACGGAGCCTCCAACGCTTTGGGTAATGGTATCGGAGCTGTGATCATATCCCCCAAAGGTACTCATACTCCACTCACCGCCCGATTGTGTTTCAACTGCACCAACAACATGGCAGAATATGAGGCATGTATCATGGGTCTTCAAGCTGCAATCGACTTAAGGATCAAGTTTCTGAGTGTCTTCGGAGATTCCTCTCTTGTGATCAATCAGATCAAAGGCGAGTGGGATACGAAACACCCAAATCTTATTCCTTACAAGGAGTATGTGTTGACTTTGCTTCCCCACTTTGAAGAGATAACTTTTGAGCATTTCCCTAGAGAGGAGAATCAGTTAGCGGACGCACTAGCTACGATGTCTTCAATGTTCAAAGTCAAATGGGACAACGAGGCTCCCCAGATCCTTATCTAGAAGTTGGACGAACCTGCATACTATTGAGATCTTGAGGCCAAAGAGGTAACCGAAAAACCCTGGTATCATGAGGTGAAGAGATACTTGGAAACCCAGGAATACCCTGAAGGTGCGTCTGTCAATGACAAGAAGTTCATGAGAAGGTTTGCGGCAAAATTCTTCCTCAGCAACGGCATTCTCTACAAACGAAATCATGATTCAACTTTACTGCGTTGTGTGGATAAAACTGAAGCAGAGAAGATCATGGTGGAACTGCATGAAGGTACATTCGGAACACATTCCAGTGGACACACCATGGCAAAGAAAATCCTTCGGGCAGGATATTTCTGGTCCACAATGGAAGCCGACTGTTACCAACATTCTCGAACTTGTCATAAATGCCAAATCTATGTTGATAAAGTGCATATCCCTCCGGTTCCTCTGAACGTCTTGACGGCACCTTGGCCTTTTGCAATGTGGGGCATTGATATGATCGGCAAGATCCGACCAACGGCATCCAACGGGCATCGCTTCATCTTGGTGGCAATTGATTACTTCACGAAGTGGGTAGAAGCAGCTTCCTACGCCACTGTAACCAAGAGCGTCGTGGCGCGTTTCATTCGGCATAACCTGATCTGGCGATACGGTGTACCTGAGAGGATCATTACGGACAATGGTACCAATCTTAACAACAAGATGATCACTGAGCTCTGCGAGCAATTCAAGATACAGCACCACAACTCTTCTCCTTACCGGCCGAAGATGAATGGGGCTGTAGAAGCAGCTAATAAGAACATCAAAAAGATTGTGCAGAAGATGACAGTGACCTATAAAGATTGGCACGAAATGTTACCATTTGCTCTTCATGGGTACCGTACCTCAGCAAGGACGTCAACCGGGGCAACACCTTTTTCCTTGGTCTATGGCATGGAGGCAGTCTTGCCAATTGAAGTCCAGATACCCTCTCTCCGGATAATGAAGGATGCAGACTTGAGTGAAGATGACTGGATCCAGACTCGACTTGATCAATTAAACCTAATTGACGAAAGGAGACTCACTGCTATCTGTCATGGTCAGACGTATCAAAAGCGGATGATCAGGGCATTTAACAAGAAAGTCAGACCGCAAGAGTATCAAGTTGGGGACCTGGTAATCAAGTGCATCATCCTTCCTCAAAGTGATCCCAGGGGCAAATGGACCCCTACATACGAAGGGCCATTTGTGGTTAAATATGTGTTCTCAGGAGGAGCCATGATTCTAACAACCATGGATGGCGACGACCTTCCTCACCCCGCCAATGCAGACATAGTAAAAAGATACTACGCATGAATCAAAGACCCGCTAGGTTGACATACCTAGGCAAAAATAAGGGCTTCCCGGCGAACCAAAAGGGTTCGGGCAAAAATAAGGGATGAAATAAAAAAAATCTATACACCCGGCAAGTCGAAAACCTGAAAAGGCGGCTTGGGCAAAAATGGGTATCCCGGTGGACTGAAAACCCGAAAGGGAGGTCCAGGCAAAAGTTAGGGATAAAGCGTAACACTATGTCTCATTGGATCACCTTGCATCCAGAATTCGGCATCAACTATCTGGCTCAGACTTCGGCATCGATCAATCAGCTTCATCTTCAACTAAGCAGCAAAGTGATGAGACGCTTGAAGACATAAAGGCAATAGCAGAGTTGGAACCCAGTGGGAATATTATGCACATAGTTGTTTTGTTTCCTTTTCAAAATTGTATAAACTTTATGTTATTCGGCGGCGTTCTCTTACTAGGACGTCGGCCTCTTGTACAAAAAACGCCTATTTTCAGGCAAATTTCAAAATCAATACAAGTTCACTTTTCCAAACAAATTGCCAATTGTTTTTCCTTTTTCTATTTTGTCTTGCGAAGAACGTCCAATGTTCATTTTTGATATATGCATTTGACATTAAATTGCTAATTCATAAATACTTGCATATGAAACAAAAGACTAATTACAGGTGACATTAGAAGTAGGGGCAATGTAGAATTGTCCAGGCAGTCTAGTTGCTTTGTCCGCCAGGGTACCAAGGTAGATTCAACTGAAGAATGCGACCAAGTCACCTCAACTCCCCATAAGGTAGGACATGATTCAGCAATACTCTCCCCAGGAAATTTGGAATCCATATCCCCAGCAGGTCTTGAAGCTTATCCCCAGTAGATTCTGGAAGCTTGTCCCCTGTAAAGTACGGACGTCCCTCCCTGTTTTCATTCAAGAGTTATTCCTCACAAGGGCTTATAACTGGGTTATCCTCACCTAATTACCACGGAAGATCGTCCTCGGCGAAGTTCTTTCAATCCCCAGCGGAGTTCATCAAGGTTCCCCAACATAACTTATCAACACAACCCCCAGCGGAGTTTATCATTGTTATCCCCAGCGGAGTCCATCATTAAAATCCTCAGCGAAGCTCTCATCAGAACCTCAGCGAAATATCTCTTCCCACAGAGTAATTCCCCTCAGAGTAATCTCTCCAACAAGTTTATTACCCAACGGAGTCATCTTCTCTTACCAGTGTATTCTTGCAATCCTCATCCCCAGCGGAAGCAAAAAGCTCTACTCTTCAACGTCGGCCCAGGATTTAATTCCCCAGCCAATCGTCAAGGATTTATTTTCCTAGACGAAAACACATTCATAAACATTTCATATTTCATACATCTTGCTTACATACATGATAAAGTGCATACAACACTATCTCATTTTGAACATCGTGACATCATGTATTTCATACATCATGACATTGCACACAACTGATGTTTTGCCTTTTCAGGGAAAAAGACAACCCAAAAGACAACTACCTTCAACTGTCACAATTCCATATTCGATTCCTGTATCTAGCCAGGGCACATCTGAAGAGTTTGAAGATTCGATTCCTGTATCCAGCCAGGGCATATCTGTTGACGACTATTTCCAGATTCGATTCCTGTATCCAGCCAGGGCACATATGAAGAGTTTGAAGATTCGATTCCTGTATCCAGCCAGGGCATATCTGTTGACGACTATTTCCAGATTCGATTCCTGTATCCAGCCAGGGCATATCTGTTGACGACTAATTCCAGATTCGATTCCTGTATCTATCTAGGGCACATCTGAAGAGTTTGAAGATTCGATTCCTGTATCCAGCCAGGGCATATCTGTTGACAACTATTGCCAGATTTGATTCCTGTATCCAGCCAGGGCATATCTGCGAGCAACCGATTGTAGACTCAACACCTGTATCTAGCCAGGGCATGTCTGCATGAAGAGATTGAAGATCAACACCTGTAACAATCCAGGAAAACATCTGTCTTTCTCAAAATACGCAAGTTCTCGCTAAGGAATCTCTTATGCGATCAACACTTTCAAATGGCATCTATAAGCCCATTCCCGACAAGGTTCTGTCACGTCTCCGGATGGCATCTATAAGCCCATCTCCCTATCCACCATCTCTCCAAATGGCATCTATAATCCCATTCCCGACATCACATTTGCTGATAATCCAACATGCGAGTGCAAATTTCCGGGCACTCTAGTGTCCAATCTCCTTTTACCCTCGAGTCACGAAAGGCAAACTTGCCAATCTAACTCTTCAGGTTCAAGAAGATTGAAAAGGGGCAACTGTTGTACCCCAAAATTTTCCCTCCCATTCTCTCAACATTTTCTCATCACAAGACCCTTGGAGCTCAAGATCAAGTTAGGGTTTCCTCTGCTCAAGACTTCTCCTTGCACTGTTGACCCAAATTAGGGTTTGTGTTTGCACAAAGATATTTTGACCCAAAATGCCTAAGATGATTTTCATGCTTCATGTTGGACTCCCAAGTTTATCCATACCAAGTTTCAAGCCTTGATCCCAATTTTTGCCCAGTCAATTGGACAGTTGACCTAGAAATCAGCTGTATTGGGGAAAAAGTCAATTGTGGCCAATTGACAGTCAAATCTCATGAAAATTGACCCACATCAACATTATGAACTCACATGGACCATTTGATCAAGTTTGGATCACAATTCCACAAGAAATTTGATCAGATCACCAAAAGGGCAAAATGGTCATTTTTAGGGTTTTAACTGCACAAAGGCAATTTTTGACTGTTTGACCTAGCCAATGGCAAACCAAACTCACATATGGACTCAAGGACCCCATGGAATTGTCTTGACATGCTCAACAAGTTCAAAAGATCCCAAATGCACAAGATTGACAGTTGAATTTCCCAATCAATTGATCAATTTTGACTGTATACTGAAAAGTCAAACTTTTACCTTTTGATCAAAATCAAGTGTCAAGATTCATTTTTCATCAAAACATGCCAAATCATGAAACTTGTTCATCAAGAAATCAAAAATTGCAAATTAGGGTTTGAAATGAAGATTTTTCATAACTTAGAATTTTTCTAAGTTATGAAAAACCCTAATTTTTTCCTAAGTTTGCCCCACTTTCTAACCAAGATTCATTTGGATTCAAGCAAAAGTCAAAACATGAAAGTTGTAGTCCATTGCAAAATCTACAACTTTGATTCACAAATTTTTCCCAAAAGAAGCTTTTAGCTCAAGTTACAATTTTTGGAACAAGGGTACCAAACCATTCTTAACTTAGAGAAATTTTGAACCATTTTAGGCAGGATTTTTGCCTAACTTCAAGACCATTTTTCACATACTTCCTCTTGGAATTTCAATTTTCATTTCAAATATGGATTGTATTACACATTCCAAGCTTTTCAAAATGTCCAAGAACTCATCAAACAACCTCATGGTTAGGGAGAATCGAATTTGGCAAGTTGGGAAAAACTCACTCTTGATTTGGCCAATTTACATGTTCATACATTTGTGCCATTTTGAATTCAGCTTGCTTTCCTTGATTACAGGTCCTATATCCCATTTACACTCATAAATTTAATGCTAACTCATTGTGCCAAGGCCTTATTTTGTGTGTTCAAGCATTGTATGCAAAACTAAGCCATAAATAGAAAAAGCAAATTAGCCATTCTTGAAAAGTTGGACTTTATGTCAAATGCAAATCCAAGCAAGTACAGGGAAAATCCTTTTGGCACAAGTTTATGAAAAAAACACACTGATCAAGGGGAAGGTTAGCAGCACATTAGGGGGGCCTCTATCAGTCTAAAAACTCAAGTGGACATTTGTTGCTAAAAGTTGAAGAAAGCTAGCATAACAACCAGAATTTCACATTCCTGTCAAGACAAGCTTAAGAAAAGATTGCAAAAAAATTCCATACATCCTAACTGAGCTAGAACACGAGCCAACCATCTCCATTGCCTTCTCAAACACAGAATCACCATAAAACTGCAAGAGCAGGGCACAAGCTGCAGTTGGACTTCTATAGCTCAGTCCATTCATGCATCCTTGCTAAAATCACTTCAAACACATCCCACATCATCCCTTGAAACTATTCCAAGCCTCAATCACGACCTGTAACACTCCCAAGCAACATCACCATTTTCATTTATTTTTTTTGCAGTTAAAGTTCCATAACACGATTCACTTGGTTTCAAAGCAAACTAAAGCTTGGAATAGCATCCCTGGACATCAAGGAAGCTGTACCAATCATCACCTTACATTGAAAACACCTCCATCACCAGATACGATTCCAACTGAACAGGTAAGTTCATGAACCTGTATCTCTCTATCCAGGCATTGTTAGCTTTAGGTTTGTGAAGAAATTATGTCACATTCATAGCCCTGAACATGCCCATGTAATTAGTTTTCATTTATGTTATGCGTGCTATGAGAATTTGATGTCTGAACATGGAACAAAAACTAGGTCAAGAATTAGGGATGGAGAAATTCTCTCTCATCTTAGAGAGTTAAGTCAAGTTCTTTATATGTCTGGATTCGTCTCTTAATGCTCTACATTTTTCATGTTGTGAGTTTTGCTTGAAAGTCCAGGAATCTGGAGATAGAAAACGCGCGTTTTGTTCATGTTCAAACAGTCTGGAGGTTGAAGAAGATAGGTTCTGGGCTGGGCCTGGAATGTTTTTTCTTTTTGCACCTTGGTTTTACTTTTAAACCCCCTT
This sequence comes from Vicia faba, assembly GCA_948472305.1. NCBI lineage: Eukaryota > Viridiplantae > Streptophyta > Magnoliopsida > Fabales > Fabaceae > Vicia > Vicia faba. Next base: position 1,208,453,328 of record OX451738.1, on the reverse strand, counting down.
GGCCCATTATGCTTATTTTTATGTTTTTTTGATCTTTTCTTTTTTGTTCTGACTCATTTATTTTTTCTCATAATATTAAAAATATAAAAATTATTTTTTAAACCATTTTTTTATTTATTAGGCATTTATTTTGTTTCTTTTAGATTTGTGCATAAATAAATATACAAATACTATTATTTAGAAATACTAAAAAAATAATGCAAACATGTTCATTTTCTTGATTTTATTTTTTATTACCTCTTGAAAACATTTTACATAAATATACTTTTTTTTTAATAAATATTAAATAGTTTATTTTTGTATATATAATATATATTTAGTAAATAATACAAATACATACATATATAATTAGTATATTTAGGTTAAAAATACAAAATATATACATTTTTATTTTTATTAATATTTAACACTAAAAATACCTTTTTTACAAATATACTTCATTTTTATTTTATTTTTGTACATAACTAATAAATATTGTATATATTAAATAATTAATACCTTTTATTTAATAAGTTAGGGTTTTGCCCTAAATACATAAAAACTCCAAAAAATTAATACTTTTTATTTTGTTTATTTGACATATAAAAAAAAACACTTTTTTCATACATATAAAAAAACATTTTTGCATCTTGCATATTTATTCCATTTTTATTTAATTGTTGTATATTAAATAATTTGTATAATTCCCAATTTGATGTAATAGTCTAGGTTTAAATTCCTTGTCAAAATACCCCCATTTGAACATCTGTACCCCCCTTCCCATATATTGTGTTGTAATAACTTAGGAACTTTATTTTCGCACTTTAAAGCTTTCTAATTATGCCATGTTAGAATTAGGGTTTGTATGCAAATCAATTAACCAAAATAGTTTGACCTAATTTCAAGATAAACAAGCATGAAAATGGACAACACTAATCATACTTGCACCCCTAGGGTATTCCACTTGTTGCCTTCAATAATGGGCCATATTGCATGTTAGGTCTCTTTGGGCAAAACAAACACAATTCAAATGATCATAGTCCCTCGATGACGCTTTCAAAGTTGCCTAAAAAATGATCAAGTCCCTCCAAGAGAAATTGCCCAAAGATACTTGGCACCATTGCAATTATGGTCTAAACGATGACCCGCGTTCGTCCCTTTCACATCCTAACACAAGATTGTCCACCAAATGCAATGGTGGAATAAAATTGTCAAAAGGGTTAAAAACATAGGAGAAATCTTTGAGAAGTTTAGGAGTAGACAAACTCTTAGTTACTTGAATCAAACTTGCAAAACCAAACACTTGCCTATTTTTCAAACCACACATCACTACACTTTCAAAACAACTTTCAAAAAACAATGAAAACCTTTTCAAAAGACATACACCTTTGTATACATCTCAACATGGATCATTACAAAGGTTGCCACCACATTGGCTTCTTTTCAAAACATTTTCAAACCCACACACACAAAGCACCATTTCAAACAATTGAAAATTAAGGCAAGTTGATCTAAGCAAGTAACTAAGAGCCCATGGATAACCATGGATAGAAAGGGTGCTAATACCTTCCCTTTCTATAATCTACTCCCCGAACCCAAGAAAACATCTCAAAGGTTTTTGCTGTGCTTTTTAACCTTTCCTTAGGATAAAATAAAAAGTCGGTGGCGACTCTTGCTCAACCGAAACATTTGCGAATACAAACGCAAAACCTCAAGTCAGTTCTCCCACCGTATCACACCCGCATACAGAGAAGTCATCCATAACACTTTCGTGATATCTTCTATAAAATCGAAAAAGATAGACATCATACATCTTTGGAATGTTGCAGGTGCATTACATAGTCTGAACGACATTCATCGATAAGCAAACGTACCATAAGGATAGGTGAACATTGTCTTTTCTTGGTCATCAGGGTGGATAGGACTTTGAAAGAATCCTAATAACCGTCTAAATAATAGTAGTAAGAATGCTTAGCCAATCGTCAAGCATTTGGTCAATAAAAGGTAGAGGGAAATGGTCTTTTCGAGTTGCTTTATTTAGTTTTCTGTAGTCAATGCACATTCTGGCTCCACTCCCGACTCTTTCTACTATTTTTTCTCCCGCTTTGTTTGTCGTGACTGTGATTCCTCCTTTCTTGGGTACACAGTGGACTGGACTAACCCATTGGCTATCTGATATTGGATAAATGATACCTGCATTTAGAAGTTTAGTTACTTCATCCTTGACTATAGTGCTCAAGATCTGGTTAATTCTTCTCTGATGTTCTCTAGAAGATTTACAGTGTTCTTCCAGCATAATGCGATGTATGCATATGGAAGGACTTATTCCTTTAAGGCCAGCAATATTATATCCTAAAGGAGAGGGATATTTTCTTAAGACCTGCAATAGTTTTTCCGTCTCAGTTTTTCCTAAGTCTGCGTTAACTATCACGGGTCTTTTAAGTTCAGAATCTAGGAATTCGTATCTTAGGGTTTTAGGTAAAACTTTAAATTCCAAGCTGGATTTCTTCAGACAAGGCATATGATTTGGTGTCAGTGCAAGGTATTCTCTTAAACCGTCATATCGATATTCAGGACACCAATCATCATCTTCAAAAATTAGGGGCATCCGAATCTTCATATTTTCAGAATGAGTTTCTTCTTTTGACTCCATCTCTTTGACACATTCTTCTATTACATCTAACAGATAGCATGTATCATCTATAGCTGGGGCCTGTAGGAACAGTGTCAGGATAAACTCAACTTTCTCTTCTCTAACTTCAAAAGTTAGCTTTTCTCTTTTAACATCTATAATAGCTCCAGCAGGGGCTAAAAAGGTCTTCCCAATATTATTAGGGTTACGCTGTCTTCTTTAATGTCCATAATGATGAAATCTTTAGGGACGTAGAATTGACCTATGCGTACCAGAATGTTTTCTAGAATTCCCATGGGGTATTTGACAGAGCGATTCGCTAGTTGTACTGACATCTTGGTTGGTCTTAATTCTCCCATGTCAAGCTTTTTGGATATGGACAGGTGCACAACGATTATACTAGCGCCTAAGTCGCATAGAGCTTTGTCTATGACATACTTACCTATATTACAGGGTATGGAGAAAATTTTGGGATCCTTCAGCTTCTGGGGCATTTTGTTTTGAATGATTGTACTACACTTAGAAGTGAGTGTAATTCTCTCGTTATCCTCTATCTTTTTCTTTTTTGACAAGATTTCTTTGATAAACTTAGCATACAAGGGCATTTGAGTGATAACTTCTGTGAATGGTATCGTGATGTTTAATTGTTTCAGAAGTTCAACAAATTTCTTAAATTGCCCCACACTTCTAGATTGAGCAAGTCTTTGAGGATACAAGATTGGTGGTTTGTAAGGCGGCGGTGGCATATAAGGTTTTTCCTTTTCTTCTGTCCCTCCATCACCTACCTTCTCCTTCTCTTTTGGTTTGCTTTCCTCATCGGTTCTTTTTCTAGAACTTTGGGACATGGCTGGGTTTTCAGCTCTAGGATCAATTGGTCCATCGTATTCAGTTACACTTTGCAATATAATAGCATGAGCATGTCCTTTTGGATTCGGTTGAGGTTGACCTGGAAATGTACCAGCAGGTGCAGTAGTAGGTGCTTGTTGTTGGGCCACTTGCGAAATCTGGGTTTCAAGCATTTTGTTATGGGTGGCTAAAGCATCTACTTTGGTCACTAACTGTTTGATTTGCTCACTAGTCTGAATATTTTGGTTTAGAAATTCCTTGTTAGTTTGAGCTTGGGTTGCTATAAAATTTTCCATTAGAATTTCGAGGTTAGACTTCCTAGGCATATTAGTAGCATTTGCAGGTGCTTTTTGATATCCTGGTGGTACAACATGTGTTTGGCCAAGCGCATACAATCTGGGTTTATCACAACTCAACAATCAATGTCATCCTTAAGAGGAATCAATCATTCAAGGTAAACAAAAGAAAAAGTAATATGTGAGCAATAAGACAATACAAGTCAAAAGCATACACCAAGTTCATCATTAATCATGGCTCACAAACATCAAGAATCATGCACAAGAATAGGTTAAACAACAAACAATCAAACCCTAATACATAAACTAAATGAATCATCATCATCATGCTAACCAAAGGATCAAATGAAAAAAAGAAATGAGGTACTAAGACCAACCAAGTCAGAAGCAAAGGAATGCTATTCTAATCATACAAAACTCTAAAACATCAAGATGCAATCACACAAGTCATGTTCAAAACTTAGATCATAAGGTAAACAAACATCACTTTAAATCACCTCAAATAAACATCAAACATCAGCCAATATCTTAACAACTAAGCATGCATTTGGGACTCTCAAAAAGAAATCAAACATGCATCCATTTAACATAATAAGTCATCAAATAGTCATTCAAACCTTAAGCATTTATGTGCCAAAAGTGCCCAAAAGAAAGACTAAAGAACCAACTCAAAATACATCAAACACAAGGCTCGACCAAAAGGATCAACACCTAAAACACCTTTCAAAAGTAATTCTAACTGAAATAGAAAAATAAAAGGAAAATAAAAATAAAAATCATGAAAAATATCTCAAGACGTTAAAATCTTATAAAACTATTTTTATATTTTTTTATAAAAAGGTAAGATTAAAAATAAAATTGAATTTGAAAGAGAAAGAGAAATAAAAATAAACAATTAAAAGGGATAGGGGTGTATCAGCAAAAGCACGAAGTAACTGGAAATAGGTGTAGCGGTAAAAATGTTGAGACTAAGCCATTGGATTGATTTGACTCACACAAATCAAATTAAAAATAACCACTGTGCTTTATTGTTTCCAAAGGAATGGGAAAAGAGCGAATAACCAAAAGAGAGGGAGAGAATTTAAGTTCGGGGGTTGGTTATGCAAGGGGAAGGTATTAGCATCTTAAACATCTACAGTACTCTGTAGGAACCTCTTTGTAAATTTTGTGTATTTTGACTATAAATTTTGTATAAAAATAGAGGGTGGAGATGAAAAAAGAAGTATATTTTTTATGATTTTTTCACCCCCGCGGTTGCGAACTTTTAGTGCCTACGTACCACCTTTCGTAGTTAACCTTTAAAAAAATTTAAAACACGTATGTGTTGGTTAATTTTATGAGAAAGGAGAATTTGTGTCTCTCAAAGTGGAGGATATAGCTTGGATTTTAAAATCAATAAAGCCTAACTCAACACCCAAGTGGAAAATATCCCACTTCACTACATATTGTAGAAGTATAGTAGCTCGCACCACTACAAAGATTGACAAGAGTTTAATCTTTTGAGAAAATTTTAAGGTAAAAAGCCAAAGTGACAAAGATAGTTTGAATGAGATTGATTGACTTTTAGTCTTCTCACAAAAAAAATGTCAAAGTATTATTAAGTTGGTTAAAGTTTAATTAAGAAAATATTTCAAAAATGCATGGACATAAGTCCAAGTTTATTGTGAAAGTGGTTCTAGTTTAGAAACATTAAGATTTTTCAAAAAGAGGAAGAAGATTTTTGAAATTAAATAAGATGGGAGGAGATGAAGGGACTACCCTAAAGTATAAGGTAAAAGTTAGGGAAAAGAACCGTCTAACCAACAAGAAGCCAGCATTTGACATAATGAGTCAATATAGAATTCACATCCTTTGGATTTGAAACCAAACAAGAAAAGATAATAAACCTCTTAAGAAAACCAAGCTTCAATTGCATTAAGTCTTCACAAAAATTGGGAAGAGTAACGGTTGTATACAGATAAATTTCCGATCATAGACAAAGCATGTAGTCACAATAACCTGCACACAAAATAAACAAATAACCCAATGTCTTGGGGTAAACCCCAAGAGCTCCAAACAAAATAATAGTTGAGGTCACAAGGTCCCAAGGTAGGTCAAGGTCTCTACTCCTAAGTACAAGAAGTCCATAACTCCAAAACGCCAAGGATAATAATCAAATAGTCCAAAATGACATAATAGTAAATTCTCAAGTGAGCAAATATGAAAATAGCATGAAACGTAAATGCTAAAATAAATGTGCTTAAGGCATAAAGTAAAAGCATAAAATAAAGTCAATTGTTAGAAATTAGTGGTTAGCTGAATGACCATCTTGAAACTTGCATTTGAAACTCATTAGAAGATTGATAAAATCAAAGTCTCTCAACAACAAGTCTCATTTTCTTTTTGTCAAGTATATCATTCATTTTAAAATTCTCGAGGCGACAATAAATGATCAACAATGTTTAAGTGATTCACTTTGACCAAAACTTATGAAGATTCATTAGAGATTGATAAGACCAGAGTCTCCTAACAATGAATCTCAAGGTTATTGGATCAACATATTTGGGTTTACAAACATGGGTTTGGGCCACGAATGATCACTTCTCGGATCGGGACAAAATTTAGCGTTATGTTAAGCAATCGTAATTGGACTTATATAGAAGTTACACATATTTTGAGGCCATTCAATAAAGTCTATGTATCCATACGATCTTCGAAAGTTAAATTGGATTAAAATTCGAAATCATAATGCAACCAAGAAAGTAACCAACACAACTATACAAAATTGTTATCTTTATTACTACAAAAATCAAAATAAATAACCAAAGAAATAAAAGTATGCAACTAACATATGAGGTTAAAATTAGTAAAGTAAAAAAAAGTTTATCAGATGGGCTTCAAAGCCCACTCTAAAAAAACAAAACTCTAAAATTTAAATGATGATACAATACATATTAATAACAATAATAATAATAGTTAAAAATAAAAAACTGAAGGTTAAAAAAAATAATATGTTGTTGTAGTTGAAGAAGGGGGTATACTGTTTGTGTTGTGAGGTGAGATCACGGAAAGTTGAAGAAGTTTGAGGGTGATTATTGTTGCTGCGGAAGGAAGAGAGAGGGATACCAATGGTACTGTTCGGCGGAAGACGGAACAGAACAACACTAGAAGCAGCTTCAATGTAAGCACCTAAATCTGTTATACCTCGATCTTCCAAAATGGCGGGATAATATTTACCGCTTTCATCGCGATAAAGAACACCAATAGCTGATAAACTTGTTCCTGTTGCAGAATTTGCAGAAGTAAACGAAGAAGATGAATATGCTAGAAGGAGAAGAAATTTGTATCGGTTATTAGAAGTGATTGGAGAATGAAATTGAAGGGAATTATGGATTTTGGTGTTTTACTATGATGATAAGATGAATGGAGAGTGAGAGAATGAGAGGAATTAGGAGGGAGATTCTGTGAACGAAAGTGAAGATGAAGAGAGGAATAAGATGGATTATGGTGTTTCTCAAGTTTTTTGATCCAAAGCCCCTTCCTCCATTCAACTATTTCTCAATTTATAGCACAAAATTAACTTTCTAAGTGACCAAAAAGCCCTCTAATAATATGAAAAAAAGACGTAAAATATGAAAGATTAAAAAATAATATATTTAAAAATATTTTTGTTTTAATTTTCTGAATAAAAAATAGAGATCTAAAATGATTAAAAACGATAAAATTGGACATTAATCTATCCGAAAAAATAAAACGAACATATTAACATAAACTACATGTCACAAAGATTAATAAAATATTCAAATGATCAAAATCGAAATAAAATGAAAATGAAATTATCAGGCTGAACAAACGCTTACAGTTAAAAATGAGACTTCAAACTACAACGAAAAAATTAAGCGAGCATACTGTCATGATCTACGCGAAACGCAGATTGATAAAATGGTCAGTAAAAGGTGAAAACTTGAAATATTTTCTCGATAATTTTTCGCACAGTGTCGAATCGCTTTTAACGGTCTGTATGTAAAACTGAAGTATTAATATTATCGACATATAAACAACTTGGAGCAATGCAAGGAACCAGTAAAGAAATAAAAATGCAAGAAGTGAAATATCAGGTGTTTTTCAACTACAAAATGATGTAAACTTCGATTTAAACTGACTTTTGATCAACTTAAATACGACTAATGATGCAAAATGTGATGAATGAAGATATTTATTAATGATTGTGACCAAATAACAAAATATGATAAGATAATGCGACTAAAAACAATTAGGGGCGAAAATTAGGGTGCAACAGCTACAAAATGACATTCAAAGAGACATATATACATATTTTGATGTTAGCCAAAAGGATATATGTATAAGATACACAATTCAATGTGCTTGGTGATCCCTCATAAACAAACCTAAAGATAGGATGGAGTAGGAGTAGTACCCAAAATCTTAATGTGTGATCTAGTTACATTGTGATGGTATGAGATGATAGAGGAATCTTATGGGCAAAAATTGGGCTACAAAAATAGGCTAACAACATGTTAGACTAAAAAACATAGGGGGTATGAAAATTAATAAAGTGCATGCCCAATCCACTTACCCACTTATCTCAATTATTATTTCTAATTATTATTGTTATTATTCTGAAATAAAAGAAAAATAAGAAAGAGAACGAGAGAGATGATGTGGAAGAAAAGAAAATGCACAAACCAATCAAACACAAACGCGTCATTCACACATTCAACTCTGGTCTCAGACGCTGGAGCCCTAGCTCTGGTCATCTTCCTCGACCAGCCTCATCGGAGTAAGCAAAAAAACAACTTAGAAAATGGAAAAACCCTACACTATCTTGCACGAAATTTCCTGTAGATATCTAATATGACCTTAGTTTTTAATTATATAACCTCTAACTTTATGAAAATCAAGCATAAAGTCATACACGAAATTTTCAGAACTATTGAAACAAGTAATTAATCATTAACTAACCATTTCCTACTTCAGGTAGGACTTCAAATGCAAGTATGAATGCTTATTTCATATGTTTAAGAATCTAAGATGAGAGAGATATAAGTTTGAGAAATTACTAAATGGAGCAGATGTTTGTTTCACCTTGTTCAACTTCAAACGCTTTAGAAAATGATCCTCAAACCTTCTATGATCTTCAATATGAGTGATTAGAACAAGAGAGAAGATGAATATTTAGAGAGGAGAGAGTTTCAAAGAGGAGAAAATTTGAGAGAATGGTTGCTTCGTATTTTTACTTCCTTCATAAGAGGCATAGCTGAGTTTGTTTGTGAGTAATGTGTGGTTAAAGGCTGACTAGGGTTAAAAAAGTTTGTTGTGCAAGTTTTGGAAAATGAGATAAGAGTGAGGTATCGTGCATTTCATGTCTGTTGGGTTGTGATTTTGTTGCATTTTGCTGAGGAAAACAAGTCATGAAATAGGTATGAAACGATGAGTCACGTGAGAGATTGGAGTGGAAGTTTTGTACAATTTCACACTTTGGCCAATTTTAGGAATTTTGTATCATGGGGTGCATGCATGCTTTTTAGGTGGTTTGTGTGTTTTAGGTGAAGAAAATAGAGTGTATGTGTGTGTATTATGATGTGTATGAGGTCAAAATAAAATGGAAAAGGACCTATAATTCAAAATGATCAAAATAGTAATGTTTGAAAGAAATAATGCTTGTTGTTTTTTATGCCTCTTTCCTTGACCATAACTCAATGGTTCTTGCACCGATTGAGACAAACTTGTGATCAAATAAAAGAGCATAAAAAGATGAACATGTTTGATGTTGATTGCATGATGAGAAAAAGCTTGGAAGACCAAGAAAATAGCAATGGAAGATGCTTGCTTGAACCTGACTAAAGACTTAGAAAATAATTCTAAATTAAAGTCATGATCAACTTATAATTTCTTGACTTTGCATAACCATATATTACAATATATGGAACCAAATGATGAATCTCTTGGAGCATTAGAAAGATTGGATTTTATTATACAACTTCCATGTAGATTGCAATTTGAAATGAGGCTTGAATCACAGAAAATTTCCTTTCCAAACATGAAGATGAAACTGATCAAAGACCTCAAAATTTTCTCTAAGTGTCAAGAATCAAATCTGAATGAGTACCTCACTTCTTGATCGCACAACTTTTCATCCATGGACTTTTTGAACTTCAATCCTTTTATAAACTTGAAGTGGGAAACTTTATCTTCAATTTGATCATTGGTTTGCAAATTTTGGACAATCATGGAGAGAGATATGGATCTGGAAAGATGATAATATGAACAAAAAATTTCTATCCTTAGCAAAAAAATTGTAAACCCTAATTTATCTAAATTTGGGAATTTTGAGATTTCTCTTGATTTTCTTGCCCGAATATCTTGATTTCATGAATGTTGACTCAAAATGATTCTTTTAACCAAAAATCTAAAATGTTAACCTTTGACCTGGACTGTTGACTTTTGCTTAGTGCAATCAATTCTCAACTTCCTCTATCCAATTTGAATCTTATGATTAAATATGCTGATCAATAAGATACACATAGATTCCTTGAAACAAGTATAAGACCATGGAATCATGTTTTGCTCAAAAAGTCAGCCGTAGGCTACCTTTGACAAAAACCCTAGCTTAGAGCCAAAAAGATAGGAGATTGAGATCAATCCTCCAAACCATAATTCTCATATGATCTTGAGGAACCTTTGAACAATAAAGTATTGTGTATCGAGATGATGCTTATGATGATGAGGCTTCAATCTTCTACCTCTTGAATACAAAATTTCCTTTCATTTCAATGATACACTCAACTATAAAAAATCCTTAATCCTACATAATTGAATCAATGTTATGCAAATGTATGTATGATGATGAAGCATAAGCCTATGAGAATTGAAATACAAGATGGAAAATTTTGGGGTATAACAACTACCCCTATCAATCATCTTAAACCTGAGGGTGGGACAAAAATAGGTCAGCTATTTTTAGGTTGGTTATTTTTCTTTTTCTTTTTAGAAAGAAGATCACCTGAAGGTAGAGCTTTAGAAATATATGTCGGTCGAAGGTGGACATATAAAGAAAAGAAACCAGCCGAAGGGGAATATTAACAAAGATACCAATAAACATTAGAAATATACGTCGGTCGAAGGAGGACATATAAAGAAAAGAAACCAGTCGAAGGGGAATCTTAACAGGAATACTAGTCGAATGTAGACTTCGAAGCAAAGATCGCCAATCAAATGCGAATTTATAATGAAAAGAGACCAGCCAAAGGGGACCCTTGACAAAGGGACCCTTAACAAAGAAACCAATAAACATTGGAAATATATGTAGGTCGAAGGCAGGCATATAAAGAAAAGAAACCTGCCAAAGGGGAATCTTAACAGGAATATTAGTCGAAGGTACACTCCTAAGTAAAGAACGTCGATCAAAGGCAAACTTACAATGAAAAGAGACCAGATGAAGGGGATCCTTAACAAAGATACCAATAAACATTAGAAATATACGCAAGCTGAAGGCGAACATATAAAGAAAAGAAACCAGTTGAAGGGGAATCTTAATAGGAATACTAGCCAGAGGTAGACTTCAAAGCAAAGAACACCGATCAAAGCCGAACTTACAATGAAAAAAGATCAGCCTAAGGGGGGCCTTAACAAAGATACCAATAAACATTGGAAATATACATCGATCGAAAGTGGACATATAAAGAAGAGAAAACAGATGAAGAGGAATCTTAACTAAGATACCAATAAACATTGGAAATATTTGTCGGCCGAATGCGGACATATAAAGAAAAGAAACCAGCCGAAAGGGAATCTTAACAAGAATACTAGCCGAAGGAAGAATCTTAAGAAAAGAACACCGATCAAAGGCGAACTTACAATGAAAAGAGACCAGCCGGAACGGATGCTTAACAAAGATACCAATAAATATTGGAAATATACGCTAGCCAAAGACGGACATATAAAGAAAAGAAACCAGTCAAAGGGGAATCTTAACAAAGATACCAGTAAACATTGGGAATATACATCGACCAAAGGTGGTCATATAAAGAAAGTAAACCAGCTGAATCGGAACCTTAATAGGAATAATAGTTGAAGTAAGACTCATAAGAAAATATCACCGATCAATGGTGAACTCACAATTAAAAGAGACCTGCCGAAGGGGACCCTTAACAAAGATACCAACCAAAGGTGGATTTTAGAAAAATATTTCGGCCAAAGGCATACTTACAAAGAAAATAGACCATCCGAATGGGACTCTTAACAAAGATACCAACCGAAGGTGGATTTTGGAATCAAATGTCGGCCGAAGGCGGACTTAACTAGAGATACAAATAAAAATTGAATCTGAAAAGGTTTTCCAATAATCATTGGACTTAACCAAGGAGGACTAAGCAGGCCAAACCCAGGAATGCCAGTAACTATTGGACTTTTAAAACATGCCAATCACATTGGACTTTGCCAAGGAGGAACTAGTCACACTAGGTCTAACTAACAGATGCCAGAACGTTGAACTCAAAAAGGTTGCAACAAAGGTAATAAGCTTTGAGAAAACCTGTTGGGAACATCACATGAGCATCTGCAAGGATTAAACTCTTCTGGGGATATACCATATGGGTTTATGGAAAATACCAGAATTAGATTATGCTTCAATGCATGTTTGAATTTTTTTAGGGCTTAACGCTCCATAAATAGAAAATCTGCACATTTGGGTAGATGCACTGTAATGATGCATGATTGGAAGTTCCACTTGGGAACCACAAAAGAAATAAGGGACTACTGAAGAGAAGGCCTTCATACTAGGATCATGTGTGAGGAATACCAAATTGGATTGCTAATAACCTCTGGTTACAAAATCCTGATGCAAAATTGCAAAAATAAATTGCAGACTCTGAAGAGAGATGCCAATGAAAATTGGAATTGGATGAGAGGATCCTGCAAAAATAAATTGCAGATCTCGAAGAGAGCTGACTCTAACTTCAACCATATCCTAATCATTTTAGGAATAATCCATTATATCTCCATTGGGAATAAGGAAACCTTCATACTGGTGGGAAAAAGAGAACTCCTACACAAAACTCTCAACCACAAACTCCGCTGGGGAAAATTCTCTGCTCGGGGAATATGCTCTTCCTAGGGATGGGAGAATCCTTATAAAGAAATATTTGGAGTTTAACTTCCACTAGGGAGACTACAACATCTTCTACTGTTGGGGAAAGAGAGAATTTTTAAAAGAACTCTTTAAAAGTGCATACTGCACTGGAAAAACAAATTTTGTAAGGAATCCACAAAAAATGCAACTCCACTGAGGAGAAAAATTCCTGAAAGATAACCATATCAGACAACCTTTGTTGTGAAAATAATATATTGTAAAGAGAATTAAAAAGTGTGGACTCCATTGGGGGGAAGTACTCTGCTCGAGGAAACATTCTTCCCACTCCCTGTTGGTAACAATAAATCAAAACCTTATGCTGATAACAACCTCGATGATTCTTGCTCTTTTGCTGGTATGCTGCTCATCACAAGTGAATGACGGTTCCTACAAAATAAATCACACCAATGTATCCCAGGTATGATATGTAAACTTTAGCCACCACCTCAGACACTCAAGATCTTAAGAAATTTCAATTGTTTAGATCATGGTTTGTAAAGCTTCAATGTTTTTAATAAATTTCGGATGTTTAGATCTTAAGAAATGTCGGATGTTTTTGAAAACAAAATAGTAAACATAAAAACAAAGGGAAATTTTTTGAATAAAAGAGAATTTTATTGATTGATTGGCCTGTAAATAGGCATTTACATCAGGAAGCAAATCCTAAAAGAGGTAATTGAACATAAAAATAAATTGAAAGGAAAATACAAATGTGGTAATGTGAGAACGGATTTCCACCGGGTTCCGGTTCTACTATAACTCATATGTCCTTGGGGTCCTCAATATCTTGATTTCTGAAGAAGATTATTGAACTGGTCCCTACCCTTCAGGGTCACCAACTATAATGATAAGATGATGTTATAGATGTAACGCAGGCCACAGTCATTCGCTTTTAATTCCTAACTTTTTCCTAGATCGCCCTTTCGGGTTTTCAATCCATCGGGATACCCCTTTTTGCTTAAGCTACCTTTTAGGTTTTCAACTTAGCGAGTGTACTCAAATCTTTTTTATTATTTTTATTTATCCCTAATTTTTTCCCGAACCTTTTTCCTTTTGTGGTTCCCCGGGATGCCCATTTTTGCATAATTTGTTGACTTAGCGGGTATTTTTATGTGAAGTATTTTTTAACTGCGTCTGCATTCACATGGTGCAGAAAATCTTCTCCATCCATAATTGCAACCATCATGGTTCCTCTAGATAAAACTTTCTTTACAATATATGGTCCTTCATAATTTGGAGCTCACTTTCCCCTAGCATATATGTTATTGGGAGGCAGGATCCTTTTTAACATTAGGTCACCAGCTTAGAAGTTTCAAGGGTGCACCTTCCTATCAAAGGCCTTCTTAATATGTCTTTGATATAACTTCCCGTGACAAATAGCTGCTAATCTCTTCTCATCAATGAGGTTCAATTCATCAAGCATGTTCTAAATCTATTCAACTTCGTCAAGATTTACATCTGCCATGATCCTTAAAGAAGGAATCTCAACTTCTACCGGCAGGATTGCTTCCATATCATATACAAGAGAGAAAGAGGTCCCCCCAGCCTAAGTACACACTGAAGTAGCCATGTGTTGTACCCCAAAATTTTCCCTCCAATTTTTGAAGACAGTTGATTCAAGACACCTCCTCATGCTCCTAGGATTCTCAATTGCTCAAGAATACTTAAGGGGTTGAGCATACAAGCACCTCTCATAAGAAATTGACCTACAACTATGGTTTTCTGTTTCTCAATGAAAATTGAGCTTCTAATGCCTCAAGTGGATTCTATGATTCCTCATATGCTTCAAGGTACCATCATGTCAAGTTTTAAGCCTTACATCACAAATTTGTTTAGACAATTGCTCAGATGATTGAAAATCAACTATATTGGATAAAAAGTCAACATTGGTCAACTTACAGCTAAACGTTAAGATTTTTGGTCAACATGAATATTTTGAAGTCAGATTCATCATTTGATCAAGGGTTGATCATGATTTATCAAGAAAACTCAAGATTCATCAAAATACAAAAGTTACCAAATTAGGGTTTTCTTAAGGAGAAGTCAACTAAAATTTGACAAAGCATAACTTTCACATGCTTCATCATAAATTCCTCAAACAAATCATATCTTGAAGGAAATTCAATTCTCTATAACTCTGTCTCTCTAAGCTCAAGGCCAAAAATGCTTCATTTGAGATATAGGCCAAAATGTTACAGGTCATTTTAAAAGTCAACAAAAAGACATCTTTTGTCAAAGCAATTTACATCAACTTAAGGACTTCAAATGAAAAATTTACCAACACGAGAGTTGTAGGGGACATATTGAGATTTTAAAAAAGTCCAAGATTGCCATCATCTGACAATATTTGAGAGAGTTATGATTGGTGCAAGTTGAGCAATTTTGAGAAAATGCATGGAACAACAATTGAGCAATTTTGGACTTTTAGGCTAATGAGCCTAACTTTTGAAGTTCGAACGTGTTTATGACATATTTAGGGACCCCTAGTTCCATTCATGCATTATTTTAATTTTTTATTTCATTTATTTTGATTTTATTCATTTAAGTTCAAAATTAAATTAAATA
This sequence comes from Vicia faba, assembly GCA_948472305.1. NCBI lineage: Eukaryota > Viridiplantae > Streptophyta > Magnoliopsida > Fabales > Fabaceae > Vicia > Vicia faba. The sequence continues at coordinate 1,208,437,880 of OX451738.1, read as the reverse complement.
AATGTACAAGGCTTGTGGGATTTTGTTACGAAAAGTTTAAGCAAAATGAAGATAATTATAAAGGACAACTTAAGAGAGTTCTTTGTACGTATGTATGCCAAAAAAAAATTCTTCTTCAAGTCTTATTTATATAGGCAAGGCTTTTGACAACCGTTGGAGACACTAGAATTTATTTTTGGAATGTTGATGAATAGATATGAAAGCACTTCCCAAAAATAAAGATCCTGTCTAGAAACTGTCGTTACTTTATGATGAGCTTTTAAATGAATTGTAACGCTTCAGAATAACTTCAGTACTCAGAACATGATGAATCAGAGTTTGATTTGCACTTGGTGATGAGTCTTTAGAACTTTATTTTGAGACTTCTTTTGTTCTTCCAGACCTTCTCTTATCAGAGTCAGACTTTTACTTACAGTGTTTGGTGCTTCAGAAGATTTTAAGGGTTTGTTTTATATTTAAGTATCTTCGATCACGTCGACACGAGATTTTCAACCTTCGTATCTCTGAATAGAAGAAACTTAAATAAGGGCAGTTGTTGTACCCTAATTTTTTCCCCTAAGATCCCTTCATCATACCATGTTGATTCAATCACAACAAGATCACATTAGGACTTTTGGTTCTTCTCCCTATCTTTAGCTTTGATCTTTTGAGGAGTTACCAAGCACCTTGACTTGTTTTCTTTTGTGATCATGAACATTTTTCTTTGATTTTATTTCTAATTTATAAAATGCAATGTTGGTTTGTCTTACTTGTTAATAATATAGGTAAAGGCAATGAGGTTTAGCAAGTTGCTCCATGGGTTCATGAGTTTATTTCCATTCCCTAGTCAATAAATATTGAGGAATTCAAACCTCACCATTGAAGTTGTTTTGGAAGAAATTTCATGAAAAGGCTTATTTTGGTTCAACATATTTCAAAGTTATCAAAATTGATTCAAAAGTACAAGGGGGTTGAGGGAAGGAGTTGTCATGATTGGACAAGGTCTTGTTCTTATTGGTCACAAGAGCATATTTCTCTCAAATTTCAAGATATGGAAGTGTTTTTAGTGGCTATGAGTCCTCATCATCACCCTCAACAACTTCTATTCACAAAGAAAGAATATTGGCACAAGAAGTTTGTTCAAACTTGTCAAAATTCCTCAAAGCATTCTCTTGATCTAGAGGCTAGGGTTTTGAACTTCAAAGGAGAATATCTTGTTCACATTTTGGTATTTTTGAGTGATTACAAATACATTCTTATCTTTAAAGATTTACCAATAAATCACTTCAAAAGTTCCAAGGAGTTTTCATGTGGAAGGAACTTGATGAAGAAGAAAGATTACAAGTCATCTAGATGAATCCACAATTTTCCATATGTGACTTCAAATGGTCATAACTTGGTAAATTTTTATCACCTTGAGTCCATTCTTTTTCCATGGTGATCTTAAAGATGTGTACTTTGTTCCTTCTTTTATGTGCAAAGTGAGAAAATGGATGGAAGTTGCCTTACACATGCAAAAGATTATAGGTCATTTCATGATTTTTGGCCAACTTCAACAAGTCATAAATTGCTCAATTTTTGGATATTTTGAGTGGTTCAAATTTCAAAATGTCATTCAAGAGGTCTACTTCATTCCATCTTTTTTGGTCAAGAGTAAATTCCAAGTGGAAGGCCATGTTTGGATACAAAATATTATAGGTCATTTTGGAAGAAGAATTTGAAATATTTTTAAGTATGGAAAGTCAACTCTTTTTCTTCAACTTTGACTCCGTGTAACTTTCATCTCAAGCATCAATTTGATTTAATTCTTTTTCCAATGCAAAAATTGTAACCTCATCTTTCTAAAGCATCAAGAATTATGTCCTAAGACCCCCTGAGTTGGAAATGCCATGGATTTGAATTTGGTAACTTGAAACTGAATTTTTCACAAAGTCAGAATTTTGAAATCCATAATGTGACTTATAAACACAAGATTTGTGCATTTTTTTGGTTTAAACTTGATTAGAAAACTTGTCAAAAGTGATTAGCATCATGAAACACACGATTTAGCTGAGTTTTGATCAAGATTGAGTCACACTTTCTTCGTGATGCAGACCCACATGAATTCCCTCCAAAACACATCATTCACTCTTTCTTTTGATCCCATTTGCTTCCCTATAAATAGAGGGTCACCCCCATCCATTTTACCAAGCTTAGAGAGCCAAGAACACCCTGCCAAAACATCACACGAACCCACTTTTTTTGAATTCAGTTTCTGAAATTTAAGCTTCCTTTTCCAAAATTATTTGTGCATTCATCATCCTTGAGCATCATACAAACTCTCCAACACTTAAACCAATCAAAACTACCCATAATTCAAGCTACAAAAGTCCAGTTTCAAAGCTTCTTACTTGAACTTCGAAAAGGTAGAATTCTCCACCATTTGAATTCAAATCAAACACTAATCTATTCTACTCCTCGGTCTGATTCTAATGCTTCTTACAATTTTTAAATCCATTGAGAATTGAGAGAGAAATCTCAAATTGAAGGTGCTCGCTATTTTCTAAGTTTTTGATTCATAGCTCTCTCCATACCTTATATAAATTTGACGCGATGGTTGTGTTAGAATCGTCTTGAAGATACGAGTTCAATGATACTAACAAGGGATCCTAATTTTTCCATCTGAAGGATCTCACAAAATCCCCATTGCAGGGTGTCTGGGGGTTGAAGACGATGACATGTCTCGTCTCAGCCAATGATAGCGTGCCAAGCGTTTTAATTTTATTGGTTACCCTTTTTCTGATCACATGCGTGTTTCACTAAGGTCCATATCAAGCACAACGCGTCTGGTCCATTGGATTAGCTTACTAACGCACTTTGACTATGATCTGATGGTCCACATCTTTTTGGTTTTATTTTATTTTCTGATTTTATATTTTATTTGATTAAATTTTCAAAAATTCATAACTCTTTTATTTTTTTATCCAAAAACTATGAAAAAATTCACAAAAATACTTTGAATTATTTCTGATCTCATGAATATTTTTTCACATTTTTATTTTAATATTTGGTATTTTTTATATTTTTTTGTATTATTTGCTTACTTTTAATTACTTAAAAAATACTTTCTGACATTTTTTAATTCTGGAAAGATTCATAAATATTATTTTGCATTTTTTTGACTTTCTAAAATTTTTATGGAATTTTATGTTGAGGTTTACTATTTTTGATCTATTTTATGTTTGTTTAAGCAATTTTAAATAGTTTAAAAATAGTTTCTGACTTTTAAAAATTATCAAATTTTTTATAAAAATATTTGGATCCATTTCTGATTTTTATATGACCTTATCTTTCATTTCTTAATTAATTTGAACATAATTAATATTTTCCTCATTATTTTCTATTTTTAAACATTTTTAACCTTTTCTAATATATATATATATATATATATATATATATATATATATATATATATATATATATATATATATATATATATTAAATGTGATATTATTTTGTGATTATTTTCTGGCTGTCTTGAGTTGATTTTTTTGATCATGACTTTATTAACATCATTGGATCTTGGGTGTTGAGTTCAACTCCACCAAAATGGATGAATGATTTTAATAATAGTTTGATTAAATTTTTAATTAAAAAGTGGTTTATTCATCTTTTTGCCCTAATCATATTCATCTCATCCCCTTCTTATTGCACTAAATGTTGTTGGAGCATGATCTCTATATCATGTCTCAAAATAAATGGTGCATAGATTGCTATTGACCGGCTTCAAAATAGGTGCAACTTCTACATAAGTCTACTTACGATTGCTTAACATAGCGCTAAATTTTGTCCCGATTCAAATAAATGATTATTCGTGGCCCAAACTTATGATTGCAAGCCCAAGTATGTTAATTTGATCTCTTTGATCCAATAACCTTGAGATTCATTGTGTGGAGGCTTTGGTTCTACCAATCCTCTAATGGATCTATAACACTTTTGGTCAACGCGGATAACTTAAACATTGTTGATCATTAAATGGTACTTGTGAGAATTCCAAATGGATGATATACTTGACAAAAAATATAGGCAACTTGTTGTGTGGAGGCTTTGGTTCTACCAATCCTCTAATGAGTTCCAAATGCAAGTTTCAAGACGGTCATCCAACTAACCACTAATTATTGACTTGTTTTATCTTATGCTTTTATTATTTTTTATGCTTTATGTATTATTTACCTTTAGCATTTTCATTTCATGCCATTTTCATCTTTGCTCATTTGAGTATTTATTTTCTTGCCATTTTTACTTTGCTCACTTGAGCTTTTCTTTTCCTTTCTTAAGATACTTAATAATCAACGTAAACCCTAAAAAACTCTTAATGGTACTTGGACTATTTGGTTACTATCCTTGGCATGATGGAGCATGGGGCTTTTTCTTGGACTTAGGATTAGAAACCTTGGCCTATCTTGGAGACCTTGCGATCTTATCTGATTATTTTGTCTGGAGTTCTTGAGGTTTACCTCAAGATATTGGGTTGCTTGTTTGTTTTTGTGTGCAGGTTTTTGTGATTACATTCTCTGTTTGTAATGTGAAATTCACCTGTATACAGTCGTTACTCTGCCCAATTTTTGTGAAGACTTAATACACTTGAAGTTTGGTTCTCTCAAGAGGTCTAGTATTTTTGCCTTCTTGGTTTCAATCCAAATAATGGGAATTCTATCTTGACTCATAATGTCAAGTATTGGCTTCTTGTTGGTTAGATGATTCTTCTCCTTAGCTTTTACCTTATGCTTTAGGATAGTCTCTTCTTCTCCTCCCATCTTCTTTAATTTTAAAAATCTTCTCCCTCCTTTTGAAAACTCTTCTTGTTTCTAAACTTGAACCATTTTCATAATAAACTTGGACCTAGGTCCATGCATTTTCAAAATCTTTTCATAAATAAACTTCAATAAACTTAATAATACCTTGAAATTTTTTTTGAGAGGACTAAAAGCCAATCAATCTCATTTCAAATCATTTTTGCCACTTTGGCTTTTATCTTTAAACTTTTCTCAAAAGGTTAGACTCTTGTCAATCCTTGTAGTGATGCAAACAACTATACTTCTACAATATATAGTGAAGAGAGATATTTTCCACTTGGGTGTTGAGTGACGCATTGTTGATTTTAAGATCCAAGCCATATCCTCCACTTTGAGATGATGCAAATTCTCCTTTCTCATGATTGTGGGTAGTAAGTATGTTTTCCATACGGACAATGACGATGATGTCTTATCTCTTAAAAATCAACCAACACACTTGTGTTTCAAATTTCTAAAAGAGGAACTACGTGTACCCTGATCCCCTATTGCACAAAAGGTGGTACGTAGGCACTAAAGGTTCGCAACCGCAGCGGATGCAAAAATCATAAAAAATACTTCTCCTCTCACCTCCACCATCCATTTTCTATACAACACATTTTATAGCCAAAATATACAGATTTTCCAAAGAGGTTCCTGCGGAGTACGATAGATGTTTATGGTGCTAATACCTTCCCTTTGCATAACCAACCCCCTTACCTTGAATATTTCCCCCTCTTTTTGGGTTATTCGCTCTTTTCCCATTCCTTTGGAAACAATAAAGCACGGTGGCGATTTTTATTTTTGATTTGTATAAAGTCTAGTCAATCCAATGGCTTAGTCTTGAACATTTCTACCGCTACCTGAACATATACTTTCTTCCCGTCATGTGTAGAGAACATCCAGAGTCTAGTTGTTAAAACTGGTGTTTCAACCTTGTTGTTAAAAATATTTGTAACATAGATTATTTTATCCTTTGATACCCAATACCTTTTTGGGTCCATGATTGTTAGAGTTTCCAAAATTTTGTTTGAATTTTTGTTTAGCAGAAAACGCCTTACTAGTATATTTCATATCATGTGTGTGCCCGTAGGTGAAGTGAGAATAAAGAGGTGTGTGTTTTATGACCATATCCTTAACTTTCTTAGGTTGAGATACCTTACCATTATATCATATTCCTTTTCTTCCATTTCTGCTACCTCCATAGATCATTGAAGCCATCTTTCTTCTATCTATGTTTTTAGCAAGAAATTTTTGAAAGCTATGATCATATTCATTTATGATCTTATCAGAGTTACTAAGAACTTCTGAGACAGTTTTTTTCTGAGCATTTTGTAAATTATTTTCTAGTTTAGAACTTGTTTCTTTCAGCTCAGAGTTTTCTGATTTCAGTTTTTAGTTTCTTCATAGTCAGAAACTAGATCCTTTTCAGGTTCTTGTTTATGACTCGAAGTTTCTTATATCTTTCAAGAATTTCTGACATACTCTCTTCTAATTGAGATTTGGAAACTTTAGAGAATACATTTTCTGCCTCTGAGTTTAATTCTGATCCAGATGATCCAGTGTCTTCTGATATGTTGGCCATTTAGGCTATATTGGCTCATCTTCTGGTTCTGTTTCAACTTCAGAAGATTCTGAGTCATCCCACGTTGCCATAAGACTTTTCTTCTTATCTTTGGAGAAATTATTATTAGGCTTTTCATTATGTAGATTTGGACATTCGCTTTTGTAATTGCCTGCTCCGTTGCATTTGTAGCAAATGATGTTTTTGCTTCTAGACTTTTTGTACCCAGAGTTTGATTCAGAATGGTTGTTGGATTTTATGGGATTTCTAAATTTTTGTTTGTGTTTCCATAATTGTTGTACCCTTTTGGATAGTAGATATGATTCATCTTCTTTTGATGTAGATCCTCCAGAAATTTCTTCTTCTGACAGAAAAGCTTTAGTTTTATTAGATTTAAGAGCGAGAGGCTTAGCTTGCTTTAGGGGTTCATCTTCTTCTAGTTTTATCTCATGACTTCGCAGGGAGCTGATAAGTTCTTCAAGAGAAATTTTACCCAGATCTTTGGCTAGTTTTACTATTGTGACCATGGGTCTCCATTGATTGTGTTAACTTCTTATGATCTTCTTTACATGATCTACTGTGGAGCACCCTTTGTTCAAAACTTGTAATCCTGCAACCGGAGTTTGAAATCTTGAGAACATTATCTCAATAGTTTCTTCTTCTTCCATTTTGAAAGCTTCGCACTTATGGATGAGTGCAAGAGCTTTGGTTTCTTTGACACGCGTGTTCCCTTCATATGTCATTCTCAAGGAGGCAAACATGTGTTTTGCTGATTCTCTGTTTGTGATCTTCTCATACTCTGTGTACGAGATAGCACTCAAGAGAATTATTCTGGCCTTGTGATAATTTTTGAATTCTCTCTTTTGATGATCTGTCATTATTTTTATGTCCATCTTCTGACCGTTTTCATCACTTGGATGAATATAGTCTTCAGTCACCATATCCCATATTGGGGGTCTACAGCTGATTCTGTCTTTCTCATCATGATAATCATTGCTGATTTTCTGACTTGGTCCCACCATAGTGTTTTTCCTGCTTGGATCTTTTTCTGACACGGTTAAGTGTTTGCACCCAGATCCAGGTGCTCTGATACCAATTGAAGAATGGAAAAACACAATAAATGAGGGGTTTGAATTGGGGTTTTATAATCTAATAAAAAATGACACTTGAACTTTATCCTAGTTCGTTTGAACTCAAACTACTCCAGTCCACCTGCCAAGGTGATTTCACCTCTCTCCAATGAGGTCTTAATCCACTAATCAAACTTGATTACACAAATACAATGACAACTGTCAATGTCTTCTTGAGTCTAAACCATAACCCGGTTTCCTCAAGGAATTACAAAATATGAATAAAAAATGTGTACAATAGTGTTTCTAAAAAACTATATCACAACTACGATTTTTTACACAAAGTTTAAGCACAATGAAGATAATTATAAAGGACAACTTAAGAGAGTTCTTTGTACGTACGTATGCCAAAAAAATTCTTCTTCAAGTCTTATTTATATAGGCAAGGCTTTTGACAACCGTTGGAGACACCAGAATTTATTTCTGGAATGTTGATGAATAGATATGAAAGCACTTTCCAAAAATAAAGATCCTGTCTAGAAACTATCGTTACTTTATGATGAGCTTTTAAATGAATTGTAACGCTTCAGAATAACTCCAGTAATCCGAACATGATGAATCAGAGTTTGATTTGCACTTGGTGATGAGTATTTACAACTTTATTTTGAGACTTCTTTTGTTCTTCCATACCTTCTCTTATCAGAGTCAGACTTTTACTTACAGCGTTTGGTGCTTTAGAAGTTGTAACATAGAACTTCTTCATTTACAATTTTACACATATTTGCGTCTAAGTATGTTATGTCTGAATAGATCTTCAAAATGAAACTCTCTTACCTTCTTACATCAGAACTTCCAGGGATGTAGAACAAAAACTATGTTCTACATAATAACTTCTCATCTTCTATGCTCTTACGTTAGAACTTCTCTGCATATTAAAATACTTTATTAGAGAGCATATGTTCTTTATATATATATATATATATATATATATATATATATATATATATATATATATATATATATATATATATATATATATATATATATATATATATATATATATATATATATATATATATATATATATATATATATATATATCATGTGTTTGTTATCATTAAAAATCTTACAGGGATGTAGAACCAAACTATGTTTTAACAATCTCCCCCTTTTTGATGATGACAAAAACATATTTTGATAGAATACTTAAAGAACATAAAGCATAGAAGTCTCCCCCTGAGTTGGATACTCAGATGAAGAAAAAATACTTCCCTGAAGATTTATGATCAGAGCTATGAGAAGGAGTCAAAATATCTTTCATTCTCCCCCTTTTTGCAAGAATAAAAAATTAGGAACAACACGGGAAAAATAGAAGATTAAGATGAACCAGGGAGCAAAAACAAAACAGTTTTTCAGATCTTCTGAGTTGTCTTTTCTGGATGGGATCTTCAGATGTTTCTATAATGTTTGTTTCATCTTCTTCTGGATTTGACCGTGATTTGACTGGGATTCTACTGATTCTTTGTCCTTAGTAATGTTAACAATAGTTACAGAGCCAATAATCTTTCCTTTCTGATTTCCTCTGAAACTCGCGTATCCTTTAGATTTAATCTTCAAGCTTTAGAACATATGCTTTCTTCCTGTCATGTGTAGAGAACATCCAGAGTCTAGTTGTTAAAGCAGGTGTTTAAACCTTGTTGTTAAAAATATTTGTAACATAGATGATTTAATCCTTTGGTACCCAATATCTTTTTGGGTCCATGATTGTTAGAGTTTCCAAAATTCTGTTTGAATTTTTGTTTAGCAGAAAACGCCTTACTAGTATATTTTATATCATGTGTGTGTCTGTAGGTGAAGTGAGAATAAAGAGGTGTGTGTTTTATGACCATATCCTTAACTTTCTTAGGTTGATATACTTTACCCTTGTATCCTATTCCTTTTCTTCCATTTCTACTAACTCCATAGATCATTGAAGCCATCTTGCTTCTATCTATGCTTTTAGCAAGAAATTTTTGAAAGCTATGATAATATTCCTTTATGATCTTATCAGAGTTACTAAGAACTTCTGAGAAAGTTTCTTTCTGAGCATTTTATAAATTCTTTTCTAGTTTAGAACTTGTTTCTTTCAGCTCAGAGTTTTATGATCTCTGTTTCTTAGTTTCTTCATAGTCAGAAACTAGATCCTTTTTCAGGTTCTTGTTTATGACTTGAAGTTTATTATATCTTTCAAGAATTTCTGACAGACTCTCTTCTAATTGAGATTTAGAAAAGTTAGAGAATACCTTTTCTGCCTCTGAGTTTAATTCTGATCCAGATGATCCAGTGTCTTCTGATATGTTGGCCATTTGGGCTATATTGGCTCATCTTCTGGTTCTGTTTCAACTTCAGAAGATTCTGAGTCATCCCACGTTTCCATAAGACTTTTCTTCTTATCTTTGGAGAACTTCTTATTAGGCATTTCATTCTGTAGATTTGGACATTCTCTTTTTTAATGGCCTACTCCGTTGCATTTGCAGCAAATGATGTCTTTGCTTCTAGACTTTTTGTACCCAGAGTTTGATTCAGAATGGCTTTTGGATCTTCTGGGATTTCTGACTTTTTGTTTGTGTTTCCATAATTGTTGTACCTTTTTGGATAGTAGAGATAATTTATCTTCTTTTGATGCAGATCCTCCAGAAATTTCTTCTTCTTCCAGAAAATCTTTAGTTTTATTAGATTTAAGAGCGAGAGACTTAGCTTGCTTCAGGGGTTCATCTTCTTCTAGTTTTATCTCATGAATTCGCAGTGAGCTGATAAGTTCTTCAAGAGAAATTTTATCCAGATCTTTGGCTAGTTTTAATGTCGTGACCATGGGTCTTCATTGATTGGGTTAACTTCTTATGATCTTCTTTACATGATCTGTTGTGGAGTACCCTTTGTTCATAACTTTCAATCCTGCAACCGGAGTTTGAAATCTTGAGAACATTATCTCAATAGTTTCTTATTCTTCCATTTTAAAAGCTTCGTACTTTTAGATGAGTGCAATAGCTTTGGTTTCTTTGACATGCGTGGATCCTTCATATGTCATTCTCAAGGAGTCAAACATGTGTTTTGCTGATTCTCTGTTTGTGATCTTCTCATACTCTGTGTACGAGATAGCACTCAAGAGAATTATTCTGGCCTTGTGATGATTTTTGAGTTCTCTATTTTGATGATCTGTCATTATTTTTATATCCATCTTCTGATCGTTTTCATCACTTGGATGAATATAGTCGTCAGTCACCATATCCCATATTAGGGGTCTGCAACTGATGTCGTCTTTCTCATCATGATAATCATTGCTGATGTTCTGACTTGGTCCCACCATAGTGTTTTTCCTGCTTGGATCTTTTTCTGACACGGTTAAGTGTTTACACCCAGATCCAGGTGCTCTGATACCAATTGAAGAATGGAAAACACAAGAAATGAGGGGTTTGAATTGGGGTTTTCAAATCTAAGACAAAATGACACTTGAACTTTATCCTAGTTCGTTTGAACTCAAACTACTCCAGTCCACCTGCCAAGGTGATTTCACCTCTCTCCAATGAGGTCTTAATCCACTAATCAAATTTGATTACACAAATACAATGACAACTATCAATGTCTTCTTGAGTCTAAACCACAACCCGGTTTCCTCAAGTAGTTACAAAATATGAATAAAAAATGTGTACAGTAGTGTTTCTAAAAAACTATATCATAACTATGATTTTTTACACAAAGTTTAATCATAATGAAGATAATTATAAAAGAAAACTTAAGAGTTCTTTGTACGTATGTATGCCAAAAAAAATTCTTCTTCAAGTCTTATTTATATAGGCAAGGCTTTTGACAACCGTTGGAGACACCTGATAACACTTACTTTACACTTGTTTTTGACTCTGATTTCACATGTTATTTAGGTTTTTTATTATTGTTTTCTCGTATTATGCCTATCTTTTGTTTCCTTTTCAGGTATTTCAAATATCCAGAGCTCCCCTAAAGAAATGAAGGAAAACAGGCTGAAAAACAGGAGTTTAGGTCAAATTTGCACTCATGGCGTCCACCATGGCACCAGCCATAGGGTAGGCCATGACGTGGACCACCTCCTGCTGACCTCAACTGCCACGTTCCCCACTTCCTTTCATTTACACTTATGGCGGGCGTCGTGGCTTCCATGGCGGGCGCCACCTTTGGACGATGTTTCCCCCCCCCCCCCCCCCAAAGGAGTTGGGGGGCATTCCTGTGATTTCCTGCATTCCTCATCCTCTATAAATAGAAGTTCCTGATTTCATTTCAATTCACCCAAGCTTAGTTGCAAACTTGATCTAACCATAGTTGCGAACTTAAGCCATATAATTTCACCATTGTAAAGCGATAATTCTTCACATCGGGGAATTATTGCATTGTTGATTGAGTCTATGATCGAGTTCGTAGATTGAGTCTGTAATCGAGTTTGGAGCACTTCGGCAGAATTTTATCTTGCCACATTTTTTTCAACTGCTATTTATTTCTAGTCGCATTTTACTTCCACTTTGTACCATATTTAAAACCTCCCTGTTTGGAGCAGGTTTCTATTTATATATTCCGCACTGCTTTTAATTTATTTATTTCCCGCACTGCTTTTACTTTGTTTATTTCCTGCACCTGCTTTTACTTTGTTTATTTCCGGCACTGCTTTTACTTTGTTTATTTCCCGCACTGCTTTTACTTTGTTTTTTTCCCGCACCTGCTTTTACTTTGTTTATTTCCCGCATCTGCTTTTACTTTGTTTTTTTCCCGCACCTGCTTTTACTTTGTTTATTTCCCGCATCTGCTTTTACTTTGTTTATTTCCCGCACCGCACTTTAAATTATTTACTTTCTCGCATGATTTATTTTAACATCTCTGTTTACATTCCTATGTCAGGCTGAACCTTACTGGGATAGAATGTAAGGAATCTAGTTAGATCGATATTCCAAATAATGTGTCAATAGAAATGCTTATGGGCGATTTTGGTTTTTAACACGAGTTTTCTATACTTTATTATTGTTGAGTAAGATCGAAAGCCGTCCAACCCTTTGTTAAACTCGGTTAGTTCTAACTAGTCAAAGAAAGCGAAAGCGCTTTGTCCAGTTAGTTAGGGATTTTTATTATCAAAGAAATCAATTTTGAAACTATTTTCGGACGTGTTTATAGGGTTAAAGTTAGGTTCCCTTTTTATTAGAAATTCCAGATCAAAATACTTTTCAACTTGGTCAAGTACTCTATTTCTTAAAAATAGGTTTATTACTTTAACGCAATGCGCGCCTTTTTATAAGTGACAATAAGAAGGTCTGATTAGAGAGTAAACTCGGTTCTAATTACGCGAAAGTGACAATTCCTATTAAATTAGTTCTTTTCTTTAGTAGAAAATATTGCCCTATAAGTAGTTACATTCGACCCTGCTTTTATATCTGAAGTTTATTTCGCTGCACTTTACTTTCTTACATGCTAAATTCCCTGTTTAATTTTGACTTAGCTAAACACCGTAACAATAGGAAATGATAGATTGACGATTGGTCTCTGTGGATCGATAATCTTTTATATTACTCCGACGCGATTCGTACACTTGCGAATACACCGCATCAAGTTTTTGGCGCCGTTGCCGGGGAACAGTTTCGTCAAATTTCGCACCCTATAGTCGCACCGTCTAGACTAAGTTTTACAGTCCGGTTAATGCGAAGATCTCGCAGAACCGGAAACTTATTCAATCCTTTAGATGAACCTGAACGTTACATCCATTTTCTCTGTAGAATTAGAAAAACTATGGCCGAGAATCGTAACCAAATACCCCTTAAGGAATTTTCCAAACCGTCAGATGAGGAACCTAGTTCAAGTATCGTAAACCCAACTATAACCACAAATAATTTCGAACTAAAACCCTCATTGCTACAATTGGTGCAACAAAACCAGTTCGGTGGTCTCACTACTGAGAACTCGAATCAACACTAAAAAACTTTTATACAATTAGCAGACACTTTAAAATGCAATGGTGCTTCGCCTGAGGCAATACGACTAAGATTATTCCCTTTTTCCCTCAGAGATAAAGCACGAGATTGGTTAGATTCCCTTCCACCCAATTTAGTAACAACCTGGGAAGACCTTAGGAGAGTATTTCTCGCAAAATATTTTCCGCCCAGCAAAACTGTTGTCCTTAGAAACCAAATCACTAGATTTAACCAAAACCTGGGAGAATCAGTTTTTGAAGCTTGGGAGAGATATGAGGACCTGTTAAGAGCTTGTCCACACCATGGCCTAGAACAATGGCTAATCATCCACACCTTCTATAATGGAATCCATTACAACACAAAGATGTCTATCGATGCTGCCGCTGGTGGCACATTGATGAATAAACCTTACCTAGAAGCATGCGCTCTCATTGAGGACATGGCCCAAAACCATTACCAATGGGGAACAAAATGAGCTACGGTAGAGAAAAAGGAGACCCAAGGAGGAAAACATGAGATAAGTTCTCTAGACATGATGCAAGTTAAAATGGACGCTCTTGCCTTAAAAGTTCAAAACATGTCTCAAAACCCTAATATTGTAATCACAGTAGCTTCCGAATGCAAACTTTGTGGGACCCAAGGACATCAACCTGCAGAATGTAACTTGTTGAATGAGCCTTGCTCAGACCAAGTAAATTACACCCAAGGAAACCCATTTTCAAACACTTACAACCCCGGATGAAGGAATCACCCAAACTTTTCTTATAAAAACAATAGCCCAATACAAAACTCTGCACCTCTGAGACCTACAGGTTTCCAAGCCCAAAGACCAAATCAACCTATGCAAGTTGTGGCACCCAAACCAAACCTTGAGAAAATCATGGAAAATTTCATTTCATCTCAAACCCAGCAAAACAAAGAGTTCCTAAATCAAAATATTCACGTAAACGAACTAATCACGCAATTAGGAACTAAGGTTGATCAGATAATTACGCATAACAAGATGCTTGAAACCCAGATATCACAGATAGCCTAAACACAATCCCCACAAACTACACCTGGAGGATAATTCCTTGGACAACCTCAACCAAATCCTAAAGGGACAGCTAATGCCATTTCCTTACGAAGCGGGACTACTTACGATGGACCCAAGAATCCAGCCATGAGTACACCCTCACAACATAAGACAAATGTTTTGCCTACAGACCAAGTGGAGGAACCCGAAAAGCAAAAAGAACCAGAATTAAAAGATAAAACTAATAAATCACCACCCCCGTACAAACCCCCAGTCCCATTTCCGCAAAGACTTAAACAAACCAAACTTGACAATCAATATCTGAGATTTGTTAAAGTTATAGAAAAACTCCATGTAGAGATTCCTTTCACCGAAGCCATCACTCAAATACCATCTTATGCTAAATTCCTAAAAGACATCCTGACCAACAAGCGTAGACTTGATGATCCCAAACCTATCGAATGCAATTTTATTTTAGAAAATAAACTTGCCAAGAAAGAAAAGGATCCAGGAAGTTTTTCCATTTCTTGTATCTTAGGAAATCATACTATTGACAAAGTCTTCTTAGATCTAGGAGCTTGCGTCAGCCTTATGCCTTTAGAAGTTTGTAGAAGGTTAAACTTAGGAGAATTGCAGCCGACTAAAATGTCTCTCCAGCTGGCTGATAGATCAGTTAAGTATCCTATAGGTATACTTGAAGACATACCAGTTAAGATCAGTCATCTATGTATCCCAACTGATTTCGTGGTTATGGATATTAAAGAAGACGAAGAAATCCAAATCCTCTTAGGTAGACCATTCTTATCAACAGCCGGAGCCATAATTGACGTTAAGAAAGGAAAATTAACATTTGAGGTGGGTGATGAGAAGATAAAATTTATTCTTTCAAAGTTCTTCATGGCACTAGTCATAGGAGATGCTTGTTATGCCATCGACGTCATTGACGAGTGTATATTGGAACTTAAGCGAGAGGAATCTAACAAAAATATTAAGTTACCTTCGACCCCCATTATGGAGGACGGTGGATTTAAAGGTTTAGAACTTTACATCGATGACGACCTCTATGAATGTTTATCGCTTACTCCCGATCCCATGCCTTGCCCTTTGAAACCATCTTTAGAACTGAAGGAACTTCCCAAGAACCTCAGATACGAATTCTTAGATAAAGAGATGAATCGTCCTGTTATAGTTAACGTTATTTTCAGTCAAGACGAGACAACTCAACTCTTAGAGATCTTACAAAAATATCCCTCAGCTTTAGGGTATAACATCTCCGATTTAAAAGGAATAAGTCCATCGGTGTGCATGCACCGGATCTTGTTAGAGGAAAACTCAAAACCCTCAAGAGAACATCAAAGAAGAATAAACCCTATAATGAGTAATGTTGTTGAAAGGAGAAGTTCTTAAGTTACTAGAGGCTGATATAATTTACCAAATATCAAATAGTAATTGGGTGAGCCCTGTGCATGTGGTGCCAAAGAAAGGAGGCATCACAATCATAGAAAATGAGAAAGGTGATCATATTGCTAAATGAACAGAAGGAGGTTGGCGTATGTGTATAGATTATAGAAAATTAAACAAAGCAACCAGGAAGGATCATTTCCCTCTTCCATTTTTAGATCAAATGCATGAACGTCTAGCCAGACACTCACACTTTTGTTATCTAGATGGATACCCAAGATTTTTCCAAATACCTATTCACCCTGAGAATCAAGAGAAAACAACCTTTACCTGTCTTTATGGAACGTTCGCCTATAGATGAATGCCTTCGGACTCTGTAATGCCCCTGCCACTTTTTAACATTGTATGATGTGTATGTTTGCAGATTACGTAGATGGAATAATGGAAGTTTTCATGGACGATTTCTCGGTGTGTGGATTCAATTTTAAAGATTGTCTCTCCAACCTCGAAAAAATCCTTGAAAGATGCGTAGAGGTGAACCTAGTGCTAAACTGGGAAAAATGCCATTTTATGGTTAATGAAGGTTTAGTATTAGGACACATTATCTTCGAAAGAGGCATTGAGGTCGATAGAGCCAAAATTGAAGTTATAGAAAACCTCAGCCCACCTAAAACCATTAGGGAAATTATAAGTTTTCTTGGACATGCTGGTTTTTATTGGCGTTTTATAAAAGACTTCTCTAAAATAACAAAACCTTTGCTAATCTTCTAATGAAGGATGTTGAATTTGTTTTCGACGAGAAATGTCTCGAAGCTTTTAAATTTTTGAAACAAGCACTGATTTCAGCTCCGATCATGCAACCCCCAGATTGGACACAACCTTTTGAAATCATGTGCGATGCCAGTGATTATGCAGTTGGTGTTGTTCTTGGACAACGAAAAGACAAGAAATTACATGTTATATATTATGCTAGTAGAACCCTAGATACCGCCCAGCTCAACTATGCAACAACAGAGAAAGGATTACTGGCAGTAATTTTTGCGATAGATAAGTTTAGGTCCTACCTAGTTGGAGCAAAGATCATTGTTTACACTGATCATGCTGCCATACGTTATCTATTAAATAAAAAGGACGCTAAACCTAGATTACTTAGATGGATCTTGTTACTCTAAGAGTTTGATCTAGACATTAAGGATAAGAAAGGAACAGAGAATGTTGTCGCTGACCACCTCTCTAGATTAGAACACTTAAAACCTGACTTATTGCCTATAAATGATGATTTCACCTATGACAGACTTATAGCTAAGACTGATGATTTCGAGCCTTACAGAGATAAAGATTTTGAAAAAATTTCAGTAATGAAGAGCGTACCTTGGTATGCTGATTTTGTAAACTACCTAGTTGCATATATCATACCCCCTTATCTAAATTACCAACAGAAAAATAAGTTCTTCAAAGATGTTAAACATTTCTACTGGGATTAACCGCTCCTATTCAAGAGAGGAATAAATAATATTTTCAGGCGTTGCATCCCAGAAGAGGAAATAGAAGACATCATCAGACACTGTCATTCTGCACCTTATGGTGGACATGCAGGTATATCTAAAACGCACGCCAAGATTCTTCAAGTAGGCCTCTATTGGCCAACTTTATGGCGCGATGTTCATGCCTACATTGTCAAGTGCGACCGATGCCAATGCACCGGGAACATATCGAGACATGAAGAGATTCCATTGAGGAATATCCAGGAAGTTGAACTCTTTGATGTTTGGGGTATAGACTTTATGGGACCATTTCCACCTTCAATGGGAAATAGGTACATTTTGGTAGCTGTGAACTACGTGTCTAAATGGATTGAAGCTATTGCATCACCCACAAACGACACAAGAGTGGTAGTCAAGTTATTTAAAAATATCATTTTTCCGAGGTTTGGAACACCCCGTCTCGTTATAAGTGATGGAGGATCACATTTCATATCCAGAATCTTTGATAAGCTCTTGAGTAATTATGGAGTAAAGCACAGAGTAGAAACACCTTATCACCCACAAACTAACGGCCAAGTAGAAGTGTCTAACATGGAGATTAAACAAATCTTAGAAAAATCCGTTTCAATTTCCAGAAAATATTGGTCTCAAAAGCTACATGAAGCACTATGGGCCTACAGAACAACTTTTAAAACCCCTATTAGAACAACCCCTTACCAATTAGTCTATGGAAAATCTTGTCATTTACCTTTCTAGTTAGAGCATAAAGCCTATTGGGCCATTAAGACCCTGGATTTGGAATATTTGACTGCTGGTGAAAAGCGCATCCTTGACATTCATAAATTGGAGAAATTCCGCCAGTCTGCCTATGAGAATGCTATAATATATAAAGAAAGAACCAAAACTTGGCATGATAGAAGAATTGTAAATAAAGATTTCAATATAGGTGACCTTGTTCTCCTTTTCAATTCCAGGTTGTGAATTTTTCTTGGAAAGCTACGTTTAAGATGGACTGGTCCTTTTGAGGTCTCTAGAATCCTAAGATCTGGAGTAGTCGAGATCAAGAACAATTCTTGTAGCCCATTCATCGTCAATGGCCAGAGGTTGAAGCACTACGAAGGAGGTGACATTCCCACCAACTACTCCATCCACACTCTGATTGATCCACCAGTACCAGTTTCCGATATATGAAGCTTACTCGTCAAGCTAACAACGTTAAACAAGCGCTGCATGGGAGGCAACCCATGAGTTTATTTTTATTTTTTACATTTATTTACTTTTTACTTTATCAAATTTTATTTTTATCTTTATACTAACAGTTGCAAAATTTATGATTTCAGGCATCACCTGCTAGCCGTCTTTGCTAACTACATTTTTTAGGATGGAGCATTTCAATGACATGCATGTTTCCTTCCGAGATGACACTCAGAGACAACGTTATGCGGTCCTTTCACAGTGACCCATGGCACCGACCAGATATCCAGACCATATTTGCATGGAAGCTCATGGCTTTGAAGCCAGTATCAAGTATCTATGCAACCAGCTAAAGTGGGACGAGTATGCAGATGACCTAAATGTGACCTACAGGAACCTCACCTTAGAATTCCTTAGTTCATTCGAGTTTGAGCCCTATAATGTCCAGGATGGATATCTCACTTTCAGACTATTCGGAATAGAATATTGTTTTACCCAGAGGGAGTTTGGCGACTTGCTAGGCTTCCATACCACACTCGATGCTATACCTGAGCTACCAATTGGCTATTTCATGACTAGGGACATAGAGAAATTCTGGAGAGATATTACTGCTGGAGGGAGCCTTGATCCTTCCACTCAACTATCCCCTGTTATTCATAACCTCGCTTTCAGGTATTTTCAGGTGGTTATTACTCACACTTTCCTAGGGAAGGCCGACACTGATACCCATGTTAGCGAGGAGGATATCTTTTTCCTCTACTGTGCGACCCAGTCTCGCCCTGTAGCTTGTGGAAATTTTCTGCTATGGAATATCATGATGACTTCTAAGTCTGCTGAAGGTATCCTCCATGTGGGAGGGACAGTGACTCTGATTGCTTCTGCTTTGGGTCATACAAGTAAGTTATCTCACCTTACCTCCTACTGTGGATATACTACAATGGACATTGATTTCAGTTTGGATCGTGGGCTGATGAGAAGAGTCTACTTTAATCCCAACCAGGATAGACTCTTGATTGATAATGAAACCTTTCGCTATTTTACCTTGTCTGATCTCGTGATGACCAATGTCCATAACCCTGCCAATTGGACATATGCCTTAGAAGGTCTTGGAGAGACCGTGAACGAGTGGAAATCACCTCCGGTACCTGAGTATCATCCATGTCCATCGCCAGAAAGGACCTCTATATTCTCTAATAATTTCTATTTGCAGCAACCCGACATCTATGCACAGGTTGCTGAGCTGCGTAGCGAGGTAGCCCAACTTCGTCAGACAGTTAAAGACCTCTCTCTTTAGGTTATGGTTTCCGATGCTACTCACTCTATTGAGGCAGACCTCCTACAGCAGGAAATTGATGATTTTCGCAGTAAGTTAGCTGCAGCTCATGGTCCTGAGTCGACCACAGACCCTACCACTCCTTGATGATCTTGATTCATATCTGCACTATTTTACTGTTTTGTTGTTTCTTTTATCATGTTGTTTCCTTTTTCAGACTTATTTATTTTTATGCCTAACTCTTGCATTCTACTTTCTTTTTATTTTTTGTGACTTACCATGATTAAGTATATTTCTTTTTATTTTTATTTTTATTTTTTTCTCTTTAATTAATTGTTTATTTTATATTTTTTATGAGTTTATTATTTTCAAGTTATAAACATAAAAGAAAAGAATTCAATACACCAATCCTTGGAAGCACCAAATGAAGAATTGTTATTTGCACCTACGAGAAGAAATTGGAATAAGAAGCCCAAACCAACAAAAAAAAGAAATTTGAGCCCAGCCCAATTTTCGAACATGGCGCCCGCCACCAAGACCATGGCGCCCGCCATGGGGTCTGGGATTATAACGGGCAGATTTTCAAAAACCTCCCACTTTCTCCATTTTCAACCCCAAAACCTCTCATTTTCTCAACCACCTACTACCCTATTAACCACCCAACAACTCTCATTTTCTCAACCACCTACTACCCCATTAACCACTCCAACATCCATTTTTCTTACCATCATAAAAATTCAAACTTTCTCCTCCCAATCTCCAAACCCATTTTTGAAACCCATTTTTTCAATTTTCTTCCAAAGGAGCAACAATGGAGTTCAACAGATACGTTCTTCGTGAAGGCAAACCCGGAGACCGACAACGGAAAATCCTTGAAAAATTGCAAGGACGAGAAATTATCTCAACCAGGTATGTCGATGAAGACTATCTGTATACTTTAGGACTTTATCATAGTTTTTTTCATTTAGCTAACATCCTAGGATTGCATGAAACTTTTACTAGAAAAGAGCCCACCTTTGAGAGGCTAACTCGGGAATTCTTAAGTTCCCTAATTTATTTGGTTCACCCCGACACTGCTAGTACCGTCGGTACGGTTAAATTCCGTCTGTTTAATGTTGAATATGAATATAGCACCGATGAACTAGCAGCTCTGTTGGGTATTCCTCATGGTGATGGCGCTATTTGTGAGACCCCTTTGGATTCTGAATGGTCCGCTGATGCATTTTCCTTCTGGCGTCAATTGTCAAACTCTTCTATAAATTCTTTTGAAGGAGTTTTAGCATCATTGATCCATAACCCGGCTATTCGAATTTTTCGATATATGCTCACCTGTACTATTTTTGGCCGGGAGAAATCAAACAAGGTAAATGCTAGAGAACTTCTATTTTTGCAGGGTAGTCTCACTAATAGAAGAATTAATTCAGTCCCATTTATGATTTCTCACATGATTGTTGTCCTGAGACACACAGGGACCATAACTTTTAGAGGACTAGTTACATTTATTGCTAGAGCTCTGCACCTTGACGCTGAAATAGCTACCCTTGCACCCCTGCCTCCCCGCACAATTAATTTGAAATTTCTAAAAGATATGAAATTGTGCAAGGTAAGGAGAGAGGGTGGATTTGAACTTATGGTTCAGGGTGTCGCTATCCCATCAGTCGTCCTGACTTGCACTAGACATACTGATGTACGGATTGCGAGGAACTGGACCTACGATCTAGATGCTCCACCTTTTACGGGTCCATTACCTCCTAATGTTCCACTTGGGGACGGACACGAGACTGATGAAGAATATGAGCAGAGGGATGAACCTCATGCCGCACATGTGTCCCCCAATCATGCTTCACCTGCACACACTGCACCTTCTACTTCTAACACTTTTGCAGGTACGACTCCTGGCTTCTACATCACTAAATATATGTGGCGTGACCAGCTAGCTCGGGAGGAGAGAAGATATGGTTTACTTTCTGCCATCCAACAACAGCTGGCAGATAACATGAGTTTCATGGAGGCGTCACGACAGCAGTCAGATCGCTCTTTTCAAAGTCTTATGGAATCTCAATTGGCGATATCCCGCGAGCAATATAGGCAACAAGCCCAGTTTCAGAGGCACTCCACCCTCATGGAGGCCACTCAAGGTTCCCTTTTTGGCAACCTTTGGAGATTCAGAGTTCACAGATTGCCTTGTCCGTCAGATTCGACCAGTTCGAGGTTTCTCAGAGCAGTCGTCGTCGCAGCCGATCCCGTCATCCTAGACATTCACTGCAGGATGGAGAGGGACCCAGCCAGCTTTAGTACTTTACCAGGTGACTCTTTCCTATTCTTATTTTGTAACATTGGGGATAATATTTGATTTAAGTGTGGGAGTAGATTTACTCGCTTTCTCGCTTTATTTTTTCTCTCGCTTTATTTTTCCCTTTTCCTGCATTTTCCTTCTCGTTATTTTACTTCTTTATTTGCTTTAGTTTTCTTGTTTGCTTTCTTTTCAAAATAATACATGTGTTTGACGAGTCATCTATATCTGTATGGTCTATTATATGTCCACTCCCCCATTTCTTGAGCCTAACCGAAATTTTTTTCCTAAGAAAAACACTGTATTTTGAACTTAGTTGGGCTATAAGACTTGGTTGAGATAGGATGTAGTATGACTTGGGAAAACCCATTCGAAGCATCGGCATTGTTTTTACACCTTAAGCTTCATAAATTTAGGAATTCGATCCCGATACCCCCTACGTTGTGGCCTTAAAATATTCATTCTTAAATCCTTGAATAGTTTATCCTAGCAGTCAGCTCCGGTCTAAGCATGCTCTACGTAGGGGACCGAAGAGAAGTGAATGATCTATATGTTATGTTCTTATTATAAACTACAACCCCGAGATAGGTGACCCTCACAAAGTCATTTAACTCAACAAAAGTTGTATGTTGAAAAATAAAGCAAAAGCAAAAGCAAAAGAAGAAGAAATTTTTTTTTACCCATCTTTAGTTGGTTTAGAGGTATCTGGTGCTGAACTTGGTAGGGCGAATTACGATTCGATCCCCCGTAACTATAGATGGGTCAATAAAAGGGGTTACACCAACTTTTTGTACCAGAACCCTACATTTTATGATCAGAATCACTACCCGGTCACTTTACTATGAGCATGTACGAATAACGGGTTTAATATGATTGCGCCTGAATGAAAATGGATTTGAAAAAAAGGAAAAATACAGGCCTAAGCATAGTGGCATGATATGGATTGGTTCGTAAAAGAACGAAGCTTATGTCCGTTTTATGGAAGAGTGTCACTACGATATCCTTGGTTTGAATCAGTCAATACCTATCAATACATCCCTGTTTTAATTCCAGAGGCCCCTTGCAGACCAACTTGTTCACTAACACTATTTTTCTTCTTAATCTATTTAGAGTTCTCGCTTGAGGACAAGCAAAGGTTTAAGTGTGGTAGAATTTGACAACACTTACTTTACACTTATTTTTTACTCTGATTTATCATGTTATTTAGGTTTTTTATTAATGTTTTCTCGTATTATGCCTATCTTTTGTTTCCTTTTTAGGTATTTCAAATATCCAGAGCTCTCCTGAAGAAATGAAGGAAAACAGGCTGAAAAACAGGAGTTTAGGTCAAATTTGCACTCATGGCGTCCACCATGGCGCCAACCATAGGGTAGGCCATGACGTGGATCACCTCCTGCTGACCTCAACTGCCACGTTCCCCACTTCCTTTCATTTACACTCATGGCGGGCGCCATGGCCTCCATGGCGGGCGCCATGGCCTCCATGGCGGGCGCCACCTTTGGACGATGTTTTCCCCCCCAAAAGGAGTTGGGGAGCATTCCTGTGATTTCCTGCATTCCTCATCCTCTATAAATATAAGTTCCTGATTTCATTTCAATTCACCCAAGCTTATTTGCAAACTTGATCCAACCATAGTTGCGAACTTAAGCCATATAATTTCACCATTGTAAAGCGGTAATTCTTCACATCGGGGAATTATTGCATTGTTGATTGAGTCTGTGATCGAGTTTGTAGATTGAGTCTGTAATCGAGTTTGGAGAACTTCGGCAGAAGTTTATCTTGCCACATTTATTTTCAACTGCTGTTTATTTCCAGTCGCATTTTACTTCCAGTTTGTACTAGATTTACAACCTCCCCGTTTGAAGCAGGTTTTTATTTATATATTATGCACTACTTTTACTTTGTTTATTTCCCGCACTGCTTTTACTTTGTTTATTTCCCGCACCTGCTTTTACCTTGTTTATTTCCGGCACTGCTTTTACTTTGTTTATTTCCCGCACTGTTTTTACTTTGTTTATTTCCCGCACCTGCTTTTACTTTGTTTATTTCCCGCACCTACTTTTACTTTCTTTATTTCCCACACCGCACTTTAAATTATTTACTTTCTCGCATGATTTATTTTAACATGTTTGTTTACATTCCCATGTCAGGATGAACCTTACTAGGCTAGAATGTAAGGAATCTAGTTAGATCGATATTCTAATTAATGTGTCAATAGAAATGCTTATGGGCTATTTTTGTTTTTAATACGAGTTTTTTGTACTTTATTGTTGTTAGGTAAGATCGAAAGCCGTCCAACCCTTTGTTAAACTCGGTTAGTTCTAACTGGTCAAAGGAAGCGAAAGCGCTTTGTCCGGTTAGTTAGGAATTTTTATTATCAAAGAAATCAATTTTGAAACTATTTTCGGACGCGTTTATAGGGTTAAAGTTAGGTTCCCTTTTTATTAGAAATTCCAGATCAAAATACTTTTCAACTTGTTCAAGTACTCTATTTCTTAAAAATAGGTTTATTACTTTAACGCAATGCGCTCCTTTTTATAAGTGACAATAAGAAGGTCTGATTAGAGAGTAAACTCGGTTCTGATTACACGAAAGCGATAGTTCCTGTTAAATTATTTCTTTTCTTTAGTAGAAAATATTGCCCTATAAGTAGTTCTATTCCGAAGCATTGCGAATATCATCTGACTACGTGAATTAGATTCGATCCTGGTTTTATATCTGAAGTTTATTTCGCTGCACTTTACTTTCTTGCATGCTAAATTCCCTGTTTAATATTGACTTAGCTAAACACCGTAACAATAGAAAACGATAGATTGATGATTGGTCACTGTGGATCGATAATATTTTATATTACTCTGACGTGATTCGTGCACTTGCAAATACATCACATCAACACAAGAATTTATTTTTGGAATGTTGATGAATAGATATGAAAGCACTTTACAAAAAAAAAGGTCTTGTCTAGAAACTGTCGTTACTTTATGACGAGCTTTTAAATGAATTGTAACGCTTCAGAATAACTTCAGTACTTAGAACATGATGCATCAGAGTTTGATTTGCACTTGGTGCTGAGTCTTTAGAACTTTATTTCTAGACTTCTTTTGTTCTTCCAGGCCTTCTCTTATCAGAGTCAGACTTTTACTTACAGTGTTTGGTTCTTCATAAGTTGTAACATAGAACTTCTTTATTTAGCGTTTTACACTGATTTTCTTCTTACATCAGATCTTCAAAACAAAACTATCTTATCTTCTTACATCAAAAAATTTAGGGATGTAGAACAAAAACTATGTTCTACATCAAAACTTCTCATCTTCTATGCTTCTTACATCAGAACTTCTCTACATATTAAAATACTTTATTAGTAAGCATATATGTTCCTTATATATATCATGTGTTTGTTATCATCAAAACTCTTACAGAGATGTAGAACCAAACTATGTTCTAACAGGTATTCCGCACGTATGTTTATATTTGTGTCCGCATATGGACAAATGATAAGTCCTCAAAAATAGACGACCGAGGAAGGTTCACAATCAACCCCTGCAATTTCGTCTGTGTCATCCTTAGCTCATGACGTACCACGATGCTTTGGAGTTGTGCTTTCTCTTGTGTATCGAGTCTGTAAAATGGGGAAGGGTTTTGCAATCAAACCCCCACATTTTGTCAAGAGTCTGCATTGGCCGATGCTGACACTCTGTGATCGTTCATATTTCCTTCGGTCGCCTACCTTGATCTCTTATGTCTTGGTTAGGTGTTCAGTCTCTTTGGACGTCACATTTTTGTTTTACATCCTATTCCCGCTTATTTGTCTCGGGTGATACGTTCCCCTTGGCTAAAGTATTTCGCTTCTTTTCCTTACTATTTTATGTGTGTGCTCCTTCAAGCTTGCTTGTTTTATCCTTGTACATAACATGTTCCCTTAGGATATGCTTGATCTTTTCAGATGCAAGTTAGACCTTAGGTGACAAGCCATGCATGCTAACATTAGATAAGGATTTCCCTTTCATCCTTGACGTAGGGCCACCATTGCATGATAACATTAGGCTTAGAAATAGGCTAGTCTCCCTTAGACTCTTTTCTTCCCCTTTTGAATATGCATTTAAAACTAAAACTTTCTTTTTTAGCAAATCATAAAACATGCTAATCACACTTAAACCCTTTTTCAAGGTAACAAAACACAAACCAAATAAATGTGGCATCTTTCCTTGAGGGCGTAACTCAAAATCATTTTCAGGTAAGGACATGATTAATTTACTTTTGTGGCAACGCGTGAGTCTCCAAAGGTAGAGCTGTTGCAGAAGGAGGAATTAACATTGTTCATAAAAAACACAAAACATACAAAAACATGTGATCTGAACTATGGTAACTCTGATTCCTCTCTTTGTTTCCTTGCAATACTAATGGTCACGTCCCACGAAAACGAGAATATTTTAGCAAAGACCCTCAGTTAAACAATATCATCATGGTTCCTTTCAAATAAAGATCATAATCCCTCGATGACCCTTCAAGTAGCCTACAAAATGATCTAGTCCCTTCGATGACCCTACGAGAAAAATGATGATAGTCCCTTCGAATTGCTAAAAGTATTCTTACATATTGCCTTCTATGACCATATGACGACCCTACGCCTATCCCTTCATATCCAATAGATAGGGCTACCTACCAACTAATGGTATGGATAGTACTATCTCTAACGGAGAAGAAAAATAACAAGAAGGGCCTTTAGTGGGTAAGACACAACAAATTTCTTGCTCATAACAGTTTCAAACAAACTAATTCATTTTTACACCTCACGTTTCAAAACAAATATTTAAAAAAAAAACCATTTGTAAACATTCTTGAGGACTGATACAAGAATTATTAAAATGTCTGCCTCATAATTGGCATTTAAAATATTTTCAAATCACACACACACACACAAAGCAAGTTTAAAGTGAGCTGAGCAATTAAGAGCTCGTAGGTATTTACTTTACATAACTTACCCCCCCGAACTCAAAATATATCAAAGTTATTTCATGTTCTTTTCACCTTTCCTCAATGGATAAAAGAAAAGTCGGTTGCGACTCTTGTTATCCTCTACATTTGAGATAAAACACTAAACAAGTTCGTTCTCGCACCGTATGACACCGTGCAATTTGAAAGGCAACATCTCATGCCAATCGTTGTAGGTCACCACCATTTTCTGCACAATCTTCTTGATGTTCTTGTTAGCTTCTTCAACAACGTCATTCTTCTTCGAACGATATGGAGAAGAATTATGATGCTTTGTCTTGAAACTCTCGCACAACTCCTTCATCCTTTTGTTATTGAGATTAGATCTAGTATTAGTAATGAACTTTTCAGGAATTCCATAGTGGAAAATTATTTCTTTCTTTATGAAGCGAGCAACCACTTGTTTGGTGACATTTTCATAAGATGCAACTTTGACCTAATTGGTGAAGTAATCAATGGAAACCAAGATAAAATAATGTCCTTTGGAAGCCTTAGGTTTAATTAGACCAATCATATCAACACCCCACATAGCAAAAGGCTTTGGAGAGGTCAAAACATTCAGAGGAACCAGAGGCACATGCACTTTATCAGCATATATATGGCACTTGTGACAGATTCTAGCGTGTTTGTAACAATCAACCTCCATAGTAGACCAATAATAACCCTCTCTCAAGATTTTTCTTGGCCATAGTATGCCCACTAGAATGTGTTCCGAAGGAACGCTCGTGTACTTCTTCTATGATCTTAGATGCTTCATGTCTATCCACGCATATGAGCAACACATAATCATAGTTTCTTTTATACAACATGCCACCATTGAGGAAAAACATGCCTGAATACTTTCGTAATGTCTTCTTATCTGTAATATATGTGTCTTCTAGATACTCTTGTGTTTCAAGATACCTCTTGATATCATAGAACCAAGACTTCTCATCAGTTTCCCCTTCTGCTTCATAATAGAATGTTGGCTCATCCGACCTCATAATGGTGATAGAGGGGGGCTTCACCATTCCATTTGACTTTGAACATGGATGTAAGAGTATCTAAAGCATATTTATAATGATTCTCCTCCCTCGGGACATGATTAAATGTGATCTCATCAAAATACATAATCAACTTCAAGACCTGCTCCCTGTAGGGAATCAAATTTGGGTGGCGAGTTTCCCAATCTCCATTGATTTGACTAATTACAAGAGTTGAATCTCCATAAACCTCTAGGATTTTTATTCCCAAATCGATTGCAACTTCAATCCCATAAATACAAGCTTCATACTCAGCCATATTATTGGTGCAATCAAAACAGATTTTGGTTGTGAAAGGAAGATGAAAATTTGTAGGACACGTGATAACAACTCCAACTTCATTTCCCATAGCATTCTAGGAACCTTCAAACAAGAGTTTCCATCCTGATCCTAGTTCATATCCTTCCTCTGGTCCTAGAATATTGCAATCCCTGATGTACATAATGTCCTCATCCGAAAACTCAAACTTCATAGGTTGATAATCATCTTCCACAGGCTGGTGAGCAAGATAATCTGCCAATACACTGCCCTTGATGGCTTTCTGGGTAGTGTACTTGATGTCATGTTCTGTTAAAATCATCTGCCAATGAGCTACTCTTCCTATGAGAGTTAGCTTCTCAAAGATGTACTTGATGGGATCCATTTTGGATATCAAGAAAGTAGTGTGAGTCAACATATATTATCTTAGACGCTTGGTAGCCCATGCAAGTACACAACATATCTTTTCAAGCAATGAATACCTTGACTCACAATCTGTAAATTTCTTGCTCAGGTAGTAAATTGCGTGCTCTTTCCTACCAGTCTCGTCATGTTGACCTAGTACACAGCCCATGGAGTTTTCAAGTACTGTGAGATACATAATCAATGACTTTTCTTCCACTGGAGGCATGACGATCGGAGGTTCCTGTAAATACTCTTTTATTATATCAAATTATGTTTGACAATTTTCATTCCACCTGACCATCTGATCTTTCCTCAGTAATTTAAATATCGGTTCATAAGTGGTTGTAAGATGAGAGGTGAATATAGCAATTTAGTTCAACCTCCCTAAGAAACCACAAACCTCTATTTCTGTTCTTGGCTCAGGCATTTCTTGAATTGCTTTTACTTTCGCATGATCAACCTCGATACCTCTTTCGCTTACAACAAAGCCCAACAATTTTCCTCATCTCACCCTAAAGATGCACTTGTTTGGATTCAGACTCAGCTTGAACTTTCATAATCTATCAAACAATTTCGGTTCACAAGTGGCTGTAAGATGAGAGATGAATATAGAAATGTAGTTCAACCTCCCTAAGAAACCACAAACCTCTATTTTTGTTCTTGGCTCAGGCCTTTCTTAAATAGCTTTTACTTTTGCATGATCAACCTTGATACCTCTTTCTCTTACAACAAAGCCCAACAATTTCCCTCATCCCACCCAAAGGTGCACTTGTTTGGATTCAGCCTCAGCTTGAATTTTTGTAATCTATCAAACAATTTTCGTACATGAACCAGGTGTTCTTCCTCTGTTTGGAATTTTGCAATCATTGCATGCTGATACATTTCCCCTGCATTCTTTAAACCAAAGGGCATCACCTTATAACAGAAAGTTCCCCATGGGGTAACAAAATTTGTCTTCTCCATGTCCTCTGGTGCCATATTTATCTGATTGTAACAAGAGAAGTCATCCATGAAGGAAAACACTTTCGCATGAACAATATTATCCATCAGAACATCAATATGGGGAAGCAAAAAATCATCTTTAGAGTTGGCTCTGTTCAAGTCCATGTAATCAACACACATTCTGACTTTTTTGTCCATTTTAGGAACGGTCACAATATTAGCAATCCATGAAGGATAAGAAGTAACAACCAGAAAACCCGCATCAAGTTGCTTCAAAATCTCTTCTTTGATCATCTCAGACATCTCCGGATGAGTTCTTCGAAGCTTCTTCTTGACCAAAGAACAATATTCTTTGAGAGGCATCTTGTGCATAACAATATCTATATCCAATCTAAGCATATCTTCATAGGACCAAGCAACGATATCAACATACTCTCGGAGCATTTTAATCAATCTCTGTTTCACACTGTCTTCTAAAGAGGCCCCTATCTTGACCTTTCTCTTCACCTCTTTGGTTCCTAGATTTACCACTTCCAGAGATTCTTGATGTGGCTGAATGACCCTTTCCTCCTGCCTCAAAAGTCTGGCTAACTCTTTAGGGAGTTCGTAATCTTCCTCGCCTTCTTCTTCGGCTTGGTAGATTGGATTATCAAAGTCATAGAGAGTCATAACAGAATCATTATCAATGGAATCTGGAATAAATGTGGGATTAGATCTACATGATTGATGTTGTGTGTTTTATTTTAGAATGAGATTAACAGAGGAAAAATAAAAATAAAAACACATTTCCAAAAAAATTGTAAAAAAAAAAGACAGAGACCAAAATATTTTAATGCAAAAACATCCTTTATTCATGATAAAATTGTTAATGAAAATATTGTGGCCCTACAAAATGTTCACTATGTCTTGGGAAAAACGTAGGAATTATTGCATGATGTAAAATAAAGGAAAATTACTCCTGATATCAAGTGACTATGACAATGTCTTTAGAAGAACAATTTGATAACTCTTGACCTGGGAGAACCTTGAACTCAGGGAATTGTCACCTACATATTCTGGCTAGCTTTAAACCCTAAACCAAATTTGTCCTTCTTCATAGGAAGCTCTAACACCCTACCCCCAACCTTCGGGATGACCTGATTCAACAATAGCTTCAGCCTTCTTGAAATATGCCATTGGGACCTTTGACTTTGTTATCTCTGGACGAGGAGTTTTGGCAACCTAAACAACTTCAAATTCCTAAAATGGAGTCTTGTGGATTTAACCTTCAATTTCCACATATCTGAATGAGCTCAAGTGACTAACAATGTAGTATTCTTCTCCATAAATAGTGGAAACCTTTCCACCTATCACAAACTTAATCTTCTGGTGTAATGTGGAAGTCATGGCACCTGTAGCATGGATCCATGGGCGTCCAAGAAGGCAGCAATAAGCTGGATGAATTTACATGACAAAGAAAATGGCACTGAAGACTTGACGTCTTATCTTCACAAGTAGATCAATCTCTCCAAATACATACCTCTTTGAACCATCAAAATCTCTGACTACGAGATCATTGGGCCTAAGCACAACCCCCTCATTATCTATCTTCATCAAAGCAGTTTTGGGCAATACATTTTGAAATTTTGGTACAGGAAACACATAGAAACAAAATTATCTTAATAGCAGGTGATGTCGAGACAGATGTTATAACATATGGTAACAAACCAGATCAACCAAGTTGAATATGATACATAAAATAACATTGCAGAATGATAAATAACATAATGAGTTGTTAACCCAGTTTAGTGCAACATCACCTACTCTAGGGGCTACCAAGTAAGGAAGGAAGTCCACTATCAGCAGTATTAGTATAAAGCTAAACTTCCCCGTTTACAACATCTCGCCTAATCCCTACCTAATACAACTTCTACCTAGGTCCTCCCAAATATGAGAAATCGCCATCTCACTTCCTAAATCACCTTAGTGGTATCTAACAGTCACAATCCCAGTAACTTCAAAAAAAAAACCCAATTTAAAAGATCATTCTTCCATTACAATAACTCAAACTCTTTCTTAAAATCTTCGAGTGAGAACAATACCTTGACAGACTGTCAAGTAACAATCTATCTACCACATAGTATTATAAGATACATGGGTCACTTACAATATGCACGAGAGAGACTCTCAAAGCCTAAGACTTATACTTCCCCTAGTTTTACAATTATGAAAAACCTAAAATACATTAGGTTAGGATTCCTCTATTTATACACCTCTGCAATTCATGGGCTTTAATATTCTGATCCAGAAGTTTCTTGATCCATAAGCTGAGTGATGCACCAATGTTACAAATAATCTCCTTCAATCTTAGAACAAATTGATACATAGTTTCCTAATTTTTCTCAAGGCCCAAATCAGTATCTTTTGTACAACTAGAGATATAATCTTTTTCCAAAACAAATCTTCAAGACCTGCGAGAATATCTAAGATATATCCCAAAAGAAATATCCCAAATAAAAACAAATTTGTGAAGATTTAAAACAGTAGCGCCTTGACTGCTACACCAGAAAATGATGTTGTAACATCTTGTTCGACATCTTGTCAGAAACCATGTTTTAGCAAAATGTTGCCAATTCCCTAAAACCATGGTACTAACAATCTCCCCCCTTTGGAAAATTTTGGATAAAGCAACCAAAGACCAAATAACCAGGGAAGAGGAATTAATCCACAAAGAGCCAACACAAGCTACATGTTGATCATGTAAACTTTGTACAAACACAACTCATAGAGCTTATATGCGAGGAAGAAGATAAGAGACACTCCCCATCAAACACAGGACCAGAAGACACTCCCCCTTAGACTTGACTCCAAATATGGGTAACTCAGAGCACATGACACAACCATGCTCATAACTCAGACCAAAGAAAACAACAGAAAGACCCATACCAGAAGACCAAGACTCAGACTCAAATAATATATAGACAGAATGTTAGAACATCCTGCTAAATATCCTTGCAAAACAACTGCAAGAATAGACTCAGACTTACATGATGGATTGTCATACTCCCTCTAAAGTGTTGCATACACAACAAGCAACAACATTTGACCTAAACTAGAATCTGTAACACTTTTATCCCCCTTTTTAGCCAAAAATTAACAAAAAACTGAGTAAAAAGAAACTCACACAAAGAGAATCAAAATTGGCAATAATTGATTCAATACACAAAGGAAACTGACTCTATAAAATGATGCAGAACAAGAAGCATTGAGCTAAATTAAGGGAAAAACAACTCCCCCAAGCAGGACTGACTCAAAAGAACAAACAAACCCAAAGAAACAAAGAGTAAGTCTCAGTTTCTTCCCCAAAGAAAATAACCCAGGGAAACTAAGAGTAAGTCTAAGTTTCCAAACAAACAACAAAACAAAATCAAGAAGAATCTTCAAAAGAAAACAAACTAAAAACTGGCCCAAAAACAAAACAGACTCTAATATGTACACACCAGACAACTAGTGTTAGCTATCGAATTCTCCCTCCTAAGTCAATATAATTAATCGACTCTTCATCAGTATCTAAATCTGAATCATGTCCTAGAACCACATTATTCTTCAAGGATTTCATCTCTGTCACATATGATTTCCCTGTCCAGAATGCTCCAAATGTTACAATATTTGTTGTAATGTTTAACCCAACCTTCTTAGGATTTCTTCCCTTATCCTTCTTGGATTCCAACAAATGAACCTTCTTGACACCAGTATCTTTGGAAGATTTACTCATGTTGAAACACAATATATGGGAAATATGAGGAAGCAAAGCACATAAATACAAGGTGAGTTACTTTGATTGTAACGAAAACCTTGCTTGTAACGATAAATCAGTCAATGAGAGTGTTATTCGAATGAGATAAAAAAATCTTTAGAAACAGTGTATCACTCAATGAGAGAGAGAGAGAGAGAGAGAGAGAGAGAGAGAGAGAGACGCCCCTGTTCAAACTTTCCTCTTTTCAAAACTTTGACTGCTGAAAATGTTACAACATTTAAAATGACATAATTACTACCACGAATTCTCCAACAGTAAAATTCCAAGAATACCCCTTATATACTCAAAATAACTTGCGCCTCAAGTTGTGATAAAATCCTTCTCAAAGCACCTTATCCAGACCAAGCATGGGCGTGCCAATATGTTGTAGCAAGAGTTCTGACATAATGATGATAGATCCAATGACTTTATTATGAAAGCAGAATAAAATCCTTATCCCTTTCGTTGTAGTAGAATGTTACATTACAATGTCATAACCTCAGGTTAGACATTGTACTCTCTTAGTGACCAACCCAATACATAAATCATCATCCTCCAGCAATGTACCTAATCTTCAAGACATACCAGGACTCAATTAATTCTAATCTCAGAGATTATAATATCCTCCAATGATACAATCTTCTTCAGACTTGGCCAAGTTTTTACTCTAGAAAACTCCCTCATTATCTATTTCATCTCTGAAATAACTAATGACCATAGACTAAAATAACCTCCAAATAAAGAGCTCCATTTTCAATAAACTTGTTTTCTTATAGAACCTTATCATTCAGTGCTAGCTAGCCCCTTTTTTAAAAATTTCTTCATTCTCTTAAGTATCAAACTACTGAGATAATGTCCCAACATCTGATTGAACATCAGTTCCTTTCAATGAACACATCACTTAATTTGGACCTGAACCTACCACCAATAGTACTTTTCTCAATAGAGTAACTTAGAAACTAACCTTGTTCTCATAAAAGGAGTAGATAAGACCTTTAGAGACTTCACACCAAATAGATTCACTTTGACATAAGAGAATCATATATGCCTTTCTGTCCACCACGACCTTCACTTTACATTGAACCCTCAAGATCCATAAAATAGGTTCTTGAGCTTTTGTAATTGTCTGATATTGCACCTTCTAGTGTAACTTCTTGACTTCTTCTTCCTTTGAACACCAAGTAAGAGAATAAACAATTGAATACTTATGAATTTCACAAATAAAAATAGTTCATAAATCCTCAGAGGGGTCTCAAACATCTTATAAGAGACATAACATTATTCCTTGATGACACAACTGAATTAGTCGTAAATTAAGACCAATTACCAAAAATTTAGAGAATCCATCCTGAATTCTTTAGATATCCAATGTCCTTAAACTGCCTTTTTAGAATCATCCACAAAGTAACATATGACCAGAATGAGACTTAAACAACCACCAGGAACACTTTTACTCCAATTAAGTGTCTGGAACAGTTAGTGTCAAGATACCAATCATCTTAGTTAGAGACCTAACAAAGGAATGAGAGAAAAAGAAATAATCACCTTCTCTGTGTACTAACCACTACTTGGTTAAACAATACTGAACATGACCTTTGAGATAATAACCAAAAACTATTAAAATTAACTCAACACAGAAGAGATTCTTAAGTGCAAGTAAATCTCTTTTAGCATGAGTAAGCATAATACCCAGCATAATGTTATGACATCCTTGACTCATCTTACCTTTTTGATAAAAACAACATTTTTCCACTTTGAGTATTCTCTTTGCTAGTTATCTTAGAAGAAAACTTATTCTCCTTAAACTTCCCATAATCTTTCCTCTTGAAGAAACTCCTCCAACTAACCTGGATAATCCTTACAAAACTTGATCAAGACATCAAGCTCTAGGATTAAATCGAGTCACTTTTCCTAGCAAAAACATAGATAATAGATACTTCTTCATTTTCTTAAGACATAAGATCAGAAATAAATCACCTTCTATTATTCATAGTTGAAAGCTCCCTTTATTATAGATACAAATCATAGAAACAAACTTCCAGCTCATTGTGAAATAAATCTTCAGTTTAGAAATCTTCTAAGAAGTCCATCTTTCAGTCAAACCAGATACAGAAAACCCATACAGTTGCTCTTGAGATAAACAGTGCATTCTGGTCCACAAAGATCTAAGTTCTCAATATTCTTATGAATTATTTGACATTGATAGATCCTTACGTCAGTTCAAGCATTCTTTTTAGCATCACAGACATCCTGAAGTCAGTACAGATGTCTTTGACACTTAGTCTAGACATCCTGTCCAATCTCCTTATTGGATCATTTTCCAAGGAACACAATAGCAAAAAAAAAAACCTTTTACTATAAACCAAAACCCAAGCTCCTTCTGAGTTGAAAGAAAAAAATAAATTACTCTTGTCTTTTTTCAATAGCTTGTCACTTTCGTGTCAAACCTCTAGAGTAGAGACTTGAGAATCTTCTTTTTGATCAGCCTCACATCTGAACTTTTTCTTCCAAACACACTTAGATGTGCCTTTATGATTTCACTTGAGGAATTCCCAAGTATCGTTAGCTCCAATTCAAGTGGTGTACAGTCTGGAATAAAACACTTATCAAATCCATGATAGTGGCATTGATAATTGATCTTTTCTTCTATCTTCCAATCACCAGGATTATTCTAACCAGATAAACTTTATAGTTCTATTATCCATTGATAACCATGATGGTATCACGCCAGCTTTCCATAAGACAGATAATACCATAAATATACTTCCCTAAAGCTCACCCAATAGACCAGGGCGCCTGCTCTGATACTAATTAAAATTTTAGTACTGGTAACATATACCAACAAAACCGTCTTAACAATAGATGATGTCGAGATATATGTTATAACATCTGGTAACAAACCAGATCAATTAAGCTGAATATGATACATAAAATAAAACTGTGGAATGATAAATAACACAATGAGTTGTTAACCCAATTCAGGGCACAATCATCTACACTGGGGGCTACCAAGCCAGGAAGGAAGTCCACTATCAGCAGTATTAGTTCAAAGCTAAACTCCCCCGTTTACAACTTCTCGCCTAATCCCTACCTAATGCAACTTCTACCTAGGTCCTTCTTAAATATGAGAAATCGCCATCTCTCTTCCTAAATCACCTTAGTGGTATCTAACAGTCACAATCCCAGTAATTGAAACAAAAATAACCCAATTTAGAAGATCATATTTCCATTATAATAACTCAAACTCTTCCTTAAAATCTTCGAGTGAGAACAATAACTTGACAAACTGTCAAATCACAATTTTTCTACCACATAGTATCTTAAGATACATGGGAGACTTACAATATGCACGAGAGACTCTCAAAACCTAAGACTTATGCTTCCCCTAATTTTACAATTATTAAAAACATAAAATACATTAGGTTAGGATTCCTATATTTATACACCTCTATAGTACACGAGCTTTGATATTCTGATCTAGAAGTTTCTTGATCCATAAGCTGAGTGATGCACCAATTGTGCAAATAATCTCCTTCAATCTTGGAACAAACTGATACATAGTTTCCTAATTTGTCTCAAAGCCCAAATTAGTATCTTCTATATAGCTAGAGATATAATCTTATTCCAAAACAAATCTTCAAGACCTGCGAGAATATTTGAGACATATGCCAAAAGAAATCTCCCAAATAATAACAAATATGCGAAGATTTAAAACAGCAGCACCTTGACTGCTACACCAAAACATGATGTTGTGACATCCTGTTCAACATCTGGTCAGAAACCATGTTTTAGAAAAATGTTGCCAATTCCCTAAAACCATGGTACTAACACATTCAATGAGGATCTCATGTCAACCACCACACGAGACAACATCGTTCTTGTGAAATCCATAGAGATATGTAAAGCTTTGTTGTGTTTCCTCCCTTCTGGTGATAAGTTAAAATCTCTAAAGCCAAGCTCATTACTAGCAGTAATGCTGGCAACCACCTTCTCAAATTGATTAACTGAGATCTCTTAAGGTACAAAAGCTAAGCTTAACAACTTTATCAATGCATTATGATATGCCTCAGAATCTTTCAACAACGACATGATAAATATCTTTGACAGAGTCTAACTAAGCTGATCAATAATACAATAATCACTCTTCTTTATGTATCTCATCAATTCTTCAACATCTTTGGCCGATGAGAACTCATAACTTGAATTTTGTACTAGTGTAATATGCACAGGCTTTTCATTATCATCCACAACTTGTTTACCCTTGTCCTTAGCCAATGCATCAACATTGTTATTTGGTGAAGTCTGAGGAGGAGAAAAGATTCTGCCACTTCTCGTGAACCTGCTTGTTCCATCAACATCGTTAATCTCAGGAGTACCCAATATAGATGACTCAACTTCATGTTTCTACCCTTATAGAATACTTCAGCCCTATAGCACTATGACACTGCTTTGTCACTGCTATAAGGAACTGGACCAGACAAAGTAATAGTCAATGAAGACTTCTTCACTGGTACAGGAATTTTTACAGGAGTATGAGTAATAGTAATCACGTCCACTTCTTCATGATCAATTTTTTATCAACTGAAAGCCTGTTGAAATGTAAAGTACCTTCATCAATCAACCTCTAGATTTCACTTTTCAAAAAGATATAGCCCTCGGCCTGAGCCAAACACCCTTCACAATCAGAAGCACAACCAGGATAGACACCACTTCCAAGAAACTTCTCTTTCACAAAATACATGGAGTCTTCAATAGATTAACATCCATAATAAGATTTAAACCTTCATCTTCCACTATTGCACTGACAGTTGCACCTCTATGGGGTGGAAAAGGTTATTGGATAACATTAGGGCCATTATCTAGTTCTAAATTGATGGCTTTAGCATCATTCAAATCTTTCACCTTATGTTTTAAAGCTATACAACTCTCAATATTGTGGCCTTGACCCCCTGAGTGAAACTTGCAACGAGTATTTGCATCATAGTTAGGAGGAAGATTTATAGGAGGATTAAGAGTACATAATTCAACAAATTTCAACTGCGGTAGATGAGGAAGCAGTTGAGCATGTAACATAGGTAGTGGATCAAACCTTCTTGGAGGTTGCCATGGTATTTGGTGAGGATTACTCTGACGGGGTGCATAAGCATGTTGGTATTATTGTGGTTGTTGTTTTTGTAGAACTGCAACAAGAATTATTACAGCAACAACATGGTAGTAAGACTCTTGGTAAGCTCTTCCCTTACCCTTACGTTCATGCACATTACTAGAATCAACTCCTGTCTTCTTTGGATGTCCATTGAAGGGCTTATCCCCTCCTCCAGAAGAACCAGTAGCAGCAGCAGTCTGGATCTTACCCAACTTAACACCAATCTCAATCCTTTCTCCATCCATTACCAAATTATAAAAACCAGTGGAAGTATTTCTAATCAAAATATCATAATAAGGACCCTGCAGAGTATTTATAAATATATCCACCAACTCCCTCTCCATCATTGAAGGTTGAACCCTGGCTGTAAGCTTGCGCCACTTCTGCACATACTCTTTGAGAGATTCACTTTGCCCCTGGGTCAGATTTTGTAACTGAGTATTTGTTGTACCCCAAAATTTTCCCTCCCATATTTCTCAAAACATTTCAAGAAAGATCCTCAAGTTGCTCAAGGTAGTCCAAGGGTTGGCCAGACAAGCTCTCTCCTAAGGCAGTCAACCCCAAACTAGGGTTTCATATTGCATCAAGAAACTTAAGTACAAGTAATCCCAAGTGCTCACCAATGTCCTAATATGTTCTCAAGATCATCCATGACAAATTTCAAGACTTGCAGAGAAAGTTTGCTCAGTCAATTGCTCAAAAGCCTGAAAATCGACTGTGCTAGGGAAAAAGTCAATTGTGACCCACATACAGTCAAACTTCAAGATTTTTGGTCAACATCCTCATTTTGAAGTATATTCATCATTTGATCAAGGGTTGATCATGATTCATCTAGCATTGCTCATGATTTCTCAAGACTCAAAAGTTGCTAAATTAGGGTTTTGCAGGAAAAGTCAACTCAAATTTGACCAAGCATAACTTTCTCATACTTTATGAGAAATGACCCATCCAAATCTAATTTTTAAGAGGATGCAATTCCCTACAATCCATCTTCATCTCCCAAGATCAAAATATGCACTCACAAAAAGATACGAATTTTGACATTATAGGTCATTTTGAAAAGTCAACAAAAACACCTTTTATGTCAAAGCTTCATACATGAACATGGAAGAATCAATTGAGATGAGACCAAAAGGGTTGCTTGGATGACATCTTAAGCTTTCTAAAAAGTCCAAGAACACCCTCATAAGGTTAAAATTGAGAGAGATATGCATTGTCAAAGTTGGACAATTTTTGAAAAAAATGCATGAAGCAAATATTGACCAAACATGGATTTTTTCCAAATGGGCCTATCTTTTCAAGTTTGAAACTCATTCCTAACATGGTCCACGACCTCTAAGCCCATCCATACATTTTTCTACTATTTATGCTATTTATTTTGATATTTTATTCATTAAAATTCAGAATTAAATAAATAAATAATAGAAATAATGTAAATTTTGATGTGAATCCATTTTGGGAAAGTTTTATGCTGGTTTATGTCAATTGATTTCGTGCAATAACTCTTCAAATATGTCCAGGTTCATCTACATGTGAAAATGGCATAAAATCATCAAATATGGCATTTTTTTCAAATTTTGATCATGGTCTTAAAACACAACATTATGAGGGAGATTCTTTCCATGCTTTCTTGTCTCCTCATTCTCCTTCATAAATATAGAGATATAAAAGCTTGAAAGACGAAATTCCTCTCTAAAAATCTCTCAAAAAGCTCTTCAAAAAGCTCTCTAAAAGCTCTTCAAATAGTTCTCCAGAAATCAAAGAATTTGTGCAAGTCATATCTCGAGGTTCCGGTCTCTCTCAATTGACATCAACCCTCAAACCATCCTCTTGAAGCCCTCAGGAGTCTTACAAGGCCCAAGAGCAATCCATCACACGCCTAGCACGCCCCCATTTGACAACACCGGTTTGGTAAAATTTTAAATTTCGAATCTCTAATTTTAATCACATTTTATGGTATGCTAACGTTTGTTTGAGTTTATATAGAATAGTTATGGATGGTTGAATCATAGATTCCATGCAAGAATAAAATAAAACACCATAGTTAGAGCATGAAGCTTTCGAAGATTCGAGCCTAGGGATTTCTGATGATTGCACCCCCACATTGCAGGCCCAGTTTGGTTTTCTCTAATTCTTTTATATTTATATTATTTCATTTATTTATTTTACTAACCCATCAAATTATTTTCCTTTTTATCAAAAAATCACAAAACATTTTTCTATCCAATTAAATTCAAGATATTTATTTTTATTAAAAAAGGTAATTAATTTAATTAGGTTATTAATTTTAGACAACTTTAATTTCTTTTTTTACATAATTAAAATCAATTAGAATAAATAGGTTTACCACTAACTTAATTATTTTTTCATCTTTTCCTAAAATAAACAAAAAACCAAAAATATGTCATTTAATTATTTTCATTAATTAATTTAATAACCAATTAATTTTGCATTTAATATAAAAACCTAATTCCTTTTCTTAAAAAATATTAAAAAACAACAAAAAAACATTTCCGTTTTTTAGGATAGAAGAGTCAAAACCCTATTCTCTCGTCAATCTAATTTTTAATCGCGCGCTTTATTATTAGTTTACCCAATTATTGTATCTGCTCCCGGTTTGTAATAATTTAAATTAGGACATTTATTTGCTTTTACTGCTTTTATTTTCAAAGGGTTTGTTTTTGGCTATGTAAATACCTGAAGCCTTGTAATAGCTTAGTTTAAATTCCGCACTTTAATTTCTACAAATATTTAACTGCTAGATATGTGAATAACTAGGGTTTGCATGACAAGAATGTATGACTAATTTTTAAATAGTTAGATCACCCTAAATGTGTAAAGATAAATAAATCTGAAACTGAAACACTCGCACATGCGCACTCCTAGGGTACACTCCCACTTGGTTGCCTTCGTTAAAACAGTCATTGAGTATAGGTTGTTTTAGAGGTCGTCCTCTTGTATAAGAGATGAAAGTTGCCTCGGAAAGGTTGCCTCGGATATTGTTGCCTCGGATAAATGATCTAAGACATTAGGGTTACCACTAAGACGTCCTAACGTTGCTTTAGTGACTGTATGTCCCTTTTGAATTGACCCTCAAATTCCAACGACGGTGTTACCTACTCACTAATAGTGGGATAGAGCTATCTAAAGGAAACAAACATAGAACGATTCCTTTTTCGAGTAGGTAGATTAGTTCTTAAGTACTTGCTAAATTAAAAACAAAACTTTTTCACACTTACACTCTTTTACAAACAAGTTTTCAAAAACACTTCATTACACTCTTGAAGACAGAAGCGAGAGTTAAATCAAAGTTAAAACAAAAACTTTTCAAAGCCCACAAACACAAAGAAAACAATTTTGAAAACGATGAGCAAGTACTTAAGAGCTCGTAGATAATTACGGATAGAAAGGGTGCTAATACCTTCCCTTTCTATAATATACCCCCCGTACTCAGAAATATCTCGAAAAAGGAATTTTTCTGTGCTTTTTTCCTTTCCTTGTTGGATAAAATAAAAGTCGGTGGCGACTCTTGCTTACCGCGACATTTTGCAAACACAAACACAAACCAGCATTCCTAAAAAACAGTCTCGGTTCTGGCCACCGTATCACAGAACTGGCGACTCTACTGGGGAAGATAATAAGTGGGGCGTACCTTAGGATTAGTTCATATTGTTTTCAATTGTTTGATCTGTTTGCTTTATATTTGTGGGCTTTATATCGGAGTTACTATAGATCCTAACTCGGATCTGGGGACACCTTTTAGGTAAGTAGCAATAGACTGTGAGGGAACTGTACAGCGTAGACCGATACAGTTGAAGCAGTAGCTACGTTGGTGTGACACTTTAGTTTGTACCGATATCCCTTGTGGAGGAACAAGGAGAATATGGGGCTGCTAAGGGGTCATTAAGCACCAACTGACCTTAGAACCTATCATTGACCAACTTGGCCATAGAAAAGTAGCAGTATGCTACACTCATTGAGACCATACTCTCGCGATGATTCCGACCGCAAGAAGAGGTTGCTAAACTGGAATTATGACCGATCGAGGATGGTCAGTGATATTGAGAACCTCTAGAACCCGGTTACTATTACTAGGACAGGTTGAACCAACTAAACTACAAGAGGGTAGTATCTAAACTCCATGCCAGCCTGAAATTTAAGGGCTATTGTGTGACTTGTGTGCTTTAAAACTTGAACTACTTGCACATTTTTATCGTCTAACAACATGAGTTCCTTGCAGGTTTTGTTTACAGTCCTTATCCAATAATTTGGATTTTATTGCAGGGTTTACTTACATCCCTTCACACTTTTTCTTAAACGCATAGCATGCACATCATAACACCATGCTTAACATTTCCTTAACCATTTCAAGGATCTCAAGGGTTTGCGATGCAGGTTATGGTAAATCAAATGTCTAGCAAGGGGCAAAGGGGATTTATTTTCCTCTAGCCAATGTCGTCTAGAGATCAAAACATGATGACTTGAGTCGGCGGCTATGACCTACTCGATATGGTGAGCTGGACTCTTGAAGGAAGACTCTTGACGACACGAAGTTTCATAAATCAAAACTGCAAAATTTATATTCTAACCATTTCTTGTTTACCCCGCGAGATCCTTAAAAACATTGCATACATATATCATACATATCATTGCATAACAGGTCTTCCCGTACAGGTCTCTCATGTTCTTGTTGTTTATTTCAGCAATGGCTCTCTAACAAGACAACAGAGATCTTCAAGAAACTCAGTTTAGGGAAATTTTCCTAAACCTATCTAAGGGGCAGGAAGAGTTGAAAACACTTCTCATTGGGAACTTGGTCAAGAAAAGTCTTGAAGACAACAAGGATGAACGACTGGAACAACTGCAAGCTGAGTTAGGTACAATGAGAACCCAGATGCGTGGGCAGATGGCTCTTATCCAAGACTTAGCCTGGGAACAAGAAGAGCTGAGAACCATTATCAACCAACTTCATCAAGACAGATACCATAGTATAAAGTAAATGGTCGAGGCCGGGGACCAAGTAATTGATCAGCCTCCAAGAAGGCAAGGGTTTGGTTTGGTGAAGAATGGACCTCTCCAAATTGCTACTACCTCATGGGTCCAACAATAACTTCGCCAAAAAAAACGGGTTAATCAGAGTAAGCCGGATATCCCCAAGAGGCAGTTTACCAAGCTCAACATGCCGCTGTCTCAAGCTTTACAACACCTGTTGAGAATGAACCTAGTGACGTTGATAGGACCTCATCCGAATCCCAAGACTTCTTCACCTAACTACAATCCTGATGTGAGGTGCGTATACCACTCCAACAGTCCGGGACATGATACTGACGACTGTTGGAAGTTGAAATACAAAATTCAAGACCTAATTGATGAAGGAGCTTTGGAATTCACACAAGATGGTCAACTGGAATGTTTTTGCCAATCCTCCAAGGCTCACCATTTGAAGTGACAAGTTCTGACAAGAGAGGCTTTTGTTCATTAGAATTTTCAATTTGTAATTTTCTTTTGATTGTTCGAATATTTATTCATGTCAAACTTTGTTACTTTATCAATGCATTGCATATGTCTATTTTGAATCAATCCATTCGTATTCACTATACTTAAATTGCTTTCCTTTTTGTGATGTTCAACTCTAGATTTAAAACTCTAAGCCTTTAGAGGGAGGATGACGAAAATGATATCAAAATATCTACAGTATGCTTTTGAACAGACCCCGCTGACGAGGTACATGCGTTGTTTCAAATCCTAAACAATGGATTTATAAGGAAGATAATCCCTAGTCAACCCCATTGAGCCAAAGAAGTTGGAGTTTTTCTTTTCACAAATTAAAACCCTTAATCATAACCTGGGGCAGGGTAGTTTTCTCAGTTAATCCAGGTGCACAATGAATGGCCTCAAAGAAGTCCTTCCGAAACAAAAGACGGTGATGGTTCCCTATAATCGTCAAGACAGACAGTCAATATCTCTCGAAATAAAAGCCCATTAAGTCAAAACCTACGAAGGAGACTTAAGAAAAACTGGGGCATCCCACTGGCTGTAGTCACAAAAACAAACAGTTCAGGCAAAAGACAGGGATAATAAAATAAAAAAGAAAGAGGTCCTGTAAACTCTCAACAAAAATGACTGCCTATTCAAAATAAATTGTCAGTATCCGAACCATCATTGGAATATCAGAGCAAAGACTCAAACGGGATCTAATGCACGATTAGCTGAGTTTAGGATCGAAGAACATCACGAAGAACGGGTGGGTACAAATACATTTTGAGCCTTTATCCTTTGTTTCTTGAACCGTGAACCAGACCACGTTATAACCCTTAAAAGTCCTAGCTGAAGCATGGGTTAGTTTGAAAGCATATTGTTACGAAAGGTATCCTGACTCCTGTAGGACTTGCTGTACATCCTGAGTTGA
This sequence comes from Vicia faba, assembly GCA_948472305.1. NCBI lineage: Eukaryota > Viridiplantae > Streptophyta > Magnoliopsida > Fabales > Fabaceae > Vicia > Vicia faba. Next base: position 1,208,392,884 of record OX451738.1, on the reverse strand, counting down.
CATCACATTTTGCAAAATTTGCCTATTTTACTGAAAAATGCATTTTCAAAAAAAAAATTTCAAGACAGACATAAGCTTTGCATTCTTAAAATAACATTGTTTGTATATGACTATTTGTTCAAACAGTAGAGAAATTCACACGACGAATATCTAGTGAACAAAAAACCTTCTCAATAAAAAGGATCACCTCAAGTGGAAAAACACTTCCAACCAAGGGGCACGGCATGATCATTGTCCATCATCTGGTTCAGTCAATTCAAGATTCAAGGAATATCTCAAAGATGCCAAATATCCAGGGGCAAATCTCTATCTGAACCACTTGTGGCATTGGACATAAATTCCAGCAACGAATCTTGCATGATCAAACGAACATCTTCTGGTAGTATGGCAACACAACACTGCCGACAATGACAACTCCCTACACTCTGAGAGCGTGGACATAGTCAGAAAGTACTGCGCATGAATAAAGACCCGCTAGGTTTACTGGCCTAGGAAAAAATAAGGGCTTCCCGGCGAACCAAAAGGGTTCGGGAAAAAATTAGGGATAAAAAATGAAAAAAAATCTGTACACGCAGCAAGTCGAAAACCCGAAAGGGCGACTTGGGCAAGAAAGGGTATCCCGGTGGACTGAAAATCTGAAAAGACAGTTCATGCAAAAGTTAGGGAATAAAGCGTACGACTATTGTCCCGTTATCTTGTCACTTTCCTACCAGAAGAAGACTTATCATTACGATCAAAAGTTACCAAGCACCTCATAGGTTGGGATAACACTTGATCCACAAGGCCTCTGCAGGCACTTTCTCCACCAGATACAGGGGCAGAAAAGTCTCGATGCAGAGTCATCGTCATATCCTCTGCATGCGTCCCAGTAACATTCACTCCCCGCGGAGTAAGAAAAAGACAATGATGTTAGCTGTCCAAAACAGGACACCACTCTCCCCAGCTGAGGCTTGCAACCAAGAATGAGTCGGGGATATTCTCCCCAAGCAGAGTTTATCTATCATCAGCACTGGAAAATCTTCCCCAGTGGAGTTTGGAGAATCATCCCCAGGAGACTCGGGAAGATTGTCCCCAGTAGAGTCTAAAAAGTTATCCCCAGTGAAGTCGCAACTGAAAGATCATCCCCAACGGAGTTCATTCCTTTCACAAACGGAAACTCAATCCCCAACAGGATTCAGTATCGCCAGCAACGGTAATTCACCCCCAGCTGAATTTATCAGCGGAATCCTTAGCATAGCATGTCCTCCTCACAGAGCCATCTCCTCATCAGTTTATTCCCCAGCGGAGTTATCCTCTCCTGCAGGTTTATTCTCACATTCATATTCATTCACCATCTCCAGCGGAAATGAAGAATTCAGCTCTTTCTCCAGCAGTAATCCGAGATTTATTTTCCCCAGCTACAAACATCACATTTTCATACATCATGACATATGCATATACGCATCATACAATCACAATCTCATTTATTTTGAGAACACCGTTGCTTGATACATATCATGCATTACATATAGCTAACCTTTATCTTTCAGGAAAGATATGATCAAATTCTCACAAAATTCAAGCTATGAAGTTGTTTCCTCAGTTGAGTACGGACGATCGAAGTTCCTAAATATCAATAGAGATGTTTCCTCAGTTGAGTAAGGGAGATCGAAGTTCCTAAATATTAATAGAGATGTTTCCTCAGTTGAGTACGGATGATCGAAGTTCCTAAATATCAATAGAGATGTTGCCTCAGTTGAGTACGGACGATCGAAGTTCCTAAATATCAATAGATATGTTTCCTCAGTTGAGTACGGACGATCGAAGTTCCTAAATATCAATAGAGATGTTTCCTCAGTTGAGTACGGACGATCGAAGTTCCTAAATATAAATAGAGATGTTTCCTCAGTTGAGTACGGACGATCAAAGTTCCTAAATATCAATAGAGATGTTTCCTCAGTTGAATACAGACGATCGAAGTTCCTAAATATCAATAGAGATGTTTCCTCAGTTGAGTACGGATAATTGAAGTTCCTAAATATCAATAGAGATGTTTCCTCAGTTGAGTACGGACGATCGAAGTTCCTAAATATCAGCAGAGATGTTTCCTCAGTTGAGTACGGGCGATCGAAGTTCCTAAATATCAATAGAGATGTTTCCTCAGTTGAGTACGGACGACCAAAGTTCCTAAATATCAGCAGAGATGTTTCCTCAGTTGAGTACAGGCGGTCGAAGTTCCTAAATATCAGCAGAGATGTTTCCTCAGTTGAGTATGGGCGATCGAAGTTCCTAAATATCAGCAGAGATGTTTCCTCAGTTGAGTACGGGCGATCAAAATTCCTAAATATTAGCAGAGATATTTCCTCAATTGAGTACGGACGATTGAAGTTCCTAAATATCAGCAGAGATGTTTCCTCGGTTGAGTACGGGCGATCGAAGTTCCTAAATATCAACAGAGATGATTCCTCAGTTGAGTACGGACGATCGAAGTTCCTAAATATCAACAGAGATGTTTCCTCAGTTGAGTACGGACGACCGAAGTTCCTAAATATCAGCAGAGATGACTCCTCAGTTGAGTACGGACGACCAAAGTTCCTAAATATCAACATAGATGATTCCTCAGTTGAGTACGGACGACCAAAGTTCCTAAATATCAACAGAGATGAATCCTCATTTGAGTACGGACGACCCAAGTTCCTAAATATCAACAGAGACGACTCACCAGTAGAATAATGGACGACCAAAGCCCTCTCCTAAGGCAGTCTACCCCAAACTAGGGTTTCATATTGCATCAAGATACTTAAGTCCAAGTAATCTCAAGTGCTCACAAATGTCCTAATATGTTCTCAAGATCATCCATGACAAATTTCAAGCCTTGCAGAGAAAGTTTGCTCAGTCAATTGCTCAAAAGCCTAAAAATCGACTATGCTAGGGCAAAAGTCAATTGTGACCCACATATAGTCAAACTTCAAGATTTTTGGTCAACATCCTCATTTTGAAGTATATTTCATCATGTGATCAAGGGTTGATCATGATTCATCAAGTATTGCTCATAATTCATCAAGACTCAAAAGTTGCTAAATTAGGGTTTTACAGGAAAAGTCAACTCAACTTTGACCAAGCATAACTTTCTCATACTTTATGAGAAATGACCCATCCAAAGCTAATTTTTAAGAGGATGAAATTACCTACAATCCATCTTCATCTCCCAAGATCAAAATATGCACTCACAAAAAGATACGAATTTTGACATTATAGGTCATTTTAAAAAGTCAACAAAAACACCTTTTATTTCAAAGTTTCATACATGAACATGGAAGATTCAATTGAGATGAAACTAAAAGGGTTTATTAGAGGACATCTTAAGCTTTCTAAAAAGTCTAAGAACACCCTAATAAAGTTAAAATTGAGAGAGATATGCATTGTCAAAGTTGGATAATTTTTGAAAAAATGCATGAAACAAATATTGACCAAACTTGGATTTTTTCCAAATGGGCCTATCTTTTCAAGTTTGAAACGCATTCCTAACATGGTCTACGATCTCTAAGCTCACCCATATATTTTTTTACTATTTATGCTATTTATTTTGATATTTTATTCATTAAAATTCCGAATTAAATAAATAAATAATAGAAATAATGTAAATTTTGATGTGAATCCATTTTGGGAAAGTTTTATGCTGGTTTATGCCAATTGATTTCATGCAATAACTCTTCAAATATGTCCAGGTTCATCCACATGTGAAAATGGCATAAAATCATAAAATATGACATTTTTTTCAAATTTTGATCATGGTCTTAAAACACAACATTATGAAGGAGATTCTTTCCATGCTTTCTTGTCTACTCATTATCCTCTATAAATATAGAGCCATACAAGCTTGAAAGACGAAATTCCTCTCTAAAAATCTCTCTAAAAGCTCTTCAAAAAGCTCTCTAAAAGCTCTTCAAAAAGCTCTCCAGAAATCAAAGAATTGGTGCAAGTCATATCTCGAGGTTCTGGTCTCTCTCAATTGACATCAAGCCTCAAACCACCCTCTTGAAGTCCCCAGGAGTCTTACAAGGCCCAAGAGCAATCCATCACACGCCTAGCACGCTCCCATTTGACAACACCGGTTTGGTAAAATTTTAAATTTGGAATCTCTAATTTTAATCATATTTTATGGTATGTTAACGTTTGTTTGAGTTTATATAGAACATTTATGGATGGTTGAATCATAGGTTCCACGCAAGAATAAAAAAAACACCATAGTTAGAGCATGAAGCTTTCGAAGATTCGGGCCTAGGGATTTCTGATGATTGCACCCCCACATTGCAGGCCCAGTTTGGTTTTCTCTAATTCTTTTATATTTATATTATTTCATTTATTTATTTTACTAACCCATCAAATTATTTTCCTTTTTATCAAAAAATCACAAAACATTTTTCTATCCAATTAAATTCAAGATATTTATTTTTATTAAAAAAGGTAATTAATTTAATTAGGTTATTAATTTTAGACAACTTTAATTTCTTTTTTTACATAATTAAAATCAATTAGAATAAATAGGTTTACCACTAACTTAATTATTTTTTCATCTTTTCCTAAAATAACCAAAAAACCAAAAATATGTCATTTAATTATTTTCATTAATTAATTTAATAACCAATTAATTTTTCATTTAATTTAAAAATCTAATTTCTTTTCTTAAAAAATATTAAAAAACAACAAAAAAACATTTTCTTTTTTTAGGATAGAAGGGTCAAAACCCTATTCCCTCGTTGATCTAATTTTTAATCGCGCGCTTTATCATTATTTTGCCCAATTATTGTATCTGCTCTCGGTTTGTAATAATTTAAATTAAGACATTTATTTGCTTTTACTGCTTTTATTTTCAAAGGGTTTGTTTTTGGCTATGTAAATACCCGAAGCCTTGTAATAGCTTAGTTTAAATTCTCTACTTTAATTTCTGCAAATATTTAACTGATAGATATGTGAATAACTAGGGTTTGCATGACAAGAATGTATGACTAATTTTTAAACAGTTAGATCACCCTAAATGTGTAAAGATAAATAAATCTGAAACTGAAACACTCGCACATGCGCACTCCTAGGGTGCACTCCCACTTGGTTGTCTTTGTTAAAACAGTCATTCAGTATAGGTTGTTTTAGAGGTCATCATCTTGTCTAAGAGATCAAAGTTGCCTCAGAAAGGTTGCCTCGGATATTGTTTCCTCGGATAAATGATCTAAGACATTAGGGTTACCACTAAGACGTCCTAACGTTGCTTTAGTGACTGTATATCCCTTTTGAATTGACCCTCAAATTCCAACGACGGTGCTACCTACTCACTAATAGTGGGATAGAGCTATCTAAAGGAAACAAACATAGAACGATTCCTTTTTCGAGTAGGTAAATTAGTTCTTAAGTTCTTGCTCAATTAAAAACATAACTTTTTTACACTTACACTCTTTTACAAACAAGTTTTCAAAAACACTTCATTACACTCTTGAAGACAGAAGCGAGAGTTAAATCGAAGTTAAAACAAAAACTTTTCAAAGCCCACAAACACAAATAAAACAATTTTTAAAACGATGAGCAAGTATCTTAGAGCTCGTAGATAACTACGGATAGAAAGGGTGCTAATACTTTCCATTTCTATAATCTACCCCCTGTACTCAGAAATATCTTGAAAAAGGAATTTTTCTGTGCTTTTTTCCTTTCCTTGTTGGATAAAATAAAAGTCGGTGGCGACTCTTGCTTACCGCGACATTTTTCAAACACAAACCCAAAACGTAAACCAGCATTCCTAAAAAATAGTCCCGGTTCTTGCCACCGTATCACAGTATGGTTTGGGGCCATATCACTATTATATTGGTAATGCTTTACAAACACCTCTGCCAAGTACCTCTAACTCCGGATATAGGTTCTTTCCAATTGCATATACCATTCAAGAGATGTCTCGGCCAAACTATCTTGTAAGAAATGCATAAGCAATTTTTCATCATCGGATTACGCTAACATTTTTCTGTAGTAAGACTTAATGTGATTCTTAGGACAGGTACTGCCTTTATACTTAATGAAATCAGATGTCTTGAATTTGGGGGAATTCTAACTCTTGGAACCAGACCTAAGTGTTGTACCCCAAAATTTTCCCTCTCATTTTACTCAAAACATACTCCTAGAGATCCTCAATTTGCTCAAGGTTGCCCAAGAGTTGACCAGACAAACTCTCTCCTAAGGCAATGTATCTTAAACTAGGGTTTCCATTTTCATCAATATGGGTGAACTCCAAAGACCTCATATGCTCTCAATGCTCCTAGTATTCTCTCAAGACCTTCCATGTCAAATTTCAAGCCTTGCACAAGAAGTTTTCTCAGTCAACTGCTCAGATGCTTGAGAATCGACTGTATTAGGTCAAAAGTCAATTGTGGCCCACATACAGTCAAAATTCAAGATTTTTGGTCAATATCAACATTTTGAAGTTATATCCATAATTTGATCAAGTTTTGATCATGATTCCTCAAGGAATTCCCTAAATTCATCAAAACCCAAAAGTTGCTAAATTAGGGTTTCTTAGGACAAGTCAACCAAACTTTGACCAAGCATAACTTCCTCATACTTTATCAGAAATTTTCCATCTAAGGCTCATTTTGAAGAGAATACAATTATCTACAATTCATCTTCATCCCTCAAGTTCAAAATATGCACTCACAAAAAGATATGAATTTCCACATTATTGGTCCTTTTGAAAAGTCAACAAAAATACTTTTTGGGTCAAAGCTTCTTACATGAACATGGAAGACCCAATTGAGATGATACCAAAAGGGTTTCTTAGGAGGAATACTAAGATTTCTAAAAATTCAAATAACATCGTTCTATGGTTAAAATTGGAAGAGATATTCCTTGTGAAAGTTGACCTTTTTTGCAAAATTGCCAAAAGTCAAATGTGCTCAAAAATGCATTTTTTGCCAAATGGGCCTAACGTTTTATGCTTGCACCTCACTCATGACATGGTCCACGACCCAAATGTTCACTCACATGTTATTTTCTTTATTATTTATTTTGTTTTGTTTTTTTATTTATTAAAAAATGAATTAAATCAAGTAATTGGTAAATAATAGCAAAGATTTATTTTGGTTGGATTTTTGGACATAATCACAAGCTCATTATGCTAGCATATCAGAATCAAATAAAATCAAATCTAATTGGCACAGGAATGGCATGATTAGGCCAAATTTGTAAGGATATAATACCACATGAAAACCAAATCAAATCTTCAAAGTTTGCAAAGATACTAGTGGTTTTTACAACCCTAATTCGTTCAAGTACATATACATAACGTATCCAAGGCAAAAAGAGGGTGGTGGAAGTCGTGAGAAAGAAAGAATAAAACTCAAAAAAATTGACAAAAAGTTTTGACTCGGTTTCATGCTTGGAGGCTAATTCAAGCCATTCTAGCATTGCCAAACGATTCCTGGACCTTCCCAGAAGCTAACCCAGTCGATTGCAGGTCCTTTCACGCGCAGAAACGCTTGCTACATCTCATACGGTTTGCCTACTTTTTTCAAATTGATTACAATCATTCTCACATCATTAGCATGATTTGATGATATATTTGTGACTATTGATGTACTTCTAACATGTCTGGATTGTTTAATTGGATTTTTAATGCACATACTGAGGTTTGCCATTGTTAGGTTTTATTTGGTCGTTTTAGGGTTTTTTTCATACAGGTAAAATTAGCCACAGAAAAAGGGTATTAGGATGCTCGTGGCATCAAGACGGTTTGATCCATGTAACTGGAATTCATTTATCACGCGTTATGCTAATTTTTGAAGGTTGCAGATTTGTAGCTATGGAAGATGTCTGTAGGTATAAGTATTATACCTAAAACGACGGACTGAGGAAGAAGGTGATAATGTGGCAACCAACCACTGGCCCATTCAAACTGGCGCGCATTTTTTGTTTCGTCCATTAACTCACGTTTTAACATATATTATGAATTGTTGTTATTTAATTAACAAATAAATCACGTAGCGCAAATGGCAAGCATGCACGTTGGAAAGGGTAGAGGACCTGGGTTCGATCCTAGGTCCCATCAACTTTCTTATTTGAATTCTTCTTTACAGGATGCTATGCTTTGCTATCCTAGAGGTCCATCATGCACCTCCATCATCCAAACACTGGATCTAAGCGCGTTCATAATCAACCAGATCCAATGACTCCACTTACCAGGGACCATGGTGTACCATCAGGAAGACTCCCCACTGGATTACGCGCTGATTGGGCTTCAACATTCTTGGGCCTAGACATTTCACAACACACCCCCCATTCAGCAATAACTGACCCAACTTCTTTCTTTTATTTTATTTATTATTTACTAATTATTTCTTTTTTCACAAAAATAACATCAAAATTGTTTTTTTTTCATTAAATCAACAAATCACAAAAAACATTGAAAATCATATTTTTCATAAAAAAACATTTTATTTTATTTAATTAATTAATTTAGTTCAGATTAGGTTAATTTAATTCCTTTTCATAATTAAAATTATTAGAAATTAGGATTGTAAATAATTAATTTTTCTCCAAAAATAACCAAATTATTTTTTAATTAGATTTTAGGTCTCTTAACTAATTCTCCATACTTAATTCATCGCGCGTATTTTTAATTACCTTTTTGATTATTATTTATTGTAACTGCTTCGAGGTTGTAATAGATTCTAATTAGGGTTTTAATTTCTGCATTTTATTTTCAGTTAAATAATCTTGTATCTGCAAAAGCCATGTAATAGTTAGGATTTCTATTTCCGCACTTTAAATTTCCACAATTATTAATTGTTAGATGTATGCTAATATGATTGTATGGGAAGAATGCTTGAAAATTAAAATGGTAGATAACCTAAATTTGCAAAGACAAATTAATTGAAAAAATCTCACTCGCACATGCTCACTCTTAGGTTGCCTTCGGTTAAGCAGTCATCAAGTATAGGGTTTGTTACTGGTCGTCCTCTAGCCCCGAAAGATCTCAAATGACCCAGTCGGATGTTGCATCGGAAACAGATCTTTAAGGCTTTAGGATGATTACTAACACCTCCGAACATTTCTTTTGTGACCGTATTTGTCCCTTCGAACGTCCCTTAAAACTCCAACGATGGTGCTACCTATTCCTTAATAATAGGATAGCATTGTCTAAAGGAAAATGAACAGTCTTTTTCGAGTAAGTAGATAATTGTTATGTACTTGCTCAAAATGACAAATCTTTTACACCATACACTTTCAAACAAACTTCGTAACAATCTTGAGGACAGAAACAAGGGTTAAAACGAAGTAACACAAAACTTTTCAAAATAAGCAAGCACCTAAGAGCCCGTGGAAAACCATGGATAGAAAGGGTGCTAACACCTTCCCTTACTATAATCTACCCCCCCCCCCCCCCCCCCCCCCGTACACAGAAATATCTCGAAAAAGGTTTTTTTTTTTTGTTATTTTTCCTTTTTCTGATTGGATAAAATAAAAGTCGGTGGCGACTCTTGCTTACCGCGACATTTTGCAAACAAAAAACGCAAAACGCAAACCCGTAAAAACAGTCGGTTCTGCCACCGTATCACAGAACTGGCTAATCTGCTGGGGTAATAAAGTGGGGTTTACCTTAGGATCTAGGTCATTTTGAAATTTGCTTTCTTGTTTGTTTTCTTTATTCTTAAAGGGTTTTGTTTGAGTTACTATAGATCCTACACCCAGATCTGGGGGCACTTTTTAGGTAAACAACAATAGATCGTGGAGACTGTACGGCGTAGACCGATATGGTTTAAGCGATGGCTGTGTTGGTGTGGCACATTGGTTGGTACCGGTATCCTTCATGGGGAAACGAGGAGAATATGGGGCCGACGCATGGTGTCGTGAAGCACTAACGGACCTTAGAACCTTAGTTGAACAAACTTTCCCATTATAAAGTAATGAGATAGCCGGCCTCGGTATAGAGTCGAGGATTGGTTGATACTCGATGCTACACTCATTGAGATCAGACTTTCGGGATATTTTGGCCGCAAGAAAAGATTGCTTAAGCTTAGATAATGCCCGATAAAGGATGGTCAGTGATATTGAGATCCCTTAGAAACTGGTTACTTTTTAAGACAGGTTTGAAACCAACTAAACTTCAAGAGGGTATGACCTTTAACCTCATGTAAGCCTTAAACCTAAGAGCTTGGTGTGATTTGTCTGTGTTTACTATACCTGTGGTTTATCATGACATCATGCATCATAACATAGCATCCATTCTTATTGCACTAACCATTTCAAAGACCAAGGGAATTTATCTTTGTTCTATTTTGCAGATCATGGCTTCCGTTCGTAGAAACACTATCTGAATCAGCTTTGTGAAGATACCTTCCCAACTCAAAGAGCTAGTATCAAGGGTTTCTGAAACTTCTACATTCACTAAGAGACATGGTCGACTTCTCAACCTGGCTACTTCAAACTTTGATGAAAACATGATGAGTGTACTCTTTCAGTTCTTTGATCCCAAGCACCACTGCTTCACCTTTCCAGACTATCAGTTGGTTCCTACCATGGAAGAATTCTCCCAGCTGTTGGATATACCCATTCTTGAACAGTTGCCTTTCATAGGTCTAGAAGAAATTCCTAAGCTAGAAGTCATTGCCTCAACCTTGCATCTGAAACGGGCCGACGTGGTATCCAATTGGGAAACAAGAAGTGGAGTCAAGGGTTTTCTAGCCAAGTTTCTGATAGAAAAGGCCCAACTGTTTTGGGATGATATGGATTTTCAGGCTTTCGATGAGGTCTTGGCTCTTCTAATCTATGGGTTAGTTTTATTCCCTAATCCAGACACATTCATAGATGTGAATGCTATCAAGATCTTCCTCTCTCGCAACCCTGTGCCTACTTACTCTGATATATTTTGCACACTCTCCATACTCGTACCATGAAGAGAAGAGGGGTTCTTATGTGTTGCATGCCATTGTTGTCGAGGTGGTTTATTTTTCACCTCCCTAAGTCCATACTGAGGAATAAAGAAGATTTGGGTTGGTCACAAAGGATAATGTCACTCGCTCACATGGATATTCTCTGGTGTTCCCGATCTATGGAAAACAATGCTATTATTGACTGATGTGGGGAGTACCCTAATGTCCCGTTACTTGGCATCAGAGGGGGCATAACCTACAATCCTTGTTTAGCTCTGCGACAATTTGGTTACGCTCAAAGAGATGGTCCCCACGAGTTACTTATTGAGGGCATTGTATTCAATTATGAGGATGATGTTCACGAGTATCGCCGGAGGTTCATACGAGCTTAGGGCATGGTAAACCGATCTGGCGCCAGGGCTTTGGGGCCAAAGGCTTCCATCTCTATGGAACCTTACCTCCAATGGGTACGAGATCGCGCCCAAAAGCTTATGATGCCATATGTGGCCGTTTTACCAGTGATTGTGGAACCCACTACTGAAGGGGGTATTCCTTACACGGTTCTCTATCCTTATATGCCCACTGATCTTGGAGAATTACAGAGGTATTGGATTCAGTTGAAGAAGGAGCAGGATACTTACAGGGATCAACTCTATGATCAGGAGAGGAAGGTTTTAGAGCTTACAAAGCAGCTCCATGAGGAAAAAGGACGCAATGTCTATCTCGGCCCGAAGAGGAAGCATCCATGGGAATTTTGATTTCTTTTCTAGTTTTAGATTTATTTTAATTGTAACACCTAAAAGGCATTTGAACTTTGGATTCAGCTAATAAAAATTTTGTTTTATTTTGGTTCGCAAATTTAAATTTCCCAAAGTCTTTGAAATCATTGCATGCGCATCCCATTCATAACATTACATGTACAGGTACCATTACAGGTTTCTCATCTTCTTTGCTGTTTATTTCAGCATAAATGTCTTCTGAACAAAGCATCAATGACCTTCAGGCGCAAAACGCCCAGTTCCAACAAATGTTCATAAGTCTGGCAAAAGGGCAAAAAGATCTGAAAGCCCTCATCCTGAAAGAGAAAAAGAAAAAGAAAAAGGTTGTCGGTATTCTGAATATGGGCAGAAGGTTTGGAGAGAAGTTGAAGCGACAAGTCGATCTGACCACTTCATCCAACGAAGGGGAGAATCAAGAAGAAGAGACAATGGAGAAGGATCTCAGTCCTGCAGTTTCTGACAATGATAACGACTACAATGATGAGCAGTATCCTCCTGCTGAGGATAGATATAAGCAGTTGGAAGATCGTTTAAGTGCCATGGAGGTTCAGAGGATCCCCGGGCTGGATTTCAAAGAATTGGGATTGGTGTCGGGAGTGGTCATCCCGCAGAAGTTCAAAGCTCCAGTTTTTGCTAAGTATGATGGGGTGTCCTGCCCAAAACTCCATCTCCGCTCTTATGTCAGAAAGATCCAGCCCCACACCACTGATAGAAATTTGTGGGTTCATTTCTTTCAAGATAGTCTGTCAGGGACTCAGCTTGAATGGTTCTACCAACTGGAGGGAGCCAATGTCCGAAATTGGGAAGATCTGGCTGATGCATTCTATAAGTAGTGTCAATACAACGCCGACCTTGCTCCTACTCGTACTCAACTCCAGAGTATGTCCTTGGGTGCAAGTGAAGGCTTTAAAGACTATGCACAGAAATGGAGAGACTTGACTGGAAGAGTTCAAACCCCGTTATCTGATAGGGAGTTGGTTGATATGTTTCTGGGGATTCTATCTGGTCCATTCTTTAATCATTTGATTGGCAGCTCGTCAGTTGGTTTCATCGAGCTGATTCTAACAGAAGAAAGAGTAGAAGTTGGGATTCAGAGCGGCAAGATACAGAAGGATGCCTCTTCGAGTTCAGTAAAGAAGCCTTTTGCTGGTAAGAAGGAAGCCAATGCCATCTATAGCCCGAGGGGCCAAAACAGGGTTTAACATCGTCACACAGTAAATGCTGTAATGATACTTAGACCTGCAGTTGCTCCACAGCGCAACAATCAACAAAGGGTGGAAATACCACAATGGCAGTTTACCCGAATCAATATGACACTGGCCGAAGTGCTACCTCATCTGTTGAGATCCAACTTGGCAACCTTGAAAGAGGCTCCCAAGAATACAAATACCATATCTCCCCGATATAATCCAAATGCTCGGTGTGCCTATCATTCTGAGAGTCCTGGCCACGATACGAATGACTGCTGGCCTCTAAGAAATAAGGTATAAGATCTTATTGAAGCCAAGGAAATTGAGTTTCATGCTCCAGAGAAACCCAATGACATAAATACTCCCATGCCTAAACACGGTCGTGGAATTAATGTTGTTGATACCGAATTGTTTGTGACCTTAGTGGATGAAGTTTCTACCCCTCTCATGACTGTGAAGAAGAATTTGTTGTTGGCCGATTTATTTCTGGGTTATGGTGAAGGTTGACACATGTGTTCATTTCTACTTTCTGGTTTCCATTTACTGAAGCCAGGTGTTCAACGCCTGATGGACAACAAAGAGATTTTGTTCTAGAAAACTTTGGTTCTCGTTGTTCCATCTGAAGACATTGCCATTATAACCATTTCCGCTAATCCTTCTAAGGTCTCCTCGAGAAGACTTGTTAGGATTACATCTACCCCAAGAATCGCTCTACTGATAATCACTGTTCCTGGTCTTATCCCGTATGTCTCGGACAAAGCTGTCCCTTGGCATTATGGTGCCGATGTGTACTATCATGGCATCAAACAATATTTGAAAGATGAAGAGGTTGATCCTGATATTGATAATATTGTTGGAACCAGCAAAGTTACCCGAAGTGGAAGGGTCTTCTCTCTCGAGATTTCCCCGAAGACTGTCAACAAGCCTATTGTCATTCCATCTGTTGTTCCTGCTAGTACATCAACTACTACTCCTGTTCTTACTCCAATTATTACCCTTGTCGGTGAATCGTCTGATACCCGCGGTAAAGAAGTTATAGGTGAGCCTGCCCGGACGGAGGCGCCTAGAAAAATTATTGTGGAAGCCTCTAAGCAAGAGATAGAGGAAATACTGAAAATAATTAAGAAGAGAAACTACAATATGGTCGAGCAGCTGGGGTAGACCCCCTCAAAGATATCCATGTTGTCTTTGATGTTATGTTCTGAAGCCCACGCTAAGGCTTTGATTGCATTCCTCAAGACTGCACATGTGCCGCAGGAAACGTTAGCTGATCAGTTCAAAGATTGTGTGGCCAACCTAACTGCTGATAATGGGCTGGGTTTTTTAGATGCAGACTTGACACCGAAATGGAGGAAGCATAATGATGCTCTGCATGTCTCGATTGAATGCAGGGGCACCACTATGGCTCCTGTGCTGGTAGATATGGGGTCTTTGTTGAATTTTCTTCCGAAAAAGGCGTTGGACCGGTTGGATTGCGAGGGTTTGACTCTAAAGCCTAGTAACATTGTGGTCAGGGCTTTTGACGGGTCGAAGAGAATGGTGAACGGGGAGGTGGACATCCCTGTCAAAGTGGGTTCTCAGACTTTTGGGTCCACCTTCTATGTGATGGACATTAGGTCGTCGTATTCTTGTTTTTTGGGTCGTCCTTGGATCCATGAGGCTGGGGCAGTTACTTCCATACTCCACCAAATGCTGAAGTATCCGATAAAGGGGGAGATTGTCACTGTGCAGGGTGAAGAGGAGTATATAGTGAGCCACCTCAATTCCTTCCGCTATGTAGAGATGGACGGGGAATTCATAGAAACTCCTTGTCAGAACTTCGAAGAGGTCCCTCAGATCTTGGCATCGACTGAAACTACTACCAGCAGCAAACCTCCTCTGAAGATGGCTTCCCTCAAGGACGCCAGGGTCGTGGTTAAAGAAGGTGGGTGTGCCAATTGGGGTTATCTCTTTGATTTCACTCACAAAACTGACAAATTAGGTTTGGGCTTTACTACAGGGGCTCAAGGAGTTGTTCGATGTGCTCGGGCTGGAGGACATCCCCTACACATCAGTAATCGGGGAATTAATGCCATTGAGGACAACAATAAGGAATCAGACATTGACAGCTGGATCTACCCAACTACCAACGGTGAGTAAATGGACGGCTAGGGACTTTATACCAGTTTCTTTTATTTCGCAGTAATTGTCTTGCTTGTTTTGAGATTTGTAATAAACAATTTAAAACTTTACGGCCTTGTGCCTTGCCCGAGGCACATGGGTTTTGTTTGTGAGGGCTAGTATTTGTCATTTCATATATCATTAATAAAGCATTGGACGTTTCTTGCATACAAATTTTGTGCTCTCTGTTTTTCTTTTCTGTTTTCACTTTATCAAAACAACTATTCTCTTACACACACTCACGTATCATATTGCAGATCCATATCCACTATGGATCCCATTGATAACAGCTCTGTTATTTCCAGTTATGACTTCGAAAATCCGATCAACCAAGCCGAAGGCGAAGGTGAGGATGATTGTGAGGTGCCTGGAGAACTTGCTAGACTATTACAGCAGGAAGAAAGGACCATACAGCCCCATGAAGAGCCGGTTGAGACAGTGAACTTGGGTACTGAGGAAGACAGAAAAGAGGTTAAAATAGGTGCAAATCTGGAGCTTAGCGTCAAACAGAGGTTGATACAGATGTTGCACGACTATGTTGAGATCTTCGCCTGGTCCTATGAAGACATGCCTGGTTTGGACACTGATATTGTGGTACATCGCTTGCCGACTAAAGAAGACTGCCCTCTGGTTAAACAGAAGGTTCGCCGTATGCATCTTGAAATGTCAGAGAAGATCAAGGCAGAGGTCGTGAAGAAGTTCGACGCAGGATTCTTAGCTGTCACTTCTTATCCACAGTGGGTTCCCAACGTTGTTCCGATACCTAAGAAGGAAGGTAAGGTATGGATGTGTGTAGATTACAGAGATCTGAACAGGGCAAGCCCCAAAGATGACTTCCCTCTTCCTCACATTGATGTTCTGGTCGACAACACCGTGCAACATAAAATCTTCTCCTTCATGGATGGTTTCTCTTGCTACAACCAGATCAAGATGGCTCCTGAAGACATGGAGAAGACAACCTTCGTTACACAGTGGGCACCTTGTGCTACAAGGTGATGCCTTTTGGGTTTAAGAATGTCAGGGAAATTTATCAGTGTGCCATGGTCGCTTTGTTCCATGATATGATTCACCATGAGATCGAAGTTTATGTTGATGACATGATAGCCAGTTCTCAAACCGAGGAAGAGCACCTTGATCATCTACAAAAGTTGTTCAACAGGTTGAAGATATATAAGCTGAGGTTGAATCCGAACAAGTGCACTTTCGGGGTAAGGTCTGGTAAGCTTCTGGTTTCATTGTCAGCGACAAAGGCATCCAGGTAGACCCTGCAAAGGTAAGGGCTATACAAGAAATGCCAGCTCCCCGTACAGAGAAGGAAGTTAGAGGTTTCTTGGGACGCCTGAATTATATCGCTAGGTTTATTTCACATCTGACTGCTACTTGTGAGCCAATCTTCAAGCTTCTGAAGAAGGATCAAGTGGTAAAGTGGAATGATGAATTCCAGACGCTTTCGAAAGAATCAAGGAATACCTTCAAGAACCACCAATTCTGATGCTTCAGTTGAAGGAAGACCTTTGATATTATACTTGACAGTGCTAGACAATTTAATTGGGTGTGTGCTGGGGCAGCATGACAAGTCTGGTCGAAAAGAGCACGCAATATACTACCTTAGCAAAAAGTTTACCGACTGTGAGACACGATACTCATTGCTCGAGAAAACTTGTTGGGCTTTGGCATGGGCTGATCGCCGACTGAGATAGTATATGCTGACTCACACTACCTTGTTGATATCAAAGATGGATCCGATCAAGTACATTTTCGAGAAGCCCGCTCTCTCCGGAAGGATAGCAAGGTGGCAAATGTTCTTAACTGAGTACGATATACAATATACAACCCAAAAAGAAATAAAAGGGAGTGAATTGGCTGATCATTTGGCTCATCAGGCCGTAGATGATTACCACTCCATGAATTTCGAGTTCCCGGATGAGAATATTATGTTGGTGACTGACTATGAAGAACCTGGACCGGATGAAGAACCTGGGTAATGGCATCGGTGCTGTAATCATATCTCTCGAGGGCTGTCATACTCCGTTCACTGCCCGATTATATTTTAACTGTACCAACAACATGGCAGAGTATGAAGCGTACATCATGAGTCTTAGGGCTGCTATCGACCTAAGGATCAAGTTCTTAAGTGTATTTGGGGATTCCACTTTAGTGATAAGTTAGATCAAAGGTGAGTGGGATACGAAGCACCCGAATCTCATCCCGTACAAAGAGTACGTACTGACATTGCTCCCACACTTTGAGGAGGTAACCTTTAAACATTTCCCACGAGAGGAGAACCAGTTAGCGGACGCGCTAGCTACCATGTCTTCTATGTTCAAAGTTGGTGGGACAATGAAGCTCCCCAAATCACCATTGAGAGGTTGGATGAACCAGCACATTGCTGTGAAATTGATACCGAAGAAGTGGCAGACAAACCCTGGTTTCATGAAGTCAAAAGGTATCTCGAGACTCAAGATTATCCCGAAGGGGCATCTGTCAATGATAAGAAGTTTCTGAGAAGGTTCGCTGCAAATTTCTTCCTCAGTAATGGAATCCTCTATAAACGCAACCATGACTCCCCACTACTACGGTGTGAAGACAAGAGCGAAGGAGAGAGGATTATGACAGATCTACATGAAGGCACCTTCAGAACCCATTCCAGTGGACACACCATGGCTAAGAAGATCCTACGGGCAGGATATTACTGGTCCACTATGGAAGCCGATTGTTATCAACACTCTCAAACTTGTCATAAATGCCAAATCTACGCTGATAAGGTGCATGTGCCTCCGGTCCCCTTAAATGTATTGACAGCTATGTGGCCCTTTGCAATGTGGGGCATCGACATGATCGCAGAAATCAGACCCACCGCTTCTAATGGGCATCACTTCATCCTAGTAGCCATTGATTACTTCACGAAGTGGGTCGAGGCAGCCTCTTTTGCTACAATAACCAAGAACGTCGTGGCGCAGTTTATCTGACATAATTTGATCTGTCGATATGGTGTGACAGAAATAATTATTACTGACGATGGTACGAATATCAACAACACAATGATCACTGAGCTCTGTAAACAGTTCAAGATACAACATCATAATTCGTCTCCCTATCGGCCAAGGATGAATGGCGCTGTTGAAGCAGCTAACAAGAACATCAACAAGATTATACAGAAGATGACAGTGACATACAAAGACTGGCATGAGATGTTACCATTTTCTCTTCATGGGTACCTTACCTCAGCACGGACATCGACAGGGGAAACACCCTACTCTCTGGTATATGGCATGGAGGAAATCCTACCCATCAAAGTCCAGATACCTTCTCTCAGGATTATGAAGGATGCGGATTTGAACGAAGACGACTGGATCCGAACCCGACTTGATCAGTTAAATCTAATTGATGAAAAGAGACTTATTGCTATCTGCCATGGTCAGACGTATCAAAAGCAAATGATCAAGGCTTTTAATAAGAAAGTCACGCATCAAGAATATCAAGTCGGGGATCTAGTGATCAAATGCATCATACTACCGCAAGGTGATCCCAGGGGCAAATGGACCCCCATGTACGAAGGGCAATTCATGGTTAAGAACATTTTCTCGGGTGGATCTATAATTCTAACCACCATGGACGGTGACGACCTTTCTCACCCTGTCAATGCAGACATAGTGAAAAGATACTACTCCTAATCAAAATACCCGCTAGGTCGACTGGCCTAGGCAAAAATAAGGGCTTCCCGGAGAACCAAAAAGGTTTGGGCAAAAGTAAGGGATGAAAATGGAAAAATCTGTACACCCGGCAAGTTGAAAACCCGAAAGGGCGGCTTGGGCAAAAAAGGGTATCCCGGTAGACCGAAAACCCGAAAGGGCGGTCCAGGCAAAAATTAGGGATATAAAGCGTACCACTATGTCTCATTGGATCATCTTGCGACCAGACTTCGTTATCGACTATCAAACTCGGACGACACCAACCAATATGATCAACCTTCGGCCAAGAAGCAAAGTGATGAGACGCTTAAAGATATAAAGGCAATAGCAGAGTTAGAACCCAGTGGGGTTATTTCACATAGCTGTTTTTCTTTCTTTTACATAAATTTGTATAGCCTCCATTTTTTCGGAGGCGTTCTCTTACTAGAGTGTCATCCTCCTTGTACAAAAACGCCTATTACAGGCCAACTTCAGAAATCAATACAAATTTATTTTCACAAGAAACTTCGAGTTTGTTTTTCTTTTTCTGTTTTGTTTTGCAAGAACGTCCAATGACTTATTTTTTGATATATGCATTTGAAAATGATTGCTGATCATAAATATTTACATAAGAAACAAAATACAATTACTCATAATTCTAGAAACAGGGGAAAGAACAAGAAGTGCCAAACCCGACAGCTACTCCGCCCAGCAGGTATCGGGATATAGTCAGCTCTGGAATACAATACCGGACACATACACTCCCCATATAGTAAAAGTAGCCAAAAGAATTGATGTCAGCTTTCTCGAAACAGGACGTAACCTCCCTAGCCAGGGTCCTTCTGAAACCTGACAGCTATATCCTCCAGCCAAATTCTGTAATCACGGGCGAGTCAGTAAATTTCATCCCCCAAGCAGAGTTTATTTCTCTAGATACAAAGGCTCAATCCCCGACAGAGTTCATCACTTCAGCTACAAAAATACATTTTCTAAGTTCGTTCCCCGCAGAGTTTATTCTCAAGCAGAATCTCTTCTCGACAGAATATTTACGAATCTCCAGCAACCGTGAGGGATTTATTTTCCCAGACGCGGGCATACCCCGATAGCATTTCATGAACATACATCATGACATACGCATACATATCATATACAACATAATCTCATTTATTTTGAGAACATCATCTCATCTTGCATTTCAAGCATCACATATAACTAACCCTGATATCTTTTCAGGAAAAGACGTTTAGCTTCAACAAATCCAGCAGTTATGCAAGTCACATCTACAGACGACTAATGGAAACTCAGTTCCCAAAACCAAATGGGTCAACTAATCTACACTATCACTTCGAAGTAACCCTACGACCCAGGTTCCTTCTCACATCCCTACTATCCAGACTTTCATTTCGAAGTAACCCTACGACCCAGGTTCCTTCTCACAACCCTACTATCCAGGCTTTCATTTCGAAGTAACCCTATGATCCAGGTTCCTTCTCACAACCCTATTATCCAGGCTTTCATTTCGAAGTAACCCTACCATCCAGGTTCCTTCTTACAACCATACTATCCAGGCTTACATTTCGAAGCAACCCTACTATCTAGGTTCCTTCTCACAGCCCTACGAGCCAGGTTTTCATTTCGAAGTAACCCTACGACCCAGGTTCCTTCTCACAGCCCTACTATCCAGGCTTTTATTTCGAAGTAACCCTACTATCCAGGTTCCTTCTCACAACCCTACTATCCAGGCTTTCATTTCGAAGTAACCCTACGACCCAGGTTCCTTCCCAAAGTCCTACTATCCAGGCTTTCATTTCGAAGTAACCCTACGACTCAGGTTCCTTATCACATCCCTACTATCCAGGCTTTCATTTTGAAGTAACCCTACGACCCAGATTCCTTCTCATAGCCCTATTATCCAGGATTTCACTTCGAAGTAACCCTACGACCCAGGTTCCTTCTCATAACCTTACCATCCAGGTTTCTTCTCTCTTATCTCCAGACAACAATTCACAACACTATAAGACCTGGACCTGATCAAACATGATCAATTTCTCATTTCCCCAATAAGTCACGGTGCAGCCAGTACCCTGACCAGATATGCAGTTCACTTCCGCTTCCTCAAGCAAGAGTCATTTCCCCAGTAGAGTAACGAACAACTGAAGCTCCTAAAATTCTATTTCTCCCACGACAGGTACCCACATTCCTCAGCAGATTCCTCCTTAGCGACAGGGACAAGGATTCTCATCAAAGGAATATTTCAGGAAAATCAACATCTTCTAGGTGGCATCTTTAAGCCCATCTCCGACGATTCTATGATTCTCCGTCACATTCTAGATGGCATCTTTAAGCCAATTCCTGACAATATTATGTCATCTTCTCCAAATGGAATCTGTAAGCCCATTCTCGACATCATCAAATCAAATGACTTCATACGAGTGCAAATTTCTGGGCACTTTAGTGTTTAATCATCTTCCACCTTCAGATCACGAAAGGCAGATAAGCCAATCTACATCCTCAGGTTTAAGAAGATTGAACAGGGACAGCTGTTGTACCCTAAAATTTTCCCTCTCATTTTACTCAAAACATACTCCTAGAGATCCTCAATTTGCTCAAGGTTACCCAAGAGTTAACCAGACAAACTCTCTCCTAAAGCAATGTATCTTAAACTAGGGTTTCCATTTTCATCAAGATGGGTGAACTCCAAAGACCTCATATGCTCTCCATGGTCCTAATATGTTCTCAAGACCTTCCATGTCAAATTTCAAGCCTTGCACAAGAAGTTTGCTCAATCAACTTCTCAGATGCTTGAGAATCGACTATATTAGGTCAAAAGTCAACTATGGCCCACATACAGTCAAACTTCAATATTTTTGGTCAAAATCAACATTTTGAAGTTATATCCATCATTTTATCAAGTTTTGATCATGATTCCTCAAGGAATGCCCTAAATTCATCAAAACCCAAAAGTTGATAAACTAGGGTTTCTCAAGAAAAGTCAACCAAACTTTGATCAAGCATAACTTCCTCATACTTTATTAGAAATTTTCCATCCAAGGCTCATTTTGAAGAGAATAAAATTCCCTACAATTCATCTTCATCCCTCAAGTTCAAAATATACACTCACAAAAAGATATGAATTTCCACATTATAGGTCCTTTTGAAAAGTCAACAAAAACACTTTTTAGGTCAAAGCTTCTTACATGAACATGGAAGACCCCATTGAGATGAGACAAAAAGGGTTTATTAGGGGACATCCTAATCTTTCTAAAATGTCCAAGAACACCTTTCTAGGGTTAAAATTGGAAGAGATATGCCTTGTCAAAGTTAACCTTTTTTGCAAAATTGCCAAAAGTCAAATGTGCTCAAAAATGAATTTTTTTGTCAAATGGGCCTAACTTTTTATGCTTGCACCTCACTCATGATATGGTCCACGACCCAGATGTTCACTCACATGTTATTTGATTTATTATTTATTTTGATTTTGATTTTTTATTTATTAAAAATTGAATTAAATCAAATAATTGGTAAATAATAGCAAAGTTTTGTTTTGATTGGATTTTTGGACAGAATCACAAGCTCATTATGCTGGCATATCAGAATCAAATCAAATCAAATCTAATTGGCACAAGAATGGAATGATTAGGCCAAATTTGCAAGGATATCATACCACATGAAAACCAAATCAAATCTTCAAAGTTTGCAAAGATACTAGTGGTTTTTACAACCCTAATTCGTTCAAATACATATAGATAACGTATCCAAGGCAAAAAGAGGGTGGTGGCAGTCATGAGAAAGAAAGAACAAAAATCAAAAAAATTGATAAAAAGTTGTGACTCGGTTTCAAGCTTCGAGGCCAATTCAAGCCATTCTAGCATTGCCAAACGATTCCTGGATCTTCCCAGAAGCTAACCCACTCGATTGCAGGTCCTTTCACGCGTAGAAACGCTTGCTACATCTCATACGGTTTGCCTACTTTTTTCAAATCCATTACAATCATTCTCACATCATTAGCATAATTTGATGATATATTTGTGACCATTGATGTACTTCTAACATGTCTGGATTGTTTAATTGGATTTTGGATGCATATACTGAGGTTTGCCATTGTTAGGTTTTATTTGGTCGTTTTAGGGTTTTTTCATACAGGTAAACTTGGCCACAGAAAAGGGTATTAGGATGCTCGTGGCATCAAGACAGTTTGATCCATGTAATTGGAATTCATTTATCACGTGTTATGTTGATTTTTGAAGGTTGCAGGTTTGTAGCTATGGAAGATGACCGTAGGTATAAGTATTATACCTAAAACGATGGACTGAGGAAGAAGGTGATAACGTGGCAGCCAACCACTGGGCCATTCAAACTGGCGCGCGTTTTTTGTTTCGTCCACTAACTCACGTTTTAACATATATTATGAATTGTTGTTATTTGATTAATAAATAAATCACGTAGCGCAGATGGCAAGCATGCATGTTGGAAAGGGTAGAGGACCTGGGTTCGATCCCAGGTCCCAGCAACTTTCTTATTTTAATTCTTCTTTACAGGATCCTATGCGTTGCTATCCTAAAGGTCCATCATGCACCTTCATCATCCAACCTCAGGATCTAAGCGCGTTCATGATCAACCAAATCCAATGACTCCACTTGCCAGGGACCATGGTGTACCATCAGGAAGACTCCCCACTGGATTATGCACTGATTGGGCTTCAACATTCTTGGGCCTAGACATTTCACAACACACACCCCCATTCAGCAATGACAGGCCCAACTTCTTTCTTTTATTTTATTTATTATTTACTAATTATTTCTTTTTTCACAAAAATAACATCAAAATTGTTTTTTCTTTCATTAAATCAACAAATCACAAAAAACATTGAAAATCATATTTTTCATAAAAAATATTTAATTTAATTTAATTAATTAATTTAGTTCAAATTAGGTTAATTTAATTCCTTTTCATAATTAAAATTATTATAAATTAGGGTTGTAAATAATTAATTTTTTTCCAAAAATAACCAAATTATTTTTAATTAGATTTTAGGTCTCTTAACTAATTCTCTGCATTTAATTCGTCGCGCGTATTTTTAGTTACCTTTTTGATTATTATTTATTGTAATTGCTTCGAGGTTGTAATAGATTCTAATTAGGGTTTTAATTGCCGCATTTTTTTTCCAGTTAAATAATCTTGTATCTGCGAAAGCCATGTAATAATTAGGATTTCTATTTCCGCACTTTAAATTTCCGCAACTATTAATTGTTAGATGTATGCTAATAGGATTATATGGGAAGAATGCTTGAAAATTAAAACGGTAGATAACCTAAATATGCAAAGATAAATTAATTGAAAAAAGCTCACTCGCACATGCTCACTATTAGGGTTTACTCCACTTCGGTTGCCTTCGGTTAAGCGATCATGAAGTATAGGGTTTGTTACTGGTCGTCCTCTAGCCCTGAAAGATCTCAAATGACCCATTCGGATGTTGCCTCAGAAATAGATCTTTAAGGCTTTAGGATGATTACTAACACCTCCTAACATTGCTTTTGTGACCGTATTTGTCCCTTTGAACGTCCCTTAAAACTCCAACGACGGTGCTACCTATTCCTTAATAATGGGATAGCGCTGTCTAAAGGAAAATAAACAGTCTTTTTCGAGTAGGTAGATAACTGTTAGGTACTTGCTCATAACGATAAATCTTTTACACCATACACTTTCAAACAAAATTTTCAAACTAAAGTTTTCAAAACACTTCGTAACACTCTTGAGGACAGAAACAAGGGTTAAAACGAAGTAACACAAAACTTTTCAAAATAAGCACACACAAGCAGTTTTTAAAATGAGCAAGTACCTAACAGCCCGTGGAAAACCACAGATAGAAAGGGTGCGAACACTTTCCATTTCTATAATCTACCCCCCGTAATCAGAAACATCTCGAAAAAGGTTTTTTCTGTTCTTTTTCCTTTTCCTAATTAGATAAAATAAAAGTCGATGGTGACTCTTGCTTACCGCGAAATTTTGCAAACAAAAAACACAAAACACAAACCAGTAAAAACAGTCGGTTCTGCCACCGTATCACACTAAGTCAGCAATGTCTAGGCCAAAAGTTCCTTGGCTCTCCATAGCCCTCATCCTTTCTTCTAGCATGAAGATATTCCTATCTGCCTTAGTAGGTTCATCATTATTCATATAGTAGAGATCATTATAGCTGTCCTCCTCTAGTTGTTGCACATGAATCTCGATAGTCCTTCTTAATTTTTAATGAGCCAATAGCTGCTCAGGAGTCAAATGTGGAGGATTTGGTGAAGGAGGATTACCAATGACATGATTCATATTAACACTAGTAGGAATGCCTTGATGAACACCAAAATAATCACCTTGATTGCCACCAGGAGGATTCCCCATATTACCACCAAGAGGATTTCCCTGATTACCACCAGGAGGATTCTGACCTTCAACCTCATTGTCAATGGTAACAGCAGGTCTCTCAACCAAATACCTTATCTCCTCTTGACCTCTAGCCATATTCTAAATAATGTCCATCAGTTGTTCCACACAAGAGTCCATCATGTTCCCCATGGCAGCCATGTCAACTTGTAGTTGCTCCATCATACGTCTTTGGTTACCTCTTGTAGCGTACCAGTGAAAGTTGAGATTAGAAATCTCTGAATAAGAAAACTAGATCAAAAGTAAGAAGACTAACTTGAATAAACTGTCATGCAGGGTATGTTATGAGTGGATGGTATGCATGCAATGTTTTACCATTTCCAGAGGATCCTGAAGTTTTGTCATTCATTAAGCATAAAAACAAAAAAGCAAACAAGAAAACAAAACAAAGGAATAACAGAATAAATGGATCATCTCATTCATAATATTAAAACAAAAGGCTCTAAGCTGAATTCATACAGAAATATCCAAAGACAAATTTAAAAATCCCAACCAACAAGTCTGGTGGTGATCACAAAACAACAGGAAAAAATATCACTGAGAGTCATCATCCATCTCCAAATGAGTTAAGGGTCCCCATCCTAAGTGTTGTTGACTCCAAGCTTTGGATTCTTCAAAGAGCTTCTTGGTACTTTCTTGTTTTGGCTTCTGGGTAAAACTCTGAATGAGAAGGTCTTTGCTGATGATCATCCTCTCTAGATAATGATAATGTTGTATCAGACAATCACATTCATTGCACTCTTCAAGTTTCACCTCCACACAAGCTTTGCCTTTATCTTCCAACTGAGCTTTGAGCTTTTCAGTCTCCTCTACAGCCATGTTCAACATAACTTGGTGACCTTGGAGTTGTAATTCCAAACTCTTCCTCTGACTACAAACTTTAATATTCTTGGTTTCTTGGATTTGGAGTTTTTTCTTCAAGGCTTTAACTTCGGTTTGGTATTTTTCTTTCATTTCCTTCTTGGATGCTTCAAGACTCTCACATTCCTGATGCTTCTTTTGAAGATTTTTCTCAACTTTCTCCAAAGCTTTCATCTGATCATTAATAGCATGAGAACTTCCAACCTTTTGTCTTTTCCTAGCTTCTATATCCTTGGCCACACCTTTTTTCTCAAACAATTCTTAATTCAACTCCATAACTCTATGAGCCCATTTTCTCCTACTTTGTAAAGCCTCATAGAGTTTCAGACTCATCCCTTCCTTCTCTGCTTGAAGTTCTTGATTCATGATATGGGATTTGTCAAGGTGTTCAATGGGTAAATAAGTTGGTTGGGCTGGCTGGTCAGGAGGTTGTTGACACAGAGGAGCCTCTACTAGAGAAGGAAATACAATTGTTTCAACTCTTTTTTTGACCTATGCCACATATGGAGCTTATGCTGAGAAACCTCTTCCTCCCAATATAACTTTCTCCTTTCTGTGAACTTTATACCAATATCCTTTCACTCTTTTCAACAATTCATTGTTTTCCCCTTTACCAAAGAAAATAGTTTCTTCCACCTCCTCAACCTTTGGTTGGTGTCTCATGGCATACCCTAACTGACGTAGTGCGGGGACAGAATTATAATTGTTTACTCCTTTTGTTCCCATGATAGGAACATTAGGAAACTCCTCACAACTGATAATAACTTCAGCATTATCACAAAATTGATTAAACCATACCATATCATGAGAAGTGAGAGCCGAAGGCCTTTTAGACCACCTGAGTGAATCCTTGGTGTCCACAAAAGGCCCCCCTCACAGGTAAATGATACATAAACCATCTATATAGGAAAGTAAGGCAACATGTAATATCCCCTTCTTTTCCATTCCTGGAATGGATGGTGTAATAAGTATCTGCCAACAGAGTAGGTATCAGGTTCTTGTTCATATAAATGCAGATAGAAGCCAAATCAATGAGGTTCTCCACATTGGAGAAGAGAACTATCTTGTATATCATAGAAGCCAGTAATGTGTTAAAAGTGATCCAATTCCCCTTATCTTCAAAGTTTTTAGTCTTCTTTATTAGAAACTTCATAGAGAGTCCTCACGTATCATTCTTGGATTTCCATATTTCTTTTATTTTATATTTGCTCAAATGAAGAGCGTTAGCGATCAACTCAAATCGAACGACCTCCAATACACTGAAGAAGGGAACATAATTTGTAATCTTAACCTTCATGAAGTAAGCATACTCCTCCAAAGTAGGAGTGAGTTGATAATCCTGAAACGCGAAGCACCGTAACTGATCATCGTAGAACTGTAGGAGGGTTTCAATGGTTGTTGTATCAATCTTCATGTTCAATAGATATATAAGATCACCATATTTATGTTTAAAAACATATTGGTTCTTGCCAACCACACATGTACTCAAACTCCTTAACGATACCAGATCGACCTTAGGAAACTTGTAGATGGATGTACCTTTGGTACTCCTCTTGTTTGAACCTTCTTTGATAGTCATACTTAATGAAGACAACAACTTTTGGAAGCACTGAAAATTACATCGATATGCAGGTTAGTTTTTTTATGAATGCTATGATGCCAATGAAATAATATAGGATCAAGGTTCCATATAGACTGGATATTTGTTGCACTTCCTCTAAATAATATTAACATAACAGGATCAAACGTTCTGAGCCAACTCAGAACACAATGGAATCAAGTATCTTGATGATCAGCATCTACACCTGTAAGAATAATTCCCACTCCACCTCACAGGTAAATTCTGCATTGGATAAGGTCAAAAGGTCCACATAGTCGTGAGTCCACGTGGAAACATATCATCATAGCAGAGGTACGTATGATGATAATATCCCATAATGAACCTCGTATGCATGTGGTACTTTATGATCACACTAGTAAGGCCTACACTGCGCATGCATCATGAACGTCCACCTTAGTCATATATATTCCAAAGTGTTTATAACTCCGACCTATGTATTGGGCCTTTTACCTCAATAATAACATCCCACCGACCAAGAAAACATAAAAAAGCCAATATCCAGTACAACAGCAATACCCAGCATATAGAAAGCAATAAAATGCAACGCATCCAATAAATAAATAACAAGTGAAGCATAAAAATAAACACCCAATGAATGTAAACAACCAAGAGAGAGGACTGATTCACTTAGGAAATTTTCCCCAGTAAAGTCGCCAGATGTCGCTACCGCAAAAAATATCAAACACAATGAAGCTGCCATCAAACATTATTTATCCCAAAGAAGGGAAAGGAAAACATTGAGTAAACCTGAGAAAGGAAACCATCAAGGTCTCGCGACAAGAGAAAGGATAAGGGAGTTGATTGCGCAAGGGGAAGGTATTATCACCCCTCATGTTCCTTGTACTCAATGGGGTCAACTCTTGTTATTCTAATCAAAGGGTGTGCTTATATCTAAATCCTACAAGCTAAGAGAATGCATGAACGAGTTGTTAACAAAAAAAAAGATTTTTTTTATTGCGCTCGCCTTAGTTTCGAAACCTCGTGCTTACGTATCACCATCATGAAATGGTGAATAAGAGCACCGTAGTTCTTCTTAAAAATTTTGGTTTGTTAAGTTTTTTATGAACGATGTTAACTTTGAATTCTACTGCAGCTCGACCTTTGGACACTCACATGTTATCGTAGAAAGGAATTACCATGTTCTTACCTGAAAAGGTTTTCAAAAGAAAAATCCCGAAGGCAAAAGAGATTTGATTGGTTGAGTCTTTTTGTTACCTTGAAAAAGGATTTGGTAATTTGAACCATATTAAACACTATGACTGAGAGGAAGGACAAGGTTAGGAATTCACCCCTCATACTTCTCTCAATACTTAAGGCTCATGACACATGGTTCTCCTCTTTATTGTTAAGTGTTTTGAGATTTGATAAAGAAAAGGGTATTTTTGTTTTAAAGATGCAAATTAAAAAGGGAGAATAAAATCTAAAGAGGAAACTCAAGTATTAATGTTGTCATGCAATATGGCCCTAGAGTTATGATATCAAAGGGGAAAACTACCTAAGATTTAACATGCATCATGGACCTAAGGGCAAGGATTGAGGAAACTTCTACCTAATGTTATCATGCTTGGTTTAGAACCTAAAGTCTATTTAATTCATGCCTTGAACAAGATGGAATTAAACTCCTAAGGGAGCATGTTAGCACAATAAAGCATGAAAACAAACATCAAAGTATAAAGTTAACAAATAAAAATAAAATCTCAAACTCTTGAACAAGACTCAAGACAAAGTCACACTTAAAAAAGTACAACTTCAAACAAAACCCCATCCTAAGTCTAAAAAGACTCAAGATAAAACCAAACTTAAACAATCAAGGCTTCAAGTAATCACATCCTAAGTCTAAAGAGACTTAATATAAACAAAGCATGCTTAAACAAGCAAACACTTAGGTGGCCACCAAAGCATCAAAAAGATAGAAGGTCAAGGCATGTCATCAAGATAACACTTATCTAAACATCAAAGAAACTCAAAAGAGTACTCAAACAAAACTCAAATAGGCATATGATCAAAACATAACAAAAAATTAAAACTTTAACAAGTATTAAATAATTAACAAGCCTTTAAAGAAGGTAAACCACAATCTCTAAGTTTCTTTCGTTAAAATTTATAACCAATGTAGCAAAAATTGTGAAGACAAGCATTAACTTAAACTAGCAAGTATAATCAACAATCATAAAAAAATAGCAAGAAAACAATACTAACCTCTAATCTTGCTTCATGTAATCAACAAATAAGAAAAGATGTGCCAAAGTAAACACTCAACACTGACACAAATCCCATATGGGTCATGCTCAAAAGGTTTTGTCATTAGAAGTTTTAGAAACCACACATAAGTAAGCTTCAATTGCACATGTAAACACGACTTGAGGTGCCAAACAAACATCACAACTTAGAACAAATAGTCAAGATTATTTAAGAAAGGTAAAGACTTGTACAAGTCAACAAGCATGTCACAAATAGTTCATACAAACATGTCTCAAATATAGGGGAAGAATCACAAAGGAATCAATCAAGAATTAGGTCAAAATACCAAACAATCATCAAAACTAGTCCCTAAGAACTAAACCACAAATGATAAAGGTATTAAGGTGAGAACATGGTAACATGACGATGCATAGCACAGGAAAGAAATCAATTCAAAACATATCTCATGGTTGCAAGATATTCATACAAACATCTCATTCAAAACAAATGATCAAGCAACTAGGCAATTCAACAATCAATGTCATACTTAAGAGGAATCAATAATTCATGGTAAACAAAAGAAAAAGTAATAATGTGATACAATAATAATAAACTAAAATTCAGAAGTATACACCAAGTATTCATCATTCATCATGGCTCACAAACAGCAAACATCATGCACAATAATAGGTTAAATAACCAATAATTAATCCCCAATGCATCAACTAAATAAATCATCGCCATCATGTTAACAAAAGTATGAAATAAAATAAAATAAAATGAGGTAATAAGACCAACCAAGTCAGAAGCAAAGGCATGTTATTCTCATCATACAAAACTCCCAAGCATGAAGATGCAATCACACAAGTCATGTTCAAAACATAGGTCATAAGGTAAACAAACATCACTTCAAATCATCATCAAGATGTATCATATACTTAAAGCATTCAAAACATAAAATGAACATGAGAAATAAGGCTTTACCACATGGTAATTAACTCAAGAACAAGTGATAAACAAACCCTAAATGATGGCATAAGTGCATTCCCTCAATCATTTATCAATGCAAGCAATCATCTAAACAATCATGCATGCATCAAGTCTTTAAAAAATAAAAATTAGGAAACCTCAAAAATAAATTTAATTGGCACCAAAACAACATGAAATCAACCACCAAATAGGTGTCTTGAAGTGGCTAAAAGAGTGGTCAAGAATCACTGCAAACAAACATCAAACATCAACCAATATCTTAACAACTAAGCATGCATATGGGACTCTCAAAAAGAAATCAAACATGCATCCATTTAACACAATAAGATATCAAATAGTCACTCCAAACATAAGCATTTATGTGCTTAATATTTTCCAAAAGAAAGACTCAAGAACCCGCTCAAAATGCATCAAACACAAGGCTCAACCAAAAGGATCAACAACTAAAACACCTTTCACAATTAATTAAAACTTAAATTGAAAAATAAAAGGAAAATAAAAATAAAAATCACGGAAAATATCTCAAGACATTAAAATGTAAGAAAGCTATTTTTGTATATATTTTTATAATAACGTAAGATTAAAAATGAAAGTGAATTTGAAAGAGAAAGAGAAATAAAAGTAAAAATAAACAATTAAAAGGGATGGGGGTGTATCAGCAAAAGTACAAAGTAATTGGAAATAGGCTAACATCATGCTGGACTCAAACAGAGGGGTGTGAAAATTAATAAAGTGCAGGCCTAGTCCATTTACACACTTATCTCAATTATTATTTCTGACTATTATTGTTATTATTATTTTGAAATAAAAGAAAATAAAGAAAATAAGAAAGAGAAAGAGATATATGATGTGGAAAAAAACATTTGACCCTAGTCTCAGACCCTGGAGCCCTAGCTCTGGTCGTCTTTCCCAACCAGCCTCGCTGGAGCAACAAAAAAACAGCTCAAAAAATGGCAAAACCCTACCCTATCTTACATGAAATTTCCTGTAGATTTCAAATATGACCTTATTTTTTATTTATATAACCTCTAACATCATGAAAATCAAGCATAAAGTCATACACGAAATTTTTAGATCTACTAAAACAAGTAATTAATCACCAACTAACCATTGCCTACTTAAGGTAGGACTTCAGATGCAAGTATGAATGCTTATTTCATGCGTTTTAGATCTAATATGAGAGTGATACAAGTTTGAGAAATTACCAACGAAGCAGGTGTCTGTTGCACCTTGTTCAGCTTCAAACGCTTCAGAAAATGATCCTCAAACATTCTATGATCTTCAATATGAGTGATAAGAACAAGAGAGAAGATGAATATTCAGAGAGAAGAGAGTTTCGAAGATGAGAAAATTTGAGGGAATGATTGCTTCAGATTTTTACTTCCATCACAAGAGGCTTAGCTGAGTTTGTTTGTTTAGAGAGTGAAAATGACTTATATAGTGTGAGTAAAGTTTGGTTAAAAGCTGACTAGGGTTAAAAAAATTGTTTTGCCAGTTTTGGAAAATGAGATAAGAAGGAGGTATCATGTGTTTCATGTACGTTGGGTTGTGTTTTGGTTGCATTTTACTGAGGAAAACAAGTCATGAAATAGGTATGAAAGGATGAGGTCACGTGAGAGGGTGGAGTGGAAGTTTTGTACAATTTCACACTTTGGCCAATTTTGGTAATTTTGTATCATGGGGTGCACGCATGATTTTTGGGTGGTTTAGGCGTTTTATGTAAGAAAATGGAGTGTATGTGTATGTGTATCGTGATGTGTATTAGGTCAAAAAAAAATGGAAAAGGACCTATAATTCAAAATGATCAAAATAGAAATGTTTGAAAGAAATAATGCTTATGGTTTTTTATGCCTCTTTCCTTGACCATAACTCAATGGTTCTTGCACCAATTGAGACAAACTTGTTATCAATTAAAAGAGCATAAAAAGATGAACATGTTTGTTGTTGATTGCATGATGTGAAAAAGCTTGGAAGACCAAGAAAATGACCATGGAAGATGCTTGCTTGAACCTGGTAAAAGACTTAGAAAATATTTCTAAGTTAAAGTTAAAATCAACTTATAATTTCTTGACTTTACATGACCATATCTTGAAATATAAGAAACCAAATGATAAATCTCTTGGAGAATTGGAAATATTGGAGTTTAATATAAAACTTTCATATAGATTTCAATGAGTGTCAAGAATCAAATCGCCTTGCCAAACATGAAGGTGAAACTGATCAAAGACCTTAAAATTTCCACTGAGTGTCAAGAATTAAATCTGAATGAGTACCTCACTTCTTGATCACATAACTTTTCATCCATGTACTTTTTGAACTTTAATCCTTTTATAATTTTGTAGTAGGAAACTTTCTCTTCAATTTGATCATTGGTTTGCAAATTTTGGACAATCATGGAGAGAGATATGAATCTTGAAAGATGATAAGATGAACACAAATGTTCTATACTTAGAACTTTTTGTAAACCCTAATTTCTCCAAATTTGGGAATTTTGAGATTTCTCTTGATTTTCTTGACCAAATCTCTTGATTTCATGAATGTTGACACAATGGTCTCTTTTGAGCAAAAATTCAAAATGTTGACCTTTGATCTAGACTGTTGACTTTTGCTCGGTGCAATAATTTCTCAACTTTCTCTTTCCAATTTGAATCTTCTAATGAATTATGATGATCAATAAGATACACATAGATGCCTTGAAACAAGTATAAGACCATGGAATCATGTTTTTCTCAAAAAGTCAGCCTCAAGCTGCCTTTGACCAAAACCCTAGCTCAGAGCCAAAAAGATAGGAGATTGAGATCAATCCTCCAAACCCTAATCCTCAAATGATCTTGAGGAACTTTGAAAAATAAAGTATTATATATTGAGATGATTATTATGATGATGAGGCTGCAATCTTCTACCTCTTGAATACCAAATCTCCTTTCATTTGAGTGATACACACTCAACTATCAAAAATCCTTGATCCGACATTATTGAATCAATGTTATGAAAATGTATGTATGATGATGAAGCCTAGCCTATGAGAATTGAAACACAAGAGGGAAAAATTTTAGGTACAACAATGGGCAGATGTTGTACCCAAAAATTTACACTCTTGTATTTAAATCTTAGTAGGCTTATGTTTCATCATCATACATACACATTCATTTCATTAGACTTGTTATCATGGGATCAAGGACTTTGATATTGAGTGTGTATCACTCAAAGAAGAGAATAATTGGTATTCAAAAGAGATAGAGGACTGAGAACTCATTAACATGAGCATCCTCTTAATGCACAAGCTCTTATTCTTCAAAGGATTTCTCAAATATCAAAGGATTGGGGTTTGAAGGAATGATCACAAACTCATATCTTTTGGTTCTGAGCTAAGGTTTTGGTCAAAGTCAATTTGTGATTGACTTTTTTAAGCAAAACACGATTCTATGATCTTATACTTATTTCAAGGTATCCATGTATTTTCAATTGATCATAACAAGTCCATTAGAGGATTCAAATTGGATAGGAAAATAAGATTGGATTTCACTGAGAAAAAGTTAACAATCAGTAAAAGTTGAAAGTCAACTTTTTGGTTTTTTAGACAAACTTGATCATTTTGAGCCATGACACATTAAATCAAGAGGTTTGATCGAAAGAAATCAATAGAAATCAAGAAATTCCCAAAAGATAAGAAACTAGGGTTTTCTAAATTTTTCGGAGTATAGAAAAGTTGTGTTCATCTTAGAATATTGCAAGATTCATATCTCTATCCACATTGATCAGAAATTTCCAAACAAATGCTCAAATTAAAGAAAATATTTCATACTTCAACTTTGGCATAAAGAGTGATCTCCAAAAAGTTCATGGATAAAAATTTATGAGGCATTGAAGTGAGGGATTCATTCAACTTTTAAAGTTCAAGACTTATTGAAATGTTAAGAGTTTTGATCAGGTTCATGTACATGACTTCCAAGGCAATTTTCTCTATGGTTCAAGCTTCATTTCAAGTTGCAATCAACCTGAAAGTTGTTGATTGACCTTCCATCTTTCCATTGATCCAAAGATTTTTTTTCATTTGGTGCTTTATGTTTCAAGATATCATTATTCAATGTTAAGGCATCACAAAGTTAATTTTGACTTTATCTTTGAAATTCTTTCTAAGTCTCTATTCAGGTCTAAGTACCCAACTTCCATGGAATTTTTCTTTGTCCTTCAAGCCTCTTCTCATATTTCTCTCAACATGAAACATGTGTTTCCCATGCTCTTTCATTTAAGCTAAAGGTCTCAACAATTGGTTCAAGACTCATCAAGATAGGTAGGATCAACAACCCTTTAGGTTGTTCAACATAAACCTCTTCATGCAGATACCCATTGAGAAAGGCACTTTTTACATCCATTTGAAACAGTTTAAACTTCAATAAACAGGCTACTCCTAATAGTAGTCTTATTGATTCAAGCCTAGCTATTGGAGCAAAGGTTTAATCAAAGTCTAGCCCTTCAATTTGAGTTTAGCCATATGATACAAGTCTTTCTTTATTCCTTGTGACCACTCCACTTTCATCAATTTTATTCTTGTATACCCACCTTGTTCCAATGACATTTGTCCCATCAGGTCTGGGAACCGAATCCCAAACTCCATTCTTCGTGAATTGGTTCAGTTCATCTTGCATGGCATTGATTCTGAACTCATCAGTTAAAGTTTCCTTCACATTCATGGGTTCAATCTTTGAGTCAAAGCAAGAGTTAGAAACCACTTCCTTGATCTAGTAGTGACCCCTTGATTAGGATTACCTATAATGCGTTCTTTGGGGTGATCTTTCTGTATTTTGATAGATGGACCCTTATTGACTTGATTATTACCTGGTTCATGATTAGCATCCTCAATATCTATGCAGTCTTTCTCCACATCTTCAGACTCATTATCCATCTGGAATGATGTTCCAATATTGTCTTCACCTTCAAGCACACTTTCTGAGGTTGAATCATCAATTACAACATTGATAGATTCCATCATGACATGGGTTTTATTGTTGAACACTCTGTAGGCTCTATTGTTTGTAGAGTAACCTAAAAATATCCCTTCATCACTCTTAGGATCCATCTTTCTTCCTTGCTCACGATCAGCCAAAATATAGCATTTACTGCCAAACACATGAAAGTATTTAACTGTAGGCTTCCTCCATTTCCATAACTCATATAGATTATTTGAGGTATCAGCCCTTAAAGTGACTCTATTATGAATATAACACGCAATATTCATGGTTTTTCCCTGAAATAGTATGGCATTTTTTTGCATGAAGCATAACTCTTGTTGATTCTTGAAAGGTTCTATTTTTCCTTTCCATGATTCCATTCTATTGAGGAGAGATAGGAGATGAGAATTCATGACTAATACCTTCAGAGGCATAAAAATCATCAAATTTGTTATTCTCAAATTCCCTACCATGATCACTTTTGATCCTAACAATGTTGGTTCCCTTTTCTCTTTGGAGTTTTTGACACAGATCCTTAAAGATGTCAAAAACTTCTTATTTTTCTTTGATAAAATTTATCCAGGTGAATCTAGAAAAATCATCAACAACAACATAAGCATACATTTTTCCTCCAAGACTTTCAACCTGTATAGGACCCATCAAATCCATATGAAGGAGTTCCAACGGTTTTGAAGTGTTTAGATGTTGATGCTTTATGTATGACATCTTTGTTTGCTTCCGAATTTGACAATCCTCATGGACTCTTCCTTCTTTAATTTTGAGATTGGGGGTCCCTCTAATTGCTTCCTTGGACACAATCTTCTTCATACCTCTTAGATGTAGATGACCTAGTTTTTGGTGCCAGAGATTGACCTCATCTTCTTTGGATAACATGCATGTTGATGTGAAACTAACTTCTTGAGGTGTCCATAAGTAGAAATTATTCTTAGATCTATATCCTTTCATCAAAACTTTATTCTCTTTGTTAGTGACCACACATTCAAATTTTGTAAAGTGAACCCTGAGACCTTGATCACATAGATGATTGATGCTAATTAGGTTGGCAACAATCCTTTTACAAATAGAACTATATCAAGTTTAGGAGATCCTTCACAAGATAGTCTTCCAATACCATTAATCACTCCTTTAGCACCATCTCCAAAGGTCACATAGCTAGTTGTATGAGGTTTAACATCTACCAGTAGGTTCTCCACACATGACATATGTCTAGAACATCAATTGTCAAAATACCAGTCTTCACTAGATGAGACTTTCAAAGTATGTGTGACAATATCTTTAATTTTCCACTCCTTCCTATTTTTGATCACAGACGGATTCAAACTGAGTAGAGACAAATTTTTTTGATATACACGAAGCTTATCACGAACATGTTATGTGTGACCATATCTACCATAAATAAGAACTCTCAACGATTGCATCTTGACTTTTGTTTGAGCTTCATGTGGTCTGGAAGAATGTTATGACATTTGATCAGACATATCGCTTTATTCCTTCCTTATAGCTGGGACAAACTTTGTATCAGAAATTTTTCCTTTGTTTTTCAAGGATTGATAGCTAAACCATATACATGTATGTCTTCTTTCTTCTTCTACTTCTTGCTGGATTTCATCCAGCACATCGGATCCCTTGTTTAACATTCTAACACCTTTGATTAAGTTATCAAGTTTAGATGTTATAAAGGTTACCTCTTATTGAAGGTTAGCAATGTCATCTAGGTATTCATCCCTTTCAATATGAAGTTTGGTTATCATCATTCATTGCTTCACTCCTGTTTGGAAGACTTCCTCAAACCTTTTGTACAAATCTTTCTAGGATGCCAATAGTTCAACATAAGAACTATCTTCTATCATAGAATTGCACCTTCCTGTTAGGGCAGTAATAGAATTGAAAAGCTCTTTCACAAAGGATTCATCACCTTCATAGTTTGTCCTAAGAATATCCAAGGAATCTTTAGCAATAGTGCATATAGCTATCCTTTTGAGACCATCCTTGTCAACTCCATGCAGTAGAGCATCCAAGACTTTGGAGTTTGCATAAGCTAACTCGTTTTCCTCTTTGGACCAATCCTCCTTTGACTTCAAAGACTCAATCCAGTCTTTACCTTTCACTACAGTATGATTCCATCCTTTCATCATAACCTTCTATGATTTCATGTTCATTGCTTTTAAAAAAGTTATCATCCTAACTTTCCAAAAAGGATAATCTCCATATTTTAACATAGGTGGTCTATTCAAATGTTCACCTTTGTAATCCATGGTTCCAGAAGATATTTTCCCTGGAGCTCGCCCAATATACAGAATAGGGTGTCTGCTCTGATACCAATTGAAATTCTGGCACACACAATATAGATTTCAAGACTGATATCTCAATGTACAAGCATAATGTCACGACAAATGTTGTGACATCTGCTGGCAGAATAGTAACAGAACAATAGCAATGCAGAATTTAAAAGTTGCAGAAGTAAAATAACACAATGATATGTTAAACCAGTTAGGCGCAAACTCACCTACTCTGGGGGCTACCAATCCAGGAAGGAAATCCACTATCAGTAGTACTAGTTCAAAGTTAAACTCCCCCATTTACAACTTTTTTCCTAATCCCTACCCAGTGCAACTTCTACCTAGGCACCTCCTAGATATGAGAAATTATCATCTCACTTCCAATCACTGCAGTGATAAAAGACCTACCCCAATCCCAGTGGCAATCTATAATCCAGCCACAATTACAGTGACTTGAAATCAAACAAAAACTGAAGTTTACAGTTCAATCACAATACCCAAACTCTTGCTTAAAAGATTTGAGAGATACATGAGGACATACATTAAAAATAGAAAGTCCCTTGCAGAACCCTCAGACCCTAAGACTGAGAAATTACAGCTTTCCCTTATTTTTCAAAGTTTCTAATGGTATTAGGTCTAGGTAGTTTCTTTAAATAATCCTCGGTAATTCTTGGGCCTTGCAGTTACGCCCAAATATTCCTTGTTGTCCATACTAAGGGCTACACAAAAATGTGCAGGAAAATCTCCTTGAATCTTGGAACAAAAACACAAGGTTTCCTAATTAGTCTTAATCAACCAATTATAGCAACCCGTGTGCAGGTGGAGAAATTACTTGTTCCAGATTTATAATTCTTGACCTGTGATAAACCAGTGAGATAAAAACAACTTAAATTTCACAGAATCAATTAACAATCTGTCAAGAATAAACCAACCAGTGACATCTAATGCGCTAGACCAAGATGCCATAACATTGTATTCAACAACTGGCTGACAATCACATAACAGCAAAACATGTTATGGAAAACCATGTTTTTGGCAAAATCTAGCAATCTTAAAATCGTGGTATTAACAAACTTTTACACATCTTTGCTTATTTGTTAATGATTTGAAGTCTTTTTAAGGTTTAGCCTTATTTTTTTACAACTTATTGATCGATGGATGATCATTTCACACTTATATGTATGTTTGGCTTGTGTGCTCTCTTCCAAGTGATACTTTGTATTTTGTTTTGTTACCTTTGTCATATCTTTATTGTGAACTAAAAGTCACTCAGATTTGCACCATAGTTGAGATCATGACATTGTTCTTTTTGTTTATTTTGTTGCAAACGAAGAGTCACTCAGTTTTGCACCATAGTTGATATTATGACATCGTTCTTTTGTATTTTTTTTTGTGAACGAAGAGTCACTCAGTCTTGCTCCATAGCTGAGATTACGACATCGTTCTTTTTGTTTCTTTATTGATTACTTGTGCTCACGTGTACCCTTATGAGTTTGATTCCATCATGTTCAAGGTGTTAATTAAATATATTTTAGGTTCTAAACCAAGCATGATAACATTAGGTAGAGGTTCCTTCAATCCTTACTCTTAGGTCCATGATGCATGTTAACTTTTAGGTAGTTTTCCCTTTGATATCCTAACTCTAGGACCATATTGCATGACAATATTATGACTTGAGTTTCCCCTTAGATTTTATTTTCCCTTTTGCATTACATT
Organism: Vicia faba; assembly: GCA_948472305.1. Taxonomy (NCBI): domain Eukaryota; kingdom Viridiplantae; phylum Streptophyta; class Magnoliopsida; order Fabales; family Fabaceae; genus Vicia; species Vicia faba. Next base: position 1,208,353,142 of record OX451738.1, on the reverse strand, counting down.
TTAAACTAAAACTTTTTTTCTTATCAAATCTCAAAAATACTTAAAAATAAAGAGGCGAACCATATTTCAAGAGCCTTAAGTATTGGGAGAAGTATAATGTGTTATATTCCTAACCTTGTGTTTCCTCTTAATCATAATATTTAATGTGAATGAATTCACAAATCATTTTCAAGGTAACAAAAAGACTCAACTAATCAAAACTCTTTTTCCTTCGAGTCTTTCTTTTGAAAACCTTTTCATAAAAAGGACATGTTATTTCTATTTCTTGCAATATGACGTGTAAGTCTCCAAAGGTCGAGAGGCAAATGTCAACTACTAGAATGTGAATGTAACATCATCCAGTTAAAAAACACAAACATAGCAATTCTTTTTTAGAATAACTACGATGATCTGATTCCCTATTGCACAACAGGGATACATAGGCACGAGGTTTTGAAACCGAGACGAGCGCAATAATAAATAACTTTCTCTTTTGTGTTGGATTAAAATATCCAGCATCAACCTTAGGGATTCGAAGGGCTTAACATCCCCATGGGCGCCTACACAGGTGTGTTAGGTGGGCCAGGTAGGCCCCTTGTTGGATTCACTATAAGGAAATAGAGTAGCACCTTGGCTACAAGCAATTGCTTTTAGCGCAGTGGTAGGCGCTTGATCCAGTTTATGTGGTATCAGAGCAAGGTCATGGGTTCGAATCCCCCCGACTGACACTGGGGGGGAGATTGTTGGATTAAAATGTCCAGCGTCAACCTTAGGGATTCGAAGGGCTTAACATCCCCCATGGGCGCCTACACAGGTGTGTTAGGTGGGCCAGGTAGGCCCCTTGTTGGATTCGCTATAAGGAAATAGAGTAGCACCTTGGCTACAAGCAATTGCTTTTAGCGCAGTGGTAGGCACTTGATCCAGTTTATGACATTGTTAGAACATAGTTTGATTCTACAACCCTCAGTTAGAGTTTTGATGATAACAAAATACAAGATTAAATAAATTGTAAGATTTATATAAGACATATATGCTACTTAAAATTATGTTGTGTATTTACAGAAACTTTGATGGAATCAGCATCAGAATATCAGTATCAACATCAGCATCAGAAGATATGTAAGCATCAGAAGATTAAATAACATGTGTTATACGCTGAAGCCTGATGAACAGAATCTGCGCATAAAACACTTTGACTCTGATCAAGATCCTAACCAAGTCATCAGCACTCAGAAGCGTCAGCATAAAGGAAAGAACAATCTGATTACCATAAGCAGAGAAGACTCTGAAGTGTCAACGTTACTAAGCATTCAAGACAGATTTATTACCAACGGCTTTATTCCAAGACAAAGATCTTATCAAATAGGAAAGAACGTTATTAGCATTGAAATGGATTTATGGACAACCAACGTATCTCTTCCGTGGCTATTTAAACAAGACTGTGTGAGAAAAGAAAAGGCTAATACTCTTCACGCACGCATACGAAAACGTTCTCATTCATACAATTTGCTAAAGCCTTCATATCACGCCTACTGCAAAAGCATTAGCAATTCAGTTTTCATTCTAAGCTTCATATTGTGTATTATCACAGTTATGATATATAGTTTTATTAGAAAACATCAAACACACTTTTGTTCAATTATCTGTAAGAGAAATTCCTTGAGATAAACCGGTCTGTGGTTAGACTCAAGAAGGCTTTAACAGTTGTTAAAGTAGTTTTTATATTCAGTTGAATATAGTGGATTAAGACCTCATTGGAGAGAGGCGAGATCACCTTGACGGGTGGACTGGAGTAGTTTGAGATCAAACGAACCAGGATAAAAATAACGTGTTGTCTGCATTTGATTTTAAGTTTTACAATTCAACCCCCCTTCTTGTGTTTTTCACATCTTCAATTGGTATCAGAGCGCCTGGTTCTGAGCTTATAACACTTAACTGTGTCAGTACAAGATCCAGCGTCAGAAAAACACAATGGCAGGACCACATCAAAACATCAGCAATGACAACAATGAATAAAGAGACAGATTCAGCGGCAAACCTCCAGTATTTGATGGAGAGAACTTTGACTACTAGAAAGACAGAATTGAAAGCTTCTTTCTGGCCCATGATGCTGATTTGTGGGACATGGTGACTGATGGATACATGTACCCAGTGGATGGAAGTGGTCAGAAGATTGACAGGAAATCAATGTCTAATCAGCAAAAGCGTGATTTTAGAAATCATCACAAGGCCAGAACAATTCTTCTCAGCGCCATCTCTTATTCTGAATATGAAAAGATATCAAACAGAGACACTGCAAAGAATATATTTGACTCTCTGAGAATGACACATGAAGGCAACATTCAAGTCAAAGAAACCAAAGCTCTTGCGCTCATTCAGAAGTATGAGGCATTCAAGATGGAAGAAAGTGAATCAATAGAGACTATGTTTTCAAGAATTCAAATTCTGGTTGCTGGTCTCAAAGTTCTTGACAAAGGGTATTCTACTGCTGATCATGTTAAGAAGATCATCAGAAGCTTGCCAAAACAGTGGAGGCCAATGGTCACAACGCTGAAGCTAGCTAAGGATCTCAACAAAATCTCTCTGGAGGAACTTGTCAGCTCCCTCAGAAGTCACGAGACAGAACTAGAAGCAGATGAACCTTAAAAGCAAGGTAAGCCATTAGCTTTAAAATCTAACAGAAAATCTGACTCCAAAGTTTTGCAGGCTGTTGAAGAAAACTCTGATGGGTCCTCATCAGAAGAAGATGAACTATCTCTCCTCTCCATAAGGGTGAATCAATTATGGAAGCAGAGGCAAAGGAAGTTCAGGAATCCCAGAAGATCAGAGAATCAGAATGAATCTTTCTCCAGATACAGAAGGTCAGAATCCTCCTCTGGACACAGAAGATTTGAAGGCTCTTCAGGAAGCAGAAAGCCAAACAACAAAGACATCATCTGCTATGAATGTAACGAGCAAGGACACTACAAAAGTGATTGCCCAAAGCTTCGGAAGGATAAGCCTAAAAAGAAGTTTGGCAAGGAAAAGAAGAAAAGTCTCATGGCTACATGGGATGATTCTGAGACATCCAAAGCTGACTCAAAATCAGATGATGAGAGAGCAAACATAGCTCTCATGGAAAACATAACAGAAGACAGTGAAGCTTCTGAGTTAGACTCTGAATCAGATACAAAAGAGGTATTTCTTGACTTTGCTATTAACTTTACTAAGGCTGAACTAGCTGAAAGCCTTAATGAAATTCTGGAAAGATATCAGCAGATCAGAGTCAAATTCAGAGACCTGAGAAGGAATCTTGCTTCTGACTCTGATGAAACTGAGAGTCTCAAATTGGAGAATTCTGAGTTGAAAGATAAAGTTTCAAAATTAGAAAATCTATTGCAAAACTCTCAGAAGGAAACAATCCCTGAAACTCCCAACAGTGCTGATGAGATCATCAAGGAGTATGATCACAGCTTTCAGAAGTTTCTAGCTAAAAACATAGATAGAAGCAAAATGGCTTCAATGATCTATGGAGTTAGCAGAAATGGCAGAAAAGGTATAGGATACCAAGGTAAGGTACCTACACCAAAGAATGCCATGGATTTAGTTATAAAACGCACTTCACTTGATTCACACTTTGTATATGGGCACACACATGACATCAAATATACTAGTAGTAATTATTCTGTTAAACCAAAATTCAACCAGAGTTTTGGTAAAACTAACAAATCAGGACCCAAGAAAATATGGGTACCTAAGGATAAAATAATACATGTGGCATATATCTTTAGCAGCAAAGCAGAAACACCAATCATGGTACCTGGACTCTGGCTGCTCACGACACATGACGGGAAGAAAGCATATGTTCCAAAGCCTGGAACTTAAGCCTGGAGGTCACGTAGGCTTTGGAGGCAATCAGAGAGGAAAGATCATTGGCTCTGGAACAGTAGGTAATGGAAATCTTCCCTCTATAAGTAATGTTTTATTAGTAGATGGATTAATGCATAATTTGTTATCCATAAGTCAATTAAGTGATAACGGTTATGATATAATCTTTAATCAAAATTCATGCAAAGCTGTTAGTCAGAAAGATGGGACTATCCTATTTAATGGAAAGAGGAGAAACAACATTTATAAAATAAAACTTTCTGAACTGAAAAGTCAGAATGTAAAGTGTCTTCTGTCTGTTAACAACGAGCAATGGATCTGGCACAGAAGATTGGGACATGTTAGTATGAGAAGAATATCTCAGATTAACAAACTCAATCTGGTCAGAGGACTTCCTAACCTGAAGTTCAATTCAGATGCTCTGTGTGAAGCATGTCAAAAAGGCAAGTTTGCAAAACCAGCTTTCAAATCTAAAAACGTTGTTTCCACCTCTAAGCCATTAGAACTTCTGCATATTGACTTATTTGGACCAGTTACAACTGCTTCAGTCAGTGGCAAGAAGTATGGGTTAGTAATCGTAGATGACTATAGAAGATGGACATGGGTAAAGTTCTTAAGACACAAGGATGAGTCACACTCTGTGTTTGTCACCTTCTGCAACCAAGTTCAGAATGAAAAGGATCTTAGAATCGTCAAAGTCAGAAGTGATCATGGTGGAGAGTTTGAAAACAAAGATATTGAGTCATTCTTTAATGACAAAGGCATTCTGCATGATTTCTCTTGTCCTAGAACTACCCAGCAAAATGGAGTTGTAGAACGAAAGAACAGAACATTGCAAGAAATAGCCAGAACCATGATCAATGAGACTAACGTTGCTAAGATCTTCTTGGCAGAGGCAATAAACACAGCGTGCTACATTCAGAATAGAATCTCCATAAGACCTATTCTGGAAAAGACTCCATATGAATTGTGGAAGAACAGAAAGCCCAACATTTCATATTTTCATCCATTTGGATGTACTTGTTTTATTTTAAATACAAAAAATTATTTGAACAAGTTTGACTCTAAAGCACAAAAGTGTATTATGTTAGGATACTCTGAACGCTCAAGAGGGTACAGAGTATACAATACAGAAACACAGATTGTTGAAGAATCAATCAGTGTTTGTTTTGATGATAAGCTTGACTCTCCAAAGTCAAAGCAGAATGAATTACTTGCAGGTATGGAAGTTGAATTCACAGGTACTGAAGACAAGTCATCAGAAGCTCTTAACAGAGACACTCCCTCAACATCAGAAAGAGGAACTGCAAGCAATCCAGCACCTTCTGTTGATCAACTTCAGAAAAGACCATCCAGAAGCAGCATGGATCACCCAGAAGAAACAATCTTAGGAAGAAAGGAAGATCCAATCAGAACAAGAGCCAGCTTCAGAAACTCTGAAGAATCCCTCATGGGACTTGTTTCTCTAATTGAACCATCATCAATTGATGAAGCACTTCTGGACAATGACTGGATTCTAGCAATGCAAGAGGAGCTGAATCAATTCACAAGAAATGACGTACGGGATCTAGTTCCCAAACCAAAAGGATTCAACATCATTGGAACAAAATGGGTGTTCAGAAACAAACTGAATGAACAAGGTGAAGTCATCAGAAACAAAGCACGATTGGTAGCACAAGGTTATAGTCAGCAAGAGGGGATAGACTATACATAAACCTTTGCTCCAGTCACCAGGTTAGAATCTATCAGACTCTTAATTTCATTTGCTGTTAATAAAGGCATCACTCTGTATCAGATGGATGTTAAGAGTGCATTCTTAAATGGCTATATAGAAGAAGAGGTATATGTGCACCAACCCCCTGGTTTTGAAAGTTCAAAAAATCCAGAATATGTTTTCAAACTAAAGAAGTCACTGTATGGTCTGAAACAAGCTCCCAGAGCTTGGTATGAAAGACTAAGTAACTTCCTGTTAGAAAAGGAATTCACCAGAGGGAAAGTGGACACAATCTTATTCTGTAAAACAACTAAGAATGACATTTTAGTATGTCAGATTTATGTTGATGATATCATTTTTGGATCTACTAAACCTTCTCTGGGAAGAAAGTTTGCTAAGTGTATGCAGGCAGAATTTGAGATGAGCCTAATGGGGGAACTGAAATTCTTTCTGGGCATTCAGATCAATCAAACCCCAGAAGGAACTTACATTCATCAGAGAAAATATGTCAGAGAACTTCTGAAGAAATTTGATCTCTCCGAATGTAAGCCATCAAAGATTCCAATGCACCCCACGTGCATTCTGGAAAGAGAAGAGGTAAGCAAAAAGGTAGAACAAAAGGTCTACAGAGGTATGATTGGTTCTCTTATTTATCTGACGGCTTCAAGGCCTGACGTTTTATTCAGTGTTTGCATGTGTGCTAGATTCCAATCAGATCCTAGAGAATCTCACTTAACAGCAGTTAAGCGAATTTTCAAGTATCTGAAAGGTACTACTAATCTGGGTTTGTTTTATAGAAAATCAAGTGATTACAGCTTAGTAGGATACTGTGATGCTGATTTTGCTGGAGACAAAGTAGAACGTAAAAGCACTTATGGAAGCTTCCAGTTTCTGGGAGAAAATCTGATCTCATGGTCCAGAAAAAGACAATCCACAATTGCTCTATCAACAGCAGAAGTTGAATACATAGCAGCAGCTGGATGCAGCACACAAATGCTCTGGATGAAAAGTCAACTTGAGGACTTCCAGATTTTTGAGAGTAACATTCCTATCCTCTATGACAACACTTCTGCTATTTGCTTAAGTAAAAATCCAATTTTACATTCTAGGGCTAAGCATATAGAAATAAAACATCATTTTATTAGGGACTATATTCAAAAAGGGATTTAAAATTTAAAATTTATTAACACAGACCATCAATGGGCTGATATTTTCACAAAACCACTTTCTGAAGATAGGTTCAACTTCATTCTGAAACATCTCAGCATGAAGCTCTGCCCAGAATGAAATTGTTTTAATTTTATATATTAACCTTCAGAACTTTGTTTATTTTCTGTGAACTACTGATCAATCTTCCTTCAGAATTTTAGAAGTGCAGATTGTATCAGAATCTATCCATGAAGATCTGAGCGCTTCAGTTCAAGGATAGAAGTGTTGTTCACTCAAGCAAACAAGTGTCATCCAGTCATCAGCTGTTTTCTGAGGCTGAACACGCGTTCACGTTTCTGAAAAGGCAAAAGCACTGATGGGATGCATTGAGACACATGTCATGGGTAACCGTTCCAAATATCTTTCTGAATCCCCTAAAATCAGCTATCATTAAATGCTAATAATCATTATTAATTTCTCTCTCTTAAACGTTTATGTTTTCAAAACATTTTTAGAAATCTATTTAAACACACTTCACACCGTTCACACACTTTTACCTTCACTTTCGTTTTCACTAAATATTTCTGATTTCAGTGTTCTTCTTTCTCAAGAAAACCCTTCAATCTTTTTCAAAAAACCTCGTGTGAACATGGCTTCTTCCAGCATTCCTTCTTCAGGTTCCCAGAAAACTATTTCATCTGAACAATATGAAGTACCATTCAGAACGCTTCTAACTCCAATCAAGAATCTTGAAGTTATGTCAGAATTAATAGTGGATTTCAACAGTCTCAAGGAAAATGGTTTTGATTTATCTGAAGAGGTTAAAGCTCAAGGTTGGGAAAAGTATTTTGACAGGCTGGTGGGTCCAACATTTCCTATTCTGGTAAAGGAATTTTGGATTCACGCTTCTTCTTCAAATCATCAAGTTATATCTTACATCATGGGGAAGAAGATTGTTATCAATGAAGACCTCATTGCTCGCTTGATAGGCTACAATGGTGGTGGTATTCGTTGTATTGATATGGCAGAAAGGTGTGCAGATGCTGCCCTAATTGCAAGGGAAATTTTCACGCTGGGGCTTCCCTCCAGCAAGATAAGGGACTTGAAGGACAAGCACAGAATTTGGGCCAAGATCATTCAGGGTTGTTTCAACCACAGGAAGCCTACCAGCTCTCCTGATTACATTAATATAGATCAACAGTTTCTGATCTATTTTATCTCTCAGAAGGTCAAGATTAATCTGGTTTATCTTTTGTTCAACCATCTCAGAACAAGTGCCAAGGAAACAAGGGAAGAGGAACGTACAAAAAGGGATTGGATACCCTTGGGAAGACTGATATCAGATATTCTTACAGAGAATAGGCTGATTGATCATCTGCAAGAGGCACAAGAAATCAGCACTCTGGAACCTTCTGTTGGCAAGCAGCTGAATGCCAAAAATCTGAAGAAAATGAAGTTGATAGAGAACATTAAGAAGGAGCACATCGTCACTCCTTTTGCTGAAATCTCCAGCAGAAGAGTCCCTCTGGACGACTTCCCTCTGTTCTCAGAGATTGACTCCAAACCAGAAATCATTCTGAGATATCTGGATGCTTGCAAAGCTGATGGTACAACACCAAATCTGAATATTCAAGATCTTCAGCAGAAGGCTCCAGAGGTTGTTCTGAAGAAGACGAAGAAAAGAAAAGCTGTTGCAGAAGGATCATCTCAACAGACTCCAAAGAAGAGAGGTAATCCTGTTTCTGTAACTGTTTTAGATTCAACTGATGTTTCAACATCTATCCCTATTCCAACTCCATCTGAAAACCCAACACCTCAAACTTTTGATGATTTTGACTTAGACTTTGACCCTTCTGAATCATTAACCCTCAGAAGATCTCGCCCCCAACCACAAAATCCAAATACTGAAGCCATACCAGAACAAGACCTTGAAAAAGTTCTTTCTGATATAGACCAACACACTTCCGCTCCCGAGACACAAAATCCAAATCCAAATCCAAACACAGAAGCACAACCTGAAACTCCCCTCTCACCAATACCAGAAACTCCACTCTCTCCAGAACCAGAAATCCCTCTACCTTCATCTCCTCAACCAGATATTAATCCACCCTCTCCTCAACATGAACAATCTCCACAACCTGAGACTCAAATCTCTGAGGCTCAACGCTCTGAATCTCTTGAACCACAACCTTTGGCCATTCAATTGCCTTGTGGTACCACTGTGAATATTCCTCAACTTCCCTCTTCACCAGAAATAACTCCACCAAATTCCCCATCAAGTCCAATCGTAATTCCTGACTCTCCCACTCCCTCACCTAAGAAAAATTCAGAAGACCACAACAAGACTGTCATTGATTTAACAGTCTTTGAACGCCTTGCTGCCATCAACCACAAAACTGCTATCCCTAAACCAAAACATCCAGATGTTGGTTCCAGCATATTGAACTTTGAAACAGATATACAAAAGTGGATCACTTCTCTGAAACAAGCAAGTCTGGAACTGGTTGATCCTGCTGTATCAGACCTCCTCTGGACAAAATTCAGAAGATGGGTATGCGTTGAAACCTTTAAGTTGTAAGACCAGAGCTATGGACAGGCTCAACAGAACTTCAGCGATCTGCTGAAGGAAATTGAAGGTCCAGTTCTGAGCAAGTTTCTTAAAGAAGAAGTACTCCCGCTGGACAATGCTCCTTGGTCTGAATATTGTCAACCAGAGTCAGAAGAACAGATGATTCCAGCTGAAGAACAGGTTCAAGAAGAAGATATTGAAGAAAGCTCTGATAAGCACCCTGTTTCTGAAGATCCTCAAGCTTTCTCTCTTGACAGGCAGACTCTGGAGGACTTGAAAAGATCTGATATGCTGATGAATGAAAGAATGGATAAGCAGGACATCAAAATTGATGCTATAGCGAACATGGTATCTCAGCAACAGGAAACCAGCAATCAAATTAAGAGCATGTTGGAAGCTCTGTTCACACGTCTTCCACCTTCCTCTTAGAATTTTCTTGTGTTTTCCTTGTTTTCTTTACATGTTTGTCTGTAATATTTTACATGTTCTGAACTTATCATTGCTTCTGTTTTTAATATAAACGCTTTTTTTAGCTCTGATCATTTTAACTTTGATTATTTGTGCTTTTTGATAACTGACAAAAAGGGGGAGAAAGAATGATATTTTTCAATAACGGATTACTGAGACATAAGTCTCAAACATTCTAACATTCTGATAAATTTGAATTTCTTTCTTCTGAAAAGCTTACAGGTACAAGAATCTGATGAATCTGATGAACTCTGATAAAGTAAAGTTCTGATGCTCAAGGTCTCATGGAATTAAAGGGAAGCAATCAACTCAGGGGGAGTTTTTCTCTTTGTTGCTCTGATGCCTTTTATTCCTTATCTTCTTATCTCTGATACCTTTTATTCCTTATCTTCTTATCTCTGATACCTTTTATTCCTTATTTGCTTATCTATGATACCTCTCAGTCTTTATCATTAATCTCTGATACCTTTTATTCTTTATTTTTAATTGAAAAAAATCTGGTTTTGTCATCATCAAAAAGGGGGAGATTGTTAGAACATAGTTTGATTCTACAACCCTCAGTTAGAGTTTTGATGATAACAAAATACAAGATTAAATAAATTGTAAGATTTATATAAGACATATATGTTACTTAAAATTATGTTGTGTATTTACAGAAACTCTGATGGAATCAGCATCAGAATATCAGTATCAACATCAGCATCAGAAGATATGTAAGCATCAGAAGATCAAATAACATGTGCTATACGCTGAAGCCTGATGAACAGAATCTGCGCATAAAACACTCTGACTCTGATCAAGATCCTAACCAAGTCATCAGCACTCAGAAGCGTCAGCATAAAGGAAAGAACACTCTGATTACCATAAGCAGAGAAGACTCTGAAGTGTCAATGTTACTAAGCATTCAAGACAGATTTATTACCAACGGATTTATTCCAAGACAAAGATCTTCTCAAATAGGAAAGAACGTTATTAACATTGAAATAGATTTATGGACAACCAACTTATCTCTTCCGTGGCTATTTAAACAAGACTGTGTGAGAAAAGAAAAGGCTAATACTCTTCACGCACGCATACGAAAATGTTCTCATTCATACAATTTGCTAAAGCCTTCATATCACGCCTACTGCAAAAGCATTAGCAATTCAGTTTTCATTCTAAGCTTCATATTGTGTATTATCACAGTTGTGATATATATTTTTATTAGAAAACATCAAACACACTTTTGTTCAATTATCTGTAAGAGAAATTCCTTGAGATAAACCGGTCTGTGGTTAGACTCAAGAAGGCTTTAACAGTTGTTAAAGTAGTTGTTGTATTCAGTTGAATATAGTGGATTAAGACCTCGTTGGAGAGAGGCGAAATCACCTTGACGGATGGACTGGAGTAGTTTGAGATCAAACGAACCAGGATAAAAATAACGTGTTGTCTGCATTTGATTTTAAGTTTTACAATTCAACCCCCCTTCTTGTGTTTTTCACATCTTCATTTTGTTCTTTAACATTTCACTCATCAATTTCCCTTAGCAAGTAAGCTTTAGACATAACACACCCTTTGATTAGAAGAACAAGAGTGGATCTCGTTGAGTACAACGGGCGTGATGTGTGCTAACACATTCTCCTTGCGTAATCGACTCTCTTACCTTTCTCTTGGTCGGGAGACCATGATTCTTTTCCTTTATAGGTTTTCTTTGATGTTTTTATTTCCCTTCCCGAAGATAAATAAATATTCAAAGGCGGCTCCATTGTATTTTATTTTTAATGTTTTGCGGTAGCGACAATATTGTGCAGGTTATAATATAGTTAAGTGTAATTTTCAAGAACTCAAAGATGCAATATGTAGTGAATCCGCCCCCAAACACTTATTTTAATTTTATATGATATATCGATCTTTTTTTAGAATATGATATATCATTTTTTAAAATAATGAAATTAATAAAATTCCAAAATTCATCAACTTAAATTTTAATATTATCTTTATACATTTATACATTCATCAATCTAATAATTTAATCAACACAAGAGTCCAAACAAGCTCTAAAAACACATATACAATTTCAACACATATTAACATATGAAATGGTTCAAAAATCCAAAATAAAAGCCACAATGTATTTGTAGAAAAAGTGTAATTATAACATATGAAATGGTTCAAAAATCCAAAATAAAAGCCACAATGTATTTGTAGGGAAAAAATGTAATTAAAGATTTAACACAATAATATAATATACAAAAATATATAGTACACATTAGCCTTATAAAGTCACATAGATGACAAGTCAATAAATTACATTGGTTAGTCATAAAGTGCATAATGAAAGAATATGTTGTTGATAAGGATGTGAAAAGGTCAAAGAATTAAAACCATCACCTTGAGTTTGTTGAATAGAACTTGTGAGGTAACAAATTTATGACACCCTACTTTGTAGCAAATCTAAATGATATTTTTATCAATGCACATTGCCCAAATTAGTTAACTGAAAAAGTAGCTAGTGGGATAGTGACAATCATATGTTATTTTTGGTAATAGAACACCAAGAAAATTTGTATCAACCATCTAACTTCCCTTACTACTACCTATAAAAGAAGAAAACCACATATTACATTATCAAGTGACACAAAAAGGAAACAAGGAGAAGTAGAACTCAACAAAGTGGTAGTAGTGTTCTTTTCTTAATTTGTAGTAACTAATTGAAGAGGTGAATTAATATGGCAGGTGGAGCATTTGTTGATACAAGTGGAGTAAGAAATTATGAAGGAAAAGTGACTGCCTTTGTGTTGATTACATGTTTTGTAGCTGCAATGGGAGGTCTTCTTTTCGGTTATGATCTCGGTATTACTGGAGGAGTGACTTCCATGGATGAATTCTTGATTAAATTCTTTCCGTCTGTGTATAAGAAAATGAAAGATGAGAATCATGAAACAAATCAATATTGCAAATTCGACGATCAACTTCTAACATTATTCACATCTTCCCTATACCTTGCAGCACTGATTGCTTCTTTCTTTGCTGCCACGTCCACGAGAGTATGGGGACGTAAGGCCTCAATGTTTCTTGGTGGATTTTTTTTCTTAATTGGTGCATTGTTAAACGGATTAGCACTTAATATTGAAATGTTGATCATCGGACGTCTACTTTTAGGGTTTGGTGTCGGATTTTGTAATCAGGTATAAATGGTTCAAACATTATATAAGTTTTTTATATACATTCTCGGCTAACTATTATAAGCAACAACAAAAAAATTTTGCTTCATTGAATAATTGATATATCTGATATATAATTTCTATTATTGGTTTAACTATATTGCTTAATATTATTGAAACAGTCAGTACCAGTATATTTATCTGAAATGGCTCCGGCGAATATTAGAGGAGCACTCAACATTGGCTTCCAAATGATGATTACCATTGGTATTCTAGCTGCGAATCTTATCAATTATAGCACTTCCAAGTTGAAAAATGGATGGAGAATCTCTTTAGGCGTTGGAGCAGTGCCAGCACTTGTTTTATGCATTGGAGTTATTTGTTTAGAGGAAACACCAAACTCCTTGATTGAAAGAGGAGATCATGAAAAAGCAAAGTCAATGTTAAAGAAGATCCGCGGCACTAAAAACGTCGATGAGGAGTTTCAAGATCTCGTTGATGCTAGCGAGGAAGCTAGTAAGGTGGATCATCCATGGAAGAATATTTCTCAACCAGAATATAGACCTCAACTCACTTTTTGCTCTTGCATTCCATTCTTCCAACAACTTACTGGCATTAATGTCATCATGTTTTACGCTCCCGTTCTTTTCAAGATCTTAGGCTTTGGTGACGATGCTTCACTCATGTCTGCTGTTATTAGCGGTGGTGTCAATGTTGTTGCCACACTTGTTTCTGTCTTCACCGTAGATAAATTCGGAAGAAGGATATTATTTCTCGAGGGTGGCACACAAATGTTTATCTGCCAGGTGAAATTTTTCACACATTGCTTTTGAGTTTTATACACAAGCCTTATGAAATATTTTTACAGATATAAATATCAGACACCAGACACTTCTCTTCAATCTGAAGTGTCGATATTACATATACGTAAAATTCAAAATAAACTTATGTGTGTGTTTGTGCACTTATATAAAATGAATCATGCTTATTATATAATTAATCTATGGTTGTAGGTTATTATTGGAATCATGATTGCTGCAAAGTTTGGTTTAACGGGTCAAGGATCATTTTCCAAAGGCGAAGCCGACGTTCTTTTGTTCTTTATTTGTGCATATGTTGCGGCATTTGCTTGGTCTTGGGGACCATTGGGTTGGTTAGTTCCAAGTGAAATATGCGCTCTTGAGGTTCGACCTGCAGGTCAAGCTATAAATGTTGCGGTAAACATGTTCTTCACATTTATAATTGCTCAAGTCTTCTTAACCATGCTTTGTCACTTGAAGTTTGGCCTCTTCTTTTTCTTCGCGGGTTTTGTGGTCATCATGACCGTTTTCATTGGCCTACTTTTACCCGAGACCAAGAATGTTCCAATCGAAGAAATGAATAGAGTGTGGAAGTCACATTGGTTTTGGACCAGGTTTGTTCCTGATCAAGTTGTTGTTGGTGGTAATAACAAAAAAGTTTCTCCGTGAATTTGATAAAGAATCGACAGCGATAAATAAGAAAATCAGACAATGACTACAAGGGAATATCGAAGAAAATGAATGAGTGGAAAAATAAATTGTAGCATTGTGCAATAAATAATGAAATCTTGATGCACTTGAAACTATTCAAGATTTTGTGGTTTTTCTTCTAAGCTTTTAGAGGAAGAATTGTAATGTCCAACTTGATTTTGGTTTAATTGATGAATAATAAATGGATGTGTTGTTCTTAAGATGATTCTTCAAGTTTCTTTCTTTTATATATGTTTGAAATGATTCGTTTAAGATTTAAAGAACAATACAACTATCTTCTAATTATGTCTTACATGTATTTTTTTAGTTGTTTGTTTAAATATAAAATTAAAATGCAGTTCCTAATATTAAAGTTAATTTAAACTTTAAGTTTTCTCAATTTTAAGCATTTTTTTTAAATGTGTTCTTTATTCTATATATAAGTACGACGCAAGACTGTCTTTGTATATGTATAAAATAAAAACAGAGTTTAAAATTTAACACAGTTAAATTATAATTAAATAAGAAATTCATAATATATTTATAACAATTAAGCCTCGAAATTATTTATTTAGTCATTATTCTTCAGATTATAATTATATTTATAGAAATTTTTAATATTAAATTATTATTATTATTATTTTATTTAGATTTAAAAAATGTGTAAAATGCACAAAGTACAACAAATATTGTAGAGTAGTATTTTTGAACAAAATAAAGATCCATTAATTGAAAATAGCCTTAAAGGTGCATTCACATTTGTGTTGGGTTGATAGAGCTTCGGTTTATTTTTATCTCTTATAGTTTCTTGAGGAGGAATCTTCTTGCCACCAACCAAATTCTATTTGGTACCCCACAATTCCTATGCTTTTATCATATTTAGTATTGCACAATTTCAAAAAAAATTTAAAAGCTCTCTAATTTTCCGGATCTTTCAAAGACAGTACCAGACATTTGTTGTGGATAACAAGTGAGTATGATTTTTTACCGTATTTTTTAAGTTTTTTTTGGATTTTTCTTGAATTTTTATCGAAGATTTCAAAAGATTCGATAAAAATGCATAATTTTCCGAATATTTTAAAAATGTTCGTTAAAAAAATCATATGTTCAACCAAATATTTCAAAAGATCCGGTAAAAATGCATAACTTCTTCTGAATTTTTTGAAAAATGCAAAAAAAAATACATAGATGTTTCTGAATATTTCAAAATATGCGATAAAAATGCATACGTTCTATCAGACATTTCAAAAAATACGGAAAAAAGGGTATGCATTTTTATCGGACATTTTGAAATATCCCGAAATATTTATGCATTTTTCACATTTTCTAAAAAATCCGAAAGAAGCTTACTTTGTTACCGCATATTTAGAAAAATCTGGGCAATTCACAAGTTTCAGAATTTTTGAAAAATCTGGTAGGTTATACAATTTTTTTCCAGTGAAGACTAGAATCACAGACGGTACGATTGTTGGTCGACTGTGTGATAGAGTTGATGCAACGGCTAGAGAGAGGGGATGTGATGTAAAGGACTCACATCTTAGGGCAAGGAAAGTGGCACTGACTAATTCACACAAGAGGCGGTTGGCTGATCAGACTCAATTGATGTTCAGGCATTGAGGATCTAGATCTTCTTCTGGATGGACGAAAATGATGAGGATGAGTCAGTTGATATTAAGGCACCATCTAAACCATTTTAGGATGACATTCGGAAGGTGGAAGAGGCGGAAGTGCCCCATTCGAAAGAGGTGCCTCATCCTTCTAAGGCATATGTAACAGCTACTATAGAGGTCTCCATAGACAATTATTGAGGCGCATACTCTGCATACGGGTGTTGAGGCGTCACCTACTGATGATGTAAAGGCTACTCTACTTGATGAGACAAATGTCACTGCTCCTGTTTCGACAAACTCGTTTGTACACACAGATGAGGGGTTTCGTGGTGACCCAATGACACTTTTGTTCTCACATGATATGCAAATCATGTGATTTTTAGATTATAGCAAGGAGAGGTATGTATATAATATGTTGATGATGTGACTATATTTATTAATGATACTTTGAAATTAACTAATTTTTTCTTATGTTTGTTACATGACTGTATTCCACTTAAGGGGCCCACCCATGGGTTAGGGATGGCAACGGGTAGGGTCGGGTGTGGGTTTCACACTACCCAAACCCACACCCGAAATCACCACCCAAACACAAACTCAAACCCAAAGGCTATTCAAGTGGAAAAATAACACCCATTCTCACACCCGTTGGATTCGGGTTTTTCCACCCAAATCCGAACCTGCGGCAAAACACATAAAATACAACAGTAACATTGAAATTTTTCATCAATTTTCCTACAACTTTCCAACAACAACATTACAATTTTCCATCAATTTTTCTACAACTTTCCAACAGCAACATTACAATTTTCCTACAGCTTTCCAACATCAACATTACAATTTTCCATCAACATTGAAATTCGAATTAAAGTCTACAACTTTCCATCAAGTTTGGTAACATTACAATTAAAATTAAGGTCTTCAACATCTTAACATTACAATTAAAATTAAGGTCTTCAACATCTTAACATTACAATTAAAATTAAAGTCTACAATCAAATTACAACTTTCCAACAGCAACATGGTAACATAGTCTCCATGGAAATTCAATCACAAGTATTCCATAAGCAAGCTCTCTCAAATAGACATGCTTGTTCTGTTCACATTAAGGTCATTAATAATGTTATTTAAAGCAATATTGAAACCAACAATACTCATAATGTTAAAGCATAGAAACAACAATACACACCATGTTAAAGCATAGAAACAACAACTTCTAATATTCAAAATAGTAACCCAAACAACTTTCATCAGTTCAACAATAAAACATGTTTTTCTTAGAGGAATTAAGAAACCATAGGAATTAAAAATATATTCAACTTGCAAAAAATGAATGATAAAATGCAATATACAGACTACGGAACTAGAACACGGACACGGGACCTAAAAAGAAAATTGCCTCACCTTAGTATCAAAACTTCCACTTGCCACTCTTCTCTAATTCACAGGAACCTGGAATCGGGAGCCAAAAAGAAAATTGAATAATTGAATAGAAGAAACATGATAAATATTCCAAATTTGCCTCAAGAGCATTGACTTCAAAAAATCATATTTGTGTAAATGTAGCACTAGGATACCACTTCCCAACAACCCCACAACAATCAACAATCTACTACCACAAAAAAACATCATTCATAAGAAGTGCATTGCTAAATTAGTGACAATGAAATTGAAAATATATACCTTAGAGAGGAACACTGCAAATTTGCAACAAAGTGAATCTCACTATTTTACGACTTTTTTAAGAAATTGAAAATGACCCATAATTGAATTTCAAGCGAGTAATCGAGGGTGAGGCTCAAAATAAGATCTTCTACCTCCAAATTGCATCCATGGAATTTGAAACTCTTCAAGAAATAGAGAAAAATTACCAAAAGAGATTTTTTCAGAAAGATTTAATTTTGGAAAGAAAGGAATTTAAGAACAGGGTGAAGATCCAATAAGAAATCTATAACCAATACGTGTTGAAGATGATAGTTAATTGAAAATACCTACAAAATTGCGACTCTAGTTATGAAGAGATTGAAAGAGTGAAGGAGATGGAGGAGTGAGGAGACGGAGGGAGGAGTGAGTGAGGATACGAGGGAGGAGTGAGTGAAGGAGATGGAGGAGTGAGTGAAGGAATGGGTGAAAGTGAAAGTGTGAAACCCTAGTTTGTTACACTTATATATATTTATGGGCACTTATGTAATTTCATGTCTAAGCGGGTGTGGTTCCTGGTTTTGGGAGCAAGTTTCACACTACCTAAACCTGCACCCGAAATATCGGGTGGCGCCTAAAACCGAACCCAATTAACTTGGGTTTTCACCTGTTGACTCTGGTTCGGGTGCGGATGGGCCCCGCGAGTTTGGGTATGCCTGCCATATCTACCACGGGTTGAAGATGAAGAAGTTCTATGATGCTGTGTTGCCACCTGAGGTGAAGGCGGTAGTTGATGGGTGTGGTCTTCTTCCACTAGTGGATTGTTCGCTTACTATGCTCGACAGTCAACTATTGACAACCTATGTTGACTGATGGCACAAAGAGATATCTTCCTTCCATCTTCCATTTGGGGATATGACGATTATATTGGATGATGTCTCATCGCTTTTCCATATTCCGCTAGCAGTTAGTTTCTTCATCGTTCCTATCATTATTCAGGAGATCGCATGTATGACAGTTGTACAGTGCTTGGGTTTACATAGGAGCAGGTGATAGAGGAGTTTAGGTTTATAAGGGGTGCTCACTTTCGCTTATCTTGGCAGAGGGATAGGTATGTCGAGCAAGTGCATTGGGGTATGTATGAGGTAGTCGTTAGGGTATACATGCTACATCTTGTAGGATGTACTATCTTAGCGGATAAGTCTCATGTATATATCAATGTGAAGTACATGTGGCCGTTTAACATCCTTGAGCATTGCAGTTGAGCATAGGGGTGTGATGTATTGACTATTCTATATGCTACCCTTGGAAAGGAAACTATTTTTAGACCAAGGAGCTTGTCAGTTATATGGGTCTATTTCAAGAATAACTAAATTATTATTTCTTATTATGTTAGTTCTATTTATGACATTATTTATGGTTATCTGGGTCTTTTTTATTCTGCAGTGCTTGATGTATGAGCATTTCCCGTCCATTTGTGACATTCGGGTTATTGCTACCAGTATTGGGTCCCCATAGATCAAGAGATGGAGGGGCAGGCATACACACTTATGGGTGTTGTAAAGTATAGGAGGGGGATTGATGCGCTGACTATAGACAATGTTATCTAGACACCCTACACAAACCATAGAGTGGATGAAGAGTTCATTAACGCTACACTTTTCTGGTGATCTGTGATGGGAGAGGTTATTGGCTAGACACTTACCTGAGAGGTGTCTACACTAGTTTGGATATGTCCAGGATATCCCACGACTAGTCCCATATATTCCATCTAAGGGCATTGATAGTTGGTTCCGTGGTAACATTTTGAGTTCTGCAAGTGCTATTAGAGATAGTTCAGTGGAGGTTCAGCTCCATGTGGAGTGTGTGGATGGGTATTTTAATTAGTACCTTAATGTATCACACCCTCGTGTCATCCCACTTCGATAACATGGAGATGTTATTGGACATTCTCATGTTTGATTTCACATGATGGATCTTCTCATGTTGATGTTAGGGTGCCTTTTGATGACGAGTCGCCACCTCTATATGGTGTGGATGACGCTCGGCGCCTGTAGATGATAGCAAACATTATGGATAACCTCATGGATTTGATGAACCCAAACGGCGAGGTTTATAGTTTGGCATCGCATGCAGTATACATAGCCCGTAAGGGACCTATTTAGATTTTTTTATGTATTATTTATATATTATGTGTAGTATTACTTAGACATTTGCACAATACTATTTATTAAATAATATTTTGGAACTTCCATTGATGCATGATGAACATATCTTAATATTTGACAAATTAGTGTTGTTTTTAAGATTATTCTTTAAGTTTCTTTCTCTTATATATATTTGAAATGATTCATTAAGATTTAAAGAAATACAATGCAATTATCTTCTAATTGTGTCTTACGTGTATTTTTAATTGTTTGTTTAAGTATAAAATTAAAATGCATGTCCTAATAGTGAAGTTAATTTAAACTTTAAGACTTTTCTTAATTCTAAGCATTATACTTTTTAAAAATGTGTTCTTTGTTCTAAATATAACTACCACGCACGCATGACTGTTATTAAAGATGTGCAGCATAGAGACTAAATAAGAACTCAAAAAATATTTATAACAATTAAATCTTGATAAAGTAGAATTCTTATTTATTTTGTCATTATTCTTCACATTTATAATATAAAAAAATTAGATATTCTAGAAAACACCAACTTAACCTTTTCTCTTTACCTTCCACCTCATCATTTTAAGGATATTTTGTGTCTGAAAATTACTTTTTGCAATCAAATTGTACTTGATCGTACCTGACTAAAATGGACCGTCACAATTTACGTCGAACAGAACTTGAGAGTGAGGTGGGGGTACTTGCAAGACACTTTGATACCAAAGTGAGTTTCAGAATGAGCAAGCAAGTAAGAGAGTGAGAAATGTTCAATATCTGACACTCTCGAAAGATAGGGTATTTATAGCCCCCAGCGCTGGGCCAAGTCTCCTCATTGGACTGGTCAAGCAGGCCCAAAGTGGAGACTATCAAGTCCTACGTGAGTAGTAGAGACCCGCACGTGGTCCCCCACCTGGATGACTTCCTCCACAAGATCAGGAGGATATGGGTGTGGTCTTTCCGGGGCCACGAAGACTTCGAGATATTCGGAGACGTTGATAGTCAGCCCTACGAGGAGATGCTCGTGAGGTGCTTATGCTCGTCGTGGATGCTCCCCGTCAGACGTGAGGTCGTGTGAGGGGATAAGTCCTGGTCGGGGAGAAGATCAAAGGGTGACCTCGAGGTCCTCCTGACCGACGATGATCTTCCTAAGATGGATTGAGTTTATCCTCGCGCAGTGAGGTTGCCTCCTTGCGGGGAGTCAGATTTGCTGCCCGGCAAAGTCGAGGGAAGAACTGGCCAGTGTGCCTTGACTGATATAATTGGGTTGGACCTCGCATGAAGTTGGTCAAAGAACAGGCACAATCCAGAATATGAGCCCCCCAAGTCGTTGCTCCTGATGAAGGAGTTATGACTTAAGTCCGACTTTTTCTTTTACGAGATGAGCTACTCGACGAGGATCTTTTATTGTGTTAACGAAGAAAGACGTCGATATACGAGTTTACCCGAGCAACGTTCGGAATGGACTCGATATGAGAGCATTCTAGTCGCGGGGAGGAGAAACCTGCAGGGTGTAGGCACGTGGCGTGACCTTTTTGATTGTAATGATGGCCTAGGGAGTATGGGTCATCATTAGATAAGCGCGTAGGTACCGAGGAGAAAGGTGGTTGTTGAGCTGCCCGACGCGATGTTTCGTATTCCATGTCAGCTCTATATATAGTTCCCCAAGGACCATTATTCACGTTTACATTCTTGCGCTCTTTACTCTCCATATCGCCAACGTCGTGCCGTTGCCTTCCACTGCCAACGCCGCCGCAGAATCTGCCACGTGTTCTTCTTCTACCTTCGTTATTCTTCATCTACTCTTGTCCAAGTAAGTATTTTTCATGAGACTCTTTGTTTAGATTGGCTTTGATGATGTTTTAGTTGTAGAATTTCATAATTGGGGGGTTCTTATCAGGGAATTCATATATTTATGCATATTATTCGTGATTGAGCCTGTGATATTTATCTTTTCCCCAACACTTAAATGAATTTATCCTATAGTCTTCATATATCCCCGCGAAATTTATAAATTTTGCGCAAGAAATTTATGCGATCCCTGGCGAATTCATGAGCTTGGCCGGCAAATTCGTACTTTGCTCACTATATTCTTCCCGTGCTCGGGGTATTCATGAAAATTAGTGTTCATCGTTATAACTGTTGTGTGGTCTTATAAGGCTGACATGATTTTCGTTCCCTGATCGAGGGCCAAGTAGTACCCCTTTTGCACGAGTGATTGTCGACTTGGTTTGGGCGCCGCATAACCCTTTCACCTGCGTTGTGGAAGGAAGGATTTGGATTTGTAGTTGAATTTACCGATTTCCTCTGCTTTACAAGTAAAACGGAAGACACTTCTGAATCATCCGAGCACGTGGACGCCGAAGAGACCAATGTAGCCGAGGAGGGTTTCAACTTGGTTGACACGGTTGACGATCCTGCATTGGCTTGGGTCAGGGAAGAACCTCGAGGAATAGCCTCGATATACAGTTATAGTAGGAGGCAGGCTTATACTTTCGTCGAGCATGGCAGCGATCAGGAAGGTTTCCAAAGGAACTTTTCAATCTTGCGACTGATACCCAATGCTTGAATATGCTCGGAGTTCGAGGAAGACCGCTTCCCCATATATGCGGTCGTTTTCAGAGACTTGGGGCTTCGCCTTCCCTTTGACGATTTCCAGATGGGGTTGCTCAATCACTTGAACTTATCACCCTCTCAGCTTCACCGCAACACCATTTACTTCATCCGGGCATTTGAGATTACTTGTTGGTTCCTGAGGATCGGGGCGACCATTCCCCTGTTCTTCAGGGTTTTTCATATTCAATGGCAGTCTCGGAGTGGGAAACATAGTTGGGTCTCCCTCAAACAGTCGAAGAGGTTGTTCAAGATGTACATGGACTCCGTCCACGACTTTAAAGACAGATGGTATGTCGAGCGACCTACTTCTCAGGCTGTTGTGGACGCTGTGTTCGACCCGGATCCCGTCGTGGATGAAGAAGGTGAACCATGCTATGATGTGAATGGTGAGCAGGAGATAGGGTGAATATCGAAGTTTCTCACTTGTTAGTGTTCGGGCTATTACGATTATGGTCCCGGGCATTATCATACTCGCGCGGCGGCATGAGCGTTAAAGACGAAGAGGCCTATGGTGTCCTTAATCGGTTCATCGACGGGTGTAGCGGTGAAAACCAGAGATTAAGCCATTAATTAGCTTGACTCGCAAATAAGCAAGAGTCGCCACCGCGTTTTATTATTTCCAAGAGAAAAAGGGAAAAGTGCAAAATAAAACCCATAAATATGCAAAGTATGAATAATACTAAAAAAGAAAAAAAATACAATACATTTGAAAGATCGAAGGTTCGGGGGTTGGTTATACAAAGGGAAGCTACTAGAACTCTATGTATCTATAGTATCCTATAGGAACCTTTTGAAATATCCGTGTTTTGGTTAAAAATTTTGTTTGCAAAAAGGATCGGGGAGATGAGTTGTTTTGAAAATGCAACGACCTAATGTCGAGGTTTTAGCTTAAAAGGGTGTAAATTTAAAAATAGGATTTTAAAGATTTTAACTAATGGGAAACAAATATGAGGGACAAAATATAAAGACTCACAATAACATAAAGTTAAAGAGACGATCATTTCCCTTGGATTCAAACACAAAGATAATAATAAGATGAAGACCGAACAAGAACTATGCATCAGATAAAAATGGATAGTAACCATAGTCCAAGGGTTAAATAACCAATTTTAGGTTTTTTTTTTCTTTATAAAGTGGCTTATAACAAGCAAAAGAAAATAAGAAGCTCAAGTGAGCAAAGAGAAGATAAATGCTCAAGTGAGAAAAGAAAAAATGCATAAAGTAAAAAAAATAAAATATTATGGGTGATAAATGACACAAAAGTAAATAGAAGAAAATATAAAGTGCGGAAATATAAATGATACTAAAGTAAAGTTAGTACAATATAAAGTTAATAATCTGATTTGAGATAAGTGTAACTTCATATGAAGCATAGAATGTATGTACTCATACATGTTAGAGAAATGACACTTTGAAGTTCATTCTCTTATACATGTAGTACAATTAAAAAATATGGGGGATAAAGACAAAGTCAAGAAAGATATATTATGATAAACTTATCATCAATCCCAAGTACCTTGAATGATCAAAAAACCATTTAGGGGTAGATTGGAAATCATGAAAGTTCATCAAATATCCGACAAACTTAGATGAACAAAAAAAAACTCAAATACTTTCCAAATTGAGCCAAATAAAAATAAAATAGATAAAGATGAATAAACTGAAGTCTATAATAAAAATAGTATAAATGTCATAACTTTCTCAATTTTTCATAAAATTAAACAAATGAATAATGAAAGTTTATCTACTCAATCTCACGACTAAAGATCCATACTCAAAATAAGTAAATAAATAACAAAAAATTACAGAAAAAAATGAAAATTTAACAACAATAAATCAGTTTTGCTTTTGGAGGTTCAAGAACACTTTTCAACTCTTGATTTTGAATCAATGAAGTTTCCTTCCAAAATGGTGATAATTATGGTACTAATAAATAAATAAATAGTAAAAATACAATAGAATTAAATAAAGAACAAGTATAATAGCCTACATATTCAATAAAAGGAAGAAATGACTTGAAAAAAAAAAAGAGAAAAAGAAGAAGAGAGTTTTGGCTCAGTTTAGTGAATGATTTATGGTATTGTTTTTTCAAATGAAAGAAAGAAATATCTTATTTAAAGGGTGAATGAGGTGGGAGTGTTGATGTGACAATCCATGTGACTTTATGAAAATGGTTCTTGGCCATTGATAAGTCCAAGTTGGTAATCCATGTGAAGTATGAGAATAATCTTTGGCGGTTGATAAATACAAGTTGTCAATCCATGTGAAGTGTTTGTACTATATTATAATGGTCACAACTTTTCTTTATTGACAAAAAAAAAAGATAAAGTAATAATAATAATAATAATAATAACTAAAAGTGTTAGTAATAATAATAAATACAAAAATAGAAAATAAAAGAGACATTAAATTAACTATTTATGATTTTTTTCTTGAATTAAAATAAATGAAAATATAAGTGCAAATTAAAAGATAAAAAATAAAAATCATATAAGAAAGTAAAAGGACTTATATAAATTTTTCAAGATTTTTTTTGAAATAAATGTTACCAATATATAAATTTAAATTAATAAAAGAATATATTTTTGATAATTTTTTAGTAAAGAGATAAAAATAGTAAATAAAAAAATAACATGATGTTAAGTACATTTTTTTGTGATTTTTTGTAAATGGAAAAGAAATCACGAATAAAACACAATAAAAATCAAATTCCACTAAATTCATAAACGAATTCTAACGTTTCTATTTTTCGTGGTTTTTCAAAGCATAATTAGCTCTTGACTTGTAAAGAGAAATTGTAGATGATGTCAAGAAGAATCATATACAAAAAGAACCGCTTAAAAATATCGAAATTTGAAGAAGTTATAAAATTTTGAAATCTAACTCAAGAATTTACAAAAAAAAAAATAGGTCAAACCACTCGTGAACACTTGTTATGCAATGATGGAAATGGAGGGTGAAATCTTAGGTCAAAAATTGGGGTATGACAGTTGCCCCTATTTAAGTTTCTTCTATTCGAAGATATGAAGATTGAAATCTTCATTTCAACGAGATTGAAGGTACTTAAATATAGAATACACAATTTTTGGTCCTAAGATACCACAATGATGTTTATGGTATGATATGGATGCAATGCTCTGAATTTTAAAGGGAATGACACCACATGATACAAAATACTGTTGGAGAAACCAAGCACATGAGAAAGTAATGCCACAGGGGAAGATATTATAACTCCACTTGGGATTAGAGCCACAGACTTCGATTGAGAGACTCTTATTCGGGAACAACTTCGAGAGAAGAAAAAATTACTGACTCTATCAGGGAAGACGCCTTGCATAGGTTGTGAAAAGATAAATGACTACTGACTCAAGATGATGGAAAATTTCCAACTCAGTGTCAAAGGTAAAAAATAAAAGATGCACCGAATTTTTGTAAGTCTCAGAGTGCCTAAGAGGGGGGGTGAATTAGGTCTTATAAAATTTATTCGGTTTTATGAGAATGCTTGGTAGTAATTTTTTGGTTAAGTGTTTGAAGGTTTTGATTATATCTTTATCTTTTCCTGATTATGGTGATGAAAGTGATAAATGCGGAAAAGTAAAGAACACGGTGATATATCCTGGTTCCCCTCACAATCCGAGAGTACTCCAGTCCCCTTTCCAACACGAAAGAGATTTCACTATAGTTAGAATGATTGTACAGCCTATGCTTACTATCTAACCTATAGGGTGATCAAAGGTTCTTAACACCTTTAAGACCAAACAAACACTAATGTGAATGAAGAACAATCCTCTTCAAATCACAACACTTACTTCCAACAATCCTGGATAGTAAGGGAAAAATCTTTAAGTAATACAATAGTTTATTTTGAAGTATATGGAGAGCTTTATCAATCTTCAATTGATCTTCTTCTTCAAGATAAAAACAATTCTCAACAATGTATATAAATGTTCACAATGTATGAATGAAACTTGTAATGATAATGAAAGTGTATATGGCAAGTTTCACAAAATTATGAACACATGAAAGTTTAAATTCAAATGTGAGTAATTGAGAAAATTGTTAAATGAAGAAGTATATTTGTTAATTTGAAAATTGAAGTATTGAACATTGTTTGAAAATAAGAAAATCTGCATTTTATAAAGTTACAAGAACCTCTTCATTCATGCCAATTCATATGAAAAGTTGCAATGCATTCATGAAAAGATACCACTTGAAAAATGTTCAAAAAACAAAGTAAAAGCTGCATTGGTTCGCTAGGAACCGGTTCCGACACTGACAGAACCCGGTTCTTAGTGAACGTTATAAGTTGAAATTCAAATTTATCACGCAGGAACCGGTTCCCCTATTGGTACAACCCGGTTCCTGGTACAAAATCCAGGGACATGTTTTTTGAGAAATTCTGGAACCCGGTTCCCTGTTAGGCAGGAACCGGTTCCTAAAGGTTTATTTTCAAAAATACATTTTGAAAGATATTTCAAACAAAGTTTTTCTTGATGTTAAAGTTATGGAATATGTATATGTTGATGAATGCATATTGTGAACATCTATATTCAAGATTTTAAGAATTATTTATACCATTTGACATTTGATGATTTCTTCAATAATTCTTCAATAATCTTCAAGACTTTTATTTGATGTTGATAAGCTTTTTTGCACATCCTTTGAAAGTTGATGTACATGTTGTCTTCATCGAAACACATGCTTTAAATATGACTTGAGAAGCTTGCAATTACAATTTTATCAAAGGTAAACTATCGAACTTTACTGAAGGTGAAACAAAGATGCACCAACTTTTACTGAAGGTGAAATACCAACTCAGGGTTGATGGTAGAACAAACAACATAATACCGACTTAGAAACGACAATGAATGTCAGCATTGAGACTGGTAAGTGAATAATTGACATCAGCACTATGATTGGGGATGAAATGATTTACATCAGTACTGCAACTGGAGAAAGAAATAATTTGTATCAGTACTGAGACTGGTAACATCATCATCAATAATGAGACTGGTAAATGATTGACATTAGTGCTTATAACTGGAAATAGATTATTGACATCAGTACTGAGACTGGTAACAAACGATCGACATAAGCACTGAGACTGGAAAAGGAAATGATTTACATCAGTACTGAGACTGGTAAGTTCAGTACTGAGACTGATAATAATTGACATCAATACTGAGACTGGAAAAGGAAATGATTTACATCAACACTGAGACTGGTAACTTCAGTACTGAGACTGGTAATAATTGACATCAGTATTGAGATTGGAAAAGAAAATGATTTACATCAGTACTGAGACTGGAGAAAAAAGTGATTTACATCAGTACTGAGACTGGTAACTGATTGGCGTCGGTACTGAGACTGGAAAAGAAATGATTTACATCAGTACTGAGACTGGAGAAAGAAATGATTTATATCAGTACTGAGACTGGTAACTGATTGACGTCAGTACTGAGACTGGAAAAGTAATGATTTACATCAGTACTGAGTCTAGAGAAAGAAATGATTTACATCAGTATTGAGACTGGTAAATGATTGGCATCAGTACTGAGACTGGAGAAAGCTCAACTATATTAGGGAAAAGTCTAATGAGGAGAAAGAAGAAGATACTTACTAACAAATAAGTGAACTACCAGCTCATAGAACAATAATAAGTTTCCCAAAATTCTGGCATTCCACCTAGAATGGGTTTCAACTTCTTCTTTGATCAAGATATCACTCAGAAAGGATAATAAACTTCTCTGACTTCAGGATTTCTCCTAGAATGGATAATAGTTTCTTCTTTATCCAAGATATCACTTGGAAAAGGTATTATATAAACTTCTCTACGGGACTTTTTCAGAGAGATGCCATTTGCTGTCGATGAGCAAACTTCTCAGAAGAGATGCCATTTGTTATTTATGAGCAAACTTCTCAAAAGAAACACCATTTGCTGTTTAAATAACATATTATTGGGGATATACAAGCTGATCAAATAAAGAGTCTGCCACTTGCTGTCTTCCAAAGATATCAATAATGCACAAGCTGCTCAGGAAGAGACTGCCATTTGCTATCTTCCAAAGATATCAATAATACATAAGATGCTCATGAAGAGTCCGCCACTTGCTATATTCCAAAAATATCAATAATACACAAGTTTCTCATGAAGAGTCTGTCACTTATTATCTTCCAAAGATATCAATAGTACACAAGCTGCTCATCAAGAGTCCGCCACTTTCTATATTCCAAAGATATCAATAATACACAAGTTTCTCATGAAGAGTCTGCCACTTGCTATCTTCCAAAGAAATCAATAATACATAAGATGCTCATGAAGAGTCTGCCACTTGCTATATTCCAAAGATATCAATAACACACAAGCTGCTCATGAAGAGTCCACGAATTGTTACTTTCCAAAGATATCAATAATACACAAGTTGTTCATGAAGAGTCCGCCACTTGCTATCTTCCAAAGATATCAATAATACACAAGCTGCTCATGAAAAGTCTGCCACTTGCTATCTTCCAAAGATATCAATAATACACAAGCTTCTTATGAAGAGTCTGACACTTGCTATATTCCAAAGATATCAATAATACACAAGTTTCTCATAAAGAGTCTTCCACTTGCTACTTTCCAAAGATATCAATAATACATAAGTTTCTCATGAAGAGTCCGCTACTTGCTACTTCCCAAAGATATCAATAATACACAAGTTGCTCATGAAGAGTCCTCCACCTGCTACTTTCCAAAGATATCAATAATACACAAGCTGCTCATGAAGAGTCCGCCACTTGCTATCTTCCAAAGATATCAATAATACACAAGTTGCTCATGAAGAGTCTGCCACTTTCCATATTCCAAAGATATCAATAATACACAAGCTTCTCATGAAGAGTCTGCCACTTGCTAATTTCCAAAGATATCAATAATACACAAGCTACTCATGAAGAGTCTGCCACTTACTATCTTCGAAATATATCAATAATATACAAGCTGTTCATGAAGAGTTTTCCACTTGTTGTCATGTTGATTCTAAAAGAGTGTTGCAACAACACTACTGGGAAACAAAGTTCATCTTTAATGGGAAACCATGAATAGATTCTTCCCGAGGAGACAAAGTATTTAAATATGCAAAATAAATGCACTCTACATCTAGGTTTCACAGCCTAGAGAAATCCACGGGGTAACATCTGTAGAAGACGAAGCTCAATCCAAGAAAAAATGGAGAGAAATAGTCAAACAAGACTCTACCAGATGAGGAATAAACTCAACTGGGACTTATCCTATCTTGAGATGAAAGGAAGGCTAAAATAAAAACCCTTCCACGAGGAATAAACCCAATGGGGAATTAAAAAGGATGTACAATTTTTGCTTAAGTTGTCACTCTATTTGGAAAGAGGAAATAAGTAACTTGGGATAAATACAAACAACGGAGATGGAACCAAAAACCTAGAGAAATGCGAATGTGCATGAATGATGTAATTGTGAATGAATAAATGAAATGTCATGTATATGCTGACAAAATAGACAAAGTAGATAAACTAGAGATGAAAAGACATCACAGTACAAACAGATACTCGGCTAATCTCGACAAGATGGGAACATTACTAGAGATAGAACAAAAACCATCGAGGGAGCATATTTCTACCATAAGGATTTAATCTGTCTGGGGAGGAAGATACTCAAAGTCCAATCAATAATCCATTAAAAGGATAATAACAAGAACTCCACTTCAGCTGGAGAAAAAAATCTTGCTTAGCTGAAGAAAAATCTTGCTTAGCCAGGGCTTTTTGTCTCTTTCTTTTTTTTATCATTTTTTATTCATTTTGTTTTTTATTTTCTTTTGAACACATCGTGTGACTTCAAGTCGTATGTGACTTGTTGGAAGAATTGTGACTGCCTGATTTCTTGGTAGATGAGGGATAGCCATTATTGTATCCTTATTTGTTGACCACTTGATGTGCGTGAGATACCTATTGGGATATCATCTTGTTTTGATGCACACTACTGATAGTCGAAGATTGACCATTGAGATTTTGAATTTCCTTAACCTTTTGAAGGATAACCATTGTTGTATCCTTAGACGCACACTCTTGATGAGATTTAAATACTCAATCAGATTAACTGAACACTACCCTGCCCCGGGTTAAAAATGAGGGTTTTTTCTGAACAAAAAGAAACTCCTACTTCAAGGCTCAAAAGGGTTAACAAAGGTTTCACTCCTTTATATCTCTGGTGTTTGGGAATTTGAAACAATGCTTGTACATCGTCAACAGGGTTTTATCCAAAACCATACAACCAGAAATCTTGCATTTTAAATTCATCATCCTCCCTCTAATTTTTGCCTAGGCAAGATAATGGATAACAAGTTGGTATCATAATGAAAAAATTAATTTTAAAATTGAAACAAATACAAGTGAAACGAATGGATTTCTTTAAGACAAATATACTAATTGTATTAAGATGATCATTCAACTGCAAACATGTTCTACATGCAAACAGTGCAATGATAAACAAGAAAGATTACAAATGAAAAAGAAGTAAAATGCTAATTAAACTGAGAAGACTCTCTTCTTTAAACTCCAAGGTATCCTTCAATCATGTTTATTCTTTGACAATGACTTGACTTGAAATTCAAGATCAATATCTTTAAATGAAAAGATACCACTTCTGACCAATTTCTGGACTTCAGCTTTCAATAAATAACAATGCTCGGTACTATGCCCATGGGCTCCTTGATGAAAGGCACAAGTCAAATCAACTTTGTAGTACCAAGGCATCTTCTCAAGAATCTTTGGTGGAGATAGGGTCTGAACCAAATTCCTCTGCATCAAGACAGGAAACAACTCTGTATAGGTAGTTGGAATTGGATCAAACTGAGTTTTTCTATGATCATGAACTTTCTAGTTCTATTGATAAACTAGAGCAACATGAGGTAAATTGAACACAAGGATGACAAGAGAAACATGTTGATTCTAACAATGATTGTTTCTTCCTCTGGTTCTCTTCTTGGAAAAGTTATTATCAAACTTCTTCACACCACTAGCTGAGCCACCATGTTCAGATAAACATCCTTTTCGGACATCCTCTTCTAGAAGCACTCCATATTCACTTTTCAAGGAAATTTCTAGGTGTATTGACTATCACCTTGTCATAAAAGAATGATTTCAGAGTTTTTGTGAAGACCTTTTCCATCTCTTCTTACTTCCTAGAAGGATTGACTTGGGAAGCAACCAAAGTTTCAACCAAAGTAGTTAGATACTCCATACCAGCCTTTAAAGTAGTTACCTCTTTGTGGAGTTTAGAAATATCTTGCTTAATATTCTCCATCTTCTTCTTAGCGCGAGCATTGTACTCTGGGACCAAAGGAAAAATAAGACTCAGGAACGACTTTCGAAGGTGAAACAAAAATATAGAATGATGCATGATTATACAAATGGTAAGTTCAATTCATTTTTAAGGACCTCAAATTTTGATTCAAGCCTCAAGCGAGAAATAATTAACAATAAAATGTGACAAATGATTTTAGTACAAAGTTAAGAGACTAAAGGCTACAAAATAAAAAGCCAAGAGATCCCAATCAACAGACCTGGCGGTGATCATCAAAAATACAAATCATAAATCCTAAGATGCTTCCTCAAACTCTTCATCAGCAAGGGTACTCCAAACTATATTCTCATTACTCAACTCTTGGGCCCTTTTAAAGATCTCCTTCATTGCTTCGATCTTTGGTCTCTCAATTAGC
The DNA here is from genome assembly GCA_948472305.1 of Vicia faba. NCBI lineage: Eukaryota > Viridiplantae > Streptophyta > Magnoliopsida > Fabales > Fabaceae > Vicia > Vicia faba. The sequence goes on along the minus strand of OX451738.1, from coordinate 1,208,321,009 downwards.
TCCTTGATGAGTACATCCTTTTAAACAACAATAAATCACTTTTGCTTTTGGAGGTTCAAGAACACTTTTCAACTCTTGATTTTGAATCAATGGAGTTTCCTTCCAAAATGGTGATAACTATGGTACTAAATAAATAAATAAAGAGTAAAAATATAATATAATTAAATAAAGAACAAGTATAATAGCCTACCTATTAAATAAAAGAAAGAAATGACTTGGAAAAAAATGAAGAGAAAAAGAAGAAGGGAGTTTTGGCTTAGTTTAGTGAATGATTTATGGTATTGTTTTTTCAAATGAAAGAAAGAAATGTCTTATTTATAGGGTGAATGAGGTGAGAGTGTTGATGTGGCAATCCATGTGACTTTATGAGAATGGTTCTTGGTCATTGATAAGTCCAAGTTGGTAATCTATGTGAAGTATGAGAATGATTCTTGGCGATTGATAAGTATAAATTGATAATCCATGTGAAGTGTTTGTACAATATTATAGTGGTCACAACTTTTCTTTATTGACACAAAAAAACAAAAGGACAAAGTAATAATAATAATAATAATAATAGTAATAATAATAATAATAATGTGATACGGTGGCAGAACCGACTGTTTTGAAAAATGCTGGTTTGCGTTTTGCGTTTGTGTTCGCAAAATGTCGCAGTAAGCAAGAGTCCCCACCGAATTTTATTTTATCCAACTGGAAAGGAAAAAAGCACAGAAAAATTCCTTTTTTCGAGATTTTGAGTACGGGGGGGTAAATTATTGAAAGGGAAGGTGTTAGTACCCTTTCTATCCATGGTTTTCCATGGGCTCTTAGGTACTTGCTCATCTTTTAAAAATTTCTTGCGTGTGTTTGTTTTGAAAAGTTTTGTGTTACCTTGTTTTAACCCTTGTTTTTATCCTCAAGAGTGTTACGAAGTTGTTTTTGAAAACTTTGTTTGAAAAGTGTTTGGTGTGAAAAAGTTTGATTTGAGCAAGTATCTACTAGCATCTACCTACTCCAAAAAAGGATCATTTATGTTCTCGTTTCCTTTTAGACAGTGCTTATCCTACTATTGAGAAATAGGTAGCACCGTTGTTGGAGTTGTAAGGGTCAACTCGTAAGGGACGTACGATCACTAAAGCAATGTTAGGGCATCTTAGTAATAACCCTAAAGTATTAAGATCATATTCGAGGCAACATTTCTGAGGCAACATTTTCGAACGAGACTTTTGATCTTTGTTAGACTGGAGGGCAACCACTAAGACACCCTATACTTAATGATTGTTTACCGAAGGCAACCGAAGTGAGAGTATACCCTAGGAGTGCGCATGCGCGAGTGATTTAATTTCAGTTATTATCTTTTCACATTAGGGTTTTCTAGCCGTTAGAAATTATCATGCAATCTTGTCATACAATCCTATTAACATACCTCTAAACAGTTAATATTTGCGAGAAATAAAAACCTACGATATTACAAGGCTTTAGGGTAGGGATTAATTACATAGCCAAAAAACCCGTAAAAGACGATAAATAAAGAAAATCCTAGATTAAACTATTACATACTGTGAGCAGTTACATTAATATTGCAAAAATAATGAACGCGCGCGATGAATCGAAAACGAGAGATTTAGGGTTTTGACCCCAACTACCTAATTATAATTTAAAAGAAAAATCATTTTTTTGTGGTTTTTGTGCTATTTTGAGAAAATAAAGTTTAATTGAATAAATAAAAAAACCTAATTACTAATTAATTTAAATTAATAAAAATAATTAAATTAACCTATTTTTGTATTTTTTTGTTTTTGAGAAAAGAAATAAAAATTAAATCAAGAGTTAACCCTAATGTTTTTCTAATTGATTTTAATTATAAAAATGTTAGAATTATCCTAAATTCAATTTAAACTAATATTAAATTAAATTTGATAAAATAAAAAAAAAAACCTAATTCTAAATATGTGAAACTTGATTTTATGATTTTTTGTGAAAAAAGAAATTGATTTTGTTAAAAAACAATTAAGTAAATAAAATAAAATAAAAGAAATAATTAGAAAAGAAAAATAATGGTCCTGGTGTTGTTTAGCAAGAAGGGGGTGCAATTTGCAATTCTGAGCCCAATAATTCCTGGCCCTTTTGACTTTTTCCAATCCCATGTGCTTGCTTGACTGGGCGTATGATGGACCCTCATGGGAGAAGGCCTTAGATCTGAAGCCTTGGTGGTTTGGATGATCAGATCTGGAGAGTGCATGATGGACCCTGGAGTGTGAGATACACTGGATGGCCTGTCCAAGAAAAATATGAAATAAAGTTGGGACCTGGGGATCGAACCCATGCCCTTAGGCATCCTCCCACTGCATGCTTGCCATCTGAGCTGGCTATGTTAGTTGTATATCCAATAACAAATAAATATTATATGATAAAAACAAAAGGCCAAACTCTGAAATGCGCGAAATTCAAATGGACAAGTTATGGAGGGCAACATATCCTTCTTCTTCCTCCCACCGTCGCTGTAAATTTCATGACTTTTACTTACGGACACTGAGTGTAGGTATAACCATGTGCCTTTCCAAAATCTCAAACAAGCATGATAAATGAAAACCAATGGTACCAATCCACTTGTTGCAACCTCACGAGCATTATGGTACCATTATTAATGGCCAATTGTTCCTGTATGAAAAATCCCTAAAAATGAACCACGAACCCTAGCCATGGCATCTTGGGGTACAGTCAATAAAAAAGCAATTAAATATAACCATTAGCTTTCAAACATCTCAAGGATTATGAATATATCAATTAATCATGCTAAATATGCTAGAATTAACGTATTCGAATTCAAGAAATTATACAAATCGTGTGACTCTTACAACGTGATTCTGAGTTTGGGGAAGCTTGCTAGCGATTGAATCACGATCCTGGGGAGTCCAACAATTGATTGGTATGACTGAAATGCCTTGAGGTGGCCTGGAACCTGGAAATCAGTTTGCAACTTTTCTTGATTTTTTTTGAAATTCGTTCTCTCTCTTGCACGCCTCCCACCTCGTGTTTTTTGATCTTAACTTGTCCCTTATGTATCCAAGAATGTATTAGGGTTACAATTTGTTTCAAATCTTCTCCAATTATGAATATTGATTCATGATTTGATCCTTGTGCAAATCTTTCCAAAATAAGCAAATCCAATCTTTTTCTGTCCATTTTGAACCTTGCATGATTTGATCTTGTCTCCAGCTATATAGTGAACCTAAACATGCACAAAATCTCAAGATTTAATTTGTTTTTGATATTTTCATTATTTTATATTGATTTTATTTGATTTAATTGAAATAAAATCAAAATAAATAACAAAAATAAAAGAATGACAAGTGGAAAGGCTCATGGGTCGGGGTCACATTACAAACTCAGTTCAAGCATAAAAAGTTGGGCCCATTTAGCAAAAAATGCAATTTTGAACACATTTGACTTTTGGCAATTTTACAAAAAGGGTCAACTTGGCCAATGCATGACTCTCTCAATTTTTACCCTAGAGAGATTTTATTTGACTTTTTATAAAGCTTAAGATGTCCTCTAAGCAACCCTTTTGGTATCATCTCAATTTAGTCTTCCATGTTCATGCATGAAGCTTTGGCCAAAAAGGTGTTTTTGTTGACTTTCCAAAATGACCAATAATGTCCAAATTCATATCTTCTTGTGAGTGCATATTTTGAACTTGGGAGCTGAAGATGGATTTTAGGGAATTACATCCTCTTCAAAATGAGCTTTGGATGGGTCATTTTTGATAAAGTATAAGAAAGTTGTGCTTGGTCAAAGATGGGTTGACTTTTCTTACAAAACCCTAATTTAGCAACATTTGGGTTTTGATGAATTGTGAGAAATCCTTGTGGAATCATGATCAACCCTTGATAAAATGATGAATAATACTTCAAAATGAGAATGTTGGCCAAAAATATTGAAGTTTGTTTGTATGTGGGCCACAGTTGACTTTTACCTTAGCATAGTCGATTTTCAGACCTTTGAGCAATTGACTGAGCAAACTTCCTCTGCAAGGCTTGAAACTTGACATGGATGATCTTGAGAATATATTAGTACAATGGTGAGTATTTGGGATCTTTTGGACTCAAGCATCTTGATGCAAAATGAAACCCTAATTTGAGGTAGACTGCCTTGGAAGAGAGTTTGTCTAGTCAACCCTTGGACTCCCTTGAGCAATTTGAGGACCTCACTTGACATGTATTGAGAAATATGGGAGGGAAAATTTTGGGGTACAATAGCTGCCCCTGTTCAATCTTCTTAAACCTGAGGATATAGATTGGCTTGTCTGCCTTTCGTGATATGAAGGTTGAAGATGATTGAACACTAGAGTGCCTAGAAATTTGCACTCGCATGAAGTGGTACTTGTCTTGCAATATCGGAAATGGGCTTATAGATGCCATTTGGAAGTTAATGACAGAAGATGGGCTTAGAGATGCCATCAGAAGAAGTTTCGATCGTATAAGAGATTCCTTTGCGAGAGCCTGTACACCTGTTGTTGAGGAGGACTACACTGGGGAATGTTATTCTCTGTCTTGAGAGAAGTAGAGTTTTAGGAACTTCAGTTGTTCGTTACTCTATTGGGGAATCATCTCTTAGTCGAAGAGGTGAAAATGAACTGCTATATGGTCGTGCTCCAGGCTTTACAGTGATTTGCTAAGGATAATAAGACTACTGCTATCTGGTTGTGCTCCAGGTTTTACAGTGACTTACTGGGGAGATGAGATTAGGCTTGCTATCTGGTCGTCTTCCAGGCTTTGAAATTTCTCAATTCTTATCTGGTCGAGCTCCAGGCTTTAGAAGGAATTAGGTGGTTATCCGATCGCATCCGGGCTTCAACTTGAATTTAAGGCATACTAATATTCGGTCGATTTCTGGGCTTCATAGTATTTGGCTGAGTAAACTGCTATTTGGTCGAATTCCAAGCTTCGCAGTACCTTATACTATTATCTGGTCGTGTTCCAGGCTTCAGTGTTCTTTGCCGCTATCTGGTCGTGCTCCAGTCTTCACAACGTCTTATACCATTATCTGGTCGTGTGCCAGGCTTCACGGTGTCTTGTACCACTGTTTGGTCGATTCCAGGCTTCATGGTATCTTGTACTGCTATCTGGTCGATTTCCAGGCTTCACAATAACTTGCTGAGGGTTAAGCTATTTTCTGGTCGATCTCCAGGCTTCATAGCTTGTATTTAAGAGATACCACTATCTGGTCGATTCCAGGCTTCTTAGTATTTTGGAGAAATCAAGATATTATCTGGTTGATTCCCGGGCTTCATAGCTTGAACTAGAATAGAAATCTTAGTATCGATTTGACTGAACTAGAGAAAAATTGTGAGAACTTGATTGCATCTTTCCCTGAAAGGTAAAGAGTTAGTCGTATGTAATGTCATGATGTACGAAATGTATTGAGTAATGATGTTCTCAAAATAAATGAGAATGTGCTGTATGATGCATATGCGCATGCCATGATGTATGGATATGCAATATTCTTGTGATATTCTCCGGCTGGGGGAGAATAAACCCTAGACTACCGCTGGAGAGTATAGGGAGTTGAGTTCTTTGTTCTCGCTGGGGATAGTGACCGAAGATTATTAGCCAGAGACTTGCGTCTGTTCTGCTTGAGAATAAACCGCTAGGAGAGACTCTGCTTGAGAATAACCCTGTGGGAGAATGACTTTGTGGGGGAAGAGAAGTACTTTGTTGGATGATCTGCTGATTTGGAGAAATAAACTTCGTTGGTGGTGAACTTCTCTTGTTGGTGATAGATAAACTCTGCTTTGGAAGAATTTTTCCGACTCATTCGTGATTATGAACCTCGGCTGGGAAGAGTTAACACCACTGTCTTTGGATACTTCCTACTCTACGGGGAGTGTATGTACCTTTAGTTAGATTCTCAGGCTGGCTCTATCCCTGTACCTGGTGGGTAGAGAAACTGTAAGGTTTAGACACTTCTTGTTTGCCCCTGTTCCTGGAATTACGAGTAATTGTCTTTTGTTTTTTATGTAAATATTTATGAGCAACAATTATTTTCAAATGCATATATCAAAAATTAATCATTGGACGTTCTTGCAAAACAAAATAGAAAAAGAAAAAGAAATCGAAATTTCTTGTGAAAATGAATTGTATTGATTTTGAAGTTGGCCTGTAATAAGCGTTTTGTACAAGAGGCTGACATCCTAGTAAGAGAATGCCGCTGAAGGATAGAAATTACAATTTGTGTAAGAGAAAGAAAAACAACTATATGAAACAATCCCACTGGATTCCAACTCTGTTATTGCCCTTATATCTTCGAACGTCTCATCACTTTGCTACTTGGCCGAAGGTAGATCAGATTGATTGGCATCGTCAGAGCTTGATAGTCGATACTGAAGTCTGGTTGCAAGATGATCCAATGAGACATAGTGTTACGCTTCAATCCCTAATTTTTTCCTGGACCGCCCTTTCGGGTTTTCGGTCCACCGGGATACCCTTTTTTGCCCAAGCCGCCTTTTCAGGTTTTCGACTTGCCAGGTGTACAGTTTTTTTTTCATTTTCATCCCTTACTTTTGCCCGAACCCTTTTGGTTCGCCGGGAAGCCCTTATTTTTGCCTAGGCCAATCAACCTAGCGGGTCTTTGATTAGGCATAATTTTTTTTCACTATGTCTGCATTGACGGGGTGAGGAAGGTCGTCACCATCCATGGTGGTTAAAATCATGGCTCCTCCCGAGAAAATGTTCTTAACCACAAATGGCCCTTCGTATGTGGGGGTCCATTTGCCCCTGGGATCACCTTGCGGCAGTATGATGCGTTTGATTACCATATCCCCAACTTGATATTCTTGATGTCTGACTTTCTTGTTAAAAGCCTTTATCATTCACTTTTGATACGTCTGACCATGACAGATAGCAGTAAGTCTCTTCTCGTCGATTAGGTTCAGCTGGTCAAGTCGTGTCTAGATCCAATCATATTCGCTCAAACCTGCATCCTTCATAATCCTGAGAGAGGGTATCTAGACTTTGATGGGTAGGACTGCCTCCATGCCATACACCAGAGAGTAGGGCGTTGCCCCTGTTGACGTCCGTGCTGAGGTACGGTACCCATGAAGAGCGAATGGTAACATCTCGTTCCATTCTTTGTATGTCACTGTCATCTTTTGCACAATCTTCTTGATGTTCTTGTTAGCCGCTTCAACAGCCCCATTCATCTTCGGCCGATAAGGAGAAGAGTTGTGATGTTGTATCTTGAACTGTTTGCAGAGTGTAAGTGTTTGGTTGTTGGCATGTTTTTGTAAAACCAGTTGTGTGAATGTCATGACTGATGTCATAACATTCTGGGATACAAGGTACATTCTGCAGAAAAAGAATGTCATACAGGAGCTACTCAATATGAGTGTTTAGTTGATCATTATGCAATGATCATATTTATTGCATTCTACCAAAATCAGTAAACAGGATTCTTGTTGTCATAACCAATGTTAAGACATCCTGTACTGATCTAACATTTGTGCAGATTTGTTATTCCTGAGAATTTTCAAGAATCTGGTTTATACAGTCCAAATCAGATTCTCACGTGGACATTAGGTTAACTCTGCTTAACCCTAATCTGGTTGTTAAAGACCTATGACCAAGTATTGATGTTAACCCTAATTAACCCTAGCTATTTTCGTGGAAGCCCTAACTGAAGAATAGCTGCCTATATATTCCTCATGAAGACTGTTGGTGAAGCACACTTTTTGACACAAGATCAATAAGGGACTGTATAGTTGTAACTACTGTGAGCCAATCAATTATCATTGTGATAAGTGATTTGGAGTAGGATTTGATTGTAAGGGTTGTGTATCACTCAAAGCTTTGAAGCACGAGTGTTTGTGTTACTTGATTAAAGCTTTGAAGCAAAGTCAAGTTAGGGTTGTGTATCACTCAAAGCTTTGAAGCACGAGTGTTTGTCACTTGATTAAAGCTGTGAAGCAAAATCAAGTGTATGTACTGAAGAGTGTCTTCATAATTTCATTAATCAATTGTTTAGTATCACTGCTGTGATTAAGGGGGAGTGAGTAGGAACTCAGGTTTAAGTTGAACTTAGATTGAAGTTGCATTGGGTAGGTCTTAAGTGAAGGAGATAAACTGGTTGGTTTATTCCTGAATTAATATCTCTTATAGTGAATTTCCTCCCTGGCTTGGTAGCCCCCAGAGTAGGTGTTGTTACACACTGAATTGGGTAAACAATTGACTGTGTTCTTTTCTGCTTTTAAATTTAGTGTCTTGAAGAGTGTCAGATACGGTGTCATAACATTCACTATGACATTAAGTATCTGCTACCAGAATTTCAATTGGCATCAGAGCAGGCACCCTGCCTGTCTTACTGGGTGAGATCTAGGGATATTATTTTCTGTCGCCATGGACAAAGAAGGAGGATTTGGTAACAGACCACCCATTCTGGATGGATCAAATTATGACTACTGGAAACCTCGTATGATTGCCTTCTTAAAATCACTGGACAAAAACGCTTGGAGAGCTGCTGACAAAGGATGGAACCATCCCACCATAACTGGGAAAGATGGGACAACCAGTCTGAAACCTGAGGAAGAATGGAGCAAAGAAGAAGATGAGTTAGCCCTGGGTAACTCCAAAGCATTAAATTCCTTGTTCAATGGAATTGATAGAAACATATTCAGACTAGTACATCAATGTGAACTGGCCAAGGATGTTTGGGACACTCTCAAAACTACCCATGAGGGCACATCCAAAGTAAAAATGTCAAGGCTTCAGATGCTGACTACCAAATTTGAGATCCTAAGGATGATGGAAGATGAGACCATTCATGAGTTTCACATGAACATCTTGGAAATTGCCAACACCTCAGGAGCATTGGGAGAAAAGATGTCAGAAGAAAAACTGGTGAGAAAGATTCTCAGATCCTTGCCTAAAAGATTTGCAATGAAGGTGACTGCTATAGAGGAAGCTCGGGATATCTGCAACTTGAAGGTTGATGAACTCATTGGGTCAATTCAGACCTTTGAGATGGGGATCAGTGATAATGTCGACAAGAAAAACAAGAGCATAACACTTGTATCTAATACTGAAGATGAAAACAAGGAGGATGAAGAAGAAAATATTTCAGAAGCTATTGCCATGCTTGGAAGGCAGTTCAACAAACTCATCAAGAGAATGGACACAAAGTCAAGGTCAAATGTCAAGAACATCCCCTCTGACATTAACAGATCTTATGACTCCAGCAGAAGACCAAAGTCTGAAGAGAAGGGAGATCAAAGCAAAGGAATCCAATGCCATGGATGTGAAGGATATGGGCACATTCGAGCTTAATGTTCTACCTTTCTTAAGAAACAAAAGAAAGGAATGTCTGTTACTTGGTCTGATTGTAACTCAGAAAGTAATTCTGAAGAAGAATCTGCCAAACTAGTTACTGCACTAACTGGTATTTGTAAGTCTGATAGTGACTCTAGTGATGAGGAAGTAACATTTGAAGAACTGGCTGACTCCTACAAGAAGTTATGTATCAGAAGTGCTGAAGTCTGTCAGCAAAATGAGAGACAAAAAAAAACTCATAGTAAAGTTGGAGGCTGAGAAGAAGGCAGGAACTGATACTATAAGTCATCTCTAAAGTGAAGTTCAAATGCTAAACTCAAAACTTGACCAAATGACTAAATCTGTCAAGATGCTGACAAATGGAACTGAAAAATTAGAAGAAATCCTTCAGGTTGGACAAAATGTGGGAAACAAGTTTGGTCTAGGATTTGTGTAAGCAAAGAAATCTATTGTAGACAAGAAGAAAATCAGGCCTGATAAACAAATGTCAAAGCAGATGTCACAACATAGCACTCAACATCGAGAACAGAGAAATATGAAGAAAAAGTATCAAAGATGGAGATGTCATCATTGTGGAAGGTTTGGTCACATAAAGCCATTCTGCTTCAGATTATATGGATATCCTAATCAGACCCCAGTTGTCAAACCTAAGTCTAACAAGGCACCATATACTCAACAGTGGAAGAAAAAGGCTACTGCCCTGATAGCTCACACCTCACTTAGAGTCTCTGCAAAGGAAGACTGGTACTTTGACAGTGGATGCTCTAAACACATGACTGGAATCAAGAATCTTCTCAATAATGTTAAACCTCACACTACTAGTTATGTGACTTTTGGAGATGGTGCTAGAGGAGAAATCAAAGGAGTTGGAAACTTGGACTGCCCCGGAGTTACAAACCTAAATGAAGTATTGCTGGTAAAAGGCTTGACTGCTAATCTCATAAGTATCAGTCAATTATGTGATCTAGGATTCAAGGTCAACTTTGCCAAGTCTGAATATCTTGTAACTAATGAGAAACAAGAAGTTGTAATGAGAGGAGTCAGATCTAAAGACAACTGCTACTTATGGGAGTCTAAGAACACTAATTATTCTTCTGTGTGCTCTATTGCCAAAGAAGAAAAAGAAGTGAAACTGTGGCACCAAAAACTTGGTCATTTACATTTAAGAGGAATGAAAAGGATTATATCCATGGAGGCAGTCAGAGGAATTCCAAGGCTGCAAATTGATGAAGGGAGAGTCTGTGGTGAATGTCAGGTTGGAAAGCAGACTAGAATGTCACATCCAAAGTCAAGACATCTGACCACCTCTAAGGTGCTAGAACTTCTATATATGGATCTGATGGGACCAATGCAGGTGGAAAGTCTTGGTGGAAAAAGATATGCCTATGTTGTTGTGGATGATTTTTCCAGATTCACCTGGATTAACTTCATTAGGGAAAAGTCTTATGTATTTGAAGTATTTAAGGAACTATACAAAAGAATTCAAAGAGAAAAAGAAGGATGCATTGTCAGAATCAGAAGTGATCATGGAAAGGAATTTGAAAATAGTAAGTTTGATGAGTTCTGCTCTTCAGAAGGAATTAATCATGAATTCTCTTCACCCATAACTCCTCAACAAAATGGAGTTGTGGAAAGGAAAAACAGGACTATACAGGAATCTGCCAGAGCAATGATACATGCCAAAAGACTTCCTATTCATTTTTGGGCTGAAGCTATGAATACAACCTGTTATGTCCATAACAGGGTCACCTTGAGAAAGGGAACATCAGCCACCATTTATGAACTTTGGAAAGGAAGAAATCCTACAGTGAAGTACTTCCATGTATTTGGAAGCAAATGCTATATTCTGACAGATCGTGAACAAAGGAGAAATATGGACCCTAAAAGTGATGAAGGAATATTCCTAGGATACTCTACCAACAGCAGAGCTTATAGGGTATTCAATTCCAGGACCAAAGTTATGATGGAATCTATTAATGTCATAGTTGATGATTACCATGAGGAAACAAATGTCCCATATGATGTTGAGACATTCTTTGAGACTTCAACTCAAAAGGATGATATTCCTAAAACTACTTCATCAGAATCTGAATCAAAGGAAGCTAACAAAGACCCTTCCATCAGAATTCAGAAAGATCATCCTAAGGAACTAATCATAGGATATCCTAATAGTGGAGTCATTACAAGATCTAGAGAAATCATCACTAACTCTTGCTTTGTATCTAAGATTGAACCAAGAAATGTTAAGGAGGCTTTAACTGATGAATACTGGATTGGAGAAATGCAAGATGAATTGAACCAATTCAAGCAACATGAAGTATGGGAGTTAGTTCCTAGACCAGGAGGAACAAACATCATTGGCACAAAATGGATCTACAAGAACAAATCAGATGTTGAAGGAGTTGTCACCAGGAATAAGGCAAGACTTGTTGCTCAAAGATACACTCAAGTTGAAGGGGTTAATTTTGATGAGACTTTTGCTCCTGTAGCCAGACTGGAATCAATCAGACTCCTATTGGGAATTGCTTGTCTCCTTAAGTTCAAGTTATTTCAGATGGATGTAAAGAGTGCATTCCTTAATGGGTACTTAAATGAGGAAGTTTATGTCGAACAACCTAAAGTATTGTGGATCCAAACTGCCCTGATCATGTCTACAAATTGAGGAAAGCTTTATATGGCCTGAAACAAGCTCCTAGAGTATGGTAAGACAGGTTGACAAAATTCCTCTCTGACAAAGGATACAGGAAAGGAGGCTTGGATAAAACTCTTTTTGTCAAAAATGAAGGAGGAAAGATAATGGTAGCTCAAATCTATGTTGATGACATAGTGTTTGGGGGAATGTCAGATAAAATGGTTAAACATTTTGCTGACCAGATGCAAGCTGCATTTGAAATGAGCCTCATGGGAGAATTGACCTACTTTCTTGGACTGCAAGTCACACAGATGGAAGACTCAATTTTTCTGTCTCAAAGCAAGTATGCAAAGAACATTGTCAAGAAGTTTTGGATGGAGAATGCCAGTCACAAAAGGACTCCTGCACCTACTCATTTAAAGCTGTCCAAAGATTCAAGTGGGGTTAAGGTGGACCAAAGCTTGTACAAAAGCATGATAGGAAGTCTGCTATACTTAACAGCCAGCAAACCTGACATTGCTTTTGCAGTTGGAGTATGTGCAAGATACCAGGCTGAACCCAAAGTAAGCTATATCAACCAAGTGAAAAGAATTCTGAAGTATGTGAGTGGAACCTACAACTATGGCTTGCTGTACTCCCATGGATGTGAACCAACTCTGACTGGTTACTGTGATGTTGATTGGGCTGGAAGTGCTGATGATAGAAAGAGCACATCTGAAGGATGTTTCTTCTTAGGAAATAATCTTGTCTCTTGGTTCAGCAAGAAACAGAACTGTGTGTCTCTATCTATTGCTGAAGCTGAATACATAGCAGCTGGTAGTAGTTGTTCTCAAATGATCTGGATGAAACAGATGCTTACTGAGTATAATGTCACACAAGATGTTATGACATTGTACTGTGACAATCTGAGTACTATCAACATTTCCAAGAATCCTATTCAGCATAGCAGGACCAAGCATATTAACATTAGACATCACGTCATCAGAGATCTTGTGGAGGAGAAGACGATTAAACTGGAACATGTTGCCACTGAACTACAACTGGATGACATTTTTACCAAGGCACTTGATGCTAATCAATTTGAAAATTTGAGGGGCAAGCTGGGTATTTGCCAACATGAAGAAATGTAGAAATTAATTTTGCTTAAAACAATGGATGAGAGAGATATTTTAGTTAAGTCTACTCTGATTGGGCTAATCATCTGTTTCTCTATTTCTTTCCAAAGTTTTAAGAAGTTGAATAGACATTCATATATCTCCCTCCTCTCGCGTTTCTGCAACAATCTCCAATCTCTCAAATGAAGATTTCTCTATCACTGTTACTTGTTTTCTAAATCACTCAAAATGTCTCAACTATCCATGTCATCATCCTCTTCAAAGGCGACTGATTCTTCCGCATCCTCTGATCACGAACCTAGGGAAATCACAAACTGCATGGATTCTGATGTTCTGGAGATAACTCCTCTTCATGAACTGGCAGCTGACCCCACTAAGGTCAAGAAGCTGCAAACTAGACATGCAAGAAGATCACAAGCCTCTCCATATGGTAAATCCTCTCAACCTTCATCTTCTGTTCCTCCAGAAATAGAAAATAGGGAAGGTCCTGTTTATGTTCATCAAGCTATAGCTAGACTAGTCACAAGGATTCTAAATGAGAATCACTTTGTGCCTGGCATTTCTGTACCTTTGAACCAAGAATCTGCTAGTCCAAATATTGAAATGAATCCAGATGTCACTCAGAATGTTGAGACACCTGATGACAACATTAGGAAATCTCCTGAAAATCGTGATGATCACCAGAACCCTACTGAGAAGGATGTTGAACCCCGGGTTATTAATGTTGATGAAGAATACTCTGACAATGACTTAATTGCCAATATCAACCCTAGCATAGATAGAAGGATGATGAACAGAAAAGGAAAGCAGGATGCTGTCAAAAGCCTCTCCAAAGAGAAGGCTACTAAAGTTGTTCATAAGATAACCAGGTATGAGAACAAGACAGGAGTAGAAGCTGTGAAGGCTGGATTGTCAAAAGAGAAGGGGAAGGTGAAAACTCGAGTACCTGTTGGTAATCTCTTAAAACCTTTGAGACAACCAATAGCAAAGAAAAGGAAGGAGCCTAAACCCTCTGAATCTGATGAGGAATCAGAATTTAAGTTTGATGTTGAAGACATTCCTCTCAAAAAGAAACTCTCTTCAAGAAAAATGCCTAAAGTCTCTGAAGTTGCCATTTACAACATCTCCTTTCACCATCCAGAGAATGCAAACAGGCGGAAGTATGTATTTTTGAAAAGGATCGCCTTGGAAAGAGAGCTGAACAACAGTGCCATGGAATGTAAGGAGATCATGGATTTAATCAAGACTGCTGGTCTAATAAATACTGTGGTATAGTTTACCAACTGCTATGAAGTTCTTGTCAAAGAATTTATAGTAAATTTATCTGATGGGTGTGCTGATGGAAAGTCAGCTGATTTTAAGTGTGTGTATGTGAGAGGAAGGAAGGTAAATTTCTCTCCCTCTGAAATAAACAAATTCCTAGGAAGACCTGATGATGCTTGCCCTGAGCTTGAGGTTACTGACAACCAAGTGTGTCAAACCATCACTGCAAATCAAGTCAAGAGCTGGCCCTTAAAAGGGAAACTGAATGCAAGCAAGCTGAGCATGAAATTTGCCATTCTGCACAAAATTGGTGCAGCTAACTGGGTTCCCACCAACCATAAATCAACCATCTCCACAGGATTGGGAAGATTTATTTATGCTGTTGGAACCAGGACAAACTTTGACTATGGCAAGTATATCTTTGATCAAACATTGAAACATGTTGGAAGCTGTGCTATTAAAGGCCCTACTGCCTTTCCCTCTCTCCTGTGTGGTATAGTCATTGCTCAGTATCCTGACATTCTAGTTGAAAAAGATACTGTATGCAAAAGAGCCCCTGCTCTTGGTTTTCACTATAAGCTATTTCAGGGAACACATGTTCCTGAAATTGTCATGACATCTGCTGAGACATCAACTGTCAAATCTCATTCCAAGAAAACTGATGTTATAGTTGTGCTGAAGGAAACCTGCAAAGAGCTTGATACAAGGAAAAGGACTCTTGAGGACCTGATTGCTAGACTAGAACAGGAGGAGATTGAAGGACAAAGAAGGGAAGAGGATGCTGCTGAAGACCAGCTTAATGCTGAAGATAGTGCCTCCTCTGAAGATGACAGTGCTTGAAGATCAGTGTAGTTGACAAGTTTGCTGCTGGTACCTATTGCTGCAAATGACTTTTGATTTTTTCTCTCTGTGTTTTGATTATTCCTTTTGGATGACTGTATAACTTAAAAGTACAAGTATCTTTGGCCTATTTATGGCTAAAGAGGGGGAGAAGATTTTGTGATAATTTTGGTAGAATTAGACTTGGAAGATATTATTAATTCTGCTGCTTTCTAATCTCTGATTGTTTAAGGGTTTTAGCCAAAAATTTGCCAAAGGGGGAGTTTGTAAGTGTTTGGTTGTTGGCATGTTTTTTGGTAAAACCAGTTGTGTGAATGTCATGACTGATGTCATAACATTCTGGGATACAAGGTACATTCTGCAGAAAAAGAATGTCATACAGGAGCTGCTCAATATGAGTGTTTAGATGATCATTATGCAATGATCATATTTATTGCATTCTACCAAAATCAGTAAACAAGATTCTTGTTGTCATAACCAATGTTAAGACATCCTGTACTGATCTAACATTTGTGCAGATTTGTTATTCCTGAGAATTTTTAGGAATCTGGTTTATACAGTCCAGATCAGATTCTCACGTGGACATTAGGTTAACTCTGCTTAACCCTAATCTGGTTGTTAAAGACCAATGACCAAGTCTTGATGTTAACCCTAATTAACCCTAGCTATTTTCGTGGAAGCCCTAACTGAAGAATAACTGCCTATATATTCCTCATGAAGACTGTTGGTGAAGCACACTTTTTGACAGAAGATCAATAAGGGACTGTATAGTTGTAACTACTGTGAGCCAATCAATTATCATTGTGATAAGTGATTTGGAGTAGGATTTGATTGTAAGGGTTGTGTATCACTCAAAGCTTTGAAGCACGAGTGTTTGTGTTACTTGATTAAAGCTTTGAAGCAAAGTCAAGTTAGGGTTGTGTATCACTCAAAGCTTTGAAGCACGAGTGTTTGTCACTTGATTAAAGCTGTGAAGCAAAATCAAGTGTATGTACTGAAGAGTGTCTTCATAATTTCATTAATCAATTGTTTAGTATCACTGCTGTGATTAAGGGGGAGTGAGTAGGAACTCAGGTTTAAGTTGAACTTAGATTGAAGTTGCATTGGGTAGGTCTTAAGTGAAGGAGATAAACTGGTTGGTTTATTCCTGAATTAATATCTCTTATAGTGAATTTCCTCCCTGGCTTGGTAGCCCCCAGAGTAGGTGTTGTTACACACTGAACTGGGTAAACAATTGACTGTGTTCTTTACTGCTTTTAAATTTAGTGTCTTGAAGAGTGTCAGATACGGTGTCATAAGATTCATTGTGACATTAAGTATATGCTGCCAGAATTTCACAGAGGTCGGTGATCATCGTATTGTTGAGATTTGTACCATTTCCAGTAATGATCCTCTCTGGTACACCATATCGACAGATCAGGTTGTGTCGGATAAACTGCGCCACGACATTCTTGGTTACTGTAGCAAAGGAGGCTGCCTCAACCCACTTCGTGAAGTAATCAATAGCTACCAGAATGAAACGATGCCCGTTGGAAGCAGTAGGTCTGATCTCGCCGATCATGTTGATGCCCCACATTGCGAAAGGCCAAAGAGCTATCAAAACATTCAGAGGAACTGGAGGTACATGCACCTTATCAGCATAGACTTGGCACTTATGGCAGGTCCGAGAGTGCTGATAACAATCGGCTTCCATAGTGGACCAATAATATCCTGCCCGTAGGATTTTCTTTGCCATGGTATGTCCACTGGAATGAGTTCCGAAGTCACCTTCATGTAACTCTGCCATGATCCTTTCTACCTCGCTTCTTTCCACATATCGTAGTAAGGTTGAATCATGGTAACGCTTGTAAAGGACCCCATTACTAATGAAAAACTTCGCAGCGAACCTTCTCAAGAACTTCTTATCATTAACAGATGCACCCTTGGGGTATTCTTGAGCCTCAAGATACCCCTTTACCTCGTGAAACCAGGGTTTATATGCTACCTTTTCCGTCTCAATGTTACAGCAATGTGCGAGTTCGTCCAACCTCTCGATGGTAATCTGAGGAGCTTCATTGTCCCACCTGACTTTGAACATAGAAGACATGGTAGCTAGCGCGTCCTCTAACTGGTTCTCTTCTCTCGGGAAGTGTTCAAAGGTTATCTCCTCAAAATGTAGGAGCAACGTCAATACATATTCTTTGTAAGGAATAAGATTTGGGTGCTTCGTATCCCACTCGCCTTTGATCTAACTGATCACTAGAGCAGAATCTCCGAATACACTTAAGAACTTAATCCTCAGGTCAATAGCCGCTCGAAGACCTAATATACATGCTTCATACTCCTCCATATTGTTGGTGCAGTTAAAACATAATCGGGCGGTGAATGGAGTATGACAACCCTCAGAAGATATGATCACAGCCCCAATTCCATTACCCAACACGTTTGATGCTCCATCAAAATACATAGACCAACGGGATCCTTCCTCAGGTCCTTCGTCCAGTCCAGGTTCTTCACAGTCGGTCACCAACATGATATTCTCATCCGGAAACTCGAAATTCATGGACTGGTAGTCATCCACTGCCTGATTTGCCAAATGATCCCGATACACTCCCCTTGATTTCCTTTTGGGTTGTGTATTGGATGTCATACTCAGTTAAGATCATTTGCCATCTTGCTATTCTTCCGGACAAGGCAGGCATTTCGAAGATATACTTAATTGGATCCATCTTTGATATCAATAGGGTAGTGTGAGTCAGCATATACTGTCTCAGCCGGCGAGCAACCCATGCCAAAGCGCAACAAGTTTTCTTGAGCAGTGAGTATCGGGTATCATAGTCGGTAAACTTTTTGCTAAGGTAGTAAATAGCGTGCTCTTTTCGGCCAGACTCGTCATGCTGCCCCCAGCACGCACCCCATTGAATTATCCAGCACTGTCAATTATAGAATCAAAGGTCTTCCTTCAACTGGAGGCATCAAAATTGGCGGTTCTTGCAGATATTCTTTGATTCTTTCGAAAGCGGTTTGGCATTCGTCATTCCACTTTACCACTTGATCTTTCTTCAGAAGCTTGAAGATTGGCTCACAAGTAGCGGTCAAATGTGAAATGAACCGGGTGATGTAGTTCAAACGTTCCAAAAAGCCTCTAACTTCCTTTTCTGTGTGGGGATCCGGCATCTCCTGTATGGCTTTTACCTTGGCAGGGTCCACCTAAATACCCTTATCACTGACGACGAAACCCAACAGCTTACCAGACCTTACCTCGAAGGTGCACTTGCTCGGGTTCAACCTCAGCTTGTACATCTTCAACCTGTCGAACAGTTTCTGGAGATAGTCAAGGTGCTCTTCCTCAGTCTGGGACCTTGCTATCATGTCATCGACATAAACCTCGATCTCATGGTGAATCGTGTCATGGAACAAAGAGACCATGGCTCACTGATAAGTTACCCCAACATTCTTCAACCCGAAAGGCATTACCTTGTAGTAAAAGGTGCCCCACTGTGTAACGAAGGTTGTCTTCTCCATGTCCTCGAGAGCCATCTTGATCTGATTGTAACCAGAAAAACTATCCATGAAGGAAAAGATCTTATGCTGCACGGTGTTGTCGACCAGAACATCGATATGAGGAAGTGGGAAATCATCCTTGGGGCTCACCCTATTCAGATCTCTATAGTCCATACACATTCGTACCTTACCATCCTTCTTAGGCATCGGAACAACGTTGGAAACCCACTGCAGGTAAGAAGTGACAGCTAAAAATCCCGCGTCGAACTGTTTCATGACCTCAGCTTTGATTTTCTCAGACATCTCAGGGCGCATACGGCGAACCTTCTGCTTTACCGGAGGACAATATTCTTTAGTAGGCATGCGGTGTACCACAATATCAGTGTCCAATCCAGACATATCTTTGTAGGACCAGGCGAAGATCTCAACATAGTCGCGTAGCATTTGTATCAACCGTTGTTTGAAACCGGGCTCCAGATTCACACCTATCTTTACCTTTTTCCTGTCTTCCTCTGTACCTAAATTCACTGATTCAACTGGCTCTTCATGAGGCTGTATGGCCCTCTCTTCCTGTAGTAACAGTCTAGCAAGTTCTCCAGGAACCTCACAATCATCCTCACCTTCGTCCTCAACTTGGTTGATCGGATTTTCGAAGTCATAACTGGCAGTAGCAGAGTTGTTATCAATGGGATCCATAGTGGATATGGATCTGCATTATGATATGTGAGTGTGTGTAAGAGAATAACTATTTTTGATAAAGCGAGAGACAGAAAAAATAAAAACAAGGAGCGCAAAATTTTTAATGCAAGAAACGTCCAATGCTTTATTAATGATATATGAAAATGACAAATAATAAGCCCTCACAAGCAAAGCTAAGGTGCCTCGGGCAAGGCACCGGGCCGTAAAGTTTTAACTGTCGATTACAACTCTTAAAACAAAAGTCAATTACTGTGGAATAAAATAAATAGGTATGAAGTCCTTCGCCGTCCAGTTTTTCAATCCACCATTGGTTGTTGGGTAGATCCAGCTGTCGATATCCGGGTTCTCATCATCAGCATTTTCCGTGGCGGAGACAACCTCAATAACATTGATTCCCGAGCCATGCTTGGGCATGGGTGCAGTTATGACGTTGGGCTTCTCCGGAGCGTCAAACTCAATCTCTTTGGCTTCGATCAAGTCTTGCATCTTGTTTTTCAAGGCCTAACAGTTGTTTGTATCATGACCTGGACTTTCAGAGTGATAGGCGCAGCGGGCATTTGGGTTATAATGGGGAGAAGTGGTGTTGGGGTTCTTCGGGGCCTCCCTCAGAGATACCAGATTGGTCTTCAACAATTGTGGTAGAATTTGAGTCAGGGTCATATTGAGCCGAATGAACTGCCTTTGTGGTCTTTCCGCCCTTTGTTGATTGTTGCATTGTGGAGCAATTATGGGTCTTGATATCACTACCGCATTTACTGCTTGATGGTGTTCAGGTCTGCTTTGGCCCCTCGAGCCATAGACTGCATTAGCTTCCTTCTTACCGGCGAAAGGCTTCTTTACTGCACTTGATGAAGTATCCTTCTATATTTTACCAATTCGAATGCCAGCTTCTACTCTCTCTCCAGTCAAAATCAACTCAGTAAACCCGAATGACGAACTGCCGGTCAGATGGTTGAAAAATGGACCAGATAGCGTCCCTAGAAACATGTCAACCAACTCCATATCAGACAAAGGAGGTTGGACTCTTCCAGCTAAGTCTCTCCACTTTTATGCATAGTCCTTAAAACCTTCACTTGCACTCATAAACATACCCTGGAGCTGAGTACGAGTGGGAGCAAGGTCGGCGTTATATTGATACTGCCTGTAAAAAGAAGCAGGAAGGTCTTCCCAGTTTCGGACATTGGCTCCTTCCAACTGATAAAACCATTCAAGTTGAGTCCCTGATAGACTATCTTGAAATAAGTGCACCCACAAATTTCTATCAGCAGTGTGGGGTTGGATTTTCCTGGCATACGAGCGGAGATGGAGTTTTGGACAGGATACTCCATCGTATTTGGCAAAAACCAGAGCTTTGAACTTATGAGGGATCACCACTCTTGATACCAGTCCCAGCTCTCTGAAATCCAAACCAGGGATCTTTTGAATCTCCATAGCACTCAGATGTTCTTCTAGCTGCTTGTACCTATCCTCGACAGGAGGATATTGCTCATCATCAAAATCAGTATCATCATTAGAGATTGCAGGACTGGGGCCCTTTTCTTCTTCTTGGTTCTACCCTTCCTTGGATGAAGAGGTCAGATCAACTTGTTGTTTCAACCTATCCCCATACATTTTGCCCATATTTAGAAGAAAGACCTTCTTCTTCTTCTTCTTCTTCTCTTTCAGAATGAGAGTTTTTAGATCCTCTTGCCCTTTAGCCAAGCTTAAAACATCTGTTGGAATTGGGCGTTCTGTGCCTGAAGATCTTTGATGGCTTGATCAGAAGACATTTCTGCTGAAATAAACAACGAATGAGATGAGAAACCTGTAATGGTACCTGTAATGATGTGCATGATAATGGGATGCGTATGTAATGATTTCAAAGACTTTGGGGAATTTAAATTTGCAAACCAAAAAAATAAACAAACTTTATTAGATTAACTTGTAAAAGGTTCAACAATGCCTTTAAGGCGTTACAAAAAAGTAAGTGGAAAACAAATCTAAAACTAGAAAAGCAAAATCAAAAGTCCTATGGACGCTTCCTCTTTGTGTTGACATAGTCATTGATCACTCTTTCTTCCTCAAGCTTCCTGGTGAGCTTTAAAATCTTCCTTTCTTGCTCATGGTACTTTTCCCGGTAAGTATCCATCTCCTCTTTCAGCTGAATCCAAGACCTCTGCAATGCCCTAGGATCAGTGGGCATGTAAGGATAAAGAACTGCGTAAGGAACGCCTTCTTCATTAGTGGGCTCCACAATCACTGGCAATACGGCTTCATAAGGCATCCCAAGCTTCTGGGCACGAGCTCGGATCCATTGGAGGTAAGGCTGCATAGGAAGGGAAGTCCTTGGTCCCAACTCTTGGGGGTCAGATCTGTTCACCATGCCCCAAGCTCATATAAACCTCCGGCGGTGCTCGTCAACGTCCTCCTTGTAGTCAAATGCAATATTCTCAAGAAGTAACTCATGGGGACCGTCTCTCCGAGCACGGCCAAATTTTCACAAAGCTAGACAAGGATTGTAAGTTATTCCCCCTCTGATTCCAAGCAACGGGACATTAGGGTATCCCCTATAACGGTCAATGACAGCAGTGTCTTCCATAGCCCTAGAACTCCAAAGAATATATGTATGGGCAAGTGACATTATTCTGTAGGACCATCCCAAACCTTCTTCGTTCTTCAGCACAGACTTAGGGAAGTGCGAAATAAGCCACCTTAACAGCAACGACATGCAACACATAAGAGTCCTTATTCTTCGCATAGTACGAGTGTAGAGGGCATGCAAGATATCACCAAGTAGAGTAGGCACAGGATTGCGAGAAAGGAAAATCTTGACCGCGTTCACATCTGCAAAGGAATCTGGATTCGGGAAGAGAACCAACCCATAGATAAGGAGAGCCAAGATATCTTCGAAAGCCTGAAAATCCAAATTATCCCAGAATAGCTGAGCTTGATTTATCAGAAACTTGGCTAGGAAACCTTCGACCCCGCTTCGTGTTTCCCAATTGGATACTACATCAGCCCATTTCAGATGTAGAGTTGAGGCAATGTCTTCTGGTCTAGGAGTCTCTTCCATACCTGTGAAGGGTACCTGCTCAAGGATGGATATGCCCAATAAGTGAGAGAACTCTTCCAAAGTGGGAACCAGCTGGTAATCCGGAAAGGTGAAGCAATGATGCACATAATCGAAGAATTGGAAAAGTACACTCATCATCTGCTCATCCATCTTTGTGGTTACTGAGCTAAGAAGCTGACCATGTATTTTAATGAACATAGAAGTCTCAAACTCTTGAGGATAACTCTTTAAGTTGAGCAGATATTTGCACAAAGTTAACTCAGATGGTATTTTTGCGCACGAAAGCCATAATCTGCAAAACAGAACAAAGATAAATCCCCTTGGTCTTTGAAATGGTTAGTATAATGAAGTATGAATGCCATGTTATGATGCATGATGTCATGATAAAAGAAACACATGTATAGCAGATAACAGGCATGGAAAAGGCAAACAAGTCACACAAAAGCCCTTAAGTTTAAGGCTCGAATGGGGTCAAAGGTATTACCCTCTTGAAGTTCAGTTGGTTTTAACCTGTCCTAGTAAAAGTAACTAGGTTCTAGAGGTTCTGAATATCACTGACCATCCTCCATCGGTCATGGTTTCAGCTTACAAAATCTTTTCTTGCGGCCTGGACTATCTCGAGAGTATGGTCTCAATGAGTATAGCATCGAGTATCAACCAGTTCTCAGCTTTACACTGAAGTCGGCTATCTCACTACTTTCTAATGGCCAAGTTGGTCGATTAAAGGTTCCAAGGTCAGTTGATGCTTAACGACACACATATCGGCTCCGTATTCTCCTCGTTTCTCCATGAGGGATACCGGTACCAACCAACGTGCCACATCAACGTAGCTACTGCTTCAACCGTATCGGTTTATGCCGTACAGTTCCCTCACAATTTATTGCTACTTACCTAAAAGGTGTCCCCAGATCCGGGATAGGATATATAGTAACTCCCAAACAAAAACCCTTAAAAGTAAAGCAACCAAAACAAGCAAGAGAAGCAAATATGATGAACTAAATCCTAAGGTATACCCCACTTATCATTCCCCAGCAGATTCGCCAGTTCTGTGATACGGTGGCAGAACCGACTGTTTTGAAAAATGCTGGTTTGCGTTTTGCTTTTGTGTTTGCAAAATGTCGCGGTAAGCAAGAGTCGCCACCGAATTTTATTTTATCCAACTGGAAAGGAAAAAAGCACAGAAAAATTCCTTTTTTCGAGATTTGAGTACGGGGGGTAGATTATAGAAAGGGGAGGTGTTAGCACCCTTTCTATCCATGGTTTTCCATGGGCTCTTAGGTACTTTCTCATCTTTTAAAAATTGCTTGTGTGTGTTTGTTTTGAAAAGTTTTGTTTTACCTCGTTTTTAACCCTTGTTTCTGTCTTCAAGAGTGTTAAGAAGTTGTTTTTGAAAACTTTGTTTGAAAAGTGTTTGGTGTGAAAAAGTTTGATTTGAGCAAGTATCTACTAGCATCTACCTACTCCAAAAAAGGATCGCTTTTATTCTCGTTTCCTTTTAGACAGTTCTTATCCTACTATTGACAAATAGGTAGCACCGTTGTTGGATTTGTAAGGGTCAATTCATAAGGGACATACAATCACTAAAGCAATGTTAGGACGTCTTAGTAATAACCCTAAAGTCTTAAGATCATATTCGAGGCAACATTTCCGAGGAAACATTTTCGAGGCAACATTTACGAACGAGACTTTTGATTTTTGTTAGACTGGAGGGCGACCACTAAGACACCCTATACTTAATGATCATTTACCGAAGACAACCGAAGTGAGAGTATACCCTAGAGTGGGCATGTGCGAGTTATTTGATTTCAGTTATTATCTTTGCACATTAGGGTTTTTTAGTCGTTTTAAATTATCATGCAATCTTGTCATACAATCCTATTAACATACCTCTAAACAGTTAATATTTACGAGAATTAAAATGCGAGAAATAAAAACCTACGCTATTACAAGGCTTCGGGGTAGGGATTAATTACATAGCCAAAAAAACCCGTAAAAGACGATAAATAAAGAAAATCCTAGATTAAACTATTACATACCGTGAGCAGTTACATTAATATTGCAAAAATAATGAACGCGTGCGATGAATCAAAAACGTGAGATTTAGGGTTTTGACCCCAACTACCTAATTATAATTTAATAGAAAAATCATTTTTTGTGGTTTTTGTGCTATTTTGAGAAAATAAAGTTTAATTGAATAAATAAATAAAAAACCTAATTACTAATTAATTTAAATTAAGAAAAATAATTAAATTAACCTATTTTTATATATTTTTTATTTTGAGAAAAGAAATAAAAATTAAGTCAAGAGTTAACCCTAAGTTTTTTCTAATTGATTTTAATTATAAAAATGTTAGAAGTATCCAAAATTAAATTTAAAATAATATTAAATTAAATTTGATAAAATAAAAAAAAACCTAATTCTAAATTTGTGAAACTTGATTTTATGATTTTTTGTGAAAAAATAAATTTATTTTGTTAAAAAACAATTAAGTAAATTAAATAAAATAAAAGAAATAATTAGAAAAGAAAAAGAATGGGCCTGGTGTTGTTTAGCAAGAAGGGGGTGCAATTTGCAATTCTGAGCCCAATAATTCCTCGCCCCTTTGACTTTTTCCAATCCCATGTGCTTGCTTGACTGGGCGTGTGGTGGAACCTCATGGGAGAAGGCCTTAGATTTGAAGCCTTGGTTGTTTGGATGATCAGATTTGGAGAGTGCATGATGGACCCTGGAGTGTGAGATACACTGGATGGCCTGTCCAAGAAAAATATGAAATAAAGTTGGGACCTGGGGATCGAACCCAGGCCCTTAGGCATCCTCCCACTGCACGCTTGCCATCTGAGATGGCTATGTTAGTTATATATCCAATAACAAATAAATATTATATGATAAAAACAAAAGGCCAAACTCTGAAACGCACGAAATTCAAATGGACGAGTCATGGAGCGCCACGTATCCTTCTTCTTCTTCCCACCGTCGCTGTAAAGTTCATCACTTTTACCTACAGACACTGAGTGTATGTATAACCCCGTGCCTTTCCAAAATCTCATACAACCATGATAAATGAAAACCAATGGTACCAATCCACTCGTTGCAACCTCACGAGCATCATGGTACCATTATTAATGGTCAATTGTTCCTGTATGAAAAATCCCTAAAAATGAACCACGAACCCTAGCCATGGAATCTTGGTGTATAATCAATAAAAATGCAATTAAATATAACCATTAGCTTGCAAACATCTCAAGGATTATGAATATATCAATTAATCATGCTAAATATGCCAAAATTAACGTATTCGAATTCAAGAAATTATGCAAACCGTGTGAATCTTACAACGTGGTTCTGAGTGTGGGGAAGCTTGTTAGCGATTGAATCACGATCCTGAGGAGTCCAACAATTGATTGGTATGACTGGAATGCCTTGAGGTGGCCTGAAACCTGGAAATCAGTTTGGAACTTTTCTTGAATTTTTTTGAAATTCGTTCTCTCTCTTGCACGCCTCCCACCTCTTGTTTTTTGATCTGCACTTGTCCCTTATGTATCCAAGAATGTATTAGGGTTACAATTTATTTCAAATCTTCTCCAATTATGAATACTTATTCATGATTTGATCCTTGTGCAAATCTTTCCAAAATAAGCAAATCCAATCTTTTTCTGTCCATTTTGAACCTTGCACGATTTGATCTTGTCTCAAGCTGTATAGTGAACCTATACATGCATAAAATCTCAAGATTTAATTAGTTTTTGATATTTTAATTATTTTATATTGATTTTATTTGATTTAATTGAAATAAAATCAAAATAAATAAATAAAAAAAGAATGGCAAGTGGAAAGGCTCATGGGTCGTGGGTCACATTACAAACTCAGTGCACGCATAAAAAGTTTGGCCCATTTAGCAAAAAATGCAATTTTGGACACATTTGACTTTTGGAAATTCTGAAAAAAGGGTCAACTTGGCCAATGCATAACTCTCTCAATTTTAACCCTAAAGAGGTATTCTTGGACTTTTTAGAAAGATTTAGATGTCCTCTAAGAAACCCTTTTGGTCTCATCTCAATTGAGACGTCCATGTTCATGTATGAAGCTTTGGCCCAAAAGGTGTTAGTACCCTTTCTATCCATGGTTTTCCATGGGCTCTTAGGTACTTGCTCATCTTTTAAAGGTGTTAGACTGCCTTGGGAGAGAGTTTGTCTAGTCAACCCTTGGACTCCCTTGAGCAATTTGAGGACCTCACTTGACATGTATTGAGAAATATGGGAGGGAAAATTTTGGGGTACAACAAATAATAATAATAATAATAATAATAATAATAATAATAATAATAATAATAATAATAATAATAATAATAATAACTAAAAGTGTTAGTAGTAATAATAAATACAAAAATAGAAAATAAAAGAGACATTAAATTAATTATTTATGATTTTTTCTTGAATTAAAATATATGAATTTAAATTAAAAAAATAATATATTTTTGATAATATTTTTAGAAAAGAGGTAAAAATAGTAAATAAAAAAATAATAGGACGCTAAGTACTTTTTTTTTATTTTTTGTAAATGGAAAGAAATCATGAATAAAACACAATAAAAATCAAATTCAACTAAATTCATAAACGATTTCTAACGTTTCTATTTTTCGTGGTTTTTCAAAGCATAATTAGCTCTTGACTTGTAAAGGGAAATTGTAGATAATGTAAAGGAGAATCATATGCAAAAAGAACCGCTCCAAAATATCGAAATTTATAGAAGTTATAAATTTTTGAAATCTCACTCAAGAATTGACAAAAAAAATAGGTCAAACCACTCGTGAACACTTGTTATGCAATGATGAAAATGGAGGGTGAGATCTTAGGTCAAATTTTAGGGTATGACAACGGGTTCTTTCCTGTCAGATGGGTCACGAGGGAAGGACATGACATCCTCGATGAAGATGGTGAGCCGATGTTCGAAGCGCGTCCGATCAACACCAAGGCGCTCGTAGAGTGGCGTTCTTATGGGGAAGCCGTGAATCTCTTAGGTTTCTGCTCGCTTGATTTTACTATATTTTTACTTCTTGACTTGACTTCTTTTGTTTTCCTATCGGGGCTGACCCGAGGATATCATTTTTGTTTTTGCAGGTAACATGATGGAGCACCGTGAGAGATTGTTGAAACTGACCCAAGAGAAAAAGAGCCATAAGAGGTTGGTGAAGCCGCATCGGGCTACACGCATGGGTTCAGTCTCAGAACTAGTCAAGGAGGGATCAAGTGGGTCGTCGGGAATCCGCGATGCTGATCAGCAAGCTGCTATTTTGAGCAAGAAAAAGAGTCACCCCGAAGGTGGGGTTGCTGATGTGACTGGGGGAGGGGCGACTGCCCGAGCCTTCAGCCTCCCGCCTTGTTCCGTGGAGAAGGATTTCTTTGAGGGCTTCCATTTGAATGTGTTTTTCAATGAGTCCGACATCATAAGGGGGCTTGACAAAGAGGGTCAAAGGAAGCATCTAACTTCCAATGTGGTCGGGATGATGATAGTGGTGGAAATGGTCACGGTCCTTGTGGGCGAAGGGGCCAGTTCCTCTGGTCGGGTCAAGAAACTGGAGTCGGAGAAAGCGGCTCTTCAGGCCAAGACACAGAAGTTGAAGACCGCCCTCAAATGAAGTGTAGAGATGTTTCAGGAGTAGGCTAATGCACTGGCGGGGGAAAAATAGAGAGCTGAAAAAGCCCTCTAGGAAAAGGATTGTCTCCTTCTCGACAAAGAACTATGGGAGAGAGAAAAGGAATGGCTGGAGAGGGAAGTCGCCGACCTGAAGGTTGCTTCAATGCGTTAATGCTCTGGCCGACGGCTTCGAGGCTGTCATGAACCAGCTATCCGTGTTGAACTCGGGGCTTAACACAGAAGGAACCGGGGTTTTGTCCCAGGTGATTGACGGCCTGGTGGTACCTCCTCCTGACTCTTCTGAGGTCGAAGTGGGCACTCTGCGGAGTGATTAGAATTTTTTAGATAACTTAGCTATTTGTATTTTGGCCTGCATGCCCATAATTTTTTATAATATTCAGACAACATCGGCTCTAGCGGTCGACATTTATAAATGCTTTACTTTGCTTCAATGCCTTTATGTTTTTTCTCATCGTCGTTTTTTACTTATTTATTCCATGAGTATTTGTATATTTCATGTGGAGATGTATGTTCGACCTTTGTTGTGGTCAATACAAGTTCATTTTTCCATATTGTGGAGACGTATGCTTGACCCTCATATTGTTCAGCACATGTTGGGATGTGTCGAGGAGGCAGAGTAGGGATCCGCGGAACGAGTGTAAAATCACGGTTGGGATATTAAACCTTTGGCATGAACTTCCCATCGCGAGTTAGATATTCTGTCATGTTGGGTACTTCGATAGTAGAGCTCGATTGAAGTGTCCCTGTCGGGCTAAGATCTTGATCGTGAAATGAAAAAATCTCGCCTATTGCTGATGTTTAGAGGCCATGTCCATACCTATACACGCCTACATGGTCGAGCTCGTCCCCTTGTTGGTTAGAGAGGATTGGTCGACTGCTAATGCCCTTAGCGGGTGAAAGACTTAGATATAGTATTGTTTTAGCTTCGCTTCATTCCAGGGACGAGGTAATGGTTCTCCATTTAATTGATCGAGGTAATATGCTCTGGTGTCGTGGATTATTGGATGCGGTAAGGCCCCTCCCAGTTTTCCGCCAGCTTCCCTTTGCGGGAATCCTTCTGGTTTCTTTGCAAGACTAGGTTGTCGACCCTAAATTCGTGCTTTATGACTTTATTGTCATGGTGTAGGGCTACCTACTATTTTATTGTGGCCTCGCAAAGAGCTTCTCCTGATCGAATTTCTTCGACTAGGTCGAGCTGATCTCTGAGTGCCTCGTCGTTCATCTCCTCATCAAGGGGAATTTTGGTTCGCCTGGATGGCTTGATAATTTCTACCGGGATGACAGCCTCGGTATTATAGGTTAGTCGGAATGGTGTCTCGCCAGTCTTCAAATGGGGCATTATTCGATAATCCCACAGGACGTTGTGTAGTTCTTCGACCCAACCCCTCTTGGCTTCGCACAGCCTGCGTTTGAGTCCTCGTAAGATGGCCCTATTTGCGGCATCGGCTTTCCCGTTGGTTTGAGGGTGTTCGACTGAGGTGAAATGCTGTTTGGTGCCAAGTTTGGTGATAAAGCTTTAGAAACTTTGATCGGTGAACTTGGTTTCATTGTCCGTGACGTGCGCTTGTGGTATCCCAAACCTAGCAAGTACATTTCGTTTGTAGAAACGGAGGATGTTGTGTGAAGTGATTTTCGCTAGGACTTCAACCTCTATCCATTTGGTGAAATAGTCTACATCCATGATGAGGAATTTGTTCTGGTATGTCCCTTGCACGAAAGGTCTAAGGATGTCCATTCCCCACCAGGAAAACTGCCACAGGGAGGATAATGTATCTAGCTCGTGCGGGGTGTGAGGTGCATGTCAGCATGTCTCTGGAATTTGTTGCATTTATTGACATGCTATTTGGCGTCTTTTTGCATGGTTAGCCAGTGGTACCCTGCTCGCAGCGCCTTTCGTGTTAGGGATCTTCAGCCCATGTGCTGGGCGTTGATTCCTTCGTGGATTTCTCATAATATCTCGGGGATTGCGGATTCTTAGACACATTTCAAGAGTGGGATGGAGAATCCCCGATGGTACAATTTATGTTCGAGTACAACGTACGAGCATGCTCATCGTTTGGTTGCGGCTGCCTCTCTTTGGTCCAGAGGAAGCACCCTTTTTGTTAGAAAGTTGAATATCGGGGCCATCCAGCATGAGCTGTCCCCGATGGCATTCACTTCGGGAGGAACCGTGGACCCTCCAATGCTCGGGCGAGATAGGTAATCTTGTATGACTGATTTGTTCCTGTCTTTCTTCTTCGTGATCGAAAGCTTTGAAGGTATGTTGGTCTGCATGTTCTGTTCGCGTGGCACGTGTGTGATTTCTGTCCGGTAAAACTTTTTCATATGCTCTCTAACCAAGTTCACATATTCAAGGAGGCTATTGTTCTTAGCCAAGTATCCCCCTTGAACTTGAGATGCAACAAGTTGGGAATTAGTGAAAATGTGTATATCTTGGGCGCCAATATCCTCGGCCAACCTTAATCCTGCGAGCAAGGCCTTGTATTCAGCCTGATTGTTCGAGGTCGTAAATGAAAGAGTGAGAGAATGTTCGATCACGACACTGTCCTTTTTTTCGAGGAGGATCCCCGCTCCACTTCCTGTCGAGCTGGAAGCTCCATCCATAAAGATGGTCCACTTGTAATCCTTCCCTGCGGGGGGGGGGGGGGGGGGGGGGGGGTTATGAGCGGGCATCTCTGCGACAATGTCGGCCAGAGCTTGGGCCTTCCTGCTTTCATACTGGATGTCAAACTCCGAAACTCCAAGGACCACTTTAGCATTCGACCTGCCATGTCCGGTCGACCTGAGAGTTGTCTTATGGTTTGGTATGTCCGTACGATGATCGTGTGTTCTAGTAAGTAGTGTCTAAGCCTTCTCACTGCATTGATGAGGGTCAAGGCCACCTTCTCAATTTTTTGGTACCTGACCTCAGGTCCCGAAAGTGCTTCGCTTATGAAATACACTGGCTTTTGTTTGTCAAGAGTCTCACGAATGAGGGCCGCACTCACGGCCTCGACAGAGACTGCCAGATACATGAACAAGGTCTCCCCATCCAATGGTCGTGATAGTACTGGCGGTTACGAAAGGCTTTGCTTGAGGTGGAGGAGGGCATGCTCGCATTTTTCGGTCCATTCGAAAACTGCCTCTTTGTGCAGAAGTTTGAAAAATGGAAGGGCGCGTTGAGCGGACTTTGCCATGAAATAGGTGTTGTGCCCCAATTTTTGCCCCTAAGATCCCTTCATCATACCATATTAATTCAATCACAACAAGATCACATAGGGCTTTTGGTTCTCCTCCCTATCTTATGCTTTGCTCTGTGAGGAATCACCAAGCACCTTGACTTGTTTTTCTTTTGTGATCATGCATGTTTTGTTTTGACTTTCCTTTTAATTAATAAAATGCAATGTTGGTTTGCCTAACTTGTAAATAATGTAGTAAAAGGCAATGTGGCTAAGCAAGTTGATCCATGGGTTCATGAGTTTATTTCCATTCCCTAGTCAATAAAGCTTGAGAAATTCAAACCTCACCATTGAATTTGTTTTGGAAGAAATGGAATGGCAAGATTTATTTTTGTTTACCACATTTCAAAGTTATCAAGATTGATTCAAAAGTATAAGGGGTTGATTGAAGAAGTTGTCATGGTTGGACAAGGCCTTGTTCCCATTGGTCACAAGTGCATATTTCTCTCAATTCTCAAGATATGAAGTGGTTTTGGTTGTGTTGGCTCCTAAATTCGACACCCATGTTTATTATCATATAGTCCATTAATTATGAGTCAGAAGAGTTTCCTACATAAGGAGACTTCGACCAACTGATCATGTCGAAGGCTCATCCAAGAATGACAAGATACTTAGAGAAATTCCTTTAAGGTAGAATCTTGTTATCTTCGACGTCGAAGGAACTTCTCGACAAGGGTCCCTGACGCCTAAGGTCGAACGGTTTGAGATTTGAATTGTTGGAGGGAAAACGGTTCCCAGCAGTTACCAAGTGCAACGTGTCAAGAACAGAAGCGTCGAAGGCTGTGAACGTGCCATGTGGCGTCATCTCGAAGCAGTGTAACTGCCCAACGGTTACTTAGGATTTGTTTTAGTATAAATACTAAGTGTTCACATAGTTTTCGCGTGTGTTCAGCATTTTATACAAGTCACTCATTCAGATTCAAGTACCCAGCGTGAGAGAAAGAATCATTGAGAATGTATGTGTGAAACACCATTTAAATTAATCAAGTCTTTTATATTCAAGCAATTTATCGCTTTTCATTTACTTATCTCCGTCGAAGCCTTTTACTTAACGCTTTTATTTATTCTATCAAGCTTTTCTTCATGCAATTTACTTAAAGTGTCTTTACTTTACTGGCATTAATCACCATTAGGATTAGTCAAACTCCAGAAAATCAACCATGTCTTAGGATCAATCTGATCGATCCTGCTAGTCACCAAATAAGTAACCTTTTGGAAGATCAGCGGTTGTTTACCAATTTTTAGGGTAAACAAATTGGCACACCTGGTGGGACTTTGTGTTGATTTTACGATTGAATGTTTTATATAAAATATCCTCCTTTTTCGAGAGTATTGCATGTTATTGAGAAGTGGTAGAATATACACCAACGAAACCAATACTAGGAGAAGAAGTGAAGAAATGGCGAATCCGCCAAACAACGGAGAAATCCCACAGACAAACGTGGGAACAACGGTTATCCCAACCGTAAGTGAACTGGTAACCGCTGGTTCAACGCCAGCAGTAACGGTTACTCAAACGGGGCCATTACCTCCATTTACAGGCCCCAGAATGCCTTTGGGAACTCTCCCACCAAGGGGAAACCAAGGAACTAGGCCATATGTTCCCCCAGGCTTTTCGACGGTCGGTTTAAATCGAGAACCACTCTATGGCATGCCAACTTCTGAATTGGCTAGCCTGATGAATGCTACGTCCACTTTTTCAGACCCTTTAGTGAGCGCCTCTTCGCCACTCCAAGGCTCTGGAGTTGGTATGGCGAATAGGGGTAGGACCCAACTCTTAGGAGGAACCTCCCAAGTAATACATGGCCTTACGAATGCCTCGACAGCAGTCTTGAGGCAGCAAATGGACGAAAGCAACCACGACATGGTTCAGATGTTGGCACAAACTTTAAGTACAATGCTAAATCCTCTAATACAGAATACCACTCAGTCGAATCAGCAAATGACGATGCAAATGTCGCGTCTGGCTGAATTTTTTGGGGTACCCCAACCTATTCGACAGCCCCAAAGGGCACAAATAAGGGGAAACCAAGGTATACTCCTAGAGGAAGAAACCACTATTAACCAAGTCCAACAACCTGTCGAAGAGAACCTTAGGGTACAAATGGAACAACCCGGGGTCGAAGAACCTAGAGTTATAGCCCCATAAATAAGGATGGTTAATAGAAACCAAAACGCTGACGAAGTAGTTCAGCAGATCCAATACCAGAATGTTGGTTTGGAAAATAACTTGACAACCATGATTGAAAGAATCATGATGCAAAATGGGATGAATACGGGCTTTCGTAGGCCCAACTTTACATCCCCGCTGTCGGAATATGTGTTACAAACGGACTTGCCTCCTAGATGCAAAGTCCATAAGTTTACTAAGTTTTCAGGGGACACGATAGAATCCACTGTCGAACATGTGGCAAGATACTTAATCGAAGCAGGAGAAATTTCAAACAATGAGAACCTGAGGATTAAGTATTTCCCAAGTTCCCTAACAAAGAATGCGTTTACTTGGTTCACAACTGTCCCCCCCCAATTCGATCCACCATTGGACCCAGTTGGAGAGATTATTCCATGAACAATTCTACATGGGACAAACTAAGATAAGCCTGAAAGAGTTGGCCAGCGTAAAGAGGAGATTCACTGAGCCTATAGACGAATACCTAAATAGGTTTAGATTGCTCAAGGCAAGATGCTTTACGCAAGTCCCGGAACATGAGTTAGTCGAAATAGCCGCAGGAGGTTTAGATTACTCCATTAGGAAGAAATTAGACACTCAGTACCTGAGAGACATGGCCCAATTGCCCGATAGGGTTCGACAGGTAGAACACCTTAAAGCTGAAAAAGCCAGGGCGACGAAAACTCATAAAAGAGAAAGGATAGTGTATGTCGAAATGGACGATGAAGATCCAGAAACGTTCGATGAGCCTATAGCCATCGAAGAAAGTGATGTCGATTTAGATGAGTTAAAACAAGGGCCACCATACTCTTGCAAGCTACTAATCCCCTCAAGTGGAAAAAACCCCACTGGTTCTGAAAAGGCCAATGATAGGTTCCCTAAAAAG
This sequence comes from Vicia faba, assembly GCA_948472305.1. Classification (NCBI taxonomy): domain Eukaryota; kingdom Viridiplantae; phylum Streptophyta; class Magnoliopsida; order Fabales; family Fabaceae; genus Vicia; species Vicia faba. Next base: position 1,208,286,693 of record OX451738.1, on the reverse strand, counting down.
ACTTACAGTTTTGATATTACAAAATGTGATGAAATTTTTGACTTACTTGTAAAAGATGGCCAAATGATAATACCCCCAGGGGTAAAAGTGCCTCCTCTTGATCAAAGAAAGAAAAGAGGCTATTGTAAATATCATAACTTTCTGGGCCATAAAACATCTCAATGTTTTCTTTTCAGGGATCTCGTGCAAAATGCTATCGAAGAAGGGAGGTTGAAGTTCACTGATAAGACCCCCATGACTGTGGATTCTAACCCTTTGCAGGCGGAAGCCCACTATGCTGAACCTTCAGAGGTGAATGTGATCGAGGCTTCCAGGAGTCAGGTGAAAAGTCCAGGAATAACTATGGTCGAAGTCACCAAAGATCATATCAACATGCCAATCTTTGGCAGTTTTTCTGGGAATCTTTCTAGAAAGACAATCGAAGCAGTCCAAAAAGCTGCTGAAGGCCCAAAACTGGAGACAGGTGGAGCCTCAAAATCTGGAGCTAAACCCATTTCCTACTTGGCTGCAGCGCAAGGCCAGACAGAAGACCTGGAGGTCCAAATGAAGCAGATGACTCTTGCTACTAAAGACAACATGAATGTCAATATGGTCGAAATCTCTGAATCAAAAGTTTCAGAGGAGGCCATTAGGCAAGAGCAAGCAAACATAATGGCTTTCCCTCAGGAAAACAAAAATCTGGCAGAATTCTTGCAACGATGCTAGAAGAAAAAATCAGAAGTAATGCTGTGTCCTCGATGCAGCTCTATTTTTGACAAGAAAGCTGCTGAACACATCGAAGGTGTGAGAGCAGCAAACAAAAGAAGGGAAGGTTCTGATGTTAGACATGATCCCAGAAGAACCTACCAAAAGGGTTCAAATCAGGAAAAGAGGCCACTGACTTTCAGGCCTCCAACCAATGTGCCAGCTGATACATGGCTCAAAACATCGGGTCGAAAGAGACCCAGCGAAGAAAGGTCGCATTCCTTTGAAGTGCCAAGAGGTTCATCTTTGACACTCAAGGAAGAACCTCAGATAGGTGCCACCAAAATGGCCCAAGTATCAAGTAACTACAAGGGAAAGAACCCAATGTCTCGATCCCAGTGGAGAAGATACCAAAGGCGGCGCAAGGCTGAGAGGGAAGCTGTCAACGAACCAAAGCCAGAGTCAAGTTCAAATGCCCCACAACGAAAGCAAAGAAAGCCGTTGGAGAGGGAACCAGTGACCAATAGACTGGTATGGCCTAACCAAGGCGAAGTTGGTGACAAAGATGGCTCTGAGTCTGATGACACCCTAGACATCATGGTGAATATAGTCTCAGTTTTTCCAAGAGAGTTCAACCGCCAGATGGAGGTCGAATCGAACGACTGGGAAGTCGAACAAGAAATGGCCAAGCATAGGCCAGTATGCTACTTCATCATGGATAATGGCTGCACTGAAGAGCAAAATGGTTTCTTTGAACCACCTACTGAGGCGATGAAAAGTCACCTCAAGCCTTTATTCATAAGGGCAAAACTCGAAGAAGCCACTGTAAACAAGATCTTGGTGGACTGTGGGGCAACCATCAACATAATCCCCCACTTCATGCTAAGAAAAATAGGCAAGAGTGATGAAAACATTAAGCCTCATAACATGGTCCTATCGAACTACGAAGGCGGAATAGGGACCACTATGGGTGTGATCCAACTAGACCTCAAAGTAGGATCCATCCTTCGACCAACTATGTTTATGGTCATATCGGCTAAACCAAATTACAATCTATTATTAGGCCGAGAATGGATACATGGTGTTGGAGCAGTACCATCATCAATGCACCAAAGGTTAATATTATGGCGTCCTGATGGAATTGTCAAGAATATAGAGGCAAATCAGAGCTACTACTTAGGCGAAGTAAATCACCTAGGGAAAGCTGACTTTGACAAATATTTGGCTCACATTGGGCCATGTCCAGCACCTGACTTCGACATGGCGCCAGCGCCAAATTCTTTTTGTTCCTTGTACCTGCATCCTGATCATGGGTTTCAATGGGACAAAGAAGACTTGTCCCACATTAATTTCAGTGGGCTAACTGACATCTAGCCAACTGGTTGGGGAAGTGAATTCAGTGATAATGACTGAGTCACAAGCATTGCAGCGAATTTCGTCTTACGTAGCCGAAACAAGGATGATAGCGGCTCTTGAAGCCGAAGTAAAATATATGGCCACCAAGGCCAATGACCAAGAGCTACCTTCTGCAGGTCCTGGAAAAGACTTCGACCCAGAACCACCAGATATAGGTCCTGGAAAAGATTTCGACCCAGAACCTCCTGATATCATGACAGAAGAAATGCAGGATCAAAGGCTCGACGCCATCTCCGACTATGAGCCTTTGGAATTCGAAAAGGACCCCCTGGCGAACAACATTAAAATGTTAGCACAAGATCCTTTAGAGGAAATAAACTTGGGAGAAGGGTTAGATAAAAGGCCTACTTACATCAGCGCCAAACTAGACCCAGAGTTTAGGGTCAAAGTGATCCAATTATTAAAGGAGTTCAAGGACTGCTTTGCATGGGACTACGACGAGATGCCTAGTCTCGACAGAGGATTGGTAGAACTTCAGTTGCCAATCAAACCTGGAAAAAAGCCAGTCAAGCAAAGTCCAAGACGCTTCGCTCCAGAAATACTATCGAAGATCAAAACGGAAGTCGAAAGACTGCTGAAGTGCAAATTCATACGAGCCACGAGGTATGTCGAATGGATTGCAAACATTGTGCCAGTGATTAAGAAAAATGGTACATTGAGGGTGTGCATAGATTTCAGAGATTTGAATTCTGCAACACCCAAAGATGAATATCCTATGCCTGTGGCGGAAATGCTAGTCGATTCTGCCGCTGGCCACGAGTACCTGAGCATGCTCGACGGTTACTCAGGATACAATCAAATTTTCATTGCTGAAGAAGATGTGTCGAAAATAGCTTTTCGATGCCCCGGTGCTATAGGCACTTACGAATGGGTAGTGATGCCTTTTGGCCTAAAAAACGCTGGGGCAACATATTAGCGAGCGATGGACTCTATCTTCCATGATTTTATTAACACTTTCATGCAAGTATATATTGATGATATCGTTGTAAAATCTATTTCCAGGAAGAACCATATAGACCACCTTCGATAATTATTTGAAAGAATGAGAGAGCATGGTCTAAAAATGAACCCTTTGAAGTGTGCGTTCTGTGTGAAAGCTGGAGATTTCTTGGGCTTCGTCGTCCACAAGAAAGGAATCGAAATCAACCAGAACAAGAAAAAGGCAATCTTGGAAGCGAAAGCGCCAACGAATAAGAAGGAACTACAATCTCTGCTGAGCAAGATAAACTTCTTGAGGAGATTTATATCTAACCTAAGTGGAAAAGCGCAAGCCTTCTCACCCTTACTTCGATTGAATAAGGAAGGGTTTGAGTGGGGGCAAGAGCAACAGGAAGCCTTCGACAAGATCAAAGGGTATCTCACCAAGCCACATATTTTGGTGCCTCCTTGTAGCAATAGGAGTATGAGATTGTACATAGCTGCATCCGACAAAACTTTGGGAAACATGTTAGCCCAAGAGGATGAAAATGGAGTCGAAAGACCCATTTACTACCTTAGCAGAGTTTTGAACGATGCAGAACCTAGATATAGCGAAGTTGAAAAATTATGTTTATGTCTTTATTTCTCTTGTACAAAGCTCAAACAATATATAAAACCAGTTGATGTGTATGTTTCGTCTCATTTTGATGTTTTCAAATACATGTTGTCGAAACCCATCTTGCACAGTCGAATTGGCAAGTGGGCGCTAGCATTAACTGAGTATTCATTGACCTTTATGCCTCTTAAGGCAGTAAAAGGGAAAGTGGTAGCAGACTTTATAGTCGACCACTCAATTCAGGTTGAAAATATAAACTACGTGGAGATAGAACCCTGGAAATTTTACTTCGATGGTTCCAGCCATAAAGATGGAATGGGAGTAGGGGTCTTAATCATTTCTCCAGAAAAAATTCCAACAACATTCAAGTACAAGATAGAAGGTACTTGTTCGAACAATGAGGCTGAATATGAAGCTCTAATTACTAGCCTTGAAATATTGTTGGAATTGGGGGCAACTCGAGTCGAAATAATAGGAGACTCAGAGTTAGTCATTAAACAAGTCACAAAAGAGTACAAATGCATAAGAGAAAATCTCATTATGTACTTTGTGATAGCAAATCGTTTATTGAAAAAATTCGAAATGGTTAATATTCGACACATACCTAGATTGGAAAACCAAGTAGCCAATGATTTGGCACAAATTGCATCTGGGTACAAGATTTCAAAAACGAGATTACAAAGAGCAATCGAAGTTCGAGAGAAAATAAAAGCAACCAGCTTGTCTCCAACAGATTTGGAATCGACAAGACTAGGGTATGCAGACCAAAGGAATTTCGAAATTTCGTTCATAGACAATTTATCAGAGCAAGATTGGAGGAAACCCATTGTAGATTATCTACAAAATCCAGCAGCTTTGACAGAACGAAAAATAAAATATAGGGCGTTAAGTTACATGCTCATGGGTAATGACTTGTTCAAAAAGACGCCTGAAGGGGTATTATTAAAATGCTTAAGCAAAACAGAAGCATACATAGCCCTTTTGACTACGCATGCTGGAGCATGTGGGGCTAACCAAGTAGTTCATAAGATGAAATGGTTGTTGTTTCGACAAGGACTGTATTGGCCCACTATCTTGAAAGATTGTGTTGAGTTCGCAAAGGGTTGCCAGGGATGCCAAGTCCAGACTGGTATCCAACATGTACCAGCAAGCGAACTTCACTCAATAGTGAAACCTTGGCCCTTTAGAGGATGAGCGTTGGATCTTATTGGAGAGATTCGACCAGCATCATCAAAGAGCCAAAAGTATATACTGGTAGGCATTGATTATTTCACTAAGTGGATCGAAGCTATCCTTTTAGTCAACGCAGACCAAGAAAATGTCATTGAATTTATTCAAAAGAACATTATCTACAGATTTGGAATCCCTGAGACTATAACAACTGATCAAGGGTCAGTGTTTACTGGTCGAAAGATGCAGGAATTCGCTCAAAAAACAGGCTTTAGACTCCTAACATCAACACCTTATTACGCACAGGCAAATGGTCAAGTCGAAGCAGCGAATAAAATAGTGATTGGCCTGATAAAAAAGCATGTAGGAAAGAAGCCAAAAAAATGGCATAAAACGTTAGACCAGATTTTGTGGGCCTGTCGAACGTCCCCAAAAGAAGCCACAGGTACAACACCATATCGGTTAACTTACGGTCATGACGCAATACTGCCAGCAGAAATTTGTCTTCAATCAGCAAGGGTTCATAGACATCAAGATATTCCCTCTGAGATTTATTGGAATATGATGTTAGACGAACTAGTAAATTTAGACGAAGAAAGACTACGAGCTCTCGACCTGTTGAGAATTCATAAGAAAATAGTGGAAGACTCTTACAATAAGAAAGTAAAGCCTAAGGTATTCTCGCCTGGAGAATTAGTTTGGAAGGTAATTCTCCCCATGGATCGAAGAGATCGAAGCATGGGAAAATGGTCACCCAAGTGGGAAGGACCGTTCAGAATTATTCAAACTTTTTCTGGTGGAGCATATGAGGTCGAAGAGTTAAGCGAAGATAAAAGACTCTTGAGGGTAAACGGAAAATATTTAAAAAAATATAAACCTATGCTCCAAGAGATCAAAATAAATAACAGTTAATAATTACGTTAACCATAAAGCCAAAATGGAAAATGATATTAATTAACCAAAATGGATACATTGTGTTACAAAAAAAATTACAGTACATGGTCAATGAGGTGCTGAGCAAACTAAAAAGGAATGGAAGCTTTAAGTCGAAGATATTTGGCTCACTGCAACTCCAGCCGTTTGTTACACAAGGCATTCGCCTGAGAAATTTTGGCAATCTGGTCATCTAGGGCTTGGGCCCTTTCACCGAACTCTAAGCCTCAAGCAACTTCATCCTGGATCTCTGCGTATGAAACGGTCGAAAGGAGTTCCTCTTTGCGCTTAGTGTTAACGTTTAACCTGGTTCCAACTCCTCGATCTGCGCCCGTATAGAGGCGTTATCCTGATCTATGGCTTCGATTTCCTGCTGCTTGGACATCTTCTGTTTCGACAATTCTGCAATTCGAGAAGTCGATTCAGCTACTTCAGTCCAAGCAGAAGAACTCTTGCCATGCAACGTTTAGAGTTGGCTGTTGAACCCCCTTCGACGGTTGTAATCTGCAGAGACTTGGTCAATGATGGAGTATAACTCCAGGATGAAGCTGGAAATCTCTGGAGAGACAACAAGCAAATCAACTGCACCCAAGACAACTCCCAAACAAGACTGGGCAGTGGGATCCCCCTCCAAGGCCTTCATTAGATCCCTCTTGAAGAACTGAGCCTTGACTTTCTTCAAGACCTCATCGAGAGGAGAAGTCGAAGTAGACTTCCCTGATGTAGTAGAAGTATCATGGATAGGGTCAGATGAATTTTCCCTACTCTCGATGATGGCATTCAGGTAGCCAATTGGATCGTTTTGCTTCAAGAGGGCCAAGTCCTCTTTAGACCTGGGCTTTGTTGAGGTAACCGTTTCTGCAGCAATGTGGGTTTGGGGCTGATCATTTTCAGCAGCATCAGCGTCAACATGACCCTCTTCGTCATGTTGCTCTTCTGTCTCATTGACCACTTGAGCTTCCTCCTGGTGGTGCTCCTCTGTTTCAGCAAGGACTTCATCATCCACCAGTTCCTCCTCTCGTTGTCTGCTATGGTCAGTAGAGTCTTGTGGCTCTGAAGTTTGATTTACTTCGTTAGCAAAACTGACGAAAGAAGAAGGATGGTGAATGGGTTCCCCTGCGCTGTTTACAAAGGAATCAGAACCTTCGACAGGATGCCCAGTTGGTGCTGAAGTTCCAGCGGTCTCCTAAAAATAGAAAAGGGAAAATATTCTGATTTAGGGAGATGCACAATCAAAGGTGATCATCGACACCTAAGTTAAAAGTGGTCGAAGGCACTACCTGTAAAGGAACTTCAGCCCCAGGGCTAGAGTTGTCACTCTCAACGGGTTTATTGAGCAAGACGTTTAGCTCCTCCTCCGTGGGCCCTTCGATGATCACAGGAGGTGGCCTGGGTTTATTCCCTACGACCTTGATTCTTATCGCAGGTCGAGGCTCAGGAGCAGGGGAAGCCTTCTTCAGTTTCCTCCATTTGAGAGGAACAGGAGAAGACTCATCCTCTTCGCCACTCGAAGTTTCGACCGTTAATACGGGTCGCTTCTTTGGCGCAGGTTCCTGAAAATCCCAAATGGAGGCGATTTAAAACACAGCATCGAAAACCAGGATGTTTAAAACCAAAGCAGGAGACAAGAGAGATTTTTGTTACCTGTGCTGGAGGTTTTATAGAGGGACCTCCACCCTGATGGCTGTCTGTGGCCTTCTTAGCCACAGGTTTTCGAACAACTGAAAGAAGACACGTTCACAAGTTATATTTGGCAGATATAAGCTGAAATGAAAAGGCAAGTATAATTTGAAGAGGGGACGTACATTTTTTTATTTTGTCGAGAACCAAGACGAAGGACTTCTGGAGTTCGTCTGCAAAATCTTTTTCGTCGAAGAACTCTTCGACGTAATATCTCTTCCACCAGTCTTCAAAAGATGGTGAGCAGAGGAAGTTGAGTTGGTAGTCGAACAATGATAGTACGGTCCGACCAACGTACCTACTAATATGCTTAGTAACAGCATCCTCAGAGTAGTCATTACAAAAGTACAACAATGATTTCTCCCTAGGATAAATGGGAGAAGGAAGCGATTGGATAATGCCAAACTATCGAGAGACAAGATTCGGCTGGTAAGCAATCAGGCTCAGCTGATTTTTTGAAGTCTTGAAGCGCAACGACATTATCCTTGTAGTGAGAAACGCTTCCCACATTGTTGTATGCTCTTCAAGGTGAGGATCCTCTGATGACTTAGGATGGGGCCTGGTGAACCACCCTGGACCAAAATTTTGACTGGCGAAAGGAGCCATGGTCGAGGTAAATTCCTTCCTCCCTGCAAACATCTGAACGAAGTTTGCAAAGGTCTTTTGGAGTTCCAACCCATCTTTAGTAGGAGTTAATAAGGCAAGCCTGGTGCCTTCGACGCGCCTTCTGGCTATCTCAAGAGCCTTTTCATTGATTTGAGTCTTCTGGGGTAGAAATGACTCAAAAGTGGCGTTTAGCCAGAGTTGAAGTAGCCAGAAGGGACTAGCAAGCAGCAAGCTGTCTCGATTTTCGATTACTTTCAATTGAGCCGCTCCACTGCTTACTGACTCATACAAATTTGCCAGTATTAATTCGGCCAAACATATGTTTTGGCCGTGATGAAGTTGAGTAGCAAGGGTGACCATTTTCTTCGTCACCTGTAGGGATTTCGTGCAGAACACGAAGCGTGACAGCTAAAGGGCTAGAAACGCAATGTGCTCCACATCAGTCGATTTGTCATGGTAGTGGTTTGTGTAGGTGGTATAAGTGGGTTTGGTAGCTGAAAACCCAATCTGGTCTTCAGACATTTCCTTTGGGTCGAATTAATCCCCAGTTGGTCGAAGACCAGTAATAGCAGCCACGTCGAAGAGAGTGGGTGTTACCATTCCACAAGGTAGGTGGAAGGTGTAGTGAGTATAGTCCCAAAATAGCAAAGAAGCTACCAGCATTTCAGGACAATAGTTGAGACCAGTTTTGGACAACATGACTAGATCATAAATCCCCATGCCTTTCCAAATAGAGGCTTGGCACTTCTCCATCTTGTTGAGCCAAGCTTTGTATTCTGGTGTAAGGTTAGGGCTAGACCTAAAAGCCCTAACCCCCCTGTTGAAGAACCGAAGATCTATTTTCTCTTTTGCAGGATCTTCGGTATCGTCTGTCGCCTTCTTGGAGCACCCAATGGGCTTGAGTGCCTCATGCACGGGGAAGAAACCCTCGATTTTTGTTGGGTCAGCGATGCATGTAGATAGAGGACCGGACATGGCGAAAACCTGGTTGGAATATCCAACAGGAATCAACAGTTGAGAAGAATAAGTTTCACGCTCAGCATCTCCCATGGGTTCAGGAACCCTTCGCATTCCCATGGAGTTAACTATCAGAGCGGTTGAGAAGATTTCCGGTTGAGTAGTTTGAGAGGGAGTGCTAGATCTGGGGACATTGGAAGCACGAGAATGTGAAGCCATTTTTTGGTTTGAGATGAAGATGGATGAAGAGCAAAGATTTCTGGGTTTGGAGAGGAAGAAGCAAAGGTTTGCTTGCGGAAAATTTTGTTCGACTGAAGGTTGGATGAAAGAAAGTGTAAAGAGTCCAACAAGAGGCACTTAGTGATAATTATAGTGATTGAAAAATCACAAGACTCGAGGTCATTTAATGTCTCAGACAAGAGTAGGGCATGTGGCACTCATCTGGTGATGTAACCGTTCTGAAGAACGGAAACGCTGCAGCGTGCATCCTCGATTTCGGGAAATAGTCATGATGACAGCATTTGAATGGACATCGCGCGTGCTAAATGCCTTACTAAAGTGACGTCTTTGGATAAGTTGAAATGATGGCTTTTTGAGATTGTCAGTTGGTTGGTAGGAGACGAAAAGCACACAAACTAATTTGTGGCTGAGAATAAAGGACAGGTGTCGAATGGAATCTCAAAGAATGCCTTTTTCTTTTCAGTGTCGAAATAAGACATTCTTGGGGGCAATTTGTTGGCTCCTAAATTTGACACCCATGTTTATTATCATATAGACCATTAATTATGAGTCAGAAGAGTTTCCTACATAAGGAGAATTCGACCAACTGATCATGTCGAAGGCTCATCCAAGAATGACAAGATACTTAGAAAAATTCCTTTAAGGTAGAATCTTGTTGTCTTCGACGTCGAAGGAACTTCTCGACAAGGGTCCCTAACGCCTAAGGTCGAACGGTTTGAGATTTGAATTGTTAGAGGGAAAACGGTTCCCAGCAGTTACCAAGTGCAACGTGTCAAGAACAGAAGCGTCGAAGGCTGTGAGCGTGCCATGTGGCGTCATCTCGAAGCAGTGTAACTGCCCAGCGGTTACTTAGGATTTGTTTTAGTATAAATACTAAGTGTTCACGTAGTTTTCGCATGTGTTCATCATTTTATACAAGTCACTCATTCATATTCAAGTACCCAGCGTGAGAGAAAGAATCATTGAGAATGTATGTGTGAAACACCATTTAAATTAATCAAGTCTTTTATATTCAAGCAATTTATCGCTTTTCATTTACTTATCTCCGTCGAAGCCTTTTACTTAACGCTTTTATTTATTCTATCAAGCTTTTCTTCATGCAATTTACTTAAACTGTCTTTACTTTACTGGCATTAATCACCATTAGGATTAGTCAAACTCCAGAAAATCAACCATGTCTTAGGATCAATCTGATCAATCCTGCTAGTCATCAAATAAGTAACCTTTTGGACGATCAGCGGTTGTTTACCAATTTTTAGGGTAAACAGGTTGCTATGAGTTTTCATTATCATCCTCAACAACTTATATCTATAGATAAAAAGTGTTGGTACAAGAAGGTTGTTTAAAATTGTCAAAGTTCCTTAAAGCACTTTCTTGATCTAGGAGCTAGGGTTTTGAACTTCAAAGAAGTATATCTTGCTCATCTTTTGGTATTTTTGAGTGATTCCAAAAACATCCTTCTCTTCAAAGGGTTATTGACAAACCACTTCAAAAGTTTCAAGGAGTTTTCATGCGGAAGAAACTTGATGATGAAGAAAGATTACAAGTCCTCCATATGAACCCCCAACTTCCCATATGTGACTTCAAATGATCATAACTTGGTCAATTTTTATCACCTTAAGCCCAATCTTTTTCCATAATGATCTTGAGGATATGAACTTTATTCCTTCTTTTATGTGAAAAGTTAGAAAATGGATGGAGGATGCCTTAAGGATACAAAATATTATAGGTCATTTCATGATTTTTTGCCAACTTCAACAAATCATAACTCTATCAATTTTTGAATATTTTAAATGGTTCAAGTTCCAAATTGTCATTCAACAGGTCTATTTCATGCCATATTTTTTGGTTAAGAGAAAATTCCAAGAGGAAGGCCATGTTTGGATGCAAAACATTATAGGTCACTTTTAAAGAAAAACATGAAATATTTATAAGTATGGAAAGTCAACCTCTTTTTCTCAACTTTGACTCATTGCAAATTTCAGCTCAAACACCCATTTGATTCTATTCTTTTTCCATTGCAGAGCTTGTAATCTCATCTTTATAAAGCATCAAGAACCATTCCTTAAGACCCCTTGAGCTGAGAATGCCATTGTTTCAAAAGTGGTAACTTGGAATTGAAGTTTCATCGCAAGTCAGAGTTTGAATTTCATGTTACAACTTCTAACCCTCAAATTAGCACGCATTTTGGGTCTAAACATGACTATCCAACTTTCCCAAGTGGATTAGTGCATTAAAACGCGCATTTTGGATGAGTTTTGACAAAAGAGATGTCACACTTTCATGATGCAGACCCACACGAATTCTCTCCAAATTGCATCATTCACCCTTCCTTTTGATCCCATTTGCTTCTTCTATAAATACATGAGCTATCCCATTCGTTTTCTCAAGCTTAAACAACCAAAATCCCCCTGCCAAACTCGCTCCATAACTCACTTTTCTGCAACTTCGAAATCATTGTTCAAGCCTTTTTCAATCCATTTTTTCTATCAATTCACCTTCCTTGATCTTCCCTAAAGCTAACAGAAGAAGAATTGAGCCTTGAAACCTTCTGAATTGATCTGACCAAGTCCATTTATAGAGCTCTCCAACTAAACTTCAATAGGTAGATTTCTCCATCAATTCTTCCAAACTTTGATATCACTGTGAAGCTTTCATTGCCCTGGTTCTAGTCGTAACACTTTCTTTTAACTGGAAACACATTTTGGCCATGAATTTTCAAATTTGTTTTCAAAACTTTCCTTCCAAATTGCTTGAGCTACAGTTTATATAAATTTTTCGCGAAGGTGTGGTTGTCTTCGTCTTGATGAGACGAAGCAAATGGTATCGGTCTCGTGCTCTAATTTTACAGTTTGAGCAAGCTCGATTGGAGACTGGCTGGAGGTTGAAGATAATTAACGTGTCATCCTTCAAATAATGAAATAACGCCGTTTGGAGTTTTTGAATATCTGATTTAATTAATGATCATGTGTGTTAGTCACTAATGACCATGATATGCACAACGTGTCTGATCTATTGGATTAGCTTACTAATGCGTTTTGACTCTCATCCATTGGTCCACATTTTTTGACTTTATTTTCTTTTCTGATTTGTTATATTTAAATTGTTTTAAACTTCAAAAAATCATAGAAAATTCATTTTATGTCCAAAAAATCTAAAACAATTATGAAAAATATTTTTGATTTTTCTCTTTTTGAATTTTATTTTTTTATAATTTTATTGTGTTTTGATATTTTTTATAAATTTTCACTTTATTTGAATTGTTTTAAATGTTTAAAAATACTTTTATGCATTTTTAAATTCTAAAAAAAAATATGGAATGATACAATGATATTGTGACAAATATTCATGACCTCATTTATTTTTTATTTCTGACTTTGTTATTTTTTATCATTTTTGGTTTATTTTACTCATTTCTTTTAATTTTAAAAATAGTTTTTGACTTAAAAAAAATTACCAAAAATTTTATAAAAATATTTGAGTTCATTTCTGATTTTTCTATGGTCTTACTTAATCTTTCTTGATTAATTTGAACATAGTTAATATTTTTCTCTCTTATTTCTATTTTAAAACATTTTAAAACCCTTTTTAATGCATATATTAAATGTAATATTATTTTGTATTATTTTCTGGCTGATCTTGGGTTGAATTTTTTATCATGAAATTTATTAACATCGTTGGATCCACGGTGTTGAGTCTAACTCCATAAAAATGAATGAATGATTTTAATAATAGTTTGATTAAATTTTAATTTAAAAATGGTTTGTATATTCTTTCCCACCCCTCTTCATCTTATCCCTTTTCTATTTCACTAAGTGTTATTGGAGCATGATCTATATATCATGTCTCAAAACAAATGATTCATAGATTGCTATTGACCAACCTCAAAATAGATGCGACTTCTACATAAGTCCACTTACGATTGCTTAACATAGTGCTAAATTTTGTCCGGATTTGAATAAATGATCATTCGTGGCCCAAACCTATGTTTGTAAGCCCAAGTATATTAATTTGATCTCTTTGATCCAATAACCTTGAGATTCATTGTGTGGAGGCTTTGTTTCTATCAATTCTCTAATGGATCTACACCACTTTTAGTCAACGTGGATCACTTAAACATCGTTGATCATTAAATGGTACTTTTGAGGATTCCAAAATGGATGATATACTTGACAAAAAGCAAATGCAACTTGTTGTATGGAGGCTATGGTTCTACCAATCCTCTAATGAGTTCCAAATGCAAGTTTCAAGATGGTAATCCAACTAACCACTAATTTCTAACAATTAATTTTATTTTATGCTTTTATTTTTATGATTTATGTATCATTTACTTTAAGCATTTACATTTCATGTCATTTTTATTTTGCTCACTTGAGCATTTATTTTTATGCCATTTCTATTTTGCTCCCTTGAGCTTTTATTTTCCTTTTGAAGACACTTAATAATCAACATGAACCATAAAAACTTTAATGATACTTGGACTATTTGGTTACTGTCCTTGGCATTATGGAGTATTGGACTTCTTGGACTTAGGATTAGAAACCTTGGCCTTTGTTGGAGACCTTGTGAACTTAATTGATATTTTGTATGGAGTTCTTAAGGTTTACCTCAATACATTGGGTTGTTTGTTTATTTTGTGTGCGGGTTATTATGATTACATACTTTGTTTGTAATCTGGAATTCACCCATATACAACTGTTACTCTGCCCAATTTTTGTGAAGACTTAATACACTTGAAGTTTCATTCCCTCAATAGGTCTAGTATCTTTGCTTGCTTGGTTTCAATCCAAAGAATGGGAATTCTATCTTGAATCATAATGTCAAGTATTGGCTTCTTGTTGGTTAGATGGTTCTTCTCCTTATCTTTTACTTTATGCTTTAGGATAGTCTCTTCTCCTCCTCCCATCTTCTTTAATTTCAAAAATCTTCTTCCTCCTTTTGAAAACTCTTCTTGTTTTGAAACTTGAACCATTTTTATAATAAACTTGGACTTAGGTCCATGCATTTTCAAAACATTTTCATAAATAAACTTCAATCAACTTAAATAATACCTTGACATTTTTTGTGAGAAGACTAAAAGTTAACCAGTCTCATTTCAAACCATTTTTCCACTTTGGCTTTTTATTTTAAAACCTTTCTCAAAATATTATACTCTTGTCAATCCTTATAGTGATGTAAACAACTATACTTCTATAATATGTATTGAAGTGAGATATTTTCCACTTGGGTGTTGAGTGAGGCATTGTTGATTTTAAAATCCAAGCCATATCCTCCACTTTGAGATGATGGAAATTCTCCTTTCTCATGATTGTGGGTAGTAAGTATGTTTTCCACACGGACAATGACAATGATGTCTTATCTCATAAAATTAACCAACACACTTGTGTTTTAAAATTTTCAAAAGGTGAACTACGTGTACCCTGACCCCCTATTGCATGAAAGGTGGTACGTAGGCACTAAAGGTTCGCAAACGCGGCGGGTGCAAAAATCATAAAAAAATATATTTCTTTTCTCACCTCCACCATCTATTTTACATACAACATTTTATAGCCAACATATACAGATTTTTCAAAGAGGTTCCTGCGGAGTACCGTAGATGTTTAGGGTGCTAATACCTTCCCTTTGCATAACCAACCCCCTTACCTAGAATCTTTCCCCCTCTTATTAGTTTATTCTCTCTTTTCCTATTCCTTTGGAAACAATAAAGCGCAGTGGCGATTTTTATTTTGATCTGTACAAGTCAAGTCAATCCAATGGCTTAGTCTTAACATTTCTACCGCTACATAAAAATGGCAACTTCACTGGGGAAAGATTGAACTCTTACTGGTCCATCCCTAAGTGGGTTGAGCCTATCTTTGATTACATTTGTATATGTGCTATTGTTGTTTATGTGTTATATGTTGTATATCTGTTTGTCTGGATTTCCGTGGTTTTCAGGGTGCTTGGTGATTACTTATAAGTCATATACCCGGACTTGGGAAAACATTAAGATAGGACGGGTGGTATAGTCATGCTAACTTTGAGGGAGTAATCCCAAAAAAGTAGGCATGAGATCCCCCGCTCAGTGGAGGCCCCTTTGATTGTAGTGTTGTTTACCAAGTAATCTGGAAGACGTACTGCTTTCGACCTGGGAGCCTGCTGAAGTTGAGGACCATAGAATACCTAACCCATCTTGGCCTTTTTGGTGTAGTGCGGAAGCTATTAAGGAGTAATCCGGAAATAGCTGTCATGCGATACTACGCTCAGACGAGTTTTTCTTGAGAATATTACTAGTTACCGAGTTAATCGAGAAGTTGGTAATATCTGAAGCAAGGATGTAGACTCTAGGAACCTCTAGAACATTATTCGGCAGGTGATAACTTTTAAACCATACCTTATGGGTAGTACCTTCAACCTCATGCTCGTGACGTTGAACCTATGAACCCTATATTTGTGATCTTGTGTGTGATTGTTGTATCATGCATCCATGCACTCATAAGCATCTTTTAAAGAAATTTTATTTCAAGGGACTTAAAAGTTGACCATTTGTGAATATCTCAAGTACATTTTGACCATGGATTTTGGAAAAATAAAGACTAGAAAATACAGTTTCAAAGATCCCAAGATAGATGAGTTGATTAGTCTAATTCCCGAGATTGAGTGTTCTGCAGATTTTTGGAAGAAGTATGGATCCATCATTCCTCTCATGAAGCTTAGGATGAAGGAGGGTATTCTCTCTACCTTGGTCCAGTTCTATGATCCAATATATCATTTCTTTACTTTCCATGATTATCAGTTGATGCCTACTATGATACGGTGGGAGAACTGACTAGAGGGTTTTGCGTTTGATCGCAAATGTTGCGGTTAGCAAGAGTTGCCACCGACTTTTCTTTTATCCAAAAAGAAAGGTGAAAAAGCACAGGAAAGACCTTTGAGATTATTTCTTGAGTTCGGGGGGTAGATTATGAAAAGGGAAGGTATTAGCACCATTTTCATCCATGGTTTTCTATGGGCTCTTAGTTACTTGCTAGATCACTTGCTTTTGTTTTGAAATTGTGCTTTGTGTGTTTTTGAAAGTATTTTGTAAAGAGGCCATTGTTTAGGAAATCTTTTTAATGATTCTTATTTGTAAGAATGTATACAAAGATGTTGATCTTTTGAAAATGTTTTCGAGTTTGTAAGATGTTTTGAAAGTGTAGGTGTTTGTTTTGAAAATAGCAAGGATGTTTTGTTTTGAAATGGAGCAAGTAATTAGGAGCATTCTACCTACTCAAAAGTCTTTCTTGTTCATTTTCCTTTTCCTTTGACATTGTTATATTACCATTGATTTGGTAAGTAACCCTATCTTTGGATGTGTGATATGGTGGGATAACTAACTTGAGGTTTTGCGTTTCGTCGCAAATGTCGTGGTTTAGCAAGAGTCGCCACCGACTTTTATTTTATCCAAAAGGAAAGGTAAAAAAGCACAGGAAAGACCTTTGAGATGTTTTCTTCAGTTCGGGGGGTAGATTATTAAAAGGGAAGGTGCTAGCACCCTTTTCATCCATGGTTTTCCATGGGCTCTTAGTTACTTGCTTAGATTACTTGCTTTGCTTTTGAAATTGTTTGAAATGGTGCTTTGTGTTTGGTGTGATTTTGAAAGTATTTTGAAAAGAGGCCATCGTTTAGGAAATCTTTGTAATGATTCTCGTTCGTAAGAATGTATGCAAAGATGTTTTTCTTTTGAAACATGTTTCAATGTTTTGAAAGTTGTTTTGGAAACGATTTGAAATGTGTGTGTTTGTTTTTGAAAATAGCAAGGATTTGTTTGGAAGAGGGCAAGTAACTAGGAACTATCTACCCTACTCAAATATCTTTCCTATGCATTTTTATTCCTTTGACATTGTTGATTTACCATTGATTTGGTAAACAACCCTATCTTTGGATGTTAAACGGGACGGGCGTGGGTCATCGTATGACCATGATAGAAATGTTTCCAAGTATCTTAGCATGTTTGAGGGACCAAGATCATTTGTTTAGGCAACCTTTTGATAGAGTCATCGAGGGACTATGATCTTATTTGTTTTATTTTGTTTTGCCAAGATACTTT
This sequence comes from Vicia faba, assembly GCA_948472305.1. Classification (NCBI taxonomy): domain Eukaryota; kingdom Viridiplantae; phylum Streptophyta; class Magnoliopsida; order Fabales; family Fabaceae; genus Vicia; species Vicia faba. The sequence goes on along the minus strand of OX451738.1, from coordinate 1,208,269,405 downwards.
GCGTGCATACCATGGCCATTTTGTTTAGGCAACCAAGTGGGTGAAAACCCTAAGGGTGCTTGTGTGCAATGTGTGTCATTTTACATGCATTTTGATTGTCTTGGATTAGGTCATGTCTATTTGTTTGATTTTTTTGTCTTATCATGCAAAATCCTAGTTTTACTAAACATGGTATAATGCGATAAATTGCGTAAAATAAAACTAAGCTATTACAACAATTATTATGGGAGGGGGGATACAAGTTTTTGAATGGGGATATTTGCACAAAATAAAAACCTAAAATACTATTACAACCCAATTGAATTATTGTACAAGATAAATAAATATACAAATATTTAAATATGCAATAAAATGTATTTATGTAAACTGTTTTGTATTTATTTTATGTATATAAAATAAATAAATTATTTAAGCCCTAAAAAAGAGAAAAAATAATATTGTTATTTTTCAAAGGGTGAAAAAACCTAGTTTTCAAATAAAATAAAAATATGTTCTATATTATTTATTTTGTCCATTTTTATACAAGAAGATAAATAATAAAATTATGTACAAATATTAAAAATTAAAATCTGTATGAAAATAAATATTTTAATGTGTACAATAATAAAATAAAAATGTATGGTATTTTTATTAAATGTATTTACAAATAAATAAGAAAATAAGTTATATTTATTAAAATAAAATTATTTTATATGTGAAAAAAAATTATAAAAATAAAATAAAATTGCAAAAAATTAAGAAAATATTTTTGTGATTTTTTAATGTTCAGAGAAAATATTAAAGTCAATAAACATAAAAAATATGAGAAAATATAAAAAATATGCAAAGGGAGTGCAAATAGTAGTCAGGGGGGGTGTGGAAAACAAAACAGAAGGCCCAAGCGCGCCCAAGCCCAGGCCAGGTCGTCCCTGTCCTCCAGCCAAACATCCTACGCACGCATTTTGTCTTAAACCTGTAACTTGCTGTAGCTTGCATAAAAATGAAAACCCATAACATAAAAAATGTAGCTTGTAATCTCACGATTCCAATGATATAAAATTTGAAACCTAACTCTAAAAGATCAGGGATAATTTAATCACCCCCAATTTTTGACCTAATTTTTTCAGCATGTTCAACATTCAAATTCTCTTAGCTCAGTTATTATAAATGACAACTATGCATATGTACAGCTTCACCATGCTAGAGACTACATTTTTACTTCACAAATCGTGGCTTGAGGATGCCTAAATAGAGAGATAAAGTTTTGAAAAATACCTCCTTCAGCTGGATTTGGATATGGCAATGTAGGGACTTTGAGTGAGGCCTGAGGATCGTGTGAGTTTCCTTGAGTTCCCTCAAGCTATTCCAATGCTTAGATGGCTTTGTGGATGGCTGAAACTCCCTGTAGAAGTCAAGCTGCAACCTCCAAGTTTGAAAATGGTGATGTCTGAAACAGAGCTCACAGTTGCAAGATGAATGCTTGGATAGCTTTGGTAGGATGTATGGAAGGTGTTTGAAGTGTTACAAAGCAAAACGCACGAGCAAATATTGAGTTGGCAAGAGTTTTGCAGAAGCTGCAAGTTTGGGCAGAAAAATGAAGTTTTTGTGTTTGGGAGAGTTTTAGAAGTTATTCCTTCGTGTTCTAGCTTGAGATAAGTTTGTCAAGTTATATAGAATTATGCCAAGTCCACCCTTTATCAGATGTACAAGTTCTCTTGACTTTTGCAACTTTTCTTGTTTTTGAAGAAAAGTGAAATGACTTGTGCCAAAGGCCTGTACTGGCTAGTTCCTTAGCTGATGAGAGTTGGTAAACCATGATTGATATATGTGGAAATTTCTTGCAACAAAAGATCAGGTCCATGGCTCAAGAATTGTAAAGTTGCAAAAAGCTTGCTTTATGAAAATGGCAATGTGCCCTTTATGCCATTTATGGATTTATTCTTTGTACAATGCTCCAAAAGTGAAAACAAGGCCTTTATCCATTGAGTTTTCATTTAATTGTGAAGTTTAGAAAGGGTTTAGGACCTGTAATGCAAGGTACAATCATGCTTGATCAGATTTGCAACTTGGTGCATTGTCGAAATGGCTTGAACAAAAGTGATAAAATGCCATTTTCGCTTCTTCGATTCTCGCTAACCAAAAATGATCTTGGAGAGTTCTTGGACATTTTGGAAAGATTGCAACATGCTCTAAAATCCATCTTTGAAATGCATTTTGAGATACCTCTTGAAACTAGGTTAAAAATGTCCATGAAGTTGGGTCAAAAACCTGCCTAAATTAGGGCAAATTTTCACTTAGTCTTTTAGTTCATGGACCCCTATTCACAAATTTATATCTTGAGATCCAAACATCTTTTGGGAAAACTTTGTGAATAAAAGTTGTGGATTTCATGGAGTAATACAACTTTCATGTTAGAAGTTTTCTTTGAATCAAATTGCATCATGGTGAAAAAGTGGTGAAAAGTTGGGAAAAAATAAGAAAATTTGTATACTTAGAAAAATTCTAAGTTATGAAAATTTTCAAATTCAAAACCCTAATTTTCAAAATTGGTTTTCTTGGTCAACAAGTTTCACATTTTGACATATCTTGATGAATTATGACCCTTGGCACTTGATTTTGACCAAAAAGTCAAAGTTTGACTTTTTAGTGTACAATTGACTTTTGATCAGTTGACTGCAAAATTCATCTGTCAATCCAATGAACTCGAGATCTTCTGAACTATGAAATTAGGTCAAGATGATGCGATTGAGTCCTTGAAATCATGCTTGAACCAAATTGGTCATTGGCTATGTTAAAAATAAGAAATTTCCCTTTTTCAGTCAAAACCCTAATTTGACTATTTTGCCCTTTTGATGATTTGATCAAATTTCTTAAGGAGTTGTGATCCAAACTTGATAAAATGGTACATATGAGTCTAAAATGTTGTTGTGGATCAAAAATTATGAAGTTTGACTGTAAATTGGTCATGGTTGACTTTTTCCCCAATACAACTAATTTTAGGTCAAATGTCCAATTGACTGAGCAAAAATGTGATTCAAGGCTTGAAACTTAACATGAGCAATCTTAGAGGTCCAACATGATGTATGAAAGTCACATGAAGCATTGGTGGTCCAAAAATTCTTGTGCAAACTCAAACCCTAATTTCAGGTTACCAGTGCAAGATGATGTTTTGAGCTGAGCAAACCGTAATCCTGTCTTAAGTCCAAGAAGTCTTGTGAGAAAAATCTTGATAAATGAGAGGGAAAATTTTGGGGTACAACAGCTGCCCCTGTTCAATCTTCTTGAACCTGAAGAGTTAGATTGGCGAGTTTTGTCGTTCGTGACTCGAAGGTAAAAGATGACTGGACACTAGAGTGCCCGTAAATTTGCACTTGATGAAGTAGTTGAGGGAATGGGCTTACAGATGCCATTTGGAGAGGTGATAGAATCTTGTTGGAGATGGGCTTGTAGATGCCATCCAAGAATGTTTGTTGAACTGTAAGTTGTAAGTCAAAAGATTAAGTATCAGAATGGTGTCCGTATCTGGAACGTATCTGAACTGTATATGGAGACTGAATCTAAATGAGCAACAAAATAGCATCTGTGTCTGGAGCGTCTCTGAGATGGGAAAATCAGAATAAGTGACAGAATGGCGACCGTGTCTGGAACGTATCTGAACTGTATCTGAATTCTGAATAAGCGACAAAATGGCATCCGTGTCTGGAGCGTATCTAAGCTGGGGAAAATCAGAATAAGTGATAGAATGGAAACCGTGTCTGGAGCGTATCTGGACTGGAATCTGAATAAGTATCAGAATAACTTCCGTGTCTGGAGTGTATCTGAACTAGAAACTGAATAAGTAAAAGAATAACTTCTGTGTCTGGAGTGTATTTGTACTGTTTCTCGAAGTTGGTGTCTAAATGAGTAACAGAATGACTTCCGTGTCTGGAGTGTATACGTACTGTATCTGAAGTTGAAATCTGAATGAGTATCAGAATGGCATCCTTGTCTGGAGCGTATCTGTACTGTATCTGAAATCTTTGAACATTGTTAATGATAGTTGTTAATGTTATCCTGAAAAGGGTAAAATGTTAGCTGAAACACAAAGTTATGTTGCATGAAATGTATGATGCAATAAATGTGCTTTATCAATGTTTATGATATATGAATGTAATGTATGCGCATGTAAGCTGATTTGCTGTTTTGCTGAGGAAAATAAATCCTTCACCGCTACGGGAGATTCAAAATCTTTGATTGCTGAGGATGAGAAATCCTTGGCGATTGTTGGGGATTAAAAATCCTTGATGACTTTCCTGGGGATATAGGGATTCTTCAAGTCTTGAAGCTGGAGTATTGACAAAAATCTGTTGCGAGTAATGCCATATGCTGCTTGAGTAATCCGCTTGGGGAAACCAGAGAATTTTGATGTCTTCTACCGGGGATTATACATTGGGAATCCTTATTCTGCTGGAGAATTGAGAAAACTCTGATGACTTCTGCGGGGAATTAAGAATGAGAATCTTCATTCTGGAGACTTCACTGGGGAGCAATAAAAACTCTGTGGGGAAGAAGGCTTACTGCTGGGGAGTAGGTCCAGGATTTTGGATTATCTGTCACTCTAACTGGGGAATTATCCTAGGTTGGGGAGAGACCAAAGTTAACTGTTATCTGGTTGATTCTCAGACTTCAAGACAACTTGTTGGGGAATTTGGAGAAAACTAAATGGTTTCTGCTGGGGGTTGATAGTTGGAAATTTTGGCTTCGCTGGGGGTTGAAAGTCTTAGCTCCGCTGGGGATCTGGGAGTTTGAAGTTTTAACTTTGATGGGGATCTAGATGATGTACTGTAGGGATTGCTCCTAGAATAGCCGAAAGACATTTTCCTATCCTTTCAACTTGTTAGTAACTGTTCTTTTTCATCTTGTTTATTTGTAAACAGTAATTATATGCAAATGCATATGTTCATCAATGAATCATTGGACGTTTTTGCAAATAAAACACGAGTGTAAAAGAAAAGGAAAATAGTTTTTCTATACTTTGAAAGAGGTATCTTTGTATTTACTTTGAATACGTATTTTGTACAAAGGAGACAGGCATCCTAGTAAGAGGATGGTGTCATAAAAAATGAGAAAAATTTATACAAAGAAAGATAGCTATGTGTAAAAAATCCCATGGGGTTCCCATTCCGCTATAGCCTTCGTATCTCCGAATATCTTGTCCATTCGTTGCTTCGTCCGAAGATGATTGGATTGATAAGAAGCTCCAGGTCTGTCTATGAAGAGATTGTCCTTAAAGTGATCCGATGAGACATAGTCATACGCTTTAATTCCCTAACTTTTTCCTGAATTTCCCTTTCGGGTATTCGATCCACCGAGAAACCCTTTTTTGCCCAAGTCGCCCTTTCGGGGTTTCAAGTTGCCGGGTGTACATATTTTTTTGTTTTATCCCTAATTTTTGCCTGAACCGCCCTTTTGGGTTTTTGATTCACCGGGATGCCCTTGTTTTGCCTAGGTGTGTCAACCTAGCGGGTCTTTCATGCGTAGTATCTTTTGACTATGTTTGCGTTCGCAGGGTGCGGCAGGTCGTCGCCGTACATGGTGGTTAAGATCATTGTCCCACCAGAAAAGATGTTTTTGATTACAAATGGTCCTTCATAGGTAGGAGTCCATTTGCCCCTGGGATCACTTTGTGGCAAGATGATGCGTTTGATCACTAAATCTCCAACTTGATACACTTGTCGTCTGACTTTCTTGTTGAAAGCCTTGATCATCCGTTTTTGATATGTCTGACCATGGAAAACAACAGTAAGTCTCTTTTCGTTAATTAAGTTCAACTGATCAAGTCGGGTTTGGATCCAATCGTCTTCACTCAGACCTGCATCCTTCATGATTCTCAAAGAGGGGATCTGAACCTCAATAGGTAAAACAACTTCCATGCCATAAACTAAAGAATAGGGTGTTTCCCCAGTTGATGTGCAAGCCGTGGTACGGTACCCGTGGAGAGAAAACGGTAGCATCTCATGTCAGTCCTTGTAGGTGATTGTCATTTTTTGTATGATCTTTTTGATGTTTTTGTTCGCAGCTTCAACTACACCATTCATCTTTGGCCGATATGGGGATGAATTGTGATGTTGAATCTTGAACTGCTTGCACAAGGCTGTGATCATAGTATTGTTAAGGTTTGTACCATTGTCAGTAATGATCCTTTCGGGGATACCGTACTGGCAAATAAGATTCTGCTTGACGAAGCGGGCAACAACATTCTTAGTAAAGGATGCGAAGGAGGCTGCTTCGACCCACTTTGTAAAATAATCAATGGCCACTAGAATAAAGCGGTGTCCATTGGAGGCAGTAGGCTTGATTTCCCCAATCACGTCGATTCCCCACATAGCGAAGGGCCAAGGAGCTGTTAAGACATTTAGAGGAATCAGGGGCACGTGTACCTTGTCTGCATAAATTTGACATTTATGGCAGGTCCGGGAGTGTTGATAGCAGTCATCTTCCATGGTAGACCAGTAATAGCCTGCCCTTAGAATCTTCTTAGCCATCGTATGCCCGCTAGAGTGAGTGCCAAAGGTACCTTCATGCAATTCATCCATAATCCTTTCAGCTTCAAGCTTGTCCATACAACGGAGCAGAATAGAATCATGATTGCGTTTGTACAGGTTGCCATTACTTAGGAAGAACTTAGCTGAGAATCTCCTTAAGAATTTTTTGTCATTGACTGAAGCTCCTTCAGAGTATTCTTGAGCCTCGAGATACCTTTTAACTTCATGAAACCATGGCTGGTCCACTACTTCTTCGGTATTAATCTCGTGACAATGTGCAGGTTCATACATCCGTTCAATGGTGATCTGGGGAGCCTCATTATCCCAATTAAATTTAAACATGGATGACATTGTAGCTAGAGCATCTGCTAGCTGATTTTCTTCTCGCGGGAAGTGCTCGAAGGTAATCTGCTCGAAATGTGGTAGCAATGTCAAGACATGTTCTTTGTAAGGGAAAAGGTTTGGATGCTTAGTGTCCCACTCTCCTTTGATCTGACTGATGACTAAAGCTGAGTCCCCAAACACAACTAAAGATTTGATTCCCAAGTCTATGGCAGCCTTGAGTCCAAAGATGCAAGCTTCATATTCCGCCATGTTCTTTGTACAGTCGAAGCAAAGTCTGGCAGTGAAAGGAGTATGGCAACCTTTTAGAGATATAAGCACAGCACTGATACCGTTACTAAGTGCATTGGATGCCCCATCAAAGTACAGGGTCCATCGGGATCCTTGTTCAAGTCCGTCATATGGTCTGAAATCTTCTATGTTGTCCAATATCATGATGTCTTCATCAGGGAAGTCAAACTTCATGGATTGATAATCTTCTACAGCTTGATGGGCCAGATGATTAGCTAGCACACTTCCCTTTATAGCTTTTTGGGTTAAGTACTGTATGTCATACTCTGTTAGGATCATCTTTCATCTAGTTATCCTTCCAGACAAAGCAGGCTTCTCAAAGATGTATTTTATCGGATCCATCTTAGATATCATCAAAGTGGTATGAGTCAACATATACTGTCTCAGCCGGCGAGCAGCCCATACCAAAGCGCAACAAGTTTTCTCAAGCAGTGAATATCTGGTTTCACAGTCGGTAAACGTTTTGCTAAGGTAATAAATGGCATGCTCTTTTCGGCCAGACTCGTCATGCTGCCCCAATACGTACCCCATTGAGTTCTCCAAGACGGTCAGATACAAGATTAGCGGTCTTCCTTCGACGGGTGGCATCAAGACAGAAGGCTCTTGTAAATACTCCTTGATTTTATCGAAAGCAATCTGACAATCATCATTCCATCTAACTACCTGATCTTTCTTCAACAGTTTGAAGATTGGCTCACAAGTAGATGTTAGGCGAGAAATGAACCTAGCAATGTAGTTTAGGCGTCCCAAGAAACCTCTGACCTCCTTCTCAGTGTGAGGAGCAGGTATTTCTTGTATAGCTTTGACTTAGGCAGGATCAACCTCGATGCCTTTGTTGCTGACAATGAAACCCAAGAGTTTACCGGACCGGACTCCGAATGTGCACTTTTTAGGGTTCAACCTTAGCTTGTACTCCTTCAACCTGACAAACAACTTTTGCAAGTGATCAAGGTATTCTTCTTTAGTTTGTGATCGGGCTATCATGTCATCTACGTAGACCTCTATCTCATGATGTATCATATCATGAAACAAAGCTACCATGGCGCGCTGATAGGTTGCCCCGACATTCTTCAGTCCGAATAGCATCACTTTGTAACAGAATGTACCCCACTATGTGACAAAAGTAGTTTTCTCCATGTCCTCAGGTGCCATTTTGATCTGGTTGTAGCCTGAGAATCCGTCCATGAAAGAAAATACTTTGTGTTGAGCTGTATTGTCAACCAGGATGTCGATGTGCGGAAGTGGAAAGTCATCTTTAGGGCTGGCCCTGTTTAAGTCTTTGTAATCCACGCACATTCTTACTTTGCCGTCCTTTTTAGGCACAGGAACAATGTTAGCAACCCATTATGGATAGGAAGTAACAGCAAGAAATCCAGCATTGAACTGCTTCATAACTTCTACTTTGATCTTCTCTGACATGTCAGGTCTTATGCGGTGGACTTTTTGTTTCACTGGTGGACAGTCTTCTCTTGTGGGTAGACGGTGTACCACAATGTCTGTATCGAGTCCCGACATGTCTTCGTATGACCAGGCAAAGATCTCAACATACTCATGCAACAGCTGAATTAGGCGCTCCTTGACACTCGGCTCTAGATTAGCACCCACTCTGATTTCCTTCTTGTCTTCCTCAGTCCCCAAGTTGATTGTGTCTAACAGCTCCTCATGAGGCAGAATAGCTCTTTCCTCTTGCTGTAGAAGTATGGCCAATTCCCCTGGTAACTCACAATCTTCCTCACCTTCGTATTCGTCTTGGTAGATCAGATCTTCAGAGTCACTGAAGGCTATAGCAGTATCGTTACCCATGGGTTCCGGAGTGGAAGGGTACCTGCATTTGTGAGTGTGGGTGTGTGTAAGGGCATAGCCATCTTAAAACAACAAAATGTAAAAGAAAGACAATGAGCACAAAGGTTTATATATAAAAAGCGTCCATGATTCATTAAAATGACATATGAAAATGAAATAAGAACCCTTACAAATGGACCTATGTGCCTCGGGTAAGACACAAGGTTGAAAAAGTACGAATTGTTTGTGAATTATTACAGATCCAACAGAAATGGAAAAGATAAATTACTGTGGTATGAAAGTAATCGGAACAAAGTCTTTTGCTTCCCAGTTGCACAGTCCTCCGCCGACAGTAGGAAAAATCCAGTCTTCCAGGCTGCCCTCTTCTTCACTGTCCTATAGTGCATTAATCCCTTGGTGGCTGATCTTCACAGGTGGCCCTCCGGCACGGGCGCGGCGCACAGCCTTCTGAGCATTTGAGGTAAATCCCAAGCCACACTTGTCTGATTTTTAAGGAAAGTCTAGAAGCTTCCCCTAGATGGTGGATCCGCCTTCTTCCACTACTGCCTTTGCATCCTTTAGAGAAGACATCTGAGATGGAGGTCTTGTGATCAATGGAGTTGAGGACACTGCTTTGGTCGCTGCTATTTCATGAGAAACTTCTTCAAAATGTTGGAAAAGGGTCTCAATGAATTCGCCATCCAATTCTACATATTGAAAAGAATTCAGATGACTAATCATGTATTCCTCTTCACCATGGACAATTATAATCTTCCCTTGGACAGGGTACTTCAGCATCTGATGCAAAGTGGATGTGACCACACCGGTATTGTGAATCCAGGGGCGTCCCAATAGGAAAAAGTAAGAAGGACAAATGTCCATCACGTAGAATGTTGAATTGAACGTCTAGGTACCTACCTTGATCGGGATGTCCACCTCTCCATGGACCATCCTTTTAGAGCCGTCAAATGCTCTCACAATGATGTTGCTGGGTTTTAAAGTCAGCCCCTCACAATCTAGTCTATCCAGGGCTTTCTTTGGCAAGACGTACAAGGATGATCCAGTATCAACCAAAACATGGGCTAGGGTGGTTCCTCTACACTCCACTGAGACATGTAGCGCGTCGTTATGTTTTCTCCCTTTGGAGGTCAAGTCAGCATCGGGGAAACCCAGGCCATTGTCAGCCGTCAAACTGGCCACACACTCTTGGAATTGATCTGCAGATGTCTCTTGCGGAACATGAGCCGTCTTCAGAAACTTTACCAAAGCTTTAGCATGTGCCTCAGAGCACAGGAGCAGGGCTAACATAGAGATTTTGGAGGGGTTCTTCCCCAGTTGTTCTACCATATCATAATCACTTTTCTTAATGATCCTCAGGATTTATTCCATCTCCTTCTTGGATGTCTCGGGAATAGCTAGTGACTGAGCCTTCGTCAAGACAGGCTCCTCTTGAACATTTTTTCCTTTATTCTCAGCAGCCGGAGTAGGGATAGGAATTTTGTTGTCATTGTTGACGGGTACACTTACAGGTGTAATCACTGGTACAGTTGTAATCTTCAGAACGGCCACGGGTCCAGAGACTGCCTTTGGAGGCGCAATCTCTGGAGAGAAAATTCTCCCACTGCGGGTAATTTTGCTTGTTCCAGCAATGTTACTGATGTTGGAATTATCTTCTTCAGGACTCTCTTCATTGGCAGTCTGTTCAATCTGTTTGACACCATGGTAGTAGATTTCTCCACCATAGTTCCATGGTACCATTTTATCTGATTTGTATGGGGCAGGCCCGGGCATTGTTATCTTCAACGAAGTAGTCATTGCAGCGGATGTAATCCTAACTGGTTTTTTAGGAACCCTGGCAGGATTGGCGTATATGGTTATTATTGAAACTTCTGGAACTGGAATGGGTGAAATAGGAGCTTTTTCAAACAAAATTTCCTGGTTATCAATCAGTTGTTGGATACCTTTCTTCAACAGAGGGTAGTCAAATGATGAGGACAGGCAAGTATGGCAATCTTGGTCACAACCTGGGAACACCCCAACTTTCAAAAATTCAACTTGATGGTTAGGAGAGGAGTTAATAGTTCATCCACAGCAGAAACAAACATATCTTCTTCCACAGCATTGGCATTGTGTCCATGCCTAGGCATTGGAGCGGAGATAACATTTGGTTTTTCAGGAGCTTCAAATTCAACTTCCTTTGCGTCAATCAGATCTTGAATCTTGTTCTTCAGAGCCCAATTGTTATTGGTGTCGTGCCCTGGACTTTCTGAATGGTAAGCGCACCTGGCATTCGGATGGTAGTGTGGAGATGCAGTATTGGGATTTTTAGGGGCCTCTTTTAGCATGTCAAGGTTCAACTTCAGAAGATGTGGTAGAACTTGAGCAGGAGTCATGTTTACCTTGGTGAATTGCCTTACAGGCCTTTCCACCCTTTGCTGATTATTTCTCGGCTGATCATTTCTCGGTTGGTTGTTTCTTGGTTGGTATGATGCAGAATTTTGAATCATAACGGCCCCCACTGTTGGTCATTGTTCGGTTCTTCCCTGATTTCTCTGTGCATAGACAGCAGACACTTCCTTCTTTCCAATGAAGGGCTTTTTTGCAACAGCAGAGGTAGACGCGTCCTTCTGAATTTTCCCGCTTCTAATACCGGCTTCCACCCTTTCGCCAGTTAAGATCAATTCTGTGAAACCTGCAGAGGAGCTTCCAATCAGGTGATTAAAGATAGGACCTGACAGAGTCCCCAAGAGCCCTTCATTTTTGGGCGTAGTCTTTGAAGCCCTCATTGGACACCATAGCCATACTCTGGAGTTGAGTACGGGTTGGTGCCAAGTCGGTGTTGTATTGATACTGTTTATAGAAGGAGGCTTCCAAGTCTTCCCAATTATGCACATCAGACCTCTCCAACTGGTAGAACCAATCCAGCTGTGTCCCTGACAAACTGTCCTGGAAAAAGTGAACCCACAAGTCTTTGTCTGCTGAATGTGGCTGCATCTTTCTAACATATGAGCGGAGGTGCATCTTGGGACAAGACAACCCGTCATACTTAGCAAATAAAGGTACTTTAAACTTAGGAGGGATTACTATTCCAGATACCAACCCTAACTCTTCAAAGTCCAGCCCCAGTACTCTCTGTATCTCCATAGCAGCTAGACGCTCTTCCAGGTTTTTGTATTTGTCATCGGCCGGAGGGTACTGTTGTTCGGAGTAGTCTTCTTCCTCCTCTTCTTATGCTTCAGAATCAGATGGTACTGCTGTCTCTTTACCTTTTCTCTCTCCTTCCTCAGAGGTTGATGGAAATTCCAAAGTTCGTCTGGCTTGTCCTTGGAACCTTCTGCCCATAAGAACCACCCCAGCTGGCTTCTTCTTCTTTTTCTCTTTTTCTTTTTCTAGTAGAGTCTTAAGCTCCTCCTGCCCCTTGGCCAGAGTCAGGAGTTACTGTTGGAATTGTGAATTCTGAGCTTGCAAGTCTTTAACCGTTTGTTCAAGATCTATTTTGCTGAAATAAACAGCAGAGGGATGAGGAAACTTCGTGTAAAGACTTGTTTATGCATATGATGAATGATATGTATTCATGTAATGCTTCCAAGGATTTGAAAATTCAAATTTGTGTTAAATAAAAAGGAACAAGCGTTATATTAATAAAATAGTATTTGTTTACATCAATGCCCCTAGGGCAGAATAGTACAAAATTCTAAGATAAAAAGACGTTGCGCATCCTCTTTGGTGCAATGTAGGTGTTGAGAGTCTGATCTTCGTGAAGTAACCGAGTGAGTTCTAAAACCTTCTTCTCGCTTGCGTAGAATTGGGCTTCAAAAGTATCGCGTTCTCCCTTGAGCTGTATCCAACTCCTTTGCAGATCTTCGAGTGATGTTGGCATGTCAGGATGTAGGAGGGTGTATGGAACCTCTCCTTCCTCAACAGGCTCTATAATCACTGGGAGAATAGAGGGGTAAGGCATCATAAGAATTTGGGCACGGGTTCGTACCCACTTGAGGTAAGGCTCAAGGGGGATGGAATTCTTGTGTCCCAAGGTCTCACTGTCTACCTTGTTTGGCATCCTCTAAGCTCGGATGAACCTTTGTCGGAGTCCTTGATTGTCGTTGTCGAAGTCGAAAACCAAGCCTTGAATCAGCATAACATGTGGGCCATCCCTTCGGGCATAACCAAACTGTCTTAGAGCCAAGCAAGGGTTGTAGGTGATGCCTCCCCTAATGCTAAGTAGAGGGACATTAGGGAATTCCCCATAACGGTCGATGATGATAACATTCTCTTTGGATCGAGAACACCAATGAATATCTGAATGTGTAAGAGTCATCAATCGTTGTGACCACCTCAAACCTTTCTCATTCTTCAAAACTTATTGGGGAAGATGAGAAATAAACCATCTTTCCAGGAGAGGAGTGCAACACATGAGAACACCTCTTTTCCTCATTGTACGAGTGTGAAAAGAGTGTAACATATCTCCAAGCAATGTAGGCACCGGGTTGCGAGACATGAAGATTTTGACAGCACTCACATCTATGAGTTGGTCAGGATTAGGGAACAAGACAATCCCATAGATGAGAAGAGCTACAATCTCCTCAAAAGCTTGTAAGTCCAAGGAGTTCCAACAGGTTTGGGCCTTCTCAAACAAGAACTTTTCCAAGAAGCCTTTGACACCATTTCTAGTTTCCCAATGTGTTGTGACATCAGATGAGTGCAAGTGTAGGGCTTGAGCAATCTCTTCTGGCTTTGGATCTCTTTCCGTACCGTTGAAGGGTAGTTTATTGAGAATAGGAATCCTCAAGAGTTGAGAAAATTCCTCCAAAGTAGGCACAAGCTGGTAGTCAGGAAATGTGAAGCAGTGATGCAAAGGGTCAAAGAACTGGAAAAGAACTTTCATCATGTCTTCCTCTGTGTTGGAAGTGACTAAGTTGAGAAGACGACCATGCCTCTCGGTGAATGGAGAGTTCTCAGGAATCCTTGAAGCTAGCTCCTTGAGTTGTGGAGGAATTCTTACAAGGTTGACTTGAATAGTTTTCCTGCGAAGTGAATCCATATCCTATAAAACATGAACAAAGATGAATTTCCAAAATTCTTGAAATGGTTAGTGGATGCATATGATGTTTATTATTTCCATGATGTTATGCACAAGTATATATGTACAATAAAATCACACAAGTTCCTAGTTTAGGCTTGCATGGCGTTTCATAGGTAAGTACCCTCTTGAAGTTTAGTTGGCTCAACCTGTCCTAGAAATAGTAACCGGGTTCTAAGGAGCTCAATATTACTGGATTGTTTCCTTGTTCATTGTTTCAATTCAGCCTCTTACCAGCGATCGAAGTATTCCAAGGAACCAACCCTCAATGAGTTTAGTATCTAGTATCTACCAACTTCGGACTGCCCCAAAGCCGGTCATCTCACTACATCCTAAAAGGCCAAGTTGGTCAAGTAAAGGTTCTAGAAGTTCGTTAATGCTTCATGACATCACTCAGAGGCCCCGTATTTTCTTTGATTGACTCAAAGGCTACCGGTACCCACAAATATGTCACACTAACATAGCTATTGCTTAGACCATGTCGGTATACCCTGTACAGTTTCCACAATGTATTGCTATTTACCTATGAATGTTTCCCAAATCCGGGCAGAGGATTAAAACCCAAACAATGCAAACAAGGTAAGCAAATAAAGGTGATCTAAACCCTAAGGTAACCTCACTTTTATAATTTTCCCCAACAGAGTCGCCAGTTCTGTGATACAGTGGGAGAGCTGACTTGAGGTTTTGCGTTTCGTTGCAAATGTCGCGGTTTAGCAAGAGTCGCCACCGACTTTTATTTTATCCAAAAGGAAAGGTAAAAAAGCACAGGAAAGACCTTTGAGATGTTTTCTTGAGTTCGGGGGTAGATTATGAAAAGGGAAGGTGCTAGCACCCTTTTCATCCATGGTTTTCCAAGGGCTCTTAGTTACTTGCTTAGATCACTTGCTTTGCTTTTGAAATTGTTTGAAATGGTGCTTTGTGTTTGGTGTGATTTTGAAAGTATTTTGAAAAGAGGTCATCGTTTAGACAATCTTTGTAATGATTCTCGTTCGTAAGAATGTATACGAAGATGTTTGTCTTTTGAAAAATGTTTCAATGTTTTGAAAGTTGTTTTGGAAAAGTTTTGAAATGTGTGTGTTTGTTTTTGAAAATAGAAAGGATTTGTTTAGAATATGGCAAGTAACTAGGAACTATCTACCCTACTCAAATATCTTTCCTATGCATTTTTATTCCTTTGACATTGTTAATTTACCATTGATTTGGTAAACAACCCTATCTTTGGATGTTAAAAGGGACGAGCGTGGGTCATCGTATGACCATGATACAATGTTGCCAAGTATCTTTGCATGTTTGAGGGACCAAGATCATTTGTTTAGGCAACCTTTTGATAGCGTCATCGAGGGACTATGATCTTATTTGTTTTGTTTTGTTTTACCAAGATACTTTGCGTGCATACCATGGCTATTTTGTTTAGGCAACCAAGTGGGTGAAACCCTAAGGGTGCTTGTGTGCAATGTGTGTCATTTTACATACATTTTGATTGTCTTGGATTAGGTCATGTTTATTTGTTTGATTTTTTTGTCTTATCATGCAAAACCCTAGTTCTACTAAACATGGTATAATGCGATAAATTGCGTAAAATAAAACTAAGCTATTACAACAATTATTATGGGAGGAGGGATACAAGTTTTTGAATGGGGATATTTGCACAAAATAAAAACCTAAAATACTATTACAACCCAATTGAATTATTGTACAAGATAAATAAATATACAAATATTTAAATATGCAATAAAATGTATTTATGTAAAGTGTTTTGTATTTATTTTATGTATAAAAAAAAATTATTTAAGCCCTAAAAAAGAGAAAAAAAAATATTGTTATTTTTGAAAGGGTGAAAAAACCTAGTTTTCAAATAAAATAAAAATATATTCTATATTATTTATTTTGTCCATTTTTATACAAGAAGATAAATAATAAAATTATGTACAAATATTAAAAATTAAAATATGTATGAAAATAAATATTTTAATGTGTAAAATAATAAAATAAAAATGTATGGTATTTTTATTAAATGTATTTACAAATAAATAAGAAAATAAGTTATATTTATTAAAATAAAATTATTTTATATGTGAAAAAAATAATTAAAATAAAATAAAATTTCAAAAAATTAAGAAAATATTTTTGTGATTTTTTAATATTCAGAAAAAATATTAAAGTAAGTAAACATAAAAAATATGAGAAAATATGCAAAATATAAAAAATATGCAAAGGGGGTGCAAATAATAGTCAGGGGGCATGGAAAACAAAACAAAAGGCCCAAGCGCGCCCAAGCCCAGGCCAGGTCGTCCCTGTCCTCCAGCCAAACATCCTGCGTGCGCGTTTTGCCTTAAACCTGTAACTTGTTGTAGCTTGCATAAAAATGAAAACCCATAACATAAAAAATGTAGCTTGTAATCTCACGATTCCAATGATATAAAATTTGAAACCTAACTCTAAAAGATCAGGGAGAATTTAATCACCCCTAATTTTTGACCTAATTTTTTCAGCATGTTCAACATTCAAATTCTCTTAGCTCAGTTAATATAAATGACAACTATGTATATGTACAGCTTCACCATGCTAGAGACTACATTTTTGCTTCATAAATTGTGACTTGAGGATGCCTAAATAGAGAGATAAAGTTTTGAAAAATACCTCCTTCAGCTTGATTTGGATATGGCAATGTAGGGACTTTGAGTGAGGCCTGAGGATCGTGTGAGCTTCCTTGAAGTTCCCTCAAGTTATTCCAATGCTTAGCTGGCTTTATGGATGGCTGAAACTCCCTGTAGAAGTCAAGCTGCAACCTCCAAGTTTGAAAATGGTGATTTCTGAAACAGAGCTCACAGTTGCAAGAAGAATGCTTGGATAGCTTTGGTAGGATGTATGGAAGGTGTTTGAAGTGTTACAAAGCAAAACGCACGAGCAAATATTGAGTTGGCAAGAGTTTTATAGAAGCTGCAAGTTTGGGCAGAAAAATGAAGTTTTTATGTTTGGGAGAGTTTCAGAAGTTATGCCTTCGTGTTCTAGCTTGAGATAAGTTTGTCAAGTTATATAGAATGATGCCAAGTCCACCCTTTATCAGATGTACAAGTTCTCTTGACTTTTGTAACTTTTCTTGCTTTTGAAGAAAAGTGAAATGACTCTTGCCAAAGGCCTGTACTGGTTAGTTCCTTAGCTGATGAGAGTTGGTAAACCATGCTTGATATCTGTGGACATTTCTTGCAACAAAAGATCAGGTCCATGGCTCAAGAATTATAAAGTTGCAAAAAGTTTGCTTTATGAAAATGGCAATGTGCCCTTTATGCCATTTATGGATTTATTCTTTGTACAATGCTCCAAAAGTGAAAACAAGGCCTTTATCCATTGAGTTTGCATTTAATTATGGAGTGTAGAAGGGGTTTAGGTCCTGTAATTCAAGGTACAAGCATGCTTGATCAGATTTGCAACTTGGTGCGTTGTGGAAATGGCTTGAACAAAAGTGATAAAATGCCATTTTCTCTTCTTCGATTCTCCCTAACCACAAATGATCTTGGAGAGTTCTTGGACATTTTGGAAAGCTTGCAGCATGATCTATAATACATCTTTGAAATGAATTTTGAGATACCTCTTGTAACTATGTGAAAAATGTCCATGAAGTTGGGTCAAAAATCTGCCTAAATTAGGGCAAATTTTCACTAAGTCTTTTAGTTCATGGACCCCTATTCACAAATTTATATCTTGAGATCCAAGCATCTTTTGGGAAAACTTTGTAAATAAAAGTTTTAGATTTAATGGAGTACTACAACTTTCATGTTAGAAGTTTTCTTTGAATCAAATTGCATCATGGTGAAAAGTTGGGAAAAAATAAGAAAATATTTATACTTAGAAAAATTCTAAGTTATGAAAATTTTCAAATTCAAAACCCTAATATTAAAAATTGGTTTTCTTGGTCAACAAGTTTCACATTTTGACATATCTTGATGAATTATGACCCTTGGCACTTGATTTTTACTAAAAAGTCAAAGTTTGACTTTTCAGTGTACAGTTGACTTTTGATCAGTTGACTGCAAAATTCATCTGTCAATCCAATGAACTTGAGATCTTCTGAACTATGAAATTAGGTCAAGATGATGCCATTGAGTCCTTTAAATCATGCTTGAACCCATTTGGTCATTGGCTAGGTTAAAAATCAGAAATCACCTTTTTTCAGTCAAAACCCTAATTTTGACTATTTTGCCCTTTTGATGATTTGATCAAATTTCTTGAGGAGTTGTGATCCAAACTTGATCAAATGGTGCATATGAGTCTAAAATGTTGTTGTGGATAAAAAATTATGAAGTTTGACTGTAAATTGGCCATGGTTGACTTTTTCCCTAATTCAGTTAATTTTAGGTCAATTGTCCAATTGACTGAGCAAAAATGTGATTCAAGGCTTGAAACTTAACATGAGCAGTCTTAGAGGTCTAACATGATGTATGAAAGTCACATGAAGCATTGGTGGTACAAAAATCCATGTGCAAACTCAAACCCTAATTTCAGGTTACAAGTGCAAGATGATGTCTTGAGCTGAGCAACTCTTAATCTTGTCTTGAGTCCAAGAAGTCTTGTGAGAAAAATCTTGATAAATGAGAGGGCAAATTTTGGGGTACAACAGGATGTAAATGGGACGGGCTTGGGTCATCGTATAACCATGATTATCAATGTTGCAAGGTGTTGCACCCCAAAATTTTCCCTCTCATGTTTCTCAAAACATTGCAAGAAAAATCTCCAAGTGGCTCAAGATTGCTCAAGAGTTGGATAGTCAAGTTATCTCCTAAGGCAGTCAATCCCAAATTAGGTTTTTGTGTTGCATCAAGGTCCTTGCATAAAAATTACTTCAAGTGCTCCCCAATGTCCTAATATGTTCTCAAGATCATCCATGTCAAGTTTCAAGCCTTGCAGAGGAAGTTTGCTCAGTCAATTGCTCAAAGGGTCCAAAAATCGACTATGCTAGGGCAAAGTCAACTGTGACCCAAATACAGTCAAACCTCAAGATTTTTTGTCAACATTCTCATTTTGAAGGATATTTCATCATTTTATCAAGGGTTGATAATGATTCACCAAGGATTGCTCAAAATTCATCAAGACTCAAAAGTTGCTAAATTAGGGTTTTGTAGGAAAAGTCAACTCAACTTTGACCAAGCATAACTTTCTCATACTTTATTCGAAATGACCCATCCAAAGCTAATTTTTAAGAGGGTGCAATTTCCTACAATCCATCTTCATACCCCAAGATCAATAAGTGCACTCACAAAAAGTTGTAAATTTAGACATTATAGGTCATTTTTGAAAGTCAACAAAAACACCTTTTTTTCCAAAGCTTTTAACTTGATAATGGAATATCCAAATGAGATGATATCTAAAGGGTTGGTTAGAGGACATCTCAATCTTTCTAAAAGGTCCAAGAACACCTCCAAAAGTTCAAAATTGAAGAAGTTATGCATTGTTGAAGTTGGGCATTTTTGCAAAATTGCCAAAAGTCAACTATCCCCAAAACTTCAAATTTTGTCAAATGGGCCCATTCTTTTCCACTTGATTTGATCTTGCCACATTGCCCAGGTGCCATAGCTTCAGCCTTGTGTCCATTTATCAATTTTATTATTTTATTTGATTTTTTTATTGAATTATTCCATTTTAAATCAATTTAAATCAAACAAAATCACAAAACTTGATTACATGAGATCTTTTTCTATTTTCAGGACTTAATCATCATCATCAAGTGGATCAAATTCGTATCAAGCATTCCATGTGCAAAAAGATTGGATTTTGGACAAAATAGGAAAGCTTTCAATGGAGGATCAAATCCAATCTCAAGGCATTGATTTGGAAGGATTCACCCCACATTTGTTGACCTAATGCATTGCATATTACTTATACAAGCCAAAGCACACGAGATCAGGGCTAGAGGCTGCAAGAATACCAAGAACAAAACTTGAAAAAAGGTGAAAAAAGTGTGAAACTAAAATCACACTTAGAGGCAAATTCAGGAGCGAAACTCAACGCCAATCAATTGTTGGAGGTCCATTGAAGCAAAACTAACCCAAAGCCAATCTCTATACACGCTCAGAAGCTCTGTAAGTATCCCAAAATACTTCCCTGTATTCGAAATCGTAACCCCATATTCTTGCATTTTTTTGGCAAATCATTGACATATTCATGATGCTTATGAGATTTATGGACTTTTGGCATTATTTGATTGCATTAATATGGACTCTAACCCCATAACCGTATGGCTAGGGTTTTGCATTTGATTTTAGGGTTTTCTTTTTCAGGGGAAATCAAGGTCCAAAAATGGTATAGGTTTGCTCAGGATGTCCAGACAAACACAACCATGGTCTTGGGGGTCGTTTTCATGGCCTAGATTTAATTTTAGGATGGACATACGAATTTAGCTGCGGATATAAATCCGCAGGTAAATTTACAGGGTTGAAGGAAGAAGATGATGACGCGTCTCCCACTGGTTGGATAGTTCAAATATGGCGCACTTTTTTTTTCCTGATCCATTAATTTGTTTTTTGTTTTATTATTATTATTGTCCAATATGATAACACTTGAAGCGCGTTGGTTGAGTGGTAGAGGCGTTGTCCAATGATCAACAGGACCAGGGTTCGAATCCCAGGTCCCCATATGCGTTGTTATTATTTTTCCATAGGCTATCCAGTGTAAACTCAAGCGCGTGGCCTATCATACAGCTGTTGGCTGAAGATTTTGATATTATGATTCGAAATAAAATGATTGGGCTTTGTTTGAATAAAGCAAGTTTGATGATTTAGAATGGAAGAGAATGTTTGTTTCGAATGGAAATATTAAAGTTCAAGGTTTCAAATGGTAGTTGTGGAGTGTAAGTCTAAAGCCTTGTTCGAAATATTGACGAGACTATATTTGTGAGGGTTTGTTTTCGAAACAAATTCGAAAGGAAGGTACCAAGGTGTGATCGGTGGATCTGGAACTGACTGTTTAACGCTGGTTCGCGAAATGTCGCGGAAGCAAGAGTCGCCACCGTCTTTTATTTTCTCCAACATGGAAAGGACAAAAGCACAGAAAAATTCCTTATTAGATTGTCTCTCGGTTCGGGAGGTAGATTTATAGAAAGGGAAGGTGTTAGCACCCTTTCTATCCATGGTTATCCATGGGCTCTTAGATACTTTCTCATTTGTGTTTTCAAAATGTTTGTTTGCTTTTCAAGTGTGAGTGGGTTTGAAAAAGTTTTGTTTAAAGTTTCAGATCGACTCTTGTATCAGTCCTCAAGAGTGTTTGAAGAGTTGTTTTTGAAAGCTTTTTGAAAAGTGTCGGTGTGAAAAGAAGTTTTTGATTTGTTTTGAATTAGAGCAAGTATCTACGAGTCATCTACCTACCCTAAGGAATTAAGCTGTGTAGAAGTCCTTAAGGTAGTGCCATCCCACCATTGAGAGGTAGGTAGCACCACCGTTGGAGGTGTTCGGGTCAATTCGAGGATTAGGGATAGTGTGGTCACCAGAGCAACAGTAGGACACCTTAGAAGCTACCCTTATGCCATGTTCATGGACATAAGGACTTACTAAAACGTCATATACTCGACGACCACGTTTCGAGGGGCAAGACAACAGTGAGGCGTACCCTAAGAGTGGTGTGTGAATTGTGTGTCATTTTCAATTATGTTTTATCTTGTCATGCATTGGGTGAGCTATGCTTTGATTTTATTTGGGCCATTCATTCTTTCATGTGATTAGCAGTTTAAAGGTGCGGAAATTAAAATGCGGAAAATAAAGGTCCTACGCTATTACAAGGCGCGGGTCTATACATCGCCAAATTAACAAAGACCCGTTTTTTAGTAAAATGCAGAAAATAAATGGAGTCCTAATTACTATTACAAAGCTTTGGCAATTACATAATATTTGAAACAAAAAATAAAGACAAACGCGCGAAAAGAAATTATAATCGAAGGTGCGAGGGCGTTGGACCCTTTAAAGAAATTAAATTGAAATTACAAATTAATTAATGATTAAATAAAGAAAAGAAATTATTTTTTATGGTTTTTGGTATTTATGAAAATAAAGAAAATTAGAAGGAAAAGAAACCCTAATTCTACATGTTTTTAATTGTTAAAGAAAAGAATTAAAGTTTTAACCTAATTTATGCTAATTATTTAATTACATGTTTATTTACAAAATAAATAATAATTAATAATAATAATAAGAAGAAGAAAATTATTTATTAAAAGAGAAGGTAAAAATGCTAAAAAAACCCTAATTTCTGTGTATTTTAGCTATTAAGAAAAACATTTAAATTTAAAACCCTAAATTAAACTAAATTGATTATTAAAATTTTATTTACAAAAAATATTTAATGCATTAAATATTAAACAAAACATATTTTTTTATTTTTGTGATTTCTGATTTTTTTGTGTTATAAAAATTATTTGTGAATTAAAAGAAACAATTAAAATAATTAAACTAAATAAAAGAAGAAAAAAAAGAGAGAAAGAAAATACAAACAAGGGGGGTATTCAGACCCAATTTGGAGGTGTTGTTGAAGCAGTTTGGCCCACTCAATTCCAGGCCTTGTTTGACTTTTTGTAATTACGTGTGGATCCTTTGACTAGCGCGTATGGTGGTCTTCCTGTGGTGACCTTCAGATTGAAATTCATGGACATTTGGCAGGCATCAGCGTGGACGTGTATGGTGGACTTTAGATGAGGCGCTGCATGGAAACGTATTGAGAAAAATAATATTGAAGAAGTGGGGGACCTGGGAATTGAACCCAGGTCCCAATACCTGAAGGACAACACACCAACCAGCTGAGCCAACGCGTTATCTTGATATTATAGTGGGACGTGAATATTATGAGAGAGAATAAATGCTATTGGTAGAACACAAAAAACAAGCGCGAATGTTTGAATCGTCCCATCATGTTATGACACATATGCATCGTCTTCCTCTTTCCCTGTAAAATAAAAGAAAATAGCGGGGGTTTTAAACCCCCACTAAACCAAACCTGCAATAATAGCGATTAGAGCATGGCTAAAAAGAAAAAGGGCGCGAGGTGTGGAATCGAATCGTCTGGATGTCCTGAATCCAATGGTAAAGGTTTCGTTGCCTAATTTTTCCTCATGAAGGAGACCCTAATTTCAAGCTTCTAAAACCCTAGAATGCTTTAATGGCAACTTTGGATAAATGCGTTCTTAGTTCAATTCAAGGACACCAATAGCTTCAGGACATTCATGTTAGTGTAAATCAACCATTAAAAGACATTAATCATGCATGGAATTCAAAATACGATAATGAATAATTTTGAAAGAAAAGTGAATCTGTTCTACCAATTCCTTGTGCGTGGAGACTTGGTTTCGATTGGAATAGTTTCCTCGTGGTGTCAGCAAGCTTTTGGAACACTTTTTAAGCCTTGAATTGCCTTCTAAGTATGAAAACAGTTTTTGATCTTTTGTGAAAAAAAGTGTAATGTGTTCTTTGCCTTCTGCGCAGCTTCTTGTGTTCTTTGCATTAGGTTTTGATTGTGCATATATGTGTGAATGAATTAGGTTAGAAAGACCAAGCCCAAAGTCCTTGAATCAATGCTTTTGAATTTTTGATTTTGTCAAATCTTTTCCAATCTTTTTCAATCCTTTCTTATGTCAATCATTGCCAATCATGTAGAAACTTTCCTTATTGAATGATGCACGAAATATTGAGTGAATTCTATGCACAAAAAGATTTGAAAAGTATGATTTAGTATTTTTCTCATAATTAATTTCAATTAAATGAATTAATAAGATTAAAAATTCAATTAATTAATTAAAAATAAGAAAATAACTCCCTTTAAAGTCAATGGGTCGTGCATGGCCTTTGGGTGATGATTCATGGAAGAAATTGAGGCCCATTAGCAATTTTGAGGCATTTGAAGCAAAGTTGACTTTTCAAAATTCCCAAATATTTCCCAACTTCCACAAGGCATAACTTGCTCAATATTTAAGCTTTGATCATGTTCTTGGACATTTTGGAAAGTTCTTGAAGTCCTATAACCAATGTCTTTGGTCCCATGTCATTTTGATTTACTAATCTCAAGTTATGCTCTTTGACTTAAAGTGCCTTTTTGTTGACTTTTGAAAATGACCTATAATGTTGAAATTGATAACTTTTTGTGAGAGCATTTCTTGGAATTGAAGTGTGAAGATGAGTTGTAGGAAATGTCATTATCTTCAAAATGAGCTTTGGATGGAATTTTTCTGATAAACCATGTGGAAGTTATGCCCTGGTCAATTTGCAGTTGACTTTTTCAACTGTCCAAAAATAGAAAATTTTGCATCTTGAGACTTTTTGAGCCATGCTTTGAGAATCATGATCAAGAATTTATCAAATGATGTTTGTGGCTTCAAAATAAGATGTTGACCAAAATTTTTGACTTTTGACTGTCAAATGACTATTTTGCCCCTACAGTTGACTGTGAAGCAATTAGGGTTTTTGACTGTGCAATTTGGTGTTGTGAGTCTTGAAACTTGTCATAAGGATGCTTGACAATGTTTATAGGCATGTGGAACTTGTTTGGACCCTTGAAAACTTCAACTTCTTTGCCAGAACCAAAACCCTAACTTTTGACTGTTAGGAGGCCATTGGACTGTGCAACCCTTGGGAGGTTTTGAACCTTGATCTTGGCAAACCTTGAAGAATATGGGAGGGAAAATTTTGGGGTACAACAGTTGCCCCTGTTCAATCTTCTTAGACCTGAGGATGTAGATTGGCTGACGTGCCTTTCGTAATCCGAAGGTGGAAGATGATTGAACACTAGAGTGCCCAGAAATTTGTGCTCACATGTTAGTAGTGTGATGGTGGGAATGGGCTTATAGATGCCATTTGGAGATTGATGGATAGGAAGATGGGCTTATATACGCCATCGGGAGGTTGTCGATCGCGTAAGAGATTCCTTAGCGAGAACTTGCGTACCTGAAAAAAGAAAGATAATTACCTGGCCTGTTACAGGAGTTGATCTTCAAACTTTTTATGTAGATGTGTCCTGGATGGTTACAGGAATCGAATCTTTAAACTCTTCAGACGTGCCCTGGCAAGATACAAGAATCGAGTCTGGAGAATACAGTCGTCAACAGATACACCCTGGCAAGATACAGGAATCAGATCCTCAAACTCTTCAGACGCACCCTGGCAAGATACAGGAGTCGGGTCTGGTAATGCTAGTTGTCAACAGATACACCCTGGAAAGATACAGGAATCGGATCCTCAAACTCTTCAGACGCACCCTGGCAAGATACAGGAATCGGGTCTGGTAATGCTAGTCGTCGACAAATACACCCTGGCAAGATACAGGAATCGGATCCTCAAACTCTTCAGACGCACCCTGGCAAGATACAGGAATCGGTTCTGGTAATGTTAGTCGTCAACAAATACACCCTGGCAGGATACAGGCATCGGATCCTCAAACTCTTCAGACGCACCCTGGAAAGATATAGGAATCGGGTCTGGTAATGTTAGTCGTCAACAGATACACCCTGGAAGGATACAGGCATCAGATCCTCAAACTCTTCAGACGCACCCTGGCAAGATACAGGAATCGGATCTGGTAATGCTAGTCGTCGACAGATACACCCTGGCAAGATACAGGAATCGGATCCTCAAACTCTTCAGACGCACCCCGGCAAGATACAGGAATCGGGTCTGGAATCGATCGTCAATAGATACACCCTGGCGAGATACAGGAATCGGATCTTTAGTTGCGACCGTTGATAGTAATTATCTTTGTATTAACTTTTGTCCTGAAAAGACAAAACGTTAGTTGTATGCGATGTCATGGTGTATGACATGCGAGATGAGATTGTATGTTCATGATGCGTATATGCATGCTATAATGTATGGAAATGCGATGTTTATGAATGTATGTTTTTGTCTAGGAAAATAAATCCTTGACAGATGCCGGGAAGTCACATCCTGGGCTGATGTTGAAGAATAGTGCTTTGTTGCTTCCGCTGGGGGTGATGGTTGCAAGAATACCGGTAGGAGATGATGACGTCGTTGGGGAATAAACTTGGCGAATGGATTACTCTACGGTGAGAAAATTACTCTAGCGATCTTGCTGGGGAACAAAACTCTGTGGGGAGAGAGGTATTCTGTTGAGATGTTGATGATAACTTCGTTGGGGATACCGTTGATGTGTTGGAAGTTTTAATAGACTCTGCTGGGGATAGGAAGACTTCGCCGAGGACGATCTTTCCATAGCTTTTGGCTGAGGATAACCCAGTTATATCCTGGTAGGGAAATAACTTTTGAATAAAGCCGGGAGACGCGTTCGTGTTCTGCAGGGGGGGAAGCTTCCAGAATCTACTGGGGATAAGCTTCCTGCTGGGGAGATGATTCAGCTTTCCTGGGGAAGTCTTGGACTCTCCTGGGGAAACTTTTGAGATATGTACTGGGGAAGTGGCTCCACTGAATGTCTGGTAGACCTCCGGGGAACGGTCTTAGATCAAGACTGCTAGGGATGCTTGTTAGGAATGTTCGTATATTGCGCTGAGGAATGTTGAGATCTGCTGGGGATGCCCAACTTCCTTAAGGCTGATGGTATAGCTCTGCTTGGGGAGAGTGCATTGACTTGCTGGCTCACTCTCTGGGGAGTTAAGATATATTGGTTATGCTCTTCAGCTGAATTTACCTTGGTGCCTTGATGGACAGAGCAATTAGATCGCTTAGACCACTCATTATTGCCCTTGTTTCTAATGTTACTTGTAATTAATCCTTTGTTTCGTATGAAAACATTTATGAGTTAGCAATTATTGTCAAATGCATATATCACAAATTGAACCTCGGACGTTCTTCGCAAAACAAAACAGAAAAGGAAAAACAATTGGCAATTTTAGCTGAAAAGTGAATTTATATTGATTTTTGAATTTGCCTGTAAATAGGCGTTTATGTACAAGAGGTTGACGTCCTAGTAAGAGAACGCCGCCGAACAAAAGAGTTTATACAAATTTGTACAAAGGGAAAACAAAACAGCTATGTGAAAAGAATAATCCCACTGGGTTCCAACTCTTCTATCTCCTTTATATCCTCGAGCGTCTCATCACTTGATGACCTAGCTGAAGATGAAGCTGATTGATTGATGCCTTTTAAACTCGACAGTTGATTCCGGATTCTGGATGCAAGGTGATCCAATGAGACATAGTATTACGCTTTATCCCTAACTTTTGCCTGGACTGCCCTTTCGGGTTTTCAGTCCACCGAGATGCCCATTTTTGCCCAAGCCGCCTTTTCAGGTTTTCGACTTGCCGGGTGTACAGATTTTTCATTTCATCCCTCATTTTGCCCGAACCCTTTTGGTTCGCCGGGAAGCCCTAATTTTTGCCTAGGTATGTCAACCTAGCGGGTCTTTTATCATGCGTAGTATCTTTTTACTATGTCTGCATTGGCGGGGTGAGGAAGGTCGTCACCATCCATGGTGGTTAGAATCATGGCTCCTCCTGAGAACACATGTTTAACCACAAATGGCCCTTCGTACGTAGGGGTCCATTTGCCCCTTGGATCACTCTGAGGAAGGATGATGCGTTTGATTACCAGATCCCCAACTTGATACTCTTGTGGTCTGACTTTCTTATTAAATGCCCTGATCATCCGTTTTTGGTACGTCTGACCATGACAAATAGCAGTGAGTCTCTTTTCGTCGATTAAGTTTAGCTGATCAAGTCGTGTCTGGATCCAATTATCTTCGCTCAGATCTGCATCCTTCATTATCCGGAGAGAGGGTATTTGCACTTCGATCAGTAAGACTGCCTCTATACCGTAGACCAGGGAAAAAGGAGTTGCCCCGGTTGACGTCCTTGCTGAGGTACCGTACCCATGTAGAGCAAATGATAACATCTCGTGCCAATCTTTATAGGTCACTGTCATCTTCTGCACAATTTTCTTGATATTCTTATTCGCTGCCTCTACAACCCCGTTCATCTTCAGCCGGTAGGGAGAAGAGTTGCGGTGTTGTATCTTAAATTGCTCGCAGAGCTCAGTGATCATCTTGTTATTGAGATTGGTACCGTTGTCTGTAATGATCCTTTCGGGAATGCCGTATCGACAAATCAGATTGTGCCGAATGAACCGTGCCACAACATTCTTGGTTACAGTGGCGTAGGAAGCTGCTTCAACCCATTTTGTAAAGTAATCGATCGCTACCAGGATAAAGCGATGTCCGTTGGATGCCGTAGGTTTAATATCGCCGATCATGTCTATGCCCCACATTGCAAAAGGCCAAGGTGCAGTCAGGACATTCAGAGGGACTGGAGGAATATGCACCTTATCTGCATAAATCTGGCATTTATGACATGTCCGAGAATGTTGGTAACAATCAGCTTCCATTGTGGACCAGAAATACCCTGCCCGAAGGATCTTCTTTGCCATAGTGTGTCCACTAGAGTGTGTTCCAAATGTACCTTCATGCAGCTCCGCCATGATCCTTTCAGCCTCAGTCTTATCCACACAACGCAGTAAGGTCGAATCATGGTTTCACTTGTACAGAATGCCATTGCTGAGGAAGAACTTTGTTGCGAACCTTCTCAGAAACTTCTTGTCATTGACAGACGCACCTTCAGGGTATTCCTGAGCCTCTAAGTACCTCTTCACCTCATGGTACCAGAGTTTTTCAGTCACTACCTCAGCCTCAAGATCACAACAGTATGCTGGTTCATCCAGTTTCCAGATAATGACCCGGGGAGCCTCATTGTCCCATTTGACTTTGAACATGGAAGACATCGTAGCTAACGCGTCCGCCAGCTGATTCTCCTCTCTCGGAAAGTGTTCAAAAGTTATCTCTGTGAAATGGGGGATCAATGTCAACACACATTCTCTGTAAGGAATAAGATTCGGATGTTTCGTAACCCACTCGCCTTTGATCTGGTTGATCACGAGAGCGGAATCTCCGAAGACACTTAGAAACTTGATCCTTAAGTCGATCGCAGCTTGAAGACCCATGATGCACGCCTCATACTCCGCCATGTTGTTAGTGCAGTTGAAACATAGCCGGGCAGAAAGTGGAGTATGAGTGCCTTGAGGAGATATGATCACGGCGCCAATGCCGTTAGCCAAGGCGTTGGAGGCTCCATCAAAGTGCATAGACCATCGGGATCCTTCCTCAGGTCCTTCATCTGGTCCAGGTACTTCACAATCAGTCACAATCATGATGCTCTCGTCTGGAAACTCGAAGTTCATTGATTGGTAGTCGTCTACTGCCTGGTGTGCCAAATGGTCTGCCAATACACTTCCTTTGATAGCTTTCTGAGTCGTGTACTGGATGTCGTATTCTGTCAAGATCATTTGCCATCTTGCTATTCTCCCAGACAGAGCAGGCTTTTCGAATATGTACTTTATCGGATCCATCTTTGAAATCAACAAGGTAGTGTGAGTCAGCATATACTGTCTCAGCCGGTGAGCAGCCCATACCAAAGCGCAGCAAGTTTTCTCGAGCAGTGAGTATCGGGTCTCACAGTCGGTAAACTTTTTGCTAAGGTAATAAATGGCGTGCTCTTTTAGGCCAGACTCGTCATGTTGCCCCAGCACACACCCCATTGAGCTGTCAAGTACTGTCAGGTATAGTATCAGAGGTCTCCCTTCAACCGGTGGCATAAGGATGGGTGGTTCTTGGAGATACTCTTTGATTCTATCGAAAGCGGCCTGACATTCATCATTCCAACGTACAACCTGATCTTTCTTCAGCAGCTTGAAGATTGGTTCACAAGTAGCAGTTAGGTGCAAGATGAACCGGGCAATGTAATTCAGACGTCCCAGAAAGCCTCTGACCTCTTTCTCTGTCTTGGGAACTGGCATCTCTTGAATGGCTTTAACCTTGGCAGGGTCCACTTGAATACCCTTATCACTTACAACGAAGCCTAGCAACTTTCCAGATCTAACCCCGAAGGTGCACTTGTTCGGGTTCAACCTTAACTTGTACAGTTTCAGACGGTCAAACAATTTCTGCAAATGATCAAGGTGTTCCTCCTCAGTTTGGGACCTTGCAATCATATCATCGACATACACTTCAATCTCATGATGGATCATGTCATGAAATAAAGCAACCATGGCACGTTGGTAGGTTGCCCCATCATTTTTCAACCCGAATGGCATGACCTTGTAGCAGAAGGTGCCCCACTGAGTAACAAAGGTAGTCTTTTCCATGTCTTCAGGAGCCATCTTGATCTGATTATACCCTGAAAAACCATCCATGAAAGAAAACACCTTGTGCTGAGCAGTATTGTCAACCAGAACATCAATGTGAGGTAGGGGAAGTCATCTTTGGGGCTGGCCCTGTTCAGATCCCTGTAGTCAACACACATTCTGACCTTACCGTCCTTCTTCGGTACCGGCACCACATTAGCAACCCACTGAGGGTAAGAAGTCACTGCAAGAAAACCGGCGTCGAATTGCTTCATAACCTCAGCTTTGATCTTCTCAGACATCTCTGGACGCATACGGCGAACCTTTTGCTTAACCGGAGGGCAGTCTTCCTTGGTAGGCAAATGATGGACCACAATGTCGGTATCCAACCCAGGCATGTCTTCGTAGGACCAGGCAAAGATTTCCACATAATCATGTAACATCTGAGTCAACCGTTGTTTTACGCTGAGCTCTAGGTTAGTACCAATCTTGACTTCCTTTCTATCTGCCTCAGTACCCAGATTTATCGTTTCCACTGGCTCTTCATGTGGTTGAATTGCCCTCTCTTCCTGGAGTAACAGTCTTGCAAGTTCGCCAGGCACTTCGCAATCATCTTCACCTTCGTCTTCGGCTAAGTTGATCGGATTTTCGAAGTCATAACTGGCTGTAGCAGAGTCGTTACCAGTGAGATCCAGAGTGGATTGAAACCTGTGTAGGTGAGTGTGTGTAAATACAGCTATTTTGCAATATATAAAGAAAGAAAGAAAGAAAGAAAGAAAGGGAGCACAAGATTTGAAATGCGAAAAAACGTCCAAGATCTTTATTCATGATATATGGAAATGACAGTTATAAGCCCTCACAAATGAAGCCAACGGTGCCCCGGGTAAGACACCGGGCCATAAGGTTTCAATTCATTGTTTATTACAAATAACAAAACAAAGGAATTCATTAATGCGTAATAAAAGTAACAGGTGTATGATCTTTCGTGGTCCAATTGTTCAATCCACCGTCAGTCGTCGGGTAGATCCAGCTATCGAACTCTGATTCTTCCACTTCGTCTTCATCCCCAATAGCATTCACTCCTGGATTGGGCAGGGGAGCTGTCACTACATTGGGCTTCTCAGGTGCCTCAAACTGTACCTCCTTTGCATCAATAAGGTCTTGCACCTTGTTCCTTAAGGCCCAACAATCATCAGTAGAATGCCCCGGGCTATCGGAGTGATAAGCACAGCGGGCATTTGGATTATACTTGGGAGAGGTAGTGTTCACAACCTTTGGAGCCTCTCTGACAGTCACCATGTTTGTGGATAGCAGCTGCGGCAAGATTTGTGACAAGGTCATACTCAGCCGGGTAAATTCTCTTCTGGGTCTCTCACCCCTTGGTTGATTAGTTTGCCGAGGAGCGGCAACAGGTTTAGCAATAACCACCGCGTTGACAGTTTGGCGGCGCTCTAGTTTGTCTTGCCTCCTAGGCCCATACACAACACTGGCCTCCTTTTTAAAAGGTTTCTTCTCAGAACTTGAAGACGCACCTTTCTGAATTTTACCGGACTTCATGTCAGCCTCTATCCTTTCCCCTGTCAGAATGAGGTCAGTGAACCCTGCAGATGAATTTCCAATGAGATGATTAAAGAACGGCCCAGATAAGGTCCCCGAGAACATATCTACCAATTCACGGTCTGTTAACGGAGGCTGCACCCTGCCAGCCAGGTCCCTCCACTTTTGCGCATACTCTTTAAAAGCTTCACCTGATCCTAGCGACATACCCTGGAGTTGGGTACGTGTAGGAGAAAGGTAGGCATTATATTGATACTGCTTGTAAAAAGCAGTAGCCAACTCCTCCCAGTTACGAACCTTGGTCCCATCCAGCTGATAGAACCATTCGAGATGAGTCCCTGAAAGACTCTCCTGGAAGAAGTGGATCCACAAGTTTTTATCCACAGTATATGGCTGAATCTTCCGGACATAAGATCTGAGATGTAACTTAGGGCAAGACGCCCCGTCATACTTGGTGAAAGATGGTGCTTTAAACTTGTGCGGGATGATCACACCAGAAGATAAACCCAAGTCTCCGAAATCCAAACCAGGCACTTGTTGAATTTCCATGGCGTTCAGACGGTCTTCCAACTGCTTGTATCTGTCTTCAGCTGGAGGATATTGTTCCTCATTAAAATCAGTCTCGTTGTCAGAGACTACCGGACTTGGAGCCCTTCCCCCCTGGGGACTGTCTTTGCCTACAGAAGAACCAGCTTCCTCATTCTGCAGTGTGTTACCAAACCTCCTGCCCGTGTTGAATAGAACAGTTCTCTTCTTCTTCTTCTTCTCCTTCTTCAGGAGCAAAGCCTTCAGCTCCTCTTGGCCTTGGGCCAAACCCATGATAAGCTCTTGAAATTGTGCGTTCTGCGCCTGAAGGGCCTTGATAGAAAGCTCGGTAGATGATTCGGGGTTCATGATGCTGAAATAAACAGCGAAGAACAGTAAGCAACCTGAAAAGAAGAGTACCTGTGATGCACATGATGAATGGAATGCGTATGATTTATGTTTTCAAAGACAATCGGGAATCAACTTTGTAAACAAAAAGGAACACACTTCATTAGATTCAACTTTGAAATTTAAATTGTTCAACAGGTTGCCCTTAGGCATTACATAGAAAATGGAAATACTGAAAGGGGAAATAAAACTGTAAAAGAACATCCAAAGCTCATCACTGATCCCAGGGCCTCCTCTTCTCAGTACGGATGTAGTCATTCAGAGCCCGCTCATTCTCCAACTGCTTTGTCAGCTTCTGGATCTTCCATTCCTGCTCGTTGAACTTTTCCCGATAAGAATCCCGTTCTTCTCGCAGTTGCGACCAAGACCTCTTTAATATCTCATAATCAGTAGGTATCTGAGGAGGGAGAACAGTTGGGGGAACCCCATCTTTATCAGGATACTACAGAATGATGGGTCTGACAGCTTCATATGGCATACCTAACTTCTGAGCACGGATGCGAACCCATTTGTAGTAGGCTTCCATAGGTAGAGAAGTCTTTGGTCCCAACTCTTGTGGGTCAGCTTTGTGAATTCTGTCCCAAGCCTTGATGAACCTACGACGTAGCTCGTCACTATCCACCTGAAACTCAAAACTGATGCGAGGCACCAACATCTCATGAGGCCCTGCTCTTCTGGCTCTTCTGAACTGACGGAGAGCTAGACATGGATTATAAGAGATTCCTCCTTGGGTACCAATCAGAGGAACATTGGGGTATTCTCCGCAACGATCAATAACAGCTAACTCATCCAAACCTTTGAGAGTCCAAATGATGTCCTTATCAGTGAGAGACATTAACCTATGAGCCCAACCTCTTCCTTCTTGGTTCTTCAGCACGAACTTAGGGAGGTGCGAAATAAACCACCTCACCAACAAAGGGATACAACACCACAGAGTTCCTCGTCTTCGGGCAGTACGAGCATAAAGTTGTTGCAGGATATCACCCAAGAGAGTGGGCACAGGGTTCCGAGACATGAAGATCCTTATGGCAGTGACATTGATGAAGTTGTCAGGAATAGGAAACAAGACTAGACCATAGATTAAGAGAGCCAGAATGTCTTCATATGCCCTAAAGTCCAGGTCATTCCAGAAACTATTAGCTTTACCAATCAGAAACTTGGCCAAGAAACCCTTAACTCCGCTTCTAGTCACCCAGTTGTCCATTACTTCTTGGTGGGTCAAGGGAAGAGCTGCAGCAACCTCCTCAAGCCTAAGAGTCTTTTCCCAACCAGTGAAGGGAGTCTGGTCCAAGATAGGGATGCCAAGCAAGTCAGAGAGCTCTTCCAGGGTAGGGACCAGCTGGAAGTCTTGAAAGGTGAAGCACTGGTACAGAGGGTCATAGAACTGGGTCAGGACACTCATCAACTTTTGGTCCCACTTTGCCGTGACTAAACTGAGAAGAGAACCATGCCTTTGGATGAAGGAAGTAGTGTTTGGAATTCTACTAACCAACTCTTCAAGTAACTCAGGTGGGTGAACAAAGTTGAACCGGATAGTATTCCTTCGCATAGGAATCATGATGTCCTACAAAACAGAGCAAAGGTGAAACCCTCTTGTCTTTGAAATGGTCAGTCCTTATGCAGGATGCATGCAATGTTTATGATGGCATGATGTTATGATAAAGCACACCATAAATATTCACAAAGGCAAACATGATAAGGCACACAAGCCACACAAGACAAGCCCTTAGAGTTTAGGCCAGCATGGGGTCTAGGTATTACCCTCTTTCAGTTTGTTGGTTCATACCTGTCCTATCAGAAGTAACCGGGTTCTAGAGGATCCCAATATCACTGACTACCCTCAATCGGTCATAACTCCAACATCGCAATCTTTTCTTGCAGCCAGAACCATCACGAGAGTTTAGCCTCAATGGGCGTAGCATACTGCTACTGTTCTATTGGCCAAGTTGTGTCATTTAAGGTTCTAAGGTCGGTTGATTCTTAATGACTCCTCAGAAGACCCATATTCTCCTCGTTGCGACACAAGGGATATCGGTACAGACCAAGGTGCCACACCAACGTAGCCACTGCTTCACCCATGTCGGTCTACGCTGGACAGGTCCCTCACAACTTATGCTACCTAACAGGGTATCCCCAGATCCGGGTTAGGATCTATGTAACTCCGATGCAACCCACAATTTAAAGCAAACAAAGTATAACAATTGAAAACACAGTTATGAACTATCCTAAGGTACACCTCACTTTAAAAGATATCTCCAGCAGAGTCGCCAGTTCTGTGATCGGTGGATCTGGAACTGACTGTTTAACGCTGGTTCGCGAAATGTCGCGGAAGAAAGAGTCGCCACCGTCTTTTATTTTCTCCAACATGGAAAGGACAAAAGCACAGAAAAATTCCTTATGAGATTGTCTCTCGGTTCGGGAGGTAGATTTATAGAAAGGGAAGGTGTTAGCACCCTTTCTATCCATGGTTATCCATGGGCTCTTAGATACTTGCTCATTTGTGTTTTCAAAATGTTTGTTTGCTTTTCAAGTGTGAGTGGGTTTGAAAAAGTTTCGTTTAAAGTTTCAGATCGACTCTTGTATCAGTCCTCAAGAGTGTTTGGAAAGTTGTTTTTGAAAGCTTTTTGAAAAGTGTCGGTGTGAAAAGAAGTTTTTGATTTGTTTTGAATTAGAGCAAGTATCTACGAGTCATCTACCTACCCTAAGGAATTAAGCTGTGTAGAAGTCCTTAAGGTAGTGCCATCCCACCATTGAGAGGTAGGTAGCACCACCGTTGGAGGTGTTCGGGTCAATTCGAGGATTAGGGACAGTGTGGTCACCAGAGCAACAGTAGGACACCTTAGAAGCTACCCTTATGCCATGTTCATGGACATAAGGACTTACTAAAACGTCCTATACTCGACGACCACGTTTCGAGGGGCAAGGCAACAGTGAGGCGTACCCTAAGAGTGGTGTGTGAATTGTGTGTCATTTTCAATTATGTTTTATCTTGTCATGCATTGGGTGAGCTATGCTTTGATTTTATTTGGGCCATTCATTCTTTCATGTGATCAGCAGTTTAAAGGTGCGGAAATTAAAATGCGGAAAATAAAGGTCCTACGCTATTACAAGGCGCGGGTCTATACATCGCCAAATTAACAAAGACCCGTTTTTTAGTAAAATGCAGAAAATAAATGGAGTCCTAATTACTATTACAAAGCTTTGGCAATTACATAATATTTGAAACGAAAAATAAAGACAAACGCGCGAAAAGAAATTATAATCGAAGGTGCGAGGGCGTTGGACCCTTTAAAGAAATTAAATTGAAATTACAAATTAATTAATGATTAAATAAAGAAAAGAAATTATTTTTTATGGTTTTTGGTATTTATGAAAATAAAGAAAATTAAAAGGAAAAGAAACCCTAATTCTACATGTTTTTAATTGTTAAAGAAAAGAATTAAAGTTTTAACCTAATTTATGCTAATTATTTAATTACATGTTTATTTACAAAATAAATAATAATTAATAATAATAATAAGAAGAAGAAAATTATTTATTAAAAGAGAAGGTAAAAATGCTAAAAAAAACCCTAATTTCTGTGTATTTTAGCTATTAAGAAAAACATTTAAATTTAAAACCCTAAATTAAACTAAATTGATTATTAAAATTTTATTTACAAAAAATATTTAATGCATTAAATATTAAACAAAACATATTTTTTTATTTTTGTGATTTCTGATTTTTTTGTGTTATAAAAATTATTTGTGAATTAAAAGAAACAATTAAAATAATTAAACTAAATAAAAGAAAGAAAAAAAGAGAGAAAGAAAATACAAACAAGGGGGGTATTCAGACCCAATTTGGAGGTGTTGTTGAAGCAGTTTGGCCCACTCAATTCCAGACCTTGTTTGACTTTTTGTAATTACGTGTGGATCCTTTGACTAGCGCGTATGGTGGTCTTCCTGTGGTGACCTTCAGATTGAAATTCATGGAAATTTGGCAGGCATCAGCGTGGACGTGTATGGTGGACTTTAGATGAGGCGCTGCATGGAAACGTATTGAGAAAAATAATATTGAAGAAGTGGGGGACCTGGGAATCGAACCCAGGTCCCAATACCTGAAGGACAACACACCAACCAGCTGAGCCAACGCGTTATCTTGATATTATAGTGGGACGTGAATATTATGAGAGAGAATAAACGCTATTGGTAGAACACAAAAAACACGCGCGAATGTTTGAATCGTCCCATCATGTTATGACACATATGCATCGTCTTCCTCTTTCCCTGTAAAATAAAAGCAAATAGCGGGGGTTTTAAACCCCCACTAAACCAAACCTGCAATAATAGCGATTAGAGCATGGCTAAAAAGAAAAAGGGCGCGAGGTGTGGAATCGAATCGTCTGGATGTCCTGAATCCAATGGTACAGGTTTCGTTGCCTAATGTTTCCTCATGAAGGAGACCCTAATTTCAAGCTTCTAATACCCTAGAATGCTTTAATGGCAACTTTGGATACAGGCGTTCTTAGTTCAATTCAAGGACACCAATAGCTTCAGGACATTCATGTTAGTGTAAATCAACCATTAAAAGACATTAATCATGCATGGAATTCAAAATACGATTATGAATAATTTTGAAAGAAAAGTGAATTTGTTCTACCAATTCCTTGTGCGTGGAGAATTGGTTTCGATTGGAATAGTTTCCTCGTGGTGTCAGCAAGCTTTTGGAACACTTTTTAAGCCTTGAATTGCCTTCTAAGTATGAAAACAGTTTTTGATCTTTTGTGAAAAAAAGTGTAATGTGTTCTTTGCCTTCTGCGCAGCTTCTTGTGTTCTTTGCATTAGGTTCTGATTGTGCATATATGTGTGAATGAATTAGGTTAGAAAGACCAAGCCCAAAGTCCTTGAATCAATGCTTTTGAATTTTTGATTTTGTCAAATCTTTTCCAATCTTTTTCAATCCTTTCTTATGCCAATCATTGCCAATCATGTAGAAACTTTCCTTATTGAATGATGCACGAAATATTGAGTGAATTCTATGCACAAAAAGATTTGAAAAGTATGATTTAGTATTTTTCTCATAATTAATTTCAATTAAATGAATTAATAAGATTAAAAATTCAAATAATTAATTAAAAATAAGAAAATAACTCCCTTTAAAGTCAATGGGTCGTGCATGGCCTTTGGGTGATGATTCATGGAAGAAATTGAGGCCCATTAGCAATTTTGAGGCATTTGAAGCAAAGTTGACTTTTCAAAATTCCCAAATATTTCCCAACTTCCACAAGGCATAACTTGCTCAATATTTAAGCTTTGATCATGTTCTTGGACATTTTGGAAAGGTCTTGAAGTCCTATAACCAATGTCTTTGGTCCCATGTCATTTTGATTTACTAATCTCAAGTTATGCTCTTTGACTTAAAGTGCCTTTTTGTTGACTTTTGAAAATGACCTATAATGTTGAAATTGATAACTTTTTGTGAGAGCATTTCTTGGACTTGAAGTGTGAAGATGAGTTGTAGTAAATGTCATTCTCTTCAAAATGAGCTTTGGATGGAATTTTTTTGATAAACCATGTGGAAGTTATGCCCTGGTCAATTTGCAGTTGACTTTTTCCACTGTCCAAAAATAGAAACTTTTGCATCTTGAGACTTTTTGAGCCATGCTTTGAGAATCATGATCAAGAATTGATCAAATGATGTTTGTGGCTTCAAAATAAGATGTTGACCAAAATTTTTGACTTTTGACTGTCAAATGACTATTTTGCCCCTACAGTTGACTGTGAAGCAATTAGGGTTTTTGACTGTGCAATTTGGTGTTGTGAGTCTTGAAACTTGTCATAAGGATGCTTGACAATGTTTATAGGCATGTGGGACTTGTTTGGACCCTTGAAAACTTCAACTTCTTTGCCAGAACCAAAACCCTAACTTTTGACTGTTAGGAGGCCATTGGACTGTGCAACCCTTGGGAGGTTTTGAACCTTGATCTTGGCAAACCTTGAAGAATATGGGAGGACAAATTTTGGGGTACAACACAAGGCGTTTGAAATTCAAACGTGAGCGGGATATTGGAAATTCAAAATACATAAGCATTGGGACGTTCGAGGACGCGTGGAGGCCAGAGGGAAGTAATGCTCTGCATGCTTCAAACGTGGCAGATTCTGATAGCAAGACCGTTATGGTCGAAGTAGTATAAATAGAGGTCTTAGTATTAGGATTTCGTGTGTCATATCTGTTGTACAAATTCAATAAACATTCAAAATACCGCATGGATAGGGAAACGAATGCTCGAAAGATGTACGTATGATAACACCAACATTTACAATTCAATGAAAACTCTTTACATTTTCCAGTTTTGTCTTTCATTTCCGTTTCATTTGTGCTTCAAACATTTTACATTTCTTGCCTTTACATTAAAGCCTTTACATTCGAAGTCATTTATTCCTTTTTGCATTTAAATACTTTTCTTATGTTCGAACCCTCTAAACATTTAGTAACTTTTGCATCCACTCATTAATCCTGCCATTTACCCAATTTTAAGTCTTTAAACTTTTTTCATGAACATTCCTAATACCATATAGAAGTTATCCTTCGAACCATTCAGTATAGTAATCGAAGTGGATTGGATATCTTAGAAACAATTCTAATTTGAAGTCCTGAATATGAATACCAGTTTACAATTAGACTTAACCAAACAACTATGTTCCATAGGATCAATCTAGTCGATCCTGCAAGTTACCAGAGAAATTGAATAACAGTCATTAAGTTTATTCAATAGTTTGGAAGACTAGCGGTTGTTCACCAGAAATCACTGTGAACAAATTGGCACGCCCAGTGGGACAAGTTGTTAAGAAAGTTGAAAGTAAAGATTTTTAGGATATAATCTTGTTGTGTAAGTTCTTTTCTGAATATTGATTTCGCTGTTATATGAACCTTAGAAGTGGTAAAACAACTAATAGTAACCAACCCTTACCCAGAAGAAAACGTAGTAGTAGGATGTCTAATCCAGGCAATCAACAAGGGGAACAAATTGCCTCACATGGAACAGGCACCAATATGTTTGTTTCGACGGGGACGTCTAACGCGATCCCTACAAACGCACAGTCTGTTGCATCTTCTACCAGTAGTGTGGCCACAAATGGAGCAAGTGGCATGACAACCAACAGTTCGATCCTGGGAAATACAGGGACCACTGGTTATCTTGCGGGGTTTGTCCCACCATCAGGGACACAAACCCATTTCGCCACCCCACAAACTAGACCATCCGGTTTCGATGGCAACAGACACAGAAATCCCTCTTATGGGATTCCAACATCTTTTATGGCAGGTTTGCACAATTCCACATCAAATTCGTCACCACAATTTGGATCCGGATCTGGGGCCAACCAATTTATGACAAATACCCAAGGTTCAGTAGGTCACAATACATTGCCTATCTTGACCACAGAAAATCAGATGGCCTTTAGACAATTAATGGATGATAGTAACCATAATATGATAGGAGTGTTAGCACAGACTATGCAAGAAATCTTTGCCCCAATAGTACAAAACGTAACTGTAACCAACAGAGAAAACGCGGACAACATGAGTCGAATAGCAGATTTTTTCGCTCCGCCAGAAAGGCGTAGGCAGAATCAGGCGGGGGTTCGAGCGAACATACCCATCATAGAACAAATTCCTGATGACCCACCCTATAGACCAGCCAGAGAGGGGGTTAACTTAGGGGCAAGGGCGCAGAGGTTAGAAGCCCCAGTGATTCGAGAGGAACCACAAAGGGGAGTTATAGAACCAGGGGCAAGGGTCGAAAGGTTAGAGGTCCCATAGTTTCGAGAAGAACAACCTAGAGGAGTTGTCATGGTGGGTCGACACCAAGATGCTGATGAAGTCGTTCATAGAATTCGAAATGACAACATCTTGGCAGAAAATAATTTAACCACCATGATAGAAAGGATTATGGCTCAAAACAGTCTCAATATAGGAATTAGAAGGCCAAACTATTCCTCTCCCATAGTAGATAATGTGATGCACACTGATTTACCAAGGGGATATAAAGTCCCTAAATTTACAAAGTTCGTTGGAGACACCAATGAGTCAACAGTCAAACACATAGCCAGGTATCTGACCGAAGCGGGAGATATAGCAAATAATGAGAACCTTAGGATTAAATATTTCCCAAGTTCCCTAACTAAGAACGCTTTCACATGGTTCACCACATTGCCTCCTGGATCCATAGATACTTGGACTCTTTTAGAGAGGTTATTTCATGAACAATTCTACATGGGACAATCTAAAATAAGTCTGAAAGAGCTAGCCACTATCAAGAGGAAGTTTACTGAACCCATAGATGATTATCTGAATAGGTTTAGACTCTTGAAGTCTAGATGTTTCACAGTAGTTCCTGAACATGAGTTAGTCGAAATGGCTGCTGGTGGCCTAGACTATTCCATTCGAAAGAAACTAGATACACAACACTTGAGGGATATGGCCCAATTAGCGGACAGGGTTCGATAAGTCGAAAGACTAAAGGCCGAGAAGGCTAGGGTTTTTAAAAATAGCAAGAAAGAAAGGGTTTCCTATGTCGGAACTGAGGAAGCAGAAGATTATCCTGAATTCGAAGAGGTCGAAATTGATCTCGCTGAATTGAAACAGGCTCCACCTTATTCCTGTAAATTACTAGTTCCCACAAAAGGGAAAGAAATTATTGAAAATGAGAAGAGTGACAAGTTCCCAAAGAAGGTGTATACCTTCGACGTAACGAAATGCGACGAAATTTTTGATTTGCTTGTCAAAGATGGCCAACTAATAGTGCCATCGAATGTCAAATTACCACCTTTAGATCAAAGAAAGAAAAGAGGATTTTGTAAGTATCACAGTTTCTTAGGCCACAAAACCTCACAATGTTTTCTTTTCAGGGATCTGATTCAAAATGCAATCAAGGATGGTAGATTAAGGTTCGCTGACAAGCCAAAGATGAAGGTGGATGATGACCCTTTAGATGTTGCCGACACCAACTACTATGAACCTGCATACATTGGAGAGATAAACATGGTTGGAGTAAATGAAGGTGACGCTCCATCAGATAAGGAAAACACCGAAGATGAGAACTGCGTGTTAGTTGAAATCGAAAAGGAAGTCACTGAGGACTTCCATAAGGAACAAGAGGCTTTGATTGAAGCAGTTCCTTTGGTTGCTTCGAAAGAGATCCAGGCTATTGAAGGCCAGGAAAACCAGAAACAAAATTTGACACAGGCTACTGAAGGTTTGAGGCAAAAGTTGGAGAAAGTACATATCACACTGCCAGTTCTTCCTCAGAAGGAAATATGGGATACCTTGGGGGAGCCCAGCGGAAAGTTCGATTACATGGTGAAGTATTCCGCCCCAGAAAGCTCAAAGACCCGAATTGAAGACATCAAACCTACAGGTTGGGGAGATACTCATATCAAAGGAGAAGATGTGGATGTTAACATGGTAAATATGGAGCAACCTTGTTCTGAAATGGAAGAAATGGAAAGGTACTTAGAGAAAGAAAAATACAAGATGGAAGACAGTTATGCTAGGGATGCCAGTCTCAAAGATTACCTTATGCTTTGCCACAAAGAGAATGATGCAATGATGTTATGTCCCAGATGTAGCATCATTTGTAATCAGAGAATTGCTGCAGACTTTGAAAAAAGACAAAGGGCACGAACAGGCGTCAACTGGCGCCAGGATAACCAGCTGTTCAGATGCTACCCTAAGGCTGGAGAAAGTCTTATGGGGTTCTTAGTTCGTTGTCACAAGGGGGAAACCAAATGCCTAGTGTGTCCAAGATGTTCTGCAGTATATGATCAGAAAGTGGTTGAAACCTTCGAAACAGTCCCTTTCGCCCCATGTTGGAACCACAAAGAAACTGGTCAAATGGGCCACCGTTTCGAGAACAACTACACCCAACGGAGGCCTGACAACCCTTATCCTAGAGGCGCTCGAAGGGTAACATTTAAAGTTCCTGCTGATGCACCAACGGACAAGTGGCTACAAGTTAGAGCTGACAATGGGAGAGACAAGTGGAGGAATAATGAACGGAATACACGCCATGCCATGACGTACAGAAGACAGTTCAATATGGCGAAAAGAGAAGAAGTAAGGTTGGAAAACTACAAGGGAAAGAACCCTATGTCCAGGTCACAATGGCGAAGGAAACAAAGAGTTCGAAAAGCTGAGAGAGAAGCTATGCTAAACAAAGGAGTGGCTTTGAGCAAAGACAAAGAGGAATCAAGCACCAACAAACCTGCACCAAACAATAAACCTGGGGACCAACCTCCGGTTAGCAGGAGACTTTTCTTTGAAACAAAGCAACACGAATCAAAGGAATATACGCCAGGTCCAGAGGAGGATGAAGATATGCTGACTGACAATTTCGAATCAGAAGGGGAATCTTCACTCAACATCAACTGCAATGTGGTATCTGTGTTGCCTTGCAAATTTGGACAAGAGACTGAAGTCGAATAGCACGAAGAGGATGATGCAATAGACCTGACGAAACACAGGCCAGTATGCTATTATGTGATGGATAATGGGGCTGTCGAAGAACAGAATGCCTTCTTCGAATACCCAGAACCAGCCATGCAAAATCACCTAAAGCCATTGTTCATTCGAGCAAAAGTCGGTACACATGGCATAAACAAAGTCCTGGTGGATGGAGGTGCTGCAGTAAACTTGATGCCTCATTTCATGTTGAAGAAGTTAGGGATACAAAATGTTGACATAAAACCACACAATATGGTACTGTCAAACTATGAAGGTAAAGTAGGCCACACATTGGGGGTGATTCAAGTGGATTTGACAGTAGGATCAAGCTGCAGACCCACTATGTTCATGGTAATCGAAGCTAAAGCCAACTACAATTTGCTGTTGGGCAGAGAATGGATCCATGGCGTTGGAGCAGTCCCCTCATCAATGCATCAGAGGATAGTATTATGGAGAGAGGATGACATTGTTGAAAATATCGAAGCTGGCCAAAGTTACTTCATGACAGCATTCAACTTAGTTGATAAGAGAAACTATGACAAACACTTGGCCAAAATTTCTCCTTGTACCCCTAACGACGAGATCAATGAGACCAGGAACGCGCATTATTACATGACCCTTCGCCATGATGGAATGTATTGGGATCGAAGGATAATCAAGGGAGATGGAGAAGTCGAAGGCACTGCACAAAGACGACCAGCAGGCTGGGAATTCAATAATCCTGCCCATGACTGAATCCTCTTTCTTCAAAAAGATTTCGGCCTACATGGCTGAGAACGAATGGAAGGCGGCCTTAGAAGCTGAAATGGATAGTATGGTTGCAGAAGTAAACAAAACAGATGGAGATGGCTCAAAAGGCTCACCCTTTGAAGAAGAAATAGTTGATATAGATCAAAGGCTAGACGCCATTTATGATAAAGAACCTTTAGGCTTCGAGAGGGATTCCACAGACTCTGGTGCCAAAATGTTAGCGCAGGACCCACTAGAAGAGGTAAACTTGGGAGATGAAAACACAAAAAGAATAACTTACGTGAGCGCAAAACTCAATTCAAGCCTCAAGCAGAAAGTGATCGAAGTCCTTAGGAAGAACAAAGATTGTTTCGCGTGGGATTATGATGAAATGCCTGGTTTAAAGAGGGAGTTAGTGGAACACATACTTCCAATCAAGGATGGCAAGAAGCCCATCAAGCAGATCCCTAGAAGGTTCGCACCTACAGTTCTCACGAAGATCAAAGCTGAAATTGAAAGGTTGTTGCGCTGCAAATTCATCAGGACCACAAGGTATGTCGAATGGTTAGCAAATATAGTACCTGTTATTCAGAAGAATGGCTCTCTGAGA
Source organism: Vicia faba (assembly GCA_948472305.1). Lineage (NCBI taxonomy): Eukaryota > Viridiplantae > Streptophyta > Magnoliopsida > Fabales > Fabaceae > Vicia > Vicia faba. The sequence goes on along the minus strand of OX451738.1, from coordinate 1,208,224,981 downwards.
ATTTTCATAGATTTTAGAGATTTAAATACTGCTACCCCCAAAGATGAGTATTCCATGCCTGTGGCAGAAATGTTAATAGAATCGGCTGCAGGATTTGAATATTTAAGTATGTTAGATGGATACTCTGGGTATAACCAGATCTTTATTGCTGGAGAAGATGTTGCTAAGACATCATTTCATTGTCCAGGAGCCTTAGGCACCTACAAATGGGTAGTAATGCCTTTTGGTTTAAAAAATGCTAGAGCAACTTATCAAAGGGAAATGAATTCGATTTTTCATGATTTCATTGAGACTTTTATGCAGGTTTACATTGATGATATAGTCATCAAATCAGTATCTGCAGAAACTCATTTGCATCATTTGAGCCAATCATTCGAAAGAATGAGAAAACATGGCTTAAAAATGAATCCCCTTAAGTGTGCGTTTTTCGTGCAGGCTGGAGATTTCCTTGGTTTTTTGGTTCATAAGAAAGGCATTGAAATCAACCAAAACAAGACCAAAGCCATTGTTGAAACGAAAGCACCTACATCAAAAAAGGAGTTGCAGTCTTTGCTAGGCAAAATAAACTTTTTAAGAAGGTTCATTTCGAATTTAAGTGGAAGAACCCAGGCTTTCTCTCCGTTACTTCGTTTGAAGCAAGGACAAGCTTTCGAATGGAACGAAGCACATCAGGAGGCATTTGAAAATATAAAAAGATATCTCACTCAGCCTCCTATCTTGTCTCCACCCTCGTGGGGAAAACCCATGAGATTGTACATATCCGCCTCTGAATTTACTATAGGTAGTATGTTAGCACAAGAAAATAGCAATGGCATCGAAAGAGCCGTGTACTATTTAAGTAGGGTGTTGAATGATGCAGAAACCAGATATAGCAACATAGAAAAGCTATGTCTCTGTTTGTATTTCTCTTGTATGAAACTTAAATATTATATAAAGCCTGTTGATGTTTATGTTTCATCTCATTTCGATATTATCAAGCACATGCTTTCGAAACCAATAATGCATAGCAGAATTGGTAAATGGGCTTTGGACTTGACAGAGTATTATTTGACTTTCATGCCTTTAAGAGCTGTGAAAGGTCAAGTAATTTTTGATTTCATTGTTGATCATTCACTGATCGAAGATACTGTCATGGGTTACATTGAAATGCAACCTTGGAAATTATACTTTGATGGTTCGACCCATAAAGATGGTAGTGGTGTTGGAGTTCTTATAATTTCTCCCAAAGGAATTCCAACAAAATTCAAGTACAAGTTAAATGGTCCTCGTTTCTCGAACAACGAAGTTGAATATGAAGCGCTTATCGTTGGACTTGAAGCTTTGTTGGAATTGGGGGCAACTAGAGTCGAAATTATAGGAGATTAGGAGCTAGTGGTCAAGCAAATAACAAAGGAATACAAATGCATAAAGGACAATTTGATTACATATTTCGTCATAGCTAATAGGCTACTCAAAAAATTTGAATACATGGATATTAAACATATACCAAGAATAGAAAATCAGGAGGCAAACGACCTAGCACAGTTGGCTTCTGGGTATAAAGTCTCCACCAAAGCATTTGAAGATTTGGTTGAATTAAGAGGAAGGGTTATGGCTACTAGACTCATACCATCAGACTTAGAAAATATGAAGTTAGGTTGTGCTGACAAACAAGAATTCAGAGTATTTGCCATTGACACTTTGACAGATGCAGATTGGCGAAGTCCAATAGTGAGTTATTTAAAAAACCCAACACTGAATGTTGATAGGAAGATAAAATATAGAGCGTTATCATACGTCCTCATGGGAAATGAATTGTTCAAGAAGACCCAGGAAGGCGTATTACTGAAGTTCCTAGGAGAAGGTGAGGCATACTTAGCATTATCGGAGGTCCATAATGGGGCATGTGGGGCACACCTAGCAGGCCATAAAATGAAATGGTTGTTATTCCGATATGGCATGTATTGGCCCAGCATGCTCAAAGATTGTATAGATTTTGCTAAAGGGTGTGAAGAATGCCAGAAACATGCAGCAATTCAACATGCTCCTGCAAGTGAGTTACATTCGATCATTAAACCATGGCCCTTTAGAGGATGGGCATTAGATTTAATAGGAGAGATCAATCCTGCCTCGTCTAAAGGACATAAAGATATCTTAGTGGGAATTGATTATTTCACCAAATGGATCGAAGCAATACCATTAATAGTTGTTGATCAAGAGGCTATTATTGGGTTCATACAGAAACAGATAATTTATAGGTTTGGATTACCAGAGAGCATAACCACAGACCAAGGTTCTGTGTTCACTGGTAGAAAGATGCAGGAATTTGCTCAGGAGATGGGTTTTAAATTATTAACATCAACGTCGTATTACGCTCAAGCAAATGGTCAGGTCGAAGCAGCAAACAAAGTGATAATAGGGTTAATTAAAAAACATGTTGGTAAGAAGCCAAAAAATTGGCATAAGACTTTGGACCAAATTCTCTGGGCTTGTAGAACATCTCCTAAAGAAGCTACTAACACCACGCCTTTCCAACTAACATTTGGCCATGATGCTGTTTTACCAGTGGAAATTCATCTGCAGTCAGTTCGAATTTAAAGGAAAAATGAGATTCCATATGCATTATATTGGGAGATGATGATGAATGAGTTAGTTGAGTTAGAAGAAGTTAGATTGCATGCATTGGAAATCCTGATGAGGCAAAAGGAAAGGGTAGCCAGGGAATACAACAAAAGGGTGAAAGGTAAAACATTCATTGTTAATGACTTAGTCTGGAAAGTCATATTGCCCATGGACAAGAAGAATAAAGCATTAGGTAAATGGTCACCTCATTGGGAAGGACCTTTTCGAATACTAAAAAGATTCTCAAACAATGCGTATGAAATCGAAGAGTTAACTGATGACAAACGGATCTTAAAGGTTAACGGAAAATATTTGAAAAAATATAGACCTCGCCTGCAGGAGATTCGAATAATAGCAACGTAGTCGAAGTATCACAGGGAGATGCCAAAATGGTGTCATACATTGCCAAAATGGCGTTGTTTAAATATTACAAAACCAAGTGTCAATTAATTCAAATAAGCAAATGTTTAAAAATAAACGTTGTTTCTCAATCTTGCGAAGGTGCTTCTGAAAGACTCAAGCCTTTGCTGGGTCTAACGTCTCGCTCCTTCCAGAGTAGTTACTTCCCCTTTGATATGCTCTGCTGCCTCTGTTTCAGAAAGGCCCCTGTTAAGAAGTTCTTCGAATTGGTTACTAATGCTGTCAGTTTCGTAAGCCAATTGTTGTTGTTGAGCTTCTTTGACCTTTTGCTGGAGCTCTTGAATTTGTCCTTCCCAAAAGAGAATAGACCGCGCTCGAACTTCATAGTCAGCCTTCGCTTGTTTTAAACGCGTTGCTTGGTCTTCAGCCTCTGTAGAAAGTTTCGAAGCGCGCTCATAAGCAGCATCCATGGCGTTTCGTTTCTCCTGAACTTTAGCAGCAGCCAATTCATCTTGTTGGAGACATCCAGTTACATCGTCCAATAAAACTTGGAGATCGAACAGTATAGTGCTGACTGGCAAGGAGCAAGTTGTGGAGTTAACCTGAGTAAGAAGTTCCTTCATGGTATAGCAAGCGGTGCTATCCTTTTTAAGAACTTCGAATAGGTCTACATTAAGGATTGTTTTCCTGACTTTGTTAAGGAGTACAGCTCTAGCATCTGGGGACAATGTGTTGCTAGTTGAACCAGTGCCAACCCTAGTGAAAAGGATGTCCTTTTGGGACAATTTAATTTTCATATACCCAATTGGGTCATTTTGTTTTAGGAGAGCTAGTTCCTCTTCAGTAAGTCGAGGTTGGGAAGTTGTGGAAAGTTCCTTGTTCAAAGGAGTCGCGTCCATTTCGACCTCCATAGTTTCTTTAGTCTTACCCCCATTATCTTCATCCTTGCCTTGCTCATCGCTTTCTCCTTCGTCGCGCGGATCCACCACATCGATGGTATTGGTCTCGCTGCTAATAGCATCAAATTTAGTTTCATCAGCCGAACCGCTTTGGGTTTCGTCTTCACCAGATCCTTCTTCTGCAGCTTCTTCATTCTCTTGAAGAGAATCAGTCTTGTCCTCTTCAACATGAATGATTGGTGGACTCTCTTGAAGAGTTCCAAGAGGAGATTTCAGAAAGGAAGTTTCTGGTGGATTTTCTTTGGACTTGTAGGGTTATCCTTCGTTTGCTTCCTTCAAAGGGGGCGAGGTGCCTTGATCATCGTATGCCTCCAAAGTTCCAGTCAGGACCGCCATGTTGGAAGATCCTTTGTTTTGCACATAGTTGCTGGAGTCCTCATGAATAGAGGAAGTGATTGGAGCATGAATCCCGGTTGGAGGAGTTGAAGCAGTGGGATTTGCATTCGAAGTATCTTGCATAAACAAAGAAAAGTTAAGAGTATGCACTAAGGTATGAATAACTATCTTTGTTATGAATTCGAATTTAATTACCTGTGGATTATCGAAAGAAATGTTGCTGTCAATATGTTCCAATATTACATTGGAGGTCGAAGGTGGAATTTTGGATGTTGTTGAGGGAGTAACGTCTTTGGGATCAAGCCCAAAAACGTTAGTAGGCTCATGGCCTTTGGAGCTTTCTTTCTTCTTCTTCTTCTTAGAAGTTGTTGGAGAATTTTCACCAGTTTTGGGGTTCTTTTCAGTGGGGCCTTGTTTCCTTTCCTTAGGAGTTGTTGGTGGAAGTTTGCTAGTCTGAAAGGGGTTAGACAAAAGTTAGATCTAAATCATAAACTTCAGTTTACTCGAAACAACAGGGTTAGTTGATTACCTTTGGAATGGAAATGTCTGCTGCTGCCGGTGTTGTTGTTGTAGTAGTTGTTGTTGTTATTGGTATTGTTGGATTTGCATCATCAATAACTTCAATAGCTTGTTGAGAAGTGTTCCCTTCCTTGAGTTTTGAAGTAACATTCTTTATCCTAATGGCTGAAAAGTGAAACAATTAAGGTAAAGTGTTAAGGATAAGGGAATTAGGATACAATTGGAATTTTCCCAAGCATTCGCACCTGTGCCTTGATTAGATGTAATCGAAATTGCAGGAAGGTCATAGCGAAGATGTCCTGGGAAATTATGAAGCCAGTAGCGAGCCCATGTCACAGTCTCAGATGGCTTTAATTTCTTTTGAGACTGGTATTTGAACATTTCTTTGCAAGTGAACCACCAAGGGTATGGAGGAAACCAAGCCAGAGCCAGTTCTGAGGTAGGCAACCTAGGAAATTTAGGTGGGTGCATTTCGAGTTCCAACCTATACCTATCCTCAGGTGACAACCCTGAAGGAAGTTTGAGCTTAGAAATTTTTTTCTTTAAATTTTTCCTTCAAGGTCTCGGCCGCTTGATGTACAGTGGTTCCCAAGTGTGTGGGATCATAAGTGGTTTCGAAATAATTTTGAAAAGCCCTAATTTATTTGACGTGAGTGAACATACCTTTCTTGGAGTGTACCTGCACATTGAACGCGCCAGTTAGCTTTTGTTGAATGGTGAGTGTGTCAAACATATATGTCTAGTAGAACTTAGTCCACCATTCAAGAAATCCTTTTGCTGTAAAGTGTGTTGGCTCGAAAGGTAAAAGCTCAAACTGAGCAAAGTCTTGATATTGCTCCTGTTGCAATTTGGCCTCTCTTGCTTTGAACGTTTTGCCTGAGGTTATGGCACTTTGTGTTTGGAACAAATGTTCAGGAATTAATTGGCACAGGCCAAATTATCGAGAAACGAAATTGGGTTGATAAGCCAGAAGGAAAATCTGATTCTTTGTTGGAGTAATTCTTGAGGAAATTAGCCTAGGAAGAAGAAACGCTTTCCAAATGTCCTGCATCTCTTTGCTCTTGACGGCTTCTGAGAGAGGCATCGTGAACCATGATGGTCCACAAGTCCTTTGAGCAAAAGGTGCCATGGACTCTTCGAACTTGTGTCTTTTGGAGAAGATCATGATGTATTTAGAAAATTGGACTTTGAAATCATCCTTGTCATCATTTGGAGTGAGTTTTCAAAGCCCCGTGCCTTCGATGCTCCTGTCAGCTATTTCTGGATCTTGTTCGATGATGGTATCAGCGGTTGATAAAGAAGATTCAAACATGGCATTAAGCCATAATTGAAGCAACCCAAAGGGACCAGCCAGAAGAATGTTCTTTGGAGCATGGGATTTTAAACTAGAAACTGCTGACCTTAAACTCTCATAAAGATCGACAAGTAACAGTTCACTCAGGCAGACTTTCCTATTTTCATGGAAATCCCTGGCTAGGGGAATGAACCTACTCGCCACTTGCAGGGATCTGCTGCAAAACACATATCGTGATAGCCACAAGGTGAGGAAAGCGATATGTTCTACATCTGAGACATCATCTCCTTCAGTATGATAATGGCTGATGAATTTTGAAAAGCTGGCTAGTTTGACATCGAAGTCAATAATGCTGGAATGTTCTTCATTGTCAGGGATATAAGTTTCCCCCACTGGTGAAAGACCAATGATGGCAGCTATATCAAAGAAGGTGGGTGTTATCATTCCGCCCGGAAGATGGAAAGTGTTATAAGTGCTGTCCCAGAAGTACAATGAAGCAAATAGCAATGGGTGACTGTAGGTGAAGCCTGGTTTCGACAGTTTGATTAAGTTATAAATTCCTAATTCTTCCCATTGTTGAGATTTTTTGGATTCCACCTTAGTGAACCAGTTTTGATATGCTACATCTGAAGTGGGGCAGGATCGAAATGGTTTGAAATTACTTTTAATGTAATCTAAAATAAAAGGATCTTTTGGAGGTAAGGTTGGAGTTTCAGTGGTTTTCGAATCAAATGATTCGCTGAGGTCTTCAGTTCCTGCCTTAGGGGCATCCATCTTGTTAAATAGGGGTTTGAATTTATAGCAAACAGGAAAAATTTTCCTAGTATCTTTCAGAATTTCAAAAATAGTTAAAGGACCCATTAGGGCAAACCTTTTTCCAGCAACAGTGGTAGGGATTAATACCTGAGAAGCGTACATCATTTCTTTCTCTTTAGAGATCACTTGAGGATTGAGTACAGATTGATTCTGATAAATACTCACTTTGCTCTTGTGATACGGTGGGAGAACTGACTTGGGTTTTGCGTTTGTTTTCGCAAATGTTTCGGTTTAGCAAGAGTCGCCACCGACTTTTTAGTTTATCCTAAGGAAAGGTTAAAAAGCACAGGAAAAACCTTTGAGATGTTTTCATGGGTTCGGGGAGTAGATTATAGAAAGGGAAGGTATTAGCACCCTTTCTATCCATGGTTATCCATGGGCTCTTAGTTACTTGCTTAGATCACTTGCCTTGCATTTTCAATTGTTTGAAATGGTGCTTTGTGTGTGGGTTTGAAAATGTTTTGAAAAAGATGCCTTGTCTAGGCAACCCTTGTAAAAATTATTTACTCGAATGTTTTACAAAAGGTGTTTGTCTTTTTTGAAAAGATGTTTCAAGGTTTTGAAAGTTGTTTTGAAAGTTGTTTTGAAAGTTGTGTTTGTGAAGTGTGTTTTGAAAAATGGCAAGGATTTGTTTTGCAAGTTGGTCAAGTAACCAAGAGCTATCTACCCTAAATTTCTCAAAGATCTTTCCTATGTTTTAACCCTTTTAACAGTATTGTTCCACCATTGTATTTGGTGGACAATCTTGTGTTAGGATGTTAACGGGATGGGCGCGGGTCATCGTTTAGACCATGAATGCAATAGTGCCAAGTGTCTTTGGCAATTTTTCCTTCAAGGGACTTGATCATTTTTAGGCAACTTGAGAAAGCGTCATCGAGGGACTATGATCATTTGATTTGTTTTGCCAAAGAAACTCAACTTGCAAGCATGGCCCATTTTGGAAGGCAACAAGCGGGATTACCCTAGGGGTGTAAGTGTGAATGGTGTATTTATTTTCATGCATTTGTCTTTGTATTAGGTTATCTAGCGGTTGATTTCGAATCTTCGCATACAAACCCTAATTACTATACAGTATATAGAAAGCGATAAATTGCGAGAATTTAAAGTCTAAGCTATTACAAATAAGTATCCGGGAATGGGGGTACAAATATTTACAAATGGGGATGAGACTTATTAGGAGAGTAGTGTCCAAATAAATTTACAACCAAATCGAATCGCATTCTCAAATGTAATATATATCAATGTATAAGAATAAAAGCAATGTATCAAAAGTATTTGTGTAAGTGCATGTGATTATTTACAAGTGAGAAAAGTATGTTAACTTAATGCAAAATTAAGTATTTTGTTTATTCTTGGGTGTTTTTGTTAATTATGTACAAACAAATGTTTTAGTTATAGAAAAGTATTTAACTTAAAAAATCTATTTTTTATGTATTTTGTTAATGTTTTATATACAAAAGGTTTAATGAAAGAAAAAGATTAACTTAATAAAAATCCATTGTTTATGTATTAATGTCTTTATGTATGAAAAAGATTTATGAAAAAGAATTTTAAGATAAAAGTCTATTAACCTAATTAAATCTAATATTCATGTATTTTTCAAATATAATAAAATAAAAGAAAGTTTAGTATAAAAATAATGTATTGTTTTATTTAACAAAATAAATAAAATATATTAGTTTAAATTATAAAAAGAAAAATAAAATGATAAGTAAAAAAGATATTAGTTTATGTACAAAACAAAAAAAAGAATGGGCTTTAGTCTAGTAAGAGGGGCAGGCCCAAGCAAACAGTTTTAGGCAAAAGGGGGGGGGGGGGTATGCACGCTGGAATTATGATGGACTTTAGGGATTTGTTGTGAGGGAAGCCCAAACGAGTTTTTTGACAAATTTTGCTTTAGGGTTTCATTAGTTTGTGTCATTTTATATCAGACTAGGGCTATAGCTTACAGAGGCATCGTTCCCTTCCTCTTCGTCCTCTTTACCTTCTCATGCCAAGCTTTTCTGAACAAAGTCTCCGCCCATGGCCACCAGGTGCCACCGTCAGCTCCTTATCCCTCCATGGATTACTCAAGCAGTGATGACACAAAGGTATAATTTCTGTCTTATTAGGGTTTCGAGCTTTGCATGTGTTTAATCTTTTCTTAGCCCTGATCTTTATGTTGTTATTTGTTTTCTGTTTGAGGTGCGTGAAAAGAAAAAAGAAGAGATACTACCTTTGGGGCTTGTCGCTTGGATAGGGAGGTTCTGGAGGTGGACAGTAGGCGTCCTAGGGCGGCCAAGGCGAGGGAGCACGATGCTGAGCTTGCTCTGTGGAAAACTGGTACTCGTATTCGCTTTTTATGGTTTAATGATGAATGTCTGAAAACCTAGTTTTTCACTTCTGCATCTTCTTTTCCTCCTTCTGAGTGCTGGCTTTGTATGATGTTCTTGCTTCTTCTGAAACTTTGAGTGAGCTTCTGATTGCTTATTTTCTTCGCTTTTGAATAGCTTGCTTGCTTTTTCTGATATTAATGATGATAGCTCTGAGATATCTTGTTGGTTTGAATGCTTTAGTGTTTGATTTCTGGCTGTTTGAATGCTTGCCTATTTGCTTCTTTTCCTCTTCTTCTGTTTGCCTCTGAGATTATTTGATGATATGTTGAGGTTTATTCTGAATATTGTTTTGATGTTGGATAGACTAACCCTATGATGAACATATTATGAGGGTTTAGGACTTGCTTGATTCTTCTGAGTTTGTTTGGATATTGGGTTTGGGCTTGATATGTTTGCTAGACAATTTTGAGGCTTGGTATGCTTGTATGGCTTAAGGGTTTGAACAGGTTTGCAGGCAGGTTGAATGTTTAAGGCCGGTTTGAGAGTTTACAAGCTTTGAACACCAGTTTGAGGCTTATGAGCTTTGTGTTATTTCTTGGTGTTTTTTGCCTCTCTCTCTCTATGTGTTGGTATATCTTGTTTATATCTTTTATTAAGCCTCAAGCCTGTAAGCCTCTTATCTTCTACTCTTATCTCTCTCTCTCTCTATCAGAAAAAGCATTTATTTATTGCTTACTGTCCTATTCTGAAAAAGTGATAGGCTGGGAAATGATGTAAAATTTGAATATTGCTGCATTGTTAGTTTTCCTCTGCATACTTTCCATATTTCCTGCATATCTTTTGACAGCTTTTTGTACTTGTTGATAGCTTGATATCTTTTGATATCTTTGGACAGTTTCCTTTGGGAAATTTGTTTTGACATTCAGTTTGCTTAGTTTGAAACTTGTGACTTGTTTTGGCATATTCACTTTGCAATTTATGCAGTTTGGTTTGCTATTCAGTTTGAAAACTTGGGTTGACAATTTGGAATTATGAACTATGCAGCTTTGTATTTGGCATATTGAATAGCTTTGTGCATTTCATATTTTTGCAAGCATATTTCTATCCCTCTTTGTGAACCAAGAATTTCTTGTGATTTGCAGAGAGGGTGAATAAACTGATTCCGACCAGTCACTTTTAATGATGAGCTTTTTAAATTAAATGTCTGCTTTTTTTTCATTTCATCTGCATTTGACTTCTTTCCCTTCTTTTTTGTCTTTGCAGATAAAATCAATTGAGCAAAGGAGCATCAGTAGAAGACTTAGGAAATTTTAGGATGTAGCTTTATTTCATTTTAATTATTTGTAATAACTTTATTTGTAAATACTGTAAATGTATTCAAATAAAATTTGTACTTAATAATTAAAAGTAAATAAAAGCTTTTTTGTCAATTAATCCTTTTTAATTCTTCTTCAATTGTTTATTTAATTATTTATAATTCTTAAATTATAATAAATGGAAATAAATCCCAACTATTCTAACTTAGAATAAATAATTAATTAATAAACATTGCAGTCTCGCCACTTAGCATTAATCAATAATAAACCCGGCGCTTCCAATTAACCATAGCAATGCATAGTTAATCAAACAAACGTCCACATGTCTTTTCTTTTACTGATTAAATCAAACACTGCAAACTCTCAATCAGAAGCCTCAATCCATATCTCAGAGTAATTTGAAAAGAACTGTAGAATTAATTCTTTTTGAGAATGCACGCACAAAACCCTGATTCTTGATTCAATGTCGAAGAAGCGCCTGCCTGATCAAACCCTGAGCCAAACTCAACCAAACCCTAATAATATGCTTGAACTATTCCAGAGCCATGAAAACCCTAATTTTGTCTGACTGGTGAGAAAAGTCTGTTTTGACCAATTCTTAGGCCAATCTGAAAAATCAGGAGAAGCCCGAAGCTGTGATTTCTTGTGAAAAAAATAGGAGGGCAAATTTTGGGGTACAACAGTTGCCCATGTTCAATCTTCTTGAACATGAAGAGTTAGATTGGTAAGCTTGCCTTTCGCGACTCGAGGGTAAAAGGAGATTGGACACTAGAGTGCCCAAAAAAATTTGCACTCGGTGATGTGATGGTAGAGGGAATGGGCTTAAAGATGCCATTTGGTGATGGGCTTAGAGATGCCATCCAGGGATGTGACAGAATCTTGTCGGGGGATGGGCTTAGAGATGCCATCTGGAAATTGCTGGTAGGAGGATGGGCTTAAAGATGCCATCTGGAAATGTTTGTTGAACTGTATGTCATTGGTGAATGGACGAGTATCAGAAAGGTATCCATGTTTTGGAACATCTCTGAACTGGGGGTCTGAATAAGCAATAGATTGACATCCATATCTGGAAGCATCCGTAAACTGTTTTCAAAAATCTTGAATTTGAATAGGCAATAGAGCAGCATCCATGTTGGGAAGCGTCCGTAAACTGTTTTCAAAAGTTGAGTCTGAACAAGCGATAGATTAACATCCGTGTTTGGAGAATCCGTAAACTGTTTTCAGAAGTCTTGAAGTTGAATAAGCAATAGAGCAGCATCCGTTGTTGGGAAGCGTCTGTAAACTGTTTTCAAAAGTTGGGAAGAATCTGAACAAGCGATAGGTTAACATCCGTTACTGGAGAACCCGTGAACTGTTTTCAGAAGTCTTGAAGTTGAATAAGCAATAGAGCAGCATCCGTTGTTGGGAAGCGTCCGTAAACTGTTTTCAAAAGTTGAGAAGTGGAGAAGGAACCGGTGTAGGGTTTCTTGATGATGAGTCCGTGTAAAACTGCATCTGAATGAATCTGGAATAAGTATCAGAATGTCGCCATGTCTGGGTCACATCTGAACTATCTCTGGGTGAATCTGGAATAAGTATCAGAATGTCGCCATGTCTGGGTCACATATGAACTATCTCTAGAAAGACTCTCAGAAGATGATGATCTCTGTCTGTCAACTGATCTTTCCTGAAAAGGTAAAGAGTTAGTTGTATGCAATGTCATGATGCATGATGCAATGTATGTTATATCAATGTTTATGATATGAATGTAATGAATGCGCATGTAAGTTGATGAGCTGTCTTGCTGAGGATAGATGAATCTTGGATGGCTGAAGATAAAAGAATCATGACTGCCGCCCGGGAAAGTAATTCCTTGACTGCTGCAGGGGATTGCAAGAATCTCTTGATCGTTGAAAATGTGAAATCTTGGGACCACTGTTGGGGAATCAGGAGCTTGGGTTGTATGCCAATCTACTGGGGATTCCTGTCTTGAGGAGATCTTTACTGGAGAATATTCGAATATCCTGGAGGAACTGAGAATGAGAGTCTTCATTCTGCTTGGGGATTGATAGTTGGAAGTTTTAGTTCCGCTGGGGATTGCAAGAATCTTTTGATTGCTACAGGTATTGATCGGGGATAAGTATCGGAATGTCGCCATGTCTGGGTCACATCTGAACTATCTCTAGAATGAAATATTGAATAAGTTTCGGAATGTCGCCAAATCTGGGTCACATCTGAACTATCTCTAGAAGGGAATCTGGAATAAGTATCGGAATGTCGCCATCTCTGGGTCACAGCTGAACTATCTCTAGAAGCAAATATGGAATAAGTATCGGAATGTCGCCATCTCTGGGTCACATCTGAACTATCTCTAGAAGCAAATCTGGAATAAGTATCGGAATGTCGCCATCTCTGGGTCACATCTGAACTATCTCTAGAAGCAAATCTGGAATAAGTATCGGAATGTCGCCAACCCTGGGTCACATCTGAACTATCTCTAGAAGCAAATCTGGAATAAGTGTCGGAATGTCGCCAAACCTGGGTCACATCTGAACTATCTCTAGAAGGGAATCTGGAATAAGTATCAGAATGTCGCCAAACCTGGGTCACATTTGAACTATCTCTAGAATGAAATCTGGAATAAGTATCGGAATGTCGCCAAACCTGGGTCACATCTGAACTATCTCTAGAAGGGAATCTGGAATAAGTATCGGAATATCGCCAAACCTGGGTCACATCTGAACTATCTCTAGAATGAAATCTGGAATAAGTATCGGAATGTCGCCAAACCTGGGTCACATCTGAACTATCTCTAGAAGCAAATCTTGAATAAGTATCAGAATGTCGCCAAACCTGGGTCACATCTGAACTATCTCTAGAAGGGAATCTGGAATAAGTATCGGAATGTCGCCAAACCTGGGTCACATCTGAACTATCTCTAGAATGAAATCTGGAATAAGTATCGAAATGTCGCCAAACCTGGGTCACATCTGAACTATCTCTAGAAGCAAATCTGGAATAAGTATCGGAATGTTGCCATCTCTGGGTCACATCTGAACTATCTCTAGAAGGAAATATTGATCTTGATTTTGTTAAGGGTCAGAAATTGGGAGTATACCAATCTTCTGAGGTGATGAGAATCTTCATGTTGTTAACGGTCAGAAACTGGGAGTATACCAATCTTCTGAGGTTTTAAGGATGAGAATCTTCATTCTTGAGAGAAACAGATTTTTAGGAGCTTCAATTGTCCGTTATTCTGTTGGTGGTTGTAACTTCCAGCAGGTGATGAAGGAATTTTGATGACCTTGGTGATTGACATTCGAATGCCCCAAGTGGCGATGAAGAAGTCTTGAATCAGGTTACTCTGCAAATTGAGAGATTTCTTGAAATCTTGACTGGACTGCCCCAGGTTAACTGAACTTTGAAAGATCTGTTGAAACCTTGACTGGACTGCCCCAAGTGTGCTGGATAGTGACATGTCATGCCCCTTGTTGATAGGAGATTTTTGCGACGGAAGTGTCATCCTTTTGAAGTGATTTTGTTCACTGAGAGAGTTTTCGTTCCTCCGAACATTCGCTGTATGAATTTCTTCGCTGTCAAACAAATATCCATGTGCAAACAACGATATTTAAATAATTCAAAGTTTATGCTTGTCTCGAAGTTTTGAAAAATGTGTTTTTTAGCAGAAAACTTTTTGTAAGACAAATTCAACACAAGATTTTAGAGCAAAGCCTTACAGGAGTCAGGATACCTTTTGTAACAGTATGCTTTCGGACTAACCCATGCTTCAATTAGGACTTTTGAAGGGTTGTAACGTGGCTTGGTTCACGGTTTAAGAAACAAAGGATAAAGGCTCGAAGTATATTTGTACCCACCCGCTCTTCGTGATGTTCTTCAATCCTAAGCTCAGTTAATTGTGCGTCGAACTCCATTCGAATTTGGAACGACTTTTTGGGTGATGGTTCACCAGTTGAATTTGGAAGGCAGTCATTTTCTCCTTTTTCTTTTGCAACATTTTTTTCATGTTGTTTGAGGGTTTGTAATGACCTCTTTCTTTTGATTTGTCATCCCTAACTTTTGCCTGACTGTTCCTGTTTTCGAGATTACAGTCAGCGGGATGCCCCAGCTTTCTTAAGCCTCCTTTATAGGTTTTGGCTCAGTGGGCTTTTTCTTTTTTGAGAGATAATGACTGCCTATGAGATAGGGAACCATCACTGTCTTTTTGATTCCAAAGGAATGTTTTTGATGTCATTTGTTGTACTACGAACTGATAGTTTGCGACTTCAATGCGCATCTTTTTTGAATTAACAGAGAGACTACCCTACCCCAGGTTTATATCAAAGGTTTTGATTTGTTTAGAACAGAAAACTCCTACTTCTTTAGCTCGAAGGGGTTTGACTAGGGATTATCTTCCTTATAACTCCAGTGTTTGGGAATTGAAAGAAATGCCTGTACATCATCAGCAAGGTCTGTTCAAAAGCATACTGTATGAGATCATGGTATTGTTTCGTCATCCTCCCTCTAAAGGCTTGTAGCTTTTTATCAAGAGTTAAATATCATATAGAAAACATAAGAGTAGTGAAAACGAATGGATGAATTCAAGACAAACATATGCAATGCATAAATGAAACAAGGTTTGACATTAATAGATAAATTGTTTGAATAACAAAAGAAATTACAACTTTGAAAATTCAAATGAAACAAAAACATTCTCAATGATTTGGCACAGGAGAAGTGATTATGCTAGAGTCTCCGGAGGGTCAAACTCGATCTCTTTGGCATCAATCATGTCCTGGATCTTGTTCTTCAGAGGCCAACAGTTGTTGGTGTCATGCCCTGGACTGTCAGAGTGGTATTCACACCTTTCATTGGGATGATAGGTAGGGGCAGAAGTATTTGGGTTCCGGAGGGGAGCCCTTAACGTAATCAGGTTCATCTTCAACAAGTGTTGCAGTGCTTGAGACAATGGCATGTTGATGTTGGTGAACTGTCTCTTAGGTGCGACCTCCTTATGTTGATGCCCCTGTCTTTGTTGAGCAGGCGTAGGATTAGAGATCAGGATTGCTCCTAGGTGTTGGTCATGGCGACTCTTTTGACTGTTCACAGCATTGGACTCTTTCTTCCCATTGTGGGGAATTTTATGAACATCAGAGGGTGTAGCTCCTTGGATCTTTCCATTTTTGATGCCAGCTTCGACTCTTTCGCCGGTCAGTATTAGCTCGGTGAACCCAGCTGAGGAGATTCCAATTAAGTGATTGAAGAAAGGCCCTGTCAAAGTTCCCATGAAGATGTCAATCAGCTCTCTGTCAGTTAAAGGAGGTTGCACCCTACCAGCCAGATCTCTCCACTTTTGAGCGTATCCTTTGAAGCTCTCGTCGGAACCCATGGTCATGTTCTTCAATTGCACACGAGTTGGTGCAAGATCAGCATTGTATTGATACTGTTTGTAAAAAGCCATAGCTAAATCTTCCCAGGTGTGGATGCGAGAACTCTCCAATTGATAGAACCACTCGAGTTGAGCACCTACCAGGCTTTCTTGGAAGAAATGGATCCAAATTTTTGGATCAGCTGTGTACAGTTGAATCTTGCGGACATAAGGCTTTAGATGCATCTTAGGGCAAGAGACTCCATCATACAGGGCCAAGGTAGGGACTTTGAACTTTGGAGGAATGACCAATCCAAGAACTAAACCCATGTCTCTTAAATCTAAGCCAGGTATTTGTTGAATCTCCATAGCATTGAGGCGATCCTCCAACTCTTTGTACTTGTCATCAGCGGGAGGATATTGTTCCTCGGAGTAGTCAGCTTCATCAACCTCCAAATTGTGGTCTTCTTCAAGACTATCCCCTATGTTGGATGGAGTTGCAAGGTCTAGGGTCTTAGGTATTCTTCTCAAGTTCAGGATGCTCGCTGCCTTCTTGGACTTCTTCTTCTTGTCTTTGAGAAGGATAGTTGTCAGATCCTCTTGCCCTTTACCCATAGCCAGAAGCATTTGTTGGAATTGAGCGTTTTGAGCTTGGAGATCTTTAACCGTTTGTTCCATATCCATCTTACTGAAATAAACAGTAGGAAGATAAGGAGACCTGTATGGGAGAAACCTGTTATGCAATGATATGTATGATATATATGCAATGTTTTCAAGGATCTCTTGGGGTAAACACAAGAGAATGTTAGAGGTTGAACTTCGATCTTTGATTGGAGAACTTTGCACCTGTGGATGTCTTTCCACGAGAATCAAGCTCACCATGTCAAGTGGGTCATAGCCCCTGATTCAAGTTGTTGCACTTGATCTTTGATGGCATTTGTTTAGAGGAGAAACCTCTTGCCCCTTGGTAGACGTATGGTTCAACATAACCCTGCATCAAAAGAACCCTCGAGATCCTTGAAATGGTTATTGAAAATGCTATGGTATGATGTCATGATGTTATGTACATGTATGCAAAAGCAAGTAAGTGTATATACAGGTAATCATATTCACACAAATCAAACAAGTCCTTAGGTTTAGGCTTGCATGGGGTTTGTAGGTAAGTACCCTCTTGAAGTTAGTTGGCTCATCCTGTCCTAAAATAGAAACCGGGTTCTAAGGAGCTCAATATCATTGGACTATTTTCTGTGTTCATTGTTTTGGTTTAGACACTTAACTGGCGACCAAAATATTCCAAGAAAACAACCCTCAATGAGTGTAGTATCGAGTATCTACCAACTTCGGACTGCACCAAAGTCGGTCATCTCACTACCCCTAAAAAGGCTAAGATGGTCAATTAAGGTTCTAAGAGTTCGTTAGTGCTTCATGACATCACTCAGCGGCCCCGTACTCTCCTTGATTGAACTCAAGGGTTACCGGTACTTACAAATATGTCACACTAACATAGCTTACTGCTTCAACCATGTCGGTATACCCCACACAGTTCCCTCACAGTTTTATTGCTATTTACCTAAAAAAGGTGCCCCCAAATCCGGGTGTAGGATTTACAACAAACCCAAACAAGGACCCAAAAAGTAAAGCAATCAAAGCAATCCAAGCAAGAATGTAAAGATGATCTAAACCCTAAGGTAACCCCACTTTTAGATTACTCCCCAGCATAGTCGCCAGTTCTGTGATACGGTGGGAGAACTGACTTGGGTTTTGCGTTTGTTTTCGCAAATGTTTCGGTTTAGCAAGAGTCGCCACCGACTTTTTATTTTATCCTAAGGAAAGGTTAAAAAGCACAGGAAAAAACTTTGAGATGTTTTCATGGGTTCGGGGAGTAGATTATAGAAAGGGAAGGTATTAGCACCCTTTCTATCCATGGTTATCCATGGGCTCTTAGTTACTTGCTTAGATCACTTGCCTTGCATTTTCAATTGTTTGAAATGGTGCTTTGTGTGTGGGTTTGAAAATGTTTTGAAAAAGATGCCTTGTCTAGGCAACCCTTGTAAAAATTCTTTACTCGAATGTTTTAGAAAAGGTGTTTGTCTTTTTTAAAAAGATGTTTCAAGGTTTTGAAAGTTGTTTTGAAAGTTGTTTTGAAAGTTGTGTTTGTGAAGTGTGTTTTGAAAAATGGCAAGGATTTGTTTTGCAAGTTGGTCAAGTAACCAAGAGCTATCTACCCTAAAATTCTCAAAGATCTTTCCTATGTTTTAACCCTTTTAACAGTATTGTTCCACCATTGTATTTGGTGGACAATCTTGTGTTAGGATGTTAACGGGACGGGCGCGGGTCTTCGTTTAGACCATGAATGCAATAGTGCCAAGTGTCTTTGGCAATTTTTCCTTCAAGGGACTTGATCATTTTTAGGCAACTTGAGAAAGCGTCATCGAGGGACTATGATCATTTGATTTGTTTTGCCAAAGAAACTCAACTTGCAAGCATGGCCCATTTTGGAAGGCAACAAGCGGGATTATCCTAGGGGTGCAAGTGTGAATGGTGTATTGATTTTCATGCATTTTTCTTTGTATTAGGTTATCTAGCGGTTGATTTCGAATCTTCGCATACAAACCCTAATTACTATACAGTATATAGAAAGCAATAAATTGCGGGAATTTAAAGTCTAAGTTATTACAAATAAGTATCCAGGAATGGGGGTACAAATATTTACAAATGGGGATGAGACTTATTAGGAGAGTAGTGTCCAAATAAATTTACAACAAAATCGAATCGCATTCTCAAATGTAATATATATCAATGTATAAGAATAAAAGCAATGTATCAAAAGTATTTGTGTGAGTGCATGTGATTATTTACAAGTGAGAAAAGTATGTTAACTTAATGCAAAATTAAGTATTTTGTTTATTCTTGGGTGTTTTTGTTAATTATGTACAAACAAATGTTTTAGTTATAGAAAAGTATTTAACTTAAAAAATCTATTTTTTATGTATTTTATTAATGTTTTATATACAAAAGGTTTAATGAAAGAAAAAGATTAACTTAATAAAAATCCATTGTTTATGTATTAATGTCTTTATGTATGAAAAAGATTTATGAAAAAGAATTTTAAGATAAAAGTCTATTAACCTAATTAAATCTAATATTCATGTATTTTTCAAATATAATAAAATAAAAGAAAGTTTTGTATAAAAATAATGTATTGTTTTATTTAACAAAATAAATAAAATATAATAGTTTAAATTATAAAAAGAAAAATAAAATGATAAGTAAAAAAGATATTAGTTTATGTACAAAACAAAAAAAAAAGAATGGGCTTTAGTCTAGTAAGAGGGCCAGGCCCAAGCGAACGGTTTTAAGCAAAAGGGGGGGGGGGGGGTATGCACGCTGGAATTCTGATGGGCTTTAGGGATTTGTTGTTAGGGAAGCCCAAACGTGTTTTTTTGACAAATTTTGCTTTAGGGTTTCATTAGTTTGTGTCATTTTATCTCAGACTAGGGCTACAGCTTACAGAGGCGTCGTTCCCTTCCTCTCTGTCCTCTTTACCTTCTCATGCCAAGCTTTTCTGAACAAAGTCTCTGCCCATGGCCACCAGGCTCCACCGTCAGCTCCTTCTCCCTCCATGGATTACTCAAGCAGTGATGACACAAAGTTATAATTTCTGTCTTATTAGGGTTTCAAGCTTTGCATGTGTTTAATCTTTTCTTAGCCCTGATCTTTATGTTGTTATTGTTTTCTGTTTGAGGTGCGTGAAAAGAAAAAAGAAGAGATACTACCTTTGGGGCTTGTCGCTTGGATAGGGAGGTTCTGGAGGTGGACAGTAGGCGTCCTAGGGCGGCCAAGGCGAGGGAGCACGATGCTGAGCTTGCTCTGTGGAAAACTGGTACTCGTATTCGCTTTTTATGGTTTAATGATGAATGTCTGAAAACCTAGTTTTTCACTTCTGCATCTTCTTTTCCTCCTTCTGATTACTGGCTTTGTATGATGTTCTTGCTTCCTCTGAAACTTTGAGTGAGCTTCTGATTTCTTATTTGCTTCGGTTTTGAATAGCTTGCTTGCTTGTTCTGATATTAATGATGATAGCTCTGAGATATCTTGTTGGTTTGAATGCTTTAGTGTTTGATTTCTGGCTACTTGAATGCTTGCCTATTTGCTTCTTTTCCTCTTCTTCTGTTTGCCTCTGAGATTATTTGATGATATGTTGAGGTTTATTCTGAACATTGTTTTGATGTTGGATAGACTAACCCTATGATGAACATATTCTGAGGGTTTAGGACTTGCTTGATTCTTCTGAGTTTGTTTGGATATTGGGTTTGGGCTTGATATGTTTGCTAGACAATTTTGAGGCTTGGTATGCTTGTATGGCTTAAGGGTTTGAACAGGTTTGCAGGCAGGTTGAATGTTTAAGGCAGGTTTGAGAGTTTACAAGCTTTGAACACCAGTTTGAGGCTTATGAGCTTTGTGTTATTTCTTGGTGTTTTTTGCCTCTCTCTCTCTATATGTTGGTATATCTTGTTTATATCTTTTATTAAGCCTCAAGCCTGTAAGCCTCTTCTCTTCTACTCTTCTCTCTCTCTCTCTCTCTATCAGAAAAAGCATTTATTTATTGCTTACTGTCCTATTCTGAAAAAGTGATAGGTTGGGAAATGATGTAAAATTTGAATATTGTTGCATTGTTAGTTTTCCTCTGCATACTTTCCATATTTCCTGCATATCTTTTGACAGCTTTTTGTACTTGTTGACAGCTTGATATCTTTTGATATCTTTGGACAGTTTCCTTTGCGCAATTTGTTTTGACATTCAGTTTGCTTAGTTTGAAACTTGTGACTTGTTTTGGCATATTCACTTTGCAATTTATGCAGTTTGGTTTGCTATTCAGTTTGAAAACTTGGGTTGACAATTTGGAATTATGAACTATGCAGCTTTGTATTTGGCATATTGAATAGCTTTGTGCATTTCATATTTTTGCAAGCATATTTCTATCCCTCTTTGTGAACCAAGAATTTCTTGTGATTTGAAGAGAGGGTGAATAAACTGATTCCGGCCAGTCACTTTTAATGATGAGCTTTTTAAATTAACTGTCTGCTTTTTTTTATTTCATCTGCATTTGACTTCTTTCCCTTCTTTTTTGTCTTTGCAGATAAAATCAATTGAGCAAAGGAGCATCAGTAGAAGACTTAGGAAATTTTAGGATGTAGCTTTATTTCATTTGAATTATTTGTAATAACGTTATTTATAAATACTGTAAATGTATTCAAATAACATTTGTACTTAATAATTAAAAGTAAATAAAAGCTTTTTTGTCAATTAATCCTTTTTAATTCTTCTTCAATTGTTTATTTAATTATTTATAATTCTTAAATTATAATAAATGGAAATAAATCCCAACTATTCTAACTTAGAATAAATAATTAATTAATAAACACTGCAGTCTCGCCACTTAGCATTAATCAATAATAAACCTGGCACTTCCAATTAACCATAGCAATGCACAGTTAATCAAACAAACGTCCACATGTCTTTTCTTTTACTGATTAAATCAAACACTGTAAACTCTCAATCAGAAGCCTCAATCCATATTTCAGAGTAATTTGAAAAGAACTGTAGAATTAATTCTTTCTGAGAATGCGCGCACAAAACCTTGATTCTTGATTCAATGTCGAAGAATCGCCTTCCTGATCAAACCCTGAGCCAAACTCAACCAAACCCTAATAATCTGCTTGAACTGTTCCAGAGCCATGAAAACCCTAATTTTGTCTGACTGGTGAGAAAAGTCTGTTTTGACCGATTCTTAGGCCAATCTGAAAAATCAGGAGAAGCCCGAAGCTGTGATTTCTTGTGAAAAAAATAGGAGGGCAAATTTTGGGGTACAACAGTTACCCATGTTCAATCTTCTTGAACCTGAAGAGTTAGATTGGCAAGCTTGCCTTTCGCGACTCGAGGGTAAAAGGAGATTGGACACTAGAGTGCCTAAAAAAATTTGCACTCGGTGATGTGATGGTAGAGGGAATGGGCTTAAAGATGCCATTTGGTGATGGGCTTAGAGATGCCATCTAGGGATGTGACAGAATCTTGTCGGGGGATGGGCTTAGAGATGCCATCTAGAAATTTCTATTAGGAGGATGGGCTTAAAGATACCATCTGGAAATGTTTGTTGAACTGTATGTCATTGGTGAGTGGACGAGTATCAGAAAGGTATCCATGTTTTGGAACATCTCTGAACTGGGGGTCTGAATAAGCAATAGATTGACATCCGTATCTGGAAGCATCCGTAAACTGTTTTCAAAAATCTTGAATTTGAATAGGCAATAGAGCAGCATCCATGTTGGGAAGCGTCCGTAAACTGTTTTCAAAAGTTGAGTCTGAACAAGCGATAGATTAACATCCGTGTTTGGAGAATCCGTAAACTGTTTTCAGAAGTCTTGAAGTTGAATAAGCAATAGAGCAGCATCCATTGTTGGGAAGCGTCTGTAAACTTTTTTCAAAAGTTGGGAAGAATCTGAACAAGCGATAGGTTAACATCCGTTACTGGAGAACCCGTGAACTGTTTTCAGAAGTCTTGAAGTTGAATAAGCAATAGAGCAACATCCGTTGTTGGGAAGCGTCCGTAAACTGTTTTCAAAAGTTGAGAAGTGGAGAAGGAACCGGTGTAGGGTTTCCTGATGATGAGTCCGTGTAAAACTGCATCTGAATGAATCTGGAATAAGTATTAGAATGTCTCCATGTCTGGGTCACATCTGAACTATCTCTGGGTGAATCTGGAATAAGTATCAGAATGTCGCCATGTCTGGGTCACATCTGAACTATCTCTAGAAAGACTCTCAGAAGATGATGATCTTTGTCTGTCAACTGATCTTTCCTGAAAAGGTAAAGAGTTAGTTGTATGCAATGTCATGATGCACGATGCAATGTATGTTATATCAACGTTTATGATATGAATGTAATGAATGCGCATGTAAGCTGATGAGCTGTCTTGCTGAGGATAGATGAATCCTGAATGGCTGGAGATAAAAGAATCATGACTACCGCCCGGGAAAGTATTTCCTTGACTGCGGCAGGGGATTGCAAGAATCTCTTGATCGTTGAAAATGAGAAATCTTGGGACCACTGTTGGGGAATCAGGAGCTTGGGTTGTATGCCAATCTACTGGGGATTCCTGTCTTGAGGAGATCTTTACTGGAGAATATTCGAATATCCTTTGAGGAACTGAGAATGAGAGTCTTCATTCTGCTTGGGGATTGATAGTTGGAAGTTTTAGTTCCGCTGGGGATTGCAAGAATCTTTTGATTGCTGCAGGTATTGATCTGGGATAAGTATCGGAATGTCGCCATGTCTGGGTCACATCTGAACTATCTCTAGAATGAAATCTTGAATAAGTTTCGGAATGTCGCCAAATCTGGGTCACATCTGAACTATCTCTAGAAGGGAATCTGGAATAAGTATCGGAATGTCGCCATCTCTGGGTCACATCTGAACTATCTCTAGAAGCAAATCTGGAATAAGTATCGGAATGTTGCTATCTCTGGGTCACATCTGAACTATCTTTAGAAGCAAATCTGGAATAAGTATCCGAATGTCGCCATCTGTGGGTCACATCTGAACTATCTCTAGAAGCAAATTTGGAATAAGTATCGGAATGTCGCCAAACCTGGGTCACATCTGAACTATCTCTAGAAGCAAATCTAGAATAAGTGTTGGAATGTCTCCAAACCTGGGTCACATCTGAACTATCTCTAGAAGGGAATCTGGAATAAGTATCAGAATATCGCCAAACCTGGGTCACATCTGAACTATCTCTAGAATGAAATCTGGAATAAGTATCGGAACGTCGCCAAACCTGGGTCACATCTGAACTATCTCTAGAAGGGAATCTGGAATAAGTATCGGAATGTCGCCAAACCTGGGTCACATCTGAACTATCTCTAGAATGAAATCTGGAATAAGTATCGGAATGTCGCCAAACCTGGGTCACATCTGAACTATCTCTAGAAGCAAATTTGGAATAAGTATCGGAATGTCGCCAAAACTGGGTCACATCTGAACTATCTCTAGAAGGGAATCTGGAATAAGTATCGGAATGTCTCCAAACATGGGTCACATCTGAATTATCTCTAGAATGAAATCTGGAATAAGTATCGGAATGTCGCCAAACCTGGGTCACATCTGAACTATCTCTAGAAGCAAATCTGGAATAAGTATCGGAATGTCGCCATCTCTGGGCCACATCTGAACTATCTCTAGAAGGAAATCTTGATCTTGATTTTGTTAAGGGTCAGAAATTGGGAGTATACCAATCTTCTGAGGTGATGAGAATCTTCATGCTATTAACGGTCAGAAACTGGGAGTATACCAATCTTCTGAGGTTTTAAGGATGAGAATCTTCATTCTTGAGAGAAACAGATTTTTAGGAGCTTCAATTGTCCGTTATTCTGTTGGTGGTTGTAACTTCCAGCAGGTGATGAAGGAATTTTGATGACCTTGGTGATTGACATTCGAATGCCCCAAGTGGCGATGAAGAAGTCTTGAATCAGGTTACTCTGCAAATTGAGAGATTTCTTGAAATCTTGACTGGACTGCCCCAGGTTAACTGAACTTTGAAAGATCTGTTGAAACCTTGACTAGACTGCCCCAAGTGTGCTGGATAGTGACATGTCATGCCCCTTGTTGATAGGAGATTTTTGCGACGGAAGTGTCATCCTTTTGAAGTGATTTTGTTCACTGAGAGAGTTTTCGTTCCTCCGAACATTCGTTGTATGAATTTCTTTGCTGTCAAATAAATAACCATGTGCAAACAACGATATTTAAATAATGCAAAGTTTATGCTTGTCTCGAAGTTTTGAAAAATGCGTTTTTTAGCAGAAAACTTTTTGTAAGACAAATTCAACACAAGATTTTAGAGCAAAGCCTTACAGGAGTCAGGATACCTTTTGTAACAGTATGCTTTCGGACTAACCCATGCTTCAATTAGGACTTTTGAAGGGTTGTAATGTGGCTTGGTTCACGGTTTAAGAAACAAAGGATAAAGGCTCAAAGAATATTTGTACCCACCCGCTCTTCGTGATGTTCTTCAATCCTAAGCTCAGTTAATTGTGCGTCGAACTCCATTCGAATTTGGAACGACTTTTTGGGTGATGGTTCACCAGTTGAATTTGGAAGGCAGTCATTTTCTCCTTTTTCTTTTGCAACATTTTTTTCATGTTGTTTGAGGGATTGTAATGACCTCTTTCTTTTGATTTGTTATCCCTAACTTTTGCCTGATTGTTCCTGTTTTCGAGATTACAGTCAGCGGGATGCCCCAGCTTTCTTAAGCCTCCTTTATAGGTTTTGGCTCAGTGGGCTTTTTCTTTTTTGAGAGATAATGACTGCCTATGAGATAGGGAACCATCACTGTCTTTTGATTCCAAAGGAATGTTTTTGATGTCATTCGTTGTACTACGAACTGATAGTTTGCGACTTCAATGCGCATCTTTTTTGAATTAACTGGGAGACTACCCTACCCCAGGTTTATATCAAAGGTTTTGATTTGTTTAGAACAGAAAACTCCTACTTCTTTGGCTCGAAGGGGTTTGACTAGGGATTATCTTCCTTATAACTCCAGTGTTTGGGAATTGAAAGAAATGCCTGTACATCATCAGCAAGGTCTGTTCAAAAGCATACTGTATGAGATCGTGATATTGTTTCGTCATCCTCCCTCTAAAGGCTTGTAGCTTTTTATCAAGAGTTAAATATCATAAAGAAAACATAATATTAGTGAAAATGAATGGATGAATTCAAGACAAACATATGCAATGCATTAATGAAACAAGGTTTAACATTAATAGATAAATTGTTTGAATAACAAAAGAAATTACAACTTTGAAAATTCAAATGAAACAAAAACATTCTCAATGATTTGGCACAGGAGACGTGATTATGCTAGAGTCTCCGGAGGGTCAAACTCGATCTCTTTGGCATCAATCATGTCCTGGATCTTGTTCTTCAGAGGCCAACAGTTGTTGGTGTCATGCCCTGGACTGTCAGAGTGGTATTCACACCTTTCATTGGGATGATAGGTAGGAGCAGAAGTATTTGGGTTCCGGAGGGGAGCCCTTAACGTAATCAGGTTCATCTTCAACAAGTGTTGCAGTGCTTCAGACAGTGGCATGTTGATGTTGGTGAACTGTCTCTTAGGTGCGACCTCCTTATGTTGATGCCCCTGTCTTTGTTGAGCAGGCATAGGATTAAAGATCAAGATTGCTCTTACGTGTTGGTCATGGTGACTCTTTTGATTGTTCACAGCATTGGACTCTTTCTTCCCATTGTGGGGAATTTTCTGAACATCAGAGGGTGTAGCTCCTTGGATCTTTCCATTTTTGATGCCAGCTTCGACTCTTTCGCCGGTCAGTATTAGCTCGGTGAACCCTGCTGAGGAGCTTCCAATTAAGTGATTGAAGAAAGGCCTTGTCAAAGTTCCCATGAAGATGTCAATCAGCTCTCTGTCAGTTAAAGGAGGTTGCACCCTACCATCCAGATCTCTCCACTTTTGAGCGTATCCTTTGAAGCTCACGTCGGAACCCATGGTCATGTTCTGCAATTGCACACGAGTTGGTGCAAGATCAGCATTGTATTGATACTGTTTGTAAAAAGCCATAGCTAAATCTTCCCAGGTGTGGATGCGAGAACTCTCCAATTGATAGAACCACTCGAGTTGAGCACCTAACAGGCTTTCTTGGAAGAAATGGATCCAAAGTTTTGGATCAGCTGTGTACGGTTGAATCTTGCAGACATAAGACTTTAGATGCATCTTAGGGCAAGAGACTCCATCATACAGGGCCAAGGTAGGGACTTTGAAATTTGGAGGAATGACCAATCCAGGAACTAAACCCATGTCTCTTAAATCTAAGCCAGGTATTTGTTGAATCTCCATAGCATTGAGGCAATCCTCCAACTCTTTGTACTTGTCATCAGCGGGAGGATATTGTTCCTCGGAGTAGTCAGCTTCATCAACCTCTAAATTATGGTCTTCTTCAAGACTATCCCCTATGTTGGATGGAGTTGCAAGGTCTAGGGTCTTAGGTCTTATTCTCAAGTTCAGGATGCTCGCTGCCTTCTTGGACTTCTTCTTCTTGTCTTTGAGAAGGAGAGCTGTCAGATCCTCTTGCCCTTTACCCATAGCCAGAAGCATTTGTTGGAATTGAGCGTTTTGAGCTTGGAGATCTTTCATCGTTTGTTCCATATCCATCTTACTGAAATAAACAATAGGAAGATAAGGAGACTTGTATGGGAGAAACCTGTTATGCAATGATATGTATGATATATATGCAATGTTTTCAAGGATCTCTTGGGGTAAACACAAGAGAATGTTAGAGGTTGAACTTCGATCTTTGATTGGAGAACTTTGCACCTGTGGATGTCTTTCCACGAGAATCAAGCTCACCATGTCAAGTGGGTCATAGCCCCTGATTTAAGTTGTTGCACTTAATCTTTGATGGAATTTGTTTAGAGGAGAAACCTCTTTCCCCTTGGTAGATGTCTGGTTCAACGTAACCCTGCATCAAAAGAACCCTCGAGATCCTTGAAATGGTTATTGAAAATGCTATGGTATGATGTCATGATGTTATGTACATGTATGCAAAAGCAAGTGTATATACAGGTAATCATATTCACACAAAGCAAACAAGTCCTTTGGTTTAGGCTTGCATGGGGTTTGTAGGTAAGTACCCTCTTGAAGTTAGTTGGCTCATCCTGTCCTAAAATAGAAACCGGGTTCTAAGGAGCTCAATATCATTGGACTATTTTCTATGTTCATTGTTTTGGTTTAGCCACTTAACTGGCGACCAAAATATTCCAAGAAAACAACCCTCAATGAGTGTAGTATCGAGTATCTACCAACTTTGGATTGCACCAAAGTCAGTCATCTCACTACCCCTAAAAAGGCTAAGATGGTCAATTAAGGTTCTAAGAGTTCGTTAGTGCTTCATGACATCACTCAGCGGCCCCGTACTCTCCTTGACTGAACTCAAGGGTTACCGGTACTCACAAATATGTCACACTAACATAGCTTACTGCTTCAACCATATCGGTATACCCCGCAGAGTTCCCTCACAGTTTTATTGCTATTTACCTAAAAAAGGTGCCCCCAAATCCGGGTGTAGGATTTACAACAAACCCAAACAAGGACCCAAAAAGTAAAGCAATCAAAGCAATCCAAGCAAGAATGTAAAGATGATCTAAACCCTAATGTAACCCCACTTTTAGATTACTCCCCAGCAGAGTCGCCAGTTCTGTGATACGGTGGGAGAACTGACTTGGGTTTTGCGTTTGTTTTCGCAAATGTTTCGGTTTAGCAAGAGTCGCCACCGACTTTTTATTTTATCCTAAGGAAAGGTTAAAAAGCACAGGAAAAATCTTTGATATGTTTTCATGGGTTCGGGGAGTAGATTATAGAAAGGGAAGGTATTAGCACCCTTTCTATCCATGGTTATCCATGGGCTCTTAGTTACTTGCTTAGATCACTTGCCTTGTATTTTCAATTGTTTGAAATGGTGTTTGTTTGTGGGTTTGAAAATGTTTTGAAAAAGATGCCTTGTCTAGGCAACCCTTGTAACAATTCTTTACTCGAATGTTTTACAAAAGGGGTTTGTCTATTTTGAAAAGATGTTTCAAGGTTTTGAAAGTTGTTTTGAAAGTTGTTTTGAAAGTTGTGTTTGTGAAGTATGTTTTGAAAAATGGCAAGGATTTGTTTTGCAAGTTGGTCAAGTAACCAAGAGCTATCTACCCTAAATTTCTCAAAGATC
This sequence comes from Vicia faba, assembly GCA_948472305.1. Classification (NCBI taxonomy): domain Eukaryota; kingdom Viridiplantae; phylum Streptophyta; class Magnoliopsida; order Fabales; family Fabaceae; genus Vicia; species Vicia faba. The sequence continues at coordinate 1,208,196,345 of OX451738.1, read as the reverse complement.
TTTCCTATGTTTTAACCCTTTTAACAGTATTGTTCCACCATTGTATTTGGTGGACAATCTTGTGTTAGGATGTTAACGGGACGGGCGCGGGTCATCATTTTGACCATGAATGCAATAGTGCCAAGTGTCTTTGGCAATTTTTCCTTCAAGGGACTTGATCATTTTTAGGCAACTTGAGAAAGCGTCATCGAGGGACTATGATCATTTGATTTGTTTTGCCAAAGAAACTCAACTTGCAAGCATGGCCCATTTTGGAAGGCAACAAGCGGGATTACCCTAGGGGTGCAAGTGTGAATGGTGTATTGATTTTCATGCATTTGTCTTTGTATTAGGTTATCTAGCGGTTGATTTCGAATCTTCGCATACAAACCCTAATTAGTATACAGTATATAGAAAGCGATAAATTGCGGGAATTTAAAGTCTAAGCTATTACAAATAAGTATCTGGGAATGGGGGTACAAATATTTACAAATGGGGATGAGACTTATTAGGAGAGTAGTGTCCAAATAAATTTACAACCAAATCGAATCACATTCTCAAATGTAATATATATCAACGTATAAGAATAAAAGCAATGTATCAAAAGTATTTGTGTAAGTGCATGTGATTATTTACAAGTGAGAAAAGTATGTTAACTTAATGCAAAATTAAGTATTTTGTTTATTCTTGGGTGTTTTTGTTAATTATGTACAAACAAATGTTTTAGTTATAGAAAAGTATTTAACTTAAAAAATCTATTTTTTATGTATTTTGTTAATGTTTTATATACAAAAGGTTTAATGAAAGAAAAAGATTAACTTAATAAAAATCCATTGTTTATGTATTAATGTCTTTATGTATGAAAAAGATTTATGAACAAGAATTTTAAGATAAAAGTCTATTAACCTAATTAAATCTAATATTCATGTATTTTTCAAATATAATAAAATAAAAGAAAGTTTTGTATAAAAATAATGTATTGTTTTATTTAACAAAATAAATAAAATATATTAGTTTAAATTATAAAAAGAAAAATAAAATGATAAGTAAAAAAGATATTAGTTTATGTACAAAACAAAAAAAAGAATGGGCTTTAGTCTAGTAAGAGGGGCAGGCCCAAGCGAACGGTTTTAAGCAAAGGGGGGGGGGGGGGTGGGGGGGGGGGGGTATGCACGCTGGAATTCTGATGGGCTTTAGGGATTTGTTGTGAGGGAAGCCCAAACGAGTTTTTTGACAAATTTTGCTTTAGGGTTTCATTAGTTTGTGTCATTTTATCTCAGACTAGGGCTACAGCTTACAGAGGCGTCGTTCCCTTCCTCTCCGTCCTCTTTACCTTCTCATGCCAAGCTTTTCTGAACAAAGTCTCCGCCCATGGCCACCAGGCTCCGCCGTCAGCTCCTTCTCCCTCCATGGATTACTCAAGCAGTGATGACACAAAGGTATAATTTCTGTCTTATTAGGGTTTCGAGCTTTGCATGTGTTTAATCTTTTCTTAGCCCTGATCTTTATGTTGTTATTTATTTTCTGTTTGAGGTGCGTGAAAAGAAAAAAGAAGAGATACTACCTTTGGGGCTTGTCGCTTGGAGAGGGAGGTTCTGGAGGTGGACAGGAGGCGTCCTAGGGCGGCCAAGGAGAGGGAGTGTGATGCTGAGCTTGCTCTGTGGAAAACTAGTACTCGTATTCGCTTTTTATGGTTTAATGATGAATGTCTGAAAACCTAGTTTTTCACTTCTGCATCTTCTTTTCCTCCTTCTAATTGCTGGCTTTGTATGATGTTCTTGCTTCTTATGAAACTTTGAGTGAGCTTCTGATTGCTTATTTGATTCGCTTTTGAATAGCTTGCTTGCTTGTTCTGATATTAATGATGATAGCTCTGAGATATCTTGTTGGTTTGAATGCTTTAGTGTTTGATTTCTGGCTGCTTGAATGCTTGCCTATTTGCTTCTTTTCCTCTTCTTCTGTTTGCCTCTGAGATTATTTAATGATATGTTGAGGTTTATTCTGAATATTGTTTTGATGTTAGATAGACTAACCCTATGATGAACATATTCTAAGGGTTTAGGACTTGCTTGATTCTTCTGAGTTTGTTTGGATATTGGGTTTGGGCTTGATATGTTTGCTAGACAATTTTGAGGCTTGGTATGCTTGTATGGCTTAAGGGTTTGAACAGGTTTGCAGGTAGGTTGAATGTTTAAGGCAGGTTTGAGAGTTTACAAGCTTTGAACACCAGTTTGAGGCTTATGAGCTTTGTGTTATTTCTTGGTGTTTTTTGCCTCTCTCTCTCTATGTGTTGGTATATCTTGTTTATATCTTTTTCTAAGCCTCAAGCCTGTAAGCCTCTTCTCTTCTACTCTTCTCTCTCTCTCTCTATCAGAAAAAGCATTTATTTATTGCTTACTGTCCTATTCTGAAAAAGTGATAGGCTGGGAAATGATGTAAAATTTGAATATTGCTGCATTGTTAGTTTTCCTCTGCATACTTTCCATATTTCCTGCATATCTTTTGACAGCTTTTTGTACTTGTTGACAGCTTGATATCTTTTGATATCTTTGGACAGTTTCCTTTGGGCAATTTGTTTTGACATTCAGTTTGCTTAGTTTGAAACTTGTGACTTGTTTTGGCATATTCACTTTGCAATTTATGCAGTTTGGTTTGCTATTCAGTTTGAAAACTTGGGTTGACAATTTGGAATTATGAACTATGCAGCTTTGTATTTGGCATATTGAATAGCTTTGTGCATTTCATATTTTTGCAAGCATATTTCTATCCCTCTTTGTGAACCAAGAATTTCTTGTGATTTGCAGAGAGGGTGAATAAATTGATTCCGGCCAGTCACTTTTAATGATGAGCTTTTTAAATTAACTGTCTGCTTTTTTTATTTCATCTGCATTTGACTTCTTTCCCTTCTTTTTTGTCTTTGCAGATAAAATCAATTGAGCAAAGGAGCATCAGTAGAAGACTTAGGAAATTTTAGGATGTAGCTTTATTTCATTTTAATTATTTGTAATAACTTTATTTGTAAATACTGTAAATGTATTCAAATAACATTTGTACTTAATAATTAAAAGTAAATAAAAGCTTTTTTGTCAATTAATCCTTTTTAATTCTTCTTCAATTGTTTATTTAATTATTTATAATTCTTAAATTATAATAAATGGAAATAAATCCCAACTATTCTAACTTAGAATAAATAATTAATTAATAAACACTGCAGTCTCGCCACTTAGCATTAATCAATAATAAACCCGGCGCTTCCAATTAACCATAGCAATGCACAGTTAATCAAACAAACGTCCACATGTCTTTTCTTTTACTGATTAAATCAAACACTGCAAACTCTCAATCAGAAGCCTCAATCCATATCTCAGAGTAATTTGAAAAGAACTGTAGAATTAATTCTTTCTGAGAATGCGCGCACAAAACCCTGATTCTTGATTCAATGTCGAAGAACCGCCTACCTGATCAAACCCTGAGCCAAACTCAACCAAACCCTAATAATCTGCTTGAACTGTTCCAGAGCCATGAAAACCCTAATTTTGTCTGACTGGTGAGAAAAGTCTGTTTTGATCGAGTCTTAGGCCAATCTGAAAAATCAGGAGAAGCCCGAAGCTGTGATTTCTTGTGAAAAAAATAGGAGGGCAAATTTTGGGGTACAACAGCTCTCCATGATGGTTTCCGTGTTGATTTTCTTGTTCTTCTTCTTTGATAATTTCTTCAATTGTGGTGATGTTGATGAAGACATTGTTAAGATTGCTAGAAGTTTTAGGGTTTAGTGAAAAGGAGGGGGATTTCAGAATTTTGGAGAAAAAGAAGAAAAGACTAAACTGATAAATTTTATAGAGTGAGTGTAAACACCCACTAAAGGGACTAGGAGTACGTGGAAGTCGTTGATTGGATTCAGAGGGAGGTGGCGTAAGATTTAGTGTTAGTAATAAGTGTGATTAATAGTAATCATTATTTTAAAACCGCACCATGTTGTGGTAACTGGTCCAAGACGGTTAGGTGCTCAAAAAAGCATCTTGATTGACGTGGGTAAAGTCATGCACAATAAATGTCATGATTCTTCAAAAGGCCTATCAAAATCTTGTGAATCTATTTAAACTAAGTATTTCTCAAAGGGTTTGAAATACATATTTTAAAGGGGCACTTTGTTGGCTGAAGATTTTGATATTATGATTCGAAATAAAATGATTGGGCTTTGTTTTAATAAAGCAAGTTTGATGATTTAGAATGGAAGAGAATGTTTGTTTCGAATGGAAATATTAAAGTTCAAGGTTTCAAATGGTAGTTGTGGAGTGTAAGTCTAAAGCCTTGTTCGAAATACTGACGAGACTATATTTGTGAGGGTTTGTTTTCGAAACAAATTCGAAAGGAAGGTACCAAGGCGTTTGAAATTCAAACGTGAGCGGGATATTGGAAATTCAAAATACATAAGCATTGGGACGTTCGAGGACGCGTGGAGGCCAGAGGGAAGTAATGCTTTGCATGCTTCAAACGTGGCAGATTCTGATAGCAAGACCGTTATGGTCGAAGTAGTATAAATAGAGGTCTTAGTATTAGGATTTCGTGTGTCATATCTGTTGTACAAATTCAATAAACATTCAAAATACCGCATGGATAGGGAAACGAATGCTCGAAAGATGTACGTATGATAACACCAACATTTACAATTCAATGGAAACTCTTTACATTTTCCAGTTTTGTCTTTCATTTCCGTTTCATTTGTGCTTCAAACATTTTACGTTTCTTGCCTTTACATTAAAGCCTTTACATTCGAAGTCATTTATTCCTTTTTGCATTTAAATACTTTTCTTATGTTCGAACCCTCTAAACATTTAGTAACTTTTGCATCCACTCATTTAATCCTGCCATTTACCCAATTTTAAGTCTTTAAACTTTTTTCATGAACATTCCTAATACCATATAGAAGTTATCCTTCGAACCATTCAGTATAGTAATCGAAGTGGATTGGATATCTGAGAAACAATTCTAATTTGAAGTCCTGAATATGAATACCAGTTTACAATTAGACTTAACCAAACAACTATGTTCCATAGGATCAATCTAGTCGATCCTGCAAGTTACCAGAGAAATTGAATAACAGTCATTAAGTTTATTCGATAGTTTGGAAGACTAGCGGTTGTTCACCAGAAATCACTGTGAACAACAACCTCACCCAATCACTTGCCAGATGGCCCCAGGCCAGATCTGGTGGTCCAGAATGAAAGACTACCATGGGATCCAGTCAACCAATGCACAGGGGATCCAGAAAGTCAAACGAGGTCTGCATGTTAATGTGCCACAAAATTGCCATTCTCACCTCCCTAATCAGGCCCAAACCTCTTACTCTCTCTATTTTCTATTTTATTTATTTATTGTTATTATTTTTATTATTTAACTAACCAATCAAAACTTTTTTCTTAATAAAATTAAAAACCAAAAAATATTTTCTTTGTTAAAATTAAATTTCATCATTTTCTTTTATTTAACATATTAATTTAATTAATTTAGTTTTAATTAGGAATAACTTTTAATATATTTTGCAATAATTAAAATTAACTTAGACAATTAGGTTTTATTAACATTGATTAAATTTATTTTTATTTCTTTAAATACCAAAAAACCCAAAAATATTTTTATTAATTAATTTATTTATTAATTCAATAATTAACTTAGTTTATTTTCTTTTAATTCCAAAACAAACCAAAAATCTTTTCTTGAATAATAAAGGGTCAAAACCCTAAAACTCGCATTCGATTTAATTTTCCGCATGCGATCCATTTGATTCAATATTGTATCTATTTCCTGGAATGTAATAGTTTAATAGGACTTTACTATTTTTACCGCTTTATTTATTTTCCGCATTTTAATTTCAGGGGTTGCTTTTGGCGATGTAAATACCTGACGCCTTGTAATAGTTAGTTTAATTTCCGCAATTTAATTTCCGCAACTTATAAACTGTTAGATGTTTGATAATAGGGAATGCATGACAAGATTGAATGTTAACCTAAAATCAACATAGATAACCATTGACATGTACCAAGACAAATTAACCGAAAACAACACACTCGCACATGCACACTCTTAGGATACACCTCACTTGGTTGTCTTCGAACGCGGTCATTAAGTATAGGAAGTGTTAGAGGTTGCCCTCTTGTCCAAAGATCATAGTTGCCTCGAAACGGTTGCCTCGGAAAAATGATCTAAGACATTAGGGTTACCGCTAAGGCTTCCTAACATTGCTTTAGTGATCGCACGTCCCTTAATCGAATTGACCCTTAAACTCCAACGACGGTGCTACCCACTCATTCATAGTGGGATAGCATTGTCTAAAGGACATTAGCACAAATTGATTCCCTTTTCGAGTAGGTAGATGGTTCTTAAGTACTTGCTCTTTTCAAAACAAAATAAAACTTTTCACACTTACACCTTTCAAACAAAAACTTCTTCAAACCCACAAACACAAACAAAGCAAAATTTTGAAAACACTTTGAGCAAGTACCTAAGAGCCCGTGGATAACCACAGATATAATGGGTGCTAACACCTTCCCTTTCTATAATCTACCCCCGGACCCGAGAAACATCTCGAAAAAGAAATTTTTCTGTGCTTTTTTCCTTTCCTTGTTGGATAAAATAAAAGACGGTGGCGACTCTTGCTTACCACGACATTTTCCAAAAACAAACGAAAAATGTAAACCAGCATTCCAAAAACAGTCAGTTCTCTCCCACTGTATCACACAAGGTATCTTAGCATTCTCTTTTAGGGACTAAGATCATTTGAAAGGAAACTTAGATAGTGTCATCGAGGGACTATGATCTTGTATTTGCTTGTTTTTGCTAAGATACTTTACATGCGTAATATGGCCATTTTGTATAAGACAGCCAAGTGGAAAAACCTAGGGGTGTGCAAAAAAACCAATAACCATAAACCAAATTAATATCCAAATTAATCCATTTTTCAAAACCCAACCCATCATTACATTTTAAAACCAGTGACCCATTTATCAAAACCAAATATAAACCGAAAACCATTAATCAATTCTGGATCAACCTATCGGATACCATATTTGAAACTCTCTCTTTCGCTTGTTGTCACAAATCACAATTGTCAATTGCTAAACCCTAATTCCTAAAATCCTATCTTCGAAGATTTGTGCTCTGCTAACCCAAAATCTTGAGTGAAGTTCAATGGAAGAACATAGAAAAGAAATTTGTGTGAGCGGTGAAGAAAAAAAAGCAGAGATTGTTAAAGATGAAGACAAACTCGCTTTGCAATTTATGGATTCACTTCATAACTATCTATCCTTCACTAATTCTATGTCTTATACACTTTGACAACTAAAAAATTACAGTTTAACCTAATCAATTCAAATTCAATTATCATCTTCATCATAGAATAATACCCTTTCAATAATTTCTTGTATTTCACTCATTGTATCTACTTTGATTCAGTTATTACTTCTAGGATCATGATTTATTGTACTTTATTCAAATCTATACGTTGGGTTAATATGGATTATGGAAACCATTTTCTGAATCATTGTTTGTTATGTATTGGTCATTTCAAAATTGGGGATTTTCATTGTTAATATTGAGATGAAAGGTTGTGAAACTTTGTAGTATATGTAAGGACTCTTTTTGGATAAATAGCTCAAAAGATAGAATAAAGTTAATTTTTTTTATAAAACTACTTTGAAATTGATTTTTTTTAATTAAAAACTGGTTTTTAGAAAAATCGGTTTAAAATTGGTTTTTTTTTAAACTGGTTTTTATGAGAAACCAGTTCAAAACCAAACCGATCTATATGTAAACCGATTTTAGAAATATAAACTGGTTTTAATGAAGTAGTTTTAAGATCCAAACCAAATTATATATATGGTTCAATTTGGTTTGGATATTGATCCATGCACACCCCTAGAAAAACCCTAGGGGTGCTTGTGTGCAAGTGTATTATTTTCATGCTTGTTTTTGTCTTGAATTAGAGTTTTCTAAGTATTGGTTTTAGTCTTTCCATACAAACCCTAATTACTAGCATTTGTATATAAAAGCGATTAAATTGCGGAATTTAAAGTTACTACGCTATTACAACATTTGTGGGACGGGGGTGTACAAATTGAATGGGGATTGTAAGAATGTAAACCTAGTTAGTCTATTACAACCATATTGAATTGGTATCAATGTACAAAGAAATAAGTAAATACAAAGTACAAAATGAATAAATGTACAAAAATGCAAAATGTAAAGAAAATGGATCTTTGTTTGGTTTTCATAAGAGAAAGGGAAATTTTCTTAACCTAATTAATTAAACAAAATAATTAATTAAACTTAAATTTATTAAGAAAATATTTTAAATATAACCCTAGTTCTATTAATTAATCAAAAGAAAATGAGTTTAAGAAAAGTATTTTTTGGTATTTGTCTTGAAAATATTTATAGCTTTATAAAATATTTTTAGTCTTTTTTATATCAAAAATAATATATTTTAATTAGTGTGAAAGAAAATAACTAATAACCTAGTTTTAAGATGATAAGTAAAAATAAATAAAGTATAGTTAATAAAAATATTTTTTGTGAGAGAAATAAAAATAAAATAAGTCAAAATATAAATCTATCATTTTTTGTATTTTTATGATTTTTTAGTATTTTAGAAAATATATTAAGTAAATCAAGAAAATAAAAATAAGAAAATAAAATAAATTGGGCCAGGGGTGCAAATAGCCTGCAAGGGGGTTAGTAAGCAAAAAAATTAATAAAAAAAACAATACAAGCCCAAAAAGGCCCAGGCGCTTGCAAAAAAAGTCAGGAATGCAAAACATGTAAAAAATGCAAAAGGGTACCACTGGGGCTCGAACCCAGGTCCCAAAGGTTACAGGCGCGCACTTCTACCACTGGGGTGGCTATACATCCGTTAACATAGGAAAATCAATAAATATACAAGGCCAAACGCGCCCTGATGAGTTCATCTTCAACCTCCAGCCAGACCAACTGTAACTTGCTCATTTCTCATCAAAAATGAAAACTGTAAACATGAAACTTGTAGCAAATTTTCTCACGGTTTCAGAAATGTAAATCATTAAAACTATAGATCAAAGATAAGCATGAATTTTAATGGCCCTAAACTGAACCCTAAAAATCTCAGAAATTTCAGTTTTAAAATTCTCTAAGCTCAAGCAAAATTAATGAAAACTATGGACATGGTTAGCTTCAGGGCAATGATATCTACATGTTTTGTTCACAAATAAATCATTGATGATGCCTGTATGAAGAGTTCCAAAGTTATAAAACTTACCTCAAAACTGGAAATCATGTTTTGAGTTTGAGCTTGTTTCAAGTGATGGTGTTGATCAGGTTAGCTTCCTTGAGGTCCCATGAAGCTAATGCAATGATTAGCTTGAACAATGGATGGCTGAAATGGTATGGAGAAGTTAATGTGCAGAGCTCTGTTTTTGAAAATGGAGGATGGTGTTAATGGTGTTACAGTTCTATAACAGGGTGTAGGATCAAATTTATATGATGTTTAGAAACCTTAGAAACCAAAAGGCCAAGAAACACACGAGTAGATTATGAGTTTCGAGTTTTTGGTCAGTTTGTGTGAAAATGAAAGTGTTAAGTGTGATTCTGAGTTCTAGGTATTTTCAAGGCTTGAGAATTCTTGTGTTTGTGTCAAATGGTTTGTGTATGTATAAACAAAAGTGTTTAAGAGCTTTGGACCATCTGAAGTACAAGTTTCTAGCTTTTGACTAGGTTACTTTATTTTGAAGAAAAGAGGTAAACAAGTTTCACGGAGAGATACAAGCATGAGATGTGTGATTGTAAGTGTTTGAAACATTTCTCATGAGTTATAGGACCTTTTTAATCAGAAGAGAATAAGTGTAAGGCTCAAGAACAAGTTTTGTATAAAAAGTCACTTTATCAAAATGGCAATGTAACATTTCTTCCAAAAATGGATATAAAGCATGTCCATGCATTGAATGCTTGAAGTGAGGCCTCTAACAGCTGTGTAAACCATTAATTATGGAGTTCCTAACAATTTTGAGGCCTGCAAAGTAGTTTTTATGCAGCATAGCTTGAATTTGAATTTTGTTCATCACTAAAATGACTTGTAATTCAAGTGATAAAACCCTAACTTCATCTCTTCGAGTCACCCTACTCAAAAATGATCTCAAGGAGTTCTTGGATATTTTGGAAAGCTTGAATTGTGATCTACAACCCATATTTGAATTGCTTTTGAATATTCCCCTTGAAACTATATGAAAAAGTTCCATGAAGTTGGGTCAAAGTCCTGACCAAATTAGGGCAAAATTTCACTAAGTGTTTAATTTCATGACCACATGTTCATAAAATTATAACTTGAGATCCAAGCATTTTTGGAAGGAGTTGTTTAAATAAAAGTTGTAGATTTTATGGAGATCTACAACTTCCATGTTGGAAGTTTCTCTTGAATCATCTTGCATCATGGTGAAAATTTTGCTCAAAGTTGTGAAAAAATAATAAATTTCCAACAATTAGAAAAATTTCAAGTTTAGAAATTTTCACTTTTCAAAATGAAACTTTGAATTTTGGATTTCTTGATGAATAAGTTTCATATTTTGACATGTTTTGATGAATTGTGATCTTTGGCATTTGAATTTGACTAAAAAGTCAAAGTTTGACTTTTCAGTATACAATTGACTTTTGATCAGTTGACTGAAAAATTCATCTGTCAATCTATTGGACTTGCAATGTTTTGAGCCATGTCATTAGGTCAAAGTGATGCAAGTTGACTCTTTAGATCATTCCTTAAACCAATTGATCATTTTCTAGGTCAAAAATCATAAATTTCCCTTTCCTAGTCAAAACCCTAATTTTGACCATTTTGCCCTTTTGGAGATTTGATCAAACTTCTTGAGGAATTGTGGTCCAAACTTGATAAAATGATACATATGGGTTTAAAATGTTGATGTGGATCATAAATTATGAAGTTTGACTGTAAATTGGCCATATTTGACATTTTCCCCAATATAGCTGATTTTTAGGTCAACTGCTCAATTGACTGAGCAAAAGTGTGATCCAAGGCTTGAAACTTGACATGAGTAATATTGGGGGTCAATAATGATACATTAAAGTTATATTGGGTATTAGAAGTTAAAATATACTTGTGCAATCTCAAACCCTAATTTTGGTCATCAGTGTTTAAGGAGGTGTCTTAAGCTGATCAAACCCTAGTGCAGTCTTGAGTCCAAGGAGATCTTGTGAGAAAATTATTGATAAATGAGAGGGAAAATTTTAGGGTACAACAGCTGCCCCTGTTCAATATTCTTAAACCTGAAGAGTTAGATTGGCGAGTTTTACCATTCGTGACTCGAAGGTCGAAGATAATTTGGACACTAGAGTACCCAGAAATTTGCACTCGGTGATGTGATGGTCGATGGTAGGGGGAATAGGCTTACAGATGCCATTTGGAAGGATGATATAAATTTTTTCGGAGATGGGCTTGCAGATGCCATCCAGAAATGATTGTTGAACAGTATTTGTAAGCTGAAACTGAATGAGTTTCAGAATGGCGTCCGTGTCTAAAGCATATCTGAGCTAAGTCTGAAAGTTGAATCTGAATGAGTATCAGAATGGCATCCGTGTCTGGAGCGTATATGAACTGTATCAGAGAGTTGAATCTGAATAAGTATCAGGATGGCATCCGTATCTAGAGCATATTTGAACTGTATCTGAAAGTTGAATCTGAATGAGTATTAGGATGGCATCCGTGTCTGAAGCGTATCTGAAATGTATCAAAAGTTGAGTCTGAATGAGTATCAAAATGGAATCCGTGTTTGGAGCGTATCTGAATTGTATCTGAAAGTTGAATCTGAATGAGTATTAGGATGGCATCCGTGTCTGGAGCGTATCTGAATTGTATCAAAAGTTGAGTCTGAATGAGTATCAGAATGGCATCCGTGTCTGGAGTGTATCTGAATTGTATCTGAAAAGCCTTTGAACATTGTTAATGGTAGCTATTGATTAATCTTATCCTAAAAAGGGTAAAAAACTTTAGCTGTATGCAATGTCATGATGTATGAAATGCATGGTACAATGAGATTGTGATATATGCATTCGTGTTATCGATGTTTATGATATATGGATGTGATGTATGTGTATGTGAGCTAATCTGCTGCACTATTGTTGGATAGGGGGAAATAAAATCCCTGACTGCTGCTAAGGATATGGAGTGTAAGTCTTCATGTTGTGAAGTTGAAGTGTTGATGAATTTCCGTTTAGAGAAATAAATTGTGTTGTAAGGGAAGTGTTGTGTGCTGCTTGTAAAAACCTGTTGGAGAAACCTAAGAAATTGGACGACTTCTACTGGGGATTGATAACTGGAAGTTTTGTTCCCCTGGGGATTAAACTGCACACCGTGGGGAATTTTATGGAGATAAACTTAGAGAGATTTTCCTATCTCTTAAAGCCATCAGTGATTGTCTTTTATTTTGTTTATTTGTAAATAGTAATTATGTTCAAATGCATATGTTCAAAAATGAATCATTGAGCATTTTTGTAAACAAAACACAAGAGTAAAGGAAAACAGATAGTTTTGAACTTTCAAAGGGATATCTTTGTATTGACTTTGAGTAAGTATTTTTGTACAAAGATACAAACATTCTAGTAAGAGAATTCCGTCGTAAAAAATGAAAATTTTGATACAAATAAAAGATAGCTATGTGCAATAATCCCATGGGGTTCCCATTCTGCTATAGCCTTCGTGTCTCTGAGCATCTTGTCTATTTGTTGCGTCGTCTAAAGATGATTGAATTGATCAGAACCTCTGAGTTTGTCAGTTGAAGCCAAAGGTTTTCCTTAAAGTGATCCAACGGGACATAGTCATACGCTTTAATTCCCTAACTTTTGCCTGGACCGCCCTTTCGAGTTTTCAGCTTGCCGGGTGTACAATTTTTTTTATCCCTAATTTTTGTTCGAACCTTTTTGGTTCATCGGGATGCCCTTGTTTTTCCTAGGTGTGTCAACCTAGCGGGTCTCTTATGCGTAGTATCTTTTGATTATGTCCGCATTCGCAGGGTGCGGCAGGTTATCGCCATCCATGGTGGTCAAGATCATTGCACCACCAGAGAATATATTTTTTATTACAAATGGTCCTTCTTATGTAGGAGTCCATTTTCCCCAGGGATCACCTTGCGGTGGTATAATATGTTTGATCACCAAATCCTTGACTTGATATACTTGGCGTCTGACCTTTTTGTTGAAAGCCTTGATCATTCATTTTTGATACATTTGACCATGACAGGCAGTAGTAAGACTTTTCTCATCGATCAAGTTTAGTTGATCAAGTCGAGTCTGGATCCAATCATCTTCATTTAGCCCTGCATCCTTCATAATTCTCAGAGAGGAGATCTGGACCTCAATAGGCAAGACAACCTCCATTCCGTATACCATAGAATAGGGTGTTGCCCCGGTTGATGTGTGAGCTGTGGTCCAGTATCTGTGGAGAGTGAATGGTAGCATCTCATGCCAGTCTTTGTATGTGACTGGCATTTTCTGTATAATCTTTTTAATATTCTTATTCGCGGCTTCAATAGCACCATTGATCTTTGGCCGGTAAGGGGAAGAATTGTGATGGTGGATCTTGAATTGCTCACACAAGGCGGTGATTATAGTATTGTTTAGATTCGTACCATTGTCCGTAATGATCATCTTCGGGATACCGTAATGACAGATGAGATTCTTCTTGATGAACCGGGCGACAATATTCATGGTAACGGAAGCGAAAGAAGCCGCCTCCACCCACTTAGTAAAATAGTCAATGGCCACTAAAATGAAGAGGTATCCATTGGATGTTGTTGGCTTGATTTCCCCAATCATATCAATCCCCCACATAGCAAAGGACCAAGGAGCCATCAAGACATTCAGAGGAACCGGGGGTACGTGCACCTTGTCAGCATAAATCTGATACTTGTGGCAAGTTCATGAGTGTTGATAGTAATCTGCTTTCATGGTAGACTATTAATAGCCTTCCCGTAGGATTTTCTCTGCCATCATATGCCCACTGGCATGGATGCTGTGATACGGTGGGAAGAACTGACTATTTTCTGGAATGCTGGTTTGCGTTTGTGTTTGCAAAATGTCGTGGTAAGCAAGAGTCGCCACCGACTTTTATTTTATCCAACAAGGAAAGGAAAAAAGCACATAAAAATTCCTTTTTCGAGATATTTCTGAGTACGGGGGGTAGATTATAGAAAGGGAAGGTATTAGCACCCTTTCTATCAGTGGTTATCCACGGGCTCTTAGGTACTTGCTCATTGTTTTCAAAATTGTTTTCTTTGTGTTTGTGGGTTTGAAAAAAAATTTTGTTTTAACTTTGATTTAACTCTTGCTTTTGTCCTCAAGAGTGTAATGAAGTGTTTTTTGAAAACTTTGTTCGAAAAGGAGTGTAAGTGTGAAAATTTTGTTTTGAAAGAGCAAGTATCTAAGAGCTATCTACCTACTCGAAAAAGGAATCGTTCTATGCTATTTTCCTTTAGACAATGTTATCCCACTATTAGTGAGTAGGTAGCATCGTCGTTGGAGTTTGAGGGTCAATTTGAATGAGGGACATACGGTCACTAAAGCAATGTTAGGAAGCCTTAGAGGTAACCCTAATGTCTTAGATCATTTGTTTGTGGCAACAATATCTGAGGCAACCATTTCGAGGCGACTATGATCTTTTAGACAAGAGGGTGACCTCTAAAACGACCTATACTCAATGATCGTGTACGAAGGAAACCAAGTGGGGTGTACCCTAGGAGTGCGCATGTGCGAGTGTGTCGTTTTCAGTTATTTTTATCTTTGTACATGTTAAGGGTGATCTAATTTGATTTTAGAATTAAGCATTCAGTCTGTAATGCAAACCCTATTATCAAACATCTAGCAGTTATAATTTGCAGAAATTAAAATGCGAAAATTAAAACTAATTATTATAAGGCGTCCGGTATCTACATCGCCAAAAGCAACCATTTGAAAATAAAATAAAGCAGTAAATAAATAAAATGTCCTAATTATCTATTACATATCGGAAGCAGATACATAATTGGATAAAAACAAATAAAGCGCGCGGGAAATTCCATCGACGAGAAATTAGGGTTTTGGCCCTTCTATCCTAATTAAAAAAAGAAAATGTTTTTTTGTTGTTTTTAATATTTTTTTAAGAAAAGAAATTAGATTTTTAAATTATATGCAAAATTGATTGGTTATTAAATTAATTAATGAAAATAATTAAATGACATATTTTTGGGTTTTTGTTATTTTAGGAAAGAAATAAATTAAATTAAGTTAGTAATAAAACCTATTTATTCTAATTAATCTTAATAATGTAAAAAGAAATTAAAGTTGTCTAATAATTAATAACCTAATTAAATTAATTACTTTTTTTTAATAAAAATAAATATCTTGAATTTAATTGGATAGAAAAATGTTTTATGATTTTTTGATAAAAAAGAAAATAATTTGATGGGTTAGTAAAATAAATAAATGAAATAATATAAATATAAAAGAATTAGAGAAAAGCAAACTGGGCCTGCAATGTGGGGGTGCAATCATTAGAAATCTCTAGGCCCGAATATTCGAAAGCTTCATGCTCTAACTATGGTGTTTTTTTAATTCTTGCATGGAACCTATGATTCAAACATCCATAACTGTTCTATATAAACTCAAGCAAACGTTAGCATACCATAAAATGTGATTAAAATTAGAGATTCGAAATTTAAAATTTTATCAAACCGGTGTCGTCAAATTGGGGCGTGCTAGGCATGTGATGGATTACTCTTGGGCCTTGTAAGACTCTTGAGGACTTCAATAGGATGGTTTGAGGCTTGATGTCAATTGAGAGAGACCAGAACCTCGAGATATGACTTGCACCAATTCTTTGATTTCTGGAGCGCTTTTTGAAGAGCTTTTAGAGAGCTTTTTGAGAGCTTTTTAGAGAGGATTTTCGTCCCTTTCAAGCTTGTATGGCTCTATATTTATAGAGGAGAATGAGGAGACAATAAAGCATGGAAAGAATCTCCCTCATAATGTTGTGTTTTAAGACCATGATCAAGATTTGAAAAAAATGTCATATTTCATGATTTTATGCCATTTTCACATGTGGATGAACCTGAACATATTTGAAAAGTTATTGCATGAAATCAATTGACATAAACCAGCATAAAACTTTCCTAAAATGGATTCACATCAAAATTTAAATTATTTCTATTATTTATTTATTTAATTCTGAATTTTAATGAATAAAATATCAAAATAAATAGCATAAATAGTAGAAAAATGTATGGGTGGGCTTAGAGGTCTTGGACCATGTTAGGAATGAGTTTCAAACTTGTAAAGATAGGCCCATTTGGAAAAAATCCAAGTTTGGTCAATATTTGCTTCATGCATTTTTTCAAAAATTGTCCAACTTTGAGAATGCATAACTCCCTCAATTTTGACTCTTTGGAGGTGTTCTTAGACTTTTTAGAAATATTGAGATGTCCTCTAAGAAAACATTTTGGTCTCATATAATTTTGATACTCCATGCTCATGTATGAAGCTTTGACAAAAAAGGTGTTTTTGTTGACTTTTCAAAATGACCTATAATGTCCAAATTCATAACTGCTGGTGAGTGTATTTTTTAAACTTGGGGTATGAAGATGGATTGTAGGGAATTGCATCCTCTTCAAAATGAGCTTTGTATGGGTCATTTCTCATAAAGTATGAGAAAGTTATGCTTGGTCAAAGCTGAGTTGACGTTTCCTGCAAAACCCTAATTTAGCAACTTTTGAATCTTGATGAATTTTGAGCAATCCTTGATGAATCATGATCAACCCTTGATAAAATGATGAAATATCCTTCAAAATGAGAATGTTGACAAAAAATCTTGAAGATTTACTGTATGTAGGTCACAGTTGACTTTTGCCCTAGCAGAGTCGATTTTTGGACCTTTGAGCAATTGACTGAGCAAACTTTCTCTGCAGGGCTTGAAACTTGACATGGATGATCTTGAGAACATATTAAGACATTGGTGAGAACTTGGTGTCACTTGGATCCAAGGATCTTGATGCAACATGAAACCCTAGTTTGGGGTAGACTGCCTTAAGAGAGAGCTTGTCTGACCAACTCTTGGACTACTTTGAGCAACTTGGAGATTTTTCTTGCAATGTTTTTGAGAAATATGGGTGGGAAAATTTTGGGGTACAACAGCTGTCCCTGTTCAATATTCTTAAACCTGAGGATGTAGATTGGCTTTTGTGCCTTTCGTGATCCGAAGGTGGAAGATGATTGAACACTAGAGTGCCCAGAAATTTGCACTCGCATGAAGTGGTAATTGTTTTGTGATGTCGGGAATGGGCTTACAGATGCCATTTGGAGGAGTGTCAATCGCATAAGATATTCCTTAGTGAGAGCTTGCATACCTGCCGTTGAGGAAGATTCCGCTGGGGAAGTCTGATCTTTGTTGAGGGAAAGGAACTTGTCCGTAATTCCACTAAGGTGTCGAGATTTGGGAATTTGCCAGTAATTCAACTGAGGAACTTCGTCGACATTTAGGACCTTGTCTATAATTCAACTGAGGATAATTCTGTTGAGATTTAAGAACTGGTCAGTAATTCGACTGAGTAAAAGCTTCATAGCTTTGAATTTTATGAGAATTTAACTGCATCCTTCGTGAAAGGTAAAGGTTAACTGTATGCAATGCATGATATGTATCAAGCAATGATGTTCTCAAAATAAATGAGATTATGTTGTATGATGCGTATATGCATGTGTCATGATGTATGAAAGTGTGATGTTTTCAGCTGGGGAAAATAAATCCCGGATAGTTGCTGGAGAAAAGAGTTGAATTCTTTGTTTCCGCTGGAGATAGCGAATGAAGATGATTGTGAGAATAAACCTGCAGGAGAGGATAACTCCGTTGGGGATAAACTGATGAGGAGACTACTCTGTAGGGAAGAGATGCTCTGTTGAGGATTCCACCGATAAATTCCACTGAGGATGAATTACCGTTGCTGGTGATACTGAATCCTATTGGGGATTGAATTCCTGTTTGTGAAAGGAATGAACTCCGCTGGGGATGATCTTTCAGTTGCAACTTCGCTGGGGATAACCTTTTAGACTCTAATGGGGATAATCCTTTGAGCTCTGCTGGGGAAAATCTTCCAAAGTCTACTGGGAATGATTCTCCAAACTCCACTGGGGAAGCCTTTTCAGACTGCGCTGGGAAAAACTTCAAACTCCATTGGGGGATATTTTGCATTCTGCCGGGGAATATTCTCATACTCCGCTGGGGAATATTAAGACCTTTCAGTGCTGATGGTAAATAAACTCTGCTTAGGGAGAATATTACCGATTCATTTGCGATTATGAGCCTCAGCTGGGGAGAGTTAACATTGCTGTCTTTTCTTACTCTGTGGGGAGTGAAAGTATTTCAGCCCCATTATTTAGCAAAATCTACCTTCGTACCTGGTGGATAGAGCAACTGTACAGTTTAGACATTTCTCATTTGCCCCTGTTTCTGATATTACCAGTAATCGTCTTTTGTTTCGCATGTAAATATTTATGAGCGGCAATTAATGTCAAATGCATATATAAAAAATGACTATTGGACGTTCTTTGCAAAACAAAACAGATAAAGGAAAAACAGTTTGAAATTTCTTTGAAAATGAATTGTATTGATTTTGGAGTTTGGCCTGTAAATAGGCGTTTTTGTACAAGAGACTGACGTCCTAGTAAGAGAACGCCGTCGAACAAATAGAATTTATACAATTTGTGAAAAACTAAACAAAACAGCTATGTGAATAATCCCACTGGGTTCCAACTCTGATATTGCCTTTATGTCCTCGAGCATCTCATCACTTTTCTACTTGGTTGAAGGTAGATCAGATTGATTAGTGTCGTCCGAGCTTGATAGTCGATACCGAAGTCTGGTTGCAAGGTGATCCAATGAGACATAGTGTTACGCTTTAATCCCTAATTTTTTCCTGGATCTCCCTTTCGGGTTTTCAGTCCATCGGGATACCCTTTTTTGCCCAAGCCACCTTTTCAGGTTTTCGACTTGCCGGGTGTACAGCATTTTTCATTTTCCTCCCTTATTTTTGCCCGAACCCTTTTGGTTCGCCGGGAAGCCCTTATTTTTGCCTAGGCCAGTCGACCTAGCGGGTCTTTAATTTATGCGTAGTATCTTTTCACTATGTCTTCATTGACGGGGTGAGGAAGGTCGTCACCATCCATGGTGGTTAGAATCATAGCTCCTCCTGAGAAAATGTTCTTAACCACAAATGGCCCTTCGTAAGTAGGGGTCCATTTTCCCCTGGGATCACCTTGAGGTAAGATAATGCGCTTGATCACCAGATCCCCAACTTAATACTCTTGTCGTCTAACTTTCTTATTAAATGCCTTGATCATCCGCTTTTAATACGTCTGACCATGACAAATAGCAGTAAGTCTCTTTTCGTCGATTAAGTTCAGCTCATCAAGCCGGGTCTGAATCCAGTCATCTTCTCTCAAACCTGCATCCTTTATAATCCGAAGAGAGGGTATCTGAACTTCAATGGGCAGGGCTGCCTCCATGCCATATACCAAGGAATAGGGTGTTTCCCCTATTGACGTCTGCGCTGAGGTACGGTACCCATGAAGAGCAAATGGTAACATCTCGTGCCAGTCTTTGTATGTCACCGTCATCTTCTGCACAATTTTCTTAATGTTCTTATTAGCCGCTTCAACAGCCCCATTCATCTTCGACCGGTAGGGAGAAGAGTTGTGATGTTGTATCTTGAAATGCTTACAAAGCTCGGTGATCATCTTATTGTTGAGATTTGTACCATTGTCCGTAATGATCCTCTCTGGTACACCATATCGACAGATCAGATTATGCCGAATAAAACGTGCCACGACGTTCTTGGTTACAGTAGCAAAGGAAGCTACTTCAACCCACTTCATAAAGTAATCAATTGCTACCAGGATGAAATGATGCTTGTTGGACGTTGTAGGTCTGATCTCACCGATCATATCAATTCCCCACATTGCAAAAGGCCACGGAGCTGTCAAGACGTTCAGAGGTACTGGTGGTATGTGCACCTTATCAGCATAGACTTGGCACTTGTGACAGGTCCGAGAATGTTGATAACAGTCGGCTTCCATTGTGGACCATTAATATCCTGCCCGAAGGATCTTCTTTGCCATGGTGTGTCCACTGGAATGAGTTCCGAAAGTACCTTCATGTAAATCTACCATGATCCTTTCTGCCTCGTTCTTATCCACACATCGCAGTAAGGTTGAATCATGGTTACGTTTGTAAAGGATACCATTGCTGATGAAGTACTTCGCTGCGAACCTCCTTAGAAATTTCTTGTCATTAAGAGATGCACCCTCGGGGTATTCCTGAGCCTCAAGGTACCTCTTCACCTCATGAAACCAGGGTTTACCCGTTGCCTCTTCAGTGTCAATGTCACAGCAATGTGCGGGTTCGTCCAATCTTTCAATGATAATCCGGGGAGCTTCGTTGTCCCAATTGACTTTGAACATAGAAGACATTGTAGCCAGCGCGTCCGCCAACTGATTCTCCTCTCTAGGGAAATGTTCAAAGGTTATCTCCTCAAAATGGGGAAGCAACATCAATACATACTCCTTGTAAGGAATAAGATTAGGGTGTTTCGTATCCCACTCGCCTTTGATATGACTGATCACGAGAGAGGAATCTCCGAAAACACTTAGAAACTTAATCCTTAGGTCAATTGGTGCTCGAAGACCCATAATGCATGCCTCATACTCCGCCATATTGTTGGTGCAGTTGAAACATAGTCGGGCGTTGAATGGAGTATGAGAGCCTTTAGGAGATATGATCACGGCGCCAATTCCATTACCCAAAGTGTTCGAAGCTCCATCAAAGTACATAGACCATCGGGATCCTTCCTCAGGTCCTTCATCCGGTCCAGGTCCTTCGTAGTCAGTAACTATCATGATATTCTCATCCGGGAATTCAAAGTTCATAGACTGGTAATCATCCATTGCTTGATGTGCCAAATGATATTCTAACACACTTCCCTTGATTTCCTTTTGGGTCGTGTACTGGATGTCATACTCAGTCAAGATCATCTGCCATCTTGTTATTCTTCCAGACAAGGCAGGCTTCTCGAAGATATACTTGATTGGATCCATCTTTGACATCAACAAAGTGGTGTGAGTCAGCATATACTGTCTCAGCCGACGAGCAGCCCATGCCAAAGCGCAACAAGTTTTCTCGAGAAACGAGTATCGGGTCTCACAGTCAGTAAACGTTTTGCTAAGGTAATAAATAGCATGCTCTTTTCAGCCAGACTCGTCATGCTGACCCAGCACACACCCCATTGAGTTGTCGAGTACTGTCAAGTATAAGATCAAAGGTCTCCCTTCAACTGGAGGCATCAGAATAGGTGGTTCTTGGAGATACTCTTTGAATCTTTCGAAAGAAGCCTGACATTCATCATTCCATCTTACCACTTGATCTTTCTTCAGTAGCTTGAAGATTGGCTCACAAGTAGCAGTCAGGTGTGAGATGAATCGGGCAATGTAGTTCAGACGTCCCGGAAAGCCTCTGACTTCTTTTTCCGTTCAGGGAGCTGGCATCTCCTGTATAGCCTTCACCTTTGCAGGGTCCACTTGAATACCTTTATCACTTACGACAAAACTCAGCAGCTTACCAGATCTCACCCCGAAGGTGCACTTGTTCGGGTTTAACCTCAGCTTGTACAACTTCAACCTGTCAAATAACTTCTGAAGGTGGTCAAGATGTTCTTCCTCAGTCTGGGATCTGGCAATCATGTAATCAACGTATACCTCAATCTCATGATGGATCATGTCATGGAACAAAGAGACCATAGCGCGCTGATACGTTACCCCATCATTCTTCAATCCAAAAGGCATGACCTTGTAGCAAAAGGTACCCCATTGAGTAATAAAGGTTGTCTTCTCCATGTCTTCGGGAGCCATTTTAATCTGATTATAACCGTATAAACCATCCATAAAAGAGAAGATGTTATGTTGTGCGGTGTTGTCAACCAGAACGTCGATATGAGGTAGAGGGAAATCATCCTTGGGACTCGCCCTGTTCAAATCCCTATAGTCAACACACATTCGAACCTTGCCATCCTTCTTCGGCACTGGAACCACGTTAGCCACCCACTGTGGGTAAGAAGTAACTTCTAGAAAACCGGCATCAAACTGCTTCACGACTTCAGCCTTGATTTTCTCAAACATATCTGGGCGCATTCGGCGGACCTTCTGTTTCACTGGAGGACAATCCTCTTTGGTAGGCAGGCGGTGAACCACAACATCGGTATCCAACCCAGGCATATCTTCATAAGACCAGGCAAAGATCACAACATAATCACGCAGCATCTGAATCAGCCGTTGCTTAACACTAAGCTCCATATTTGCACCGATCTTGACCTCTTTCTTGTCTATCTCTGTACCCAGATTTACTGATTCCACCGGCTCTTCATGCGGCTGTATGGCCCTCTCTTCCTGAAGTAACAGTCTTGCAAGTTCACCAGGCACTTCACAATCATCTTCACCTTCGTCTTCGGCTAAGTTGATCGGACTTTCGAAGTCATAAATGGCAGTAGCAGAGTCGCTATCAGTGAGATCCAGAGTGGATGTAGACCTGTATATGTGAGTGTGTGTAAAATAGTTGTTTTGCAATATATAATAAAAGAAAAATAAGGAGCACAAAATTTAAAATGCAAGAACGTCCAATGATTTTATTAATGATATATGAAGATGACACCATAAAGCCCTCACAAACAAAGCCACGGTGCCTCGGGTAAGACACCGGGCCGTAAAGTTTAAAAATTGTTTGTTACAAATTCAAAACAAAAGTCTCATTACTGGGTAATAAAGGAAATTGGGACGAAGTCTTTTACCGTCCAATTGCTTAATCTACCATCAGCAGTCGGGTAGATCCAACTGTCAAAATCAGACTCTTCAACATCGTCTTCAATGGCATTCACTCCTGAATTGCTGATAAACAGGGGAGGTCTTCCGATCCATGCACTCTAAACAGCCCTTTGAGCTTCTGCAGTGAAACCCAAACTAAACTTGTTAGTCTTATGTGCAAAATCAGGGAGTTGGCCCAAATTTGCACACCCACCTTTCTCAACAACAGCCCGGGCATCCTTTAGGGAAGCCATCTTCATTGGAGGATCTTCGACAACAGTTTCAGTTGATGCCAGCATCTGGGGGACTTCTTCAAAATGTTGACACTGGGTCTCAATGAACTCCTCATCCATCTCTACATATCGGAAAGAGTTGAGGTGGCTCACCATGTACTCCTCTTCTCCTCGTATTGTAACAATTTTCCCCTTGACTGAGTATTTCAGCATCTGGTGGAGCGTAGAAGTTACTGCCCCAGCTTTGTGGATCCACGGGCGACCCAGCAAACAAGAATAAGATGGCCGAATGTCCATCAAATATAATGTAGAAGCGAAAATCTGAGAACCAACCTTCACTGGAATATCCACTACTCCGTGTACCATCCTCTTGGACCCATCAAAGGCCCTAACAACAATGTTACTCGGCTTCAGCTCCAAACCTTCACAGTCTAACCGGTCTAGTGCCTTCTTAGGTAAAAAATTTAGCGAGGATCCAATATCCACCAATACATGAGCAAGAGTAGTGCCACTGCATTCAATGGAGACAAGTAGGGCGTCATTATGATTCTTCCCCTTAGCAGTCAAGTAGGCGTCGGAGAAACCCAACCCATTATCAGCAGTTAAACTTGCCACACAGTCTTTAAACTGGTCAGCAGATGTTTCCTGCGACACGTGCGCAGTTTTCAGGAAGGCAATCAGAGCCTTGGCATGGGCTTCTGAGCATAGCAACAGAGACAACATAGAGATTTTGGACGGGGTTTTCCCCAGCTGCTCGACTACATTGTAGTCGCTCTTTTTGATGATCTTTAAAATTTCCTCCATCTCTTATCTAGAGGCTTCAATAGTAATCTTCTTCGGTGCCTCCGTCTGGGCACGCTCATTGGTGATCCCTTTGCTCCGAGTGTCAGATGACTCGGCAACAGGGGTAAGAATTGGAACTTGAACAGGGACAGTAGCAGGTGTACTGGTAGGTGTAATAACAACAGGTTTTCGAACAACTGGTGGAGAGATCTCAGGGGAGAAAAGCCTTCAGCTGCGGGTGACTTTACTAGATCCAACAATATTGTTGACGTCAGTATCAGCCTCTTCAGCATTCAAATCTTGTTTAACCCCGTGATAATACACATCATCCTTGTAGTGCCACGGGACAACTTTGTCTGATGTATAGGGGATGGGCCCAGGAATGGTGATGATCAAGGGAGCGATTCTTGGGACAAATGTAATTCTAATAGGCTTTCTCAAGGAAGCCTTGGAAGAATTGTCGAAAATGGTGATTATAGAAACTTCTTCAGTAGGAACCAAAGGAACTAAAGTCTTCTCAAACAGAATTTCTTTATTATCCATCAGGAATTGGACACCTGACTTTAAAATATGGAAACCGGTAGGTAGGACGGCACACATATGGCAACCTTCACCACAGCCCGGAAATAAACTGGCTAACAGAAGGTTCTTCTTCACAGTCATCAACGGAGTAACAACGTCTTTCACAGAGACCACAAATGAGTCTTCATCTATAACATTCACTCCATGCTTGGGCATAGGAGCAGTCACAACATTAGGCCTTTCAGGTGCTTCAAACTCAATCTCCTTATAATCAATCAAGTCTTGTACCTTATTCTTCAAAACCCAATAATCATTTGTATCGTGCCCCGAGCTATCGGAGTGAAAAGCACAATGGGCGTTTGGATTGTACATGGGTGATGTTGTATTTGGATTCTTCGGGGCCTCCTTTGGAATCACCAAATTGGTCTTCAATAACTGTGGCAGAATTTGGGATAAAGTCATGTTGAGCTGAGTGAATTGTCTTCGCAGTCTCTCGGCCCTTGGCTGATTGTTGCGCTGAGGAGAAACAGCAGGTCTTGATATAACCACTGCATTAACTGCTTGGCGGAGCTCAGGTTTGTTATGGCTTTTTGAGCTGAAAACAGCACTGGATTCCTTCTTAAAAGGTTTCTTATCGGTTCCTGATAAAGTACCCTTTTGTATTTTACCGCTCTTAATACCGGCTTCAACTCTTTCCCCGGTCATAATCAACTCTGTAAACCCGGACGATGAACTTCCAATCAGATGGTTGAAATATGGACCAGACAAGGTCCCCAGAAACATGTCTACTAACTCCCTGTCAGCCAGCGGGGGTTGTACTCTTACAGCAAGGTCCCTCCACTTCTGAGCGTAGTCTTTGAAACCTTCGCCCGCACCCATAGACATACCCTGAAGTTGGGTACGCGTAGGAGCGAGGTCAGCATTGTATTAGTACTTCTTGTAGAAAGCAGCATCCAAGTCCTCCCAATTAAGGATACTAGCTCCTTCCAGCTAGTAAAACCATTCAAGCTGAGTCCCTGAAAGACTGTCTTGAAAGAAGTGGATCCAAAGGTTCTTGTCAGCGGTGTATGGTTGGATCTTTCTAACATACGAGCGGAGGTGCAGTTTTGGGCAAGAAACCCCGTTGTATTTAGCGAAGATTGGTGCTTTAAACTTGTGGGGAATCACCACCCCAGATGACAGACCCAAATCTCCAAAGTCTAGACCAGGGACCTTCTGAACCTCCATTGCATTCAACCGGTCTTCGAGCTGCTTATATCTATCCTCAGCCAGAGGATACTGGTCTTCGTCAAAGTCAGTCTCATTGTCTAAAACCACAGGGCTAGGTGCCCTCCTTTCTTCCTGATTTTCTCCCCCTCCAGATGAGTGAGTCAAATCAACCTCTTCTCGCAAATTGTTTCCGAATCTGCGACCCATATTCAGTAGGACCGTCTTCTTCTTCTTCTTCTTCTCTTTCAAGATAAGCGTCTTCAGATCTTGCTGACCCTTGGCTAAACTCATGAACAATTCCTGGAACTGGGAATTTTGAGCTTGCAGAGCCTTGATAGCTTTTTCAGTTGATGTTTCAGAAGACATGATGTGCTAAAATAAACAGCGAAGAAGATGAGAAACCTGTACGGGTACCTGTGATGAAGTGTATGGGAATGAAATGCGTATGATATGATTTCAAAGACTTTAGAGATTCAAATTCGTAGACCAAAATGAAACACACTTTTATTAGATAAAACTTTGAATTCAATTGTTCAACAAATGCCTTTAAGGCGTTACAAGAAAGAAAAACTGGAAAGTAAATCAAACTAGAAATAACAAAAGACATCAGCGCTCCCATGGTCGCTTCCCGTCGGTGCGGACATAGTCGTTGAGGATTTGTTCATCCTCCAACTGCCTTGTCAACTTCAGGATCGTTTGCTCTTGCTCGTGATACTTTTATCTGTAAGTATCCCGCTCTTCCCTTAGCTGCATCCAAGACCTCTTTAATGCCCCAATGTGAGTAGGCATGTATGGGTGGAAGATGGTAGGTGGAACCCCTTCTTCATCAGAAACCTCAACAATCACAGGCAAGACAGCTTCGTACGACATTCCCAGCTTTTAGGCACGGATTCGAACCCATCGGAGATAAGGTTCCATTGGAAGAGAGGTCTTCATCCCTAACTCGTGTGGATCATACATGTGTACCATGTCCCAAGCTCGTATGAACCTGCGGCGATGCTCGTCACTATCCCCTTGGAAGTCAAAGACAATGCTTGGCATCAGCAACTCATGAGGTCCTTCCCTCCTAGCTCACCCAAACTGATGTAAGGCCAAACAAGGGTTATAAGTGATCCCTCCATTGATTCCTAGCAGTGGAACATTGTGGTACTCCCCACAGCGATCAATAATAGCCACGTCTTCCATGCCTTTAGTAGTCCAAATGATGTCCATGTGAGAAAGGGACATAATCCTGTAGGCCCAACCCATGCCTTCCTTGTTCTTTAAAACTGATTTGGGGAGGTGAGAAATAAACCACCTCGCCAGCAATGGTGTACAGCACATAAGGGTTCCCCGTTTCCGAGCAGTACGGGCATATAGGGTATGCAGAATATCACCCAAGAGAGCGGGTACTGGATTACCGGACATGAAAATCTTTACCGCATTCACGTCCACAAAAGAATCTGAGTTTGGAAATAGAACCAAACCATAAATAAGAGGAGCCAAGATGTCCTCGAACGCCTAAAAGTCTAAACTTTCCCAGAACTGATTAGCCTTACCAACCAAGAACTTAGTCAAGAAGCCTTTTCTCCCACTACGAGTTTCCCAATTAGACATTACATCAGCCTTTGTCAGATGGAGAGCTGAAGCAATTTCTTCCGGCCTAAGGATTTTCTCCCAACCTGTGAACGGGGTATGCTATAGAATGGAGATACCAAGTAGATCAGAGAACTCTTCCAAGGTAGGGACCAACTGGTAGTCCGGAAAAGTAAAGCAATGGTACAATGGATCAAAGAACTGGACTAAGACACTCATCATTTGTTCATCCATCTTGGAGGTGACCAAACCAAGGAGGTGCCCATGTCTTCTGATAAAGGAGGAAGTATCTGAAACCTTTGCAACCAATTCCTTAAGCTGAGTGGGAATCTGGACAAAGTTAATCCGAATAGTGTTTCAACGCATAGATGCCATGACCTACAAAACAGAACAAAGATGAATCCCATTGGTCTTTGAAATGGTTATTCCAATGCAATATGCATGCAATGTCATGATGCATGATGTCATGATAGAAACACATCACAAGTATTCACAGATAGCAAACATGGTAAGGGCAAACAAGTCACACATATAGCCCTTAGATTTTAGGCTGGCAAAGAGCTTAGGTATTACTCTCTTTCAGTTCAGTTGGTTCAAACCTGTCCTAGAAATAGTAATCGGGTTCTAGAGGATCTCAATATCACTAACCACCCTCGATCGGTCATAATTCCAGTTTAGCAACCTTTTCTTGCAGTCGGAATCATCGCGAGAGTTTGGTCTCAATGAGTGTAGCATACTGCTACTGTTCCATGGCCGAGTTGGTCAATTATATGTTCTAAGGTCAGTTGGTGCTTAGTGACCCCTTAGCAGACCTATATTCTCCTCGTTGCGCCACAAGGGATATCGGTACAAACTAAAGTGCCACACCAACATAGCTACTTCTTCAACCGTATCGGTCTATGTCGTACATTTCCCTCACAGTTTATTGCTACTTACCTAAAGGGTATCTCCCAGATCCGGGTTAGGATCTATAATAACTCTGATTCAAACCCACATAGATAAAGCATACAAATCAAGAAATTGAAAACATTATGAACTTATTCCTAAGGTACACCCCACTTAAAAGAAGCTTCCCCAGTAGAGTCACCAGTTCTGTGATACGGTGGGAAGAACTGAGTGTTTTCTGGAATGCTGGTTTGCATTTTGCGTTTGTGTTTGCAAAATGTCGCGGTAAGTAAGAGTCGCCACCAACTTTTATTTTATCCAACAGGGAAAGGAAAAAAGCACAGAAAAATTCCTTTTTCGAGATATTTCTGAGTACGGGGGGTAGATTATAGAAAGGGAAGGTATTAGCACTCTTTCTATCTGTGGTTATCCACAGGCTCTTAGGTACTTGCTCATTGTTTTCAAAATTGTTTTCTTTGTGTTTGTGGGTTTGAAAAAAGTTTTTGTTTTAACTTCAATTTAACTCTTGCTTCTGTCCTCAAGAGTGTAATGAAGTGTTTTTTTAAAACTTTGTTCGAAAAGGAGTGTAAGTGTGAAAAATTTGTTTTGAAAGAGCAAGTATCTAAGAGCTATCTACCTACTCGAAAAAGGAATCGTTATATGCTATTTTCCTTTAGACAATGTTATCCCACTATTAGTGAGTAGGTAGCATCATTGTTAGAGTTTAAGGGTCAATTCGAATGAGGGACATACAGTCACTAAAGCAATGTTAGGAAGCCTTAGCGGTAACCCTAATGTCTTAGATCATTTGTTTGAGGCAACAATATCTGAGGAAACCATTTCGAGGCGACTATGATCTTTTAGACAAGAGGGCGACCTCTAAAACAACCTATACTCAATGATCGTGTACGAAGGCAACAAAGTGGGGTGTACCCTAGGAGTGTGCATGTGCGAGGGTGTCGTTTTCAGTTACTTTTATCTTTGTACATGTTAAGAGTGATCTAATTTGATTTTAGAATTAAGCATTCAGTCTTGTCATGCAAACCCTATTATCAAACATCTAGCAGCTACAATTTGCAGAAATTAAAACGCGGGAATTAAAATTAATTATTACAAGGCGTCGGGTATCTACATCGCCAAAAGCAACCCTTTGAAAATAAAATAAAGGAGTAAATAAATAAAATGTCATAATTATCTATTACATACCGGAAGCAGATACATAATTGGATAAAAATAAATAAAGCGCGCGAGAAATTACATCGACGAGAAATTAGGGTTTTGACCCTTCTATCCTAATTAAAAAAAGAAAATGTTTTTTTGTTCTTTTTAATATTTTTTTAAGAAAAGAAATTAGCTTTTTAAATTAAATGCAAAATTGATTGGTTATTAAATTAATTAATGAAAATAATTAAATGATATATTTTTGGGTTTTTGTTATTTTAGGAAAGAAATAAAATAATTAAGTTAGTAATAAAACCTATTTATTCTAATTTATTTTAATTATGTAAAAAGAAATTAAAGTTGTCTAATAATTAATAACCTAATTAAATTAATTACTTTTTTTTAATAAAAATAAATATCTTGAATTTAATTGGATAGAAAAATGTTTTGTGATTTTTTGATAAAAAAGAAAATAATTTGATGGGTTAGTAAAATAAATAAATGAAATAATATAAATATAAAAGAATTAGAGAAAAGCAAACTGGGCCTGCAATGCGGGGGTGCAATCATCAGAAATCTCTAGGCCCGAATCTTCGAAAGCTTCATGCTCTAACTATGGTGTTTTTTTTATTCTTGCGTGGAACTTATGATTCAAACATCCATAACTGTTCTATATAAACTCAAGCAAATGTTAGCATACCATAAAATGTGATTAAAATTAGAGATTCGAAATTTAAAATTTTATCAAACCGGTGTCGTCAAATGGAGGCGTGTTAGGCGTGTGATGGATTGCTCTTGGGCCTTGCAATACTCTTGAGGACTTCAAGAGGATGGTTTGAGGCTTGATGTCAATTGAGAGAGACCAGAACCTCGAGATGTGACTTGCATCAATTCTTTGATTTTTAGAGCGCTTTTTGAAGAGCTTTTAGAGAGCTTTTAGAGAGCTTTTTAGAGAGGATTTTCGTCCCTTTCAGGCTTTTATGGCTCTATATTTATATAGGAGAATGAGGAGACAAGAAAGCATGGAAAGAATCTCCCTCATAATGTTGTGTTTTAAGACCATGATCAAGATTTGAAAAAAATGCCATATTTGATGATTTTATGCCATTTTCACATATGGATGAACCTGGACATATTTTAAAAGTTATTGCACGAAATCAATTGACATAAACCAGCATAAAACTTTCCCAAAATGGATTCACATCAAAATTTACATTATTTCTATTATTTATTTATTTAATTCTGAATTTTAATGAATAAAATATCAAAATAAATATCATAAATAGTAGAAAAATGTATGGGTGGGCTTAGAGGTCGTGGACCATGTTAGGAATGAGTTTCAAACTTGAAAAGATAGGCCCATTTGGAAAAAATCCAAGTTTGGTCAATATTTGCTTCATGCATTTTTTCAAAAATTGTCCAACTTTGACAATGCATAACTCCCTCAATTTTGACTCTTTGGAGGTGTTCTTAGACTTTTTAGAAAGCCTGAGATTTCCTATAAGTAAAGCTTTTGGTCTCATCTCATTTTGATACTCCATGCTCATGTATGAAGCTTTGACAAAAAAGGTGTTTTTGTTGACTTTTCAAAATGACCTATAATGTCCAAATTCATAACTTCTGGTGAGTGTATTTTTTGAACTTGGGGTATGAATATGGATTGTAGGGAATTGCATCCTATTCAAAATTAGCTTTGTATGGGTCATTTATGATAAAGGATGAGAAATTTATTCTTGGTCAAAGTTGAGTTAACTTTTCCTGCGAAAACCCTAATTTAGCAACTTTTGAATCTTGATGAATTTTGAGCAATCCTTGATGAATCATGATCAACCCTTGATAAAATGATTAAATATCCTTAAAAATGAGAATGTTGAGAAAAAATCTTGAAGTTTTACTGTATGTAGGTCACAGTTGACTTTTGCCCTAGCATAGTCGATTTTTGGACCTTTGAGCAATTGACTGAGTAAACTTTCTCTGCAGGGCTTGAAACTTGACATGGATGATCTTGAGAACATATTAATACAATTATGAGCACTTGGGGTCACTTGGATTCAAGGGTATTGATGCAACATGAAACCCTAGTTTGTGGTAGACTGCCTTGGGAGAGAGCTTGTCTGACCAACTCTTGGACTACTTTGAGCAACTTGGAGATTTTTCTTGCAATGTTTTTGAGAAATATGGGAGGGAAAATTTTGGGGCACAACAGGTGCCAAAAGTGCCTTCATGTAATTCATCCATGATCCTTTCAGCTTCAACCTTGTCTACACACCAAAGTAATATAGAGTCATCGTTACGTTTGTAAGAATGTCATTACTAATGAAGAATTTAGCAGAGAATCTCCTGCAGAACTTCTTATTGTTTATTGAAACTCCTTCTGGATATTCTTGAGCCTCGAGATACCTCTTGACTTCATGAAACCAAGGTTGGTCCACTACTTCTTCAGTATTAATCTCGTTACATTGTGTTGGTTCATCCATTCATTCAATGGTGACATGGGGAGCCTCATTATCCCATTTAATTTTAAACATATATGACATTGTGGCTAGTGCGTCTGCTAACTGATTTTCTTCTCACGGGAAGTGCTCGAAGGTAATCTTCTTAAAATGTGGGAGCAATGTCAAAACATGTTCTTTGTAAGGGATAAGGTTAGGGTGTTTAGTGTCCCATTCCCCTTTGATTTGGCTGATAACCAAAGTTGAATCTCTGAATACATTCAAAGATTTGATCCCCAAGTCTATGACCACTTTGAGACCAAAGATGCACGCTTCGTATTTCACCATGTTATTTGTATAATTGAAGTAGAGTCTTGCCGTAAAAGGAGTATGAAATCCTTCAGGATATATTAGTATAGCACCAATACCATTGTCGAGTGCGTTAGATGCCCCATCAAAAACCAGGGCCCACCGGGATCCTTGTTCAGGTCCGTCATATGGTCTGAATTCTTCATAGTTGTTTACCATCATGATGTATTCATCTGGGAATTCGAACTTCATGAACTGGTAGTCTTCTATAGCTTGGTGAGCAAGGTGATCAGCTAGTACACTGCCCTTTATTGCTTTCTAGGTAGTATATTGTATGTCATATTCTGTCAGGATCATCTGCCATCTCGCTATTCTCCCAGAGAGTGCAGGATTCTCAAAGATGTATTTTATTGGATCCATTTTAGATATCAATAAGGTAGTATGGGTCAGCATATACTGTCTTAGCCGGTGAGCAGCCCATGCCAGAGGGCAGCAAGTTTTCTCGAGCAGTGAATATCTTGTTTCATAGTCGGTACACTTTTTGCTCAGGTAATAAATATTATTCTCTTTTCGGCCAAACTCGTCATGCTGCCCCAGCACACACCCCATTGAATTTTCCAAAACCGTCAGATACATGATCAATGGTCTTCCCTCGACTGGTGGCATCAAAACAGGAGGCTCTTGCAGGTACTCTTTGATCTTGTCAAAAGAAATTTGGCACTCATCATTCCATTTGACTACTTGATCTTTCTTCAGTAGTTTGAAGATTGGTTCACAAGTAGCTGTCAGGTGAGAAATGAATCTGGCAATGTAGTTTAAACGTCCCAAGAATCCTTTGACTTCCTTTTCAGTACGAGGAGCAGGCATCTATTGTATCGCTTTCACCTTGGCATGATCTACTTCAATACCTTTATTACTGATGACAAAGCCTAGGAGTTTACTAGACCTCACCCCAAATCTGCACTTATTTGGGTTCAACCTTAACTTGTAATTCTTTAGCCTCTCAAACAGTTTTTGTAAATGATCAAGATACTCTTCTTCTGTTTGAGATCTAGCTATCATGTTGTCCACATAGACCTCTATTTCGTGGTGTATCATGTCGTCAAATAAAGCTACCATGGCACGCTGATAGGTTGCCCCAACATTCTTTAGTCTGAATGGCATAACCTTGTAGCAGAATGTGCCCCATTGTGTGAGAAAGGTCGTCTTTTCCATGTCCTCAGGCGCCATTTTGATTTGTTTGTAGCCTGAGAAACCGTCCATGAAGGAAAACACTTTGTGTTGTGCCGTATTGTCAACTAGAATGTCAATGTGGGGAAGCGGAAATCATCCTTAGGGATTTCCCTATTCAAATCATTGTAGTCCATGCACATTCGTACTCTGCTGTCCTTTTTGGGCACAAGAACAACATTGGCCACCCATTGCGGATAGGAGGTGACGGCCAAGAATCCAGTGTTGAATTGTTTCATAACTTCTGCTTTAATCTTATCCGACATATCTGGTCGCATACGACGAACCTTTTGTTTTACTGGTGGACAATCCTCTTTTGTAGGTAGATGATGTATCACAATATCCGTATCAAGTTTCAGCATGTCTTCATACGACCAGGCAAAGACCTCAACATACTCGTGTAACAACTGAATCAGACGCTCCTTGACACTTGGTTCCAGATTGGCACCCTCCTTGAATTCTCTTTTGTCTTCTTCGGTACCTAGGTTGATTGTATCCACTAGTTCCTCGCGGGGCTGAATGGTTCTCTCTTCTTGTTGTAGTAATCTAGCAAGTTCCCCTGGTACTTCACAATCTTCCTCACCTTCGCCTTCGGCTTGGTAGATTGGATTTTCAGAGTCACAAAAGGCCATAGCATAACCGTTACCCATGGGATCCCGAATGAATGTAGATCTGCATTGTGAGTGTGAGTGTGTGTAATAGTATAGCTATCTTTGAAAGAAATGAAGATGTAAAAAGAAAAACAATCAGCACAAAGTTTGCATGCAAAAACATCCATGATTCATTGATGTCATATGAAAATGAGATAATAACCCTTACAAATGGACAATTGTGCCTCGGGTAAGACACATGGTTTTAAGAATCTGAATATTACAGATCCAACAAAATATAAAGACAAATTACTGTGGGATAAAAGTGATCGGGACAAAATCTCTAGCCTCCCAATTGTTGAGCCCTCCACTGACAGTTGGGAAAATCCAATCCTCCAGGTTGTAGCTATCTTCATCATCTTCCACCTCATTGACTTTGCGGTTGCTGATCTTCAAGGGTGGTCCTCCAGCACGAGCATGGCTTACAGCCTCCTAGGCACCTGAAGTAAAACCTAGACCAAATTTTTTAGATTTGTATGGGATATCTGGGAGTTGTCCCCAAATAGTGCACCCACATTTTTCTATCACTTCCTTGGCATCCTTTAAAGATGACATCCTGAGTGGAGGCCTTGTGATCTTGGAAACTTGAGATACAGCCTTGGTCACTGCCACATATTATGGGACTTCTTCAAAGTGCTGGAATGGAGTTTCAATAAATTCACCATCTAACTCCACATATCTGAAGGAACTGAGATGGCTAATCATATACTCTTCTTCTCCATGAATGGTGATGATCTTCCCTTGAATCGGGTATTTTAGCATTTGGTGCAACGTAGAAGTAACAACCCCAGCATTGTGAATCCACGGTCGGCCTAGCAAGCAGGAATATAAAGGGCGAATATCCATTACATAAAAAGTTGAATCAAATGTTTGGGTTACAACCTTTATGAGGATATCCATTTCCCCATGCACCATTCTTTTTGAGCCATCAAAGGCCCTCACTACTATTATGCTTGGTTTTAATGTCAATCCCTCACAGTCAAGCCTATCAAGAGCCTTTTTAGGCAATACATTCAGAGACGAGCCAGTGTCCACCAAGACATGAGCCAAGGTTGTTCCCCTACATTCCACTGAGACATATAATGCCTCATTATGCTTCCTTCCTCTTGGCGTTAAATCAGCATCCGAAAAACCTAAACCATTATATGCAGTCAAGCTGGCTACGCAGTCTTCGAACTGATCAGCAGATGTTTCTTGGGGTACATGGGCAGTTTTCAGGAATTTTACCAAGGCCTTTGCATGCGCCTCGGAACATAGTAATAAAGCCAGCATGGAAATTTTAGATGGAGTTTTCCCCAGTTGCTCAACTACATTGTAGTCGCTTCTTTTTATGATCTTTAGAATTTCCTCCATCTTTTTCTTGGAGGTCTCAGAGATAGCCAATGATTGTGCCTTCATCCGGACAAGATCAATTAGAATACTTTTACCGCGAGTCTCGATTTACTCGGCAGCAAGAACGTCAGTAAGAGTGATAACAGGGGTTGTAACAGCTTTGTCAGTAGGAGTATTACAGAAATGATTATAGGACTGGGAACAACCTTTGGAGGAGAAACAATAACATGAATGATTACGGGTCCAGAAATAGCTTTTGGAGGAGCAATTTCTAGAGAGAATACCCTTCCACTGCGGGTTATCTTGCTAGTCCCTGCGATGTTACTGATATTGGAGTCAACTTTCTCAGAACTTGAATTTTCAGCAGCTGGCTAATCTTGCTTGATATCGTGATAGTAGATATCACCTCCATAATTCCATGGGACGATTTTGTCTGATAAATACGAGATTGGTCCAGGCATTGTAATGATCAACGGAGCTACTTTAGGAACTGATGTAATTATAACGGGTCTTTTGGTGGAGAACCTAGAAGAATTGGTGGAAATGGTCACGATGGAAACATCATTATAAGAAACAGTTGGAACAGAAGTCTTTTCGAACAAAATTTCCTTGTTATCTATTAGGCACTGAACGCCTGTTTTCAAGAAAGGACAGTTGGTTGGTGAGGACAAACAGAAATGAAAGCTTTCATCATATCCTGGGAATACACTGGCATTTAATAAGTTCCTTTTGATAGTTAGGAGTGGGGTCATAAGTTCATCAACTGAAGTAACAAACATATCTTCTTCAATGGCATTGGCATTATGGCCGTGCTTGGGCATAGGGGCAGAAATGACATTGGGCTTTTCTGGCGCATAAAATTTAATCTCTTTGGCTTCAAGGAGGTCTTGTACTTTGTTCTTCAGAGCCCAACAGTTGTTAGTGTCATGGTCGGGACTCTCAGAGTGGTATGCACAGCGGGAATTAGGATGATAGTGAGGAGAGGTTGTGTTAGGTTTCTTTGGAGCTTCTTTCAAAGTCACTAGGTTGGATCTTAACAAATGTGGCAATAATTGAGAGAGTGTCATGTTAATTCTGGTGAACTGTCTGACTGGTCTTTCCATTCTTGGTTAGTTGTTTCATTGCTGATCAGGTGCAGGTTTAGGAATCATAACAGCCCCCACCATTGGACGGTGTTCGGCCCTATCTTGATTTCTCTGAGGATATATAACAACCACTTCTTTCTTTCCTATGAATGGATTCCTTACAGCAGCAGAGAACACATCTTTTTTAATCTTTCCATTATTTATCTTGACTTCTACCCTTTCTCCGGTCAATATCAATTCAGTAAAACGTGTCAATGAACTCCTAATTAAGTGATTGAAGAAGGGACCAAACAAGGTGCCCAAAAACATGTCTACCAACTCTCTTTCAGATAGGGGAGGTTGAACTCTTCCGGCTAAGTCCCTCCATTTTTACGCGTAGTCTTTGAAGCCTTCACTTGAAACCATGGCCATACTCTGGAGTTGAGTACGGGTAGGCGCAAGATCAGCGTTGTATTGGTATTGTTTGTAAAAAGCTGCAGCAAGATCTTCCCAGTTATGAACACTGGATCTTTCTAAATGATAAAACCAATCAAATTGAGTTCCAGACAGACTGTCTTGGAAGAAGTGTACCCATAAATCTTTGTCAACGGTATGGGGCTGGATTTTCCTCACATGGGACCGGAGATGCATTTTGGGGCATGAGACTCCGTCACATTTGGCGAACACAGGTGCTTTGAATTTTGGAGGAATGAAAATTCCCGATACCAGTCCCAACTCCTCAAAATCTAATCCAGACACTTTTTGGATTTCCATTGCACTCAACCGTTCTTCTAGATGCTTATACTTGTCTCTGGCTGGAGGGTATTGTCCTTCAGAATAGTCTTCTTCTTCCTCTTCCTCTTCTGACTCTGACTGGACAACTATTTCCTTGATTTTCCCATCTTGATTGTCTTTAGACCTTCTTGTTTGCCCTCGGAATCTTCTTGCCATGTTTAGAACTCTGGTTATCTTTTTCATCTTCTTTTTCTTCTCCTCAGCCAGCAAGGTCTTCAACTCTTCTTGCCCTTTGGCTAGAGTTAAGAATAACTGTTGAAACTATGCATTCTGAGCTTGGAGGTCCTTCATCGTTTGCTCGAGATCCATCTTACTGAAATAAACAGTAGGGAGATGAGGAGACTTGTAGCAAGAAACCTGCTTATGTTATGATGAATGATAAATGCGTATGCAATGATTTCAAGGATCTTAAGATTCAAATTTGTTTTAGACAAAAAGGAAACACACGTTATATTAATAGATTAAAGCTCGAGTACATCAATTCCTTCTTGGGCAAAATAAAACAAAAACCCTAAGATAAAAAGGTAGTACGCATCCTCTTTCGTGAAATATAGGCATTCAGTGTCTTCTCCTCATGAAGTAGTCTAGAGAGTTCCAAAATCTTCTTCTCACTTGCGTAGAATTGGGCTTCGAAAGTATCTCGCTCTCCCTTGAGTTGTATCCAATCCCTTTGTAGGTCTTCAAGAGAGGTGGGCATGTCAGGATGTAGGACAGTGTATGGAACATCTCCTTTCATGACAGGCTCAATGATTACCGAGAGAATGGAGGGATAAGGCATCATAAGACTCTGAACACGAGTTTGTACCCATTTGGGGTAAGGCTCAAGAGGGATGTAATTATTATGCCCCAATGTCTTGCTATCTACCTTGTTCAACATCCTCCAAGCTCGGATAAATCTCTGGCAAAGACCTTGATCGTTGCTCTCATAGTCAAATACCAAACCTTGAATTATCATCTCGTGCGAGCCATCCCTTCGGGCATAACCAAACTGTCTTAAGGCTAAGCAGAGGTTGTAGGTGATACCTCCCCTAATGCCAAGTAAAGGGACATTATGGAATTCTCCACAATGGACATCAGTACTGAGACTGGAAAATGATTGACATCAGCACTGTGGCTGGAAAACAAAATGATTAACATCAGCACTGTGGCTGGAAAACAAAATGATTGACATCAGCACTGTGGCTGGAAAACAAAATGATTGACATCAACACTGTGGCTGGAGATAAACATCTCTGATTTCTGAATTTTACCAAGAACGGTAACACATTTCTTCTTTAACCAAGATATCGCTTGAAAAGGATAAAATAACAAACTTCCCCACGGGACTTTTCCAAAGGGATGCCATTTGCTGAGTAAACATTATTGTTGGGGATACACAAGCTACCCAAATAAAGAGGCCGCCACTTGCTTCCTTTCGAAGGTGTCAATAACATACAAGCTGCTCATGAAGAGACCGCCACTTGCTTCCTTTCGAAGGTGTCAATAACATACAAGCTGCTCATGAAGAGACCGCCACTTGCTGTCTTCAAAGAATATTAAAGCACACAAGCTGCTCATAAAGAAGCTGCCACTTGCTGTCTTCAAAGAATATCAAAGCACACAAGCTGCTCATGAAGAAGCTGCCACTTGTTGCCAAAAACCCACAAGCTGCTCATAAAGAAGCTGCCACTTGCTGTCTTCCAAAAATACTAACGTACAAGCTGCTCATGAAGAAGCTGCCACTTGCCATTTTCCGTACAAGCTGCTCATGAAGAGACCGCCACTTGCCATTTTAAAAAAAGTGTTGATATCATACGAGTTGTCCATGAAGAGACTGCCGCTTGCTGTTTTTAAAAGTGTTGATAACATACAAGTTGTCCATGAAGAGACTGCCGCTTGCTGTTTCCTCAAAGATACCCATAAAATATCATGAAGATATTGCTGGAGGTGAGAATCAATAATTTCATCGAGGATGGACAAACTGCTCATGAAGAGACCGCCATTTGTCGTAGAGAAATCAGAAATAATTAAACTGCTCAAATAAAGAGTCAGTCGCCTGTTGTCATATCGATATTCCAGAAGAAGGTTGTGATAACACTGCTGGGGAATAAAGTTCATCTTCAATGGGGAACCATGAATAAATCCTTCTTGAGGAGACCAAGTATTTACGTTGCAAAATAAATGCACTCTCCATCTAGGTTTCACAGCCTAGAGAGATCCACAGGGTATCGTTCACAAGAGACAAAGCTCAATCCAGGAATAAACTGGAGAGAAAATAGTCAAACAAGACTCCGCCCAATGAGGAAACAACTCAAATGGGGATTTATCCTATCCAGAGATGGAAAAGGAAATCTAAAGCAAGATTCTTCCACGAGAGTTAACTCAGTGGGGAATTAGAAAAGAGGCGCACTTTCTGCTTAAGTTGACACTCTATTTGGAAAGATCAAATACGCTATTTGAATAGACATAACCAAGGTATACAAACTCAAAGATATCAACAAATACAATTGTGCATGCATGATGCAAGTGTGAATGAATAAATGAATGTCATGTATATGCTGACAAAACAGACAGGGGAGATAGACTGAAGATGATAAGACGTCATAGTACAGCTCGACACTCGGCTAATCTCAACAGGATGGGAACATTACTGGAGATAAAACACAGGCCGTCATTAGAGCAAGGTCCTTTTACAAGGCTTAAATATCTCTGGAGAGGAAGATATTTTCAGGTAGAAAACCCAAAGTCTAGTCTTCTATTGCAAACAATCCATTGAAAGGATAACAACACAAACAAAGTTTCAGCTGGAAAGAAGTCATGCTTAGCTAAAGATACTAGGAACACCACCCTCTGATAATGTGTGCAAAACATATCTTGACAAATCTGGATTGCCCCTGGGACTAATTTTGGATGCCCCAAGTTTACTGCTGATAAGCTGCGTGATGCACAACAATTCTTGCAAATAACTTCACTCCTAAAATCCCCCAAGCTAAATGGTTGATGAGAAGAAATCGTCTCAAGAGGATTTTACAAAACACCTGGCATCCACCATGCTCTGGTGTCTTCAAACTCTTAGAGGAATTCATCAAATCTCGACGTGATTGCCCCGGATTGACTGTAGTTGGCACAACAAAGTCTTCAAATTTTGCCCCAAAAGAGTAAACAAGTTGGGAAAGCATTAATTAGGAGAAGCAACATGTTTGTGCTTAAGGTCTTCATGTGACATGCCCCCTAATATGATTTTTTCTTGAAATGATTCTCTAATTACTCAACAGAGTTTCAGGCCTTAAAAGAATAAACTCATCACTGGTGCTTATGTGAGCTTCCTTGATATCAAACAAATGTTTTGCAGTTAGAAAAAGTTTATTATAAGAATGAAAATTCTAATGCAACAGTTATGTAAGTCTTGAAGGTTTTGAAGAGATATCGCACAAATTTTGCGAGTTAGAGCACCATTTATTTTTGTATAGAAAAATCATATGATACCAACATAACTATTTAACAAACATTCACGGGAGTCAGGAACACTGTCTCATTGAAGTATGCTTTAAAAATAACCTTGCTTCAATTAGGACTTTTGAAGGTTGTAATGTGGTCTGGTTCATGGTTTTAGAAAAAAGGATTTAAGGCTCAAAATATTTGGTGCCCACCCCCTTCATGATGTTCTCCAACCCTATGTTCAGTTAATTCAACATGAGTGTTCATCTCTCAAAAGGATTTTGTGACGGTCAAGGAAACGACGAGGCTTTCGGAGTAGAAACCACCCTCATGTCTTCGTGTTTGTAGTCACCAATTTGTTCTTTGCTGAGGACTTTTCTTTGCAGTCCTTTTCTTTGCAATTTTATTTTCCCTAACTTTTTCCTGAACTAATTCTTTTGAATTGATAGTCCAGCGGGATGCCTTAATTTTGCCTAAGTCACACGTTTTCATGTTTTTTGACTTAGCAGGCTTTTTCTTTTTCTCGATTTTTGACTTTTTGAACAAAATGTGTGACATTAGCTTGTATTTGCTTGTTGAGAGGATTGTGATTGCTTCGTTTCTTGATGAATTAGGGATAACATTATGGTTCCACATCCTCTAGATTCATTATACATGAAGGATAGCCCTCGTAGTTTCTCTTCAAAAAACATCTTCCTTATAAATTTTGAACACTCAGTCAGATTAACTAAAAACTACCCTGCCCCAGGTTAAAAATTCAAGGTTTCTTCGTACAGAAAAGAAACTTCTGCTTCAAAGGCTCAAAAGGGGTTAGCAAGGGATTATCTTCCTTATATCTCCGGTGTTTAGGGATTTGAAACAATGCATGTACATCATCAGCAAGATTTTATCCAAAAGCAAACAACCAGAGATTTTGTGTTCTTTAGATCATCATCCTCCCTTCAATCTCTGCCTAGGCAAGAGAATGAGCAATAATTTGGTATCATAGTGCAAAAGCAATTTAAAATTTGAAAACAAATATGAGTGAAACGAATGAATTTCTTCAAGACAAACATACTCATTGTATTAAGATAATCATTCAGATGCAAACAAGTTCTTACATGCAAACAATGTTTTGATAAACAAGAAAAATTACAAAAAGCAGAAATAAG
The DNA here is from genome assembly GCA_948472305.1 of Vicia faba. Classification (NCBI taxonomy): domain Eukaryota; kingdom Viridiplantae; phylum Streptophyta; class Magnoliopsida; order Fabales; family Fabaceae; genus Vicia; species Vicia faba. The sequence goes on along the minus strand of OX451738.1, from coordinate 1,208,154,716 downwards.
TTAATAATCTGGGAAGGCTTTCCATCTGGACTTGAATTACCGAAAACATCCTTCAAAAATCAAAGTCACCATCAATCGTGTTTACTCTTCGGCGCATGCTTGATTTGAACTTCAAAACCAACGTCCTTGAATGACAAGATACCACTTCTGAACCTCAATCTTCAAAGCAAAGCAACCCTCCAAGTCATGCCCAGGAACACCTTGATGAAAGGTACAAGTCAAATCAGCTTTTTAGTACCAATGTATCTTCTCAGGAACCTTCGATGGAGGTCGGGTCTGAACCAAATTCCTCTGCATCAGGATAGGGAACAACTCTGTATAGGTAATTGGAATTGGATTAAATTGAGTTTTCCTCTGATTAGGAACTTGCTGATTCTGTTGATAAATGGGAGAAACACGATGATTCTGATGATGATTATTTCTTCCTCTGGTTCTCTTCTTGGAAAAGTCATTATCAAACTTCTTCACACCATTAGCTGAGCTACCATCTTCATATGAACATCCCTTTCCGACATCTTCTTCTAGACGCACTCCCATATTCACCTTGTCACGAAAGTCATTAGGTGCATTAACCATCACCTTCTCATGAGAGAATGATTTTAGAGTTTCAGTGAATACTTTTATCATCGCTTCCTCCCTCCTAGAAGGATTGACTTGGGCGGCAACCAGAATTTCAACCAAACCAGTTAAGTGCTCCATACTAGCTTTCAAAATAGTCATCTTACTACGGAGTTCAGAAACCTCTTGCTTGATATTCTCCATTATTCTCTTAGTGTCAGTGTTGTACTGGTGAGACCAAAGGAAAAAAATAAGACTTGGAAAAAGACCTTTGAAAATGAAACCAAAAATGTAGAATGATGCATGATATGCAAAAGAGAGTTTTTATTTGACTTTCAAGGAACTCAAGATATTAAGTTGTAAACATCAAAGTGTGAAGATAGAAGATGAATTTTGAATTGGATCAAAGCGTTGATCAAGTTATCATCAAGATCAATCATCCATTTTGGTGGATTAGGGTTTTCACCCTATCAACACCCAAGATCCATTGAGTTTGACGAAACTTGTGATGTTTACAAAGAAAGACCTTCAAATTCCTTGAAAGTTAAGTGAAAAGGGTTTTATGGATGCATGAATGCATGGCTATGCAACAACCACAAGCAAGGTCACAAATAAAGTTGAAAGGTTCAACGTCACGAGCATGGAGTCAAAGGTAAAGAACATCCCCAAGGTATGTACTAACGGTTTAATCACACCTGCAAGACAAGGTTCTAAGAGTTCCCGGAGTCTACATTCCTCCTTCGGATATTACCAACGTCTTGATTACTCAATAATCAGCAATATTCTTAAGAGAAACTCATCCGAGCGTAGCATCGCGTGACAACTACTTCCGGATTACTCCGTTATAATCTCCGCGCTACACCTAAAAGGCCAAGATGGGTTAGGGTTCTACGGTTCCCAATTTCTCTGGCTCCCAGGTCGAAAATAATAATGTCTTCCCAATTACTCGGTAAACAAATATTACGTTCAAAAGGGCCTTCCACTGAGTGGGGGATCTCATGCCTCCTTCTTCGGGATTACTCCCTCAAAGTTAACATGACTATACCGCCCGTCCTATTCCTAAGTGTAACTTAGTCCGGGTATAGGACTTATCCTTGGTAAATATTATCAACACCCAAATAATCACAATATATACATATAATCAAACAATCAAATAATGATAAAACAGATAAAACAAATTAGGCTTAACCCACTTAGGGATGGACCAGCAAGAGGTCAATCTTTCCCCAGCAGAGTCGCCAATTCTGTAGCGGTGAAAATCGGAGATCAAGCTATTAATTAACTTGACTCACAAAAGCAAGAGTCGCCACCGCGCTTTATTATTTCCAAGGGAAAAGGGAAAAGAGCGAAATAAAACCCTAAAATATGCAATGTAAAATAATACTTAAAAGTAATAAAAATACAATGCGTTTTTGAAAGAGATCGAGAGTTCGGGGGTTGGTTATACAATGGGAAGGTATTAGCAACCAATGCATTTGCGGTACTCCGCAGGAACCTTTTGAAATATCTGTTTTTTGATTAAAATTGTTTGTTTAGTTAAATGGGTATGGATGAGATTTTGAAGATACGACGACTTAGTGTTGAAGTTTTGACTTAAAAGGGGTGTGAGTTTAAAAATTGATTTGTAGGAGATTTGTCTTAAGAGTAATAAAACTAAAAAAGTATGAAGGGATTTCACATAATCGTATTAGATACTCGATGACATGAAGTCAACAAATTAATTCTTTCCCTTGGATTTAAAACCACAGACAGATAAATAAGCTAAGAGTATAACAAACCTTAGGTGAAAATAAATCACAAGCCGACAGCATCAAAAAACCAGGTGTAAGATATTACTCCAAGCAGCGAATAAAAATAGTGCAACACGTGAAAATAAATAACGGATAAAGAAATCATGGATGAAGCTCATGGTACCTGATAAGGCTCAAGGCATCGAATAAAGCTCACTGTATAAGATTCTCTGCATCACATGAAATATACAGACAAAACTAACAGCACGGGAAAAATGTATATGTGTCCGTATAATTTTTTAGAAATTAATTTGAGTTAAAATCTAAAACGTAACACAATGAAAATAATATTTACATAACCTAAAATTATTTACAAGTAAAATATACAGTCAAAATATTATGTACAAGCATATATTTACAGTACCAAATATTAAATCAGAATAGTGAAATACAATAAAAAGGTAAAAGGGAGAAGTGTAGGAATTATGGACGCACTATGCGGGAATGAATACTTGAAACAATTTTTTTGAAACCTTCACAGTAACAAACGCGTTAGTAGCATAAGCTGTATAAAAATTAAAATGAATGAAATTGCAACAATTAAAATCTATGTTAGTAATCACAAAATAAAGAAATGAAATGAAATTGTATGAATGCACATGAATATTTACACAAATCAAAATCAAGAGTTTAATCCATAATTCAATTCAATCCATGAAAAATCAAGCTTAAATTAAGCATTATTCATGCAAACCAAAAGTTGGACGGCAACAAATTATGCATACAAAGCTCATGAAAATCAATTTCCAAGTAATTACAAACTTATGTACAAACACTGATATTAACCAACAAATTTTATGAATCAAATACAAATTGAAACATCATCAAAAATCACTCTTTAAAATAACTCAAACAACAAGACAACATCGAAACCGACAATTCAAAATTAAATAACTCATGTCATATTCACATTAAGCTCAAAAGTGATTAAAAATAAGTTTTGAATCAAAGTTTCGGCGAGGAATAAATCCGGATAGCATAACCGTAACAAATTCTTCATCATAAATTATCATGAACAAACCAGAATTTTTTTACAATCTTTATCATGAAACAAACTTTGCAATCTCATTAATATTGTATCACACAAGAACAACAACATTGTAACACTATCCAATTTATTTTCCAGCATTATGTAGACACTCAAAATAAAATTCCAGCATAGTAATTTAGTTCAAACTATCAAACCATAGAGTTTCTACTCAAACAGTTAAATTCAACATGTCAAAATAAATCAACACAGATTTTTACAACACTCACGTTTATAAACAAAAGAAATTGAAAATTACCGAAAATGCGTAAACCGGAAATTGATGATGTCGTTGAATTTGCGGAGTAGATTGTTGGTTGATACGGTAATGTTGTGCGTAGAATTAGTTAATGGCGGTATTGTCAAGTTGCTGTTTTACGGTATAAAGGTTGAAGGTTAGATGGAATTGAGATGGTGAAGGTTGGGTCACGCAGAGGGGGTGGGGGGCTGTTTGTGTGGTTTCTAGGCGAAGGTGGGTTGAAGATGTGAAGTGGTGTTTGATTGAGAGAGGAATTGAAGAAGGTGGGTAATGAATGTTAGTGGTAGGAGAAGTCAAACAGAGGCGTGGAATTTCTGCTAGCTTGCTTTTGGTTTTTGTTACTTGTTTAATTGGTGATTTACAAAGAAAAATAAGAAATCTTTAAATAGGAAATGAAAAGGAAGAAAATGATATCAACAGATAATCCTGTCCATTCATTATTATTCAATCTGTATTAATCCACCAATTATGTTATCAACCAATAGAAATAGAGCAAGGTGTATTTAATATATTTTTGTGACCAAAACGCCCTTAAATGATAAAAATAAAATAAAAAACTAAAAGTATTTAAATTAATTCAATTTAAAATAATTTTTTTGAATTTTTTCTGAATAAAAAATAAAGACCCAAAATGACCGAAAACGATAAAAAACAGACGGAAATTTATCCGAAAAAAATAAAATGAACACATTAAAATAAACTACATGTCACAAAGATTAAAGAAAAAATATTCAAAAAGTCAAAATCGAAATAAAATGATAATAAAAATATCAGGCTAAACAGACGTTTACGGTTAAAAACGAGACTCCAAAATGTACCGAAAAAATAAAGCGAGCATACCGTCATAATCTACGCAAAACGCAGATTCATAAAATGATCGGTAAAAGGTGAAAACTTAAAATATTTTTCTCGCTAATTTTCCGCATAATGTCGAATCGCTTTTAACAATCTGTCTATAAAACCGAAATATTTTTATTATCGACATATAAACAACTTGGATAAATGCAAGAAAAGAGTAAAGAGATAAAAATGCATGAAGTGAAATGTCGGGTATTTTACAATTGCAAAATGATACAAATGTCGATTTAAACAAACTTTGGTCAGCTTAAACACGATTAAATGATGCAAATGTGATGAATGAAGCTATTTATTAATAATTGTGACCAAATGACAAAATATGATATGAAAGTGCGACTGAAAAAGTTAGGGGCGAAATTTAGGGTGCAACAGTTGTGCCTTGATGAATCAGTCTTCGAGAATCCACAATCAACCGTACTTCGGGCTTGGGAGACTCAAAACTTTAATTGAGGCGCGACACTTGATGCTCTTGATCCAGACCCGTCTCTGCACATGACACAAAAGAAAACATGAACATACACCTTTGTATGCGATTAGAAATTAGTGATACATAGGCTAAAAATGTTCAAAACACTTGACAATCTTCGCATAGTCAAAGCTCGAAGGTGAGAGGTTAAAACCAACCGTATTTCGTGACCTTGACTTATCTTAAAAAATGCAAAAACAAAAATGGGATCTTAGGTCAAAAATTGGGGTACAACAGCTTCCCCTATTTAATTTTCTTCTATCTGGAGATATGAAGATTGGGATCTTCATTTCGACGAGATTGAAGGGACTTAAATATAGGATACACAATTTTTGGCCTTAAGATACCGCGATTATGTTCATGATATGATATGAATGTAATGCTCTTCATTTTATGGGGAATGACGCCATATGAGACAGACTATGCTGGAGAAACCAAGCACATTATACAGTAATCCTACAGAGGAAGAGGTCGTAACTCCACTGGGGAAACAGAGTCATAGACTTCAAATGAGAGACTCTTGAGTGATTTACATCAGTGTTGAGACTGGAAAAGAAATGATTTACATCAGTATGAAGACTGGGAAAAGAAATGATTTATATCAGTATTGTGACTGGAAAAGCATATGATTGACATCAGTACTGTGACTGGAAAAGGAAATGATGGACATCAGTACTGAGACTGGAAAATGATTGACATCAGCACTGTGGCTGGAAAACAAAATGATTAACATCAGCACTGTGGCTGGAAAACAAAATGATTGACATCAGCACCTTGGCTGGAAAACAAAATGATTGACATCGACACTGTGGCTGGAGATAAACATCTCTGATTTCTGAATTTTACCAAGAACGGTAACACATTTCTTCTTTAACCAAGATATCGCTTGAAAAGGATAAAATAACAAACTTCCCCACGGGACTTTTCCAAAGGGATGCCATTTGCTGAGTAAACATTATTGTTGGGGATACACAAGCTACCCAAATAAAGAGGCCGCCACTTGCTTCCTTTCGAAGGTGTCAATAACATACAAGCTGCTCATGAAGAGACCGCCACTTGCTTCCTTTCGAAGGTGTCAATAACATACAAGCTGCTCATGAAGAGACCGCCACTTGCTGTCTTCAAAGAATATTAAAGCACACAAGCTGCTCATAAAGAAGCTGCCACTTGCTGTCTTCAAAGAATATCAAAGCACACAAGCTGCTCATGAAGAAGCTGCCACTTGTTGCCAAAAACCCACAAGCTGCTCATAAAGAAGCTGCCACTTGCTGTCTTCCAAAAATACTAACGTACAAGCTGCTCATGAAGAAGCTGCCACTTGCCATTTTCCGTACAAGCTGCTCATGAAGAGACCGCCACTTGCCATTTTAAAAAAAGTGTTGATATCATACGAGTTGTCCATGAAGAGACTGCCGCTTGCTGTTTTTAAAAGTGTTGATAACATACAAGTTGTCCATGAAGAGACTGCCGCTTGCTGTTTCCTCAAAGATACCCATAAAATATCATGAAGATATTGCTGGAGGTGAGAATCAATAATTTCATCGAGGATGGACAAACTGCTCATGAAGAGACCGCCATTTGTCGTAGAGAAATCAGAAATAATTAAACTGCTCAAATAAAGAGTCAGTCGCCTGTTGTCATATCGATATTCCAGAAGAAGGTTGTGATAACACTGCTGGGGAATAAAGTTCATCTTCAATGGGGAACCATGAATAAATCCTTCTTGAGGAGACCAAGTATTTACGTTGCAAAATAAATGCACTCTCCATCTAGGTTTCACAGCCTAGAGAGATCCACAGGGTATCGTTCACAAGAGACAAAGCTCAATCCAGGAATAAACTGGAGAGAAAATAGTCAAACAAGACTCCGCCCAATGAGGAAACAACTCAAATGGGGATTTATCCTATCCAGAGATGGAAAAGGAAATCTAAAGCAAGATTCTTCCACGAGAGTTAACTCAGTGGGGAATTAGAAAAGAGGCGCACTTTCTGCTTAAGTTGACACTCTATTTGGAAAGATCAAATACGCTATTTGAATAGACATAACCAAGGTATACAAACTCAAAGATATCAACAAATACAACTGTGCATGCATGATGCAAGTGTGAATGAATAAATGAATGTCATGTATATGCTGACAAAACAGACAGGGGAGATAGACTGAAGATGATAAGACGTCATAGTACAGCTCGACACTCGGCTAATCTCAACAGGATGGGAACATTACTGGAGATAAAACACAGGCCGTCATTAGAGCAAGGTCCTTTTACAAGGCTTAAATATCTCTGGAGAGGAAGATATTTTCAGGTAGAAAACCCAAAGTCTAGTCTTCTATTGCAAACAATCCATTGAAAGGATAACAACACAAACAAAGTTTCAGCTGGAAAGAAGTCATGCTTAGCTAAAGATACTAGGAACACCACCCTCTGATAATGTGTGCAAAACATATCTTGACAAATCTGGATTGCCCCTGGGACTAATTTTGGATGCCCCAAGTTTACTGCTGATAAGCTGCGTGATGCACAACAATTCTTGCAAATAACTTCACTCCTAAAATCCCCCAAGCTAAATGGTTGATGAGAAGAAATCGTCTCAAGAGGATTTTACAAAACACCTGGCATCCACCATGCTCTGGTGTCTTCAAACTCTTAGAGGAATTCATCAAATCTCGACGTAATTGCCCCGGATTGACTGTAGTTGGCACAACAAAGTCTTCAAATTTTGCCCCAAAAGAGTAAACAAGTTGGGAAAGCATTAATTAGGAGAAGCAACATGTTTGTGCTTAAGGTCTTCATGTGACATGCCCCCTAATATGATTTTTTCTTGAAATGATTCTCTAATTACTCAACAGAGTTTCAGGCCTTAAAAGAATAAACTCATCACTGGTGCTTATGTGAGCTTCCTTGATATCAAACAAATGGTTTGCAGTTAGAAAAAGTTTATTATAAGAATGAAAATTCTAATGCAACAGTTATGTAAGTCTTGAAGGTTTTGAAGAGATATCGCACAAATTTTGCGAGTTAGAGCACCATTTATTTTTGTATAGAAAAATCATATGATACCAACATAACTATTTAACAAACATTCACGGGAGTCAGGAACACTGTCTCATTGAAGTATGCTTTAAAAATAACCTTGCTTCAATTAGGACTTTTGAAGGTTGTAATGTGGTCTGGTTCATGGTTTTAGAAAAAAGGATTTAAGGCTCAAAATATTTGGTGCCCACCCCCTTCATGATGTTCTCCAACCCTATGTTCAGTTAATTCAACATGAGTGTTCATCTCTCAAAAGGATTTTGTGACGGTCAAGGAAACGACGAGGCTTTCGGAGTAGAAACCACCCTCATGTCTTCGTGTTTGTAGTCACCAATTTGTTCTTTGCTGAGGACTTTTCTTTGCAGTCCTTTTCTTTGCAATTTTATTTTCCCTAACTTTTTCCTGAACTAATTCTTTTGAATTGATAGTCCAGCGGGATGCCTTAATTTTGCCTAAGTCACACATTTTCATGTTTTTTGACTTAGCAGGCTTTTTCTTTTTCTCGATTTTTGACTTTTTGAACAAAATGTGTGACATTAGCTTGTATTTGCTTGTTGAGAGGATTGTGATTGCTTCGTTTCTTGATGAATGAGGGATAACATTATGGTTCCACATCCTCTAGATTCATTATACATGAAGGATAGCCCTCGTAGTTTCTCTTCAAAAAACATCTTCCTTATAAATTTTGAACACTCGGTCAGATTAACTAAAAACTACCCTGCCCCAGGTTAAAAATTCAAGGTTTCTTCGTACAGAAAAGAAACTTCTGCTTCAAAGGCTCAAAAGGGGTTAGCAAGGGATTATCTTCCTTATATCTCCGGTGTTTAGGGATTTGAAACAATGCATGTACATCATCAGCAAGATTTTATCCAAAAGCAAACAACCAGAGATTTTGTGTTCTTTAGATCATCATCCTCCCTTCAATCTCTGCCTAGGCAAGAGAATGAGCAATAATTTGGTATCATAGTGCAAAAGCAATTTAAAATTTGAAAACAAATATGAGTGAAACGAATGAATTTCTTCAAGACAAACATACTCATTGTATTAAGATAATCATTCAGATGCAAACAAGTTCTTACATGCAAACAATGTTTTGATAAACAAGAAAAATTACAAAAAGCAGAAATAAGTTAATAATCTGGGAAGGCTTTCCATCTGGACTTGAATTACCGAAAACATCCTTCAAAAATCAAAGTCACCATCAATCGTGTTTACTCTTCGGCGCATGCTTGATTTGAACTTCAAAACCAACGTCCTTGAATGACAAGATACCACTTCTGAACCTCAATCTTCAAAGCAAAGCAACCCTCCAAGTCATGCCCAGGAACACCTTGATGAAAGGTACAAGTCAAATCAGCTTTTTAGTACCAATGTATCTTCTCAGGAACCTTCGATGGAGGTCGGGTCTGAACCAAATTCCTCTGCATCAGGATAGGGAACAACTCTGTATAGGTAATTGGAATTGGATTAAATTGAGTTTTCCTCTGATTAGGAACTTGCTGATTCTGTTGATAAATGGGAGAAACACGATGATTCTGATGATGATTATTTCTTCCTCTGGTTCTCTTCTTGGAAAAGTCATTATCAAACTTCTTCACACCATTAGCTGAGCTACCATCTTCATATGAACATCCCTTTCCGACATCTTCTTCTAGACGCACTCCCATATTCACCTTGTCACGAAAGTCATTAGGTGCATTAACCATCACCTTCTCATGAGAGAATGATTTTAGAGTTTCAGTGAATACTTTTATCATCGCTTCCTCCCTCCTAGAAGGATTGACTTGGGCGGCAACCAGAATTTCAACCAAACCAGTTAAGTGCTCCATACTAGCTTTCAAAATAGTCATCTTACTACGGAGTTCAGAAACCTCTTGCTTGATATTCTCCATTATTCTCTTAGTGTCAGTGTTGTACTGGTGAGACCAAAGGAAAAAAATAAGACTTGGAAAAAGACCTTTGAAAATGAAACCAAAAATGTAGAATGATGCATGATATGCAAAAGAGAGTTTTTATTTGACTTTCAAGGAACTCAAGATATTAAGTTGTAAACATCAAAGTGTGAAGATAGAAGATGAATTTTGAATTGGATCAAAGCGTTGATCAAGTTATCATCAAGATCAATCATCCATTTTGGTGGATTAGGGTTTTCACCCTATCAACACCCAAGATCCATTGAGCTTGACGAAACTTGTGATGTTTACAAAGAAAGACCTTCAAATTCCTTGAAAGTTAAGTGAAAAGGGTTTTATGGATGCATGAATGCATGGCTATGCAACAACCACAAGCAAGGTCACAAATAAAGTTGAAAGGTTCAACGTCACGAGCATGGAGTCAAAGGTAAAGAACATCCCCAAGGTATGTACTAACGGTTTAATCACACCTGCAAGACAAGGTTCTAAGAGTTCCCGGAGTCTACATTCCTCCTTCGGATATTACCAACGTCTTGATTACTCAATAATCAGCAATATTCTTAAGAGAAACTCATCCGAGCGTAGCATCGCGTGACAACTACTTCCGGATTACTCCGTTATAATCTCCGCGCTACACCTAAAAGGCCAAGATGGGTTAGGGTTCTACGGTTCCCAATTTCTCTGGCTCCCAGGTCGAAAATAATAATGTCTTCCCAATTACTCGGTAAACAAATATTACGTTCAAAAGGGCCTTCCACTGAGTGGGGGATCTCATGCCTCCTTCTTCGGGATTACTCCCTCAAAGTTAACATGACTATACCGCCCGTCCTATTCCTAAGTGTAACTTAGTCCGGGTATAGGACTTGTCCTTCGTAAATATTATCAACACCCAAATAATCACAATATATACATATAATCAAACAATCAAATAATGATAAAACAGATAAAACAAATTAGGCTTAACCCACTTAGGGATGGACCAGCAAGAGGTCAATCTTTCCCCAGCAGAGTCGCCAATTCTGTAGCGGTGAAAATCGGAGATCAAGCTATTAATTAACTTGACTCACAAAAGCAAGAGTCGCCACCGCGCTTTATTATTTCCAAGGGAAAAGGGAAAAGAGCGAAATAAAACCCTAAAATATGCAATGTAAAATAATACTTAAAAGTAATAAAAATACAATGCGTTTTTGAAAGAGATCGAGAGTTCGGGGGTTGGTTATACAATGGGAAGGTATTAGCACCCAATGCATCTGCGGTACTCCGCAGGAACCTTTTGAAATATCTGTTTTTTGATTAAAATTGTTTGTTTAGTTAAATGGGTATGGATGAGATTTTGAAGATACGACGACTTAGTGTTGAAGTTTTGACTTAAAAGGGGTGTGAGTTTAAAAATTGATTTGTAGGAGATTTGTCTTAAGAGTAATAAAACTAAAAAAGTATGAAGGGATTTCACATAATCGTATTAGATACTCGATGACATGAAGTCAACAAATTAATTCTTTCCCTTGGATTTAAAACCACAGACAAATAAATAAGCTAAGAGTATACCAAACCTTAGGTGAAAATAAATCACAAGCCGACAGCATCAAAAAACCAGGTGTAAGATATTACTCCAAGCAGCGAATAAAAATAGTGCAACACGTGAAAATAAATAACGGATAAAGAAATCATGGATGAAGCTCATGGTACCTGATAAGGCTCAAGGCATCGAATAAAGCTCACTGTATAAGATTCTCTGCATCACATGAAATATACAGACAAAACTAACAGCACGGGAAAAATGTATATGTGTCCGTATAATTTTTTAGAAATTAATTTGAGTTAAAATCTAAAACGTAACACAATGAAAATAATATTTACATAACCTAAAATTATTTACAAGTAAAATATACAGTCAAAATATTATGTACAAGCATATATTTACAGTACCAAATATTAAATCAGAATAGTGAAATACAATAAAAAGGTAAAAGGGAGAAGTGTAGGAATTATGGACGCACTATGCGGGAATGAATACTTGAAACAATTTTTTTGAAACCTTCACAGTAACAAACGCGTTAGTAGCATAAGCTGTATAAAAATTAAAATGAATGAAATTGCAACAATTAAAATCTATGTTAGTAATCACAAAATAAAGAAATGAAATGAAATTGTATGAATGCACATGAATATTTACACAAATCAAAATCAAGAGTTTAATCCATAATTCAATTCAATCCATGAAAAATCAAGCTTAAATTAAGCATTATTCATGCAAACCAAAAGTTGGACGGCAACAAATTATGCATACAAAGCTCATGAAAATCAATTTCCAAGTAATTACAAACTTATGTACAAACACTGATATTAACCAACAAATTTTATGAATCAAATACAAATTGAAACATCATCAAAAATCACTCTTTAAAATAACTCAAACAACAAGACAACATCGAAACCGACAATTCAAAATTAAATAACTCATGTCATATTCACATTAAGCTCAAAAGTGATTAAAAATAAGTTTTGAATCAAAGTTTCGGCGAGGAATAAATCCGGATAGCATAACCGTAACAAATTCTTCATCATAAATTATCATGAACAAACCAGAATTTTTTTACAATCTTTATCATGAAACAAACTTTGCAATCTCATTAATATTGTATCACACAAGAACAACAACATTGTAACACTATCCAATTTATTTTCCAGCATTATGTAGACACTCAAAATAAAATTCCAGCATAGTAATTTAGTTCAAACTATCAAACCATAGAGTTTCTACTCAAACAGTTAAATTCAACATGTCAAAATAAATCAACACAGATTTTTACAACACTCACGTTTATAAACAAAAGAAATTGAAAATTACCGAAAATGCGTAAACCGGAAATTGATGATGTCGTTGAATTTGCGGAGTAGATTGTTGGTTGATACGGTAATGTTGTGCGTAGAATTAGTTAATGGCGGTATTGTCAAGTTGCTGTTTTACGGTATAAAGGTTGAAGGTTAGATGGAATTGAGATGGTGAAGGTTGGGTCACGCAGAGGGGGTGGGGGGCTGTTTGTGTGGTTTCTAGGCGAAGGTGGGTTGAAGATGTGAAGTGGTGTTTGATTGAGAGAGGAATTGAAGAAGGTGGGTAATGAATGTTAGTGGTAGGAGAAGTCAAACAGAGGCGTGGAATTTCTGCTAGCTTGCTTTTGGTTTTTGTTACTTGTTTAATTGGTGATTTACAAAGAAAAATAAGAAATCTTTAAATAGGAAATGAAAAGGAAGAAAATGATATCAACAGATAATCCTGTCCATTCATTATTATTCAATCTGTATTAATCCACCAATTATGTTATCAACCAATAGAAATAGAGCAAGGTGTATTTAATATATTTTTGTGACCAAAACGCCCTTAAATGATAAAAATGAAATAAAAACTAAAAGTATTTAAATTAATTCAATTTAAAATAATTTTTTTGAATTTTTTCTGAATAAAAAATAAAGACCCAAAATGACCGAAAACGATAAAAAACAGACGGAAATTTATCCGAAAAAAATAAAATGAACACATTAAAATAAACTACATGTCACAAAGATTAAAGAAAAAATATTCAAAAAGTCAAAATCGAAATAAAATGATAATAAAAATATCAGGCTAAACAGACGTTTACGGTTAAAAACGAGACTCCAAAATGTACCGAAAAAATAAAGCGAGCATACCGTCATAATCTACGCAAAACGCAGATTCATAAAATGATCGGTAAAAGGTTAAAACTTAAAATATTTTTCTCGCTAATTTTCCACATAATGTCGAATCGCTTTTAACAATCTGTCTATAAAACCGAAATATTTTTATTATCGACATATAAACAACTTGGAGAAATGCAAGAAAAGAGTAAAGAGATAAAAATGCATGAAGTGAAATGTCGGGTATTTTACAATTGCAAAATGATGCAAATGTCGATTTAAACAAACTTTGGTCAGCTTAAACACGATTAAATGATGCAAATGTGATGAATGAAGCTATTTATTAATAATTGTGACCAAATGACAAAATATGATATGAAAGTGCGACTGAAAAAGTTAGGGGCGAAATTTAGGGTGCAACAGTTGTGCCTTGATGAATCAGTCTTCGAGAATCCACAATCAACCGTACTTCGGGCTTGGGAGACTCAAAACTTTAATTGAGGCGCGACACTTGATGCTCTTGATCCAGACCCGTCTCTGCACATGACACAAAAGAAAACATGAACATACACCTTTGTATACGATTAGAAATTAGTGATACATAGGCTAAAAATGTTCAAAACACTTGACAATCTTCGCATAGTCAAAGCTCGAAGGTGAGAGGTTAAAACCAACCGTATTTCGTGACCTTGACTTATCTTAAAAAATGCAAAAACAAAAATGGGATCTTAGGTCAAAAATTGGGGTACAACAGGCACCTCTTTTCCTCATAGTGCGAGTCTGAAAAGAATGTAGGATGTCCCCTAGCAATGGAGGCACTGGGTTACGGGATATGAAGATTTTGACGGTGTTCACATCTATGAGTTGGTTAGGATTTGGAAACAAAACCATCCCATAGATGAGGAGAGCCAAAATTTCCTCAAAGGCTTGCAAATCCAAGGAGTTCCAATAGTTTTGGGCTTTCTCAAACAAGAACTTTGCTAGGAAACCCTTGACACCACTCCTTGTTTCCCAATGAGTTGTGACATCAGATGAGTGCAAGTGTAGAGCTTGAGCAATCTCTTTTGGCTTTGGGTCTCTTTCCGTACCGTTGAAAGGTAGTTGGTTGAGAATAGGAATCCTCAAGAGTCGGGAGAATTCTTCCAAAGTAGGCACAAGTTGATAATCAGGAAATGTGAAACAATGGTGTAAAGGATCAAAGAACTGAAAGAGCACCTTCATCATGTTCTCATCTGTGTTGGAGGTGACCAATTTGAGTAGGCGACCATGTCTCTCAGTGAATGGGGAGTTTTCAGAAATTCTTGAAGCTAGATCCTTAAGTTGTGGAGGGATCCTTACAAGGTTAACTTGAATAGTTTTGCTGCGAAGAGAATCCATATCCTACAAAATAGAACAAATATAAATCCCAAGATCCTTGAAATGGTTAGTGAATGAGTATGATGCTCATGATTTTCATGATGTTATGTACAAGTATGTATATACAAACAAAGCAAACAAGTCCTTAGGTTTAGGCTTGCATAGGGTCTCCTAGGTAAGTACCCTCTTGAAGTTTAGTTGGCTCAAACCTGTCCTAGTAATAGTAATCGGGTTCTAAGGAGCTCAATATCACTGGTTTGTTTCCTTGGTCATTGTTTCAGCACAAGCCACTTTAATGGTGACCGAAATGTCCCAAAAAACCAAACCTCAATGAGTGTAGTATCGAGTATCTACCAACTTCGGACTGCACCAAAGTCGGTCATCTCATTACATCCTAAATGGCAAAGTTAGTCAAGTAAAGGTTCTAAAAGTTCATTAGTGCTTCGTGACATCACTCAGCGGCCCCGTATTCTCCTTGATTAACTCAAGGGCTACCGGTATCCACAAATATGTCACACTAACGTAGCTATTGCTTAGACCATGTCGGTATACCCTGCATAGTTTCCCTAATGTATTTCTACTTACCTATAATGTATCCCAAATCCGGGTAGAGGATTCAAACCCAAACAAAGAACCATAATGTAAAGCATACAAGTCAAATAATGAAAGCAAGTAAATGTGATATAACCCTATGGTAACCCCACTTTTAAAATTTTCCCCAGCAGAGTCGCTAGTTCTATGATACGGTGGGAGAACTGACTTGAGGGTTTTGCGTTTGATCGCAAATGTTGCGGTTAGCAAGAGTCGCCACCGACTTTTCTTTTATCCAAAAGGAAAGGTGAAAAAGCACAGGAAAGACCTTTGAGATTATTTCTTGAGTTCGGGGGGTAGATTATAAAAAGGGAAGGTATTAGCACCCTTTTCATCCATGGTTTTCCATGGGCTCTTAGTTACTTACTAGATCACTTGCTTTTGTTTTGAAATTGTGCTTTGTGTGTTTTTGAAAGTATTTTGTAAAGAGGCCATTTTTAGGCAATCTTTGTAATGATTCTCGTTTGTAAGAATGTATACAAAGATGTTGATCTTTTGAAAATGTTTTCGAGTTTGTAAGATGTTTTGAAAGTGTAGGTGTTTGTTTTGAAAATAACAAAGATGTTTTATTTTGAAATGGAGCAAGTAATTAGGAGCATTCTACCTACTCAAAAGTCTTTCTTGTTCATTTTCCTTTTCCTTTGACATTGTTATCTTACTATTGATTTGGTAAGTAACTCTTTGGATGTAAACGGGACCGGCGTGGGTCATCGTATAACCATTATTAGCAATGTTGCAAGGTATCTTATCATTCTCTTTTAGGGACTAAGATCATTTGAAAGGCAACTTAGATAGCGTCATCGAGGGACTATGACCTTGTATTTGCTTATTTTTGCTAAGATACCTTACATGCGTAATATGGCCATTTTGTATAAGACAACCAAGTGGAATAACCCTAGGAGTGCTTGTATGCAAGTGTATTGTTTTCATTCTTGTTTTTGTCTTGAATTATAGTTTTCTAAGTATTGGTTTTAGTCATTCCATACAAACCCTAATTACTAGCATTTGTATATAAAAGCGATTAAATTCCAGAATTTAAAGTTACTACGCTATTACAACATTTGTGGGAGGGGTGTACAAATTGAATTGGGATTGCAAGAATGTAAACCTAGTTAGTCTATTACAACCATATTGAATTGGTATCAATGTACAAAGAAATAAGTAAATACAAAGTACAAAATGAATAAATGTACAAAAATGCAAAATGTAAAGAAAATGGACCTTTGTTTGGTTTTCACAAGAGAAAGGGAAATTGTCTTAACCTAATTAATTAAAGAAAATAATTAATTAAACTTAAATTTATTAAGAAAATATTTTAAATGAAACCCTAGTTCTATTAATTAATCAAAAGAAAATGATTTTAAGAAAAGTATTTTTTATATATGTCTTGAAAATATTTATAGCTTTATAAAATATTTAGTCTTTTTTATATCAAAAATAATATATTTTAATTAGTGTGAAAGAAAATAACTAATAACCTAGTTTTAAGATAATAAGTAAAAATAAATAAAGTATAGTTAATAAAAATATTTTTTGTGAGAGAAATAAAAATAAAATAAGCCAAAATATAAATCTATCATTTTTTGTATTTTTATGATTTTTTAGTATTTTAGAAAATATATTAAGTAAATCAATAAAATAAAAATAAGAAAATAAAATAAATTGGGTCAGGGGTGCAAATAGCCTGCAAGGGTGTTAGTAAGCAAAAAAATAAAATAATAATACAAGCCCAAAAAGGCCCAGGCGCTTTCAAAAAAAGACAGGAATGCAAAACATGTAAAAAAATGCAAAAGGGTACCACTAGGGCTCGAACCCAGGTCCCAAAGGTTACAGGCGCATGCTTCTACCACTGGGGTGGCTATATATCCGTTAACATAGGCAAATCAATAAATATACAAGGCAAAACGCGCCCTGATGACTTCATCTTCAACCTCCAGCCAGACCAACTGTAACTTCCTCATTTCTCATCAAAAATGAAAACTGTAAACATGAAACTTGTAGAAAATTTTCTCACGTTTTCGGAAATGTAAAGCATTAAACCAATAGATCAAATATAAGAATGAATTTTAATGGCTCTAAACTGAACCCTAAAAATCTCAGAAATTTCAGTTTCAAAATTCTCTAAGCTCAAGCAAAATTAATGGAAACTATGGACATGGTTAGTTTCAGGGCAATGATATCTACATGTTTTGTTCACAAATAAATCATTGATGATGCATATATGAAGAGTTCCAAAGTTAGAAAACTTACCTAAAAATTGGAAATCGTGTTTTGATTTTGAGCTTGTTTCAAGTGATGGTGATGATCGGGTTAGCTTCCATGAGGTCCCAGGAAGCTAATGCTATGATTAGCTTGAACAATGGATGGCTAAAATGGTCTGGAGAAGTCAATGTGCAGAGCTCTGTTTTTGAAAATGGAGGATGGTGTTAATGGTGTTACATTTCTATAACAGGGTGTGGGATCAACTCAATATGATTTTTAGAAACTTTAGAAACCAAAAGGCCAAGAAACGCACGAGTAGATAATGAGTTTCAAGTTTTTGGTCAGTTTGTGTGAAAATGAAAGTGTGAAGTGTGATTCTGAGTTCTAGGTATTTTTAGGGCTTGAGCATTCGTGTGTTTGTGTCAAATGGTTTATGTATATATAAACAAAAGTGTTTGAAAGCTTTGGACCATCAGAAGTACAAGTTTCTAGCTTTTGGCTAGGTTACTTGATTTTGAAGAAAAGAGGGAAACAAGTTTCAAGGAGAGGTACAAGCATGGGATGGGCGATTGTAAGTGTTTGAAACATTTCTCATGAGTTATAGAACATGTTTGATCAGAAGAGAACAAGTGCAAGGCTCAAGAACAAGTTTTGTACAAAAAGTCACTTTATCAAAATGGCAATGTAACCTTTCTTCCAAAAATGGATATAAAGCATGTCCATGCATTGAATTCTTGAGTTGAGGCATCTAACAACTATGTAAACCATTAATTATGGAGTGTCTAACAAGTTTGAGGCCTGAAAAGTAGTGTTTATGCAGCATAGTTTGAATTTGAATTTTGTTCATCACTAAAACGACTTGTAATTCAAGTGATAAAACCCTAACTTCATCTCTTCGATTCTCCCTACTCAAAAATGATCTCAAGGAGTTATTAGACATTTTAGAAAGCTTGCAATTTTATCTACAACCCATATTTGAATTTATTTTGGAGATTCCCATTGGAACTATATGAAAAAGTGCCATGAAGTTGGGTCAAAATCCTGACCAAATTAGAGCAAAATTTCACTAAGTGTTTAGTTTCATGACCACATGTTCATAAATTTATAACTTGAGATCCAAGAATTTATGGAAGGAGTTGTGTAAAGAAAAGTTGTAGATTTCATGGAGATATACAACTTTCATGTTGGAAGTTTCTCTTGAATCATCTTGCATCATGGTGAAAAATTTGCTCAAAGTTGTGAAAAAATAAGAAATTTCCAACACTTAGAAATATTTCCAAGTTTAGAAATTTTCACTTTTCAAAATGAAACTTTGAATTTTGGATTTCTTGATGAATAAGTTTCATATTTTGACATTTTTTGATGAATTGTGATCTTTGGCATTTCAATTTGACCAAAAAGTCAAAGTTTGACTTTTCAGTATATAGTTGACTTTTGATCAGTTGACTGAAAAATTCATCTGTCAATCTATTGGACTTGTAATGTTTTGAGCCATGTCATTAGGTCAAACTGTGCAATTGGACTCTTGAGATCATGCCTTAAACCAATTGATCATTTGCTAGGTCAAAAATCAGAAATTGCCCTTTCCTAGTCAAAACCCTAATTTTAACCATTTTGCCCTTTTGGAGATTTGATCAAACTTCTTGAGGAATTATGGTCCAAACTTGATCAAGTGATACATATGGGTTTAAAATGTTGATGTGGATCATAAATTATGAATTTTGACTGTAAATTGGCCACAGTTGACCTTTTCCCAAATACAGCTGATTTTTAGGTTAATTGCTCAATTGACTGAGCAAAAGTGTGATCCAAGGCTTGAAACTTGACATGAGTAATCTTGGGGGTCCATAATGATCCATGAAAGTAATATGGGGTATTGGAAGTTCAAATATACTTGTGAAATCTCAAATCCTAATTTTGGTCATCAGTGTTTAAGGAGGTGTCTTGAGCTGATCAAACCCTAGTGCAGTCTTGAGTCCAAGGAGATCTTGTGAGCAAATTCTTGATAAATGAGAGGGAAAATTTTGGGGTAAAAGACCTACACTAGAGGAGTATTCTTATTTGTTGGACTTACCTATTATTGATCGTGTTCCTTTTACTAGTTTGGAGGGTGAGCCAAAACCACACGAGATTGTTGCTTTGATCCATCTGGGGAAGTCTGAGGTTGAAGCCCATCTGACTACTAAAGGAGGGATTAGAGGATTACCAACTCAGTTCTTATTGGAGAAAGCTCGTTATTTTTCTAGGATGAAGAGTACCGTCGCTTTTGAGGCCATCTTTGCTCTACTTGCTTACGGGTTGTTTTTATTTCCTAATATGGATAAGTTTGTTGATGTTAATGCTATCAGGATCTTCATGATTGGAAACCCAGTTCCCACATTGTTGGGTGATGCTTATTACTCAATTCATCTTCGAAATTCTTATCATGGGGGGATGATTATCTGTTGCACGCTGTTGTACCCCAAAGTTTGCCCTCTCATTTCTCAAGGATTTTCTCACAAGATCTTCTATAATGACAAGTTTGCAGCACTGATACATCAACTTAGGCTTGAAATTGGCACAAGGGCAAAATGGTCAATTGCATACTGGAAAGTCAAACTTTGACTTTTTGGTCAACATCACAACCCAAAGAAAAAATTTCATTAAGACATTCAAAAATATCAAGCTTGATCATTAAGAAGTCAAGAGAATCAAAAATCCAACTTTGCAAGACTTGGAGATTTTTCTAAGTATTTTCTATACTTGGTTAATTTCATTTGCTTCGTGGCATTTTACTACAGCTCCAAATAATTCAAGATGATGCAAGTAATTCAAGTTATTACAAAGTGACATTTTTCAAAATTACAAATTCTAAAACTATGTCTTGATTAAAACTTTGTCACAATATATTTGCCTTTGACATAATGTGCACAAGACTAAATTTGTGACATGCTACAAACTATGTTGTCCAAAGTTGAAGGAAATATTATATATCACATTGCTACAACATCCTATGCTACCCTGCAAGAAAGCTTGTGCTATGCTGCCTCCCAAGTATGCATGCTGCCAATACAGTACAAAACTGCTCTATGCAGTCTGCCCAAACCTGCACCACAACAGCCCCAATATTGCACCAAAATGGCAAAGGAAAATTATGTGAAGAGAGTATTAAAGAAGTAGGAAAAAACAATTCAAACAACTTATTTGTTTCCCCCCTAAACCACAGTCTAGGGGTCTACGAAAGAGGACTGTCTCATAAGACATAGGGGTTAGATTTTGAAGAGAAAAATATAGAAAGTTTTGTTGAGCAGAAAAGAATAATATTCAGTGCAACCTTGACTCATTTTCAAAACCAAAAGCTGCTCTTGTTCAAAACAGAAACCCAACTCATCACTCTACCATACAAACTCTCCTTTAAACCAAATAACTCATCACATACAAAGATGGTCCAAAACATCACAAAAACAGTTCATGTATTGCTATTCATCTCCATCTTCAAAACACCAAAAAAACATTACAGTACAGTCCAGTTTGGTTTCAACAGTCCGGAGTAGCTTTCCGGAGATTCATTGAGGTATTCATCACATTTGGAAAAGCATTCAGATCTAAAACCACCAGTGCAGCTCAAAGGTAAGTCTTCTTGACTTGATATCTTGTCATTACATCATTAACAAGTTGTTTTTCTTTGAAGACAAGATGTAGTACTTTAATATCTTTTTGAACTAGTCATCTGCACTTTGTTTAGGCTTATTCAATCATTTGTTGTTCATGTTTATCCATCATATGTCATAAGTTAACCTGTACATTCAGTAAAATAATGTTTAAGGCGGGAAATTGCAGCATGTATCGACACATATCCTCATGTGTCGACTCATCCTAGTGAAAAAATAGGGTATGAGTTGACACATAACCCCCATGCATCGACTCATACTGATTTCAGGTTACAAAACAGAAGTGGGAAAAGACTATGTATCGACACATACGCGCTCCGCGTCGACACAAGAAGGGTACATGAGTTGACACATCCCATTATGTGTCGACTCATACTGAGTCATTTTTGTTTTACAGGAGCAAGGAAAAGCTATGTGTCGATGCATAGCAGTATGGGTCGACACATAGTAGTCCAAATGCAGTTTTTCCTTTTATTTTACACTGTTTTTACATTGTTTTCATCATCATTCGATATGGTTGTAATGTTTCAGTCTCCACTTCATCCCCATTGTAAATTTGTACCCCCATCCCCCTAAAGTGATGTAATAGCTTATGATTTATTTTCCGCATGTTTACTTGCTTTCATATATTGCTAGTAATTAGGATGTATGGCAAGATAAAATCAGCAAATAGATAACCTTTCAAATACAAGACAAAATGCATGCAAACTAACACACTTGCATACTAACACCCTTAGGATAGTTCCACTTGTTGCCTATCGGAAAATAGTCATGTCCCTCGAACATGGGTGTTTAAAAAAAAGAACCTCAATAAAAGATCGTAGTCCCTCAATGACCCTCGATGTTGCCTTCGGTAAACGATCTAGTCCCTAAAATGGCATTGCTAAAATGTCCCATATGTTACCTTCTATGACTATACAAACGTCCCAATGCCCGTCCCGTTTACATCCAAAGATAGGGTTGCTTACCAAATCAATGGCAAGACAACAATATCAAAGGAATAGAAAATGCATAAGAAAGACATTTGAGTAGGTAGATAGCTTCTAAGTTACTTGCTCCATTTCAAACAACAATTCTTGATATTTTCAAAACACACACACACACATTTCAAAAATATCTTACCAACAATTGAAAACATTTTCAAAAGACAAACATCTTTGTATACATTCTTACGAACGAGAATCATTACAAAGATTGCCTAGACGAATGGCCTCTTTTACAAAATACTTTCAAAACCACATCAAGCACCATTTCAAACAAACCAAAGCAAGTGATCTAAGCAAGTAACTAAGAGCCCATGGAAAACCATGGATGAAAAGGGTGCTAGCACCTTCCCTTTTCATAATCTACCCCCCGAACTCAAGAAAACATCTCAAAGGTCTTTCCTGTTCTTTTTCACCTTTCCTTTTGGATAAAAGAAAATTCGGTGGGGACTCTTGCTAATCGCGACATTTGCAAACGCAAACGCAAAACCTCAAGTCAGTTCTCCCACCGTATCACAGAACTGGAGAATCTGTTGGGGATATTAAAAGTGGGGTTACCTTAGGGTTAGATCACATTTACTTGCTTTCATTGTTTGATTTGCATGCTTTACATTATGGTTCTCTGTTTGGGCTTGCTTTAATCCTACACCTGGATTTGGGGACACCTTTTAGGTAAGTAGCAATAGACTATGAGGGAACTGTGTAGGGTATACCGACATGGTTGAAGCAGTAGCTACGTTGATGTGGCACTTTGGTTGGTACCGGTAACCCTTGAGTTGAATTAAGGAGAGTACGGGGCCGTCGCATGGTGTCGTGAAGCATCAACTGACCTTAGAACCTTACTTGGCCAACTTGGCCATTAGGACGTAGTGAGATGACCGGTTTCGGTGTAGAGCTGAAAATTGGTTGATACTCGATACTACACTCATTGAGATCGAACTTTTGGGATATCTCGGCCGCAAGAAAAGATTGATTGAGCTGAGACAATGCCTAAAAGAAAGGTCAGTGATTTTGAGACCCCTTAGAACCCGGTTACTATTAACTAGGACAGGTTGAGCCAACTAAACTTCAAGAGGGTACTTACCTACAAACTCCATGCAAGCCTAAACCCTGAGGATTTGTTTGCTTTGTGTGAATATGATTATTTGTATGTAAATTTGCTTACCTCGCATACTTGTACATAACATCATAACATCATACCATAGCATTTTCAATAACCATTTCAAGGATCTCGAGGGTCTTTGATGCAGGGTCACGGGACAAGAGGATTTATTTTCCTCTGACCAAACGCCGTCAAAGATCAAGTACAACAAACTTGAGTCAAGGGCTATGACCCACTTGACATGGTGAGCTTAATTCTTGTGGAAGGACGTCCACTGATACAAAGTTCTCCAATCAAAGATGTTGATCTCTAACTTTTTCTTATGTTTATCCCGCGAGATCCTTGAAAACATGCATCCACATATCATACATCATATCATGACAGGTTTCTCCCATACAGGTCTCCTTATCTTCCTGCTGTTTATTTCAGTAAGATGGATATGGAACAAACAGTGAAAGATCTCCAAGCTCAAAATGCTCAATTCCAACAAATGTTGTTGTCTATGGCTAAGGGGCAAGAGGACCTGAAATCTCTCCTTCTCAAAGAAAAGAAGAAAAAGTCCAAGAGGTCAGTAGGCATCTTGAACTTGAGAAGAAGACCTAAAGCCCTAGATCTTTCAACTCCATCCAACATAGGGGATAGTCTTGAAGAAGACCACAATTTAGAGATTGATGAAGTTGAAGCTGACTACTCCGAGGAACAATATCCTCTTGCTGATGACAAGTACAAACAGTTGGAGGATCGCCTCAGTGCTATGGAGATTCAACAAATACCTGGCTTGGATGTAGGAGACATGGGTTTGGTTTCTGGAGTGGTCATCCCGCCAAAGTTCAAAGTCCCTACCTTTTCCTTGTACGATGGAGTCTCTTGCCCTAAGATGCACTTAAAGTCTTATGTCCGCAAGATTCAACCATACACAACTGATCTGAAGCTTTGGATCCATTTCTTCCAAGAAATCCTAGTAGGGACTCAACTCGAATGGTTCTATCAATTGGAGAGTTCTCGCATCCACACATGGGAGGATTTGGTTGCTGCTTTCAATAAGAAGTATCAGTACAATGATGATCTTCCACCAACTCGTGTGCAATTGCAGAACATGACCATGGGTTCTAACGAGAGCTTCAAAGAATACGCCCAAAAGTGGAGAGATATGGCTGGTAGGGTGAAACCCCCTTTAACTGACAGGGAGCTAATTGACATCTTCATGGGAACTTTGACAGGGCCTTTCTTCAATCACTTGATCGGAAGCTCCTAAGCTGGGTTCACAGAGCTAATACTGATCGGCGAAAGGGTTGAAGCTGGCATCAAAAGTGGAAAGATCCAAGGAGCTACACCCTCTGATGCTCAGAAAAAGCCCTGCAATAAGAAGAAAGAATCCAATGTTGTGTACGGTCAAAAGAGTCATCGTGACCAACACGTGGGGGCAGTCCTGGTCTCTGGTTCTGCGTCACACCGACAATAGCAAAAGGGAAATCAACGAAGGCCAGACAAACCTAAAAGACAGTTTACCAACATCAACATATCGCTGTCTCAAGCGCTGAAACACTTGTTAAGGATGAATCTGATTACATTGATAGGACCTTATCCAAACCCCAAAACTTCTTCTCCTAACTACAATCCTAATGCAACATGTGCTTATCATTCTGACATTCCCGGGCATGATACTAACGATTGTTGGGCATTGAAGTACAAGATTCAGAATTTGATCGACGCCAAGGAGATCGAGTTCGACCCTCCGGAGACTCCAAACGTGATCACTACTCCTTTGCCAAATCATTGAAGGCTTTTGTTTCATTTGAATTTTCAATTGTAATTTCTTTTTTTATTCAAACAATTATCTATTAATGTCAAACTTTGTTTCATTAATGCATTGCATATGTTTGTCTTGAATTCATCCTTTCGTTTTCACTATATTTAAACTATGCTTTTTATTCTTCTTATGACATTTAACTCTTGCTAAAAGTTACAAGCCTTTAGAGGGAGGATGACGAAAACAATGCCATAATCTCATACAGTATGCTTTTGGACAGACCTTGTTGACGATGAACAGGCGTTTCTTTCAAATCCTAAAGACTGGATTTATAAGGAAGATAATCCCTAGTAAACCCCTTCAAGCCAAAGAAGTAGAAGTTTTATGTTTTAACACAAATTGAAACCTTTAATCAAAACCTGGGGCAGGGTAGTCTCTCAGTTAATTCAAACGCGCATTAAGCCGCAAACTCTTATATCGTAATACAACGAATGACGTCAAGAAACATTCCTCTGGGATCAAAAGACAGTGATGGTTCCCTATCACATAGGCAGTCATTATCTCTCAAAAAGAAAAGCCCGCTAAGTCAAAACCTATAAAGGAGACTTAAGAAAACTGGGGCATCCCGCTGACTGTAATCTCCAAACAAGAACAGTCAGGCAAAAATTAGGGATAACAAATCAAAAGAAAGAGGTCATTACAAATCCTCAACAACGTGAAAAATGTTGCAAAAATGATTGCCTTCTGACAAACTTAACTTGTCTGAACCATCACCAAAACTTCATTCCAGACTCAATTGGAGTTGCAAACGCACAATTAGCTGAGTTTAGGACTGAAGAACATCACGAAGAACGGGCGGGTACAAATACACTTTGAGCCTTTATCCTTTATTTCTTAAACTGTGAACCAAGCCACGTTACAACCCTTCAAAAGTCCTAATTGAAGCATGGGTTAGTTCAAAAGCATATTGTTACAAAAGGTATCCTGACTCCTGTAGGGCTTTACTCAAAATCCTGAGTTGATTTTTTCTTACAAAACTTCTTTACTTGCTAAGAACGCATTTTTCAAAACTTCAAGACAAGCATAAACTTTGCATTACTTGAACATCATTGTTTGCATATGGTTAATTGTTTGACAGCGGAGAAATTCACACAATGAATGTCCAATGAACGAAAGCTCTCTCAGTGAACAAAGTCAATTCAAGAAGGATGACACTCCTCTTATCAACACAGGGACATGACATGTCACTATCTAGCACACCTGAGGCAGTCCAGTCAAGATTCCAAGAAATCTCTCAAGAAATTGCAAAGTAACCAGGGGCAAGTCTCCATCTCCGTCACTCGGGGCATTGAATTTTAATCCCAACAAAGGGTTACGTACAGTCAAACTTCCAGGCAGTGCCACAAACACTCACTACCAGGGGCAGCGACAAATCTCCCCTAAATCCTCCTCATAGGATGATTCCCCATCAAGAGTTTAGTCTCTGAAAACCTTTCTCCAGCTAAGACAACATCAAGAGTCCTTGAGGACTTTCCCCAACGAAGTCGTCACCTCCCAAGCAGACCGGTAACAGGGTTTATTTCCCCAACAAACGCTAGGATTTCCAAGCTTGAGTTTGCCTCTCCGACTACTAAAAATCAAGGGACCATAACTCCTCTTCCCTAGAAGGATACTCTACAATCCCCGCCAAGTTACTGCGAAACCTGGACCCGACCAGATATCAGTTCAACTTTGACTCCCCAGTAGAGCAACGGACAACCGAGAATCCTGAACTTTTTTCCCAAGCAGGAATAAACATTCTCCCCACAAAGTTTTCAATATTCCCCAGCGGAGTTCTCCTCAAAACAACGAAACAGGAATCCCTGGTAGAAATATTCTAACCAAAGCTTGAAGACACACATACTCTTCAACAACAGTCTAGGATTTAGCAAACTCCCTGACATTTTTCAAGGATTTATTTTCCCAGACGAAAATACATTCATTCACATTTCATACATCCTATTTACATACATGATAAGTGCATACAACACAATATCATTTATTTTTGAGAACATCATGACATCATGACATTGCATACAACTAACATTCTACCTTTTTCAGGAAAGATCGATCAACAGATGGTTACCATCAACCATTTTCAAGTTCCAGATTAATACCTATAACAAGCAAGGAAAACTATTTGTGGACGACTAATTGTAAATTAATACCTGAAACCAAACAAGAAAGCTATCTACTTGACCAGCTGAAGCAACCCTACACCGATTCCTTCTCTTTCCAAAGATGAAGTTTTACACGGACTCATCATGAAGCAACCCTACACAGGTTCCTTCTCGGGAAATTTCAGATACAGTTTCACACGGACTCATCATCAGGAAACCCTACACCGGTTCTTTCCATTTCAGATGAAGTTTTACACTGACTCATCATCAAGCAACCCTACATAGGTTCCTTCTTTTCAAGATGGAGTTTCACACTGACTCATTATCAGGAAACCCTACACAAGTTCTTTCTTTCCAAGATGCAGTTTTACACGGACTCATCATGAAGCAACCCTACACAGGTTCCTTCTCAGGAAATTTCAGATGAAGTTTTACATGGACTCATCATCAAAAAACCCAACTCTCAGATACAGTTCAGATACGCACCAGATACGGATGCCATCCTGATACTCATTCAAAGACAACTTTCAGATACAATTCAGATACGCTCCAGACACGAAAGTCATTTTGTTGCTCATTCATATTCAAGTTCAGATACAGCTCGGATACGCTCCAGACACAGATGCTTTTCTATTGCTCATTCAGATTCAACTATTTGATACAGTTCAGATACACTCCATACACGAAAGCCATTCTGTTTCTCATTCAGATTCAAGTTCAGATACGCTCCAGACACAGATGTTTTTCTGTTGCTCATTCAGATACAGCTCAGATACACTCCAAACATGGACGCAATTCTGATACTCATTCTTCCAACTTACAAATTACAATTCAACAAGCATTCTTGGATGGAATCTACAATCCCATCTCCAACAAGATTCTATCACCTCTCCAAATGGCATCTTTAAGCCCATTCCTCCTATCATCGCATTGCTGAGTGCAAATTTCTGGGCACTCTAGTGTCCAATCATCTTCCACCTTCAAGTCATGAATGGCAGAACTCACCAATCTAACTCTTTAGGTTTAAGAAGATTGAACAGGGGCAGTTGTTGTACCCCAAAATTTTCCCTCTCATTTCTCAAGGATTTTCTCACAAGATCTTCTATAACGGCAAGTTTGCAGCATTGATACATCAATTTAGCCTTGAAATTGGCACAAGGGCAAAATGGTCAATTGTATACTGGAAAGTCAAACTTTGACTTTTTGGTCAACATCACAACCAAAAGAACAAATTTCATCAAGACATTAAAAAATATCAAGCTTGATCATTAAGAAGTCAAGAGAATAAATAATCCAACTTTGCAAGACTTGGAGATTTTTCTAAGTATTTTCTATACTTGGTTAATTTTATTTGGTTCGTGGCATTTTACTACAACTTCAAATAATTCAAGATGATGCAAGTAATTCAAGTTATTACAAAGTGACATTACAAATTCTAAAATTATGTCTTGATTAAAACTTTGTCACAATATTTTTGCCTTTGACATAATGTGCACAAGACTAAATTTGTGACATGCTACAAACTATGTTGTCCAAAGTTGAAGGAAATATGATATATCACATTGCTACAACATCCTATGCTGCCCTGCAAGAAAGCTTGTGCTATGCTGCCTCCCAAGTATGCATGCTGCCAATACAGTCCAAAACTGCTCTATGCAGTCTGCCCAAACCTGCACCACAATAGCCCCAAAATTGCACCAAAATGGCAAAGGAAAATTATGTGAAGAAAGTATCAAAGCAGTAGGCAAAAACAATTCAAACAACTTATTTGTTTTCCCCCTTAAACCATGGTCACGGGGTCTACAAAAAAGGATTGTCTCATAAGACAAAGGGGTTAGATTTTGAAGAGAAAAAAAGATTTTCTAGAGAAAAAGATAGAAAGTTTTGTTGAGCAGAAAAGAACAATATTCTGTGCAACCTTGACTCATTTTCAAAACCAAAAACTGCTCTTGTTCAAAACAGAAACCCAACTCATCACTCTACCATACAAACTCTCCTTTAAACCAAACAACTCATCACATACAAAGGTGGTCCAAAACATCACAAAAACAGTTCTTGTATTGCTATTCATCTTCATCTTCAAAACACCAAAAAACATTACAGTACATTCCAGTTTGGTTTCAACAGTCCGGAGTAGCTTTTCGGAGATTCATTGAGGTATTCATCACATTTGGAAAAGCATTCAGATCTAAAACCACCAGTGCAGCTCAAAGGTAAGTCTTCTTGAATTGATATCTTGTCATTACATCATTAACAAGCTGTTTTTCTTTGAAGACAAGATGTAGTACTTTAATATCTTTTTGACTTAGTCATCTGCACTTTGTTTAGGCTTATTCAATCATTTATTGTTCATGTTTATCCATCATATGTCATAAGCTAACCTATACATTCAATAAAATAATGTTTAAGGCAGGAAATTGCAGCATGTATCGACACATATCGTCATTTGTCGACTCATCCTAGTGAAACAATAGGGTATGAGTCGACACATAACCCCCATGCATCGACTCATACTGATTTCAGGTTACAAAACAGAAGTGGGAAAAGACTATGTATCGACACATACGCGCTTCATGTTGACACAAGAAGGGTGCATGAGTCGACACATCCCATTATGTGTCGACTCATACTGAGTCATTTTTGTTTTCCAGGATCAAGGAAAAGCTATGTGTCGATGCATAGCAGCATGGGTCGACACATAGCAATCCAAATGCAGTTTTTCCTTTTATTTTACATTGTTTTTACATTGTTTTCATCATCATTCGATATGGTTGTAATGTTTCAGTCTCCACTTCATCCCCATTGTAAATTTGTACCCCCATCCCCCTAAAGTGATGTAATAGCTTATGATTTATTTTCCGCATGTTTACTTGCTTTCATATATTGCTAGTAATTGGGATGTATGGCAAGATAAAATCAGCAAATAGATAACCTTTCAAATACAAGACAAAATGCATTCAAACTAACACACTTGCACACTAACACCCTTAGGATAGTTCCACTTGTTGCCTATCGGAAAATAGTCATGTCCCTCGAACATGGGTGTTTTAGAAAAATACCCTCGATAAAAGATCGTAGTCCCTCAATGACCCTCGATGTTGCCTTCAGTAAACGATCTAGTCCCTAAAATGACATTGCTAAAACGTCCCATATGTTACCTTCTATGACTATACAAACGTCCCAATGCCCGTCCCGTTTACATCCAAAGATAGGGTTACTTACCAAATCAATGGCAAGACAACAATATCAAAGGAATAGAAAATGCATAAGAAATACATTTGAGTAGGTAGATAGCTTCTAAGTTACTTGCTCCATTTCAAACAACAATCCTTGCTATTTTAAAAATACACACACACACATTTCAAAAACATCTTACCAACAATTGAAAACATTTTCAAAATACAAACATCTTTGTATACATTCTTAGGAACGAGAATCATTACAAAGATTGCCTAAATGAATGGCCTCTTTTACAAAATACTTTCAAAACCACATCAAGCACCATTTCAAACAAACCAAAGCAAGTAACTAAGATCCAATGGAAAACCATGGATGAAAAGGGTGCTTGCACCTTCCCTTTTCATAATCTACCCCCCGAACTCAAGAAAACATCTCAAAGGTCTTTCCTGTTCTTTTTCACCTTTCCTTTTGGATAAAAGAAAAGTCGGTAGCGACTCTTGCTAACTGCGACATTTGCGAACACAAACGCAAAACCTCAAGTCAGTTCTCCCACCGTATCACACACGCCTCTGTTGTAGCGGTGGTTTATTTCTCATATGCCCCAGTCTGATGCTTTCTGGGATGTCAAGAAGGAACCCCTTTGGGCTCCTAAGATCATGGCACTTACTCACTCAGATATTGGTTGGTATTATCGGGCTTACCATGATGTAGAGATTCTCAAGAGTTATGGTAGTTTCCCTAATGTACCTCTTCTTGGTACAAAATGAGGAATTGACTACAACCTTGTTATTGCACGACGACGGCTTGGTTATCTGATGAGGGATAAACCAAATAGTATTCATTTGAGTAGTTTCTTCATGAAGGAGGGAGAAGACCATAAGGAATCTAGGGAGCAGATTGTGAAGGCCTAACATCACATTCATAGGAAGAGTAGGAAAGACCTGGGACCTAGGGGGTGTTTCTCTGGAGCCTTATCTTCAGTGGGTCCAAATGAGAGCTATTCAGTTGAAGATGTCGTATTCCCGGGAGGAACCTATGCCTGATTTATTTGTAAAGGTCGCTACTCCCTTATTGGATGATATGGAAGAGCTACAACTTGCTTTGATCGGGATGTAGCAGGAAAATGATGCTTGGAAGAATAAGTGCCAAACTTTAGAGATTTCCTATAGAGAAGACTTGAAGGAGAAAGACGACTTGATTGAGATTCTTGAGAGTCGGGATGTAAAGACCATGGAGAGGCAAGGGGATTTATTTTCCTATAAGCCCCAGTAAGATGCTAGTTGCTCACTTCATGATTCAGGTGATTGGAAGGAGGTTGCCACCAGATACGCGGAAGAAAACCAGAGGTTGAAGGCTCAGATTGTTAGGCTTACAGGGAAGCCCCAACGTATGGAGTGATTTCCACCAACTTTACTTCTTAGGGTTTTAGACTTTATTTTCATCTTATACTTTGGATTATTGAAACTTGTAATCCATTTTGAAGTTATTATAATAAAAAAAATTAGTATTTCAAATGTGTTATTACTTTGATATTTTCAATGTGTCTATAAATCTTTAAGTCCCTTGAAATACTAATAAAATAAATCATGTGCATTGCATATCATGCATCATATTGCATATATTTCTTGCATTTATTATGCATATCCAGGTGTCTCACCAAGCTTCTTTACTTCGTTCAGCAAGCTGTCTCACCACTACAATACTCGAGCTAATTTCAGAAAGAAGATGGACAACTTAGAACAATAGAATCGCGAGCTGCGCGAGGAAGTTTCTGCTCTGAAGGCCGGTATGGCCAATCTCACTGTTCTGATGGAATCTCTGGTGGCTTCTCAGAAAGCCACTGAGTGTTCAACCTCAACAGACAAGGGTTACTACTGAAGCTTCAACTGTTCATGTGTCTACCATTCCAACTGTTGTTCAGAATCGCATGCCTCAAGGTTGTCCATGGGGAATTCCAGAGAACTTTGTGCATGGAGGTTTCAATCTTGATCCTTAAGTTACTCCAGTTGTTCATACTATTGTTACTCCTACACCTCCTGTGGTGCATGTTACTCATGTTGCACCTCCTTCGGTAAATATGGTCTTATTTTCTAATGATGATATGTATCGTCCTTTTCCTCCACCAAGTGAAGGCTTGGACCTCTATGATCGAATGGATGATTTTCAAGATCGGTTTGACAAGATTCAGAGGGAGGTGAAGGCCCTCGGGGGAAAGGAATTGTTCGGGTAGAATGTGAATGATTTATGCTTGGTCCCAAATGTCAAGATACCTGCGAAGTTTAAAGTCACGAAATTCGAGAAGTACAAGGGCAACACTTGTCCTCGTGCTCATCTTGTGATGTGTATAATAAGAATGTCTACCCACACTGATGATCAATGTTTGATGATTCACTTTTTTCAGGATAGTTTGACTGGTGCTGCGTTGAAGTGGTATATGAGTTTGGTCAGTGTCAATAGCCATACTTTCAACGACTTGGGAGAAGCATTTATCAGACAATACAAATAAAGTATGGACATGGCGCCTGACTGTGATCAACTCAGGGCCATGGTCTAAAAGGACAGGGAATCATTCAAAGAATATGCACAGAGATGGCGTGAGGTAGCCACCCAAGTGATTCCTCATATGGAAGAAAAGGAGATGACTAATATCTTCCTGAAGACTCTGGATGCTTTCTACTATGAGAGGATGGTAGCGAGTGCGCCAAGTGATTTTACTGAAATGGTGGGCATGGGTATCCGTTTGGAAGAGGTTGTGAGAGAGGGTTGTTTAACAAAAAGTGAAAGTTCTGGAAGTACGAAAAATCCATCCTATAGGTTTTCCAAAAAGAAGGAAGGAGATATAAATGTTGTTATGCAAGAGAGGAGGGTTAATCCTCCTAGAAGAGATTATTAGTGTCATCAATAAGTCGCCTCAGTAACTCTAGTTGTTGGTGTAGCTCCAACCATCGTTTCTTATCAGAGACCATCCCATCAGGGGAATCAAGGGTATAATCAGAGAAGGGAGAGTTATGACCCTATCCCCATGAGCTATATAGAATTACTCCCGGTGTTAATTCAAAATAATTTGGTTCAGACCAGACCACCTCCCGCTATACCATCACCATTGCCTTGGTATTATAAGACAGACCAAACATATGCTTTTCATCAGGTAGCACCAGGGAACAATGTTGAGAACGACTATCCTTTGAAAACTGAAGTACAAAAATTGGTGAAGTCTGGTATCTTGTCCTTCAAAGATGTTGTCCCTAATGTGAAAGATAATCCTTTGCCAAAGCATGGATAAGCAAATGCTATGAACATGGTGGCTGGTTGTCCATGCGACTTCTGGATTTTCGATATTAATTTGGTAAGAGGAGATTTGGTAAAAATGAATGCAGACCTCAGTGAATTTATCTATTATACGCATGACCATGCCGATTGTGCTATTTGCAGTACGTATATACAGGGTTATGACAAGATAAAGGCTGATTTGCAGGAGATGATGGATGGGGGCCTCATCCACATAATCAGGCCTAGGGTAGAGTATGAAGAGGAAGTAAACATGGTTTCTGGATGTCTTGGAGAGTTCAGAATCTTTGATGTAGAACATATGAATGAGGATCTTGTACAATTGCATGCTACTTTCTGCCACATGGCTGGTCAGGTAGAACATTAGTATGGATCTTGCCGAATTTGCTGTCGGGACTCCCGAAGATGTTCAATTGTAAGGAAAGGTATTCAATTGTTATTGGATAATATAACTATCAAGGTTACATGCAAAAGGGATTATTACCATAAGGTTAATAAGATTGAGGTTTGTTTTGCTGAAGAAGAGTCAGACGATGAGTATGCCTCTGTAGATGAGTTCTTCTCCTCAGATAAAGATATGTTTTCCAGAGATGACTCTGTAATGACTGAATGTGTCGAAGAGGGAGTAAATTTTATTGTGCCTTGTTTTGGTGAACCTACCCCTCTTGAAGTTGAATATCATAGCAATCCAGTTATTACTCCATTGGTGATTAGTTTGCCGGGTCCCGTCCCCTACAAGTCAGACAAGGTTGTACCCTACAAATATAATGCTACAATTTTAGAGGATGGTATGGAAGTTCCCATCCATCCAATGCCTAATGTAGGAAATATTGATGAGACTATCAGAGTGACCCACAATGGTCGTGTATTTGCACCAGTTGTTCGTGGAGATGTTAGTACTGGAAAGAAAGTTGTGGAAATGTTGAGGAAAAGAAGGCTACGGGTGAATCCAGTGGTGCTACTTTGGAGAAAGAGGTGGATGATATTTTGAAGATAATCAAGATGAGAGACTACATAATTGTAGATAAGCTACTGCAGACCCCTTCAAAAATATCTATCTTAGCTTTATTGATGAACTCCTCTGCTCACAAAGAATCTTTGATGAGGGTATTGGACCAAGCTTTCGTGGAAAGTGATATGCCTGTAGACCAATTCAGCAGTGTGGTTGGGAATATTACATCATGTAATAACCTGAGTTTCTGCGATGATGAACTGTCTGATGAAGGAATCACAATATGGCCCTCCACATCTCTATGAACTACAAGAATGATTCATTATCCAATATACTGATTGATAATGGATCTGTATTGAACATTATACCAAGGAGCACACTTGTGAAGTTGAAATATCAAGGAACACCCCTGCGCCCAAGTGGAATTATTATGAAAGTGTTTGATGGATCAAGGAAATCTGTTATTGGTGAAGTGGACTTGCATATTCATATAGTCCCACATTTGTTTCAAATTACTTTCCAGGTCATAGATATTATACCTGCTTACAGCTGTTTGTTGGGATGGCCGTGGAAAAATTGTTGATCCACCTGTAAACAAGAATAGAGATGGCTTGGGATTATCTGTGAAGAATGATAAAGGTAAGAGCATGAAGCTGAAGTCTGCTACAGACAAGCATCAAGATATATTTCGTAGCGGGGGTTATCTTCATCCAATTGTTTCCAAGATTAATGCCATTATGGAAGATGAAGCAGAGCCAGAAATGCCAAATTATGTGACGCACGAAGTTAGGGTTCAGAACTGGATCACCATTGATGTTCCCTCTTGCATGCATGTTACGAAGTAATTTTTTTTTATTAATATTTTTGAAAAGCTTTCACTCTGCCCAAGGTGAAAGTATTAATATTGCATGGGCTTATCAGTTTTCTTTGATTTTTAAAATCAATAATAAAAGTTGTCTTTGTTTCCCAAATTGTGTCTTTATTTTTTTCTTTTTCTTGGAAAATGGTAATCAGAAAAAAACCTTTCAAAATAAATAATAATTGAAATTCAATATGCATGATCACTTGTTATATGTGTCAGTTTATAAAAGCAATAATAAATCATATGTGCAGATTAATTAAAAAACTCGTTGAATACAATGACCTTGCACCCTCTCCCAGCTTTGAATGTCCTGTGTATGGGGACTAAGAAGAAGATTATGATGAGATTCCAGAAGAGGTCTCACGGTTGCTTGAGCGCGAGGAGAATGTCATTCAGCCATATAAAGAGCCATTGGAAGTAACAGATATTGTAGAGCACCATTTTCCGCTGAAGCCAGAGTGCCCGCCAATCAAACAGAAGTTGCAAAGAACTCACCCAGATATGGCAGTGAAGATCAAAGAAGAAGTTCTAAAGCAGATTAGTGTCAGTTTTCTTGTGACATCAGTGTACCCTCAGTGGATTGCCAATATTGTCCCAGTACCGAAGAAATACAGAAAAGTTCGCATGTGCGTAGATTACAGAGATCTAAATAAAGATAGTCCAAAAGATGATTTTCCATTGCCACACATTGATATGTTAGTGGATAGCACTGCAAAATTCAAACTTTTCTCGTTCATGGACGAATTTTCTGGGTATAATCAAATAAGGATGGCTCTTAAGGACATGGAAAAAACAATGTTTATCACACCCTGGGGAACATTCTGTTACATAGTGGTGCCCTTCGGGTTGAAGAACGCTGGTGCAACGTACCAGAGGGCTATGACAACCTTTTTCCATGATCTGATGCACAAGTAAATTGAGGTATATGTTAATGATATGATTGCTAAATCCCATACTAAAGAAGGGCATGTAGAAGATTTGTTGAAGTTGTTTCAGCATTTGAGGAAGTATCGTATTGGCTTGTATCCAAATAAATGTACCTTCGGTGTTTGGTCAGGGAAATTGTTGGATTTCATTGTTAGCCAGAGAGGGATTGAAGTTGAGCCTGATAAAGTCAAAGCAATTCAAGAAATACCAGCACCGAGAACTGAAAAGCAAGTCAGAGGGTTCCTCAAGCGTTTGAATTATATTTCCAGATTAATTTCCCACATGACTGCAACGTGTGAACCGATCTTTAAGTTGTTAAATAAAGATAAAGGTTGTGTGTGGACAGATGACTGCCAGAGGGAATTTGAAAGTATTAAAGAATATTTGCTTGAACCTCCTATCTTGCTCCCTCATATTGAAGGAAGACCATTGATTATGTATCTGACACTTTTAGATAACTCCATGGGCTGTATTCTGGGACAACAAGATGAAATAGAGAAGAAAGAATATGCCATTTATTATCTCAGTAAAAAGTTTACTGATTGTGAGTCATGGTATTCTGTTCTGGAAAAGACATATTGTGCTCTGGCCTGGGCGGCAAAACATTTGCGACAATATATGTTGAATCACACTACTTGGTTGATCTCCAAAATGGATCCAATCAAGTACATTTTTGAAAAGCCTGCTCTTACTTGGAGAATTTCCCGCTGGCAGATGTTGCTATCTGAATATGACATCGAATACCGCACCTAAAAAGCTATTAAAAGCAGCATGTTGGCAGATTATCTTGCTCACTAACCAGTTGGTGATTATCAGTCTGTGAAGTATGATTTCCCTGATGAGGATGTGATGTTTTTGAAAGTAAAAGATTGTGATGAACCATTGCCTGAGGAAGGTCCTGATCCTGAATCTCGCTGGAGCATGATATTTGATGGAGTTATGAATGCTTATGGTAAAGGAATTAGTGTTGTGATTGTCACTCCACATGGATCACACAATCCTTTTACTTCAAGGTTGACATTTGATTGTACTAACAATATGGAAGAATATGAGGCTTGCATCATGGGTCTCGAGGAAGCTATTGATCTCATAATTAAAATTCTAGACGTGTATGGTGATTCAGCTTTGGTAATAAATCAGATTAAAGGAGAGTGGGTACTCGTCACCCCGGCTTGATCCCTTACAAATATTATGCTAGAAGATTGTTACCCTTCTTTAGTAAAGTTGAATTCCATGACATCCCCAGAGACGAAAATCAAATGGCAGATGCTCTAGGAACTCTGGCTTTTATATATCAAGTGAATGCTGAAAATGATATACCTCGAATTATAGTTCAGCGACAGGATAGGCCCGCTCATGTGTTTACAACAGAAGAGGTAACAGATGAGAAACCTTGGTATTATGATATCAAGCATTTTCTCTAGACTCAAGAATACCCGATTGCTGCATCAAATAAAGATAGAAAGACATTGAGAAGATTGGATGGCAGCTTCTTCCTCTATGAAAATGTTTTGTACAAGAGAAATTATGACATGGTCTTGCTCATATGCGTGGATAGACATGAAGCAAACATGTTGATGCATAAGATTCATGAAGGTCCATTTTGCACTCATGCCAATGGACATTCGATGGCTAAAAAATGCTAAGAGCAGGTTACTATTGGTTGACAATGGAATCTGACTGTTACAAATTTGCAAAGAAGTGCCATAAATTCCAGATTTATCGGACAAAATTCATGTGCCTCCGACAATTCTCAATGTTATTTCTTCCTCGTAGCCTTTCTCTATGTGGGGTATTGATATGATTAGAATGATAGAACCCAAAGCTTCGAATGGACATCATTTTATCTTGGTAGCAATTGATTAATTCACCAAATGGGTGGAAGCTACTTCATATGCTAATGTTACTAAGCAGGTGGTAGTGCGCTTCGTTAAGAATAATCTTATATGTCGGTATGGTGTGCCGAGCAGAATCATCACCGACAATGGCTCGAATATAAACAACAAGATAGTGACAAAACTTTGTGAAGAATTCAAGATTATCCATCACAATTCATCTTCGTGCATGCCGGAGATGAATGGGGCTGTTGAAGCTGCTAATAAGAATATCAAGAACATCATCCAGAAGATGGTTGTTACTTATAAAGATTGTCATGAAATGCTCCCTTTTTCTTTACATGGGTATCAGACATCTGTCTGCACTTTAACAGGAGCAACCTTGTTCTCCCTTGTGTATGGAATGGAAGCGGTGCTCCCAATCGAGGTTGAGATTCCCTCTTTGTGTGTGATAATGGAAACCAAGTTGTTAGAGGATGAATGGGTCCATAGTAGGTTTGACCAATTGAATTTGATCGAAGAGAAGAGAATGACGGCTTTGTGTCATGGGCAGTTATATTAGAAGAGAATAAAGAAAGCTTTTGATAAGAAGGTCAAACCTCGTGAATTCAGAGAAGTCGACCTCATGCTCTGGAAGATCGTTTCTTTTAACGCTGATTCTAAGGGCAAGTGGACTCCCAATTTTGAAGGCCCATATGTTGTCAAGAAATCCTTCTCTGGCGGTGCATTAATTCTTGAAACTATGGATGGCGAGGAGTTCCCACGTCCCATGAATGTTGATGCAGTTAAGAAATACTTCTCCTAAAGAAATAAAAGAACAACTCGCTAAGTTGAAAACCCGAAAGGGCGGCTTAGGCAAAAAGGAGTGTCTCGGTAGGCCGAAAACCCGAAAGGGCGGTCTAGGCAAAAATTAGAGACATAAACAGAATAAAATTTCCCGGTAAGTTGATAACCCGCAATGGCAACTTAGGAAAAAGTTAGAGACTTTCTTGGCAAGTAACAACATTAGACAAGACTTGATCATTGAAGCAACAATCTTCTTGGATCCTCACCATACTTCAACGGAAGTTGGTGCTCAGAATTTCAAAGTTGTTAGAGGGAATAATGGTCATTGTATCTCAATGTATATTTTCCATTATATATTACCATTTTCCGAACTTTGTAATCATCAGTGGAG
Source organism: Vicia faba (assembly GCA_948472305.1). Lineage (NCBI taxonomy): Eukaryota > Viridiplantae > Streptophyta > Magnoliopsida > Fabales > Fabaceae > Vicia > Vicia faba. The sequence goes on along the minus strand of OX451738.1, from coordinate 1,208,115,140 downwards.
TCTTATCATTCGCAGACTACCATTTTATCAATAAAATTTGAGCTTTTACCCAATTCTTTGTATTCCTTATTTTTATTCAGCTTACAAAGACTCCATTTATTATTGATAATAATTTTCAAAGCAAAAAGGACTAAATAACAAAAAAAAAATTCAAAAAAGAATTTACAACTTACTTTTACTTTAGATTTTGTGATTCAAGAGGAAAACAAAAGTGGTGATCCCAGAAATGGACGAACTCCGGTAATTTTGGGAAGTTTTATTCCCCCGGGAAGGTTTTCTCAGGTTGTTTTCGCTGGTATGCGTGTGATTTTTGTATATTGAAGACGGTACCAATTAGCATAAGGTGCAGTATTGGGTTTGTGATCCCAGTGTCCCCAGTCAAGTCTTGGTTCAATTTTTATTTATTTTTGGGCTTTCATGGTCCGAGGCCTCTATCCCAGATTCCCCAGTGAAGTCTGAAGGGGTAAGAAAACACTTAGAAGGGGGGGTTGAATAAGTGACTCTTTTTGTTTTCAAAATAAAGCTCAAACAATAATGGAAAAATACAATTATTTTTATCCTAGTTCGTTTGAACTCAAACTACTCCATTCCACCCGCCAATGTGATTTCGCCTTTCTCAATAAGGACTTAATCCACTATAATCAACTGATTACAATCATACAACAATTATTGTGACTAACAATGCACAAGTAATCTTACAAGTGACTAACAACACTAAGACTTAAATCTAGTCCTAGTCTTCTTGAGAAATCTGACCAAACTTGGTCTCTCAAGGATCAAATACAGAAGTATAATCTTTACAGATAATTGAAATAGAGTTTGCTTCTAATCAAGCTATATCACAACTGTGATTTTTCACTTAGAATATAATACACAAAAATGTATGAACTATGAGTTTGTTAGCTTTTGAATCTTTCACGTAGTTTCTTGTTTGAACGTTCTTGTTGGCTTGCAATAAATGTCCTTCTACTTATAGTAGGAAAAATAAGACCGTTGCTGCCTTCAGAAGAAATGGAGAGCATTAAATGCTTTGAGTGTATCCTTGCAAAACTCCATTCTCCAAGAAACTAGTTGTAGGCACTTGAGTGCTTTCAGTCGTCTTTGCATTAATTAGCAAACTTCAGAATGTAAGAACGTGTTTCCTTTGTTTTGACAAGACACGTTGATTAAGACGTTGTTTTAGTATTTGCTTTAACTCAGAACATGCTTCATTCAACTTCTGGTCAGAGCGTTGCTTGCTAAGAACTTTGAACAGCGCTTGCTTTCAAGTTATCTTCAGAATCAAGAAGCCTGCTAGAAGTTAGAAGATACATTTAAAACATAAAGGTTCTTACCAGAGTCAGCAGATGCGTTTGAATAAAAGGTTCTTTTATCAAAGAAATTCTTCATAATCTTTGCTTAGTACTTTGGAATGTTTCTTGTCAGAACATTAACTAAGACATTCAAAACACATTCATTAGAGCATAAATTATCTTAAATATAATTTAGTTATCATTAAAACACTTGGGATAGGTCAGAACTAATCTTGTTCTTTCAATCTCCCCTTTTTTGATGATGACAAAAAATTATTTTAGATAAAGAAAAGAAACAGATTAAGAGATAAGAATCTCCCCCTGAAATAAATATTTCTATCCATAAGACATCCTGAGATTATTTAGTCAGAGTGATACACAGCCTTCTTGAATATCTTCAGAACTTTTTCAAGAAGATAAATCTTAGCTGGAATTTCTTTCAGAGTTAAATGATACCTGCAAAAAAAATCTTTTACACAAAAGGAATTTTTGCAAATTTGTTAGAATGTCTGAGACATAGTCCCATAACTGTTAAACAGTGATTAGTTCAAAATTGCACATTTTCTCCCCCTTTTTGGCATAATCAACAAGTGTAATAAATGAGAAATTTTGAAAGATTTCATAAGAAGTTAAAAATAGATATCCAGAAGTACAAACAAAACATCCAAATAAGAGACAAAAAGAAACTAGGATTTCTTAGAGACAAGAGCTATTATAAGGTTCTTGATCTTAGAGGCAGATTCACTTTGCATTGCCATCCAGTTCTTGAACTCTAGATTTGTTTGATCTTGCTTATCCATGCGTCTATTCAAGACTTCATTCTCCCTATTTAGCTCTTTCAGAGTGTCCATAATGAGTGAGGTAGGGGCAGAAGATGATGAAGCTTCAGTAGAAACAGGGTCAGAAGCAGCAACTGATGAATCATACTTCACAAAGGTGGAGAGCAGAGTGCCCAGATCCATTGCAAGAGTTGGCACAGGTTCAGGTCCATCCTTAACTGAAGGTTGATTTAATAGAACAATAGCCAGAGGATTTGAATCTTCAGAGTATTCTTCAGATTCATCTTCTTATATGTCTATCTTATCAGCTGGTGTATCAGCAATCATTAGCGAAGACTTCTTATTCCAAGTATCAGCAGCTTCTGTCTTGAAAACATGCAGAAGTTTGGAAAGTTGTCCAGCACCTGAGAGTGGCACAAATCTTATAACTTCTGTGATTCATCAACCAAGGTTCTTATGAAAGCTTCCCATAGAAGATTTGTTGCTGATGTGTTCACACTTCTGAGGCAATCTTCTTTCAGCGGTTGTAACCATGCTTGAACATTTGTTATAAAATTCTGAAACAAAATATTTACATCTTGCTGAATAGGTTTAGGGACAGCCGTTCTGTAAGATTTGTTTTTCAAGAATTGTAGAGATTGAGAGTCCACTACAGTTCTTAAAAAGATATTGGTTTCAGGAGTATTTGTAGGTTCAGATTCAGGTTGGTTAACACAAATAGGAGGTTCTGATATATCATGAGGTACAGATTGTTCAGCAATTTCAGTTTGTTCAAAAATTTGTTGTTTTGGAATTTGAGGAGTTGAGATAGGTGTTGTATGTTGTGGTGAGGTGGGTGGAGTGATATCAGGAGAAATAATTATTGTATAAGCAGGAGTGGGAATGGGATTTTGAGGTTGTGGTTGGTTCATAGCAAAAATATTTTCAGTTGGTAGATTGAAAGGAGGTTTTATGGTTGCTAGAGGTTCATTAATCCCTGGTATTCTCCAAGATCTAGCATCATACCATCCAGTGGGTCTAGGTGATAAAGGTCTGGGAGGGGGTCTTGAGAAACATTCAGTAGGAATAGGTTGAAAAACATATGGTTCAGGGGGTTCTGAATGAGAGGGTTCTGATTGGTTGTCAGAAAGTTCATCAGAGTCAGAATCACTTAAATCTGTTGAAAACTGATTTTTACTAGGGTTATCAGCAAGGGGTTCAGTAGGTAAGGTCAGATCAATGTCTACATCTAAGTCTCCTAAGGTTTGAGAGGGTTCAACAGATGCAGATATATTTTCAGAATTATAAACAGGTATAGTTTCAGCATGATTACCTGTCTTCGTTTTCTTCTTCTGAGGAGTGTCAGAAGGTCCTTCTACAGCTTTTCTCTTCACAGATCCTTGGAGAACAACATCAGCAGCAGCTTGATTTCTTCCTTGAAGCCAAGATGGATCAATAGGTGATCCTGTTTCTCTGTAGGTCTCAAGATAGTGCAAAACCATACGAGAATGATCCCCTGAGTTGAACATAGGAAAGTCAACAATAGAAATTCTTCTCTTCTTCACAATAGTTGACAGACATGGAGAGGGTTCCACCAGCAGTTTGTCAATAATTTTCCTCTTCAGTAAGTTCTTTCCAGTCATAGTATTTCCACATATAGGTTCAAGCTCCCCCAGAAGATTTGCTTCTTTTAGGTGAGCAATCAGACCATTCTCAGTCAGAATGTCTGATAATAACCTCCCCATGGGAATCCAATTCCTCTTTGATTTGGGATTCTTCATCCTTTCAGCTTCTCTGGTTTCTTTGACATGGTTCCAGAGGTGTTCAAAAAGTAAGTAGGGCAAATCAATTTTTACATTGGTTCCAAGGAAAAATAGCAGATATTGTTGATCAGCATTAATGTAATCAAGAGAACTGGTGTCTTTCCTGTGGTGAATACATCTATGAATAATCCTTTCCCAAATCTTATACTTGTCTTTCAAGTCCCTGACTTTGGAGGAACCTTGACCGTTGGTAAAAATCTTTGTAGATACCCTAGACATCTCCATTCTTCCAGTGGGAATTCTTGTAACTCCAAGTCCTTTAAATCCCAGCAACCTTCTGATTTGATTTTTTGTAATGGATATTTCCTTGCCCATTACAAAGGAGAGAATAACCTTGGGAGTTGCAATGGTGTGAATCCAAAATTCTTTTACCAAATGAGGAAACACTGGACCATTAAGATGATCAAAGTAGCTTTCCTAACCTTGAAACTTCACAGCAGGGAACTAGTCAAATCCATTCTCTCTGAGATTCTCAAAGTCTACCATTAGCTCACTCAGAACTTCCAAACTTTCTACTGGAATGAGAGTTGTCATTTCAGGTATACTGTATTGCTCAGAGTGGGTAGAGGAAGAAGAAGCCATTGAAGTTCTTTGAAAAAAAAGAAATTTTCGAAAAGGGTTTTAAGAGAAACGTACAATAAAAACTTGAGTTGAAAGAGACAGTAAAGAATGAAAAGGTTTTTTCAAAGAGTATTTATAGGCAATAATTTCAGAGAATAGGTTAAGAATTAAAATTAAAAGTTTTTTAAGACAAATTTAAAATAAAGATTAAAACGGATTTAAAAACTAATCTCATCATTACTTGTATTTAATGATTTGCTAAAAATGAGGGAAAACGTGAGATTATGGCTAATCATCAACAGTTACCTAGAACATCATCAGTAGCTTTAGCATGCTTGACCTTTCAGAAACACACCACGTGTTCACCTCTTGAAGGATGCATGTAACAGTTGTTTGTTCTAATGAATTTCTGAACTACACTTGGACATGAAGCGTTAGAATGATTCATAACTTTTTCATATAGCTTCTGTTACAACTTCTCTTCTAACTTCTGAAGAGTTGTTGATTAGAGCATTCATTTTAGAAAGTTCTGAAGCCAGTCACAGAAAATAATTATTATTTTATTCAGGACATAATTCCATACAAATATTTTTCAGAATGAATTTAAATCTATCTTCTGAAAGGGGTTTGGTAAAAATGTCAGCCCATTGATGGTCTGTTTTTACAAAAATTAAGTTTAGAATTCCCTTCTGAATATCGTCCCTTACGAAATGATATTTAATTTCTATATGTTTGGCTTTAGAATGTAAGATTGGATTTTTAGAAAGACAAATAGCAGAAGTATTGTCACAGAAGATAGAAATCTTACTTTCATAAAGGTTGAAATATTCTAGTTGACTTTTCATCCAAATAATCTGAGAGCTACATCCAGCAGCAGATATATATTCAACTTCTGTGGTTAATAGAGCAATTGTTGCTTGCTTTTTGTTGTACCATGAGATAAGATTGTCACCCAAAAATTGGCAGCTTCCAGAGGTGCTTTTTCTTTCAATTCTATCTCCAGCAAAGTCAGCATCATAATAACCTGCTAGTTTGTAATCTTGTGATCTTCTGTAACACAGACCAAGATTAGCAATACCTTTCAGATACCTAAGAATTCTCTTAACAGCTGTTAAATGAGATTCTCTAGGATCTGATTAGAATCTAGCACACAAGCACACGCTAAATAATATATCAGGTCTAGATGCAGTCAGATAGAGAAGGGATCCAATCATACCTCTATAGAGCTTCTGATCTACTTTCATACTTACCTCATCTTTACCTAGAATGCAGGTTGGATGCATAGGTGTCTTGGCATCTTTGCTTTCTGACATTTGAAATTTCTTCAGAAGTTCTTTAACATACTTCGTCTGATATATGAAGGTACCTCCAGGAGTCTGGTTGATTTGAATTCCAAGAAAGAATTTCAATTCACCCATCATGCTCATTTCAAATTCTGCCTGCATTGTCTTAGCAAATTCTTTTCCAAGGGAGATATTAGAGGTTCCAAAAATTATATCATCAACGTGAATTTGACAGATTAAAATATCATTTTTAAATGTTTTTCTGAAGAGAGTTGTGTCCACTTTTCCTCTGGTAAAATCTTTTTCTAATAGAAAATTACTCAGACGATCATACCAAGCTCTGGGAGCTTGTTTTAAACCGTATAAAGACTTTTTCAATTTAAAAACATGTTCTGGATGCTTTAAATTATTAAATCCAAGAGGTTGATGGACATATACTTCTTCTTCAATATAACCATTTAGAAATGCACTTTTAACATCCATTTGATACAATGAAATGTTATTTTGTACATCAAAAGAAATTAATAATCTTATAGATTCTAACCTGGCGACTGGGGAAAAGGTTTCATTATAATCGATTCCTTCTTGTTGACTATAACCATGTGCAACCAGTCGTGCTTTGTTTCTGATTACTTCACCTTGTTCATTCAATTTGTTTCTGAAGACCCATTTGGTTCCTATAACATTGAATCCTTTGGGTCTTGGAACAAGATTCCATACATCATTCTTTGAGAATTGATTTAGTTCTTCTTGCATTGCAAAGATCCAATCACTATCTTCCAGAGCTTCATCAATGGTAGTTGGCTCAATCAGAGAGACTAAACCAAACAAAGATTCTTCATTGATTCTGAGAAATGATCTTGTTCTGATGGGATCTTATTTTCTTCCAATGATTACGTCTTCTTTGTGAGCTGAAGATAATCTAGGAAACTTTTCTGTGTGGGTTGTTCAGAGATTCTGAGATTGTTCAGAGCATTGTCAAGAGTATGATCTGCTACGTCTTCTTTTGCTTCTGATCTTTCAGAGTTTGAGTGATGATCTTCTGTACCTACAGAAAAATCAATTTGCTTTGGCTGCTGTTGGCCAAGCTTATCATCAAACCTGACTTTGATTGAGTCTTCAACAATCAGATTTTCTGTGTTGTATACTCTATAGCCTTTTAAGCATTCAGAGTATCCAAGCAGGAAACACTTTTGTGCTTTGGAATCAAATTTATTCAGAGTTTCTTTGGTGTTTAGAATAAAACAAGTACATCCAAAAGGATGGAAATAAGAAATGTTGGGCTTTTTGTTTTTCCATAATTCATAGGGAGTCTTTTCAAGAATAGGTCTTATAGAGATTCTATTCTGAATATAACACGTTGTATTCACAGCTTCTGCCCAAAAGTGCTTAGCCATATTTGTTTCATTGATCATGGTTCTGGCCATCTCTTGTAATGTTCTATTCTTTCTTTCTACAACTCCATTTTGATGGGGAGTTCTAGGACAAGAAAAATTATGAACAATACCATTTTCTTTAAAATATTTTTCAAAATAATGATTTTCAAATTCACCACCATGATCACTTCTAACTTTTGTGATTTTAAAATCTTTTTCATTTTGCACTTGAGTACAGAAGTCAATGAATACAGAATGTGACTCATCCTTGTGTTTTAAAAACGTTACCCATGTCCATCTGCTGAAATCATCAACAATGACCAATCCATACTTCTTGCCTCTGATGGATGCAGTTTTAACTGGCCCAAACAAATCAATATGAAGTAACTCTAATGGCTTAGATGAAGAGACAACCTTTTTAGATTTAAAGGAAGGTTTTGAAAATTTTCCTTTTTTGACATGCTTCGCACATAGCATCTGAGTTGTACTTCAGATTGGGAAGTCCTCTGACTAAATTTAATTTATTTAGTTGAGAGATTTTTCTAATACTGACATGTCCCAATCTTCTGTGCCATACCCATTGCTCATTGCTAACAGTCAAAAGGCATTTTACGTTTTGAGATTTAAGATCTGATAAATCAATTTTATAAATGTTGTTCTTTCTCTTTCCAGAAAAGAGGATTGATCCATCCTTTTGATTTACAGCTTTACAGGAGTTTTGATTGAAGATAATGTCATAGCCATTGTCACTTAATTGACTTATGGACAATAGATTTTGAGCTAATCCTTCTACTAATAAAACATTAGAGATAGAAGGAAGGTTATCGTTTCCTATTGTTCCAGAACCAATAATCTTCCCTTTCTGATTACCTCCAAACTTCACATCTCCTCCAGCTTTAAGTTCCAGGCTTTGGAACATAGACCTTTTTCCCGTCATGTGTCGTGAGCACCCAAAGTCCAGGTACCATGACTGGTGTTTCAATTGAGCTGTTAAGGACATCTGTAACAAATATTATTTTATCCTTAGGTACCCATATCTTTTTGGGTCCTTTTGGGTTAGCATAAGAGTTTCCAGAATGTGATGTATATTTTATATCATGTGAGTGTCCAAACTTGAATTGCTTATTCAGAGGTTTGTAAGTGAAGGTCATCTTGGTAACAGGTTTTGGAATGTATGTCTCCTTCCCTTTGGAAGGTTCATATCCAATTCCTCTTCTGTTTTTCCCACTAACTCCATAGATCATTGAAGTCATTTTGGTTCTGTCTATGCATTTAGCAAGAAAAGGTTGAAAGCTATAGTCATGTTCTTTCAGAATATGTTTTGAACCAGACACAAACTTTGAACTAAAATTCTTTTGAACAATTTCCTTTTCAAGTTTAAGATTGTTTTCTAAAAGTTCAGATTTTTCTGTTTCAAGTTTCTTAAAATCAGATGCAAGACTCTTCTTGAGTTTCTTGTATTTGATTTTGAGCTTACTATAGTTTTCCAGAAGTTCTGATAAACTATCAGCAAGTTCTTCTCTAGAAAATTCAGAAAATACCTCTCTTGGTTCTGACTCGCAGTCTGAGTCATTTTCTGTGATAGCCATTAAGGCTAGATTGGCATTTTCATCTTCAGAACCAGATTCATTTTTAGAAGAATCTGAGTCATCCCAGGTGGCCATCATTCCTTTCTTCTTTCCAAATCTTTTCTTTGGTCTTTCTTTTTGAAGCTTTGGACAATCACTTTTGAAGTGACCAGGTTCTTTGCATTCATAACATATGATCTCTCTTCTGTTTGACTTTTTGTGTCCAGAAGATTCTAGTTTATCTTCTGACTTTTTGAAGTTCCTGAACTTCTTTTGCATGTGCTTCCACAGATGATTGATCCTTTTAGAGAGCAAAGATAGTTCGTCTTCTTCTAAAGCTGATTCTTCAGAGTTTTCTTCTTCAGCCTGAAAAGCGTTAGTATCAAATTTCTTAATTGATTTAAGGGCTAGAGACTTACCTTTCTTCTGAGGCTCATGTTCATCCAGTTCAATCTCATGACTTCTGAGAGCGCTGATGAGTTCCTCCAGAGACACATTGTTCAGATCTTTTGACACCTTGAAGGCGGTGACCATTGGTGCCCATCTTCTGGGTAAGCTTCTGATGATCTTTTTCACATGATCCGCTTTGGTATACCCTTTGTTCAAAACTCTCGGACCAGCGATCAGAGTTTGGAATCTAGAGAACATTGCTTCTATAGACTCACTCTCTTCAACTTTGAAGGCTTCATACTTCTGAACTAAAGCCAGAGCTTTAGACTCCTTAACTTGAGCGTTTTTGTGATCGGTGGATCTGGAACTGACTGTTTAACGCTGGTTCGCGAAATGTCGCGGTAAGCAAGAGTCGCCACCGTCTTTTATTTTCTCCAAATGGAAAGGACAAAAGCACAGAAAAATTCCTTAAAGAGATTGCTCTCAGTTCGGGAGGTAGATTATAGAAAGGGAATGTGTTAGCACCCTTTCTATCCATGGTTATCCATGGGCTCTTAGATACTTGCTCATTTGTGTGTTCAAAATTGTTTGTTTGCTTTTCAACTGTGGGTTTTAAAAAAGTTTCTTTGAAAATTTCAGTTCGACTCTTGTATCGGTCCTCAAGAGTGTTTGAAAAAATGCTTTCGAAAGCTTTTTGAAAATGTGTTGGTGTGAAAAGTATTTTTTTGAATTGTTTCGAAATTAGAGCAAGTATCTAGAGTCGTCTACCTACCCTAAGGAATTCGTCTGTGTAGATGTCCTTTAAAGTAGTGCCATCCCACCATTGAGAGGTAGGTAGCACCACCGTTGGAGGTGTTCGGGTCAATTCGAGGTTCGGGACATGGTGATCACCAGAGCAATGGGAAGACACCTTAGAAGCTACCCTCATGCCAGGTTCCCGGATCATGAGGACTTACTAAGACATCCTCTACTCGGCGATCACCTTTCGAGGCAAGGCAACAGTGAGGCGTACCCTAGGGGTGGTGTGTGATTTGTGTGTCAGATTCAGTTTAGCAATTATCTTTGATCATGCATTTGTGGTGATCTACGCTTGTTTTTAATTTAGGCCATACATTCTTTCATGTCATTATTAATAGTTAAAAATTGCGAGAAATATAAATTCTAAAGCTATTACAAAAGGCGCGGGTCCACATCGCCAAAATTTCTTGAACCCGATTTGACAGAAAAATAAAGAATTAAAGAAGAGTAAAGTGCGGGAAATTAATTACACGGCTTTGGGAGAGATACAGAAATATTAAACGAAAAAGAAATAAACACGCGAATTAAATAAGAATTAAAACGAGGGCGTTGGACCCTTTTTGCAAAATTAAATTAAATGATGAAATTAATTAATTAAAAAAAAGAAAAGAAATTGTTTTTTTGGTATTTTTTTGGTATTTTATGATTTTAATGAAAAAGAATTAATTAAAATAAATGCTAACCCTAATTCTAGTTGTTTTTAATTTATTAAAAAGAAGATTAAATTTTAACCTAAAATTAACCCTAATTAATTTACATGCAATTTAATTACAAAAATAAATATTTAATATTTTAATTATTATGAAAGAAAAATAAAAAGGAATAAAAATTATCATAAACCCTAATTCTATATTTTTTATATTTTTTATTAAAAAAGTTAAGATTAAAACCTAATTTAAAACTAGTTAATTAATGAATTTATTTACAAAATATTAATTAGATAAATATATTTAATTTTTTGTCTTCTCTGATTTGTTTTGTTTTTTTTTTTTTTGTGTTTTTTATGAAAATAATAAATTAATCAAAAGACCATAATTAAAAGAAAATAGAAATAATGCAAAAGAAAGAATGTGAAAAATGGCAAACCTAGGGGGTCTGCCCCTTAATATGGAGATTTTCTTTTAGCAATCTGGGCCCATCAACCTTGGCCTCTTTGACTTTTTCCACTCACGTACCCAAGCATTGACTATGGTTCACAGTGTTCCTCAGAGCGTGGCCTTCTGATCATCTCCATTGGGCACGTGGATGGATAGATTTTATGGGCGTATGGTGCTCCACTACATTGCCACTGCATATGAATATTAAATGAAGAAAAATATGAAAGGGGGTGGGGACCTGGGGCTCGAACCCAGGTCCTGAACATTACCAACCAAACGCTTCACCAACCGTGCTATTTTGTCTATCTGTAAATAAGATAATCAATAAATATAATAAAACAAACAAGCACCAACGCTTCTTTTTTCGCGCGAGATTTTGAACCAGCCATTCAGCTTATGCCACTTCATCGTCTTCCTCATGGTTTTGTTTTCCTGAAAATATAAAGACAGTTAACGGGGGTTTTGAACCCCCTCAAAATAAGCCATAATATTCCATAATAGCGATTAAGCCATCTGGGTATATAAATTAAGCGCGAGAATGCTATTCTTTTCGTCCAAGCGTGCTGAACATAGTCATGGCATTTAGGTCCCTTAATTTTACAGTATCAAGAAACCCCTAATCTGGATTTCAAGAAAACCTAACCTGCATCAATGGTAGAATCATGTATATCGCATGAAAACGCAATTAATTTATATGGTTAGCTTCAGAATCTTATAATGAACACAAACCAAGCATCAAAAATTATAAAAAGTGTATGAATCGAGATGCAAGAGTTTCAAATATTTTCGGTACAGGGTGAGGTCGTGTTACCAATTTAGGGCGTTAGAGTGGATGATTTTGATTGGAAATCCTTCCTTGAAGCTTCAGGAAGGTGATGGGATAAAAATCTTGCCTTGAATCGCCCTGGAAATTGATTTTCAGATTTCACTTTTTTCACAAAAAACTCAAGTTTTGTTTCCTATGTATGGCACAGTTTTCAGTCAATGAGCACGAGGGTTTTGATCCAGCTTATGTATGGAATGATTAGGTCAAATAAAATTGGTCCAAAATCCATGAATTGATGAATGTAATATTTGATTTTTAAGCCATGATATTTTATAATCTTTTCATGCAAATTGATACCAAATCATATCCAATCCTTCCCTAATTGATCATGCACGAATTTTAAGTGTCCAATGAGAGTATTTTCTGCACAAAAAGATTTTATTTCATTAGTTTAGCATTTTTTTCATATTTTATTTAGTTTAAATGAATTAATTGTAATAAAAAATTCAAATAAATAAATAAAAATAATAAAAAAACTTCCCTTTGGGCCAAATGGTCGTGTGCATGTCTAGGATGATGAATTGTGGAAGAAAAAGAGGCCCATTAGCAATTTTAGGTCATTTGAATCAATGTTGAGTTTTCAAAATATCCAAACATTTCCCAACTTCCACAAGGCATAACTTGCTCAATTTTTAAGCTTTGCTCATGTTCTTGGACATTTTGGAAAGGTCTTTGAGTCCTCTAACCAATGCCTTTGGTCCCATGTCATTTTGATTTACCAATCTCAAGTTATGGCCTTTTACGTAAAGTCCCTTTTTGTTGACTTTTGAAAATGACCTATAATGTTGAAATTGATAACTTTTTGTGAGAGCATTTCTTGGACTTGAAGTATGAAGACGAGTTGTATGAAATGTCTTTCTCTTCAAAATGAGCTTTGGATGGAATTTTTATGATAATCCATGTGAAAGTTATGCCCTGGTCAATTTACAGTTGACTTTTTCAGCTGTCCAAATAAGGAAACTTTTGCATCTTGATGATTTTTGAGCCAAGCTTTGAGAATCATGATCAAGCATTGATCAAATGATGTTTGTGACTTCAAAATGAGATGTTGACCAAAAATTTGAACTTTTGACTGTCAAATGACCATTTTGCCCCTACAGTTGACTGTAGGGCAATTAGGGTTTCTGACTGTGCAATTTTGTGCTGAAAGTCTTGAAACTTTGTATGAGGATGCTTGACCATGTTTATAGGCATGTGGTACTTGATTGGGCCCTTGGAAACTTCATTTTCTTGATCAGAACCAAAACCCTAATTTTGACTGTTGGGAGGCCCTTGAACTGTGCAACCCTTGGGGAATCTTGAAGCTTTGACTTGGCAATTCTTGAAGAATATGGGAGGGCAAATTTTGGGGTACAACAGTTGCCCCTGTTCAATCTTCTTAGACCTGAGGATGCAGATTGGCTGACGTGCCTTTCGTAATCCGAAGGTGGAAGATGATTGAACACTAGAGTGCCCAGAAATTTGCGCTCACATAGTAGCAGTGATGTAGTAATGGAATGGGCTTACAGATGCCATACTGAGAGAAGCTGGAAGGTGGATGGGCTTATAGATGCCATCTGGATGTTGATCGCGTAAGAGATTCCTTAGCGAGAACTTGCGTACTTGCAAAAGAAAAATGAGTACCTGACATGTTGCAGGAGCTGGTCTTCAGATGCTTTGTATAGATATGTCCTGACTGGTTACAGGAGCTGGATCTGGAGCTTCAAAAGATGATGAATGAACCAGGGGTGGTTACTAGCTCAGCAGGAACGGTGAGAGAACCTTGGATGACCTTAACCTCAACAGCAGTCGTTGAGAAAATCTTGGTGGGAATTATCATCTCCGCAGGATCGGGGAGAGAACCATAGGAAATTATAATCTCAAAAGCAATCATTGAGAAAAACCTGGGATGGAATTATCGTCTCCGCAGCATTGGGGAGAGAACCATAGGAAATTATAATCTCAAAAGCAATCATTGAGAAAAACCTTGAATGGAATTATCGTCTCCGCAGCATTGGGGAGAAAACCATAGGAAATTATAATCTCAAAAGCAAACATTGAGAAAAACCTGGGATGGAATTATCGTCTCCGCAGCATTGGGGAGAAAACCATAGGAAATTATAATCTCAAAAGCAAACATTGAGAAAAACCTGGAATGGAATTATCGTCTCCGCAGCATTGGGGAGAGAACCATAGGCAATTATAATCTCAAAAGCAAACATTGAGAAAAACCTGGAATGGAATTATCGTCTCCGCAGCATCGGGGAGAGAACCATAGGCAATTATAATCTCAAAAGCAATCATTGAGAAAAACCTGGGATGGAATTATCGTCTCCGCAGCATTGGGGAGAGAACCATAGGAAATTATAATCTCAAAAGCAAACATTGAGAAAAACCTGGGATGGAATTATCGTCTCCGCAGCATTGGGGAGAGAACCATAGGAAATTATAATCTCAAAAGCAAACATTGAGAAAAACTTGGAATGGAATTATCGTCTCCGCAGCATTGGGGAGAGAACCATAGGAAATTATAATCTCAAAAGCAAACATTGAGAAAAACCTGGAATGGAATTATCGTCTCCGCAGCATTTGGGAGAGAACCATAGGAAATTATAATCTCAAAAGCAAACATTGAGAAAAACCTGGAATGGAATTATCGTCTCCGCAGCATCGGGGAGAGAACCATAGGCAATTATAATCTCAAAAGCAATCATTGAGAAAAACCTGGGATGGAATTATCGTCTCCGCAGCATTGGGGAGAGAACCATAGGAAATTATAATCTCAAAAGCAAACATTGAGAAAAACCTGGAATGGAATTATCGTCTCCGCAGCATTGGGGAGAGAACCATAGGAAATTATAATCTCAAAAGCAAACATTGAGAAAAACCTGGAATGGAATTATCGTCTCCGCAGCATTGGGGAGAGAACCATAGGCAATTATAATCTCAAAAGCAAACATTGAGAAAAACCTGGAATGGAATTATCGTCTCCGCAGCATCGGGGAGAGAACCATAGGTAATTATAATCTCAAAAGCAATCATTGAGAAATACCTGGGATGGAATTATCGTCTCCGCAGCATTGGGGAGAGAACCATAGGAAATTATAATCTCAAAAGCAAACATTGAGAAAAACCTGGGATGGAATTATCGTCTCCGCAACATTGGGGAGAGAACCATAGGAAATTATAATCTCAAAAGCAAACATTGAGAAAAACCTGGAATGGAATTATCGTCTCCGCAGCATTGGGGAGAGAACCATAGGAAATTATAATCTCAAAAGCAAACATTGAGAAAAACCTGGAATGGAATTATCGTCTCCGCAGCATTGGGGAGAGAACCATAGGAAATTATAATCTCAAAAGCAAACATTGAGAAAAACCTGGAATGGAATTATCGTCTCCGCAGCATCGGGGAGAGAACCATAGGCAATTATAATCTCAAAAGCAATCATTGAGAAAAACCTGGGATGGAATTATCGTCTCGGCAGCATTGGGGAGAGAACCATAGGAAATTATAATCTCAAAAGCAAACATTGAGAAAAACCTGGAATGGAATTATCGTCTCCGCAGCATTGGGGAGAGAACCATAGGAAATTATAATCTCAAAAGCAAACATTGAGAAAAACCTGGAATGAAATTATCGTCTCCGCAGCATTGGGGAGAGAACCATAGGAAATTATAATCTCAAAAGCAAACATTGAGAAAAACCTGGAATGGAATTATCGTCTCCGCAGCATTGGGGAGAGAACCATAGGCAATTACAGTCTCAATAGCAATCATTGAGAAAACCTTGGATAACTTCTACTGAGTCTTCATCAGGAAAATCTGTTTGGGGTCGATTTAGCTGGACTAGAGAAGGCCTTGGACTGGATTAGAAATCTTTGGAGTCGATTTAACTGAACCAGATAAGGTCTTAGAGTCTTGAAATATGATTGATAATTTAGCTGAAACTTTCCTGAAAGGTAAAGGTCAGTCATATGCAATGCATGATATGGACCAAGCAATGATGTTCTCAACATAAATGAGATTTGTAAGATATGATGCGTATATGCATGCTATAATGATGTATGTGATGTTTAGGAATGTATGTTTTTGTCTTAGGAAAATAAATCCTTGACGAGTGCCGGGAAGTCATATCCTGGGCTGCTGTTGAAGAATAGATTTCGCTTCCGCTGGGGATGATAGCTGCAAGAATACCGGTAGGAGAAGATAACTCCGTTGGGGGATAAACTTGGCGAATGGATAACTCTGCGGGGAGAAAAGTACTCTAACAATCTTGCTGGGAAGCAATATTTTGTGGGGAGAGAGGTACTTTGTTAAGCTGTTGATAATAACTTTCCGGGGATACCCTTGTTGTGTTGGAAGTGTTACTAGACTTCGCTGGGGATAAGAAAGAACTGTGTTGACGACGCTCTTTCCGTGGCTTTGGCTGAGGATATCCCAGTTATATCCTAGTAAGGAAATAACTATTTGAATAAAGCCGGGAGACGCGTTCGTGCTCTGCGAGGATAAGCTTCCAGAATCTACTGGGGATAAGCTTACTGCTTGGAGAGATGGATTCCAACTTTCTTGGGGAAACTGGATTGGACTCTCTTGGGGGAGTATTGAACTGTATTGGTTATGTTCTTCAATGGAACTTACCTTGATACCTTGGAGGACCGAACAATCAGATTGCTTAGACAACTCTTTATTGCCCCTGTTTCTGATGCGGGAGAGGAAGATACCTGTGGAGGTGCTTGATGATTGTTGATGGACAAACCTCCTTCTGGTAGGCAAGTGACGAGATGACAGGACATAGTCGTACGCTTTAATCCCTAAGTTTTGCCTGGACCGCCCTTTCGGGTTTTCAGTCCACCGGGATACCCTTTTTTGCCCAAGCCGCCTTTTCAGGTTTTCGACTTGCCGGGTGTACAGGTTTTTTTCATTTCATCCCTTCATTTTGCCCGAACCCTTTTGGTTCGTCGGGAAGCCCTTATTTTTGCCTAGGTATGTCAACCTAGCGGGTCTTTGATTACGCGTAGTATTTTTCTTCGACTATGTCCACGCTCTCAGGATGTAGGGAGTTGCCCCTGTTAGAAGTATTTTGTCATGCCACCGGAAGGTGTTTGATCAGGCAAGATTCGTTGCTGGAGTGCCCCAAGTGACTCAGGCGGAGATTTGCCCCAGGCTATTTGGCCTTTGAGAGATTCTCCGAATCTTGATTGGATCGCCCCAGATGATAGACCATGATCATGTCATGCCCCTTGATTGGAAGTGCTTCTGTTCATTAGGCATTCGTCGTGCGAATTTTCCTGTTGTTCAAACAAAAAGTCATATGCAAACAAAGTTATGTTAAAAATGCAAAGCCTATGTCTGTCTTGAAGTTTTTGAAAATGCATTTTTTTTAGTAAAACAAGCAAATTTTGTAAAATGCGATGTCAACTCGTTATTTTACCGCAAGCCTTAAGGAGTCAGGATACCTCTCGTAACAGTATGCTTTCGAACTAACCCATGCTTCAGCTAGGACTTTTTAAGGGTTATAACGTGGCCTGGTTCATGGTTTAAGAAACAAAGGATAAAGGCTCAAATTATTTGTACCCACCCGCTCTTCGTGATGTTCTTCAAACCTAAACTCAGTTGATCGTGCGTTAGCCCTTGTTTGAGTCTTTGCTTTGATTCTCCGATGATGGTTCAAATATTGATAACTTATTTGGAATAGGCAGTCATTTCCTTTTTGTTGAGGGTTTATAAGACCTCTTTCTTTTTTATTTTGTTATCCCTGTTTTTTGCCTGAGCTGTTTCCTTTTTCGGAATTACAGTCAGCGGGATGCCCCAGTTTCGTAAGTCCCCTTTATAGGTTTTGACTTTTTGGGATTTTCATTTATGAGAAATGACGACTGCCTATCCTTATGATTATTCGAAATCATCACTGTCTTTTTTTTTGGTAAGGACCTCTTTGGTGCCATTTGTTATGTACTTGGATTAACTGAGAGAACTACCCTGCCCCAGGTTATGATAAAGGGTTTTAATTTTCGAAAAGAAAAACTCCTACTTCTTTGGCTCAGAGGGGTTAACGAGGGATTATCTTCCTTATAACTCCAGTGTTTAGGGATTGAAACAATGCCTGTACCTCATCAGCGGGGTCTGTTCAAAAGCATACTGTCAATGTCATGATATCGTTTTCGTCATCCTCCCTCAAGAGTCTTAGAATTATTATTTAAGAGTTGATCATCAGAAAAAATATGAAAATAATTTGCATTTAGTGAATACGAATATATTGTTTCAAAACAGACATATGTGATGCATTAATGAAATAACAATGTTTAACATGAGTAAATGTTTGAACAAAAGAGAATTGCAACTTGAACATTCGAATGAACAAAAATTTCTCAATCCTAGCCATGTTTTGGCAAGGGAGCAGTGATCACGTGGGGAGTCTTGGGTACTTTAAACTGAATCTCTCCAGTGTCGATTATGTCTTGGATCTTATTTTTCAAGCTCCAACAATCATCTGTAGTATGCCCCGGGATGTCAGAGTGATAAGCGCAGCGGGCGTTGGGGTTATACTTCGGTGACGTTGTATTTTGATTCTTCGGAGCTTCTTTTAGAGTTACCAGCTTGGTCTCCAGCAACTGTGGCAATATCTGGGATAAGGTCATGCTGAGTCGAGTGAACTGCCTTCTCTCGCTCTTTTGTTGGTCGTGATGTTGAATTTGTGACACTGGAGCCATTTGAGGGGCTCTCCCCTTACCTCCTTGTCTCAAAGGTGGTTGAACGATGACTGGCTTTTTACCCTTAGACTTTTGCCCCAGTTGGTTACCCTGAAGCAGTTGGTTGACGAGAACTCCGAGCTCTTCTTGTCTTTGAGCTAAGCCTTGAATGATAGTCACCTGCCCCAGCATTTGGGCTTTCATTATATCCACTTCAGCTTGCAGATGTTTCAGCCGTTCATCCTCAGCACTGTTCCTGACCAAAGTCTCCATGAGAAGTGTTATTAACTCCTCCTGCCCCTTGGATAGATTCAGGAGGATTTCCCCGAACCGAGTCTCTTGAGCAAGAAGGTCCTGGTTGTCTTGTTGAGCCATTGCTGAAATAAACAGCGGGAAAGGTAAGTGACCTGCAACAAGGGTACCTGTTATGCAATGATGTGTATGATATGCATGTAATGTTTTCAAGGACCTCGCGGGATAAACAAGGAAATTTGTTAGAATTTGGGTCCGGTAGCTTGATTGAAGGAAACCCATGTTATTGAGAATTCTTCTTCAAGGGTCAAAGGCTCACCATATCCAGTGGGTCATAGCCCCTGACTTTAGTCATCATGTCTGGTTTTGATTTCCAAATAACCTTGCTTAAGGGAACCTTCTTCAAGAGTCAGAGCTCACCATATCAAGTGGGTCATAGCCCCTGACAACTTTGTCTAGAGGAAAATAAATCCTCTTTGCCCCTTGCTAGATGTTTGATTTATCTTGACCTGCATCACAAGCCTTTGAGATCCTTGAAATGGGTTAGGATGTATGCAATGGTATGATGTTATGCTATGCATGGGGTAATGTAGGTAACCCTGTTATGAGTCCCAATTAAGGACTGCAAACCAAAACCTGCAAGAAACTCAAGCAAAACCTGTCATGAGTCCCA
Organism: Vicia faba; assembly: GCA_948472305.1. Taxonomy (NCBI): domain Eukaryota; kingdom Viridiplantae; phylum Streptophyta; class Magnoliopsida; order Fabales; family Fabaceae; genus Vicia; species Vicia faba. The sequence goes on along the minus strand of OX451738.1, from coordinate 1,208,095,775 downwards.
ATTAAAGACTAAAAACAAAACCTGCAAGAAACTCAAGCAAAACCTGTCATGAGTCCCAATTAAGGACTAAAAACAAAACCTGCAAGAAACTCGGTAAACCTTGTTATGAGTCCTAATTAAGGACTATAAGCAAAGACCTGCAAGAAGCTCAAGTGTCAGACAACAAGCATGCAAATAGTCAAGTACGCAGGCACACAAGTCACACAAGAGAAGCCCTTAGGGTTTAGGCCAGCATGGGGTCTGGGTAGTACCCTCTTGAAGTTGGTGGGTTCAGCCTGTCCTATTAGAAGTAACCGGGTTCTAAGGGTCCCAATATCACGGGATTGCTTTCATTGTTCATCGTTTCGATTTAGCCACTGAACTGGCGACCGAAATATTCCAGGAAAGCAACCCTCAATTGAGTGTAGTATCGAGTATCAACCAACCTCGGACTGCACCAAAGTCAGTTATCTCACTACCCTAAAGAGGCCAAGATAGTTCAATTAAGGTTCCTAAGGTCTGTTGATGCTTCACGACACCACGCGGAGGCCCCGTACTCTCCTTGACTGAACTCAAGGGTTACCGGTACACACCAAAGTGCCACATCAACGTAGCAGACTGTTTCAACCATGTCGGTATACCCCGCACAGTTCCCTCACAGTCTTGTTGCTACTTTCTAAGAAGGTATCCCCCAGATCCGGGTTAGGATCTATAGAACTCCCAAGACAGTCCCACAATAATAAAGCAAGCAAAGCAATACAATTGAAAACACAGTTATGAACTATCCCTAAGGTACACCTCACTTTAAGTTTATGTCCCCAGCAGAGTCGCCAGTTCTGTGATCGGTGGATCTGGAACTGACTGTTTAACGCTAGTTCGCGAAATGTCGCGGTAAGCAAGAGTCGCCACCGTCTTTTATTTTCTCCAAATGGAAAGGACAAAAGCACAGAAAAATTCCTTAAAGAGATTGCTCTCGGTTCGGGAGGTAGATTATAGAAAGGGAAGGTGTTAGCACCCTTTCTATCCATGGTTATCCATGGGCTCTTAGATACTTTCTCATTTGTGTGTTCAAAATTGTTTGTTTGCTTTTCAACTGTGGGTTTTAAAAAATTTTCTTTGAAAATTTCAGTTCGACTCTTGTATTGGTCCTCAAGAGTGTTTGAAAAAATGCTTTCGAAAGCTTTTTGAAAATGTGTTGGTGTGAAAAGTATTTTTTTGAATTGTTTCGAAATTAGAGCAAGTATCTAGAGTCGTCTACCTACCCTAAGGAATTCGTCTGTGTAGATGTCCTTTAAAGTAGTGCCATCCCACCATTGAGAGGTAGGTAGCACCACCGTTGGAGGTGTTCGGGTCAATTCGAGGTTCGGGACATGGTGATCACCAGAGCAATGGGAAGACACCTTAGAAGCTACCCTCATGCCAGGTTCCCGGATCATGAGGACTTACTAAGACATCCTCTACTCGACGATCACCTTTCGAGGCAAGGCAACAGTGAGGCGTACCCTAGGGGTGGTGTGTGATTTGTGTGTCAGATTCAGTTTAGCAATTATCTTTGATCATGCATTTGTGGTGATCTACGCTTGTTTTTAATTTAGGCCATACATTCTTTCATGTCATTATTAATAGTTAAAAATTGCGAGAAATATAAATTCTAAAGCTATTACAAAAGGCGCGGGTCCACATCGCCAAAATTTCTTGAACCCGATTTGACAGAAAAATAAAGAATTAAAGAAGAGTAAAGTGCGAGAAATTAATTACACGGCTTTGGGAGAGATACAGAAATATTAAACGAAAAAGAAATAAACACGCGAATTAAATAAGAATTAAAACGAGGGCGTTGGACCCTTTTTGCAAAATTAAATTAAATGATGAAATTAATTAATTAAAAAAAAGAAAAGAAATTGTTTTTTTGGTATTTTTTTGGTATTTTATGATTTTAATGAAAAAGAATTAATTAAAATAAATGCTAACCCTAATTCTAGTTATTTTTAATTTATTAAAAAGAAGATTAAATTTTAACCTAAAATTAACCCTAATTAATTTACATGCAATTTAATTACAAAAATAAATATTTAATATTTTAATTATTATGAAAGAAAAATAAAAAGGAATAAAAATTATCATAAACCCTAATTCTATATTTTTTATATTTTTTATTAAAAAAGTTAAGATTAAAACCTAATTTAAAACTAGTTAATTAATGAATTTATTTACAAAATATTAATTAGATAAATATATTTAATTTTTTGTCTTCTCTGATTTGTTTTGTTTTTTTTTTGTGTTTTTTATGAAAATAATAAATTAATCAAAAGACCATAATTAAAAGAAAATAGAAATAATGCAAAAGAAAGAATGTGAAAAATGGCAAACCTAGGGGGTCTGCCCCTTAATATGGAGATTTTCTTTTAGCAATCTGGGCCCATCAACCTTGGCCTCTTTGACTTTTTCCACTCACGTACCCAAGCATTGACTATGGTTCAGTGTTCCTCAGAGCGTGGCCTTCTGATCATCTCCATTGGGCACGTGGATGGATAGATTTTGTGGGCGTATGGTGCTCCACTACATTGCCACTGCATATGAATATTAAATGAAGAAAAATATGAAAGGGGGTGGGGACCTGGGGCTCGAACCCAGGTCCTGAACATTACCAACCAAACGCTTCACCAACCGTGCTATTTTGTCTATCTGTAAATAAGATAATCAATAAATATAATAAAACAAACAAGCACCAACGCTTCTTTTTTCGCGCGAGATTTTGAACCAGCCATTCAGCTTATGCCACTTCATCGTCTTCCTCATGGTTTTGTTTTCCTGAAAATATAAAGACAGTTAACGGGGGTTTTGAACCCCCTCAAAATAAGCCATATTCCATAATAGCGATTAAGCCATCTGGGTATATAAATTAAGCGCGAGAATGCTATTCTTTTCGTCCAAGCGTGCTGAACATAGTCATGGCATTTAGGTCCCCTAATTTTACAGTATCAAGAAACCCCTAATCTGGATTTCAAGAAAACCTAACCTGCATTAATGGTAGAATCATGTATATCGCATGAAAACGCAATTAATTTATATGGTTAGCTTCAGAATCTTATAATGAACACAAACCAAGCATCAAAAATTATGAAAAGTGTATGAATCGAGATGCAAGAGTTTCAAATATTTTCGGTACAGGGTGAGGTCGTGTTACCAATTTAGGGCGTTAGAGTGGATGATTTTGATTGGAAATCCTTCCTTGAAGCTTCAGGAAGGTGATGGGATAAAAATCTTGCCTTGAATCGCCCTGGAAATTGATTTTCAGATTTCACTTTTTTCACAAAAAACTCAAGTTTTGTTTCCTATGTATGGCACAGTTTTCAGTCAATGAGCACGAGGGTTTTGATCCAGCTTATGTATGGAATGATTAGGTCAAATAAAATTGGTCCAAAATCCATGAATTGATGAATGTAATATTTGATTTTTAAGCCATGATATTTTCTAATTTTTTCATGCAAATTGATACCAAATCATATCCAATCCTTCCCTAATTGATCATGCACGAATTTTAAGTGTCCAATGAGAGTATTTTCTGCACAAAAAGATTTTATTTCATTAGTTTAGCATTTTTTCATATTTTATTTAGTTTAAATGAATTAGTTGTAATAAAAAATTCAAATAAATAAATAAAAATAATAAAAAAACTTCCCTTTGGGCCAAATGGTCGTGTGCATGTCTAGGATGATGAATTGTGGAAGAAAAAGAGGCCCATTAGGAATTTTAGGTCATTTGAATCAATGTTGACTTTTCAAAATATCCAAAAATTTCCCAACTTCCACAAGGCATAACTCGCTCAATTTTTAAGCTTTGCTCATGTTCTTGGACATTTTGGAAAGGTCTTTGAGTCCTATAACCAATGCTTTTGGTCCCATGTCATTTTGATTTACCAATCTCAAGTTATGGCCTTTGACTTAAAGTCCCTTTTTGTTGACTTTTGAAAATGACCTATAATGTTGAAATTGATAACTTTTTGTGAGAGCATTTCTTGGACTTGAAGTATGAGGACGAGTTGTAGGAAATGTCTTTCTCTTCAAAATGAGCTTTGGATGGAATTTTTCTGATAATCCATGTGAAAGTTATGCCCTGGTCAATTTATAGTTGACTTTTTCAACTATCCAAATAAGGAAACTTTTGCATCTTGATGATTTTTGAGCCAAGCTTTGAGAATCATGATCAAGCATTGATCAAATGATGTTTGTGACTTCAAAATGAGATGTTGACCAAAAATTTGAACTTTTGACTGTCAAATGACCATTTTGCCCCTGCAGTTGACTGTAGGGCAATTAGGGTTTCTGACTGTGCAATTTTGTGCTGAAAGTCTTGAAACTTTGTATGAGGATGCTTGAACATGTTTATAGGCATGTGGGACTTGATTGGGCCCTTGGAAACTTCATTTTCTTGATCAGAACCAAAACCCTAATTTTGACTGTTGGGAGGCCCTTGAACTGTGCAACCCTTGGGGAATCTTGAAGCTTTGACTTGGCAATTCTTGAAGAATATGGGAGGGCAAATTTTGGGGTACAACAGTTTCCTTTATGAGTCATTTTGAGAGATTCAAACATATCATGCGCAGTATCTCTATTAGTGATTTTTTCATATTCAACTTTAGAGATAGCATTTAAAAAAATATTTCTAGCTCTGTGAAGATTTTTAAAATCAGCTTTTTGTTGTCAATCCATATTTTTTATATCCACTTTGTTTCCTTCAGAATCTGTAGGATGTTTGTAACCATCCAAGTTAATATCCCAAAGATCACTATCATGACCTAGAAAGAAACTTTCTAGTCTATCTTTCTAGTACTCAAAATCTTCTCCACCAAACACTGGAGGTTTGTTATAACTATTATTGTTTTGTTCAGCGGCCATTGTGTTTTCTTCTGGATCTTTTCCTGACACGGTTAAGTGTTGAGCTCAGAGTCAAGCTCTGATACCAATTGAAGGGGTAAGAAAACACTTAGAAGGGGGGTTGAATAAGTGACTCTTTTTGTTTTCAAAACAAAGCTCAAACAATAATGGAAAAACACAATTATTTTTATACTGGTTCGTTTGAACTCAAACTACTCCAGTCCACCCGCCAAGGTGATTTTGCCTTTCTAAACAAGGACTTAATCCACTATAATCAACTGATTAGAATCACACAACAACTGTTGTGACTAACAATGCACAAGTAATCTTACAAGTGACTAACAACACTAAGACTTAAATCTAGTCCTAGTCTTCTTGAGAAATCTGACCAAACTTGGTCTCTCAAGGATCAAATAGAGAAGTATAATCTTTACAGATAATTGAAATAGAGTTTTCTTCTAATCAAGCTATATCACAACTGTGATGTTTCACTTAGAATATAATACACAAAAATGTATGAACTATGAGTTTGTTAGCTTTTGAATCTTTCACGTAGTTTCTTGTTTGAACGTTATTGTTGGCTTGCAATAAATGTCCTTCTACTTATAGTAGGAAAAATAAGACCATTGCTGCCTTCAGAGGAAATGGAGAGCATTAAATGCTTTGCGTGTATCCTTGCAAAATTCCATTCTCCAAGAAACTAGTTGTAGGCACTTGAGTGCTTTCAGCCGTCTTTGCATTAATTAGCAAACGTCAGAATGTAAGAACGTGTTTCCTTTGTTTTGACAAGACGCGTTGATTAAGACGTTGTTTCAGTATTTGGTTTAACTCAGAACATGCTTCATTCAACTTCTGGTCAGAGTGTTGCTTGCTAAGAACTTTGAACAGCGCTTGCTTTCAAGTTATCTTCAGAATCAAGAAGCCTGCTAGAAGTTAGAAGATACATTTAAAACATAAAGGTTCTTACCAGAGTCAGCAGATGCGTTTGAATAAAAGGTTCTTTTATCAAAGAACTTCTTCATAATCTTTGCTTAGTACTTTGGAATGTTTCTTGTTAGAACATTAACTAAGACATTCAAAACACATTCATTAGAGCATAAATTATCTTAAATATAATTTTGTTATCATCAAAACACTTGGGATAGGTCAGAACTAATCTTGTTCTTTCAAAGTCTTCCCTCGTATGACGAAAGGTCTTTTTCCCTTGGTGTGGTGAGATGGAACTATTTTCAAAATGTCGCTCTTTCTTTAGTATTGGCATTATTGTTGGTATTTATTTCCTAGGCAACTAGACCAGGGCAGTATGTTTTCTAAGAAGTGTTGAGACATTTGTTAACCCTTTGGGTTTTCACCCGCCAAGTGCTGGGTTTGATTTAAAATCCCCATTGGTTTGACCTTTTTCTATAATGTTGACTTCTTGATTTCCCGGGAAGGCTATCCCAGGGCATCTTTTGTTGGAATAAGTTTGCATGATATGAAGACTCAATCCAAGATTCCCCAGTGAAGGCTTCGCTATTTGATAGAAGTCTTTTCTCCCCGTGCATGCTGAGATTTGACTCATTTACGAAGCATCTCCCTTTTGGCAGTACTTGTATTTTGTTTGATCACCTGATAATCAGGCAAGGGAAATGTTTTATTTAAGAAGTGTTGAGGCATTTGTCTGTTTTTTTTGGGTTTTCACCCGCCAAGTGCTGGGTTTGATTTAAAATCCCCATGAGTTTGACCTTTTTCTATAATGTTGACTTCTTGATTCCCCAGGAAGGCTATCCCAGGGTATCTTTTGTTGGAATAAGTTTGCATGATATTAAGACTCAATCCAAGATTCCCCAGTGAAGGCTTCGCTATTTGATAGAAGTTTTTTCTCCCTGTGCATGCTGAGATTTGACTCCTTTACGAAGCATCTCCCTTTCGGCAGTACTTGCATTTTGTTTGATTTCCCGATAATCAGGCAAGGGCAATGTTTTATTTAAGAAGTGTTTAGGAATTTGTCAGTTTTTTGGGTTTTCACCGGCCAAGTGCTGGGTTTTATTTAAAATCCCCATAATATTGATTTCTTGTTGTAATGTTTGACTTCTTAACTCCCCGGGTTGTTATCCTCATGATGTTTCATACTTTTCCCCCAGAGAAGTTGGTGCAATACTTACTCTCAATATTGAAGAACGTATCTTGGTTTCCTCTCTTCAATGTGGTGTTGACCTCCCCAATGAAGTCAGCACGAGGTCCCCAGTTGATGTCTCGATGATGAGGCGTTATCTCCTCTAGTGAAGTCTATATGATGTTCCCCCAATGAAGTCAGCTCGAAATCCTCAGTTGATGTTTTGTTGATACGGTTTTCATCTGCCTTATTTGAAATTAGTATTGCAATCCCCAGTAGAAGTGTGGACCATGAAAACATTTGTTTCCCCATTGAAGTCTGAGTGCTATTCCCCGGTGAAGCCTGGAGAAGGATGTTATATCCTTGTGTCTGTACCATTTTGTCGCTATGATTTGTTTACTTCTGGATTATGTTCCTTCCCAGTGAAGTTAAGCCGCGAAATAGGATTTTGTTTCCTCGTTTGGTGCTTATTTTCTTATGGAATGTTCATCTTGGATGTGATTTAGCCGAGTGTTGATTGTGCCCGAGTTGGTTTTGCCTAGTTACTCCCAGTGTTATATGTGTTTTGTCAGCATATACATGATAACACTCATACATTCATACATACATCATGCATAGTTAAATTTAGCAAATCATTGCTCATTCACATTCGTTAATATTTTGTTGACATATTACCCTGTTTTGCAGAGTTGTGTTGTCTTCTCTCCAATAGAGTATCGGCCTTAAGCAGAAAGTGTATATTCTTTCAATTTCCCTACTGAGTTATCCCTCGTGGAAGATTTTTGCTTTAGCCTTCTTGTACAGCTCTTTGTCTGGATAGATTTGGTTTCCCTCTTGAGTTTATTTCTCAAAGGATGTATTTTGGTTGACAGTTTCACTCCAGTTTATTTCTGGTTTGAATCTTTGTTTCCCAGCAATATTATTACTTTGGATTTATGCAAGCTTCGAGCATTGGTTTTAGAATGTGCATTTATTTTGGCACGAGAAAACTTTTATCTCCTCAGCAGGAATATGTTGGCATTTCCCTAGGAATCCATATTGCTTTCCCCAAGAAGTAATATCTCTTTCCCCAGGAAGCCATATTGCTTTCCCCAGAAAGTCATTTTTACAATCCTTCCTATAACAGCAAGTGGTAGTATCTTTATTTGAGACAACTTATATATTACCCTTTCCAGGCGGAATGCTTTGGTTAAAGAAGAAGTTGAGACCCGTTCTAGGTGAAACGCCAGAACTTTGGAGAAACTTGTTATTCCTTTTGCTACCTTCAGTGAATGTTGGTAGTTTACTGTCAGTGAACGTCGGTGCTATGATATTTCTTTTCTATTTACCTTCAGTGAAAGTTGGTAGTTCACCATCAGTGAACATTGGTGATTGTTATCTTTTTGCTACCTTCAGTGAACGTTGGTAGTTCACCACCAATGCACGTCGGTGCTATGATATTTCTTTTCTCTCTATCTTCAGTGAAAGTTGGTAGTTCACCATCAGTGAACGTTGGTGATTATTATCTTTTTTCTACCTTCAATGAACGTTGGTAGTTCACCGTCAGTGAACGTCGATGCTATGATATTTCTTTTCTCTCTACCTTCAGTGAAAGTTGGTAGTTCACCATCAGTGAACGTTGGTGATTGTTATCTTTTTTCTACCTTCAGTGAATGCTGGTAGTTATCCGTCAGTAAATGTCGGTGCTATGATATTTATTTTCTCTCTACCTTCAATGAAAGTTGGTAGTTCACCATCAGTGAACATTGGTGATTGTTATCTTTTTGCTACCTTCAGTGAACGTTAGTAGTTCACTGTCAGTGAATGTTGGTGCTATGATATTTCTTTTCTCTCTGCCTTCAGTGAAAGTTGGTAGTTAACCATCAGTGAACGTTGGTGATTGTTATCTTTTTGCTACCTTCAGTGAACGTTGGTAGTTCACCGTCAATGAACTTAGGTGCTATGATATTTCTTTTCTCTCTATCTTCAGTTAAAGTTGGTAGTTCACCATCAATGAACGTTGGTGATTGTTATCTTTTTTCTACCTTCAGTGAATGCTGGTAGTTCACCGCCAGTGAATGTCGGTGCTATGATATTTCTTTTCTCTCTGCCTTCAGTGAAAGTTGGTATTTCACCATCAATGAACGTTGGTGATTGTTATCTTTTTTCTACCTTCAGTTAAAGTTAGTAGTTCATCTTCAGTGAACGTCGATATTTGTTTCTCTACCTTCAATGAACGTTGGTAGCTCACCGTCAGTGAATGTTGGTGTTGTCATTCTTTTCTCTTTCTACCTTCAGTGAACGTTGGTAGTTTCGCATTCAGTAAAAGTTAGTGTATCTTTTGATCTTCTACCTTCAACTATGAGTTTGTAGTTTACTGTCATCTATGAGTCATTATCTTTTTTATCTTCTAGCTCCGACTATTGAGTTTGGTAGTTCACAGTTGGTTGTCAATCACTTTTATCCTGTACTATCTCCTCTTTAACTGAGTTGATGCTACTTTATCTCTTCTTTGGGTGTTACACCATTAGAGTCGGGTCTTTTTGATTCACCAGTGATTTATATTTCAGGTTGGGTTTCTCTTTTGATCCTTATTTCCTTTGCTACATCCCCAGTGGTGTTTTGCGTCCCTTTGAAGTTGTTCATATGAACTCATACTCATAAGCATTGCATGGCATCTTAGGGCCAAAAATAGGGTTTGTTTTATATTTAACTATCTTCGATCATGTTGACACAAAAAATTTTAACCTTTGTATCTCCGGATAGAAGAAACTTAAATAAGGGAAGTTGTTGTACCCCAATTTTTGCCTCTAAGATCCCTTCATCATACCATATTGATTCAATCACAATAAGATCACATTACGGCTTTTGGTTCTCCTCCCTATCTTTAGCTTTTCTCTTTGAGGAATCACCAAGCATCTTGACTTATTTTTATTTTGAGATCATGCATGTTTTGTTTTGACTTTCCTTTTAATTAATAAAATTCAATGTTGGTTTGTCTTACTTGTTAATAATGTAGGAAAAGGCAATGCGACTTAGCAAGTTGATCCATGGGTTCAGGAGTTTATTTCCATGCCCTAGTCAATAAAGCTTGAGAAATTCAAACCTCGCCATTGAAGTTGTTTTGGAATAAATGGCATGGTAAGGTTTATTTTGGTTCACCACATTTCAAAGTTATCAAGATTGATTCAAAAGTACAAGGGGTTGATTGAAGAAGTTGTCATGGTTGGACAAGGCCTTGTTCCTATTGGTCACAAGTGCATATTTCTCTCAATTCTAAAGATATGGAAGTGTTTTTGGTTGCTATGAGCTTTCATTATCATCCTAAACAACTTCTATCTACAAAGCAAAAGTGTTGGTACAAGAAGGTTGTTTAAAATTGTCAAAGTTCCTCAAAGCATTTTCTTGATCTATGAGCTAGGGTTTTGAACTTTAAAGAAGTATATCTTGCTCATATTTTGGTATTTTTGAGTTATTCCAAAAAAATCCTTCTCTTCAAATAGTTATTAACACACCGCTTCAAAATTTTCAAGGAGTTTTCATGTGGAAGAAACTTGATGATGAAGAAAGATTACAAGTCCTCCAGATGAACCCCCAACTTCCCATGTGTGACTTCAAATGATCATAACTTGGTCAATTTTTATCACCTTGAGCCCAATCTTTTTCCATAATGATCTTGAGGATGTGAACTTTATTTATTCTTTTATGTGCAAAGTGAGAAAATGGATGGAGGATGCCTTAAGGATATACAAGATTTTAGGTCATTTCATGATTTTTTGCCAACTTCAACAATTCACAACTCTCTCAATTTTTGGAGATTTTGAATGGTTCAAGTTTCAAATTGTCATTCAAGAGGTCTATTGAATGCCATCTTTTTTGGTCAAGAGCAAATTCCAAGAGGAAGGCCATGTTTGGAAGTAAAACATTATAGGCCACTTTTGAAGAAAAACTTGAAATATTTCTAAGTATGGAAAGTCAACCTCTTTTTCCCAACTTTGACTCATTGCAAATTTCGGCTCAAACATCCATTTGATTCTATTATTTTTCCATTGCAAAGCTTGTAATATCATCTTTCTAAAGCATCAAGAACCATTTGATCCCATTTGATCTCATTTGCTTCTCCTATAAATACATGACTTATCCCATTCGTTTTCTCAAGCTTGAACAACCAAAATCACCCTGCCAAACTCGCTCCAAAACTAACTTTTCTGCAACTTCAAAATCATTGTTCAAGCCTTTTTTAATCCATTTTTCTATCAATTCACCTTCTTGATCTTTTCTGAAGCTAACAGAAGAAGAATTGAGCCTTGAAACCTGCTGAATTGATCTGACCAAGTCCGTTTACAGAGCTCTGCAACTGAACTTCAATAGGTAGATTTCTCCATCAATTCTTCCAAACTTTGATATCATTGTGAAGCTCTCATTGCTCTGGTTCTAGTCGTAACACTTTCTTTTAACTGGAAACACGTTTTGGCCATGATTTTTCAAATTCCTTTTCAAAACTTTCCTTCCAAATTGCTTGAGCTACAGTTTATATAAATTTTTCTCGAAGGTGTGGTTGTCTTCGTCTTGATGAGACGAAGCGAATGGTACCAGTCTCGTGCTCTAATTTTACAATTTGAGCAAGCTCGATTGGAGACTGGCTGGAGGTTGAAGATGACCAACGTGTCATCCTTCAACCAATGAAACAACGCCATTTGGAATTTTTGAATATCTGATTTAATTAATGATCATGTGTGTTAGTCACTAATGAACATGATATGCACAGCGAGTCTGATCCATTGGATTAGCTTACTAACGTGTTTTGACTCTCATCCATTGGTCCACATTTTTTTGACTTTATTTTATTTTCTGATTTTTATATTTAAATTGTTTTAAACTTCAAAAAATCATAGAAAATTCATTTTAAGTCTAAAAAATCTGAAAAAATTAAAAAATATTTTTGATTTTTCTCTTTCTGATTATTATTTTTTTACAATTTTATTTTGTCTTTTGATATTTTTTTTATAATTTTTCACTTTATTTGAATTTTTTTAAATGTTTAAAAATAATTTTATGCATTTTTAAATTCTAAAAAAAATATGCAATGATCCAATAATATTGTGATAAATATTGGTGACCTCATTTATTTTTTATTTATGATTTTGTTATTTTTTATCATTTTTGGTTTATTTTACTCATTTCTTTTAATTTTAAAAATAGTTTCTGACTTTAAAAAAATTACCAAAAATTTTATAAAAAGATTTGAGTTCATTTTTTATTTTTCTATGATTTTACTTAATCTTTCTTGATTAATTTGAACATAGTTGATATTTTTCTCTCTTATTTCTATTTTAAGACATTTTAAAACCCTTTTTAATGCATATATTAAATGTAATATTATTTTGTATTATTTTCTGGCTGATCTTGGGTTGAATTTTTTATCATGAACTTTATTAACATCATTAGATCCATGGTGTTGAGTCTAACTCCATAAAAATGGATGAATGATTTTAATAATAGTTTGATTAAATTTTAATTCAAAAATGGTTTGTATATTCTTTCCCATCCCTCTTCATCTTATCCCTTTCTTATTGCACTAAGTGTTATTGGAGCATGATCTCTATATCATGTCTCAAAACAAGTGGTGCATAGGTTGCTATTGACCAACCCTAAAATAGGTACGACTTCTACATAAGTCCACTTACGATTGCTTAACATAGCGCTAAATTTTGTCTTGATTCAAATAAATGATCACTCGTGACCCAAACCTATGTTTGCAAGCCCAAGTATGTTAATTTGATCTCTTTGATCCAATAACCTTGAGATTCATTGTGTGGAGGATTTGGTTCTACCAATATTCTAATGGATCTACATCACTTTTGGTCAACGCGGATCACTTAAATATCGTTGATCATTAAATGGTACTTTTGAGAATTCCAAAATGAATGATATACTTGACAAAAAGCAAATGCAACTTGTTGTGTAGAGGCTTTGGTTTTACCAATCCTCTAATGAGTTCCAAATACAAGTTTCAAGATGGTCATCCAACTAACCACTAATTTCTAACAATTGACTTTATTTTATGCTTTTATTTTTATGCTTTATGTACCATTTAATTTAAGCATTTACATTTCATACCATTTTTATTTTGCTCACTTGAGCATTTATTTTTATGCCATTTCTATTTTGCTCACTTGAGCTTTTCTTTTCCTTTTGAAGACACTTAATAATCAACATGAACCATAAAAACTTTAATGATACTTGGACTATTTGGTTACTATCCTTGGCATTATAATGTATTGGACGTCTTGGACTTAGGATTAGAAACATTGGCCTTTGTTGGAAACCTTGTGACCTTAATTGATATTTTGTCTGGAGTTCTTGAGGTTTACCTCAAGACATTGGGTTGTTTGTTTGTTTTGTGTGTAGGTTATTGTGATTACATACTTTGTTTGTAATCTAGAATTCACCCATATACAGCCGTTACTCTACCCAATTTTTATGAAGTCTTAATACACTTGATGTTTGATTCCCTCAAGAGGCCTAGTATCTTTGCTTGCTTGGTTTCAATCCAAAGAATGGGAATTCTATCTTGACTCATAATGTCAAGTATTGGCTTCTTGTTAGTTAGATGGTTCTTCTCCTTATCTTTTACTTTATGCTTTAGGATAGTCTCTTCTCCTCCTCACATCTTCTTTAATTTCAAAAATCTTCTTCCTCCTTTTGAAAACTCTTCTTATTTTGAAACTTGAACCATTTTCATAATAAACTTGGACTTAGGTCCATGCATTTTCAAAACATTTTCATAAATAAACTTCAATCAACTTAAATAATACCTTGACATTTTTTGTGAGAAGACTAAAAGTCAATCAATCTCATTTCAAACCATTTTGCCACTTTGGCTTTTTATTTTAAAACCTTTCTCAAAAGATTAGACTCTTTTCAATCCTTGTAGTGATGTAAACAACTATACTTCTACAATATGTAGTGAAGTAAGATATTTTCCACTTGGGTGTTGAGTGAGGCATTGTTGATTTTAAAATCCAAGCCATATCCTCCACTTTGAGATGATGAAAATTCTCCTTTCTCATAATTGTGGGTAGTAAGTATGTTTTCCACACGGACAATGACAATGATTTCTTATCTCATAAAATTAAACAACACACTTGTGTTTTAAAATTTTCAAAAGGTGAACTACGTGTACCCTGATCCCCTATTGCACGAAATGTGGTTCGTAGGCACTAAAGGTTCGCAACCGCAGCGGGTGCAAAAATCATAAAAAGTATATTTATTTTCTCACCTCCACCATCTATTTTACATACAACATTTTATAGCCAAAATATACTGATTTTTCAAAGAGGTTCCTGTGGAGTACCGTAGATGTTTGGGGTGCTAATACCTTCCCTTTGCATAACCAACCCCCTTACCTAGAATCTTTCCCCTCTTTTTGAATTACTCGCTTTTTTCCCATTCCTTTGGAAACAATAAAGCGCGGTGGCGATTTTTATTTTGATCTATACAAGTCAAGTCAATCCAATGGCTTAGTCTTAACATTTCTACCGCTACAACAGGAAAGCGAGGTGAGCATGTCGTTCAGGACTTGTATGGATTTTTTCGAATTAGGTGTAGGGAGGTCGGAGAATGCCCGACATTTATCGAGGTTGTCTTCAATTCCCCTTTCTGTTAGATAGAAACCGAGGAACTTGCCCGCCTTAACCCCGAAAGTGCATTTCTTGGGGTTGAACCTCATTCTACACTGTCTCGCTTAGGAAAAGACCTTTCTGAGGTGGGCAGCATGGTCGGTGTCTGCTCGATATTTGACAATCATGTCGTCCATGTATACCTCGAGCATATCTCTAATCTCGTTGCGGAAGACTTTATTCATCATCCGATGGTATGTCGCCCCTGTGTTTTTCAGACCGAAGGGAATTACGTTGTAATAATAATTGCCCAAGCTGATCCTGAAAGTGGTGTAGTGCTTGTCGCTCATCGCCATTGGAATTTGGTTGTAGCCTGAGTAGGCATCCATAAAAGATAGAATTTTATAGCCGGCCGAGTTTTCGACCAGCATGTCAATATTAGGTAAGGTGAATGGATGTTTGGGGCATGCCCGGTTAAGATCGGTATAGTCAACACATATACGCCATTTTCCATTATTGTTTTTAACTAGTACATTTGACAGCCAGGTTGAATACCTGGCCTCAGAAATAAAATTTGCCTCTAGGAGATCTTTTATAGCATTTTCAGCAGCCTCCGCTTTCTCAGGAGACTGCCTACGTCCATGTTGTGTTATTTCCCTAGCGGCTGGATCAATGGCCAGTTGGTGGCAGGCGACCTCGGGGTCGAGATCGGGCATCTCCGCATCACTCCATACAAACAGGTATGGGTTCTCCCTCAAGCAAGCTTTGATCTGCTTCCTCGCCAGCTCGGGGAGTCCGGTGCCGATCTTCACGCCTTTGTGAGGGTCTTCACCGAGGGGGATGAGCTTAAAATCTCCATCTGGGATTGGTCGGAGGAATCCCTGCTCGTCGTTTGGTGCTTCATCCTGGTCGAAGCGGGTGTCTAGCAAAATGGCGTCGAACTTTGGAGGAGCTCTTTGTTCCTCCGTCTTCATGGGTTATGGCTCTAGTCGTGCAGTAGCGGCTCTCTTGGAGGGTCATGCTCAAGTGTTAATTGTACTTTGTCCCTTTGACGATATGTTGAAGCGTCTTCGGGTAGCTGCGAGGTCGCCTTTGTTGGTGGCGACACATCCTCTCTTCGTGTAGAATTTCATCTTCAGATGGACGGTGGAGGGAACAACGGTCAATTCCGCCAGTGTTGGTCTCCCTAGAATACAGTTGTAGAGAGACGGGCAATTGATGACCAAAAACCGCACCTTGACTTTCCTGGTGGCGGTCTCCTCGCCGAAGGTGACTAATAGCTCCACGTAGCCCCCACAGTCTAGAGGTCGAGCCGTTGAAGCCCTGTAGGTCGAACCCCACGTTTAGTGAAAGGTGGGTGTCGTCGAGCTGCAGTGTTCGGAAGAGTTGGTTTTACATTACGTCTACGGAACTCCCTTTGTCAATCAAGACGCGGTGAATGTCAAAATTAGCCATACTCGCCCTAACCAGAAGAGGGATGCTTGAGTTAGAGGGCCCTCCGGGAAATTCTTTGAGGTAGAATGTGATCAGCTCCGATCTACCCTTGACCCTCTGGAATGTCACTGTTTATGGGGGGGGGAGTCGACCAGTTCGTCCAGTTTCCTCTTTGCGGAGTTTATAGTTATGTCGTTCAACCATCCGCCATTTATGAACATGGCGGAGGGGAATCTTTCCCACCTATTATGCATGGACAGAGGTTCTTCGAGGTCGTCGGGGACGTAGAAGTCCTATGATCTCGTAACAGAGAATGTTGTTTGGATGGGGTCTGTCTCCTGTGATGGTCGGGCATCCTCCTCAGTCTCCTTTGTGTTGCGGGCATCTTGACGAGGGGTGTCGATGTGCCGATATTTCCCAAGTCTTCCTTCTTTAATGAGGGTCTCTATAGCATCTTTGAGATGGACACAGTCTTCAGTCAAGTGTCCATGACTTCGATGATACTGTTAGTATTTGCTCCGATCAGCCCTGGGCTTAGCAGGAGCAGAGCGAGGACGTATGATGTCGTCGTCCTTGAAATCAGTATTAGCACACTCCGCCAAGATGTGCTCGCAGGAAGCTGTCAGCGGAGTGTACTCAGTAAATCTCCCTACGGGCCCCCTTTGCTCACGAGGATCCCGTGGTTTGTCATACCTCCTCTTCTCGCCCGTTCATCGAGGAGGGTCTGAATCTTGTTGTTGCAGATTTTTGGTTGATCCACGATTCTGTGGGACGCGAGCTCTATTGCCCGCTTCCCTCTTCACATAGTCCATGTAGGCCCTAGCCTTCTCGAGGATAGCATCAAATGTCTGCGATGATTCGATGCCAACGACTTTTCTAAACTCCGTGTCGAGAAGAGTCCCCTCTTGAGGAGGTATCTCTTTATATGACCGGTGCATGGGACCTGAATTGGCTCACGGTTGAACCGATCAATAAACTCCCTGAGGGTCTCGTCGTTTCTTTGGACGATGGCCTCGAGGGCTGCCTCAGTCTTCGGATGTCGACGTGAGTCACTGAATGAACTGATGAACTGGTTTTTTAAATTTCTCCAGGATGTAATTGACCCCGAGGCGAGGCTCGTATACCAGTCCATCACGGTTTTTCTCAAAGTTGTGAGGAACAACCGGAACTTGATCAGTCCCCCGATGTTATGATAATGAAGCATTGCCTCGAACCCATCGATATGGTCGATCAGATTGGAAATGACATCGTACTCCTTCATATGGGGAGGTTTCTCCATATCCTGGGGAATGGGTGCCTCCATAATGGCTTGGGACAGGGGATCGCGGGGGTCATCTTCGTCGCTTCTGTCTGGAGATAGAGAAGGCGACCTATTGTAATGGCGGTCGTGATGGCGGCCCTGGTCGCGTGGAGGATTCCTCGGGAGGTGTGGTCATTCGTCATATCCGATGTTCCTGTTTCTAGGGGGTCTTTACTCTTGACGCAGGGGGACATGATCACGTCTCCCCGTATCTACGGGTTGATCCCTCTCCAAAACGGGGCATTTCCCAATTCATCGACGAGAGGGGGCTTCGAGAGGCATCCTGTCTGCGTCTCCGTGGGGTAGATTATGGACGGTCCTCTATCTGACGGGGAGGAGGAGAATCGGGCCTCATATGTCTTCTAGGAGCTCTCCAAGAATCTTCGAGCACCCTTAATCTCTCCCCTTATGAAAAGACCAAGTAGTTTGTTTGATTTATTGCCGTGAACAGTGCTCTGGTCATGGCATCGGCATCCACATGAACGGGGACCTCTTGGAATATGGGCGACTAATAGTTCTGGAGAGGAGGACGATCATCTTCGAGTAGTCGGGACAATGATGACAAAGAGGTAACTAGTTGTCTCTAAACTCTAAGCGGTCGGGCATGTCAACAGCGTGACTGTTGTTGTTGTTGTTGTTGTTGTCGGTATTGTCATTATTATCGGCATTGAGGCCAGCGAGACAAGCGTTGTTGGTGTTGGTGTTGTGGTCGGTTACGATGTTGTTGACGTCGGCAGAATGGACATTCAGGTTGTTTTCTGCCGTGAGATCAGCCATGATAGTAAAAAAGGAGTTGGATTAGCTTTTGTCTTGGATGAATGAAAGACGGGGAAGTTATGATTCCCACAGACGGCGCCACTGATCGTACCTAACACGAATGGATTGTCACAACTTATGTCGAGCAGAACTTGAGAGTGAGGTAGGGAGTACCTGTATGATAATCTGATGCCAAAGTGAGTTTCGGAATGAGCAAGCAAGTAAGAGAGTGAGAAATGTTCAATACCTGACCCTCTCGAAAGAGAGGGTATTTATAGCCCCCAGCGTTGGGCCAAGGTCTCCTTATTGGGCTGGTCAAGCAGGCTCAAAGTGAAGACTTCCAGGTCCTACAGGAGTATTGGAGACCCCCACGTGGTCCCCTACCTGGATGACTTCCTCCACAAGATCAGGAGGATATGGATGCGATCTTTTCGGGGCCACGAAGACTCCGTGATATTCAGAGACGTTGATAGTCATCCCTACGAGGAGATGCTCGTGAGGTGCTTCTGCTTGTCCTGGATGCTCCCCATCAGAAGCGAGGTTGTGTGAGGGGATAAGTCCTGGTCGGGGAGAGGATCGGAGGTTGATCTCGAGGTCCTCCTGACCGGTGATGATCTTCCTAAGAGTGACTGAGTTTATCCTCGTGCGATGAGGTTGCCTCCTTTCGGGGAGTGGGAGTTGCTGCCTGACGAAATCGAAGGTAGAACTGACCAGTATGCCTTGACCGACATAATTGGATTGGGTCTCGCATGGAGTTTGGCCAAAGACAGTTCCAATCCAAAACATTACTTTTGGTTATAGGTCAAACATACTTACTTGACTTTGTGTGCAAATTTCAAGAATATTTTGTCTTCATAGTTCACTTACAACTAAATGCAAACCGAAAAAGTACAATATTTGAATTTTAAACCACTATTTGCGTGAACAGATTCACCCTTCCCCCAAGACAAGTCTTTTCTAACCTCTGAATCCTGCCATTCTCACACACACAATCTCTCTTCTCTCTGATCTAAAGAAACCACTCTCTTCCCTTTGTTTCATCTCTTTGTCTCAACTTTCTTCAATTTTTCTTCTCTGTACCTAACCCCATTTCTGGTGAAACTGTGAGATTGCTTCTGAGAAGGCGGATGTGAAGTGTAAATCGGCGGTGGCGTTATGGTTCTTCTTGAGGATTCACGGTGATTAGGCGATGATGATGGGGACGACGCGATTGAAGATGGAGGAGATTTTATGGTCGGAAAAGGGAACTGTAAGTACGAAGTGCGCCTAAGAGGGGGGGGTGAATTAGGTACTTTTAAAAATTCTGGTTTTTAGTGATGATGGTTCTTATTTTTCTGGTTATAAGAGATTTTAGGAAAGCTTAAAAATGCAGAAAAATAAAGAGACACGGGAAATATATCCTGATTCCCCTCACAGTCCGAGAGTACTCCAGTCCTCTTTCAACATGAAAGAGATTTCCTTATTGTGGCAAACTTACATAAGAACTACCAACCAAACCAAGAACAATCCTCTTGGATTTTCACTAAGTTACCTATGAGAACAATCCTCTCAATGTAACTACACTTGTATCCAACAACTTGGAAAGACAAGATTTCAACAAAAACACTTAAACTTAATTCCAACAATCCTGGAAATTAAGTAAGTAAATATCAATTTGTGGGTTTGAGTGAGTAGACTATATTGATCACTTAAGAGTGATTTTGACAATGAATAATCTTCTTCTTTCAATAATAATATTGTACAAAGACTCAAGATATATTTGCTCAAAGTTTTCTGTTTTAAAGTATGAAAATAAATGCAGAAAACTTATGCATGAAAATGAAGAATGGTTGAGTTTGTATTTTTAAAGTTCAGAAAAATATTATGAAAGAAGGTTTTTTATATGAATTTGAAATTGGATATTTATATGTTCATAACACCCTTTTGAAACATCATGAAGATCTGGAAATGTATCATGAACAAATGCCAAGTTTGAGTGAAAAGATGTAATGAAAAGGCATGATCAAAAGGTATGAACAAAGTTGTAAATTTTCAAATTCGTGCAGTGTGTAATCAATTGCACCTTTAGTGTAATCGATTGCACAAGGTTTTTAACAGCTATATTTTCAAAATTTTAAGAGTGCAATCGATTGCATCAACAATGTAGTCGATTGCAGGCTAAGTCAGTAGTAAAATTTAACTGAGTGCAATCGATTGCACCAACTATGTAATCCATTGCATGCTAAGACATAATCAATTGTTTTGAAAATTTTAAGTGTGCAATCGATTGCACAAACTATGTAATCGATTGCATCAAGAAACAGAAGCAAAAGATTTGGAAATTTTAAAGAGTGCAATCGATTGCACTGAGATGTAAATCGATTGCATGCATATGAAAAATGAAAATTAATCTTTGAAAGGCTTGAGAATGATTTTTTAAACATTTCTTTTTCATTTTTGAGCATCTATATCTTAAGATCAAAGTAGATAATATTATTGTACCTTCAAAAGATGTTGAGAGCTTTGATTGAAGATATCATCCTTAGATGCTTAGATGCTTGACCAAAGTCTTTTCCTTCTTTTGTTAGCCATGGTTTGTCTTCATCAAAACAAAAGGTTTATTTGAGACGCTTGATTTCACATTCTCCCCCTTTTTGATGATGACAAACAATCTTTCTTTATGCGATGTACTTTCCGAAGAGCTTCTCCCCCTGAGATGCAAAACTCCCCCTATGTAGGAGAGGGTTAAAATCCTTTGCAATTCGTCATCTTGAATGGAGAGTACCTTGATAAATAAGAGAAGGAAAATACAAGCATAAAATACCATACATCTTTCTCCCCCTTTGACATTATCAAAATGAAGGGAAAGATGCGTCAAGCAAAAAATAAACGAGCAATATTTTGACAAAAATTATAGAATAAAAATATTAACAAACATTGTTTAAGAGCCAAATTTTTCTTGAAAATTTAAGCATCACATAGCATAAAATCATATATGGCAAATATAAAAGCATATATAAGAGAAATATCAAGGGTAGAATGCACCTTATACGTCGCGTTCGACAAGAATGTCGAGCTCTCTCCGAATTTTATAGAATGGTTCTTTTGCCAAAGGTTTGGTGAAGATATCGGCAAGTTGATTATGAGTATCTATAAAGGTTACCTCGACATCTCCTTGAAAAACATGGTCACAGAGAAAATGATGTTGAATGTCTATATGTTTGGTCCTTGAATGCATGACGGGATTCTTTGTGATGTTGATTGCACTTGTATTGTCGCATCTTAGAGGAATGCACCCTAGATCGAGTCCGTAGTCACGAAGTTGTTGTTTTAGCCACAAAATTTGAGCGTAACTACTACCCGCTGCAATATATTCAGCTTCGGTCGTGCTTAGAGCAACACATGCTTGTTTTTTGCAGGCCTGAGATACTAATGCATTACCAAGAATGTGACAAGTTCTACTTGTGCTCTTTCTATCTGTTTTACATTCTGCATAATCCGCGTCAGAATAACCAATTAAGTTGCAGATACTACCTTTTGGATACCATAATCCGACATTTTTTGTCCCTTTGAGATACTTCATGATCCTCTTTACCGCCGTGAGATTTGATTCCTTTGGTTTAGCTTGAAAGCGGGCACAGAGACAAATACTGAACATTATGTCAGGACGGCTTGCCGTCAAATATAATAAGGATCCAATCATACCTCGATATTTAGTGATGTTGATGGAAACTCCTGATTCATCTTGATCAACATAAGAACCAGAACCCATAGGTGTAGACATTTCTTTGTAACTATCCATGGAAAACCTTTTCAAGAGTTCTTTGCAATATTTGGATTGGTTGATGAAGATGCCATCTTTAAGTTGTTTGATTTGAAGTCCAAGAAAATAGTTCATTTTTCCCATCATGGACATTTCAAATTCTCCTTGCATCATTGATGAGAACTCTTCACACATTTCTTGATTTGAAGAACCGAAGATGATGTCATCAACGTAGACTTGTGCTAGCAAAGTGTCGCCTTTGATTTTCTTGATAAATAGAGTCTTGTCAACTTTGCCTTTTTCGAAACCCTTTTCGCATAAGAAGTTGCTTAAACAATCGTACCATGCCCTTGGTGCTTGTTTCAGTCCATAGAGAGATTTTCTTAATTTAAATACATGAGATGGATTTTTGAAGTCTTCGAAACCCGGGGGTTGCTTGACGAATACTTCTTCAGTGATATATCCATTCAAGAATGCGCTTTTAACGTCCATTTGGAAAAGCTGGAAATTTAATGAACAAGCATAGGCAAGTAAGAGACGAATAGCTTCTAACCTTGCAACTGGAGCGAAAGTTTCTTCAAAGTCTATTCCTTCTTCTTGATTATAGCCTTGTGCTACCAATCTTGATTTGTTGCGAACAATTATTCCATTCTCGTCAAGTTTGTTTTTGAACACCCATCTTGTTCCTATAATGTGTTTGTTTCTTGGCCTAGGAACGAGTTCCCAAACTTGATTCCTTTCAAATTGATTCAATTCTTCTTGCATAGCCATGATCCATTGGTCATCGCCTAAAGCTTCATCAACTTTGGAGGGTTCAATTTGAGAGACAAACGCCATGTTTAGGCAAGCATCCTTGAGATTTAATCTTGTAGACACGCCTTGAATTATATCACCAATTACTTTATCAATAGGATGATCTCTATGAGTTCTCCATTCTTTTGGTAGATCATTGAGATTCGATTCTTGTTGAGGTGATTTTTCTAGTTGAATGGATTGATCCTTGGAAGAATTTTCTTGAGGACCTTCTAAAATTTCATCATCATTATCACAAACAATATTATCCTCCTTGGAGGGGTTGGTTTTATCAAACGAAACATGCATAGATTCTTCAATAGTCAAAGTTCTTTTGTTGTAAATTCTATATGCTTTACTAGAAAGTGAGTAACCAAGGAATATACCTTCATCGGATTTCTCATCAAACTTACCCAAATTATCTTTGTCATTGTTAAGGACAAAGCATTTACACCCAAAGATATGAAAGAAAGCAATATTTGGTTTTCTCCCTTTGAAAAGTTCATATGGAGTTTTCTTTAAGATTGGTCTAATGTTAACTCTATTTCTAACAAAACATGTCGTGCTCACCGCATCCGCCCAAAAGTATTTTGGAAGATTTGAGTCGCTAAGCATGGTTCTAGCAAGTTCCACAAGAGACCTATTCTTTCTTTCAACCACTCCATTTTGTTGTGGGGTCCTTGGTGCCGAGAAGTTGTGACATATTCCATGTTCTCCACAGAATTCTTCAAATAGAGCATTTTGGAATTCTCCGCCATGGTTACTTCTTATTGAGGCAATTGTTAAAGACTTCTCATTCTGAATTTGTTTAGCATACTTCTTGAACGCCTTGAACGCATCACTTTTCTGCACTAAAAAGAATGTCCAAGTATATCTAGAGAAATCGTCAACAATAACCAAAGCATATACATTACCTCCGAAACTCCTTGTTCTCAATGGACCAAATAGATCCATATGTAACAATTGTAGTGGCCTTGTAGTGGACACCACATTCTTAGATTTGAAAGTTGATCTAGTTTGTTTCCCTTTTTGACAAGCATCGCATAGTCTATCTTTGACGAAATTTCTCTTAGGCAATCCAATGAAAATATCATGCTTGATTAATTTATTCAAGTGTTCCATATGAATATGAGCAATTCTTTTGTGCCAAAGCCATGAATCATCGTTGTTCGCCATGAGACATTTAACCTTCAAAGATGGATCATCAAGGGAAATCATAAATATATTATTGATTCTTTTACCTTTAAGTATAACCTCATGAGTGACTTCTTCTTCTATCAAACATTCATCCTTGGTGAACTTGATTTTGAGGCCTTTGTCACAAAGTTGGCTAATACTTAGAAGATTGTGCTTTAGTCCTTCAACATAAAGAACATCTTCAATGGATGTGAAAGGTGGAGCACCAACTTTGCCTTTGCCTAGGATTCTTCCCTTATTATTGTCTCCATAAGTGACAAAACCCTTGGCCTTTAGCGCTAGATGTGAAAATTGGTTTATGTCTCCTGTCATATGCTTTGAACAACCACTATCAAGATACCAAAGATTGCATGTGGTCTTCAAGCATACCTGCAAAACAAATTAGGTTTTGTTAGGTACCCAAGTTGCTTTGGGTCCTTCATAATTAGTGCCTTTCTTTACCCATACATAATGCCCACTTGCCACACTGAAGTTTCTAACATAGCAAGCATTAGGTGTATGGCCTTTAATACCACAATAAAAACAAGTAGGTTCAAATTTACTTATATATCTAGAAGGATAAGATTTCTTCTTAGGAAATTGTTTCTTTTTCGGATAGTGACGAACTATTTTAGGTTTGTTCACTTTCTCTTTGGAAGATTGATCACTTGCCTTAAAAAAGATAGTTTTGTTAGAACTTGGTTTTAAGAACTTTGAATATCCAAGTCCACTTTTATCATTGAGTATCTTTGTTGGCTAAGAACACCTTCCAATCCAATTTTCCCTTTTTCATATCTTTCAATGACTCTTTTTAATTGGACAATTTGGAAAGAGAGTGAATCACAATTTTTGCATACAAAATTCTGTTTTTGTTCATCACTTGATTTTTGTTTTTCTTCTTTGAAATCTTTTTCCATTGAAATATATTTTTCTTCTAGAGATGAAATTTGTTTCTTTTGTGATGAAATGGTTTTATACAGAATTTTGCATTCATTCAATAGTTCATCTATAGCACCTTGTGCATCACTATCAAAAAGAGAAAATTCATTACTAACCTCATTGTCTTTATCATCAGAATGGTGTGAGGCCATCAATGCTAGATTTTCACTTTCATCACTATCGGAACCGGATGAGGAACTTATTTCATTGTCCTCCCATGCTACATAAGCCTTTTTGTTCTTTAATCCCTTCTTGCTTTTGAAGCCACCTTTTTTGGAGAGTTTTGGACAATCTGGCTTGATATGACCTTGCTTACCACATTCATAACATGTGATTTCTTGTGTTGATGTGGAGCCTTCCTTTTTCTGAAAATGTTTCTTTCCTTTTGAATGAAAAAAAGGTTTGTCATTTCTACCGAAGAACTTACCAAGCCTTTTAACAAGAAGCATGAAGTTTTCATCTTCTTCTAGATTGTTTTCCTTTTCAACTTCCTTGGAGTCTATCTTCAAAGCAATATTCTTGGATTTCTTCTCTTGATTTTCATGCTTTTCGAGTATTCCGAGTTCCGTTTCATATTCTTGAAGTTTTCCAAATAGAGTTGCGGATGTCATGTTAGAGAGACTTTTCTTTTCTGAAATTGTCGTTACCTTTGGTTGCCATTCCATTGTTAAGGACCTAAGTACTTTCAGATTCAAATCATCATTTGTCAAAGTTTTACCAAGAGCACTTAGATGATTTGTCAAGTGCACAAATCTCTTTTGTAAGTCAAGAATGGATTCTCCGGGTTGCATTTGAAATAGTTCGTATTCTTGACTTAGGGTATTTAGCCTTGATCTTTTTACTTCAGTCGTTCCTTCATGAGTTTGTACCAAGGTATCCCATATTTCCTTTGATGTTTTGCATGTCGAGACACGGAAGAATTCGTCCATACTAAGTGCACCTTGAAGAAGGTTTATTGCCTTTTTGTCATAGAGAACTTTATTTTTATCATCATCGTCCCATGCAGTTTTAGGCTTTGAAGAGCCAACACCATTGATTACCGTAACCGGGATAAATGGACCATTTTCAACGGCATCCCAAATTTCTTCTCCTTGTGCTTCTAGATGCGCCTTCATGCGTATTTTCCAGAAGTCAAAATATTCACCACAGAATAGAGGAGGTTTGTTGTTACTACCACCATCTCTGAAAACGGGTTTATGATTTGCGGAAGCCATTCTGGATCTTTTAGGAGCAGGTTACCTATAACCTGCTCTGATACCAATTGTAAGTACGAAGTGCGCCTAAGAGGGGGGGTGAATTAGGTACTTTTAAAAATTCTGGTTTTTAGTGATGATGGTTCTTATTTTTCTGGTTATAAGAGATTTTAGGAAAGCTTAAAAATGCAGAAAAATAAAGAGACGCGGGCAATATATCCTGGTTCCCCTCACAGTCTGAGAGTACTCCAGTCCCTTTTCAACATGAAAGAGATTTCCTTATTGTGGCAAACTTACATAAGAACTACCAACTAAACCAAGAACAATCCTCTTGGATCAAGATCAATCCTCTTGGATTTTCACTAAGTTACCTATGAGAACAATCCTCTCAATGTAACTACACTTGTATCCAACAACTTGGAAAGACAAGATTTCAACAAAAACACTTAAACTTAATTCCAACAATCCTGGAAATTAAGTACGTAAATATCAATTTGTGTGTTTGAGTGAGTAGAGTATATTGATCACTTAAGAGTGATTTTGATAATGAATAATCTTCTTCTTTCAATAATAATATTGTACAAAGACTCAAGATATATTTGCTCAAAGTTTTCTGTTTTAAAGTATGAAAATAAATGCAGAAAACTTATGCATGAAAATGAAGAATGCTTGAGTTTGTATTTTTAAAGTTCAGAAAAATATTATGAAATAAGGTTTTTGATATGAATTTGAAATTGGATATTTATATGTTCATAACACCCTTTTGAAACATCATGAAGATCTGGAAATGTATCATGAACAAATGCCAAGTTTGAGTGAAAAGATGTAATGAAAAGGAATGATCAAAAGGTATGAACAAAGCTGTAAATTTTCAAATTCGTGCAGTGTGTAATCGATTTCACCTTTAGTGTAATCGATTGCACAAGGTTTTTAACAGCTATATTTTCAAAATTTTAAGAGTGCAATCGATTGCATCAACAATTTAGTCGATTGCAGACTAAGTCAGTAGTAAAATTTAACTGAGTGCAATCGATTGCACCAACTATGTAATCGATTGCATGCTAAGACATAATCAATTGTTTTGAAAATTTTAAGTGTGCAATCGATTGCACAAACTATGTAATCGATTGCATCAAGAAACAGAAGCAAAAGATTTGGAATTTTTAAAGAGTGCAATCGATAGCACTGAGATGTAAATCTATTGCATGCATATGAAAAATGAAAATTAATCTTTGAAAGGCTTGAGAATGATTTTTTAAACATTTCTTTTTCATTTTTGAGCATCTATATCTTAAGATCAAAGTAGATAATATTATTGTACCTTCAAAAGATGTTGAGAGCTTTGATTGAAGATATCATCCTTAGATGCTTAGATGCTTGGCCAAAGTCTTTGCCTTCTTTTGTTAGTCATGGTTTGTCTTCATCAAAACAAAAGGTTTATTTGAGACGCTTGATTTCAGAGGAACCAGAAACAACAATGGTGTGCCATTCGGTTTGCGGTGGTGCGCAGTTGGACAGAGTGAGATGCGGTGGTTTCCAACACAGTTAAACTCTTCTTTTCTCAGTTACTTATGCTTTGAATATATCTTATGTATTATTATGAATTATGCTTTGAATCGATTGCCTATTATATTATCTTGATTGTTTCTTGAGATTTTGTGTGAAGCAAAAAATATTAAAAGTTATTATGATTCATTGTGATTGACACACCATTTGTGAATCACAGTTTTTTCATTTGCTTATGCTGATGTAGAATTTTTTGGTTCAGTCTATAGAAATTCAGAAGAGAGTGGGTTCCTTCTCAATGGCGCTCGATACCATTAATAAGTGTCTCTCTTAAGCTATTTGTTCTCTTTTCTATGGAAGGTTAGACAGTGAGAGCCAGACTGCTGGCCTGATCCATACTGGCAATGAGAATTTGGAGACATATACTTACTACCCATATCTCAGGTGAAACTATTACCTTTTATTTCCTTGCTCGTTCATGTTAAATTGTAATTCATAGTGTCAAAGAAGATTTGATTTATTTTAGATTTAAATAGATTTGATTTAAGTCCAGAATAGATTTGATTTGATTTAGTAACAAAAAGATATTTTGGGCTTTGGGCTTTGGGTGTAAGCTCAGTTATAAATAGAGGGAATAACCCCTATTTTAAAAGTAAGTCAAGCAAGTTGTATTCACAGAATTTGCAGTTGCAAGTGAATAACAAAGTTTTCACAGTTTGTGAGCAGAGAGAAACTCTGCAGAAATTATTTGTCTTGTCTTCTTTTCTTTGTTTATCTCATAATTAAATTGTCATTGTGGTAGAAATTCATCATAGAATTTGGTGGATTTCCAATATCTGGTATCAAGAGCTTTTGTTTCGATTCAAGGGAAGTGTCAATCAAGGACGATTGAAGAATTCACGATGACAAGTTATGGGAATGCAAACTATCCAGCAACGCTACCAATTCTGAAAGTTGACAACTATGAGAATTGGTGCAAACAGATGAAAGTCTTATTCAGGTGTCAAGGTCTTTGGGACCTTGTAAAAGATGGAGTCGAAGCGCTTGGCGAAAACGCTTCAGAAGAAGAAAAGAAGAAATACACAGAATTTGAGAAGCTGATTTATAAAGCATTATTTATAATTCATCAATGTGTCAGCCCAAACAATTTCGAAAAGGTTAGTGATTCAGAATCTGCAAAAGAAACTTGGGAGATCCTTGAGAAGTCTTTTGGAGGCGTTGAGAAGGTGAAAGAAGTGAGGTTACAAACTCATAAAAGGACCTATGAACTGCTTCAGATGGAAGACAGTGAAAACATATCTGATTTCTTCACTAGAGTTACAAAACTAGTAAATCAAATCAAGATATGTGGAGAAGCGTTAACAACAAGAGCTGTTATATCAAAGATCTTGAGATCTTTATCTCCTAAGTTCGACCATATAGTGGTGGCGATAGAAGAGGGGAAAGACTTGTCGAAATTTACAAAGGAAGAGCTTCAAGGGACGCTTGAATACATGAACAAAGAATGAATGAAAGAGCTGCAAGAAAATCGAAGAGTGATGTGGCCTTGCAGGCACATTCAGCAAAAGAGACCAAAGGCAAAGGAAAGTGTTTTGACAGAGGTAGAGGTGGCTACAACAAATCAAATGGTAGAGGAAACCAAATCGAAGGAGACGTGTCGAATCAAAGAAGACCATACCAAGGCAACCAAAGAGGTGGTGTTGCAAATAGAGGAAGAGGTGGTGGTCGAAAACCTGATAAGAGTCACATTCAATGTTACAATTGTCAGAAATATGGACATTATTCGAGTGATTGTCCAGAAAAATGAAAGAATCAAGAAAGTGATGCAAAGCTTGCAAAACATGAAGAAGAAGAGATGATGCTGATGGTCACAACAAGAGATGAAGATAGATTCAAGGACCAATGGTACTTGGATTCAGGATGTTCATCACATATGTCTGGAAGGAAAGACTGGTTTGTCAATATAAAACCCTCAAAGAAAAATATGGTAAAATTTGCAAATGACAATACCCTGGAAGCTGAAGGTATTGGTGATGTTATGATTATGAGGAAAGATGGCAAAAGGTCAGTAATCTCCAATGTGTTGTACATACCAGGCATGAAGAGCAATTTGCTCAGTATAGGGCAGTTGGTCGAAAAGAATTATAAAGTGTCAATCGAAGATAAGTTGATGAGAGTCGTTGATACAAATGGGAGAGTAATCTTGAAGGCTCCTATGTCTCAGAATCGAACCTTCAAGATTAAACTAAATGTGATGGAGCACAAGTACCTTTCGACTGCAGCTAGCAGAGATGAATGGATATGGCAGTATAGACTAGGTCATCTCAACTTCAGAGACATCAGAGATTTGAAGAGAAGAAATATGGTTTCAGGATTGCCAGAAATTGACATTCCAAACGAGGTATGTGAGGAATGTGTGTAGGCGAAGCAACACAAGAATAGCTTCAACAAGGATGCAGGAAGCAGATCGAAGGCTAGTCTTGAAGTCATATACTCTGATGCATGTGGACCAATCCAGGTGGATTCGATGAGAGGTAACAAATACTTTGTTACATTCATAGATGATTTCAGTTGAAAGCTATGGACTTACCTGATCAAGAAGAAAAGTGAAGTGATCGAAGTATTACCAGGTTTAAGTCTATGGTCGAAAGACAAAGTGGTCGAAAGCTCAAAGTTTTGAGAACTGATGGTGGTGGAAAATATGTGTCGAAAGACTTCGACAGATTATGTGAAAAGGAAGGGATTGTGCATGAGGTGGTGCCACCCTATACTCCACAACAAAATGGAATTTCATAAAGGAAAAATCGAACCATCATGAATATGGTGAGAAGTATGTTGAAAGGCAAGAGTTTACCTAAAGAGTTTTGGGGTGAAGCTGTTTCGACTGCAACATACATTTTGAACAGATGTCATACAAAGAATCTAGAAGGAATTACTCCAGAAGAATGTTGGTCTGGTGTGAAGTCTAGCTTGAGTCATCTGAAGGTATTTGGATCTATTGCACATAGACATGTGCCAGATCAGTTGAGAAGAAAACTTGATGACAAGTCAAGTCAAATGATCCTAGTTGGATATCATTCGACAGGAGGCTACAAGTTGTTTGATCCAGAGAACAAGAAGATTGTGATCAGCAGGGACGTGATCATATATGAGTTTAAAGAATGGGATTGGACTGCAAATGTCAAGAAAGATTCAGTGGGAATCCTATTCGAAGAGCTAGAAACTCAAGTCGAAAGAGAAGTTCGACAAGAGGAACCAGCAGATATACCAAGTACAAACAAACCTCAAAGAACAAGACGCATGCCTGCAAGATTGCAAGATTGTATGATTACATCAGATGATGTAATAGATAATGAAGGTGAGCTGGTACATTATGCTTTCTATGCAGATGTTGAACCTGTTAATGCAGCTGAAGCATTAAAAGATTCGAAGTGGGTGAAAGCAATGAACGGAGAAGTAAAGTCTATCGAAGACAACAACACTTGGTCACTTGTCAAATTGCCTCAAGGCAAGAAGGCAATTGATGTCAAGTGGGTATACAAAGTGAAAATGAATTCGAAAGGTGAAGTAACTCGACACAAAGCAAGACTTGTGGCGAAAGGATTTCTACAGAAAGAAGGAATATACTTCGACGAAGTTTTTACACCTGTTGCTAGGATCGAAACAATCAGGTTGGTTGTTGGTCTAGCAGAAATAAACAGTTGGCACATATGTCAGATGGACGTGAAGTGTGCATTCCTAAATGGACCATTAGATGAAGAAGTCTATGTTAAACAACCAGTTGGATTTGTGAAACATGACGAAGAAAGAAAGGTGTACAGGCTACATAAAGCCCTGTATGGATTAAAATAAGCTCCAAGGGCTTGGAATAAGAAAATTGATAGTTTTCTAAGGGAGAAGGAATTTGTGAAGTGCACAACTGAACATGGAGTATATGTAAAAAGAAGCAAGAGTAAATTGATAGTTGATAACAAGTAGCTGTAAAAGTGAGATCGAAGACTTCAAAGGTGATCTCAGCAAGGAATTTGAAATGTCTGATTTGGGTGAGATTTCATATTTCCTTGGTATCGAATTCTACAAGAGCAGTAGAGGTTTGATGATGCATCAAAGAAGATATGCAGGAGAAATTCTCAAGAGGTTTGAGATGGAAGAATGCAACTCAACTTCGACACCTACAGAACCAAGACTGCAACTGTCGAAAGATGCAGATGAAGATGATGTTGATCCAACCCAATACAGAAGACTTATTGGATCATTAAGATATCTTTGTCATACAACGCCTGACTTAGCATACAGTGTAGGTATGGTAAGTAGATTTATGCAGAAGCCAAAGGTATCACATCTAGCAGCAGTAAAGAGGATACTAAGGTATCTCAAAGGAACTTTCGATTATGGCATTTTGTTTCCTGCAGTTGATAAAGGAAAAGAATGCAAGTTAGTGGGATACACTGATTCGAGTTGGTGTAGTGATGCTGAAGATCGAAAGTCAACAGCAGGGTATGTGTTTATGCTAGGTGGTGCACCAATTGCTTGGAATTTAAGAAAGGAACCAGTAGTGGCATTATCATCATGCGAAGCAGAATACATAGTTTCTTCTCTTTGTGCATGTCAAGCAACTTGGATGGTGAACTTGGTCGAAGAGATAACAGGAAAAAATCATGGAGTAATTACCATGAAGATAGACAGCATGTCAGCTATTAATCTGGAAAAGAACTCAATAGCACATGGTCGAAGTAAGCACATCGAAATGAGATTCCATTATCTTCGAGAGCAGGTAGCAGATGGGAAGATGAATTTGGAACACTGCAGAACTGAGAATCAGATTGCAGACATCATGACGAAGGGAGTGCAAGTCGAAGTATTCAGAAAGCTAAGAGCCATGATGAACATAGACAGTTTAGACACAATGAATTAGGTGGTGTGTTAAATTGTAATTCATAGTGTCAAAGAAGATTTGATTTATTTTAGATTTAAATAGATTTGTTTTAAGTTTAGAATAGATTTGATTTGATTTAGTAACAAAAAGATATTTTGGGCTTTGGGCTTAGGGTGTAAGCTCAGTTATAAATAGAGGGAGTAACCACTATTTTAAAAGTAAGTCAAGCAAGTTGTATTCACAGAATTTGCAGTTGCAAATGAATAACAAAGTTTTCACAGTTTGTGAGCAGAGAGAAACTCTGCAGAAATTATTTGTCTTGTCTTTTTTTCTTTGTTTATCTCATAATTAAATTGTCATTGTGGTAGAAATTTATCGTAGAATTTAGTGGATTTCCAACGGTTCATTTATTTATTTGTACTTTGTCTTTGCGATAATAATATTCTTAATTATTGCTTAATATTTTTCATTAGTGAACCTTTTCAAGTTTAGAACTTATTTTACGGTGACTCAGGCACTATTTTTCTTTATCAGGCAGTTGAAAAAAGTACATTAAGGCTAATTTTTAAACTTTTTTGCAATTTCAGCAATGTATTGATCCTGGTAAAAGGCCTGATCTCTAGCTCTGTTGGTTAATTGGATACTTGTGTTGTTTGATTTTCCTTCATAGAAATCTTATTATTATTTTGTTTAGACTTGTATGGAATATTAATAAATATAGCTTGGGCACATATATGATTTAGTTATGTTAGTGACAATTAATATAATATATTATTCTACAATATTGAATTTGTGTACATACCACAAAGATCATGCTTTTGATGAATCTTTCTCAATATCATCAGGTTGAATTTTAGCGTATGAAGCAGCGGAGCAGTGTATCAGGTGTGTTGCAGGGACCGGCATTGGAATCAATTTCAAGATGTTGTTTTTTCGCAGCTCTTAGCTGAAGTTGTGCTTTCGTATCGGTTCATTTATAGTGGTTTTAAGTCATGGTGTCGTCACCTTAGATCAGGTGGTATTATGTGTTGGGTGGAACTTTGAACTGTCAAAGTCGTGTTGGTTGTTAACTTGAAAGTTTAGTTTCGATCGGTTTTGATTCGGTATTTTAAACAGTTTTAGATCTGATGCAAGTTAGTTTTGATTCGGAAACCATTAACTGTGCATTGTTTGAAGCTGCTAATGCTGCTATAAATTTAGCAACAGATGATTCTTTAGCCTTTTGATCCTTTTGAAATTTAACCAAATATCATATCAGCAATTCTTTGAATAGAAAGTGCTGAGATATGCTTTTGTGGCATTTTCAAAAGTATTTTTTTACACAGCCTGTCCTCTTTTTCTAGAGTCATTTTTATCATGAATTACATAGTCTGTCCTCTTTTTCTAGAGTCATGTTATCTTTTTTATGTCATGTGCTGTGCTAATGTTTTTTTCTTAAAACATGATCATATTATTTATTATTTTTAAAAAGTATAAATTTTTACATAATCACAAGTACTGCTAATGTGCTACTCAATTTTTTAAATGAAAAATATGTTACGAAGTTTACTATTAATTAGTTTTTCCTACATATTTTTTTGACACAACGTTTACTACATGTTAGCCAATCTCTTTTTAGTTAGTACATTGAAATATGCATTAAACTTAACTTCATAGAAGATTGTATGTGTACCTGTAATAATTATATATTCTTTTCTCTTTACATCTATAATTTAAATAGAGAAAAAAAGTTTTTATTAAACTACTACCGACATTTCAATTTATAAATAAAATATTTTACTTTCTTAAATTGCAAATAAAAATCAATTCTAATATGTTTATATGTGTTTTATAAGGTATTGATCTTACCAGATCAGAGTTGGACCGTCACAGCTGGCTCGAACTGGATTTGAATGAGATGGGGGTACCTGCAAGACACTCCGATGATAAATGAGAGACGGAATAGGCAAGCAAATAGTATGTAGGTGCGTAATCAATGAATACCCGACCCTCTTGGAGCAGAGGGTATTTATAGCCCCCAGCGCTGGGTCAAGGTCCCTTTATTGGGCCGACCAGAGCTGGTCCAACAAAGAGACTGCCAGGCTCTACGTGTGTAGTGGGGACCCGCACGTGGTCCCCTTCTTGGATGGTGCTCTGCGAAGAATGAGGAAGAACGAAGACGCGGTCTTCTCGGAGCTCTAAGGATTCTGCAGCATCCGGGGGGGTTGAGTCTACCCTACGGGGAGGATGCTCGAGCAAGGCTCGAGTTGGAGTACCTTCAGTCAGGGACACTGCTCGCTGCGGGTAGCTGCGGGCATAACCGTTGTGGGCTGTAACTGGGTGTGCTCAGGGTGGTCTGATTTCGAGCATGGCTCGAGGAACTGCTTGGATCTGGGCCTTTACTTGTGTTTTGGGCTAAGGTAGACCCAGTCCAGAACAGGAGCCCCCCAAGTCGTTGTTCCTGGCACAGGAGTTATGACTTGATCTCAGTTTTCTCTTTTCGCGGGGATCTCGTGCTCGACTCAGGACTTTCCCTTTCGAGGCGTACTCGAGGATCGCTCGCGGGGATGCATCAGCTACGTCCGTCGGACACGTGGCGTAGTCCTTGGAAATCGCAATGCCGCCCTAGTAAATAGGGTCATTATTGCCTAGGTGAGTAGGTGTCGAGGACGGGGGCGGTTAGTGGCTCCCCGACGCGACGTTTCACATTCCACGTCATCTCTATAAATAGGATCCCTGGGCCCATAGTCTGTTTCACCTCTTCACGCTCCTCCTGCTCTCTCTGTTTTTATAGTCGTTGGTTCCCGTAACGCCGTTGAGACCGCCGCACCGTTCGTCGTCCGATTCCTCCCGCCACCGTTGTTTCTACACATCTTCTTCCAAGTAAGTATCCTTTCTTCCTGCTTCCCTGTGTTGTAGATAGTTTTGATGAGGTTTTGATAATAGAAACTTGTATCCGGAAGTTATGCCCGGTAGATTTAAGCGCGTTGGGCGCCTGATTCATGGTTGTGCTCGAGACGCTCATAAGTTTAGGCATATGATTCATGATCTTGCCCGCGATTCTCATGTGTTTGGTCGGTAGAGTCATGAGATTGACCGGGATATTCATCCTTTAGGTAGTATGTAGGGTAGTCTCCTCGCAGTGTTCCAACATCGAGTAAGCGAAACTATGAACTTGGTCGCGTGATTCAAGTTTCGCCCGAGGTGCTCATGTTACGCTCGTGCCATTCATGATTGATGCGCGGTTGGCGTTGGGGTATCGGTGTTTGTTTCTCGTTTCCCTCGCAATGGTTTTGAGTTTCGATCTGAGCGTTGCGTACTTCTCCCCGCCTTTGTGGCGAGCACGCGGATTTGCTGTCAAATTCATCGGTTTCCTGTACTTTGCAGGTAAATGGCCGACAACCCAGAGTCTACGGGACGTAATGATGTCGAGGACGCAAGCACAACATAAGAGAATGTTACCCTGGTCGACACCCTCAACGACCCCACACTGGACTGGGTGGGCGCTGAGCCACGGGGAATTGCCTCAGTGTACAGCCATCGCAGCAGACGGGCTTATACCGTCGTACTCGACGACGGTACTCAAGAAGGATTTCAAAGGAATTTTAAAATAATGAGGCCGACGAGTGATGCTCGCATCTGCTCGGAGTTCACTGAAGATGCGTTCCCCATGTATGAGATTGTATTCAAGGATCTTGGTCTTCGGTTGCCTTTTAACGAATTCCAGGTCGGGGTGTTCAATCATCTGAACCCGGCCCCCTCGCAGCTCCACCCCAACGCGATCGCCTTTCTCCGGGCGTTCGAGCTAACTTGCCGTTTCCTGAGAATTGGGGCGAAAATTCCCCTGTTCTTCAAGGTTTTCCATCTGCAACGCCAGTCTCGAGGAGGCAAACACAGTTGGGTATCTCTTAAACAGTCGAAGAGACTGTTTATGATGTATATGGACTCAGTGAGGGATTTTAAAGACAAATGGTACATACTGCAACCGACCACCCAGACGGCCCTAGAGTCTTTGTTCGAGCCGGCCACTGTGGTCGACGAGGATGGGGAGCCCATTTTGGATGTTGAGGGTCGTCCTGCAGTCGGGTGGGTTTCCAGGTTCCCTATTCATTGGTGTTCGGGTCACTATGACCATGGTCCCGGGCACTATCATACCTCTACGGGGAGCATGAGCACCGAGAATGAGGAGGCTTATGTCGTCCTCTGTAAGTTTGTTAACGGGTTTTTCCCCGCTCGGTGGGTCACGAGGGATGGGGACGACATTCTCGATGAGGATGGCTACCCGACGTTCGAGGCGCGCCCTATCAATACCAAGGCGCTCGTTGAATGCCAATCCTACGGGCAGGCCGTAGATCTCCTAGGTTTCTTGCTCTTGCCTTTATCGTTATTCCATTTTAATTGCCTTTAATCGTCTTACAGCTAACCCTGGTTTGATCTTCTTGCAGGTCACATGGAGGAACGTCGAGAGAGGTTGCTAAAGTTGACCCAGGTTAAAAAGATAAGTAAAATACTGGTGAGACCGCAGCAGGCCATGCGGATGGGCCCGCCCGCTGATTCGAGCAGAGACGGATCCAGTGGGTCCTCGGGTTCTCCCGACGCCGAGCAAGAGACTGAGCTGGTTAGCGGGAAGAGAAGTCGGTCGGAGGGCGAAGCGGAAACTGGTGATGAGTCTGCAGCTGCTCGGGCTTTTGGCTTACCGCCTTGCTTTGCGGAGAAGGATTTCTTTGAGGGGTTTCCCCTGACCGTGTCCAATAACGAGGCCGACATCATTAAGCGGCTCGACAAGGAAGGTCGGAGGAAACACCTCGCTGCTAGCATGGTCGGCGTGGTGAAAATGGCCGAGATGGCTGTGGTCCTTGCAGGGGAAGGATCAGATTCTTCGAACCGGGTTAGGGAGTTGGAATCGGAGAAGGCGGCCTTTGCGGCCAAATCTCGCAAGTTAAAGGCGGCCCTTGAGCAGTCCGAGGAGATGTTCCGTGAACAGGCCGACTGCTGTCGGGGGAGAAGGAGAATGCGGAGAAGGCCTTTGAGGAGAGGGATTGCCTCCAACTCGACAAGGAACGGCTGGAGAGCGACAACCAGCGGTTGTCCAGGGAGATCGAGGAGTTGAAAGCTGTTATGCTTCCTGCTGATGATGAGCCAGAGGAGATATCCTCTTTGCGTACACGCTCAAATTTGGTCGCTCAAATCCACCTCCTTGAGTCAGATTGTGTTGGTGCCTTAGCTGACGGGTTCGAGGCCGCGGTGAGTCAGCTGTCCGTGCTAAATCCGGGCCTGAACACCGAGGGAGTCAGATTTCTGTCTCAGATTATTGACGGCCAGGTTGTGCCTCCTCCCGATTCTCCTGATGTGGACGCCAATCATCCGGGGAATGCTTAACATCTAGTTATTATTTGGGTCTGCGAGCCCGTGTGTTGATTTTTGGGGCATGCGTTCCCGTTTTTATTCTTGGTTTCTTTTGGCCGTCGTGCCATGTATTGTAAATTTGAACATCGCTGACCTTCTTGGTCGGTTCACTATTAATCCGTTTTATGCATGTTTTTTCGATGGGTGTTTGTTTTACAATTATATGCTCGTATCTAGGCATATGCTCGACTGCTATTTTTGTAATGAACAATTTGGTAAGGTTTTGTGCTCGAACGGAGATATCCTTTCGACCCCTTTGATGGTTTGACGCACTTCGAAATACGCTGATTGTGCAGAGTGGACCCCGCGTGTCAGACGTATGATCCAGATCGGAATCCTACGCTCGCGGCGTGAACTGCCCATCGCGAGCTAGGTGTTCTGCCATGTGGGTACTTCGACAGTGGAGCTCGATCGAGGTGTCCCTGTCGGGCATTGTCGTTCGGCTTATTAGGTGAACAACGGTATGCCACTCGGTGGTAGGTCGGGTCCGTACCTCGACTCGCCTATGTGGTCGAGACTTTTCCCTTTGTTGGCTAAGGGTGGATGTTCGACGGCAAAAGTCCACAGTGGTTGAGGGCTTTATCTATAGTACTATTTTAGCTTAGCATCATTCTAGGGTCGTGGTAACGGTTCTCTGTTTAACTGCTCGAGGTAATATGCCTCGGTGCCTGTGGCGCCTTGAACGTGGTAGGGTCCTTCCCAGTTTGCGGCCAATTTCCCTTCGCGGGAGTCTTTCTGGTTTCTTCGCAAGACTAGGCTGCCGATCTGGAACTCGCGTCTGATGACCTTGTCGTCGTGACGCATGGCTACTCGTTGTTTCAAAGTGGCCTCGCGCAGGGCTGCCCCCAGCCTTTGCAAAGAATTCCTCTATTTATAGAGAAAGAATGGACATGTTGTCCAAATCCAGCCTTACAAAGAATAATAAAATATATGTAACGTGAAAGTACGAGTGGGGGGCTTGTTGGCTGGAGATTGGACTTGTGCTTCTGGCCCTGCTTTTCGTTCAGACAAAATTCAGGTTGGAAGCTACTTTTGTGATAAAAGTACTCTCTATGAAAAGAAGGGTATGTAGCCTTTTTGCTATTTTAACCAAGAATAGTATTATCCAAAAGACAAAGTTTAAAACCTTTGTACAAGCCTCTGATTATATAAATATTTGGAAGCAAAGTAGCCCGACAAGTAGGGTAAGGCTATGAGATTTCCTCAGATTTGCTTCGAACGAAACCTGCTTCGAATGGCTCAGCTTGGATTCGAAGGGGATCCACATTCCAATCGAAGCTTTGCATGTAGGTACTTTTGTCCAATCGAAGGCTTGCCTTCCCATGGTCATATGTGGCCAAATGAAAGAGTGTACGTGGGGGGTCCATGTCTTGTGACTGTTTAGAATGAGGGAAGTTAAATGCCCAAACGAAAGGTTTGACCTTGTGTTGAAGGATTCATGCCCAAACGAAACAAGCATGCAGGCAGCAAACTTGTCCAATCGAAGCAAGCATGCAGAAAACATACTTGTCCAATCGAAGCAAGCATGCAGACAACAAACTTGTCCAATCGAAGCAAGCATGCAGACAACATACTTGTCCAATCGAAGTAAGCATACAAACAGTATATGCCCAATCAAAGCAGGCTTGCAAGCAGCTAAACTTGTCCAAATCGAAGCAGGCTTACAGGCGGCTATTTTTGAGCAATTGAAGGAGGTGCAAAGTCCAATTGAAGGTGCTGAATCGAAGGAGGTGCAAAGTCCAATCGAAGGGGGCTGAATCCAAGGAGGCCTATTTTTCTCCAAATTTGTCAAAATGTTATTTTTATCTGTTTTCTCCCTTTTTGACAGTTTCCTTTTTATTTTGGTACTGGAAAAGCCCAATGCACTTGTGCAAGCTTGAATCCTGAGAATCTTTGTGAGAAAGTTCTTGAGAATTGAGAGGGCAAATTTTAGAGTACAACAGGAGATATTACTTACAACCCTTATCTGGATCTACGCCAATTTGGTTATGCTCGAAGATATGGTCCTCATGATGCACTTATTCAGGTGTTCGACTACGAAAATGATTTTCAAGGTTATCGTCAAAGGTTTATACGTGCTTGGGGCATGGTGAACAAGGTTGATAGCAAAACTTTAGGAAAAAATAATTATATCCCTTTAGAGCCCTTTCTCAAATGGGTACGATCTCATGCTCAAAACCTCGTGATGCCATATCTCACCGTCTTACCAATAATTGTGGAGCCTGTTGCTGAGGGGGATATTCCTTATACCATTCTCTATCCAGATATGCCCACTGACCTTGAAGAATTACAGAAGTCTTGGATTCAACTCAAGAAATAACGGGACACCTTTAAAGCTCAATTATATGCAAGCGAGAAGAAATTGTTGGAGCTTACAAAGCAACTCCACAAGGAGAAAAGCCTTAATACATACATCGACACGAAGAGGAAGCGTCCGTGGGAGACTTGAGTCTTAGGTCTTAGAAGTTCATATTGTTGTCTCCTTGAGACCCTTTTTGCTTTTCATTTTAAGCCCAAGAGGCAATTGTAATTCTGAAATTATCAATGAAATCTTCGTTTCTGTTCCCTTTTGGCTAGCAAATTTAAATCTCCTAAGGTCCTTGAAAATATTGCATCCACATATCATGCATCATTTCATAAGAAAGTTTTTCAATATAGGTTTCCTCATCTATTTACTGTTTATTTTAGTATAAGATGGCTCTCGAACAAACTGTCAAGGATCTCCAAACTCAACATGCACAATTTCTAGAGACTCTCCTGAATCTGGCCAAAGGGCAACAAGAGATGATGGCGCTTTTCACCATGAAAAAGAAGACTAAGAAGCGGGCTGTTATTCTCAACATGGGGAGAGAATTCAAAGGTTTTACTCAACCAGTTCGAGTGAATAATGTTTCCTCCGAGGAAGACGACAACCAAGAGGAGGATGACATAAGTGTCAAGGGTGAAGATAGAAATAATCAGGGTTCTGAAGATGAAGACTACTACGACGAACAATATCCTCCTGCAGAGGACAAATACAAGCAATTAGAAGATCATCTCAAAGCTGTGCAAATCCATAAAGTGCCTGGATTGGATTTTGGAGAGCTAGGTCTGATACTGGGGGTGGTCATCCCTCATAAGTCCAAGTTCCCTATATTTTCTAAATATGATGGGTCCTCTTGTCCCAAACTTTATCTGAGGTCGTACGTTCGAAAAATCCAACCTCATACTGCTGATCGAAAATTATGAGTCCACTTATTTCAAGAAAGTTTGTCTGGTACTCAGCTTGAATAGTTCTATCAGCTGGAAGGAACCAACATTCACACATGGGAAGACTTGGTTGTTGCTTTCTACAAGCAGTATCAATATAATGCTGACCTTGCACCAACTCGTGTACAATTGCAAAACATGTCCATGGGCTCGAATGAAGGGTTAAAGGAGTATACCCAAAAATGGAAGGACCTAGCTGGAAGGGTACAACCTCCTTTGACTGATTGAGAGTTGGTGGATATGTTCATGGGCACTCTGCCGGGTCCATTCTTTAATTTTCTGATTGGGAGTTCTTCATCAGGGTTTACTGAGCTGATTTTTACTAGAGAACGAGTTGAAAGTGGTATCAAGAGTGGGAAGATTCTGATGGCTGCATCCTCTAGTACCGTTAAGAAGCCATTCATTGGTAATAAAGAAATCAATGTTGTCTATGGCCAGAAGAGCCATAGTAAAAATGACTGCCATCAGTCTGTGGGAGCAGTATTGATCTCTAATCTGGCGCTTATTCAACAATCACAACAAGGTAACCAACATAGGTCAAACACTCAAAGAAGGTAATTTACCAGAATTAATATGCCATTGGCTCAAGCATTCCAACATTTGTTAAAGTCTAACCTTATAAAACTCTGAGATCCTCCTCCTAATCCCAACACATCCTATCCAAAGTACAACCCAAATGCGAAGTGTGTCTATCATTCGAACAATCCTGGGCACTACACCAACAATTGCTCGGCCCTGAAAACAAAGTTCGAGACATGATTGATAACAAGGAAATTGAGTTCGACCCTCTTGAGACTCCAAACGTGATTACTGCTCCTATGTCGAAGCATAACAAAGGCATAAGCGCTATTGAAAATGTTTTGTATGTTACCTCCGTAAATGATGTAGTTATTCCTCTCTCAACAGTCAAGAAGAATTTGCTACAAGCCGGTTTATTTTTGGGTTGTGTTAAAGAATGTTATTGCTGTGTAGTTTAACCCAATGGTTGCGGCTTGCTGAAGGAAGGAATTGAGTTTATAAATCCCTGCAGATTTCTCCTCTCCGGCAGAGCTTATTTTCTCAGCAGAGTATTTCTCTGTCAACAAGGTTTATTTTCAATTGAGTTTATAAATCCCTGCAGATTTCTCCTCTCCGGCAGAGCTTATTTTCTCAGCAGAGTATTTCTCTGTCAACAAGGTTTATTTCCCCAATAGATTACAGTCTCCCTAGCTTGAGTCTATTCCTCAGATAGCTACGAATCAACGACAAAATTCCTCTCCCTAGTGAAACCTCCACTATCCCCAGAGAGTTGCTACGAAACCTAGAACCAGACCATATATCAGTCAACTTTATCCTCCCCAAACGTGTTGGAAGGTTATCCATCTCTTTTATCCCCAATCAGGGTATATAATAATTACATTCCCAAACGAGTCGAGAGGTTATCCATCTCTTTTATCCTTAGTCAGGGTATATAAGAATTAAACTCCCCAGTAGAGCATTGAATGACTAATATTCCTGAACTCTTCTCCCTAAACAAAAGTCAACATTCCCCAGTGGAGTTTTCTCAAACAGTAAGCAAGAATCCCCAGCGGAAGCATTCTAGACAAGGTTGAATATTACACATGTTCTTCATCCCCAGGACCAATCAAGGATTCATTTTTCTAGCAAGATGTCATACAAAATTGTTGATACACTTCCAACAAATTTCAAATTCATACATCATTTACCAATATCATAGCATACGCATACGAAACACATATAGCACAGTCTCATTTATTTTGAGAACATCATTACACAATGCATTTCATACATCATGACATTGCATACAACTAACTCTTTACCTTTTTAGGAAAGATCAATCAATAGACGAATATCATCAGCAATTCTCAAATAGGTCCAAGATTAGTTCCTTAAACAAGAAGGGGAAACTATCTACGTGACCAAGTCAAAGATTAACTCCCGAAACAAGACGGGGAAACTATCTCTATGGCCAACAAAATGCAGGTTCCAAATTAACTCCCGAAACAAGGCGGGGAAACTATCTATACAACCGATCAAAGATTAACTCCCGAAACAGGACGGGGAAATTATCTTTCTTTCTTTATGGTCAGATGAAGATCAATTTCCGAAACAGGACGGGGCGACTATCTTTATCACCAAGTGGTATGAACTCCTGAAATAGGACAAGTTTACCAACAAAAATAGATTGTAGATCGATTCCCGAAATAGGACGGGGCGACTATCTACATGACAAACACTTCCTTTAAAGACATCTTTTGGCTCAGATTAAATCAAGCGTAGATTTATTCTGATACTTCTTCCAAACGACTTTTTTCTGGCTCAGATTAAATCGATCATAGATTTATTCTGATACTTCTCACAGTTAAAGACGGACGCAAACATCTTCTGGCTCAGATTAAATCAAAGCGTAGATTTATTATGATACTTCTTCCAGTAGAAATTTTCTGTCTCAGATTAAATCAACCATAGATTTATTCTGATACTTCTTCCAGTTAATGACAGACGTAGACATCCTCTGGCTCAGATTAAATCGAGCATAGATTTATTCTGATACGTCTTCCAGTTGAAGTTAAGCATAAACTTAGTCTAATTTCTACCAACAGTTATTTTGGATGGCATCTATAAGCCCATCTCTGACAACTCTCCATCATCTCTTAAAATGGAATCTTTAAGCCCTTTCCCGATATAATCAACCAACAGTGATACTTCGAGCACATGCGAGTGCAAATTTCTGGGCACTTATATATTCAATCATCTTCCACCTTCAAGTCACGAATGATGGACATTCCAATCTAACTCTTCAGGTTTAAGAATATTGAACAGGGGCAGCTGTTGTACCCCGTAATTTTCCCTTCCATTTTCTTTAAAACATTCTTTTAAGATTCTCAAATACTCAAGGATTCTCAAGAGTTAATCAGAAAAACTCACCTCCTAAGCATTGGCCTATAACTAGGGTTTTGGTTTTCTCAAGGGAAATTGGACTTATAATGCCTCAAATGACTTTCATGGTTCATCATAGGTCCTCAACATTGCTCAAGTCAATTTTCAAGCCTTGCATCACAAATTTTCCTAGTTAATGGCT
This sequence comes from Vicia faba, assembly GCA_948472305.1. Taxonomy (NCBI): domain Eukaryota; kingdom Viridiplantae; phylum Streptophyta; class Magnoliopsida; order Fabales; family Fabaceae; genus Vicia; species Vicia faba. Next base: position 1,208,051,793 of record OX451738.1, on the reverse strand, counting down.
CAGATGATTAAAAATCAATTGTATTGGGTAAAAAGTCAATTATGGTCAACATACAGTCAATCTTCAATATTTTTTTGTCAAACATCAACATTTTGAGGTGATATTCATCATTTGATCAAGGTTTGACCATGATTCCTCGAGGAAAGCCATCAAATCATCAAAGGTAAAAAATTGCCAAAATTAGGGTTTTGACTGAAGATGACTGATCATTGACTGTTGACCTAGTGCATGACTTAATAGCTTGAAGCATGATCATAAGGACTCAAATATAACATCTTGACCTAATTACATGGCTCAAAACATTTCCAAAGATGCAAGTGATTGATAGTTGAAAATTTGAATCAATTGATGAAAAGTCAACAGTTACACAAAAGTCAAACTTTGACTTTTTGGTCAAAATTGGAATTCAAAAGTCAAGAATCATTAAGATATTCAAAACTATCAAAAAGTCAACAAAAGTCAAATTTGGAAAAAAATTTAACACTTAGAAAAATTCTAAGTGTCTTTGTTCTTAACAAAAACCCTAACTTCACAAGCAAGTTTCCTCAAGATGCAAGTTGATTCAAGGAAAAATTTCAACATGAAAGTTGTAGGGATTGATGAATTCTACAACTTTGTTAATGTGGGGTGATCCTCAAAAAGTGCTTAATTTAAGAGATATAAGCTCATGAAGCCATGATGTTTTTATCCTACACTTAGAAATTTTTTACAAGTTTTGATCAGATTTTGTCCCAACTTCATGGCCATTTTCACCAAGTTCTCATTTGATTTAGCCAAAACTCACAACATGATAGTTGTAGACAATGTTTCAAGCTTTTCAAAATGTCTAAGATCATAAAAAGATCATGCTTGAGCTAGAAGTTTCAAAGACATGAAGTTGGGCATCCATTCTTGAAATATAAGTCATTCTTGTGAAAACCTAATGAACAAATCTCATAGCCATACCTTATAATCTCATTTTTTCCGGCCTCTAAACTCAAAATCTATCCATAATCAGAAGATTTCACAAGCTTTTGAGCTATGATCCAAGTGATTAAAGCATTTTCCAATCCATTTTTCCATTTAGGGGAAAAAGATAATATTTTCATTCTTGTAAACCAATCTTTAATCACAATGTCAACTCCTTGAGCCTCTAACTTGTTTCTTATGCACACACTCAACCTACAAAGTTATAAGCAACATGTTTAAAGTGTTCAACCACTCTAGAATACATGGTACAAGACATTGGAACCATGTTCTTCAAAGTTGCTTCATAATTAAGTAACCTAGCCATAACATGTGATCTTGTAAACCAATCCCTCTGATCCTCTAAAACCTTTTCTCTATAAATAGAGATGTCATTAGCAAGCTAGAATACGAACAGACAAGCCCTCTAACCCTCTCAAACCCTCTCAAACTTAGAATTGCTCAAAAAACTCCATTTGTTGCAACTTCTGATCTTGAACACCAAACGCTCAATCCACTCGTGCATTTTCAATCTAAATCATTTACAAAGTTCCTATAACTCATATAGAAATCATCCAAAGATATGTTTCAGCATTGTAACACCATCTTTATCATCTTCCAAACTCAAAAATAGAGCTATGCAACTGGACTTGGTTGGAGTGATTCAGACACTTTCAGCACAAAGTAAGCATTGCAAAAGCTTCCTGGAAGTTCAGTGAAGTTATCCAGATCATCCTAACACCTCCGGAAGTGCTCTAATATCAAACTTGATTCTCGCTTTTGAGGTAATTTTTCTAAACTTTGAAATCTCTATACATGCATCATTTGCATTTATTTTCTAAAGTAAAAATGTAGATATCAATGCCCTGAAGCTAACCATGTCCTTAGTTTTCATTTATGTTGACCTTGTGATGAGAATTTTGGATTTGAAATTTCTGAAATATTAGGGTTCAGTTTGGCACCAACAGAAATTCACTTTAATGTTTGAGTTTTAGTTTAAGTTAATGGCATGGTTGAATTCGTGGTAAAAAATCAAGCAACTTTCATGTTTACATTTTTAAAAATGATTGAGAAACGGAAGAGTTTGAAAATAAAAATTGTTGGTGTTGTTATTCTGGCGCGAGGAAGAAGATGAAGTCATATTCAAATTTCCAGGGTTGAGTTTGTAATATATTTATTGGTGGTTGTTTCATAACCAGGTGAAACATCCACCCGTGGCAAGCGTGTCTGTGTAGAGCGTTAGTGTGCCAGGGCAGGGGTTCGATCCCTGCCTCTGGTATTTTATTTTTAAAAGTTTTCTTTGTTAATCAGGTGCAAGCAACTCCAGCACGCAATGATACACTCTCAACTCTCAACCATTAGATCATCATACAATCAGATCCAACACACTACATGCATGTCCCCATGATGAACCATCAAGGACTATCACCATTGGATCAAACAGGCGCTGGGCTTGTCAAACTTGGGCCTGGAATTTTTGCTTTCTCTTCATCTCCCTAATTTCTTTTACACTCAGGCCCATCTAAATTCTTTTTTTTTTAATTAGCTATTTTTATTTTCTTTAATTAATTTTATTTTAATCAACAAAAATCATAAAAATGATGGAAAAAATAGATTTAGGTTTTTAATCCATTAGTTGATAAGTTGATAAGTGTCATGATAAGGTTTATCCATCAGTGTGCTTCCAGCTACGACGTCTATCATTAGTCTTGTGTTATACAAGAGACCATTGTAAAAGGTGCGGATGATCAGCCATTCTTCTAGACCGTGATGTGGACAAAGTCGTAACATGTCTTTGTATCTCTCTTATGCTTCGAAAAGAGATTTGCTTTCCTTTTGTTTAAAACCATTGATATTGGCTCTTAGCATATCCGTCTTACTCGGAGGAAAATATCGTGCTAGGAAAACTTTCTTCAACTTGTTCCATGTGGTAACAGAGTTGGATGGCAGAGACTGGAGCCAAGCTCTAGCTCTATCTCGTAATGAGAAAGGGAAAAGACGTAGTCTTATTGCTTTGGCGCTGACACCATTTTCTTTTACTGTGTCTGTGTACTACACGAACACATGCAAATATAAGTTCGGATCATCTGTAGGACATCTAAAAAATTGATTTTGTTAGACAACTTGTACCAATGAAGGTTTCAACTCGAAATTGTTCTGAGTGATAGCGGGGGCATAAATGTTGTTGTGAGGTTCCTCCTGTGATGGGGCAGCATAATCCTTCAAAGGACCATTTTGGGTTCCTTCAGCCATTCTTGGTTCAGGTTCAGGAAGAGATAAATTAGGAAGATTGTACTTAGTTTGGTATTCTCTAATTCGGCGTCTTATACTAACAAAATGCTCGACCTCGTCGATTAGTTGCTCTAATTCTTCGCCTTGAGAGCGAGTGCTTGTCATACAATCAATGGATTAAAGGGGATAAAATTTGTTGCCTTAATCTATACTGCATAATAGAGGAATCACAATATTGACTAAATCAGTCCCCGACAACGGCGCCAAAAAGTTGGTCGTGACTTTAAGAGGCTGTCAGAATTACTAACTGCAAGTGCACATTCTAATCGTGTAGTTTTAAAAGATATTGAACCCACAATGACTGATAATCAAACTAATGCTATCTAATGTTACTATGTAATCTAAGGCTGAAGATTAATCTTAGATTTTTGAGGGAAATAGGGAATAAGTTCAAGCTCAATAAAATATTCAGAGTAAAGGATACCAGTATGTAATTTGTCAGACTTCAGGTATCCGACTAACCATTGGTTTCATTTTTCTTGAAAATAATTTTTCAGTAGAAAATATTAGTTTAAAAATCCTTATCTCACACTCTTGTGTTTATTGACTTAGATTGTATTCTTAAATCTAAATGTTTCCTCTCGCTATCTCATTTGTATTTAAAAACATTTTTTGGAAACCAATAAGATCTAATTAATCCTAAAGCGCTCTCGTTTTAATTAGAATCAATATTCAGTTACTACTATCTGATTAAAAATCTCAAACTCTCGTTGTATTGATTTTAACCTTTGTTGTCTTTTACTCTCGTAACAAAACTGTTTTAATAATTTATATAGAAACCAAAACCAGGAAATTAGTTTGTAAATATTTATACTTATAGATTTTCGAATCCCTTCGGTTATATTATTTTACATACTGGTATCTAAGGAAATTAGCCAGACATAGTTTTGAATAGAAACATGTTATAACAGTAGTTAGTCGTAAAACAAAACATGATATCTATAACGTAAATATAAATAAAGCTTGAATTAAAAACCTGGAAATAATTTCTAGTACAAAAATAACTTGACTGCAACTTGAATGAAAATTAACTTCACGATCCTCCACAAATATCGCCAGGATTTGCTTTCGAAAGTACAGAATTGAAAAAAAAACTAAAATGTAAATCTAAAAATAATGTTGCAATAGCTCCCCGATGTGGAAAGCTCTCACTTTAAAATGGTGATTTTGTGCTTAGAATCTAGAAGAAAAAGTGCTTGTAACTGTCAATCCTCGATACCTGTAACTGCCAATCCTTTCCTTTTTTATAGATTGCTTGATTCATGTAACTCCCTCGAGAAAAATCCAGAATAACTTTGCTCGTGTAGAGATTTTCGTCAAGTTTGGTATTGCAAAGAGAAAACAGGATAAGTGATGGTCTCGTGGCTCTAAGTGGGAAGGAAAGTGGTTATGTTATAAAAAAAAGCCCGTGGCAGTGGCCACAGAAAGCGTGGCGAGGGCCACAACTTGGAAATGCGTGGTGAGGGCTATAGAAGGTGTGGCGAGGGCAACAACTTTCTGTGCGCATATTTTCTTTATTTCTTCTGTTACTTCATTTTTTCTTGCTTTTTCTTTTCCAATTCCTCTTCTTTTCTCATGCAAGCTTCTTGAAGGAAAAACACCTGAAATACAGTAACACTACCAGTATAAAATGACATAAATGAATAAAAACGGTAAAATAATTCATGCCGTCGAGTCAAAAATACAATGAAATTTCGCGTTATCATTAACATAATACACATGACCACTTATAGTCAAAACACATCATCATCCATGAATTCATCATAATATAATTACATACATCATAATATACATGACATCATCATAATAACCTCACAAACATACATCATGTTACATCAATCGGATAATAACATCGATTCATCATAGTATCATCACAGTTCATCACTCAAAGGTCTAGTTTAATCATAGCAAGGTACTAGAAATATACACCCTTTTACTCCTTTATTCCTCCTAGTTATGGTTCATCGTGTTAGCTATCTAACGCTTCAAATGACGCATCAAACAGAGTCCAGAAACTCAAGTTATGGCATTTACAAAAAATTTGCAAGTAGTCATGGTCGTTATTACCTCGCCCGACAAATGGGTCTGTTCGTCTGATGCTCGCCCGACGACACAGTGGTGACGGGATCTCACCTCTTACTCGCCCGACGAGGCTGGAGCAAATCTCTTCCTCCCATACATTTTTCAGAAGCATCCCTTTTCCACCATTCCTTCGCTTCTTGTATCGCCCGGCGAAGACCAGGCAAAATTGCTTCACCCAGCGACGCTTGTCTCGCCCTGTAACGTGTACCTGACAACAACTCCCTGTTGCAATTATGTATATTTTTAATGCCAAATTCTCTTGTGAGTTCATACCAATGATAGTCCAAATTTATCCCAATTCAACATATTTTCATTACACAACAACAATACAACCTTATAGGCATCATGTGCATCAAATCATATTTCATCAATTTCATCATAATCCCCAACAAATCTCGACATACATCTAAATCCCATATTAATTCTAATGACAAATCACCCTCTTACCTTAGATTCCTAATAATTGACCTTTCTCTTTGTGATCCACAATGATCTCCTTTGTTTCATCGTGTCATATCTTTCTTCACAATGTTCTTCTCTCTGTCACGATTGCACAGAATGAACAATGACACTCACTTTTCCTTGTTTAAGCTTTGGACCCTTTCTATGGTCTTCTCATCTTACTCTCACTAATCCTCATAACATTACCACCTTGTTCTTAACACTTCTACACCATTTATCCTATTTATTTTATTAATAATAATATTTCTAAATAATTAAAACTAATAATCTAATATTATTAAAACACCCAACATCACTTAATTTCCCCTATACCACACATATCATCATATCATATATCATATTCGTCAAAACATCACATATACTCATCATAAATCAATTAAATAATTAAATAAATAATCTAATTATTTTTGGGGTGTTACACCAAGCATTTCTATGAGTCGATGATTGAAAAATTTTAGTGGTATTGATTACAGTGTCCATACCGACGTACCAAATTTGTTGTTGAGATGTAAAAGTTAGTAAAAGAAATTGATTGCTCTCAACAATAATTGTTTTCTTCAACTGATTACTCCAAGGAAGAAATTTTGTCTCTCAACCGAGAATTTTTTAACTACTCCAAAGAACATTGAGTACGAACGTGAAAAATTGAATTATTAACCTAAAAACAATAAAAATATTAAATGCAGACATAGTATGATTCATTGATTGAAGTGGTAAATAATTTTGTCGAGTTTCAAGTGTAAAAGTGCTAAAGTCCCACATCGACTAGGAATGGAGGAAATATTGAGTTTATAAGAGAGGTGACCCATACTCCCATTGACTTAAAATTTTGGGTGGATATGTGACATCAAGGTCTCTTGTAACCATGAATGTTTGGATTATTGACACTTCCAGACCTTGCTCCCCAGACTTCCCCAGTAAGTGGAATCAGAGCCCTGATTGGCTCAGTGGAGGAGCGAAAGTGAATCTTAGTATGGATCAAGTCGGTTGGCTCAGTGGGGGCGCAAGTGAATTCTAATAGGGATTAAGTCTAGTGATATGGGTGACTCACACTTGTGGAAGCGAAAGCGAGTCCTAGTATGGATCAAGTCTAGTGATGTGGGTGACTCACACTTGTGGAGGAGATTGATGGGTTTCAAGTGTGAAAGTACTAAAGTCCCATATCGACTGGGAATGGAGGAAATCTTGGATTTATAAGAGAGGTGATTGATACCCCCATTGCCTTAGGGTTTTGGGTGGATATGTGGCGTTAAGGTATCTTGTAACCATGAATGTTTGACCCATTAACACTTCTAGACCTCGCTCCCCGAACTTCCCCAACAAATTTATAAAATGTGATATTTATAGAAGAAACGACCTACGGAAGATGACGCTTCATGCGGCTTATCTACAATGATAGTGTGTGAATATCCCCTCTATTTGGAGATATGATATGTTGCAACCCACATTCGACTTGTTGTCTTCTGCTTCAAGACGTGATTCCATAATCTTCACCCTCTTTAGTTAGTGTCGACATTAACATGAAGAATATCTACAATCCAAGCATCTCATTCTAATTTATTTTGACTAAGTCCACCATTCTTAACGACCACGATATACCAAATAAATTTAGAAAAGATTTGGTTAATTCATATTTAACTTGTGTTTAAATTCACATGACATTGAATGGGTTGAGATCTTCGCTTAATTCTAAAATCATCTATCCGCAAATTAACAATTACAAAACGGAAGCACTATATAATTAGAAGCGGTAATTGATATTGTTTGAATGATCCATATTCACATGTAGGACTGACAATGAATCAAACCAACTCGGACATAATTCAAAATTTAATTTAATAACTAAATTGTTGAACTATGTTCATGAACTAAATAAGCTGAATGTGAGAAGAAGAAAAAAGCTATGTTCGTTAACTAAATGAGCTAGACTTGAACTATGTATAGTTCGACTTGTTAGATTCATGACTCAACTTTATTATATATGAGAAGAATTACATTGACTCTAAAAGTAAATTTAAAGACTTACTCCACATCTTAACCCTTTATTTTTTTTAATGTGATAATCTTAATTGATCATTTATTTTTTTCAAATGGGCAAAATATTTTTAAAAATAATTATACAAATAAAATCGTCATATAAAAAAGATTATGTACAATGATTGATGTTAAACTTTTTATTTAACAAAATTCTTATATTAAATAAAAGTATAAGAATTTTTTAGGAAAAAGTTAAATTCTAATCTTATAAATTTTATTTTATTCAAATATATAATTTTTTGAAATTAAAATGTCAAATATAAAAATAAAATAAAAAAAAGACTAAAAAAGCTTTTAAGTGTGTAGAATAAGTAAGTTGAACCTAAACCTAACAAGTTAAATCAAATTGTTCTTGAATTTACAATGATTCGAACTTGAGCTTAAAAAAATCCAACTCGAACTTAAGTTTTGAGCTAAATCAATTTTTATCGAGTCGAGCCGAGATGAGACGAATTTACCTCGACTGGACTCATCTCCAGTCCTATTCACATGTCATAGTAATCCATAATATTTATCATCTAGTAATCCAATATCAATGTATTTAAAGAAGTAATCCTTGCAGGATTCAAACCTGAGACCTTGAGAAGAGCACACTCTTTGATCTCAAACATTCACCAGTAAATCACACACACGCACACAGAGAAATATAAATGGTATAGAATGTTCTAAGCTCTAAATTGAGATTTTTTTTACTCAAATGCCACTATTTTGAAAATAAAATACTAATATATACCACATTTTGAAGAAAAAAAATCCAAGATGACACACTTTAAGAACAAGTTCGTCCATCCATTAGACGAGCCAATAAAAAACTACATGTAACCTTGACCATCCATTAGACGAGCGTTTATTAAATCGGTAAATAGGATACCTTACTTAATAAGTGTATAATTTCAAATAATTTTTCAAATTAGAAACAACAACGGATTTGTTAAATCAGTTAACAGGAGATCAGACTTAAAAAGTGGGAGAAAAAAAACGGCTTAACAAGTGCTCGTCCAATAGATGGCCAAACCTACACGTAAATATATTTTCTTTCATTGGCTAATACAATGGATGGAGGAGCTTGTTCTTAAAGTGTGACATCTTTGAGAATTTTTTTTCAAAGTGTGGTATATTGATATTTTAGTTTCAAAATAGTGGCATTTGAGTAACAAAATCCTAAATTGGTTTATATTTTGACTTTTGCTTCAGTATGTGCTCGCCTTATTCGGATCCAATTTGTTACAATCTATGTTCATATCAAACCCCATTATGTTGAAATCAAGTAAAGCCTCCATACTTTTGGGTGATTTGCCACACTCTCGGTGTATCTTCGGATGAGTGTTGAATTTAATAAAATCACAATAATATTATATACTTTTAATGTAATTCTTGTCAAAGTAAGGAGATGATCTATTTCCTTGTAAAACATAGAGTGATTTTTAACTGAGTTCAGTTTAACCACGTTCTGTAATTAAAGGAAGGACCCATCAATTATTGAAAACTGACCCTTTTCCGTACTATGTTTAAAATCCTATCAGTGTAACAAATTTGATACCCCACCAATAATCCATCAGCAGGATAGTACAAAATTAATAATATTATGACGAGTGGCTCTTATGCAGGCAGCTCAGCTTCCTCCTGGTTTCCCAATTACACAAAAGCTTAACGAAAACCCTATTGCAAGAAAGTAATGAAAATTCCATTCCCAAGTCTTTTCATTTTAATCCCATTTTAGCCCCCAAGATAGATGTTTCAACAAATCTTCCTTCCCAGTGATAGTCAGCATAGTGCATGCTTCGCTGCGAAGTTGAGAGAAGCCGGTAGGCACAAGCATTTAAATTCCCAGTTGGGGTAACAATGGATGCAGTCTCAATCACAGTGAGTTGTAGTCAGAGTTATCAAAAACTTTGATGACAATAACTCAAATTATTGTTGGGGACCTTTATTTAAAAAGGTGTCATAAGCACATGGCTGGTTCAAAGGGTGTGGCCATAAAAACCAATGTTACAACAACCACAGTAGACAAGTCATTAATAACATGCCAACACATAAGCCAAAGTTGAGTTTCTGTATCAGCAGCACAAAGACCCAAATTGACTTTGTTGAATAAGATGGCACCACAAGATAAAATGCCATTTTAAACAAGGGTGAAAGTTCAAATATAGTAACCATACAAGGTATCAGCATGATTATATTACATGTTTGAACACAAGATGTAGTACCTAACCTTGTCTCTCCTTAAATACTGAAAGGCCTTAGTACAAACTCCCAAGCAAGAGTACCATAGTAATGACTCCTTGAAAAAAGGCTTCAGATTATCTATGATTACTGTATTATAGAACAGAAAGTTACCTGTGCTGAATAAACCATTCATAAAGGAAAAGAAAAGTAGCAACGGCAGTAAAATAGAGAGAAAGAAAGGGGGTTTTATTCACTTCACTAACACCCCACAACAATCAAGTTACATAGAAAAAAACACATTATTCTCAGTCACACTGATCAATCTAACAAATGGATAAGAATTGCTGATAAATAAAAATCTCAAAAACAGAAGTTTTACAGAGTGGAACCAGTAGTCCCCGTGTCTTACAGGTGCACTAGTCCCTTCTCAAACAAAAGTAAGGCACAGTTCACCAGAAGCTATGCCAAATTCCTACCATGGACACTTCAAATGGAACCCCAGTCTCTTCAATAACGCTCAATCGGCAGCCCAGAAGCATGAAATTCTGAAGAAAAAAAATGATACTCCAATAAAATTGGAGCAACAATTGATCATCAGATACACACTTTCTCATTAACCTAAACCTATTATGTGTATGTTTGGAAACAATGCAAATCACCGCTACCACGCGTTATGATGCTTTCTACCGCAAAGCTACAATTCCTAGCTTTTACATACCGTGCGGTTGCACCGTGACTATTAAATATTCCAAACATAGGCTACATGAAAAACTACATTTGTACTCTTAATAAAAAAAAAGGAAAATTCAAAACCCACCATGAAAGAGAAACAGAAGCAGCATGTTTGATCTTGATTCAACTTCAAGCATTGCATATCACATTAATCCATAACCCATGCTTCCATTTCCCTTGTCAAGCAGTAACCTCAATAATCTAAATAAATATTTCATCATCTTCTAAAAACCTAATCAGTTTTCCCACCTAGGAAAACCCTAATTCTAATTGAATTCCTCAATTCAAGGACTTCATCACTTCAAAACTAACATAAACCTAACCCTAAAATTTGACTAAGAATATTCATTCTACTTTTCCACACCAAAAAAACACACAGACACCATAATTAATACATAGCTATAAATATATAGTAAGAACGTGAACAGTGAAAACCGAGAAAACCAGAGTAATTCTCCAATCAACGATCCTCGTCGTCTCCGCGGCCAGAGTTTCCATTACCACCTGACAGTGAAGCCAGCAAATTCAGATGACCGGGAAGGTAATTCCCTAGCCTCGCCGCGGAAGCTTCTCCCATAGAACCTTGTTGTTGTTGATGCTGTTGTTGTTGCTGTTGCTGCTGATGATGAAAAAGCGAACTATGCTGATGATGCTGATTCGGAGAAATCGAAAGAACATCCTGCTGCGGTTGAGCCGCAGCCGCAAAACTCCAAAGCTGAGCGAAATCCGGCCTCCACAAAGCAGGAGGAGCAGTAGGCGCCGCAATCGAAACAGAAACGGTATCATCGTGTTCCGAACGTAACCGTTTCCCGAGAATGAACGGAGAAGGAGAGAGAAACGGTTTATGCTCGGAGAGAGAAGAGAAAGAAGCGGGAGTAGTTCCGGTGCCGGTGGCGGCGATGATGGAGGGCTCGGCTTGACGGAGGAGCCACTCGATGGTTTGGCCGTCGGATTTATGACCGAGCTCACGTGTTAACTGGAAGACACGTGCGGCGCATATTATCGGCATGCGTATTCTTCTGCCGCGTCCGTCGACTTTGCTGTGACGGTCTTTTGACGGTGGTTTTTTAACGGCGGGTTGGTTTGTGGATTCTGGGTCTGTTATTGTGACGGCGTTAGATGTTTCCTTGGAGTTAGACATGTGGTTCTTTTCTTCTTTTTTTTTTTTAAATTTAATATTGGGAACGAGAGGGTTTTGGGTTTTTTGGAGGAGGAAGGAGGAGGAGGGAGTGAGTAATGTTAATGTAATGATTGAGTTTGGAAACAGGAAGTGGTGGAGACAGGAAGAAGCACATGGGTGGTGGGTCCAGTACTTGTATTACACAGCTCATACCCCTCTAACTCTTCTCTTTTACGCACTACACTACTGTTCCTATCTATCTTCTCCACTTGGATGGACTTGTATTCCACGCGCTTCTTTCACCATTCACCATGTTTGGATTAAATTTGGAAGGGAAGATTAGAAAGAGGAGATAATGATTTTGGTGGAGGAGGCTGGAAAGAAAATTAATTAAGCATTTTATGTGTATTTTTTTTGTAAACATTTTGAGGTTGTTTGGAATGGTTTTTAGATGGAAAGATTTTGAAAAGTTGCGTTTATATTTAGAAATATGATTGATATTTCAAAAATTTTAAAAATAATATGATTTCAAGTTAATGTAGTGTTTTATTTTTAAAGTTTTTTAAAGAATATCGAGTATATTTTTTATAATAAGAATCATTTTGTCATATATCAGTATTGTAAAAATAAATAAAAAATTTGATGTAATATATATTTTTTATTGGTTGACATTGTAAATATAGTTAAATATATTTTTTTTCTCATTTTTGTATAAATTGTAAATAAATATATATTTTAGTATTATGTGATTTTTAATTATATAGATTAATTTAAATTTAGTGGAAAAAAAATCTAGAGTGTTTGTTAGTATATGCATCGAAAGGTAAAATAACGTAAGTTTTAATAATGTTTTACAGTAATTTTTAACTTTTTCATTTTTTTTTTACATTAAAAATGTATTGGGATATATGATTTTAAGCAAGTAAATGATCTTTTGAAGTGACAAAAAAATTTCATTATTTTTTTATAAATTATAAACTTAGTTGATAACAGATAGTAAATAAATTAGTTGATAAATTGAATTTATATGTGCTTAATATAATTTACTAATGAATTAGTTTGTATATATAAAATATGAAAAAATATATATTTAATTTATTTTATTTTACTTTTTTTTTAAAGTGAGGGAGAAATACAAGGAGAGATAAAGAGAAAAAAAAAGAAAATTTGAAGGTTAAAATAAGGGATTCTCGTTTTTTTCTAAACAATTTTAAAAAATTAGCAATTTTAAATTTGTTAATTATTGAATCGAGTTGATCTTTGAACACAAGGTTTATAAGATATAGTGTTATATTTTCACCATTTAAATTGTCAAACAAAGTTTGAGAAAGGAGATATTGTGTTTGTATGGCACTACATTTTTTGGGATGCTCTACTAGTGTTTGAAAGTAAACCTAATTATAATTAGCATGGGTTCCTCTGGGGTAGGCCATCGGCATGGAGACCTTCAATGGTCGACTCTTATTTCTCGAATGACTCATATGTCTCCATCTCAATCCTAAACACACAAAATTATTTGCACAAGCTCTTCAAAATGCGTGTGACATGACATTTTCTAATTTTGCTAAGTCTTGCCTCAGAGGTAATCGTCTCACGATCAAGATATATGAAACGGATTATAAAGTAAGACTCAAACGTTGCAGAAATAATTTACATGGGAGATTGATTACTAGTAAAGGTAATATGTCATTGAATGCATCAAAATTACGGAACAAACTCATGAAATTATGGAATCCAATTATTAATTGGAATTTAACTCTTTTGGTAAATGGTTATTTTTAATTTTCATTCAAATCAAGGGAAGATCTCAACCAAATTTGAAGTGCAGGCATATGGAATATTAAGTCCTCGCTACTGCATTTGTATGTGTGGACACCAAATTTTAGATCTAGAAATTTGAAGAATATTGTTGTACCCCAAAATTTGCCCTCTCTTTTTCTCAAGATATTTCTCACAAAGATCATCAATGTTTCTAGCTTGCACAAGTATTGACTAAGTCAAGCCATCTCCTCAACACTGATGCCTCAAATTAGGGTTTGAGTCTGCATACGAACAGTTGGACTTCTAATGTTTCAAATGACTTTCATGGATCGTTATGGACCCTCAAGATTGCCCCTATCAAGTTCAAGTCTTGGAAAAATTGCTCAGTCAATTGATCAGATGACCTAAAATCATATGACCTAAAATCAGATGTATTGGAAAAAAAAGTCAATTGTGGCCAACCTACAGTCAAACTTCAAGATTTTGGATCAATATCAACATTTTGAACTCATATGCATCATTCAATCAAGATGGGATCACGATTTTCCAAGAAAATCGTTCAAATTATCAAAAGGGCAAAATGGTCAAAATTATGGTTTTGACCGAGAATGACCAGTCTTCGATTTCTGACCTAGTACGTGATTTATTAGTTTGAAACATTGATCTCAAGGATCCAAATACATAATTTTGACCTAATCGTATATTTCAATTCATCTCCCGAGATCAGTGGATTGATAAACGAAATTCGGTCAACTGATGAAAAAAGTCAATTGTACACTGAAAAGTCAAACTTTGACTTTTTTGACCAAAATTTGTGTTTCGAAGATCACATTTCGTCAAGGCATTCAAAATATGAAATTTGATCATCAAAAATCAAGAAAGTTAAAAGTCATTTTGGAAAGATAAACTTTTCCAGACTTAGAAATTTTTCTAAGTGTTGTATACTTGTTAATTTCATTGCTTCATGACATCTTTTCACTACAATTCAAAATAATTCAAGATGTTAAAAATAATTCAAGATGTTACAAATAATTCAAGTTATTACACGGTTGCATTTTTTGCAAGTTATAAATCCTAAAGCTTTGTCTTGTTTGAATTTTTCCTTTGACCCAATCTCCAAAACCTTGCCACTATAATGTCCATAAATATGCATTGTCTTTGTTACAAGCTGCATAAATGTGTCCATAAAACCAGACTTGTATAATTCTACAAAGGTTGTCGTCCACAAGCCTAAAACCATGTTAAAAAATAGTATGCTGTCCTGCTACAAAATAGCCCTGCACCAAGCTGCCACTCCACTCCAAAACTGCTACAAAACAGTCTTGATATGCTGCTTCTAACCCTGTCCAAACCTGCACTATATAAGTCTCATATTTGCACCAAATTAGCCCATAAGATCTGCATCTAAAAAGCAATGAAACAATATACTCAAACAGTTCAAAAACTTATTTGTTTCCCTCCCAAATCTCAACCAATTTCATCTACAAATAAATTGTTTTCACAATACACTAAGGGTGGGCTTTTAGAGAGAGAATAGACAGTTTTGAAAATCTAACAGAACTTTTCTTGTAACTTCTGCTCATCCTTAGCTCTATCTTCATTCACAAAAATAAAACCTCAAACCATTGTCCCCCTTGTAAGCCTTCCCATAAACCAACTATCCAAACACTTCACATCATATAGAGATTGTTCAAACACAAGAACAGTTTCTATAGTGCCATTATCATCACCTTCCAAACACAAACAAAAACAATATTGTATATTTTGACTGGGTTGGAGTTGGTTCAATAGCTTTCAATACAAAGGAAGGATTACAGTAGCTTTTTGGAGGTTCATTGAAGCCCTCACATCATCTTGAAAGGTATTCAGACTCAAAACACAAAGTGCAGTCTCAAGGTAAGTCTTCTTGACTTTTCCTTTTTTATACATCATCATTGGTTCATTTGTGGAGATAAAACGTAGCTATCTTTGTCCTTGAAGTTAATCAAATGCTTACTGTTCATTTTTATCAATTATATGTTGAAAACTGACTTGTACAGACAATAGAATGATGTTAGAGGCAAAAAACTGCAGCATGAGTCGACACATACTCACATGAGTCGACAAATTTTAGTGACAGAACAGGGTATGAGTCGACACAAGGCCTTATGCATCGATACATACTGTTATCCAGACCCAAAACAGAAAGACAAAAGGTGCATGAATCGATATAAAACACGAATGTGTCGACACAAGTAAGAAATGAGTCGACACATACCATTATGCATCGACTCATACTGAGTTGATTTTGGTTTTACAGGAACAAGAAGGGTTATGTGTCGATGCATATATGCATGTGTCAACACATAATGGTTAAAAAATATTTTTCCTTTCTTTTACATTGTTTTTATATTTTCTATATATTTTCTTCATTGCTATTCAATATGTTGTAATAATTAAGCTTATTTTATCCCCATTTGTAAATTATACCACCATCCCCCAAGTGATGTAATAGCTTAGGATTTTAATTTTCATAATTTATCGCTTTAATATAATTGTTAGTAATTAGGGTGTGTATGGAAAGATGAAACCAACCATTAGAAAATCATAATCTCAAAGACAAAAATGCATGCAATTGAAACACAATCCACACACGCGTACCTTTAAGGTAATCCCGCTTATTGCCTACTGTTGTACCCCAAAATTTACCCTCTTTATTTCAACCTTTTTGGCTTACATTTCATTATTACATACACGCATATCATTGGTTCTATGGTTATGGGATCAAGGTATATTTAGCAAGCTTCGTCAGGTTACAAGTGACGTTTATTTCGCCAATGGATGTTCTCAAAGTATTTTTCGTGATGAAGATCAGTTCGCCGTTTCGCAGTGATTCGGGGTTCAAAGATTCACAAGTCTAACCCGGCGCGTCATATTCAGGTGCTCTTTCGCCAAGATGTCCCTGGTGACATATTCTCAAATTTAGGTTATGCTCGAGAGCCAATTATTTAAAGAAGGTCTTCGAATGTGCGATTTTTTCTCGAAGAAATATTGTGAAAAAGTGTGCTGAAAGTGCAGTTTTTACGCACTAAAAAATTCATAACTTGAAGATCGTGGCTCGTTTTGAACCCATTCTAGTGGCCAAAATTTCGTCTTGACGTCATCTACGTTTTCATCTCTCACGGTTGGAAGCCAATTTTGATCAGAAGGTCTTCAAAAATGCGGATTTATCAAGTACTTTTGTACAGGAAATTTGTGATCGAAGTTTATTTGCGTCATGTTCAGAAAATCATAACTTGGTCTATTTTCATCTTATTCAGCTGGTTCCGGCGCCAAAATTTCACAAATTGAGTTTACTACGTTTTCACATGAGGTATCGAGTTCGAACGTGTGATACGGTGGGAGAACTAACTTGGTCGTTTTACGTTTGTATTCGCAAATGTTGCGGTTAGCAAGAGTCGCCACCGACTTTTCTTTTATCCAAAAGGAAAGGCTGAAAAGAACAGGAAAGACCTTTAGAGATCTTTTCTTGAGTTCGGGGGGTAGATTATGAAAAGGGAAGGTGTTAGCACCCTTTTCATCCATGGTTTTCCATGGGCTCTTAGTTACTTGCTAGATCACTTGCTTTGTTTGAAAATATGCTTTGTGGGTTTGAAAATATTTTGAAAATGTCTTTGTAATGGTTTTCATTTCTATAAGGACGCGTACAAAGTGTTGTTTTGAAAATAGTTCAAAGAGGTGTTTATGGAACTTGTTTTTTGAAAGTTTTCTTGAAAAGAAGTTTTTTTGTAATAGTTCTCGTCTCTATAAGAACGTATACAAAAAAAGCTTTTGTTTTTTGAGAAAAAAGGTTTTAATGTGAAAGTGTTGGTGTAAAATGTTTGGTTGTGAGCAAGCGAGCAGCTAGGAGCGAATCTACCTACTAAAAAGGTCTTAAATGTTATTTTCCTCCTCCTTTAGATGTTGCTATCTTACCATTGATTTGGTAAGAAGTCCCATCATTGGATGTGAAGGAACGGGCACGGGACGTTTTTGTATAGTCATAGAAGGCAGCTTGTGAGACGCTTTAGCAATTTTTCGTAAGGGACTAGATCGTTTTATCGAATGCAACATCGAGGGACATCGAGGGAATACGATCTTTTTATCGAAGGGTCTTTTCTAAAGTGTCCCATATTCGAGGGACATGACTGTTTTCCAAAAGGCCAAACAAAGTGAGATTACCCTAGAGGTGCTAGTGTGCAAGTGTGTTTGTTTGTGTGCATTTTGTCTTGCATTTAAAGGTTATCTATTTGTTGATTTTATCTTGCCGTACATCCTAATTATTAGCAATATATGAAAGCAAAATAAAATATGGAAAATAAAATCCAAAGTTATTACATCGTTAGGGGGATGGGGGTACAATTTGCAAATGGGGATGAAATAAGTGTCTAATTATTACAACCATATTGAATAACTGGGCAACAATGAAAATATATGCATAAACAGTGTAGAAAATGGGAGAAACTACCTTTTGAACCATTATGTGTCGAAACATGCTGTTATGCATCGACATATAACTTTTCCTTGCTCCTGTAAAGAAAAATCAGCTCAGTATGAGCCGACACATAACTTTTCCTTGCTCCTATAAAGAAAAATCAGCTCAGTATGAGCCGACACATAATGGGATGTGTCGACTCATACACCTTCTTTGTATCGACACATACGTATTTTGTGTCGACCCATGGACTTTTCAATCTTCTATTTTGGGACCTGGAATCAGTATGAGTCGATGCATGGGGTTTGTGTGTCGATTCATACCCTGTTTTTTTACTAGGATGAGTCGACACATGTGTGTATGTGTCGATCCATACTGCATTTTTCTGCCTTAAACATAGTTTTATTGTCCATGCATGTCAGTTTACAGCATATGATTGATAAAGATAAACATCAAGCAAACAGTTAGCTAAAAGGGCAATGGTTACTACATCTTATCTTCAAAACTAAATCATTAATGATGTATGAAAAAAATACCAAGTCAAGAAGACTTACCTTGAAACTACACTTGGTGTTTAAAATCTGAATACTTTTCAAGATGCTGTGAGGGCTCCAATGAATCTCCAGGCAGCTTGTTCTAAACTGTTGAAACCCAGTCAAGTTGTACCGTATTGTTTTTATGTTTGGATGGTGAGGACAATGACACTAACATAAACTGTTTTAGTGTTTTTACAATCTCTATATGCTAAGGTGTTTGGTTTATGGGAGAATTTGTAAGATGGAATAATGGATTGAAGTTCTATTTTTTGGATGAGATTAGAGCTGGTTTCTTTATCCTTAGTGAGCCTGAGTTATAAAGAATTTGTTTTTCTGTTCAAAGACCCTCTATTCTCTCCAAAAATTCCAACCCTTATGTCTTATGAAACAACTCCTTTTGTAGACCCTTGACTGAGGTTTAGGGGGGAAACAAAATAAGTCATTTTGAATTGTTTTTGCCTACTGTTTTGATATTTTATTCACACAATTTTCTTTTGCTATTTTGGTGCAATTTTGGGGTTGTTGTGATGCAGGTTGGGGAAAACTGCATAGAGCAGTTTTGGACTGTAGGACAGCAAATGCAGATTTGTGGTGCAGCATAGCACGAGGTTTTTTGTAGGACAGCAATGGAGCAGGTTTTTGGGGTATTGGAGTAATGCAGCATATCATCCTTTGTTCAACTTTAATAGCAAAATTTGTAGCATGAAACAAATTTGGTCTTGTGGAGTATTTTATGTACATTGTATCAAGGACAAAACAATGTGGCAAGGTTGTTTTTTTTTTGTTAAATAGAAAAAATCCAAACAAGACATGGTTTTAGAATTTATAAAATTTGCAAAAATGTCACTTGGTAATAACTTGAATTATTTGCCTCATTTTAAATTATTTGGAATTGTAGTAAAAATGTCATGAGGCAAATGAAATTAACAAGTATAGAAAATACTTAGAAAAATTTCAAAGTCTTGCAAAAGTTGTATTTTTGATTCTCTTGATTTTTTTTTATGATCAAATTTCACCTTTTGGATGTCTTGACGCAATGTGATTTTTGGGTCTCAAATTTGGTCAAAAGGTTAAATTTTGACTTTTCGGTGTGCTTTTGACCATTTTGCCCTTGTGAATGATTTTCTTGAAAAGTTATAATTCCAGACTTGAAACTTGATAGAAGTAAAACTGAGGGTTCAGGATGATCTTTTGAGAAATGAGAGGGAAAATTTTGGGGTACAGCAGCTGCCGCTGTTCAATCTTCTTAAACCTGAGGATGTAGATTGGTTGGTCTACCTTTCGTGATCTGAAGGTGGAAGATAATTGAATACTAGAGTGCCCTGAAATTTGAACTCGCATGAGGTAATACTGATTGGTGATATCGGGAATGGGCTTACAGATGCTATTTGGAAGGTGACGGATAATCGTCGGAGATGGGCTTAAAGATGCCATCCAGAAAAGATCGGTTGCATAAGAGATTCCTTGGCGAGAATTCTTGTACCTGCTATTGAGGGGGACTTCGTCGGGGAATGTTGATTTACGTCTGGGAGAAATAGGGTATAGGAGCTTTGGTTTTCCATTACTCTACTGGGGAATTGACTCCTGATTGAGGGGGTGGAAGTAAACTGCATATCTGGTCAAGGTCCAGGCTGCACAATGACTTACTGAGGAAATGTGAAATCGTTTGTATCTAGTCAGGTCTGGGCCTTACAATGTTATAAACTGTTGTCTGGAGGTAAGGGGGAGTAACCTGGATAGTAGGGTTACTTCGAGATGAAATCCTGGGTAGTAGGTCCATGAGAAGGAACCTGGGTAGTAGGGTTACTTCGAGATGAAATCCTGGATAGTAGGGCTATGAGAAGGAACCTGGGTCGTAGGGTTACTTTGAGATGAAAGCCTGGATAATAGGGCTATGAGAAGAAACTTGGGTCGTAAGGTTACTTCGAGATGAAACCCGTGATAGTAGGGCTATGAGAAGGACACTGGGTTGTAGTGTTACTTCGAGATGAAATCCTGGATATTAGGGCTATGAGAAGGAACCTGGGTCGTATGGTTACTTCAAGATGAAAGCCTAGATAATAGGGCTATGAGAAGAAACGGGTCGTAGGGTTACTTCAAGATGAAAGCCTGGATAGTATGGCTATGAGAAGGAACCTGGGTCGTAGGGTTACTTCGAGATGAAAGCCTGGATAGTAGGGCTATGAGAAGAAACCTAGGTCATAGGGTTACTTCAAGATGAAAGCCTGGATAGTAGGGCTATGAGAAGGAACCTGGGTCGTAGGGTTACTTCGAGATGAAAGCCCAGATAGTAGGGCTATGAGAAGAAACCTGGGTCGTAGGGTTACTTCGAGATGAAAGCCTGGATAGTAGGGCTATGAGAAGGAACCTGGATAGTAGGGTTACTTCGAGATGAAAGCCTGGATAGTAGGGCTATGAGAAGGAAATTGGGTCGTAGGGTTACTTCGAGATGAAAGCCTGAATAGTAGGGCTATAAGAAGGAACCTGGGTCGTAGGGTTACTTCGAGATGAAAGCCTGGATAGTAGGGCTATGAGAAGGAACCTGAGTCGTAGGGTTACTTCGAGATGAAAGCCTGGATAGTAGGGCTATGAGAAGAAACCTGGGTCGTAGGGTTACTTCGAGATTAAAGCCTGGATAATAGGGCTATGAGAAGGAACCTGGATAATAGGGTTACTTCGAGATGAAAGCCTAGATAGTAGGGCTATGAGAAGGAACCAGGGTCGTAGGGTTACTTCGAGATGAAAGCCTGGATAATAGGGCTATGAGAAGGAACATGGGTCATAGGGTTACTTCAATTGATCATATAGATTACTTGACCCGTTTGGTTTTGGAAACTGATTTTTTCGTTAGCTGTCTGCAAATATGACATGTATAACTGCTGGAATCGTTGGTGATAATTGTCTTTCCTGAAAAGATAACATGGTTAATTATATGTGATGCATGAAATATGTTGTGGGATGATGTTCTCAAAATAAATGAGACTATGTCGTATGTGATATGTATGCGCATGTCATGATGCATGAACATGAACTGCTATTATGAGATGTCCGAGTCTGGGAAAATAAATCCCCGATTGCTGTTGGAGAGTATAGCATCCCTGACTATTGTAGATAACTGTGATTCTCCCACTTCCGTTGGGATGGTGAACGAAAATGACTGTGCCGGAGATTTTCTCTTTGTTGTTTGGGAATATTCTGCCAGGGAGAGACCCTGTACGAGAATAGCTCTGCGGGAGAACGACTATGTTGGAAGGTGGACTTCCATAACTGAAGTAATAAGCTCCGTTGGATATTGAGCTTATGTATTTAGAGAAATAAACTCTGCTTGGGGAGATAAAAATTTATGATGATCCGCTCGCGATTATGAAATTCGGCTGGGGGATATAGGTGTCAGGTTTATGGACGACCCCGACTAGGGAGATTAACTTCCCATTTTGAGAGAACTAATATCAATGCTTTTATTACCTTTACTCTATGGGGAATACAGATGCTACGGGGTCGTTTGCGCTGATGATTATGTTTCAAAGCTGTCTCTGCCCCGGTACTGGCTGGACAGAGAAACTGTCGGGTTTTGACATTTCTTGTCTTTGCCCCTGTTTCTTAAGTTACGAGCAATTGTCTTTTCGTTTCTTATGCAAACATTTGTGAGTAGGAATCAGATTCAAATGCATATGTCAAGAATAAACCATTGGACGTTCTTGCAAAACAAAACAGAAAAGGAAAACGCATAGTTTTTTTTTGTAAAATGATTTGTATTGATTTTTGAAGTTGGTCTATAATAGGCATTTTTGTACAAGGAGGTTGACGCTCTAGTAAGAGGACGCTGCCGTAAGAATAGAAGGTATACAATATTATGTAAAAAGAAAACAGCTATGTACAACAATCCCATTGGGTTCCAATTCTGCTATTGTCGTTATGTCTTCGAGTGTCTCATCACTTTGCTACTTGTCAGAAGCTGACTAAATTGATTGGTGTCATTCGAGCTTGATAGTTGATATTGAGGTCTGATCGCAAGGTGATCCAATGGGACATAGTGATACACTTTTCATCCCTAACTTTTTCTTGGACTGCCCTTTTGGGTTTTCAGTCCACCGGGATACCCTTTTTTGCCCAAGCCGCCTTTTCAGGTTTTTGACTTGCCGGGTGTACAATTTTTTTCGTTTTCATCCCTTATTTTTGCTCGAACCCTTTTGGTTCGCCGGGAATCCCTTATTTTTTCCTAGTCCAGTCAACCTAGCAGGTCTTTTATCATGCGTAGTATCTTTTCACTATGTCCGCATTGACAGGGTGGGGGAGGTCATCACCGTCCATGGTGGTTAGAATCATGGCTCCACCTGAGAAAATGTTTTTAATTATAAATGGCCCTTCGTAGGTGGGAGTCCATTTGCCCCTGGGATCATATTGCGGCAGTATGATGCGCTTGATTACTAGATCCCTGACTTGATATTCTTGACATTTGACTTTTTTGTTGAAAGCCTTGATCATTCGTTTTTGATACGTCTGACCATGACAGACAGCAGTAAGTCTTTTCTCGTCGATCAGATTTAGTTGATCAAGTCGAGTTTGGATCCAGTCGTCTTCGTTCAAACCTGTATCTTTCAAAATCCTTAAAGAAGGAATCTGGACCTCAATAGGTAGGACTTCCTCCATGCCATATACCAGAGAGTAGGGTGTTTCCCCTATCGACGTCCGTGCCGAGGTACGGTACCCATGAAGAGCGAATGGTAACATCTCATGCCGGTCTTTGTATGTCACCGTCATCTTTTGTATAATCTTTTTGATGTTCTTGTTAGCCGCTTCAACATCACCATTCATCTTCGGCCGGTGGGGAGAAGAGTTAAGATGTTGTATCTTGAATTTCTTACAGAGTTCGATGATCATCATATTATTGAGATTCGTACCATTGTCGGTGATAATTCTCTCTGGCATACCATACCGATAAATCAGGTTATGCTTGATAAACCACGCCACAACGTTCTTGGTCACAGTAGCGAAGGAGGCAGCTTTAACCCACTTTGTGAAGTAATCGATAGCTACCAGGATGAAGCGATGCCCATTGAAAGTGGTAGGCTTGATTTCTCCGATCATGTCAATGCCCCACATTGCAAAGGGCCATGGAGCTGTCAAGATATTCAAAAGAACCAGAGGCACATGCACCTTATCAGCATAGATTTGGCACTTATGACAGGTTCAGGAATACCGATAACAATCTGCTTCCATAGTGGACCAGTAGTATCCTGCCCGTAGGATCTTCTTAGCCATGGTATGTCCACTGGAATGGGTCCCGGAGGTACCTTTATGTAGATCTGTCATAATCCTCTCTGCTTCGCTCTTATCTACACACCATATTAGGGTAGAGTCATGGTTGCGCTTGTAGAGGATTCCATTACTGAGAAAGAACTTCGCAACAAATCTTCTCAGAAACTTCTTATCGTTGACAGATGCCCATTCAGGATACTCTTGAGTCTCGAGGTACTTCTTCACTTCAAGAAACCAGGGTTTATCTGCTACCTCTTCGGTATCAATCCCGCAGCAGTGCGCTGGTTCATCCAACCTCTCAATGGTGATTCGGGGAGCTTCCTTGTCCCACTTGACTTTGAACATAGAAGACATGGTAGCTAGCGTGTCCGCTAACTGATTCTCCTCTCGCGGGAAATGTTCAAAGGTTACTTCTTCAAAGTGTGGGAGCAATGTCAGTACGTGCTCTCTGTATGGGATGAGATTCAGATGTTTCGTATCCCATTCACCTTTGATCTGACTTATCACTAAAGCTGAATCCCCGAAGACATTCAAGAACTTGATCCTGAGGTCGATAATAGCTTTGAGACCCATGATACAGGCTTCATACTCCGCCATATTGTTAGTGCAGTTGAAACATAGTCGGGAAGTGAAAGGAGTATGATAACCCTCAGGAGATATGATTACGGTGCAAATGCCATTACCGAGTTCGTTTGAAGCTCCATCAAAAAACATAGTCCATCGAGATCCCCCCTCGGGTCCTTCATCTGGTCCAGGTTCTCCGTGATCAGTCACTAACATGATATTCTCGTTCGGGAACTCAAAATTCATGGACTGGTAGTCATCCACGGCCTGATGAGCTAAATGATCAGCCAATACACTTCCCTTGATTGCTTTCTGGGTTGTATATTATATATCATATTCATTTAAGATCATCTTCCATCTCGCTATTCTTCCGGAGAGAGTGGGTTTCTCGAAGATGTATTTGATTGGATCCATCTTAGATATCAACAAAGTAGTGTGGGTCAGCATATACTGTCTTAGTCGGCGAGCAGCCCATGCCAAAGCGCAACAAGTTTTCTCGAGCAGTGAATATCATGTCTCACAGTCGGTAAACTTTTTGCTAAGGTAGTATATTATGTGCTCTTTTCAGCCAGACTCGTCATGCTGCCCCAGCACACACCCCATTGAATTATCTAGCACTGTTAAGTACAATATTAAAGGTCTTCCTTCAACTGGAGGAATCAGAATTGGTGGTTCCTGAAGGTATTCCTTAATTCTTTCAAAAGCAGTCTGGCATTCGTCATTCCACTTTACCACTTAATCCTTCTTCAGACGTTTGAAGGTGGGCTCACAAGTAGCAGTTAGATGTGAAATGAACCTGGCGATATAATTCAAGCGTCCTAAGAAACCTCTAACTTCCTTCTCTGTACGGGGAGCCAGCATCTCTTGTATGGCCTTTACCTTTGCAGGGTCTACCTGAATACCCTTGTCATTGACGATGAAACCCAGAAGCTTACCAGACCTTACCCCGAAGGTGCACTTGTTCGTATTCAACCTCAACTTGTATATCTTCAACCTGTTAAACAACTTCTGTAGATGGTTAAGGTGCTCTTCTTCGGTTTGAGACCTGGCTATTATATCATCAACATAAACCTCGATCTCACGGTGAATCATATCGTGGAAAAAAGTGACCATGGCTTGTTGATAGGTTACCTCAGCATTCTTTAACCCAAAATACATCACCCTGTAACAGAAGGTCCCCCACTGTGTGATGAAGGTTGTCTTCTCCATGTCTTTAGGAGCCATCTTGATCTGGTTGTAGCCAGAGAAGCCATCCATGAAGGAGAAAATTTTATGATGTGCGGTGTTGTCAACCAGAACATCAATGTGAGGAAGCGGGAAGTCGTCCTTGGGGCTTTCCCTGTTTAAGTCTCTGTAGTCTACACACATCCGTACTGTACCGTCCTTTTTAGGTACCGAAACGACGTTGGCAACCCACTGTGGATAAGAGGTGACAGCCAAGAACCTGGCGTTGAATTGTTTCATAACCTCTACTTTGATCTTCTCTAACATTTCAGGGTGCATATGGAGGACCTTCTGTTTAACCGGAGGACAACCTCTTTAGTCGGCAGACAGTGTACCATGATGTTAGTGTCTAAACCAAGCATGTCTTCATACGACCAGGCGAAGATCTCAACATAGTCGTGCAATATCTGTATCAACCGCTGTTTGATCTTATCTTCCAGATTTGTGCCGATCTTGACTTATTTTCTATCCATCTCTGTGCCTAAGTTTATCGTCTCAACTGGATCTTCATGAGGTTGTATAACCCTCTCTTCTTGTTGCAATAGTCTAGCCAGCTCTCCAGGAACTTCACAATCATCCTCACCTTCATTCTCGGCTTAGTTGATCAGATTTTAGAAATCATAACTGGCAGTAGCAAAATTGTTATCAATGGGATCCAGAGTGGATATAGATCTGCAGTTTGATACGTGAGTGTGTGTAAGAGCATAACTGTATTGATAAAGTAAAAACAGAAAAGAAAAAACAGAGAGCGCAAAGTTTGTATGCAAGGAACATCCAATGCTTTATTGATGACATATGAAATGACACATAATAACCCTCACAGATAGAACCATTGTGCCACGGGTAAGACACAAGGTCAAAAAGTTAAAAAGTGTTTATTACAAATTTAGAATGCAAGTAAGATAATTACTGCGGAATAAAAGAAACTGGTATAAAATCTCTAGCCGTCCAGTTACTCGGTCCACCGTTGATAGTCAGGTAGATCCAACTGTCAATGTCAGAGTCTTCCTCGCCGTCTTCAATAGCGTTGACCCCACGATTGCTGATGCGTAGGGGAGGTCCTCTAGCCTGAGCGCGTCGAACAACCCTTTGAGCCCCTGAAGTAAATCCCAAGCCAAAATTTTCATTTTTGTGGGTAAAATCAGGAAGCTGTCCCCGATTGGTATACCCACCTTCTTTGACCACTGCTCTGGCGTCCTTGAGAGAAGCCATCTTTAGAGGAGGTCTGGTGTTGGTGGTAGTCTTGGTTGATGCCAAAATCTGGGGAACCTCTTCAAAGTTTTGACAAGGAGTCTCTATGAATTCCCCGTCCATCTCCACATATCTGAAGGAGTTTAGGTGGCTCACCATATACTCCTCTTCGCCATGCACAGTGACAATCTTCCCCTTCACCGGATATTTCATCATTTGGTGCAGTGTGGAAGTAACAGCCCCAGCTTCATGGATCCAAGGACGACCCAACAAACAAGAGTATGATGGATGATGTCCATCATGTAGAAGGTGGACTCAAAGGTCTGAGATCCTACTTTGACAGGGATGTCCACCTCCCCATGCACCATTCTCTTCGACCCGTCAAAAGTCCTTACCACAATGTTACTGGGATTTAGGGTCAAGCCTTCACAATCCAGCCGATCAAGAGCCTTCTTAGGAAGCACATTCAGTGAAGACCCAGTATCCACCAGCACATGAGACATAGTAGTGCCCCTGCATTTGATCGAGACATGCAGAGCATCATTATGCTTTCTCCCTTTTGGAGTTAAGTCAGCATCTGAAAAACCCAGCCCATTGTCAGCAGTCAAGCTGGCCACACAGTCTTTGAATTGATCGGCTGAGGTTTCTTGCGGCACATGTGCAGTTTTGAGGAATGCAATCAAAGCCTTTGCATGGGCCTCAGAACATAACAACAAAGACAACATCGATATCTTCGAGGGGGTCTACCTCAACTACTCGACCATATTGTAGTCGCTCTTCTTGATTATTTTTAAGATTTCCTCTATCTCTTGCTTAGAGGATTCCACAACAGCTTTTCTAGGTGTCTCCGTCCGGGCAGGCTCACCTACAGCTTCTTTGCCTCGAGTCCTAAATGACTCATTGGCAGGAGTAACAATTGGAGGAAGAACAGTAGTAGCAGTTGAAGTACCGGTAGGAATAGAAGGTGAAATAACAACAAGCTTATTGACAGTCTTTGGGGAAATTTAGGGAGAGAAAACCCTTCCACTTCTGGTAATCCTACTGGCCCCGACAATGTTACTTACATTGGGATCAACCTCTTCATTCTTCAGGTCTTGTTTAATGCCATGATAGTAAACATCGGCGCCATAATGCCAAGGGACAGCTTTGTCTGAGGCGTACGGGACAAGACCAGGAAAGGTGATTATTAACGGAGTAACTCTTGGAGCGGGTGTAATCCTAACAGGTCTTCTCGAGGAGGCCTTGGAAGGATTGGCGGAAACGGTTATAATAGCAACATCTTCGAACCGAACAGCTGGAATCAAAGTTTTCTCGAACAAAACTTCTATACTGTCCATCAGGCGCTATACACCTGACTTCAGTAAATAACACCCAGAAGGAAGAGATGAACACATGTGGCAACCTTCACCACAACCCAGAAATAAACCGGCCAGCAACAAATTCTTCTTGACAGTCATAAGGGGAGTAGAAACATCATCAACTGAGGTCACAAACAGATCGATATCAACGGTGTTAACTCCACGGTTGTGCTTAGGCATGGGAGCAGTTATGATATTGGGCTTCTTCGGAGAATCGAACTCAATCTCCTTGGCTTCAATTAGATCTTGTACTTTATTTCTTAGAGTCTAGCAGTCATTTGTATCATGACCAGGACTCTCAGAATGTTAGGCACACCGAGCTTTCAGATTGTACCGAGGAGAGGTGGTATTAGGATTCTTGGGAGCCTCTTTCAAGGTTTCCAGGTTGGATCTCAGTAGATGGGGTAGAACCTCAGTCAATGTCATGTTAATCCGGGTAAACTGCCTTTTTGGTCTTTCTACCCTTTGTTGATTGTTGCGTTGTGGAGAAACCGCAGACCTAGGTATCATTACTGTTAGAACAAAGTTTGAATCTACTACCCTAAGTTTAAGTTTTGATGATAACAAAATGAAATGATATATTAATTATGTGATTCATGTAAGAACTATTTGCTACCTAAAAATTACTTTCTGTTTTACAGAAACTCTGATGGGTATCAGCAGGAGAACATCCTCATCAACATCAGAAAATTGGATATCAACATCAGCATCAGAAGATGCTATATCAGATATCAGAATCAGAAGAACAACTCACGCTTATGCTGAAGCTTGATGAACAGATCTGCGCTTAACACTCTGAACTCTGATAAAGACAACAACAGTTCATCAGCACTTAAGCAGCGTCAGAATGAGCCAAAGCCAGAACACACTTTAGTTGCAACGATACTGTGCATTCAAGACGAGTTATTACCAACGGCATCATTCCAGACAAGATCTGCTTAATAAGGAAAGATTGTTATTGGCATTGAATCAGAAAATTGGATATCAACATCAGCATCAGAAGATGCTATATCAGATATCAGAATCAGAAGAACAACTCACGCTTATGCTGAAGCTTGATGAACAGATCTGCGCTTAACACTCTGAACTCTGATAAAGACAACAACAGTTCATCAGCACTTAAGCAGCGTCAGAATGAGCCAAAGCCAGAACACACTTTAGTTGCAACGATACTGTGCATTCAAGACGAGTTATTACCAACGGCATCATTCCAGACAAGATCTGCTTAATAAGGAAAGATTGTTATTGGCATTGAATCAGAATTATTGCTCCAACGTTCATCAATTTCAATGCTATATAAACAAGTCAATGAAGATTGAATTGGCTAATGCTCTACATCAATTCACACGCCTAAAAGCTAATCATCATCTTCCTTCTCTCAGTTTTCTAAAAGCTCCAAAATTCCTTACTCAATTATTTTAGCAATCTAGTTTCCATAAGCTTAAGTTGTGTAGTATCACAATTGTGATAAACAGTTTTGTAGAAAACATTCACACACCTAGATTTCAATTCTTTGTAAGAAAGTGATTCCTTGAGAAACCGGTTTGTGGTTTGACTCAAGAAGGCTATAGCAGTTGCTAAAGCAGATTGTAATATTCAGTTGAATATAGTGGATTAAGACCTCGTTGGAGAGAGGCGAAATCACCTTGACGGGTGGACTGGAGTAGTTTGAGATCAAACGGACCAGGATAAAAATATTGTGTTCATTGCAATTGATTTCAAGTTTTAACAATTCAACCCCCCTTCTTGTGTTTTTCACTTCTTCAATTGGCATCAGAGCGCCTGGTTCTGAGCTAAAACACTTAACCGTGTCAGTACAAGATCCAGCGTCAGAAAAACATAATGGCAGGAACTTATTCACACACCAGCAATGACAACAATGAAGACAGAGACAGATTCAGCGGCAAACCTCCAGTCTTTGATGGAGAAAATTTTGATTACTGGAAAGACAGAATTGAAAGCTTCTTTCTGGCACATGATGCTGATCTGTGGGACATGGTGACAGATGGATACACGCACCCTGTGAATGCAAACGGTCAGAAGATTGACAGGAAAGCAATGTCTGACCAACAAAAGCGTGACTTCAAGAATCACCACAAGGCCAGAACCATCCTTCTCAGCGCCATCTCTTACGCTGAATATGAAAAGATCTCTAACAGAGACACAACAAAGAACATGTTTGACTCACTCAGAATGACGCATGAAGGCAACGTTCAGGTCAAAGAAACTAAAGCTCTTGCGCTCATTCAGAAGTATGAGGCATTCAAAATGGAAGAAAGTGAATCCATTGAAACAATGTTCTCAAGATTCCAAATTCTGGTGGCTGGTCTCAAGGTTTTGGACAAAGGATACTCTACTGATGATCACGTCAAGAAGATCATCAGAAGCTTACCAAAGCAGTGGAGGCCAATGGTTACAGCTCTGAAGCTAGCAAAAGATCTCAATAAAATTTCTCTGGAGGAACTTATCAGCTCCCTCAGAAGTCATGAGATAAAGCTAGAAGCTGATGAACCTCAGAAGCAAGGTAAGCCTTTAGCATTAAAATCTAACAAAAAATCCGAGTCTAAAGTTTTGCAGGCAGTTGAAGAAACATCTGATGGATCCTCATCAGAAGAAGAAGAACTTTCTCTCCTCTCCAGAAGAGTGAATCAACTGTGGAAGCAGAGGCAAAGGAAGTTCAGGAATCCCAGAAGATCTGATCAGAACGAGTCTTCTTCCAGATACAGAAGGACAGATTCTTCCTCTGGATACAGAAGATTTGAAGGCTCCTCAGGAAGCAGAAAGCCAAACACCAAGGACATCATCTGCTATGAGTGCAATGAGCAAGGACACTACAAGAGTGACTGCCCAAAGCTTCAGAGGGAAAAGCCCAAAAAGAAGTTTGGAAGAGAAAAGAAGAAAAGTCTCATGGCTACATGGGGTGACTCTGACTCGTCTGAAGCTGACTCAGAATCAGATGATGAGAGAGCAAACATAGCTCTCATGGCCAACATTTCAGAAGATAGTGAAGCTTCTGAATCAGACTCAGAATCAGATACTGAAGAGGTATTTCCTGACTTTGCAATTAATTTTACTAAGGCTGAACTTGCTGAAAGCCTTAATGAAATTCTGGAAAGGTACCAGCAGATTAGAGTTAAATTCAAAAACCTGAAAAGGAATCTTGAATCTGACTCTGATAAGACTGAGAGTCTTAAATTGGAAAATTCTGAGCTGAGAAATAAAATTTCAAAATTAGAAAATACTTTACAAAACTCTAAGAAGGAACCAATTTCTGAAACTCCCAGTAGCGCTGATGATATCATCAAGGAGTATGATCACAGTTTCCAGAAGTTCCTTGCTAAAAGCATAGATAGAAGCAAAATGGCTTCAATGATCTATGGAGTTAGCAGAAACGGCAGGAAGGGAATAGGATACCAAGGTAAGGTTCCTACACCAAAGAATGTCATGGATCTAACCATTAAACACACTCCTCTGAACTCACATTTTGTGTATGGTCACACACATGATATTAAATACACTAGCAGTAAGTATTCTGTAAAACCAAAATTCAACCAGAGTTTTGGTAAATCTAACAAATCAGGACCCAAGAAAATCTGGGTACCTAAGGATAAAATAATACATGTTGCAGATATCTTTAGCAGCAAATCAGAAACACCAGTCATGGTATCTGGACTCTGGCTGCTCGCGACACATGACGGGAAGAAGGCATATGTTCCAAAGCCTGGAACTTAAGCCTGGAGGCCACGTTGGCTTTGGAGGCAATCAGAGGGGAAAGATAATTGGCTCTGGAACTGTAGGTAATGGAAATCTTCCCTCTATAAATAATGTTCTGCTAGTAGATGGATTAATTCATAATCTGTTATCCATAAGTCAATTAAGTGATAACGGTTATGATATAATCTTTAATCAAAAATCATGTAAAGTTGTTAGTCAGAAAGATGGGACTATCCTGTTTAATGGAAAGAGGAAAAACAACATCTATAAAATCAAACTTTCTGAACTGAAAAGTCAGAATGTAAAGTGTCTTCTGTCTGTTAACAACGAGCAGTGGATCTGGCACAGAAGATTGGGGCATGTTAGTATGAGAAGAATATCTCAGATTAACAAA
Organism: Vicia faba; assembly: GCA_948472305.1. Classification (NCBI taxonomy): domain Eukaryota; kingdom Viridiplantae; phylum Streptophyta; class Magnoliopsida; order Fabales; family Fabaceae; genus Vicia; species Vicia faba. The sequence continues at coordinate 1,208,019,503 of OX451738.1, read as the reverse complement.
CTTAATCTGGTCAGAGGACTTCCTAATTTGAAGTTCAATTCAGATGCTCTGTGTGAAGCATGTGAGAAAGGCAAGTTTGCAAAACCTTCTTTCAAATCTAAAAATGTTGTTTCTACCTCTAAGCCATTAGAACTTCTGCACATTGACTTATTTGGACCAGTTAAAACTGCTTCAGTCAGTGGCAAGAAGTATGGGTTAGTAATCGTAGATGACTATAGCAGATGGACATGGGTAAAGTTCTTAAGACACAAGGACGAGTCACACTCTGTGTTTGTTACCTTCTGTAACCAAGTTAAGAATGAAAAGGATCTTAGAATCGTTAAAGTCAGAAGTGATCATGGTGGAGAGTTTGAAAACAAAGATTTTGAGTCATTCTTTAATGACAGAGGCATTCCGCATGATTTCTCTTGTCCTAGAACTCCCCAACAAAATGGAGTTGTAGAACGAAAGAACAGAACATTGCAAGAAATGGCCAGAACCATGATCAATGAGACAAACGTTGCTAAGATCTTCTGGGCAGAGGCAATAAACACAGCGTGCTACATTCAGAATAGAATCTCAATAAGACCTATTCTGGAAAAGACTCCATATGAATTGTGGAAGAACAGAAAGCCCAACATTTCATATTTTCATCCATTTGGATGTACCTGTTTTATGTTAAATACAAAGAATTATTTGAACAAGTTTGACTCTAAAGCACAGAAGTGTATTATGTTAGGATACTATGAACGCTCAAGAGGGTACAGAGTATACAATACAGAAACACAGATTGTGGAAGAATCAATCAGTGTTCGTTTTGATGATAAGCTTGACTTTGAAAAGTCAAAGCAGAATGAAGTTTTTGCAGGTATGGAGATTGAATTTACAGGTTCTGAAGACAAGGCATTAGAAGCTCTCAACACAGACACTCCTTCAACATCTGAAAGGAGCACTGTTGGAAATCCTACAACAGCTGCTGATCAACCTCAGAAGAGATTACCCAGAAGCAGCTTGGATCATCCAGAAGAAACTATCTTAGGAAGAAAGGAAGATCCAATCAGAACAAGAGCAAGCTTCAGAAACTCTGAAGAATCCCTCATGGGACTTGTGTCGCTGATTGAACCTTCTTCTATTGATGAAGCACTTCTGGACAACGACTGGATTCTAGCAATGCAAGAAGAGCTGAATCAATTCACCAGAAATGACGTATGGGATCTTGTTCCCAGACCTAAAGGATTCAACGTCATTGGAACAATATGGGTGTTCAGAAACAAGCTAAATGAACAAGGTGAAGTCATCAGAAACAAAGCACGACTGGTAGCACAAGGTTATAGTCAGCAAGAGGGGATAGACTATACAGAAACCTTTGCTCCAATCACCAGGTTAGAATCTATCAGACTTTTAATTTCATTTGCTGTTAATAGAGGCATCACTCTGTATCAGATGGATGTCAAGAGTGCATTCTTAAATGGTTATATAGAAGAAGAAGTTTATGTGCACCAACCCCCTGGTTTTGAAAATACAAAACATCCAGAACATGTTTTCAAACTAAAGAAGTCACTATATGGTCTGAAACAAGCTCCCAGAGCTTGGTATGAAAGACTAAGTAACTTTCTGTTAGAAAACGAATTCACCAGAGGGAAGGTGGACACTACCTTATTCTGTAAGTCAGTTAAGAATGACATCTTAGTCTGTCAAATTTATGTTGATGATATTATTTTTGGATCTACTAATCCTTCTCTTGGAAGAAAATTTGCTAAGTGTATGCAGGCAGAATTTGAGATGAGCCTCATGGGGGAACTGGAATTATTTCTAGGAATTCAGATCAATCAAACTCTAGAGGGAACTTACATTCATCAGAGCAAATATGTCAGAGATCTTCTGAAGAAATTTGACCTCTCAGAATGTAAGCCATCAAAGATTCCAATGCATCCCACGTGCATTCTTGAAAGAGAAGAGGTAAGCAAAAAGGTAGAACAGAAGGTCTACAGAGGTATGATTTGTTCTCTCCTTTATCTGACAGCTTCAAGACCTGATATCTTATTCAGCGTATGTATTTGTGCTAGATTCCAATCAGATCCTAGAGAATCCCACTTAACAGCTGTTAAGCGAATTTTCAAGTATCTGAAAGGTACTACTAATCTGGGTTTATTTTATAGAAAATCTAGTGATTACAGCTTAGTAGGCTACTGCGATGCTGACTTTGCTGGAGACAGAGTAGAGCGTAAAAGTACTTCTGGAAGCTGCCAGTTTTTGGGAGAAAATCTGATCTCTTGGTCCAACAAAAGGCAATCCACAATTGCGCTATCAACAGCAGAAGCTGAGTACATAGCAGCAGCAGGATGTAGCACACAAATGCTCTAGATGAAGAGTCAGCTTGAAGACTTCCAGATTTTTGAGAGTAACATCCCTATACTCTGACAATACTTCTGCTATTTGCTTAAGTAAGAATCCTATTTTACATTCTAGGGCTAAGCATATAGAAATAGAACATCATTTCATTAGGGACTATATTCAGAAAGGAATTTTGAATTTAACATTTATTGATACAGACCATCAATGGGCTGATATCTTCACTAAACCTCTTTCTGAAGATAGGTTCAATTTCATTCTGAAACATCTCAGCATGAAACTCTGCCCAGAATGAAAATGTTTTAAGTTTATATATTATCCTTCAGAACGTATTTTTTTTACTGTGAACTTCTGATCAATCTCTTTTCAGAAAGAAAGAACATGCAGATTGTATCAGATGCTAGTCTTAAAGATCTGAGCGTTTCAGCTCAAGGATAGACGTGCTGATCACTAAATCAAACAAGTGTTATCCAATCATCATCAAATCTCTGAAGCAGAACACGCGTGCACGCTTCTGAGAAGGCAAAACGCTGATTGGGTGCATTGAGACACATGTCTGGTAACCGTTTCAAGTATCTTTCTCAAATCCCCCAAAATCAGCAAGCATTAAATGAAAGTAATCATGTTTTAAAATGTAATCATGATTTTATTTTCTCTTTCTTGAAACCGTTTACACTTTCAAAATTTTCTTAAATCTATTTAAGCACTTTAACTTCTCACATTAATCCTTTACTGTTTCTCATAATCTCTCAAATATTTTCTGCATTTTCTCTGTGTGTTCTTCTCTCTCAAGAAACCCATTTTTCAGTTTTCTCAGAAAAACCCTAAGTGTGAACATGGCAACCTCCAGCAATGCTTCTGCAGGTTCTCAGAAGAAGGATTCTTCTGAACAGTACCAAGTTCCTTTCAGAATACTCCTTACACCAGTGAAGAATTTGGAAGTGTTGTCTGAACTGATTATTGACTTCTCCAGTTTGAAAGAGAATGGTTTTGACTTGACAGAAGAAGTTAGGGCACAGAAATGGGAGAGATATTTTGACAGGTTGGTTGGACCAACGTTCCCAGTTTTGGTCAAGGAGTTCTGGATTCATGCGTCCTCATCAACGCATCAAGTCACCTCCTACATAATGGGAAAGAAGATTGTGATCACTGAGGATCACATAGCAAAATTGATTGGTTACAGTGGCGGTGGCGTCCACTGTATTGATATGGCTGAAAGATGCTCTGAAATTGGTGTCATAGCAGAACAGATTTTCACCCTTGGGGTGCCCAACAGCAAAATCAGAGACCTAAAGGATCACCACAGAGTTTGGGCGAAGATCATTCTGGGGTGCTTTAATCATAGGAAGCCAACAAGTTCCCCTGATTATATAAATATAGATCAGCAGTTTCTGATCTATTTTATTAATCAGAAGGTTAAAATCAACTTGGCTCATCTTCTGTTTAATCACCTCAGAACTAGCGTCAAGGAGACCAGGGAAGAAGAAAGTACAAAGAGGGATTGGATACCCTTTGGCAGGTTAATATCAGATATTCTGACTGAGAATAGGCTGATAGAGCACCTTATAGAAGCTCAGGAGTTAAGCACTATTGAACCAACTGTTGGCAAGCCTCTGAACGCCAAGAATCTGAAGAAAATGAAACTGATAGAGAATATCAGAAAGGAGCCCAGCGTTACTCCTATTGCTGACATCACCAGCAGAAGAGTCCCTCTGGACGACTTTCCGTTATTTTTTGAGATAGAATCTAAACCAGTGGTGGTTCTCAGATACTTGGACGCGTGCAAGGCTGATGGTACAGATCCCAAACTGAATATCAAAGATCTGCACCAACAACAACCAGAAGTTTCTCTGAAGAAGACGAAGAAAAGGAAGGCCACTTCAGAAGGATCATCCCAGCAGACTCCCAAGAAAAGAGGTAATTTATCTGCTGCTTCTGTTTTAAATTCTCCTGCTATTCCAACATCAATCCCAACTCCAGCTTCACGTGAAATCCCAATCCCCATACCAACTATTGATGAAACCGAACCAGAAGATGACCCTTCTGAGTCACTGACTCTCAGAAGACCCCGCACCAAACATCCAAAACCCACAACTTCAACAACATCAGAACTTGACAAAGTTCTGTCTGACATTGATCAACGTGTTTCTGATCACCTCTCAGATAATCCAAACACTGAACCAGAAATTGCCCACTCTCCTCAACCAGAACAACCTCTCTCACCCATACCAGAAGAACCACATATTCCTGAACAACCAGAAATTCCTCCTCCTTCTCCACAACCAACAATTCCTCCTCCCTCTCCTCAACCAGAAATTCATCCACCATCACCTCAACCATCACCTCAACCATCACCTCCTCAACCTGAGTTTCATCATTCTGAAACTCCATCTCCTAAACCTCATTCTCCTCAATCCTCTGAGCCACAACCCCTGGAAATTCAGCTGCCATGTGGAACAACTGTAACCATGGCCCAGTTGTCATCCTCGCCAGAATCTACCCCTCCAAACACTCCCAAAACTCCAAACAGTCCAATTATTATTTCTGACTCTCCCAATCCATCTCCCAAACAAACATCTCCCAAACAAACTACAGATGACCCCAGCAGGACCTTCATCGATTTAACAATCCTTGACCGTCTTGCTGATCTCAAAAATAAAATAGCCATTCCAAAACCAAAACAGCCAGATGTTGGCTCTGGCATTGTGAATTTTGAAACAGGTTTGCAGCAGTGGATTGCTTCTCTGAAGCAAGTCTGTCCTAGAATGATTGATCCTGCTGCCTCAGACCAGCTCTGGACACGATTCAGAATTTGGGTACGTGCTGAAGCTCTAAAATTGCAAGACATCAATTATGAGCAAGCACAAAAGAATTTCAGCAAGCTTCTAAAAGAAGACGTGCTCCTTCTGGATAGTGAGCCATGGTCTGAGAAGCGCCCAACTTCAAAAGTGCAGCCAAAAGAAGATCAGACTATTCAAGCTGAAGTCAGTCAAGCTGAAGATGTTGCAGAAAGCTCTCAGAAGCTTCCTGCTTCTGATGTTTCTCAAGCTGTCTTGGACAGGCAGACTCTGGAAGAGCTGAAGCTGAATGATATTCGTCTGCAGCAAAGAATGGATGAAAGTGATCAGAAGATGAAGGAAAGGATGGATGTGCAGGACAACAAGATAGATACAGTAGTCAGCATGGTGCACAAGCAGACTGAAACTGCTGATCAGATTAAAGCAATGCTGGAGACTCTGTTCACACGCTTTCCTCCCCAACCTAAGTTTTTCATTCATGATAGTTTAAATGTTTTCTTTGCATATCTTTTGTACTATTTTTTCTGGCTCTGAATATTTTAATATAACAAGTTTTTCTGCTCTTATCGTTTTAGCACATCACTTACAGTTTTTGATTGCTGACAAAAAGGGGGAGAACAAGAATGATATTTTTCAATAACGGATTACTGAGACAAAAAGTCTCAAACATTCTAACACTCTGACATACTTGAATGTTTTTTGTTTTTGCATAAGTCTACAGGTACAAGAATGCTCTCTGATACACTGAAGCCCTGAAGCTCTGATATTCTGATCTGAAGTTCTGATAGTCAAAGCTCTGATATTCTGATGTTCAAAGAAAGTCAATAAAGATCTGATCCTGAAGAACTCTTGGAATTAAAAAGGGAAGTAATAAATTCAGGGGGAGTATCTCCGATCCCAACTCAGATATCCCTTTATCCTTTATCTTTGATAACTCCTTATTTAATTCTGATACAACTTATCATTTAGTTATCTCTGATACTTTTCACGCTATTTTCAATTAAAAAATATCTAGTTTTTGTCATCATAAAAAAGGGGGAGATTGTTAGAACAAAGTTTGAATCTACTACCCTAAGTTTAAGTTTTGATGATAACAAAATGAAATGATATATTAATTATGTGATTCATGTAAGAACTATTTGCTACCTAAAAATTACTTTCTGTTTTACAGAAACTCTGATGGGTATCAGCAGGAGAACATCCTCATCAGCATCAGAAAATTGGATATCAACATCAGCATCAGAAGATGCTATATCAGATATCAGAAGAACAACTCACGCTTATGCTGAAGCTTGATGAACAGATCTGCGCTCAACACTCTGAACTCTGATAAAGACAACAACAGTTCATCAGCACTTAAGCAGCGTCAGAATGAGCCAAAGCCAGAACACGCTTTAGTTGCAACGGTACTGTGCATTCAAGACGAGTTATTACCAACGACGTCATTCCAGACAAGATCTGCTTAATAAGGAAAGATTGTTATTGGCATTGAATCAGAATTATTGCTCCAACGTTCATCAATTTCAATGCTATATAAACAAGTCAATGAAGATTGAATTGGCTAATGCTCTACATCAATTCACACGCCTAAAAGTTAATCATCATCTTCCTTCTCTCAGTTTGCTAAAAGCTCCCAAATTCCTTACTCAATTATTTTAGCAATCTAGTTTCCATAAGCTTAAGTTGTGTAGTATCACAGTTGTGATAAACAGATTTGTAGAAAACATTCACACACCTAGATTTCAATTCTTTGTAAGAAAGTGATTCCTTGAGAAACCGGTTTGTGGTTTGACTCAAGAAGGCTCTAGCAGTTGCTAAAGCAGATTGTAATATTCAGTTGAATATAGTGGATTAAGACCTCGTTGGAGAGAGGCGAAATCACCTTGACGGGTGGACTGGAGTAGTTTGAGATCAAACGAACCAGGATAAAAATATCGTGTTCATTGCAATTGATTTCAAGTTTTAACAATTCAACCCCCCTTCTTGTGTTTTTCACTTCTTCAATTACTGCACCTACCATTGAACGACACTCAACTCGGCTTTGACCTCTTAGGCTATAAACGACATTGACCTCCTTCTTCCGTGAAGGGCTTCTTTTCTAAACTTGACGAGGTATCTTTCTGTATTTTACCGCTCTAGATCCCAGCTTCTACCCTCTCTCCAGTTAATATCAACTCAGTAAAAACAACCGATGAGCTACTGATCAAATGATTAAAGAACGGACCAGACAACGTCCCTAGAAACATGTCGACCAACTCCCTATCAGACAAAGGGGGTTGGACTCTCCCAGGCAAATCTCTCCACTTCTGCGCATAGTCCTTAAATCCTTCACCTGCACCCATGGACATACTCTGAAGTTGAGTACGGGTAGGGGCAAGGTCGGCGTTGTATTGATACTGCTTGTAAAAAACAACAGCCAAACCCTCCCAGTTCTGGACATTGGTTCCCTCCAATTGGTAGAACCATTCTTACTGAGTCCCTGACAGACTGTATTAGAAGAAGTGAACCCACAAGTTCCTATCAGCAGTGTGAGGCTGAATCTTCCTCACATAGGAACATAGATGAAGCTTGGGACAAGACACCCCATCATACCTTGCGAAAACTGGAGCTTTAAATTTTTGTGGGATGACTACCCCAAGCACCAACCCCAACTCTTCAAAATCCAGCCCTGGTATTCTTTGGATTTCCATAGCTCTCAACCGATCCTCTAACTGTTTGTACCTATCCTCAGTGGGAGGATACTGCTCATTATTGTAGTCTGTATCATTGTCAGAGACTTCGGGACTAGGGTTATCCTCCCTTGTTTCTCTCTCTTTATTTACCCCTTCTTTGGACGAGGAGGTCAGATCGACTGGTTGCCTTAGCGCCCCCCCAAATCTTCTGCCCATATTGAGGGCATCGATGAGCTTCTTCTTCTTCTTCTTCTTCTTCTTCTCTTTCAGGATGAGGGCCTTCAGATCCTCCTACCCTTTTGCCAAAGTTATGAACATCTGTTGAAATTGGGCATTTTGTGCCTGGAGATCTTTGATGCTTTAATCAGAAGACATTTTTGCTGAAATAAATAGCGAAGAAGATGAGAAACCTGTAATGGTACCTGTTTATGCAATGTTATGAATGATATGTATATGCAATGATTTCAAGGAAATTAGAGATTTAAATTTGCTTTAGACTAAAAGGGAACACACATTATATTAATAAATTAAAGCTTGAGTACATCATGCCTCTTTGGGCTTACAAAGAAATACAAAAACTCTAAGATAAAAAGGTTGTACGCATCCTCTTTGGTGCGATGTAGGCGTTTAGAGTCCGCTCCTCATGAAGTTGCTTAGTGAGTTCCAAGACCTTCTTCTCACTAGCATAGAATTGGGCCTCAAAAGTGTCTCGCTCCCCCTTAAGCTGTATCCAATCCCTTTTTAAGTCTTCAAGAGAGGTGGGCATGTCAGGATATAGGATAGTGTAGGGAACATCTCCTTACACAACAGGATCTATGATAACCGGGAGAATGGAGGGGTAAGGCATTATAAGACTTTGAGCACGAGCTCATACCCATTTGAGGTAAGGCTCAAGAGGGGTGGAATTATTATGCCCCAATGTCTTACTATCTACCTTGTTCAACATCCTCCAAGCTCGGATAAATCTATGGCAATGACCTTGATCGTTGTTCTCATAGTCAAATACCAAACCTTGAACGAGCATCTCGTGTGGGCCATCCCTTCGAGCGTAACCAAACTGTCTTAAAGCTAAGCAAGGGTTGTAGGTGATACCTCCTCTGATTCCAAGTAAGGAGACATTAGGGAACTCTCCACAATGGTCGACAACAGTATGAAACCACCCGGTCGGAACCTGTCATCTGGATGTAATGAAACATCAATGAAGCCGCCACCGAACTTCTTTTATCCCGTCGAAAGGGAAAGGTAAACATTGAGAAAACCTGAAGAGGGAGAAATCATGGTCTTTCGACCGAGAGATCGGGTAAGGGAGTCTGTTACGCGAGGGAAAGGTATTAGCACCCCACACGCTCGTAGTACTCTATGATATCCACTCTTGTTGTCTAATCTAATGGGTGTGGCTAAATCCTATGTCTATGGCTTAAAGCTGAAAAGGGAATGCATGCACAAGAAAAAGAAAACAATGTAGGGAAAATAAAAGTTATGCTCGATCGGGACCTACCCCAATGCCTACGTATCCCTTTTAAGAAATAAGAGCAGCCGTAGTTCGGCTTACATATTTTGGTTGGTTTGTGTTTTTTAGTTAAGACAACAAAAATATAGTCAAGATGGCAAAACATCAAATAAAACAACAAACGCATGAGACGGTCAAACATCGACTAAATAATAACAAGGTAACATGTCAAAGATGGCGAAACATCAAATGAAAAAAAAATGAATGACAAAATATCACACCTAGCAATGATATTGAGAATCAAAGCAGGATAAAAAACAGATGCGATAGCGAAACATCGACTTCAAACAAATGTGCGATGGCGAAACATCGGCTAAAAGATAGCACATTATCATAGCAGAGATGGCAAAACATCAATAAATTGGATGATGAAACATCACACCTAACAATGATATTGAGAATCAAAGTAGGATAACAAACATGTGGATGGCAAAACATCGGCTTCAAACAAGTGTGCGATGGCAAAACATCGGCTAGAAGATAACAAGATATCATGGAAAAGATGGAAACACATCAATAAAACAGTTGACAAAACATCACACCTAACAATAATATTGAGAATCAAAGTACGATAACAAACATGTGCGATGGCGAAACATCGACTTCAAACAAATGTGCGATAGCGAAACATCGGCTAGAAGATAACAAGATATCATGGCAAAGATGGCAACACATCAATAAAACAGATGACGAAACATCACACTTAATAATGATATTAAGAATCAAAGTAGGATAACAAACATGTGCAATGGCGAAACATTGGCTTCAAACAAATGTGCGATAGCGAAACATCGGCTAGAAGATAACAAGATATCATGGCAAAGATGGCAACACATCAATAAAACAGATGACGAAACATCACACCTAACAATGATATTGAGAATCAAAGTAGGATAACAAACATGTGCGATGGCAAAACATCGGCTTCAAACAAATGTGCGATAGCGAAACATCGGCTAGAAGATAACAAGATATCATGGAAAAGATGGCAACACATCAATAAAACAGATGACGAAACATCACACCTAAGAATGATACTGAGAATAAAAGTAGGATAACAAACATGTGCGATGGCGAAACATCAGCTTCAAACAAATGTGCGATGGCGAAACATCGGCTAGAAGGTTTAAAAGCAAATCCAAGAGGCGCGCAAACAAATAAGATTGATTTGTATCTTTTACTTTGAAGAAGGGTTTGAGTTTATTAGAGGTGTTTTATGATTTTCCAAGAAAACCATTTTTGTTTTAAGATGCAAAATGCATAGAAAGGAAAAACAACTAAGGGAAACTAACCTAGTACTATCCCTAGTGTTATCATACAATGGTTGACCATAAGGTTGAGGATAAAGGAAACCCTACCTTAATTAACATGTTAAAGGAAGCTTAACAAAACTATCCTATAGGGAACATACAATGAGAGCGAAGTCGTGATCTCAATTTCTAAATTGAGTGACTCATCGATCAACAATTAAAGAAGAAAAACAATTTACATCCTATAGGGAACATGAACTGAGAGCGAAGTCGTGATCTCAATTTATAAATTGAGTGACTCGTCGATCAACAATTAAAGAAGAAAAACAATAAACATCCTATAGGGAACATGCACTGAGAGCGAAGTCGTGATCTCAATTTCTAAATTGAGTGACTCATCGATCAAAAGTAAACACAACACATGTATCAGACAAAAACTAGAGGGCCTCCTGACATATATCAGCAACAGAGATCCCATCATGCAATCAGAGAACTATGCAAAATGAAAATGGATGAAAGGAAATAGTGCAATACCAAACGGATAACTATCCGTAGGAACTGAGCAAGAATAAAAGAAACCCATAGAACATCAAGCAAGCTGGCATCAGTAGACAAATCAAGTAAGGAATTACGCCATCAAGATATAAGTATTGAGATTTTCAGATATGAACAGATCCCATGGGCAATGTATAGCATTCATAATCACATGTGTATATCCTGCATAGACTATCAAATATTCCAAGCACAAGAGTAGTGCAAACATAACAAATTGTGTTCCACAAATAAAGTGAAACACAATAGCCTCAAGCCAAAAATGGAAAACATTTCTCAAGGTACCTTGCACATTCAACAACCAAGTTAGTATTCCCATAAATAGAATGATGATTCACATAAGGGATGGATGATGACACCAAAATGAAATGAGAAAACATGATAACAACTAGCAAACATTAGTCATGATAGACAGAAAGAAATAAGTATGTGCACAAATTGGTCAAAAGAGTTAGAGGAATATTGCTTCTTTCTATCACTATGTTGAATTGACAATTGAATATCAATCAAGGATCATGGGAGCTTGGGAAGAATACAATCAAAGACCATGAAGGTCAGTAGCAAACATAATTCAATCATGTACAATTAATTCAACTACAACTCACAAGCACAATAGAAGATGAAGCCCACATAATGCATCAAAAAGGTTCAAACATTCAAACATGGGGAAATAAGTGAAATGACTTGAGTTTATTTTGAATAAACATATTCAACATGATCATTAGATGCCCAATTATAGGCCTCACTCAAGTTCATTGGCCATCAAACAAATTGCAACAAGGCATGCAACCTTAATTGGGTACCTTAACTTCAAAAATACATCAAAAATAGAAACAAGGATAAAGAAATTAAACCAAAAACTTATTAGCATCTTTGAAGTGTGTAGAAGTCAGAAAGCAAGCCTTAAGTTCATTAATGATTGAGGAAGGGATCCAATGAGGTCCAAAGTTCAAGACTAGTTGACAAAACTAACACACTAGACAAGTTTTCAAAATAATTTATGGAAAAATGTCAAACCAAGTCAAATAATTCAAGAAAAATGGTTTTAAGATCCTCAATACATTCATGAACCCTAATCAAGACTTGAATTCTATTGAAAATCCAGGGCATAATGGTTTTGAAAAAGAAACTTGCACAATAAGCAACAAAACCCTAATTTTTGACTTTTAATCTCAAATATTGATTAGCCAAGATCAAAATCCAAAAAAATCAGAACCAATATATATTAAACATGACTAAAATCAAAAGGTCAGAATACCTATTTTTCCATATTTTTTGAATTTAAGAAAAGTCAAAAATAAAATTAAATTCAAACAATTAATCAATTAATCCAATAATCACATCTCAAAATAAAATTCTAAACAAAAGTCAGAAAAAAGTCCAACCAAAATTATATTCAAATGTTAGAACTAAAAACACACATCTCTGATTTTTTTTTGGAATTTTGGAATTAAAGGAAATATTAAAAATAAAAATTATACAAACAATTAACAATTAAACCATTATTTGAGGGCAAAAATGCAAACCCTAGCCAAAAATTACAAAAAGGTCAAAATAAAAATATATTAAGATTCTATGATTAAAAACAAGCTTGCATGATTTTTTTGAGAATTTTTGAATTAAAGGATGTATTAAAACCAAAATTATGAAACAAATATTTCAAATAAACTCTTGAAATTAAATTTCTAATCAAAAATAGAAAAAATGCTAAACAAATTTCAGAATCAATTTCAAAATCATTTTATGAGTCCAAGATATTTTTTGTAGAATTTTTAGATCAAAGGGACTATTAAAATAAAAATAATCTTTAAACAAACAAATAATTAAACTCATTAATTTTTAAACCAATCAAAACATTTTGAAAAATTCCTAAAAAATAAGAAAAAAAGCTAGAAATTATTATTGGCCTATGGTAATTTTTTCAGGATTTTTGAAAATGTTTTGATCACAAAATAAAATCAAACATAATACTAAATAAAACAAATAATTCAAATAAAACAATTATTCAAATGGACCAATCAGAATGCGCCACCACATCATCTTCAACCTCCAGACCAACTCAAAACGCGCACAAGACTTGTTCTTGGGCTCATGTTCAGATCCATCATACATACTCATTTCTCCACCAAAATCAATGAAATCAAGTGCAAATTAAAGTTAACATGGCAAGGTATTAATCACAATTCAAATCACATCAAATAGACAGCCATGGATCCAGAAATCTCAGCATGAAATTGTCAAAAACTCACTGAAAATTCAGAGTTGCAGAGATTTCAAACACTCATTATACACCAAAATGAGAACTCAAATTGCTTCAGAATCATTCATATAACATCCACAAACAGATATTCATGCTTAATTTCAACAATAAACGACTATATTTCAAGAATCGAAGTTGAATGATCCTACCTCAATTCAAAATCTGAAAGCTCAATTCTCTTGCTCCAGATGCGATTCAAAGCTTGCTTTAGCTTCCTTAGCACTTGAGCATGAAGAAGCAAGAAGAAAAACTCCAAATGCACCACTGAAACTTGAGATTCGAAAAAAAAATGCAGCTATGGAAATTCTGAATTCAGATATGGAATTTGGACGTTGTGAGCTCTCTCCCTCACCTTCAGTGCTTGCTTCTCATTATATATGACATGTAGAATAGGTTTTTCAAGAGAAATGGGCTTCAAAATGAGTGCATTGCCCAATTGGAAATTTTGCTATGTTGAAAAGTGAGATTCTGAACATGCCAATGCCTCGTGCGTTTTTTCTCATTTCAATTGCCTTTGAGGCCTTTCTTACTCAGATTTTGATCCACCAAATCTTGGCCCTTGATTCCTTATGATGAGCTCATGCCATTGTTTTTGCAAATTTGGCAAATTTGTGATTTTTTCAATCCAACAAGTGCAAAACCAAATGTGGCACGAAATGGTGAGTGTGATGGGCCTCGGCATGTCCCAAATTGCTCATGGGCTTGATTAGAAGCAAAAGGAATGGCTAAAACTTGAGTTTGCAAGAAATGACCATTTTGCATATTTGTCAAGTTTCAATAAAATGCCTCAAAATTCCAAAGTCCATAACTTGCTCATACTTTTGAATTTTGACACAAATGAGTACAATTTGGAAATGTATTGAAAAATATACAATCCCTTAGTTTTGAGTTTTTGCAATTGAATCCATTAAGTTTCTCAAAATTGAGCTTGAAATTCACTAATTTTGGAAAATGACCTATAATTTTGTGACTTCCAAAGACCATAATTCTTGATTCCTTGCCAATTTGGACATGAGACCAAAAGGAGATGAAATATATTCCTCTTATATTTCCAAGCATGTTTGATTTGCATTTTTTTGATCAAAGGTGAATAAAATGTGAATTTTTGAAATTAAGTCCTTATTTTCCAAAATTAGAAACTTTTAGGGTTTCTTCAAGAACAAGTTTCCACCCAAACCTCAATCTCTTTGATCCAATGATCAAAGTGGACTTGAAATATGAAAAGTACACCCTTGAATTAATGGTTGGCCAAAAGTTCACTTGGTCAACCTTGACTTTGACTGATTTTGACCAAAATGACCATTTTGCCCCTCTGAATCAATTGATCCATTTCCCTTCAAAATTGATGATCAAAACTTAAAACATATGATCTTTCAAACATATAGAGACCATGTATAAAGTTTCACTTCAAAATTCTCAAGAAATCTTGATGAAATCCCAAACCCTAGTTTTGGTCAACACCTCAGGAGACTGATGAATCATCTCCAAAACTTCAAATCTTCTAGGCATCTTGACCAATTTCTTGTACAAAGACTTTTCAAATGCCAATGAGATGTTGTAGCTTCCAAATCAAGACTTGTACATTGATCAATAGCCTTGATCAAACAAAACCCTAATTTGACTGATAAATCAAAGGAGTGATTCCTTCTTATAATCAAACACAATCTTCAATCCTATGATGATCCAAGGAGATGGATAAGATATCTTGAGATATGCAAAAAAATTTGAGCTTGAAAGATCCAGAGGTTTAGATGATAAAGATTCTACTTGAGCAACCTGCCAATGCAATCAACCTTCAAAGCTTGAGGAAGACTTGATAACCAAAGTACTTTGATCCCATCACAATGTATGAATGAAATGCAATATGATATTCATGATGAAACATAAGCCAAAATCAAGAGGGTAAATTTTGGGGTGCAACAGCTTCCCATATTCAAATATCTTCAACATGATAAATAAGAAAAGTGACAACTTTCAAACGTTCAGGGTTGAATATGATTGAATACAAAAGAACCTGAAATTTTACACTCTTGAAGAAGAAAGAAAAAGAAGCTGACCCCCCCCTAAGACATGCGTCAGAATGGAGCTGTAACGCAGGTTGAAACAGAACAAAAACAAAGAAGAGTAGACGCAACTAAACTTCCGGACAAATGTGCCAGGGAAAAACTGGGCTTTAAAAAAGGAGGAGATAAAACTCAAACTACAGAGTATAGGCGAAACTAAGCTCTGGACAAGAAAGCGTACGCGGGTGAGGAGGCGAAACTCTGGGCTTGACCCAAAGCAAAAGTTGCTAGAGTGTGTGATTCTAGGAGCACTTGCTAATCTCAACTAAGATAGACAGGTATGAAGGAACTGAAAGAATCTCAGAAATGAGGAACAAAAGCGAGACAAAACTCGACTCAAAAACCAGTTAGACGAAACTAAACCAGATGAGTACCAGGACGAAACTGGATTTCACGCACGGGCAACAAGGAGAAACTCGACCCAAAGCAAAGTGATGAGAGTGCATGTTTCTCAGAGCACCTGCTGGTCTCAGATTGATGGATAAACAGTGACGAAAACTGATAAAAGAATCCAAGGAACAAAGAGACTGATTTCAAACCAGGGACGCAGTACAAACACTACACTCGGTAAACGAACACCATCAAAGGGTCCAAGGTACGAAAGCAAAAACGAGACGAAACTCGACTCAATAACTAGTTAGGCGAAACTAAACTAGATGATTACCAGGACGGAACTGGATTTCATGCACAGGCGACGAGGCGAAGCTTGACCCAAAGCAAGGAGATTAGGGTGTACACCTAAAAACCTACTGAAAGCGAATATCAGGACGAAACTGGTATTCGAAAGGTGCATCAATAGACATTGGAATGAACCATAGAGGGTAGTGAAGACTAAACCCGAGAAGACCGCGCCAGGGCGAAACTGAACTACAGTCAAGAGTAGACACTCAAATAGTCAAATGATTAACGTTAAAAGGATATTGGTATGGGGATGAAACCGAGATAATGAGGACGAAGACCTCGCTGGGGATTTAATATGAAGTTTTAGCAAAATCACTGGGGATGACGGAAATAATAATGGCTTATGTTCTGATGTATGTTTGAATTCTTTTTATATAGTGCAATGCTCCATATAATGAAAATGCTACACATTTTGGTAGATGCAATGTAATGATGTATGTTTAAAAGTTTCACTGGGGAATGGATAATTGAGAAGCCAATAACCAAGAAGTCAGGATCTGACAAGACTTGCAAAAATAAATTGCAAAATCCAAAGGAGAGAAGAAAATATGGGGAGCCGCTAGAGAGGGAACCTCGAAAAGATGAAGCTTCGCGGGGAATAACATCCGAGCAACCAGTAGAAATGAGCCACAAACATTGAGAGGAGCTGCAAAAATAAATTGCAAACTCCAAGAGAAGGTCAGATCGACACTGCAACTTCTGGAGAAGATTAGACATTTGAGGGAGATGATCAGGGAAAGACTGTAATCTCTGGAAAAGACAGTGCACGACTGTGTTAAGGATGACGGCAAGACAACAAACCCGACGTAAGGGGTGAAAAACCCTTGCTGGGGGAACAAAACTCTGCTGAGGAAATGGGACTTCATCGGGGAGACATAACTCTGTTGAAGATTTTTGTTGGAGAGATATTATCTTGGAATGCAACTAATGGATGGATCCTGTAGATAGTCACACAGTATCGACCTTACTGGGGATAAGGAAAGATCTTAACAAAAGGATGCCCCAGTCAGCAGATCGGTTGAGAAATGAGAGGTCATGGTGAGGGCTCTCTGTTGGCAATTTTGTTGGGGAGTTAAAACTTCTTCAAAACGTGAGTTCCCATTTAAACAACTCCACTGGGGATGCGCGACATATCCAAACTTGAAGTCTCAGAATGAAGCCTTTAAAAGAAGATTCATGGGGCAACAAAACTTTGCTGCGGAAACGAAACTTTATTGAGGATAGGTAAAGTCCTATCCATACATGTGCTCTGTCTAATAGAAGAAAACCAAATATTCCCTTCCTGACAATCATTAAGCTCTTTACAGGTGTTCAACGTGTAAACTCCTTTTGATGTCAAACAAATGTTTCACATGCAGAAAGATGTTTATTTTGGGAATGACAGACCTGATGCGACAATTATTTAAGCCTTGAGTTTAAAAATCTTAACAAAGTGTCGCAACTCTGTTGAGAATGAATCACTGGCTAGAGTGCAAAAAGTTTAAAACTTTCCTTCCCCTCTTTTTTCAACAAAAACGAGTCAAGATGTGGGTGATAAGATACCAACATGGATATGCAACACATATTTGGGAGTTTTAAGCAAAGCTATCCTATTGTAGTATGCTTTCGAGTTAAACCCTTGTTTCAGTTAGGACTTTTAAAGGTTGTAACGTGGCCTGGTTCGAGGTTTTTTTTCAAAAAAGGTTTTTCAAGGCTCAAGCTATTTGGTGCTCACCCCCTTCGTGATATTCTCCTGTCCTAAGTTCAGTTGACTTATCACAAGCATTCCTCTTTCAAAAGGATTTATAATGGTTGAGTGATCACGACAAATTCTCCAATATGATTGTTACTTGACTTCTGCTGCTTTTGTTTTTGATATTATTGTTCCTTTTCTTTTGATGAAGATTTTATTGAATAATCTCTCTTTTTTTCCGGCCTTTTAGGCTCTCTTTTCCCTAACTTTTTCCTGGACAAAATCTTTTGAATTTCAATTTTGGGAGTCCAGCGGGATGCCCTAACTTTTGCCTAAGCAACTTGTTTTCAAGTTTCGACTTAGCAGGGCTTTTTGTTTCTTTCTTATTCATACTTTCCACTTCGAATAAGTCAACATGACTTTAGGTCTTTGAACTTTTTCTTTCTTTCTCTCTTTTTTTTTTGTTTGTTTTTTTTGAAGAAAACAAAAGCCTCATTCCTTGGTCGGCGGGGGATAGCCATTATTGTATCGATTCGATCTCGACCTCAGGGCTTTGTGAGGAAATGAACATCGTGGCTCAGACATTTTTCCTGATCTCATGATGCGAAAGATAAAATGTGGTGATCCTCAGATGGGAAATTCCTTCTGAGATTTGAATGCTTGGTCAAATTAAATGAACATCTACCCTGCCCTTGGTTAAAAAAAACAAGGTTTTCTTTCTTTTTTGAATGGAAAAGAAACTCCTACTTCGAAGTCTCAGAGGGGTTAACGAGGGTCTAACTCCCTTATATCTCCGGTGTTTGGGGATTGAAACAATGCCTGTACATCGTCAACGGGGTTCTACTCAAAAGCATACCATCACAATCATCGCTTTTAGCTAAACTCCTTCCTCCTAACTCTTGGCTAAGAAAAAGAATTGGCACAGTTGGTATCAAAATGCCCGAAAAACGATTAAAGAGTGATACTGGATGGATTAAGTAAAATGAAACAATTTTTTCAAGGCAAAAATATTCAATGCATCAAGAATGACATTCAGATATAAACAAAATCCTATATGCAGACAATGCTAAAATAATCAATCAAGATAACACATGAAAGTGCGGCAAAGAAACATAATAAAAGCCATTATGGGGAAGAAATATTCTCCAACTAGATTCGTCGATCTCGCCGGCCTGCCGTAATCTTGATATTACCCTGACCCAAAGACCTTTACCAACAACATGGAGCTGTGAAACAAAATTGGCAAGGCGTCCACCAGTAAAGTGAAATAGAAATCCATCAACCATAGAACCAAACATGCCCCTTGCACAAGTAGTAATGGTGTTGTCCGCACTTCAAGTGATCAACCAACCAGGACTTGTATTACCATTTCCCTGCAAGGCCCACGAAGTTTATATGCACATGTTTATAAAAAATATTGGACGTTTTTGCAAATAAAATAGTAAAAAGGGAGAAAAGATACATATACGTATACTTGAAAGAAGATATTCTATTGATTTTAAGAAATCAGCCTGTGAAAAAGGCATTTACATTCAGAAGCAAGTAATTACAAAATCAAAACAAACAAGTGTTTACAAATGGCAATGTGAATGTGAATCTCCATCAAGTCCCGACTCTGCTATGACTCTTATGACCCTCACGTTTCCTGCTTTCAGACAGATCAATCTTGGATTGGCTTCGAGCTTATGCCAGGTGACAGAATGAAGGAAAAAAACAAAGGATCTCATGCTGAGCGTAGTCATTTTCTTTAAGTCCCTAACTTTTTCCTGAATCGCCCTTTCGGGTTTTCGATTCACCAGGACACCCTCTTTTTGCCTAAACCGCCCTTTCGGGTTTTCATTTTAGCGGATTCTTTTTATTTTATTTTTTATGCAAAGTATTTTTTAACTACGACAACATTCACAGGGAGATGGAAGTACTCTCCATCCATAGTCGTGAGCATCATCGCTCCTCTAGAGAAAACTTTTCTGACCACGAAAGGACCTTCATAAGTTGGAACCCACTTGCCCCTGGGATCTCCCTGGGGAAGAATTATACTTTTTAGCACAAGGTCACCTGGCTTGTAACACTGAGGCTGTACCCTCTTATCAAAAGATTTCCTCAGCCTTTGCTGATATACCTGACCATGACATACAGCCGTTAACCTCTTCTCGTCAAAAAGTTCCAACTGATCCAGCCGATTCCGTACCCATTCACTTTCATCCAGCTCAACATCTCTCATGACCCTAAGAGAAGGAATCTCGACTTCTATCAGAAATACTGCTTCCATGCCATAAACCAACTAAAATGGGGTTGCCCCAGTCGAAGTACGCACAGTGGTGCGATAACCATGCAATGCGAAAGGCATCATCTCATGCCAATCTTTATAGGTTACCACCATCTTCTGCATGATTTTCTTGATATTCTTATTGGCCGCTTCCACTGCACCGTTCATCTTTGGTCGGTATGGGGAAGAGTTATGATGCTTGATTTTGAAGGACTCATAAAGCTCCTTCATCATTTTGTTGTTCAAATTAGACCCATTATCGGTAATGATCTTTTCAGGCACTCCCTAGCGACAGATAATATTGTGCTTGATGAACCGAGTTACCACCTGCTTGGTGACATTGGCATAGGATGCAGCTTTGACCCATTTTGTAAAATAATCAATGGCAACCAGAATGAAACGCTGTCTGTTGGATGCAGTCGGTTCAATTTTTCCGATCATATCAATTCCCTACATCGCAAACGGCCAAGGGGAAGTCAAGACATTCAAAGGTACTGGCGGCACATGCACTTTATCGGCATAGACTTGACATTTGTGGCAAACCCGTGCATGATTGTAATAGTCAGTCTCCATGGTGGACCAATTATAACCTGCTCGGAAAATCTTTTTAGCCATGGTATGCCCGTTGGAATGGATCCCGAAATCACCTTCATGTATCTCCTCAATGATTCTAGCTGCTTCTTTCTTGTCAACACATCTGAGCAGTAAACCGTCATGATGCCTTCTATACAACACACCACCACTGAGAAAGAACTTGGCTGAAAATCTTCTCAAGAATTTCTTATCTGTGACGGATGCCTCTTCAGGGTACTCTTGTGTTTCAAGATATCGTTTAACATCATAAAACCAAGGATTACCATCTGATTCCAAACTAGCCTCAAAACAGAAAGCGGGCTCACTCAAACTTCTGATGGTAATGGAAGGTGCCTCATTAGCCCATTTAACCTTGAACATGGAGGACAAAGTTTCCAATGCATCAGCTAGATTGTTTTCTTCTCTGGGAATGTGCTCAAACGTGATCTCTTCGAAGTACAGAATCATCTTCATAACATGCTCACGATACGGAATTAGGTTCTGATGGCGAGTCTCCCAATCTCCATTAATTTGGCTGATAACAAGATTGGAATCCCCGTAAACTTTTAAAAATTTGATGCGCAGGTAGATTGCCGCTTTAATGCCATAGATGAAAGCCTCATATTCGGCCATGTTGTTAGTGTAATCGAAACAAATACGAGCCGTGAAAGGAATGTGGTATCCCTCAGGGGAAGTGATAATAGCTCCGACACCGTTGCCCATGGCATTGGAGGCACCATCAAAAACAAGTGTCCAATGTGATCCCGGCTCGGGTCCTTCGTCTGGGTCCGGCATGTTACAATCCCGAATATACACAATTTCCTCATATGGAAAATCAAACTTCATCAGTTCATAATCGTTCATGGGTTGATGAGCAAGATGGTCGGCCAGTACACTACCCTTAATTGCTTTTTGGGTAGTGTATTGGATATCATATTCGGTGAGTATCATCTGCCAACGGGCTACCCTGCCTGTAAGAGCTGGCTTCTCAAAAATGTACTTGATTGGGTCCATTTTGGATATCAAGTAGGTGGGGTGAGTTAACATGTACTGCCTCAAACATTTGGCGGCCCAGGAAAGGGCACAACAAGTTATTTCCAGCAATGAGTACCTCGACTCGCATTCCGTAAACTTCTTACTCAAGTAGTAAATAGCCTGCTCTTTCTTCCCTGTCTTGTCGTGATGACCGAGGACAAAACCCATTGAGCTCTCCAACACAGTTATATACATGATTAGTGGTCTTTCCTCCATTGGAGGCATGAGTATCGGCGGTTCCTGCAAATACTCCTTTATTTTGTCAAAGGCCTTCTGACAATCCTCATTCCATTTCACTGTCCGACTCTTCTTTAACAACTTGTACAAAGGTTCATAGGTGGCTGTGAGATGAGAAATAAATATAGAAATGTAGTTCAATCTCCCCAAGAAACCACGTACTTCCTTCTCTATCCTTGGTTCAGGCATTTCCTGTATCGCTTTTACCTTGGCTGGGTATACCTCGATACCTTTTTCGCTCACAATAAAACCCAACAGCTTGCCAGATCTCATCCCGAAGGTGCACTTATTCAGATTCAACCTTAGCAAGAATTGCCTCAGTCTCTCGAACAACTTTTCCAGATGAACAAGATGTTCCTCTTCCGTGTCAGACTTAGCAATCATATCGTCTACATATACTTCAATCTCTTTGTGAATCAAATCATGAAAGAGAGTGACCATGGCGTGCTGATATGTTGCCCCGACATTTTTCAAGCCAAACGACATCACTTTATAGCAAAAAGTTCCCCAAGGCGTGATAAATGTTGTCTTCTCCATATCCTCCGGAGCCATCTTAATTTGATTGTAACCCGAAAACACATCCATGAACGAAAACACTTTGGAATGAGCAGTATTATCAACCAACACATCAATATACGAAAGAGGGAAATCATCTTTAGGGCTGGCCCTGTTCAAGTCCCTATAATCCACGCATATCCTGACCTTACCATCCTTTTTGGGCACATGCACAATATTTGTAATCCATGGCGGATAATTGATGACCTTTAAGAAATTCGCGTCCAACTGCTTCTGGACCTCCTCTTTGATCTTCTTGGACATCTCAGGATGACTTCTTCGGAGCTTTTGCTTGACTGGGGAACAACCTTCTTTGAGCGGTAGTCGATGCATCACAATGTCTGTATCCAACCCAGGTATATCCTCATAAGAACAAGCGAAGATGTTAGAATACTCACGGAGTAGCTCAATCAATCTGACCTTTATACTTTCTTCGAGATCTGCCCCTATCTTGACTTCTCTTCTTACCTCTTCTGTGCCAATATTCACCACCTCAATAGAATCCTGATTCGGCTGGATAACCTTCTCCTATTGTTTTAACAATCTTGCTAATTCCTTAGGAAGGTCACAATCCTCATATGCTTCTTCTTCAGCTTGATAAATAGGAGTATCAAAGTCATAATGAGCCATAGCAGAGTCGTTATCAATAGGATCGGTGGTGGAAGTGCATCTGCATGAATGACATTTTGGCGTTTTTTAGTGACAGTGTGTGAAAAGAGAAACATTGACATTTAAATAAAAAAGAAATGAAGCAAAATTTTGAATGCAAAAACGTCCTTTATTTCATGATAAACATGAAAAATAAACATGGTGGCCCTACACAAATGATCCACTACGCCTTGGGCAGAGCGTAGGAATTATGATATGATAATAAAAGAAACAAGAAAAATTACTCCTCAGCGCTTGAAACTTGGATAACATCCACAAAAGTCCAATTATTGAGTGTCTGGCCTGGAATACTCGGACGAATCCAATCTTCGACATTGTAGCCATCAACCCTATCGTTTCCAACTGCATTGACGTGTCCTTCTCGAGTAGCACAAGGACGGGAAAACTTCACAGGAGTAGATAAACTAGATGCTCTGGGAGTTGCACTCTGCTGACCTGGGCTAAAACCAAGACCAAATTTATCAAATTTTGGAGTAACGTCCAGCACCTGACCCCAACCTTCAGGGTTGCCCTTTTCCACCACAGCTCTCGCATCCTTGAGAGAAGACATAACAGTTTTGGGCTTCCTTTTCTGCTTTGGAGGAGGAAAATTGACAGCATGAACTATTTTAAACGCCTGAAACAGAGTCTCATGTATCTCTCCTTCAACTTCAACATAGCGGAATGATGTGAAATGAATCACAATGTACTCTTCCTTGCCGCACACAGTTATCACCTTTCCTTCTGCAGGATATTTGAGTTTCTGATGAAGAGTAGAAGTGACCGCCCTTGCTCTATGAATCCACGGACGCCCCAACAAATAACAATATGCTGGCTGTATATCCATCACAAAAAATGTAGCCGTAAAGGTGCACGGACCAACCTTGATTGGTAACTCCACCTCCCTAAACACTGACCTTTGAGACCCATCAAACGCCTTCACCATCAAATCACTAGGGCACAACTCCAGTCCAGAATAATCAATCTTCATCAATGCTGACTTGGGAAATACATTCAAAGACGACCCTGTATCCACCAAAACCCGGGATAAAGTAGTGCCCCTATACTCCATTGAAATATGCAATGCTTTGTTATGGTCTTGCCCCTCCGGAGGAAGGTCGAAATCTTTGAAGCCCAGACCATTCCCAACAGATATGTTAGCACAAACATTCTCAAACTGATTGACTGTTGTCTCATGTGGTACAAGCGCATTATTTAACAACTTCATCAAAGCATTTCTGTAAGGTTCTGAATAAATCAACAGAGACAAGATAGACATCTTGGAAGGAGTATGGCTAAGATGATCAATTATGCTATAATCACTCTTTCTAATAATTAGCATTAACTCTCCAACCTCATCGAGAACTAAAGAAGCTTCTGGTATCAGAATTGGTTGAGTCACATTGGCTGGCGTAACCCTTGGATTACCAATCATCTCCTGTCGTTTTCATTTTTCTCTTGCAGAAGCATCTGCCGCATCTTGCACATTGGAAGGACCAAATACTCTCCCGCTTCTAGTCATTTGACCCACACCAGAAAAGTTATGAACCTCCTCTTCATTACCTTCAACACATTCTTCCTCAGACAAATGAGTACTTACTTCCTGCTTCACCCCATGGTAATAAACATCAGCACCGTAATGCCATGGGATGGCCTTCTCACTGGTGTACAGCATGGGACCAGGTACCGTAATCATCAAAGAGGGTGCTCTGGATGGGGCAGGAATGCACACAGGGGTGTAAGGAATAGATACCACAACAACATCTTCTTCGGTAACCTTACGGTAGATCGGTTTTCTATCGAACTGCAGGGAACCCTCCTTTATCAACAACTGGATACCGGCTTTTAAATCATCACAGCCCTTCGGTTGCTCTCTACACTTGGCACACTCTGAAGTACAACCCAGGAAAATAGAATTGTCAAGTAAATACCTCTTAACATACCATAACGGAGTAGTTACTTGTTCCACATTCATGATTAAATTCAATGCTTCACTATTATCATCAATCATATTATCAACACCCCCTCCATGCCTAGGCATCAGGGTCCGAGTAACATTCGGACCAGTCACTGGAGTAAGCTCAATTGCCTTAGCATTCAACAAGTCTTGTACCTTGCACTTCAACACAAAACAATTGTCAGTAGAATTACCAACTCCTCCTGAATGTAATTCACATCTTGCGTTAGCATCATAGTTAGGGGGAAGTCTTGCGGGTGGTGGTGGCATATTTCTCAAACTGATCAACTTCAAATCAAGCAAATAGTGGAGTGCTTCAGTAAGAGATACTGGCAAGGGACCTAATTTTTTGGGCTATCTCTACTGTTGATTATTATACTGACGAGGAGCATCTTGCTGTCTTTATTGTTGAGGCACTGCATTCGGTCTCTGCTGCGGAGGAGCATTAACAGGAATAGAAACAACATTGATTTATTGGTGCTGAAGATCCTCTCTTCTTCCTCTATGCGAGTAAACCGCGCTTGCGTCGCCTTCCCTTTTCTTAGGGTAAGTGTTGAATGGTTTCTTACTGCCCCCTGATGAGCCACTAGAACCTCCAATCTGAATTTTCCCCAATTTCAAACCTACCTCAATTCTTTCACCAACCATAACCAAGTCTGCAAATCCTGTCGAAGTACTTCCTATCATGTGCTCATAGAATGGCCCTTGCAGGGTACTCATAAACATATCAATGAGTTCTCTCTCCATGAGTGGAGTTGAACCCTCGCAGCTAACTCACGCCACTTCTGAGCGTATTCCTTGAAAGATTCTTTTGGTCCTTGTGACATATTCTGTAACTGAGTGCGATTAGGTGCCATATCCATATTGTACTGATAATGTTTGACAAAAGCCCGAGCAAGATCATTCCAGCAACGAATATGGGTTTTCTCCAACTTCATGTACCACTCTAGGGATGCCCCAGATAGGCTATCTTGGAAAAAGTGAATCAAAGGCCCCTGTTCCTCAGTATGTATCGACATCTTTCGGAAATAAGTTGTTGCATGAGTAATAGGACATGAAGTTCCATTGTACTTTTTAAATACATGAGGCTTGAACTTTGGAGGAAATTTCACCCCTGACACCAACCCGGGGTCATTAGCATCCATACCAAGGACTCTTTTCCCTTCCACAGCCTTCAAACGTTCTTCCAACAATCGATACTTCCTATCCTCAATCTGAACCTCCAGCTCTGAACACCGAACAGAAAACTGATCTTCATCCTGGTCAAAGTCATAATCCTGCTCCTAATAGTTCCTTACACCGCCCTGATTATCTCTTCTGTTCCCCACAAGACGAGGTTCCGGAGACGGGGGAAACTGCCATACGTTGCGCACAAAAGGGTTTCCAGGCATCCCGTGAAAATTTCCAGCAGGCTAATCTTGTACATCCCCCCAATCCTACAGAAATGTCCTGATAGAGCCCTTGATTTCCACCTTCCCATGGATAGCAGCGCTGATTATTGACAATGGCATCCAGTTCCTCCTGTCGGCGATTCACATTGGTGATGACCTCCATGAACTGGGTCATATGAGTAGCCATCTGGGTCCTTATTTCAGCGAGTTCTGCTTGAACTTATTCCACCTGTCTTGGCAAATTGTTTCTGGTGGAATACCGATGAGTAGTCGTCTTGAATTCTGAATAAGAAAAGAAGAAGAATAAGAATACCGTCTTGATATAACTTGTAATGTTATGAAATACATGATGTTCATGATATGTTTGTCATTTTCCGGTTGTGATGCGGTGGGAGAACTGACTTGAGGTTTTGTGTTTGTATTTGCAAATGTTTCGGTTTAGCAAGAGTCGCCACCGACTTTTTATTTTATCCAAAGGAAAGGTCAAAAAGCACAGGAAAGACCTTTGAGATGTTTTCTTGGGTTCGAGGGGTAGATTATGAAAAGGGAAGGTGCAAGCACCCTTTTCATCCATGGTTATCCATGGGATCTTAGTTACTTATTTAGATCACTTGCTTTGCTTTTCCAATTGTTTGAAATGGTGCTTTGTGTGTGTGGTTTTGAAAATGTTTTGAAAAGAGGCCATCATTGTGGCAACCTTTGTAATGATTCTTGTTTGAATATATACAAAGGGGTATTGTATTTTGAAAAGATTTTTCAATGTTTGAATGTTTGAAAATTTGTTTTGGGAAATGTTTTGAAATTGTGTTGTGAAGTGTGTTTGAAAATAGCAAGGATGTTTTTGCAAGTTTTGATCAAGTAACTAAAAGTTGTCTACCCTATTTTACTCAAAGATCTTTCCTATACATTTTTAACCCTTTTGACAATGTTGTTTTACCATTGCATTTGGAAAACAACCTTGTATTAGGATGTTAAACGGGACAGGCGCGGGTCATCGTATTGACCATGAAAGCAATTGTGCTAAGTATCTTTAGCAAATTTTTGAGGGACTAGATCATTTTTGCTTAGGCAAACAAGATAGCGTCATCGAGGGAATATGATCTTTTGTTTTGTTTTTGTTTTGCCAAGATACTCAACATGCATAACATGGCCATTTTTAAAGGCAACAAGTGGATGAGACCCTAGGGGTGCATGTGTGCATTGTGTTATCAATTTCAAGTTATTTGTTCTTGGATTAGGTCATCTAGCGATTGATTTTTGAATCTTGCCATACATGCCTAGTTACTGCACAGTATATCGAAAGCAATAAATTGCGGAAATTAAAAGTCTAAGTTATTACAAAAGTATCTGGGAATGGGGGTAAAATTATTACAAATAGGGATGAATCTCATAAGAATAGCAAATTCCAAATATTACAACCCAATCGAATTGTCGCGATTCAATACAAAGCTATAACAAATTATGAAATAATAAAAAAAATCAATAAATTAGGAAATGCATGTATTTATTAAAAAGAGATAAATAAAATCTATTCTAAAAGATTAAACATTATTATTATTTTTCTTTTTGTATTTTATTAATTTTAGAAGGAAAAAGTTTTAAAGAAAGAAAATTTAATTAAACAAAATCTCTATTATTTTGTATTTTTATTAATCAATAAAGAAGGGTTTAAAGAAAACAAAATTAATTAAATCAATTTAAATGCTTTTTGGTATTTTATCAAATGAAACAAGATTAATTAATAAAAGAAGAAAATAAAACTAATTTAAGAAAATCAAAGTAATTTGCCAAAATAAAATTTTAATATATTATTTAGTGTTATTATTAACTAAGAGAAAAGAAAACAAATTAAAAAAAATGAGTTAATTAAAAGACATTAGTATTTATTAAACAAAAGAAAAGAAAATAAATGGAATTAAAAGATGGGCTTAAGATTTTGGGAGTTTAAGGCCCAACTAAAAGGTCAAGGTCAGACATTGGGGGGGGGGGGGGGGGGGGCTAGAAAATTATGTATGGGCTTTGGTTGGGGGAGGACAGGCCCAATTGCTCAAGTTTGTAATATTTGGTTTTGGAAAATTAGGGTTTGGGAAAATCAGGGTTTGTCGTTCTTGTTTCACAGCGGCGCCGCTTGCATTCGTTCTCCCTCTTCACCTCTCTCTCACTCAACGCTATGATATTTCCCTCCCCTAAGCCCCCGGAGCGCTATCCCTCACTCTCTAACCTCCTTCTAACAATCAATGGCCTTGTTTAAAAGGTATGGTTCGTCTCTATTGTTTTGGATTTAATCAGTTTTCTAGCTTACTTGATTTTACAGTTTTATTAATCTATTTACTTATTGAGGTGTAGAAGAGGGCTTGAGAAGAAACGTACCTTGGGAGCTTTTCTGAAAAATGGAGAGGAAAGAGATTTGAGCTGGTGGCGTTCCCTTGGTGGCTGGACACGAGGGGAAGAGATGATGACGGTAATGCTTCTGATTTTGTGATTGTTGTTGGTTGATGATGTTTGTTTGTTCTGAAACCTTTTGATTGTTTGGTATTTTTTTGTTGATGATGATTGATGATAATCTATGAAACTTTGATTATTGGTATGATTTTATTCTTCTGATTTGAACTTGAATGATGATTTGTGATAGTTTGATGATTATTGAAAATGAAACTTTGATGATGATTATTGAAACTGAAACTTTGATTTTTGTAAGCTTGGATTTGTTGATGATGATAATTGCTGAAACTTTGTTACCTCTTTCCTCTCTCTTTGAATTTGAATGATGATGCTTGTTGCTTTCGTTATTTCTTTCCTCTCTCTTGCACTCGAATGATGATACTTTTTGCTTTCTGAAACTTTGTTGTTGATGATGATTGTTGATGCTGTGTCTGAAACCTTATTGGCATGTTTAGTTTTTTTGTTAGTGTTTGGGACTGAGTTGGAAGTTTTGGAAACTTGGGAATACTGTGCAGCTTTGGCTTGTTTTGTAGTTGGAGTTAATTGTGCAGTTTGGTAGGCTTGCTATGTTTGTGCAAGGGGATTGTTTATGGCCCTGTTTGAAAACTATTATGCTTTTTTTTGTGGTTTGTGAAATGGTGGCACTGGTTTGGAAGTTTGAGACAGTTTGAGAACTGTTGCAGGTTTTGTGTATTATCTTGAAGGCTTTTGCAGGTTTGGGAATTTGTTGCAGTTTTGGATGTTGTTTGAACTGCTATACAGTTTTGGTAGTTTTATCACAGGTTTTTGGAGATTGTTATTTTTCTGATGGTTACAGTTGGAAATGGCTTTTTGAGTTGATTGTGCAGTTTGGTTGTACAGTTTTGTTTTGGAACTGCAGGTTTTGTGATTGTTTTTTTTTTCTTGAAGGTTTTTGGACTGTCCTTTGATAACAGGTTTTGTGTCTTCTATTTTATAACAGGTTTTGTGGCTTCTGTTTGATAACAGGTTTGGGTGTTTAGGTTGTGTGCTTGAACTGCTAACAGTTTTTTTGAGGTTTAGATTTTTGCAGCTTCAGGCCTGTTGCTTTTTGTGAGCTATAGGGTTTGAACTGTTATGCAGTGTTTTGGAGATTGTTGCCGTTTTTTTGACAAAATGCTCTCTCCTTTCTCTTCTTGCTGTTTGATGGTATTATACCCTTTTGCCTTTTGTTTTGCAACTTGTGACAGATTTGCCCAACTGTACAATCTCAAAAAAGATGATATCTTTTCTCTCTTTCTCTCTCAATGATAAAGCAGTTTTGCTTTTCTACTTTTCTGAAAAGTTTGCCTAAATCCCTGGAAAATGATGAAAAAGCTGTGACAAGCCTTTTGCTTGTTATTTGGTTTACCCTCTTTGTACTTTTGGCCTACTGTTGTCTGCACTTGTACTTGCTGCATTGTTCAGTTTGCTTACTTTGTAATGTTGCAATGTTTAGTTTGCTTACTTTGTAATGTTGCAAGGTTTAATTTGCTTACTTTGTAATGTACAGTTTGACACCTTGCTTGTGCTGTTTGGGACAACAGGTTTCAGTTTGCCTTGTGCTTTTGGCCTGCTGTGTTATTTGGTTGCCTTGGTTCAATTTGCATCCAGTTTGACCTTATTTGCATTTGAACAAATTTGTTTTGCTTGCAATGCTGAGTTTGCTGCAATTTTTAGTTTGCCATGCTATTTGGTTGCTTTGTAGTTGTCTTGCTTGGCCTATGTTTGCATTTGAACAAATTTGCTTTTGCACTCTTCTTTTGCATTATTTATTTATTTTTCTCTTTGTTAACTAAGAAGAGCAATTTTCTTGTGATTTGCAAAGAGGAAAATAAAAACGTGATGAAAAATAGCACTCTGATTCCAAACGGAAAACTTTAATGATGAAAAATTTTCTTTCTTTTTTTTGTTTGAAAATTCTTTTCATATTCAACTAACTGTACTAATCCCTTTTTCTTTGTCTTTCTTTCATGTGAGCACAAATTGGGTGATGACAAAGCAGAGGAAGCAGGAGACTTTGTGGCGAGCACGGGAGCAATGGAAGCTTAGGCTTAGATTTGTAACTTAGATAGATTTTCCCTTAATTGTAATAATTTATTTTTTCAAATACTATAAGTTGTAAAAACCTAAAGCATATGAATAACAATTTATTTTTTGTAACAACATTTGAAATAAATGAAGAAAGCCTTTATGAGATCATCTGATATAAAAAAGAATCCATTACTGTTAGCAACTTGTAATTATTTCTTTGCATCTCCACTTAATCCTTTAAGATTCCCTGATCAAAAATACTTGAAACTACATTCCAATATTTCCAATACAGATCCAAGTAATCCAAAAAACTCTGTAATCTCATAACCTTGCAACAACATTCCAATCAAAATACGCACTGTGTATTCCAATAAACAAGCAAACGTTTCATTCCATTAACAAAGCAAATGTCTTAACAGACGCACATTATCTAGTTAACTTGGATCAAACAAAACCTGAATATTCCAAATGACAGCCTCAGCTCCCATTTCTTGTCCCAGATGAACAGACCTTGAGAAAAACCAGTAATCTTTCAGTAAGCCTTAAAAAAGCGTGAAAACATGTGACAGTTAATTGAATTTCTGAGAATTCAGTTTCTTCTGAGAAATGCGAGAGAAACCCTAATTCTTGATCTACTACCAAAGAAAAGTCTGTCTAATCGATTCCTGAGCCAATCTTGAAAATCTGAGAAAACCCTAGGGTTGTGATTTCTTGTGAAAAATGGGAGGGCAAATTTTGGGGTACAACAACTGCCCCTGTTCAATCTTCTTGAACCTGAAGAGTTAGAACGACGAGTTTGCCGTTCGCGACTCGAAGGTAAAAGATGATTGGACACTAGAGTGCCCACAAATTTTCACTCGCCAAAGCATGGTTGAGGGAATGGGCTTACAGATTCCATTTGGAGATGTGACAGAATCTTGTCGGAGATAGGCTTAAAGATGCCATCCAAAAATGTCTGTTAAATTGTGAGCGTCAGAATGGTATCTGCGTCTGGAGCATCTCTGAGCTGGGGATATGAATAAGAAATAGATTAACATCCGTGTCTGGAGCATCTCTAGGCTGTTTTTTTTGAAGCTGAAACTGAAAAAGCGATAGATTAGCATCCGTGTTTGGAGAATCCGTAAACTGTTTTCAAGAGCCTATACTGGTAGCTTGTTAACCTTATCCTGAAAAGGGTAAAATATTAGCTGAAACACAAAGTTTTGTTGCATGAAATGTATGATGCAATTTATGTGTTTTATCAATGCTTATGACATATGAATGTAATGTATGCGCATGTAAGATAATTAGCTGTCTTGCTGAGGAAAATAAGTCCTTGACAACTGAAGATAATAAAATATTCGACTACTGCCGGGAAAAATAAATCCATGACTGCTGCTGGAGATCTAAGATTTCTGACAACTCGTAGGGAATTGAGAATGAGAATCTTCATTCTGCTAAGGGAATTTGTGCTGAGAGTAAAGAAGGCTCTGGAAACTTCACTGGAGAATCAAGGATGAGAATCTCCATTCTGTTGGGAATATCAAGAGTTCGGGTGTATGCCAATCTTCTGGGTAAGCAAAAATGAGAATCTTCATCCAGGAGGTTGGGTCAGGAGGTTGGGAGTATGCCAATCTACTGGGGAAGCAAGAATGAGAACCTTCATTCAGGCGTTTGGGTGAGGAGGTTGGGAGTATGCAAATCTACTGGGGAAGCAAGAATGAGAATCTTCATTCAGGCGTTTGGGTCAGGAGGTTGGGAGCATGCCAATCTACTAGGGAAGCAAGAATGAGAATCTTCATTCAGGCATTTGGGTCAGGAGGTTGGGAGTATGCCAATCTACTGGGGAAGCAAGAATGAGAATATTCATTCAGGCGTTTGGGTCAGGAGGTTGGGAGTATGCCAATCTACTGGGGAAGCAAGAATGAGAATCTTCATTCAGGTGTTTGGGTCAGGAGGTTGGGAGTATGCCAATCTACGAGGGAAGTAAGAATGATAATCTTCATTCAGGCGTTTGGGTCAGGAGGTTGGGAGTATGCCAATCTTCTGGGGAAGCAAGAATGAGAATATTCATTCAGGCGTTTGGGTCAGGAGGTTGGGAGTATGCCAATCTTCTGAGGTTTCAAAAATGAGAATCTTCATTCTGTTAAGGGTATCAGGAGCTTGGGAGTATGCCGATCTTCTGAGGTTTCAAGAATGAGAATCTTCATTCTGTTAAGGGTTAATTGTTATCTGGTCGATCTCCAGGCTTCACAATACCTTACTTCCTATCTGGTCAACGTCCAGGCTTCAGAAGGAAATCAAATGGTTATCCGGTCGCCTCTGGTTTTCCCTTTGATTTTGGGGCCTACTAATATCCGGTTGAATCCGGGCTTCAAAGTAATTGGCCGAGTAAACTGTTATTTGGTCAACATCCAAGTTTCACAGTATACCTTACTGTTATCTGGTCGACATCCAGGTTTCACAGTCTTGTATTGTTATCTGGTCAACATCCAGGTTTCACAATACCTTACTTCCTATCTGGTCAACGTCCAGTCTTCAGAAGGATTTGCAGGGGATTCCATTATTTTCTGGTCGATCTTTGGGCTTCAGTATAATCAAGGTACTATCTGGTCGAATCTAGGCTTTAAGATAACTTGCTGGGGGATTTGGAGAAACTGGATTATTTCTGCTATGGGTTGGTATTTTCAACTACGATGGGGATTGGTAGTTGGTAGTCTCATCTCCTCTGGGGGTGTTAATGACATGCTGATTTGATGGCGTTATGGAAATGGGTTTAATGATACCATTCAAAGATGATTGTTGACAGAAAGTTTGAACTGGATTTATGACAACAAAACCCAGAAGTGAATCAGAATAAACCGCTGAGAGATTTATTTGAAACAGCAAAAATCTGGAAGTGAATCAGAATAAACCGTTGAGAGATTTATCTGAAACAGCAAAATCTGGAATATCTTCAACTGGAATAAGAATCAAGGAGATCTTAGTGTCGATCTGACTAAGCTAGAGAAGGTCTTGAATTACTTTTACTGGATAAGAATCGAAAAAATCTTTGAATCGATTTAACTGAGCCAGACGAAAATCTTGGAATATCTTCAACAGGTATCGGGGAAAATAAATCCTGGACTGCTATTAAAGGGGAAAGTTGAAAGAATTACCATCTGGTCATGGTCCAGGCTTTAAGATAACTTAAATTTGTGAGAATTTTGACTGCATCTTTTCTGACAGGTAAAGGCTAGTTGCATGACATATATCAAACAAAGATGTTCTCAAAATAAATGAGATTGCGTTGTATGATATCCTGATGTACGGATGTGTAATGTTTTCAAGACGACCTCTCGCTGGGGAAAATAAATCCCGCACTGGTGATGGATAAAAGAGTTGAATTCTTCATTTCTGATAGTGAAAAATCTGGCGACTTCAATGGGAAATTTTTTCAGGAATTCTTGAGGTCGACTTAGCTGGGAAGAGATTATCAAAGATTGAAACTCTGGATGAGAGCCAACTCATGAGGAAGATTTTGGAGAGATTTGTCATTGCCCCAAGTAGCGAGTGTTTATGGCTTCACCAGGAAAAGTTCGACTATATGCAACCCTTTGTTGGGATTGACGCTCAATGCCCCAAGTGACGGTGACAAAGACTTGTCCCTGGTTACTCTGCACTTTGAGAGATTTCTTGAAATCTTGACTGAACTGCCCCAGGTTTATTGGACAATGCCATGTTATGTCCCCTGTGTTGATAGGAGATTTTTGCAACAGAAGTGTCATCCCACTTGAAATGATTTTGTTCACTAAGAGAGCTTTCGTTCATCGGATATTCACTGTGTGAATTTTTTCGCTGTCAAACAAATAGTCATATGCAAACAACGATATTCGAATAATGCAAAGTTTATGCTTGTCTTGAAATTTTGAAAAATGCGTTTTTTAGCAGAAAACTTTTATAAGAAAAATTCAACTCAAGATTTAGAGCAAAGCCTTACAGGAGTCAGGATACCTTTTGTAACAGTATGCTTTCGAACTAACCCATGGTTCACACAAGTTGAATTTGTTGGACGACAGTCATTTTTGCAACATTTTTTTTCATGTTTGTTGAGGATTTGTAATGACCTCTTTCTTTTGATTTGTTATCCCTAATTTTTGCCTAACTGTTCCTTTTTTTTTATTTACAGTCAGCGGGATGCCCCAGCTTTCTTAAGCCTCCTTTGTAGGTTTAGTGGGCTTTTCTTTTTGCGAGATAATGACTGCCTAGGTAATGTGGGTCCATCATCGTCTTTTGATCTGAGAGGAATGTTTTTGATGTCATTCCTTGTATTACAAGACGAGAGTTCGCGACTTCAACGCGCATTTGAATTAACTGAGAGACTACCCTGCCCCAGGTTTTGATCAAAGGTTTCAATTTGTGTTAAAAAAGAAAACTTCTACTTCTTTGACTCGAAGGGGTTGACTAGGGATTATCTTCCTTATAACTCCAGTGTTTAGGATTTGAAAGAAACGCCTATACATCGTCAGCAAGGTCTGTCCAAAAGCATACTGTATGAGATTATGGCATTGTTTTCGTCATCCTCCCTCTAAAGGCTCGTAACTTTTAGCAAGAGTTAAATGTCATAAAGAAAGTAGAAAGCATAGTTTAAGTATAGTGAAAACGAATGGATGAATTCAAGACAAACATATGCAATGCATTAATGAAACAGAGTCCGACATCAATAGATAATTGTTTGAATAGCAAAAGAAATTATAACTTGAAAATTCAAATGAAAAAAAAGCCTCTTTGTCTGAAATTATCACTTTAAACAGAGAGCCTTCAACGGAAGATTTTCATCTGACCATCTTGCGTGAACTCCAACGTTGTTTCTTTAACCAGATCTTGAATTTTGTTTCTCAATGCCCAACAGCTATCGGTGTCATGCCCAGGACTGTTGGAATGGTACACACATTTCGCATTTGGATTGTACCCTAGGGAGGCTGTGTTGAGACGCCGAGGGGGATCCCTTAATACAATTAGCTTGACTTCCAACAAGCGTTGCAGCACTTAGGATAACGGCATGTTAATCTCAGTGGAGTGCTTTTCAGATGTATTTTGCTCACACCGATTATCCTGTTGATTCTGGTGAGGTTGTTGTTGGGCTTGTGACCCTGAAGCAAACCGGGGAGACTTTCCCTTGGCTTCTTGTCTCAAAGGAGGCTGAATGGTGATTTGATCCTCATCCCTAGTTGATTTCCCCATTTGGTTACATCCATCTTGATGCAGTTTGTTGATGAGGACCTTTAACTCCTCTTGTCCTTGAGCCATGTTTTGAATAAGAGCCATCTAGCCCACCAGTTGTCCCATCATCTGAATTTTCATTCTTGCCATCTCAATATGTAGCCCTTCCAATTGATCATTCCTGATGCCCCCTGGATTCCCTAGGACCATGCTCCTTGTGAGAAGAGCTTTCACTTCTTCATGCCCCTTGGATAGATTCAAGAACATCTCTTGAAGCTGAGTGTTTTGAGCCTGGGTTTCCCTGATAGTCTTCTCTAGAGCCATCTCTACTGAAATAAACAGTAGGAAAATAAGGAGACCTGAAAGGGGAAAACTTGTCATGATACGATGCATGATATGTGGATGCATGTTTTCAAGGATCTCGCGGGGTAAACACAAGAAAATGTTAGAGGTTGAACTTCTATCAACATCTTTGATTGGAGAACTTCGTATCTTGAAACTGATCCTCTGCGACACGCCTCTGGGCTATTTCCTTCTTAAGATGAGCATCTTTGTCTTTGAGTTGTTTCTCCAAGTTTTGAATCTTCTTCCTGTAGCTATTCTCGGATGCCTGAAGTTTTTGTCACTCTTGTTGGGTCTTATTCAACTCTTCTTCTATTTCAGCATGAGACCTCTTCCTAAAACTGGTTGCATCAGAAGTTTCCCCTTGAGCTTCTTTGAGTTTGTGAGCTAAGTCGGCCCTTTCTTGATCTACCCAATAGAGTTTCATCCCTGCCTCGCGGTCTTTTGCATGAAGTTGAATGTTCTCAACATGAACCTGGGTGAACACCTCGGTAGGCACCGTGTTACTCAGAACAAATGGTAACCCAATAGAGGTTGCTCACATATAGGAGCCGACCTTGCAAATGGTAACCGTAAAATCTTAACCCTGGCTCTAATCCAATCCAAGTAGGGAACCCTAGCAATAGGAACCTTCTTGCCCAAAGTAGTTCTATCCTTCTTGTGAATTCTCTTCCAAGCACTTACCATTCTTTTCAACATCACATGATCACTTCCTCTAACAAAATACACTGATTCAGACACTTCCTCAACCTTCGGCGGTCCATCCATTGCATATCCCAATTGAAGATAAGCAAGCACATGATTATAGTTGATACATCCCTTAGTTCCTATGAGGGGAACGTTAAGGA
Organism: Vicia faba; assembly: GCA_948472305.1. Lineage (NCBI taxonomy): Eukaryota > Viridiplantae > Streptophyta > Magnoliopsida > Fabales > Fabaceae > Vicia > Vicia faba. The sequence continues at coordinate 1,207,982,208 of OX451738.1, read as the reverse complement.
AATCTCCGCAGCTAGTGATAATACTTCATACTTCCCCCATGTCATAATTCCACCGGATATCAAATGAAGTAAGGTTGATAAGTCTTGATGACCATTAGAGAGAATTCCTGGTATCCACGAAAGGTCCACTTACCGGTAGGTGCAATTTAAACCATTGATACAACATCAAATGACATAAACTTACATTACCTCCTTTTCCATGCCTGGAATGAATGGTGTAAAGAGTATCTACCAAGAGTGTAGGTACCGGGTTCTTGTTTCTAAAAACACAAATAGCCGTCAAATCTACAAAGTTTATCTTGCGAGGGAAGAGGATGATTTTGTATATCATGAGAGCAAACAGAGTGCTGAAGTCATTCCAATTCCCTTTCTTTGCCCAGTCTTCAGCTTTCTTCACTAAGAAATCCAAATAAAACCCTGTAGTATCCTCACTTGATTTCCAATTATCTTTCACCTCTTTCCAACTCAAATGAAGAATTTCAGCAATAACTTCGAACTTCGGCTTCTCCGGCACTTGGACAAACGGAACTTCACCGGACAACTTGATATTAAGTAGGTACGCGTACTCTTATAGTGTGGGGAACAGTTGATAATCTTGAAAAGTAAAACACCGTAATTCCTTGTCATAGAACTGGAAGAGAGTGATCAAAGCCATTGGATCAACTAGAGTGTTAAGGATTAGTAACAAATTGCCATAATTTTTGTTGAAATTATTCAGAATATCACCCTTCAGATAAGAACTCAACCTCTTCAATACAGACACATCAATAGTAGGAATATGATAAGCGAATGTATGCATATTAGGCTCTTTAACACGAACTGAATCAAACTCATCTGACGGGAGGCCAACCATTTTTGATGGAAAGAAGACTCTCGAATGTCCCTGGAATATGACATGCACATGCTAGTTATTTTTTATACATCATTTTTTTATAGAAATAAATATGCTATAATACAACATGACAGGATCAAAGTTTCACACTGGACAATGGCTGGACCATTACAGAACAACACCACTCAAGATCAAAAGAAAATCCCAAAGCTTCAAAACTATCATGGGAACCTGAGTCACCTTCGCAACACAAAGACACCAACAATACCTGTACCTATAAGAAAAGTTTTCCCGCCCCTCTCACGGGTGTAGTCTAGGTAAAGGTAAGGTTAAAAGCCAAATCAGAGTACAAGAGCTCGAATGTCGGTATCATCATACAATAACACCTATCCGAACTACCTCTGAAGTCATGGGTCTCATGGTCAGGTCTACAAAGCATCCGCCTCATAGATGCCATGGCCACTCTATTCCTAGTTCCTATGGAATTCTCTCATAGCCTGGGTATGAGGCCTTTTGCCTCATGGAACAACCCACCCACCAAGAAATCCAGAAACCAAATAGTCCAGCCAAATCCAGTATGCAGAAAGTAAAGCGCACATAGGATGCAATGCAAAAAGATAAATATGCAAAGCGGTAAAATAAGCACCCAAAAAAGAAAACAAACAAGAGCTAGGATCGAATCCGGGATGGACCAGCAAAAGGTTAATATGTCCCCAGTGAATTCGCCAGCTGAAACCACCCGACTGGAACCTATCATCTGGATGTAATGAAACATCAATGAAGCCGCCACCAAACGTCTTTTATCCCGCCGAAAGGGAAAGGTAAACATCGAGAAAACCTGAAGAGGGAGAAATCACGGTCTTTCGACCGAGAGATCGGGTAAGGGAGTCTGTTACGCGAGGGGAAGGTATTAGCACCCCACACGCCCGTAGTACTCTATGGTATCCACTCTTATTGTCTAATCTAATGGGTGTGGTTAAATCCTATGTCTATGGCTTAAAGCTGAAAAGGGAATGCATGCGAAAGAAAAATAAAACAATGTAGGGAAAATAAAAGTTATGCTCGATCGGGCACTACCCCAATGCCTACGTATCCCTTTTAAGGAATCAGAGCACCCATAGTTCGGCTTACATATTTTGGTTGGTTTGTGTTTTTTAGTTAAGACAACAAAAAACAGTCAAGATGGCAAAACATCAAATAAAACAACAAACACATGAGATGGTCAAACATCGACTAAATAATAACAAGGTAACATGTCAAAGATGGCGAAACATCAAATGAAAAAAAAATGGATGACAAAACATCACACCTAGCAATGATATTGAGAATCAAAGCAGGATAACAAACAGATGCGATGGTGAAACATCGACTTCAAACAAATGTGCAATGGCGAAACAACAGCTAAAAGATAACACAGTATCATAGCAGAGATGGCAAAACATCAATAAATCGGATGATGAAAAATCACACCTAACAATGATATTGAGAATCAAAGTAGGATAAAAAACATGTGCGATGGAAAAACATCGGCTTCAAACAAGTGTGCAATGGTGAAACATCGGCTAGAAGATAACAAGATATCATGGCAAAGATGGAAACACATCAATAAAACAGATGACGAAACATTACACCTAACAATGATATTGAGAATCAAAGTAGGATAACAAACATGTGCGATGGCGAAACATCGGCTTCAAACAAATATGCGATAGCGAAACATCGGCTAGAAGATAGCAAGATATCATGGCAAAGATGGAAACACATAAATAAAATAGATGACGAAACATCACACTTAACAATGATATTGAGAATCAAAGTAGGATAACAAACATGTGCGATGGCGAAACATCGGCTTCAAACAAATATGCGATAGCGAAACATCGGCTAGAAGATAGCAAGATATCATGGCAAAGATGGCAATACATCAATAAAACAGATGACGAAACATCTCACCTAACAATGATATTGAGAATCAAAGTAGGATAACAAACATGTGCGATGGTGAAACATCGGCTTCAAACAAATGTGTGATAGGGAAACATCGGCTAGAAGATAACAAGATATCATGGAAAAGATGGCAAAACATCAATAAAACAGATGACGAAACATCACACCTAACAATGATATTGAGAATCAAAGTAGGATAACAAACATGTGCGATGGCGAAACATCAGCTTCAAACAAATGTGCGATGGTGAAACATCGGCTAGAAGGTTTAAAAGCAAAGCCAAGAGGCACACAAACAAATAAGATTGATTTGTATATTTTACTTTGAAGAAGGGTTTGAGTTTATTAGAGGTGTTTTATGATTTTCCAAGAAAACCATTTTTGTTTTAAGACGCAGAATGCATAGAAAGGAAAAACAACTAAGGGAAACTAACCTAGTACTATCCCTAGTGTTATCATACAATGGTTGACCCTAAGGTTGAGGATAAAGGAAAACCCTACCTTAATTAACATGTTAAAGGAAGCTTAACAAAACTATCCTATAGGGAACATACAATGAGAGCGAAGTCGTGATCTCAATTTCTAAATTGAGTGACTAATCGATGAACAATTAAAGAAGAAAAACAATAAACATCCTATAGGGAACATGCACTGAGAGCGAAGTCGTGATCCCAATTTCTAAATTGAGTGACTCATCGATCAACAATTAAAGAAGAAAAACAATAAACATCTGTGATACGGTGGGAAAGAACTTACTGTTTTGGAATGCTGGTTCGCGTTTTGCGTTTGTTTTTGCAAAATGTCGCGGTAAGCAAGAGTCGCCACCGAATTTTATTTTATCCAACAAGGAAAGGAAAAAAGCATAGAATAATTCCTTTTTCGAGATATTTCTCGGGTCCGGAGGGTATATTATAGAAAGGGAAGGTGTTAGCACCCTTTCTATCCGTGGTTATCCACGGGCTCTTAGGTACTTGCTCAAAGTGTTTTCAAAAATTGCTTTTCTTTATGTTTGTGGGTTTGAAAGGTGTAAGTGCGAAAAGTTTTATTTTGTTTTGAAAGGAGCAAGTACTTAAGAACCATCTACCTACTCGAAAAAGGAATTAATCTGTGCAAATGTCCTTAAGACAATGCTACCCCACTATTGATGAGTAGGTAACACCTTCGTTGGAGTTTTAAGGGTCAATTCGATTAAGGGACGTGTGGTCACTAAAGTAATGTTAGGACGCCTTAGTGGTAACCCTAATGTCTTAGATCATTTTTCCGAGGAAACCATTTCGAGGCAACTATGATCTTTGGATAAGAGGGCGACCTCTAAAACTTCCTATACTCAATGACCACGTTCGAAGGCAACCAAGTGAGGTGTACCCTAAGAGTGCGCATGTGCGAGTATGTTATTTCGGTTAATTTTATCTTTGTACATGTAATGGGTGAGCTATGTTGGTTTTAAGTTCATACATTTGATCTTGTCATGCATTCCCTATTATCAAACATCTAACAGTGTATAGTTGCGGAATTTAAATTGCGGAAATTAAATCTAAACTATTACAAGGCGTCGGGTATTTACATCGCCAAAAACAACCCTTTAATTTAAATTGTGAAAAATAAAAGAAAGCGATAAAATAATTCAAAGTCCTATTTAAAGCTATTACATTCCGGAAGAAATTACAATATTGGTAAAATGGATCGCGTGCGAGAAATTAAAACGGTGCATTTTTTAGGGTTTTGACCCTTTTTTACTAAAGAAAAGATTTTTGTTGTTTTTGAATTAACTGGAATTAAAACTAAGCTAATTATTAATTAATTAATAAAAAAACGATATTTTTGGATTTTTTATATTTAAGGAAATAAAATAAATTTGGTCAAAATTATTAAAACCTAATATTCTACATTAATTTTAATTATTGCAAAAATATTGAAATTATACCTAATTAAAGCTAAATCAATTAAATTAATTTATTTACAAAAATAAAAGTGATGAAGTTAATTTTAATAAATAAAATATTTTTTTGTGTTTTTGATTTTATTAAGAAAAATTATTAATTGGTTAGCGCTAATAAAAATAATAATAATAAAACAAATAAATAAATATAATGAAAAGAAAAAGAAATAAACCAATAGGGGTTGTTGGGCCCAAGAGGAGGTTTGTTCAGCATTTTCCAAGCCCAATTACACTAGCCTGCGTTTGACCTTTGCAATTCCCTGTGACAACGTTGACTGGGCAATAGGATACACCTTCAATCCTGACCATCAGATTTGGCCTGAAGGCCATCTGGCGCCTGGAGGTTTGAGATCTATGGTAGTCCACATGCTTGTGTTTGTACTGGAATGTCTATGGAAAAATAATACAAAGCAAATTGGTAGACCTGGGATTCGAACCCAGGTCCTGCTACTCATTGGCTAACACGTCAACCACTCCACCAACACCTGCTAATTGTTAGAATAATAAACAAAGAATAATATATGTGAAAACAAATACTATGCCTGAATTTATAAAAACGCGCGAGATTTGTTTGAATGGGCCAATTGGACATGAACACGTCTTCATCTTCTCCAATGGCCCTGGTTATTTTTCCCACGGATTTGAATCCGTAGCAAAATCCCTAGGTCAATCCTAAAATGAACTCTAGGCCATGGAAATTAATTCCAGGACCACAACCACGTTCGTCTTACTCTCCTGAGTCCATCCCTGTCCATCGTATGCCCTAATTTTACCTGTAGCAAGAATATCCAAAAAACAAACTTCCAAACCCTAAGTTCAGTTACAAGGCTATGGCTTATGAAAATAAAATTAAATGATGCAGAAAGTTTAGAAATTGAATGATAAGCATGATTATACCAACGATTTGTCCAAAAGATGCCAAAATATGGAGTCATGATTTCAAGTGCAGAGCGACTTTTAGGGGGACTTACAACGCGTTTGATGAGGTTTCAGAGCTTGTAAAGGATTGGTTTAGGCTCAATGGATGTCCAGCAAGAAGATAGCGTGGAGGTTTGGCCTTGAAAACGCCTATAGGATGGATTTCAGATTCCAACTTTTCAAGCTTTTTTCAAGTTTGTTCTTGTGATTTTTTGCAGCCTTCTTCATTATGAATTTCGTCCCTTTGCATTGTATAAGTATCAAGCAATGTATTAGGTTAAAAATTGGGCTTTGAATCTTTGTGTATTGATGATTCAAGATTTGATATGATCCTCCATTACAAAGCTTCCAAAAATGTCAAAAAACCAATATTTTGTTCACAACCTGGCTTAATTAGAATTTGATTGTGTACATGATGGTAATTGAAACCTGTATCAATCAAAGAGATACCAAGTTATCAATTTTTAGATTTTATTTAGATTTAAATTGATTTAAAATGAATTAATTCAATAAAAATCAAATAAAATAGAAATATTGATGAATGGACATAAAACTGAAGATAGTACACGTGTGTAGTGTGACAAGATCAAATCAAGTGGAAAAAAGTGGGCCCATTTGGCAAAATTTGAAGATTTGGGGATAGTTGACTTTTGACAATTTTGGAAAAATACCCAACTTCAACAATGCATAACTTCTTCAATTTTAAACTTTTGGAGGTGTTCTTGGACTTTTTAGAAACCGTGAGATGTCCTCTAACCAACCCTTTTGGTCTCATCTCATTTTGATATTCCATGTTCAAGTTATAAGCTTTGGCAAAAAAGGTGTTTTTATTGACTTTCAAAAATGGCCTATAATGTCCAAATTTGTAACTTTTTGTGAGTGCATTTCTTGATCTTGGGGTGTTAATATGGATTGTAGGAAATTTCATCTTCTTCAAAGTGAGCTTTGGATGGGTCATTTCCCATAAAGTATGACAAAGTTATGCTTGGTCAAAGTTGAGTTGACTTTTCCTACAAAACCCTAATTTAGCAACTTTTGAATCTTGATGAATTTTGAGCAATCCTTGATGAATCATGATCAACCCTTGATAAAATGATGAATTATACTTCAAAGTGATAATGTTGACAAAAAATCTTGAGGTTTGACTATTTGTAGGTCACAGTTGACTTTTGCCCTAGCATAGTCGATTTTGGACCTCTTGAGCAATTGACTGACCAAACTTCCTCTGCAAGGCTTGAAATTTGACATGGATGAACTTAAGAACATATTAGGACATTGGGGAGGATTTTAGGTGATTTGGATGTAAGGACCTTAATGCAACATAAAACCCTAATTTGAGATTGACTGCCTTAGAAGGTGACTTGACTGTCCAACCCTTGAGCAACCTTGAGCCACTTGGGGATCATTCTTGCAAGATATTGAGAAATATGGGAGGGAAAATTTTGGGGTACAACAGTTGCCCCTGTTCAATCTTCTTAAACCTGAGGATATAGATTGGCTTTCGGGCCTTTCGTGATCCGAAGGTGGAAGATGATTGAACACTAGAGTGCCCAGAAATTTGCACTCGCATGAACTGGTATCAGCAAGGTGATGTCAGGAATGGGCTTACAGATGCCACTTGGAGATTGTTGGTAGGTGTTTTTGTCTTCTTTGATGGGATTGGCATCAGAAAAATCTTTAGGAATCGATTTAACTGGACCAGAGGGGTTTTGTCTCCTTTGACTGCGTTCGCATTAGAAAAATCTTTAGGAATCGATTTAACTGGTTTTGTCTCCTTTGACTGCGTTCGCATAAGAAAAATCTTTAGGAATCGATTTAACTGGTTTTGTCTCCTTTGACGGGTTGGCCCCAGAAAAATCTTTAGGAATTGATTTAACTGGTTTTGTCTCCTTTGACGGGTTGGCCTCAGAAAAATATTTAGGAATCAATTTAACTGGTTTTGTCTCCTTTGACTGGCTTGGCCTCAGAAAAATATTTAGGAATCGATTTAACTGGTTTTGTCTCCTCTGACTGGCTTGGCCTCAGAAAAATCTTTAGGAATTGATTTAACTGGTTTTGTCTCCTTTGACTGGATTTGTCTCCTTTGACTGGATTTGTCTCCTTTGACTGGATTTGGCTCCTTTGACTGAATTTGTCTCTTTTGACTGAATTTGTCTCTTTTGACTGAATTTGTCTCCTTTGACTGGTGAGAACTTTAATTGTATCTTTCTTGAAAGGAAAAGGTCAGTCATATGCAATGCATGATATGGATCAAGCAATGATGTTCTCAATATAAGTGAGATTGTGTGATATGATGCGTATATGCATGTATCATGATGTATGAAGATGTGATGTTTTAGCTGGGGAAAATAAATCCCGGAGCTGCTGGAGAATAAAGTTGAATTCTTCGTTTCCACTGGGGATGATGAACGAAGATGATAAACTTGCAGGAGAGGATAACTTCGTTGGGGAATAAACTGACGAGGAGATTACTCCGAGGGGAATTACTCTGTAGGGAAGAGATGCTCTGCTGAGGATTTTAATGATAAACTCCGCTGGGGATTTCGCTGATAAACTCCACTGGGGATGGATTACCGTTGTTGGTGATACGGGATATTTTGAGGATTGAATTCCTGTTTGTGAAAGGAAAGAACTTGACTAGGGATGATCTTTCAGTTGTAACTTGCTGGGGATATCCCTGTTAGACTCTTGTGGGGATAATCCTTTGGATTTGGCTGGGGAGATTTATATTTGTACTCCATTGGGGATAAAATTCCAGAGTCTACTGGGGGAAGAGGTTTCAACTCCGTTGGGGAAGCTTTTTCAGACCGTGCTGGGGAAATATTGACTCCACTGGGGTATCTTGTATTCTACCGGGGAACATTCTTATACTCCGCTGGGGAATATTAAGACTGCCGGGGATACTCTTATACTTGCTGGGGAATATTCTTATACTCCACTGGGGAATATTAAGATCTTTTTAGTGCTGATGGTAGACCAACTCTGCTCGGGGAGAGTATTGCTGATTTGTTCATAGTTGCAAGTCCCAGCTGGGGAGAGCTACCATTACTGCCTTATTCTGCGGGGAGTGAAGGTATCTTGGTCATATTCTTCAGCTGAATCTACCTTCGTACCTAGTGGACAGAGCAACTATACAACTTGGACACTTCTTATTCCCCTGTTTATGTTGTTACCAGTAATTCGTCTCTTGTTTCGCATGTAAATATTTATGAGCAGCAATTAATGTCAAATGCATATATCAAAAATGAACATTGGACGTTCTTTGCAAAACAAAACAGATAAAGGAAAAACAGTTTGAATTTTCTTTGAAAATGAATTGTATTGATTTTGAAGTTTGGGCCTGTAAATAGGCGTTTTTGTACAAGAGGCTGACGTCCTAGTAAGAGAACGCCGCCGAGTAATAGAATTTACACAATTTGTGAAAAGAAAACAAAACAACTATGTGAATGATCCCACTGGGTTCCAACTCTGCTATTGCCTTTATATCCTCGAGCATCTCATCACTTTGCTGCTAGTTGAAGATGAATCAGATTGATTAGTGTCGTCCGAGCTTGACAGTTGATATCGAAGTCTGGATGCAAGGTGATCCAATGAGATATAGCGGTACGCTTTGATCCCTAATTTTTTCCTGGACCGTCCTTTTGGGTTTTCAGTCCACCGAGATACCCTTTTGGTTCGTCGGGAAGCCCTTATTTTTTCCTAGGCCAGTCAACCTAGCGGGTCTTTGATTATGCATAATATCTTTTCAATATGTCTGCATTGACGGGGTGAGGAAGGTCGTCACCATCCATGGTGGTTAGAATCATAGCTCCTCCTGAGAAAATATCTTAACCACAAATGGCCCTTCGTAGGTAGGGGTCCATTTTCCCCTGGGATCACCTTGAGGTAGAATAATGCGCTTGATTACCAGATCCCCAACTTGATACTCTTGTCGTCTAACCTTTTTGTTAAATGCCTTGATCATCTGTTTTTGGTACGTTTGACCATGACAAATAACAGTAAGTCTCTTTTCGTCGATTAGGTTTAACTGATCAAGCCGGGTCTGAATCCAGTCATCTTCACTCAAACCTGCATCCTTCATGATTCGAAGAGAGGGTATCTGAACTTCAATGGCAAGATTGCCTCCATGCCATAAACCAAGGAATAGGGTGTTGCCCCTGCTGACGTCCGTGCTGAGGTACGGTACCCATGAAGAGCAAATGGTAACATCTCGTGCCAGTCTTTGTATGTCACTGTCATCTTCTGCACAATCTTCTTAATGTTCTTATTAGCTGCTTCTACAGCCCCATTCATCTTCGACCGATAAGGAGAAGAGTTGTGATGCTGTATCTTGAATTGCTCACAGAGTTCAGTGATCATCTTATTGTTAAGATTAGTACCATTGTCCGTAATGATCCTCTCTGGTACACCGTATCGACAAATCAAATTGTGCCGAATAAACCGTGCCACGACATTCTTGGTTACGGTAGCAAAGGAAGCTGCTTCAACCCACTTTGTAAAGTAATCAATAGCTACCAGGATGAAACGATGCTCGTTGGATGCCGTAGGTCTGATCTCGTCGATCATATCAATGCCCCATATTGCAAAAGGCCAAGGTGCCGTCAAGAAATTCAGAGGAACTGGAGGTATGTTCACCTTATCAGCATAGACTTGGCATTTATGACATGTCCGAGAATGCTGATAGCAGTCGACTTCCATTGTGGACCAATAATATCCTGCCCGAAGGATTTTCTTTGCCATGGTATGTCCACTGGAATGAGTTTCGAAAGTACCTTCATGTAACTCCGCCATGATCCTTTCTGCTTCATTCTTATCCACACAACGCAATAAGGTCGAATCATGGTTACGCTTGTAAAGAATGCCATTGCTGATGAAGAACTTTGCTGCAAACCTCCTCAGAAACTTCTTGTCATTAACAAATGCACCCTCGGGGTACTCTTGAGCTTCAAGATACCTCTTTACTTCATGAAACCAGGGCTTTTCTGTTACCTCTGCAGTGTCAATGTCACAGCAATGTGCAGGTTCGTCCAATCTTTCAATGATGATCTGGGGAGCTTCGTTGTCCCAATTGACTTTGAACATAGAAGACATCGTAGCTAATGCGTCCGCCAACTGATTCTCCTCTCTAGGGAAGTGTTCAAAGGTTATCTCCTCGAAATGGGGAAGCAATGTCAACACATACTCCTTATAAGGAATAAGATTTAGGTGTTTCGTATCCCACTCGCCTTTGATCTGACTGATCACGAGAGCGGAATCTCCGAAGACACTTAGAAACTTAATCCTTAGGTCAATTGCTGCTCGAAGTCCCATGATGCACGCTTCGTACTCTGCCATGTTGTTGGTGCAGTTGAAACATAGTTGGGCGGTAAATGGAGTATGAGAGCCTTTAGGAGATATGATCACAGCGCCAATGCAATTACCCAAAGCGTTCAAAGCTCCATCAAAGTACATAGACCATCGAGATCCTTCTCAGGTCCTTCATCCGGTCCAGGTGTCTCACAATCAGTTACCAACATGATATTCTCGTCCGGAAATTCAAAGTTCATAGACTGGTAATCATCCACTGCCTGATGTGCCAAATGGTCTGCAAATATACTTCCCTTAATTGCCTTTTGGGTCGTGTACTGGATGTCATACTCAGTCAAAATCATCTGCCATCTTGTTATTCTTCCGGACAAGGCAAGCTTCTCGAAGATATACTTGATTGGATCCATCTTTGATATCAACAGAGTAGTGTGAGTCAACATATACTGTCTCAACCGGTGAGTAGCCCATGCCAAAGCGCAACAAGTTTTCTCAAGCAGTGAGTATCGGGTCTCACAGTCGGTAAACTTTTTGCTAAGGTAATAAATAGCATGCTCTTTTCGGCCAGACTCGTCATGCTGCCCCAGCACACACCCCATTGAGTTATCGAGTACTGTCAAGTATAAGATCAAAGGTCTCTCTTCAACTGGAGGCATCAAAATAGGTGGCTCTTGGAGATACTCTTTGATCCTTTCGAAAGCGGCCCGACATTCATCGTTCCAACGTACTACCTGATCTTTCTTCAGTAACTTAAAGATTGGCTCACAAGTAGCAGTCAGGTGCGAGATGAATCGGGCAATGTAATTCAGACGTCCCAGAAAGCCTCTGACTTCTTTCTCTGTTCTGGGAGGTGGCATCTCCTGTATAGCTTTCAGCTTTGCCGGATCCACTTGAATACCTTTGTCTCTCACGACGAAACCCAGTAGTTTACCAGCCCTCACCCCGAAGGTGCACTTGTTCGGGTTTAACCTCAGTTTGTACAACTTCAACCTGTCAAACAGCTTCTGCAGATGGTCAAGGTGTTCTTTCTTAGTCTGGGACCTTGCAATCATATCATCGACGTATACTTCAATCTCATGATGGATCATGTCATGAAACAAAGCATCCATGGCACGCTGATACTTTGCCCCAACATTTTTCAACCCAAAAGGCATGACCTTGTAGCAAAAGGTACCCCACTGAGTAACAAAAGTCGTCTTCTCCATGTCTTCGGGAGCCATTTTGATCTGATTATAACCGGAGAAACCATCCATGAAAGAGAAGACTTTATGCTGAGCAGTATTGTCAACCAGAACGTCGATATGAGGCAGAGGGAAGTCATCCTTGGGGCTTGACCTGTTCAGATCCCTATAGTCAACACACATTTGAACGTTACCATCCTTCTTCGGTACCGGAACCACGTTGGCCACCCACTGAGGGTAAGAAGTAACTGCTAGAAAACCGGTGTCAAACTGTTTCATAACTTTAGCCTTGATTTTCTCGGAGATTTCTGGGCGTATTCGGCGGACCTTCTGTTTCACTGGAGGACATTCTTCCTTGGTAGGCAGGCGATGAACCACAATATCAGTATCCAACCTAGGCATGTCTTCATAAGACCAGGCAAAGATCTCAACGTAGTCATGCAGTATCTGAATCAACCGTTGCTTCACACTAAGCTCCAGATTTGCACCGATCTTAACTTCCTTCTTGTTTGTCTCTGTACCCAAATTCACTGTTTCTACTGGCTCTTCATGCGGCTGAATAGCCCTCTCTTCCTGGAGTAACAGTCTTGCAAGTTCAGCAGGCACTTCGTAATCATCTTCACCTTCGTCTTCGGCTAAGTTGATCGGATTTTCGAAGTCATAACTGGCAGTAGCATAGTCGTTACCAGTGAGATCCAGAGTGGATGCATACCTGTGTATGTGAGTGTGTGTAAAATAGCTGCTTTGCAATATATAATAAAGAAAAACAGAGAGCGCAAAATTTGAAATGCAAGAACGTCCAATGCTTTTATTAATGATATATGAAGATGACACACATAAAGCCCTCACAAATGAAGCCACGGTGCCCCGGGTAAGACACCGGGCCGTAAAGTCTAAAACATTGTCTGTTACAAATTCAAAACAAAAAGTTTCATTACTGGTTGATAACAGAAATGTGCATAAAATCCTTTGCTGTCCAGTTGCTTAATCCACCATTGGCAGTCGGGTAGATCCAACAGTCGATATCAAACTCTTCATCATCGTCATCCCCGATAGCATTCACCCCTGCATCTTGTTTAGGCTTCTCTGGTGCTCCGAACTCAATCTCCTTAGCATCAATCAAGTCTTGTACCTTGTTCTTCAAAACCCAACAATCATCTGTATTATGCCCCGGGCTATCAGAGTTATAAGCACAGCGGGCATTAGGGCTGTACTTTGGTGACGTTGTATTTGGATTCTTCAGGGCTTCCTTTGGAATCACCAGATTGGTCTTCAACAATTGTGGCAGAATCTGTGATAAGGTCATGTTGAGACGGGTGAATTGCCTTCGAGGTCTCTCATCCTTTTGTTGATTGTTGTGCTGAGGAGCACCAACAGGTTTTGAGATAACAACCACATTAACAGCTTGGCGGTGTTCAGGTCTATTCTGGTTTCTTGAACTGTAGACAACACTGGACTCCTTCTTAAACGGCTTCTTCTCGGTGCTCGATGAGGCACCCTTCTTTATCTTCCCAGCCTTAATACCAACCTCAATCCTCTCACCAGTCAAAATAAGCTCTGTAAACCCAGATGAAGAGCTCCCGATCAGATGGTTAAAAAATGGACCAGACAAGGTCCCCAGAAACATATCCACAAGCTCACGATCAGCCAAGGGTGGTTGCACTCTTCCGACGAGGTCCCTCCACTTCTGAGCATAATCTTTGAATCCTTCACCCGTTCCCATTGACATACCCTGGAGTTGGGTACGCGTGGGAGCGAGGTCGGAGTTGTACTGATACTGCCTGTAGAAAGCAGTAGCCAAATCCTCCCAACTGTGGATACTGGCTTCGTCTAACTGATAGAACCACTCAAGCTGAGTCCCTGAGAGACTGTCTTGAAAGAAATGGATCCATAAGTTCTTATCAGCGGTGTACGGCTGAATCTTCCTTACATATGACCGGAGGTGCAGCTTCGGACAAGAAACTCCGTCATATTTAGCAAAGGCTGGTGCCTTGAGTTTGTGGGGAATCACCACCCCAGATGATAGACCTAGATCACCAAAATCCAGACTAGGAACTTTTTGAACTTCCATAGCACTCAACCGGTCTTCCAGTTGTTTGTATCTATCTTCCGCCGGAGGATACTGCTCTTCGTCGAAGTCCGTCTTGTTGTCGGAGACCACAGGGATAGGATCCCTCCTTTCCTCTTGACTATCTTTCCCTCCAGATGAGGTGGTCAAATCAACTTCATTCTGTAGCCTGTTTCCAAACCTGTGCCCTGTGTTAAACAGGATTGTCCTCTTCTTCTTCTTCTTCTTCTCTTTCAGAATCATGGTCTTCAGATCTTGCTGACCCTTAGCTAGATTCATGAACAGCTCTTGGAATTGGGCATTATGGGCCTGGAGGGGTTTGATGGCTTGCTCAGTTGAAGGTTCAACAGACATGATGAGTGCTGAAATAAACAACGAAGAAGATAAGAGACCTGTAATGGGTACCTGTTATGAAGTGCATGGGATGAAATATGTATGTTTATGATTTCAAAGACAATCGAGAGATTCAAATTTGTAAACCAGAAAGGAAACACACTTTATTAGATAAACTTTGGAATTCAGATTGTTCAACAGATTGCCCTTAGGCGTTACAAGAAATGAAATACTGAAAAGTAAATGAAAACTGGAAAGGAAATCATCAAAGGATAATCAATGCTCCCATGGTCTCTTCTTGTCGGTGCAGACATAGTCATTGAGAATTTGCTCGTTCTCCAACTTCCTAGTTAACTTCTGGATCTTCTGTTCTTGCTCGTTGAACTTCTCTCGGTAAGAATCCCGTTCCTCTCTCAGCTGCATCCAAGACCTTTTTAATGCCCCAATGTCAGTGGGCATATGAGGATGGATGATGGTTGGAGGAACCCCTTCTTTATTAGCAACTTCAAGAATGACACGCCGGACGGCTTCATATTGCATACCCAGCTTTTGGGCACGAATACGGACCCATTTGAGATATGGCTCCATTGGAAGTGAAGTCTTTGGGCCCAGCTCATGTGGATCAGATTGGTGAACTCTGTCCTAAGCCCTTATGAATCTACGACGTTGCTCGTCGCTATCCCCTTGAAAATCAAAGATGATACTAGGCGTTAACAACTCATGAGGTCCTTCTCTTCTGGCACACCCAAACTGACGTAGAGATAAGCATGGGTTGTAAGAAATTCCTCCATGGGTTCCTATCAATGGAACATTAGGGTACTCCCCACAGCGATCAATGATAGTCACCTCGTACATACCCTTGAGAGTCCAAATGATGTCATTATGCGAGAGAGACATAACCCTATAGGCCCAGCCCATGCCTTCTTTATTCTTCAACACTGACTTGGGAAGGTGCAAAATAAACCACCTCGCCAATAATGGAGCACAACACATCAAGGTTCCCCGCTTTCGGGCAGTACGAGCATAGAGCTGATGAAGAATGTCACCCAAGAGAGTGGGTACCGGATTCCGAGAGATGAAGATCTTTACCGCATTAACATCAACAAAGGAGTCAGAGTTCGGAAACAATACCAAGCCATATATCAAAAGATCCAGAATATCCTCGAATGCCTTGAAGTCTAGACTATCCCAAAAATAGTTAGCCTTGCCAACCAAGAACTTAGTCAGAAAGCCCTTTGCTCCACTACTAGTCTCCCAATTAGCCATTACCTCTTCCTTGGTCAAATGAAGGGCTGCAACAATCTCTTCCGGTCTCAGAATCATCTCCCAACCAGTAAACGAGGTCTGCTCCAGAACAGAGATACCGAGCAGTTCAGAGAACTCTTCTAGGGTGGGAACCAGCTGATAGTCTTGAAAAGTGAAGCAATGGTACAACGAATCATATAACTGGACCAAAACACTCACCATCTGCTATTCCAATTTGGAGGTGACCAAACTGAGAAGATAACCATGTCTCCTGATGAAGGAAGTAGTGTCAGGCATCTTAGCAACCAAATCTTTAAGCAAGGTGGGAACCTGGACAAAGTTAATCCAGATGGTATTCTTACGCATGGGCATCATGATGACCTACAAAACAGAACAAAGATGAATCCCTCCTGTCTTTGAAATAGGTTAGTCCTATGCAAGATGTATGCAATGTTATGATGTCATAGTGTCATGATAGTAAGCACACCAGAAGTATCCACAAACAGCAAACATGGTAAAGGCACACAAGTCACACAGAGAGCCCTTAGATTTCAGGTTGGCAAGGAGCTTAGCTACTACCCTCTTTCAGTTCAGTTGGTTTAAACCTGTCCTAAAAATAGTAATCGGGTTCTAGAGGATCTCAATATCACTGACTACCCACGATCGGTCATAATTCCAGTTTAGCAACCTTTTCTTGCGGCCGGAATCATCGCGAGAGTTTAGTCTCAATGAGTGTAGCATACTGCTACTGTTTTATGGCCAAGTTGGTCAATTTAAAGGTTCTAAGGTCAGTTGGTGCTTAATGACCACTTAGATGACCCATATTCTCCTCGTTCCAACACAAGGGATATCGGTACAATCTAAAGTGCCACACCAACGTAGCTACTGCTTCAACCGTATTGGTCTACACCGTATAATTCCCTCACAGTTTAGTGCTACTTACCTAAAGGGTATCCCTAGATCCGGGTTAGGATCTATAGAACTCCAATACAAGCCCAAAAATGTAAATCATACAAAGCATACAATTGAAAAAACAATGATCTAATCCTAAGGTACACCCTACTTATTAAATCCCCAACAGAGTCGCCAGTTCTGTGATACGGTGGGAAAGAACTGACTGTTTTGGAATGCTGGTTCGCTTTTTGCATTTGTTTTCACAAAATGTCGCGGTAAGCAAGAGTCGCCACCGACTTTTATTTTATCCAACAAGGAAAGGAAAAAAGCACAAAAAAATTCCTTTTTCGAGATATTTCTCGGGTCCGGGGGGTAGATTATAGAAAGGGAAGGTGTTAGCACCTTTTCTATCCGTGGTTATCCAAGGGCTCTTAGGTACTTGCTCAAAGTGTTTTCAAAAATTGCTTTTATTTGTGTTTGTGGGTTTGAAAGGAGTTTTTGTTTGAAAGGTGTAAGTGCGAAAAGTTTTATTTTGTTTTGAAAGGAGCAAGTACTTAAGAACCATCTACCTACTCGGAAAAGGAATTAATCTATGCAAATGTCCTTAAGACAATGCTACCCCACTATTGATGAGTAGGTAGCACCGTCGTTGGAGTTTTAAGGGTCAATTCGATTAAGGGACGTGTGGTCACTAAAGCAATGTTAGGACGCCTTAGTGGTAACCCTAATGTCTTAGATCATTTTTCCGAGGCAACCGTTTCGAGGCAACTATGATCTTTGGATAAGAGGGCGACCTCTAAAACATCCTATACTCAATGACCACGTTCGAAGGCAACCAAGTGAGGTGTACCCTAAGAGTGCGCATGTGCGAGTGTGTTATTTCGGTTAATTTTATCTTTGTACATGTCATGGGTGAGCTATGTTGATTTTAAGTTCATACATTTGATCTTGTCATGCATTCCCTATTATCAAACATCTAACAGTGTATAGTTGCGAAATTTAAATTGCAGAAATTAAATCTAAACTATTACAAGGCGTCGGGTATTTACATCTCCAAAAACAACCCTTTAATTTAAATTGCAAAAAATAAAAGAAAGCGATAAAATAATTCAAAGTCCTATTTAAAGCTATTACATTCCGAAAGCAATTACAATATTGGTAAAATGGATCGCGTGCGAGAAATTAAAACGACACATTTTTTAGGGTTTTGACCCATTTTTACTAAAGAAAAGATTTTTGTTGTTTTTGAATTAACTGGAATTAAACCTAAGTTATACATTAATTTTAATTATTGCAAAAATATTGAAATTATACCTAATTAAAGCTAAATCAATTAAATTAATTTATTTACAAAAATAAAAGTGATGAAGTTAATTTTAATAAATAAAATATTTTTTTGTGTTTTTGATTTTATTAAGAAAAATTATTAATTGGTTAGTGCTAATAAAAATAATAACAATAAAACAAATAAATAAATATAATGAAAAGAAAAAGAAATAAACCAAGGGGGGTGTTGGGCCCAAGAGGAGGTTTGTTCAGCATTTTCCAAGCCCAATTACACTAGCCTGCGTTTGACCTTTGCAATTCCCTGTGACAACGTTGACTGGGCAATAAGATACACCTTCAATCCTGACCATCAGATTTAGCCTGAAGGCCATCTGGCGCCTGGAGGTTTGAGATCCATGGTAGTCCACATGCTTGAGTTTGTACTGTAATGTCTATGGAAAAATAATACAAAGCAAATTGGTGGACCTGAGATTCGAACCCAGGTCTTGCTACTCATTGGCCAACACGTCAACCACTCCACCAACACCTGCTAATTGTTAGAATAATAAAGAAAGAATAATATATGTGAAAACAAATACTATGCCTGAATTTATAAAAACGCGCGAGATTTATTTGAATGGGCCAATTGGACATGAACACATCTTCATCTTCTCCAATGGCTCTGGTTATTTTTCCTGCGGATTTGAATCCGCAGTAAAATCCCTAGGTCAATCTTAAAATGAGCTCTAGGCCATGGAAATTAATTCCAGGACCACAACCACGTTCGTCTTCCTCTCCTGAGTCCATCCCTGTCCATCGTTTGACCTAATTTTACCTGTAGCAAGAATACCCAAAAAACAAACTTCCAAACCCTAGGTCCAGTTACAAGGCTATGGCTTATGAAAATAAAATCAAATGATGCAAAAAGTTTAGAAATTGAATGATAAGCATGATTATACCAACAATTTGTCCAAAAGATGCCAAAATATGGAGTCACGATTTCAAGTGCAGAGCGACTTTTAGAGGGACTTACAACGCGTTTGATGAGGTTTCAGAGCTTGTAAAGGATTGGTTTTTGTGATTTCAGATTCCAACTTTTCAAGCTTTTTTCAAGTTTGTTCTTGTGATTTTTTGCAGCCTTCTTCATTATGAATTTCGTCCATTTGCATTGTATAAGTATCAAGCAATGTATTAGGTTAAAAATTGGGCATTGAATCTTTGTGTATTGATGATTCAAGATTTGATATGATCCTCCATTACAAAGCTTCCAAAAATGTCAAAAAACCAATATTTTGTTCACAACCTGGCTTGATTCGAATTTGATTGTGTACATGATGGTAATTGAAACCTGTACCAATCAAAAAGATACCAAGTTATCAATTTTTAGATTTTATTTAGATTTAAATTGATTTAAAATGAATTAATTCAATAAAAATAAAATAAAATAGAAAAATTGATGAATGGACATAAAGATGAAGATAAGACACATGTGTAGTGTGACAAGATCAAATCAAGTGGAAAAAAGTGGGCCCATTTGGCAAAATTTGAAGACCAATGGATAGTTGACTTTTGGCAATTTTGAAAAAATGCCCAACTTGAACAATGCATAACTTCTTCAATTTTAAACTTTAGGAGGTGTTATTTGACTTTTTAGAAACCTTGAGATGTCCTCTAACCAACGCTTTTGGTCTCATCTCGTTTTATTATTCCATGCTCAAGTTATAAGCTTTGGAAAAAAAGGTGTTTTTGTTGACTTTCAAAAATGACCTATAATGTCCAAATTTGTAACTTTTGTGAGTGCATTTATTGATCTTGGGGTGTGAAGATGGATTGTAGTAAATTTAATCTTCTTCAAAATTAGATTTGTATGGGTCATTTCTCATAAAGTATGAGAAAGATATGCTTGGTCAAAGTTGAGTTGACTTTTCCTACAAAACCCTAATTTAGCAACTTTTGAATCTTGATGAATTTTGAGCAATCCTTGATGAATCATGATCAACCCTTGATCAAATGATGAATTATCCTTAAAAATGAGAATGTTGACAAAAAATCTTGAGGTTTGACTATTTGTAGGTCACAGTTGACTTTTGCCCTAGCACAGTTGATTTTGGACCTCTTGAGCAATTGACTGACCAAACTTCCTCTACAAGGCTTGAAATTTGACATGGATGAACTTGAGAACATATTAGGAAATTAGGGAGCATTTGAGGTCATTTGGATGTAAGGACCTTGATGCAACATAAAACCCTAATTTGAGATTGACTGCCTTAGGAGGTGACTTGACTGTCCAACCCTTGAGCAACCTTGAGCCACTTGGGGATCATTCTTGCAAGATCTTGAGAAATAAGGGAGGGAAAATTTTGGGGTACAACAACATCCTATAGGGAACATGCACTGAGAGCGAAGTCGTGATCTCAATTTCTAAATTGAGTGACTCATCGATCAAAAGCAAACACAACACATGTATCAGACAAAAACCAGAGGGCCTCATGACATATATCAGCAACAAAGACCCCATCATGCAATCAGAGAACTATGCAAAATGAAAATGGATGAAAGGAAATAGTGCAATACCAAACAGATAACTATCCGTAGCAACTGAGCAAGAATAAATGAAACCCAGAGAACTTCAAGCAAGCTGGCATCAGTAGACAAATCAAGTCAGGAATTACGCCATCAAGATATAAGTATTGAGATTTTCAAATATGAACAGATCCCATGGGCAATGTATAGCATTCATAATCACATGTGTATATCCTGCATAGACTATCAAATATTCCAAGCACAAGAGTAGTGCAAACATAACAAATTGTGTTCCACAAATAAAGTGAAACACAATAGCCTCAAGCCAAAAATGGAAAACTTTTCTCAAGGTACCTCGCACATTCAACAACCAAGTTAGTATTCCCATAAATAGAATGATGATTCACATAAGGGATGGATTATGGCACAAAAATGAAATGAGAAAACATGATAACAACTAGCAAACATTAGTCATGATAGACAGAAAGAATAAGTATGTGCACAAATTGGTCAAAAGAAATAGAGGAATATTGCTCCTTTCTATCACTATGTTGAATTGACAATTGAATATCAATCAAGGATCATGGAAGCTTGGGAAGAATACAATCAAAGACCATGAAGGTCAATAGCAAACATAATTCAATCATGTACAATTAATTCAACTACAACTCACAAGCACAATAGAAGATGAAGCCAACATAATGCATCAAAAAGGTTCAAACATTCAAACATGGTGCAATAAGTGAAATGACTTGAGTTTATTTTGAATAAAAATATTTAACATGATCATTAGGTTCCCAATTATAGGCCTCACTCAAGTTCATTGGCCATCAAACAAATTGCAACAAGACATGCAACCTTAATTGGGTACCTTCACTTCAAAAATACATCAAAAATAGAAACAAGGATCAATAAATTAAACCAAAAACTTTTTAGCATCTTTGAAGTGCGTAGAAGTCATAAAGCAAGCCTTAAGTTCATGAATTATTGAGTAAGGGATCCAATGAGGCCCAAAGTTCAAGACTAGTTGGCAAAACTAACACACTAGACAAGTTTTCAAAATAATTTGTGGAAAAATGTCAAACCAAGTCAAATAATTCAAGAAAAATAGTTTTCAGATCCTCAATACATTCATGAACCCTAATCAAGACTTGAATTCTATTGAAAATCCAGGGAATAATGGTTTTGAAAAATAAACTTACACAATAAGCAACAAAACCCTGATTTTTGACTTTTAATCTCAAATATTAATTAGCCAAGATCAAAATCCAAAAAAATCAGAACCAATATATATTAAACATGACTAAACTCAAAAGGTCAGAATACCTATTTTTCCATATTTTTTGAATTTAAGAAAACTCAAAAATTAAATTAAATTCAAGCGATTAATCAATTAATCCAATAATCACATCTCAAAATAAAATTCTAAACAAAATTCAGAAAAAAGTCCAACCAAAATTATATTCAAATGTTAGAACTAAAAACACACATCTCTGAATTTTTTTGTAATTTTTGAATTAAAGGAAATATTAAAAATAAAAACTATACAAACAATTAACAATTAAACCATTATTTGAGGGCAAAAATGAAAACCCTATCCAAAAATCACAAAAAGGTCAAAATAAAAATTTATTCAGATTCTATGATTAAAAACAAGCTTGCATGATTTTTTTTGAGAATTTTTGAATTAAAGGATGTATTAAAACCAAAATTATGAAACAAATATTTCAAACAAACTCTTGAAATTAAATTTCTAATCAAAAATAGAAAAAATGCTAAACAAATTTCAGAATCAATTTCTAAATCATTTTATGAGTCCAAGATATTTTTGTAGAATTTTTAGATCAAAGGGACTATTAAAATAAAAATAATCTTTAAACAAACAAATAATTAAACTCATTAATTTTTAAACCAATCAAAACATTTTGAAAAATTCCAAAAAAATATGAAAAAAAACTAGAAATTATTATTGGCCTTTGGTAACTTTTTCAGGATTTTTGAAAATGTTTTGATCACAAAATAAAATCAAACATAATACTAAATAAAACAAATAATTCAAATAAAATAATTATTCAAATGGACCAATCAGAATGCGCCACCACATCATCTTCAACCTCCGTACCAACCTAAAACGCGCGCAAGACTTGTTCTAGAGCTCATGTTCAGATCCATCATACATACTCATTTCTCCACCAAAATCAATGAAATCAAGTGCAAATTAAAGTTAACATGGCAAGGAATTAATCACAATTCGAATCACATCAAATAAACAACCATGGATCCAAAAATCTCAGCATGAAGTTGGCAAAAACTCACTAAAAACTCAGAGTTGCAGAGATTTCAAACATGCATTATACACCAAAATGAGAACTCAAATTGCTTCAGAATCATTCATATAACACCCACAAACAGATATTCATGCTTAATTTCAACAATAAACGGCTATATTTCAAGAATCGAAGTTGAATGATCCTACCTCAATTCAAAATCTGAAAGCTCAATTCTCTTGCTCCAGATGCGATTCAAAGCTTGCTTTAGCTTCCTTAGCACTTGAGGATGAAGAAGCAAGAAGAAAAACTCCAAATGCACCACTGAAAATTGAGATTTGAAAAAAATGCAGCTATGGAAATTCTGAATTTAGATCTAGAATTTGGACGTTATGAGCTCTCTCCCTTGCCTTCAGTGCTTGCTTCTCATTATATATGACATGTAGAATAGGTTTTTCAAGAGAATGGGCTTCAAAATGAGTGCATTGCCCAATTGGAAATTTTTCTATGTTGAAAAGTGAGATTCTGAACATGCCAATTGTGATACGGTGGGAGAACTGACTTGAGTGTTTTTTCATTTTATTGCAAATGTTGCGGTTAGCAAGAGTCGCCACTGACTTTTCTTTTATCCAAAAGGAAAGGTAAAAAAGCACAGGAAATACCTTTGAGATGTTTTCTTGAGTTCAGGGGGTAGATTATGAAAAGGGAAGGTACTAGCACCCTTTTCATCCATGGTTTTCCAAGGGCTCTTAGTTACTTGCTAGATCACTTGCTTTTGTTTGAAATTGTGCTTTGTGTGTGGTTCTTGAAAGTATTTTTGAAAATGGAACTTCGTAATGGTTCTCGTCTCTATAAGAACGCATACAAAGTGTTCATTTTGAAAATAGTTCAAAGAGGTGTTTGTGAGATGTGTTTTTGAAAGTGATTTTGAAAAGGTGTCTTTGTGATGATTCTCGTCTCTATAAGAACGCATACAAAGTGTTGTCTTTTGAAAATGTTTCAAATGAGAGTGTTGGTGTAAAAATGTTTTTGTTATGAGCAAGCGAGTAACTAAGAGCGAACCTACCTACTCAAAAGGTCTTAGATGTTCTTTTCCTCCTCCTTTAGATGTTGCTATCTTACCATTGATTTAGTAAGAAGCCCCATCATTGGATGTGAAGGAACAGGCGTTGGGTCATCGGATGACCATGATAGCAATGTTGTAAGATGACTTAGCACTTTTCTTTAGGGACTAAGATCATTTTGAAAGGCAACTTTGATAGCATCATCGAGGGACTATGATCTTGTGTTTTTTCGATTCATTTGTGCTAAGACATCCCACATGTATAACATGGCCATTTTTGTAAGGCAACCAAATGGAGTAACCCTAGGGGTGTTTGTGTGCAAGTGTGTCATTTGCATGCATTTAATCTTTGATTAGGGTTATCTACTTGTTGATTTTATGTCTTGCCATACAAACCCTAGTTACTAGCATTCATATTTGAAAGCGATAAATTGCGGAAATGTAAATTCCTACACTATTACAATCATTTGGGGATGGGGTGTACAAGTTTACAAATGGGGATTGCAATAAATTCAAGTCCTAATTATCTATTGCAACCATATTGAATAGCCATGAAGAAAATATATGAAGCATGTAAAAATAAAAAAATGAAAGGAAGAGAAAACACTTTGGATCATTAGGTGTCGACCTATGCCGTAAACTCAAGCTTCTCGAATGCACTTTGTTTTAATGAATACAAGTCATGATTGATAAGGAAGGCAAAAATTATTGATCAAGCTATAAGCCTCTTTGGATAAAGTCTTTGGTTCAAGCCCTTGGCAAATTTCAAGGTATAATGATGATATTTACCTTAAACTTAAGATATAGATGCTCAATGACAAAAAGAAACATTTTTATATTGTCCAATTCTTTATTCAAGCCCTTTCAAAGCAAAAAAACAATTTTTACTTTAGTGTAATCGATTTCCATGTTAGTGCAATCGATTGCACACTTCAGTTTTTCAAAACATTGGCTACTGACTTCCAGTGCAATCGATTTGCATGGTTGTGCAATCGATTGCACAGTCAAAAATTTTGGAAATTTGGCTACTGGAACCTCGTGCAATCGATTTTCATGGTTGTGCAATCGATTTCACACTCAAATTTTTTGTAAATTTGGCTACTGGAACCCTGTCCAATCAATTTGCATGGTTGTGCAATCGATTGCATGTTGTATAATTTTTAAAAATAGCTGCCTTACACCTGCCTGTTCATGATTTTTTTTTACAAACCTTTTCTTCAAAGGTCACTGCATTTTAGCCTAAAAAATGAAACAAATGATGATGATTAAAATGAAGAGTTTAAAGTTAAGGAGACTTACCTTGCAACTAGAATTTATGTTTTAAGCTTGAGGTGTTGCTTTGTGGAATGTTATGAACTTCTTTCAGTTATGAGATTTTTGAGAGTTTGTCAACAAAACTTCTGGTTTTCTTTCTCCCTTTTTTCTCTTCTCTCTCCTTTTTTCTAACTCCCTTTCTCTTGCAATTGGACTCTCTATTTATAGAGAAGGTTTGAGACTTCAAAACAACTCAGATTCTTTGAATCACATGTTATGGTTATCTTGCTTGTTTTTGAAGCAAACATGAAGGACATGTTTCCAATGCTTGTGCCAAGCTATGTAAAGTGGTTGATCACTTTAAACATGTTTATTCTGACTTGTAAAAGTTGAGTGTGATGATAACAACAAGTTAGAGGCTCAAGAAAATGACTTTATGATTAAAGTGAACTTTGCAAGAATGGCAATGGTGCCTTTGTGCCAAAAATGGAAAGATACAATGGACAATACTTGAACCACTTAGATATTGGTTTAATCAATTGTGTAAACATCTGACTATGGACAAATTTGCAAGTCAAGAGGCCTGCAAAGTGAATATTATGCAGCATGGTTAAGATTTTTGTTCCTTGTTCATCACAAATCTGCCTTGTAAATCAATAATGAATGTCCAACTTCAGATCCTTGTATCTTCTAGCTCAAATATGATAAATTCATGCTCTTGGATGTTTTGGAAAGCTTGAAACACCCTCTATAACTTTCATGTTGGCCATTTTGACAAAATCATCTTGGAACTATGTAAAAAAATGCCAAGAAGTTGGGATAAAATCCTGCACAAAATCTGTTGAAAATTTCTCTAAGTGTTAAATGAAAATGTCATGACTTCATGAATTTATAACTTGAGATCCAAGAATATTTAGGAGAAGTTGTGTAAAGCAATGTTGTAGATATCATGGAGATCTACAACTTTCATGTTGAAAGTTTCCCTTGAATCGTCGTGCATCTTGGTGAAAGAATGGCATGAAGTGATGAAATTATCATGTATAAAAACAACTTAGAAAATTTCTAAGTCTTGGAAATCTTGACTTTTCAAGTTGACTTTTTACTTTCTTGACTTCTTGATGATTAAGCTTGATATTCTTGAATGTCTTGATGAAATTTGATCTTTGAAATGTAATGTTGACCAAAAAGTCAAAGTTTAACTTTTCAGTATGCAATTGACTATTTTGCCCTTGTGCCAATTTCAAGCCTAAATTGATGCATCAGTGCTGCAAACTTGGTGTCGTAGAAGATCTTGTGAGCAAATACTTGACAAATGAGAGGGCAAATTTTGGGGTACAACAGCTACCCCTGTTCAATCTTCTTAAACCTGAAGAGTTAGATTGGCGAGTTTTGTCATTTGTGACTCGAAGGTGGAAGATGATTGGACACTAGAGTGCCTAGAAATTTGCACTCGACAATGCGATGATAGGTGGAATGGGCTTAAAGATGCTATTTGGAGAGGTAATGGATATTTGTTGGAGATGGGCTTAAAGATGCCATCCGAAGGTGATTGTTGAATTTTTTTGAGCTGGTCGAGTAGATAGTTGTCCTGTCTGGTTTTAGGTATTGATCTCTAACCTGAGAAAGAAAGATAGTTTTCCTAGCTTGTTACAGGTGTTAATCTTCAATCTCTTCATGTAGATAGTTTTCCTAGCTTGTTACAGGTATTAATCTACAATCAGTTGTCCACAGATAGTTTTTCTGGCTTGTTACAGGTATTAATCTGGAACTTGAAAAGGTTGGCCGATGAGGTAGTTGTCTTGTCTGGTTTCAGGTATTAATCTCTAACCTGTGAAAGAAAGATAGTTTTTCTGGCTTGTTACATGTATTAATCTTCAATCTTTCGTCCACAGATAGATTTCCTGGCTTGTTATAGGTATTAATCTAGAACTTGAAAATGTTGGTCGATGAGATAGTTGTCCTGTCTGGTTTCAGGTATTAATTTCTGACCTGAGAAAGAAAGATAGTTTTCCTGGCTTGTTACAGGCATTAATCTTCAATCTCTCATCCACAAATAGTTTTCCTGGCTTGTTACAGGTATTAATCTGGAACTTGAAAAGGTTGATGGTAGCCATCTGTTGATTGAACTTTCCTGAAAAAGGTAGAACATTAGTTGTATGCAATGTCGTGATGCATGAATTGCATAATGATGTTCTCAAAATAAATGAGATTTATGTTATATGTATTTTGTATGCATGTGCTATGAATGTTGTTGAAATATAATTTTGTCTTGGAGAATAAATCCTGTACAAGTGTTGGGGAGTTATTAAATCCCGGATTGCTGTTGAAGAGTAGGTATGTCTTAAAACTTTGCTTAGAATGTTTCCACTGAGGATCCCTGTTTTATTGAGGAGAACTCCGCTGGGGAAAGTTGAAAACTCTGTGGAGAGTGTTGATTCCTTCTTGGGGAAAAAGTTCAAGAGTCTCGGTTGTCCGTTTCTCTACTGGGGAGTCGAAGTTGAACTAATGTTTGGTTGGGTCCATGCTTCACAGTAACTTGCTGGGGATTGTAGAGTAGTCTACTGGGGAAGAGGAGATATGGTCCTTTGATTTGTAGTGGTCGGAGAGGCCACCTCAAGCTGGGGAATCATGTAGTTTGCTGGGGAAATAAACCTTGTTGCTTAGTCTGTTGGAGAGGCGGCGACTTCACTGGTAGAAATCCTCGAGGATTCTTGAAGTTGATTCAGTCGGGAAAAAGTTTTTAGATATTGAAACTCTGGCTGGGAGTCATCCTATGAAAAGGATTTTGGGGAGATTTGTCACTGCCCCTAGTAGCGAGTGTTTGTGGCACTTCCAGGAACTAATTGATTGTACGTAACCCTTTGTTGGGATTTGCGTTTAATGCCCCAAGTAATGGATATGGAGACCTGCCTCTGGTTATTCTGTACTTCTTGAGAGATTTCTTGGAATCTTGACTGGACTGCCCCAGGTGTGCTAGATAGTGACATGTCATGCCCCCTTGTTGATAGGATATTTTTCATTGGAAGTGTCATCCCACTTGAAGAGCTTTCGTTCACTGGATATTCGTTGTGTGAATTTCTCCGCTGTCAAACAAATAGCCATATGCAAACAACGATATTCAAATAATGCAAAGCTTATGCTTGTCTTGAAATTTTGGAAATGCATTTTTTAGCAAGAAATTTTTGTAAGAAAAATACAACTCAGGATTTTGAGTAAAGCCTTACAGGAGCCAGGATGCCTTTTGTAACAATATGCTTTCGAACTAACCCATGCTTCAATTAGGACTTTTGAAAGGTTGTAACGTGGCTTGGTTCACAGTTTAAGAAACAAAGGATAAAGGCTCAAAGTGTATTTGTACCCGCTCGTTCTTCGTGATGTTCTTTGGTGCTAAACTCAACTTAATTGTATGTTTGAACTCCAATTGAGTCTGGAATGACGTTTCGATGATGGTTCAGACAAGTTAAGTTTATCGAAAGGCAATCATTTTTTTGCAACCTTTTTCATATTGTTGAGGATTTGTATTGACCTCTTTTTGATTTGTTATCCCTGATTTTTGCCTGACTGTTCTTGTTTTGAGATTACAGTCAGCGGGATGCCCCAGTTCTCTAAAGTCTCCTTTGTAGGTTTTGACTTAGTGGGCCTTTTTTTAGAGATAATGACTGCCTATGTGATAGGGAACCATCACCGTCTTTTGATTCCATAGGAATGTTTTTGATGCCATTCGTTGTATGAGAGTTTGCGGCTAAGCGCGCATTTGAATTAACTAAGAGACTACCCTGCCCCAGGTTTTCATTAAAGGTTTCAATTTGTATACATAAAACTTCTACTTCTTTGGCTCGAAGGGGTTGACTAGGGATTATCTTCCTTATAACTCCAGTGTTTAGGATTTGAAAGAACGCCTGTACATCGTTAGCAAGGTCTGTCCAAAAGCACACTGTATGAGATTATGGCATTGTTTTCGCCATCCTCCCTCTAAAGGCTTGTAACTTTTAGCAAGAGTTAAATGTCATAAGAAGAATAAAAAGTATAATTTAAATATAGTGAAAACCAAAGGATGAATTAAAGACAAACATATGCAATGCATTAATGAAACAAAGTTTGACATTAATAGATAATTGTTTGAATAACAAAAGAAATTACAATTGAAAATTCAAATGAAACAAAGACGCTCTCAATGATTTGGCATAGGAGCCGGGATCACGTTTGGAGTCTCCATAGGGTCAAACTCGATCTCCTTGGCATCAATCAAGTCTTGAATCTTGTTCTTCAAAGTCCAACAACCATCGGTGTCATGTCCAGGACTGTCAGAATGATAGGCACATCTTACGCTCAGATTATACTTAGAAGAGGAGGTGTCGGGATTTTGAGGAGGATCCTTTAGCGTGATCAGCTTCAACTTCAGCAAATGTTTTAACGCTTGAGACAAAGGCATGTTGATGTTAGTGTACTTCCTTTCTTGATATCTTACCCTACGCCTATTTCTCTGTCTTTATTGAACAGGCATGGGATTAGAGATCAGGATTGCCCCTACATGTTGATCATGACGACTCTTTTGACCATACACAACATTGGACTCTTTCTTCCCATTGTATGGATTTTTCTGAGCATCAGAGGGTGTAGCTCCTTGGATCTTTCCACTTTTGATGCCAGCTTCGACCCTTTTGCTGGTCAGTATTAGCTCGGTGAACCCGGCTGAGGAGCTTCCGATCAAGTGATTGAAGAAAGGTCCTGTCAGAGTTCCCATGAAGATGTCAATCAGCTCCCTGTCTGTTAAAGGGGGTTGCACCCTACCAGCCATATCTCTCCATTTTTGGGCGTACCCTTTGAAGCTTTCGTTGGAACCCATGGTCATGTTCTGCAATTTCACACGAGTTGGTGCAAGATCAGCATTGTACTGATACTGCTTGTAGAAAGCAACAGCTAAATCCTCCCAGGTGTGGATGCGAGAACTCTCCAATTGATAAAACCATTCGAGTTAAGTCCCTACTAGGCTCTCTTGGAAGAAATGGATCTAAAGCTCCGGATCAGTTGTGTATGGTTGAATCTTGTGGACATAAGACTTTAAGTGCATATTAGGGCAAGAGACTCCATCGTACATGGCAAAGGTAGGGACTTTAAACTTTGGCGGGATGACCACTCCAGAAACCAAACCCATGTCTCCTAAATCCAAACCTGGTATCTGTTGAATCTCCATTGCATTGAGGCGATCCTCCAATTTTTTGTACTTGTCATCAGTGGGAGGATATTGTTCCTCGGAGTAGTCGGCTTCAACTTCATCAATCTCCAAATTGTGGTCTTCTTCAAGACTATCCCCCATGTTGGATGGAGTTGAAAGATCTAGAGCTCTCTTGACTGGTCGTCCAGGTCTTCTTCTCACGTTCAGAACGCCTATTGACTTTTTAGACTTTTTCTTCTTGTGTTTGAGAAGGAGAGCTTTCAGGTCCTCTTGCCCCTTAGCCATAGCCAGAAACATTTGTTGGAATTGAGCGTTTTGAGCTTGGAGATCTTTCACCATTTGTTCCATATCCATCTTACTGAAATAAACAGTAGGAAGATAAGGAGACCTGTATGGGAGAAACCTGTCATGATATGATGCATGATATGTGGATGCATGTTTTCAAGGATCTCGCGGGGTAAACACAAGAAAAAGTTAGAGATTGAATTTTGATCAACATCTTTGATTGGAGAACTTTGTATCGGTGGATGTCCTTCCACGAGAATCAAGCTCACCATGTCAAGTGAGTCATAGCCCTTGACTCAAGTTGTTGTACTCGATCTTTGACGGCATTTGGTTAGAGGAAAATAAATACTCTTGTCCCTTGATACACATCTTGGTTCAATGTGACCCTGCATCATAGGCCCTTGAGATCCTTGAAATGGTTATTGAAAATGCTATGGTATGATGTTATGATGTCATGTACAAGTATGCCAAGTAAGCAAGTGTATATACAAAAAATTATATTCCCACAAAGCAGACAAGTCCTTAGGTTTAGGCTTGCATGGAGTTTGTAGGTAAGTATCCTCTTGAAGTTTAGTTGGCTCAACATGTCTTAGTAATAGTAACCGGGTTCTAAGGGGTCTCAATATCACTGATCTTTCCCACCAACTTCGTTCCGATTGACAACTGACTTGCCACCAAACAAAGCTCGTGAGTCAAATCTCAATGAGTGTAGTATCGAGTATCAACCAAATTCGGACTGCACAAAAGTCGGTCATCTCACTACGTCTTAATGGCCAAGTTGGTCAAGTAGAGGTTCTAAAAGTTCATTAGTGCTTCATGACATCACTCAGCGGCCCCCGTATTATCTTTGATTAACTCAAAGGCTACCGGTACCCACAAATATGTCGCACTAACATAGCTATTGCATAGACCATGTCGGTATACCCTACATAGTATCAACAACGTATTGCTACTTCCCTATAATGTATCCCAAATCCGGGTGGAGGATTCAAACCCAAACAAAGAACCATAATGTAAAGCAAATAAGTCAAACAATGTAAGAAAATAAATGTGATCTAGCCCTAAGGTAACCCCACTTTTATAAATTCTCCCCAGCAGAGTCGCCAGTTCTGTGATACGGTGGGAGAACTAACTTGAGTGTTTTGCGTTTTATTGCAAATGTTGCGGTTAGCAAGAGTCGCCACCAACTTTTCTTTTATCCAAAAGGAAAGGTAAAAAAGCACAGGAAAAACCTTTGAGATGTTTTCTTGAGTTCGGGGGGTAGATTATGAAAAGGGAAGGTACTAGCACCCTTTTCATCCATGGTTTTCCATGGGATCTTAGTTACTTTCCAGATCACTTGCTTTTGTTTGAAATTGTGCTTTGTGTGTGGTTTTTGAAAGTATTTTTGAAGATGGAACTTCGTAATGGTTCTCG
Organism: Vicia faba; assembly: GCA_948472305.1. Taxonomy (NCBI): domain Eukaryota; kingdom Viridiplantae; phylum Streptophyta; class Magnoliopsida; order Fabales; family Fabaceae; genus Vicia; species Vicia faba. Next base: position 1,207,950,297 of record OX451738.1, on the reverse strand, counting down.
TCTCTATAAGAACGCATACAAAGTGTTCGGTTCAAAAATAGTTCAAAGAGGTGTTTGTGAGATGTGTTTTTGAAAGTGATTTTGAAAATGTGTCTTTGTGATGATTCTCGTCTCTATAAGAACACATACAAAGTGTTGTCTTTTGAAAATGTTTCAAATGAGAGTGTTGGTGTAAAAATGTTTTTGTTGTGAGCAAGCGAGTAACTAAGAGCGAACCTACCTACTCAAAAGGTCTTAGATGTTCTTTTCCTCCTCCTTTAGATGTTTCTATCTTACCATTGATTTAGTAAGAAGCCCCATCATTGGATTTGAAGGAACGGGCGTTGGGTCATTGGATGACCATGATAGAAATGTTGTAAGATGACTTAGCACTTTTCTTTAGGGACTAAGATCATTTTGAAAGACAACTTTGATAGCATCATCGAGGGACTATGATCTTGTGTTTTTTCGATTCGTTTGTGCTAAGACATCCCACATGCATAACATGGACATTTTTGTAAGGCAACCAAATGGAGTAACCCTAGGGGTGTTTGTGTGCAAGTGTGTCATTTGCATGCATTTAATCTTTGATTAGGGTTATCTACTTGTTGATTTTATGTCTTGCCATACAAACCCTAGTTACTAGCATTCATATTTGAAAGCGATAAATTGCGGAAATGTAAATTCCTACGCTATTACAATCATTTGGGGATGGGGTGTACAAGTTTAAAAATGGGGATTGCAAGAAATTCAAGTCCTAATTATCTATTGCAACCATATTGAATAGCCATGAAGAAAATATATGAAACATGTAAAAAAAAAAAAATGAAAGGAAGAGAAAACACTTTGGATCATTAGGTGTCGACCCATGCCGTAAACTCAAGCTTCTCGAATGCAATTTGTTTTGATGAAGACAAGTAATGATTGATAAGGAAGGAAACAATTATTGATCAAGCTATAAGCCTCTTTGGATGAAGTATTTGGTTCAAGACCTTGGCAAATTTCAAGGTATAATGATAATATTTACCTTAAACTTAAGATATAGATGCTCAATGACCAAAAGAAACACTTTTATAATGTCCAATCCTTTATTCAAGCTCTTTCAAAGCAAAAAATCAATTTTTACTTTAGTGCAATAGATTTGCATGTTAGTGCAATCGATTGCACACTTCAGTTTTTCAAAACATTGGCTACTGACTTCCAGTGCAATCGATTTGCATGGTTGTGCAATCGATTGCACAGTCAAAAAATTTGGAAATTTGGCTACTGGAACCCCGTGCAATTGATTTTCATGGTTGGTCAATCGATTGCACACTCAATTTTTTTGGAAATTTGGCTACTGGAACCCCGTGCAATCGATTTGTATGGTTGTGCAATCGATTGCACGCTGTATGATTTTGTAAAATAGCTGCCTTACACCTGCCTGTTCATGATTTTTTTTACAAACCTTTTCTTCAAAGGTCACTGCATTTTAGCCTAAAAAATGAAACAAATGATGATGATTGAAATGAAGAGTTTAAAGTTAAGGAGACTTACCTTTCAACTAGAATTTATGTTTTAAGCTTGAGGTGTTGCTTTGTGGACTGTTATGACCTTCTTTCAGTTATGAGATTTTTGAGAGTTTGTCAACAAAACTTCTGGTTTTCTTTCTCCCTTTTTTCTCTTCTCTCTCCTTTTTTCTAACTCCCTTTCTCTTGCAATTGGACTCTCTATTTATAGAGAAGGTTTGAGACTTTAAAACAACTCATATTTTTTGAATCACATGTTATGGTTATCTTGCTTGTTTTTGAAGCAAACATTAAGGGCATGTTTCCAATGCTTGTACCAAGCTATGTAAAGTGGTTGATCACTTTAAACATGTTTGTTCTGACTTATAGAAGTTGAGTGTGATTAGAACAACAAGTTCCAGGCTCAAGAAATTGACTTTATGATTAAAGTGAACTTTGCAAGAATGACAATGGTGCCTTTATGCCAAAAATGGAAAGATACAATGGACAATACTTGAACCACTTGGATAATATTTTAATCAATTATGTAAACATATGATTATGGATAGATTTGAAAGTCAAGAGGCCTGCAAAGTGAAGACTATGCAGCATGGTTAAGATTTTTATTCCTTGTTCATCACAAATCTGCCTTGTAAATCAATAATGAATGTCCAACTTCAGATCCTTGTATCTTCTAGCTCAAATATGATAAATTCATGCTCTTGGATGTTTTGGAAGCTTGAAACACCCTCTATAAATTAAATGTTGGCCATTTTGACAAAATCATCTTGTAACTATGTAAAAAAATGCCAAGAAGTTGGGATAAAATCCTGCACAAAATCTGTTGAAAATTTCTCTAAGTGTTAAATGAAAATGTCATCACTTCATGAATTTATAATTTGAGATCCAAGAATATTTAGGAGAAGTTGTGTAAAGCAATGTTGAAGATATCATGGAGATCTACAACTTTCATGTTGAAAGTTTCCCTTGAACCGTCTTGCATCTTGGTGAAAGAATGGCATGAAGTGATGAAATTATCATGTATAAAAACAACTTAGAAAATTTCTAAGTCTTGGAAATCTTGACTTTTCAAGTTGACTTTTGACTTTCTTGACTTCTTGATGATTAAGCTTGATATTATTGAATGTCTTGATGAAATTTAATCTTTGAAATGTAATATTGACCTAAAAGTCAAAGTTTGACTTTTCAGTATGCAATTGACTATTTTGCCCTTGTGCCAATTTCAAGCCTAAATTGATGCATCAGTGCTGCAAACTTGATGTCGTAGAAGATCTTGTGAGCAAATACTTGACAAATGAGACGGAAAATTTTGGAGTACAACACCAATTCCTCGTGCGTTTTTTCTCATTTCAGTTGCCTTTGAGGCCTTTCTTACTTAGATTTTGATCCACCAAATCTTGGCCATTGATTCCTTATGATGAGCTCATGCCATTGTTTTTGCAAATTTGGCAAATTTGTGATTTTTTTCAATCCAACAAGTGCAAAACCAAATGTGGCACGAAATTGTGAGTGTGATGGGCCTCAGCATGTCACAAATTTCTCATGGGCTTGATTAGAAGCAAAAGGAATGGCTAAAACTTGAGTTTGCAAGAAATGGCCATTTTGCATATTTGTCAAGTTTCAATAAAATGCCTCAAAATTCCAAAGTCCATAACATGCTCATACTTTTGAATTTTGACAAAAATGAGTACAATTTAGAAAGGTATTGAAAAGATATACAATCCCTTAGTTTTGAGTTTTTGCAATTGAATCCATTAATTTTCTCAAAATTGAGCTTGAAATTCACTAATTTTGTGACTTCCAAAGACCATAATTCTTGATTCCTTGCCAATTTGGACATGAGACCAAAAGGATATGAATATCATCCTCTTATCTTTCCAAGCATGTTTCCTTTGCATTTTTTTGATCAAAGGTGAATAAAATGTGAATTTTTGAAATTAAGTCCTTATTTTCCAAAATTAGAAACTTTTAGGGTTTCTTCAAGAACAAGTTTCCACCCAAACCTCAATCTCTTTGATCCAATGATCAAAGTGGACTTGAAATATGAAAATTACACCCTTTAATTGATGGTTGGCCAAAAGTTTACTTGGTCAACCTTGACTTTGACTGATTTTGACCAAAATGACCATTTTGCCCCTCTAAATCAATTGATCCACTTCCCTTCAAAATTGATGATCAAAACTTCAAACATATGATCTTTCAAACATATAGAGGCCATGTATAAAGTTTAACTTCAAAATTCTCAAGAAATCTTGATGAAATCCCAAACCCTAGTTTTGGTCAACACCTCAGGAGACTGATGAATCATCTCCAAAACTTTAAATCTTCTGGGCGTCTTGAACAATTTATTGTACAAAGACTTTTCAAATTCCAATGAGATATTGTAGCTTCCAAATCAAGACTTGTACATTGATCAATAGCCTTGATCAAACAAAACCCTAATTTGACTGATGAATCAAAGGAGTGATTCCTTCTTATAATCAAACACAAACTTCAATCCTCTGATTATCCAAGGAAATGGATAAGATATCTTGAGATATGCAAAAAAATTTAAGCTTGAAAGATCCAAAGGTTTAGATGATAAAGATTCTACTTGAGCAACCTGCCAATGCAATCAACCTTCAAAGCTTGAGGAAGACTTGATAACCAAAGTACTTTGATCCCATCACAATGTATGAATGCAATGCAATATGGTATTCATGATGAAACATAAGCCAAAATCAAGAGGGTAAATTTTGGGGTACAACACAATAACATTATCTATAGATCGGGAACACCAATGAATATCTGAATGTTTGAGCGTCATCAACCTATTTGACCACCTTGAACCTTGCTCGTTCCTCAATACAGATTGGAGAAGATGCGAAATAAAACATCTTTCCAAGAGAGGAGTACAACACATAAGGATACATCTTTTCCTCATAGTGCGAGTGTGAAAAGAATGTAGGATGTCACCCAACAAAGTAGGCACTGGGTTACGAGACATGGAGATTTTGACGGTGCTCACATCTATGAGTTGGTCAGGATTTGGAAACAAAACCATCCCATAGACGAGGAGAACCAAAATTTCCTCAAAATATTGCAAATCCAAAGAGTTCCAACAATTTTGGGCTTTCTCAAACAAGAACTTTGCAAAGAAACCCTTGACACCACTCCTTGTCTCCCAATTAGTTGTGACATCATATGGTTGCAAGTGTAGAGCTTGAGCAATATCTTCGGGCTTTGGATCTCTTTCTGTACCGTTGAAAGGTAGTGGATTGAGAATGGGGATCCTCAAGAGTTGGGAGAATTCTTCCAAATTTGGCACAAGTTGATAATCGGGAAATGTGAAGCAGTGGTGTAGAGGATCAAAGAACTGGAAGAGCACCTTCATCATATCTTCATCAGTTTTGGAGGTGACCAAGTTTAGTATGCGACCATGTCTTTCGGTGAATGGAGAATTTTCAGGAATCCTTGATGCTAGCTCTTTAAGCTGAGGAGAGATCCTTACAAGGTTGACTTGAATAGTTTTCCTGCGAATATAATCCATGTCCTACAAAACAGAACAAAGATAAATCCCAAGATCCTTGAAATGGTTAGTGAATATAAGTATGATGTTATGCTGTTTATGATATTATGATGTTATGTACAGGTGTAGATACACAAAAAAAGAAAACAAGTCCTTAGGTTTAGGCTTGCATGAAGTCTCATAGGTAAGTACCCTCTTGAAGTTTAGTTGGCTCAAAGCTCTCATAGCAATAGTAACCGGGTTCTAAGGAGCTCAATATCACTGGTTTGTTTCCTTGGGTATTGTTTCAGCACGAGCCTCTTTAATAGCGACCAAAATATCCCAAAAAACCAAACCTCAATGGGTGTAGTATCGAGTATCTACCAACTTCGGACTGCACCAAAGTCGGTCATCTCACTACGTCCTAATGGCCAAGTTGGTCAAGTAAAGGTTCTAGAAGTTAGTTAGTGCTTCATGACATCACTCAGCGGCCCCGTATTCTCATTGACTACTCAAGGCCTACCGGTACCCACAAATATGTCGCACTAACGTAGCTATTGCTTATACCATGTCGGTATACCCCGCATAGTTTCCACAATGTATTGCTACTTACCTATAAGGTATCCCAAATCCGGGTAGATGAATCAAACCCAAACAAAGAACCATAATATAAACATACAAGTCAAATAATAAAAGAAAATAAATGTGATCTAGCCCTAAGGTAACCCCACTTTTAAGATTATCCCCAGCAGAGTCGCCAGTTCTGTGATACAATGGGAGAACTGACTTGGTCTTTTTGTGTTTGTATTCGCAAATGTTGCGGTTAGCAAGAGTCGCCACCGACTTTTCTTTTATCCAAAAGGAAAAGCTGAAAAGAACAGGAAAGACCTTTAGAGACATTTTCTTGAGTTTGGGGGTAGATTATGAAAAGGGAATGTGTTAGCACCCTTTTCATCCATGGTTTTCCATGGGCTCTTAGTTACTTGATAGATCACTTGCTTTATTTGAAAATATGCTTTGTGGGTTTGAAAATATTTTGAAAATGTCTTTGTAATGGTTCTCATTTTTATAAGAACACGTACAAAGTGTTGTTTTGAAAATAGTTCAAAGAGGTGTTTGCGGAACGTGTTTTTGAAAGTGTTCTTGAAAAGATGTTTTTTTGTAATAGTTCTCGTCTCTATAAGAACGTATACAAAAAAATATTTTGTCTTTTGAGAAAAAAGGTTTTAATGTGAAAGTGTTGGTGTAAAATGTTTGGTTGTGAGCAAGCGAGCAGCTAGGAGCGAATCTACCTACTCAAAAGGTCTTATATGTTCTTTTCCTCCTCCTTTAGATGTTTCTATCTTACCATTGATTTGGTAAGAAGCCCCATCGTTGGATGTGAAGGGACGGGCACTGGACGTTTTTGTATAGTCATAGAAGGCAGCTTGTGAGACGTTTTAGCAATTTTTCATAAGGGACTAGATCGTTTTATCAAAGGCAACATCAAGGGACTATGATCTTTTTATCTAAGGGTCTTTTCTAAAGCATCCCATATTCGAGGGACATGAATGTTTTCCAAAAGGCCAAACAAAGTGAGATTACCCTAGAGGTGCTAGTGTGTAAGTGTGTTTGTTTGCATGCATTTTGTCTTGCATTTAAAGGTTATCTATTTGTTGATTTTATTTTGCCGTACATCCTAATTACTAGCAATATATGAAAGCAAAATAAAATACGGAAAATAAAATCCTAAGCAATTACATCATTAGGGGGATGGGGGTACAATTTGCAAACAGGGATGAAATAAGTGTCTAATTATTACAACCATATCGAACAACTGGGCAGCAATGAAAATATATGCATAAACAATGTAGAAAATGGGAGAAACTACCTTTTGAACCATTATGTGTCGACACATGCTGTTATGCACCGACACATAACTTTTACTTGCTCCTGTAAAGAAAAATCAGCTCAGTATGAGCCGACACATAATGGGATGTGTTGACTCATACACCTTCTTTGTATCGACACATACGCATTTTGTGTCGACTCATAGACTTTTCAATCTTCCGTTTTGGGACCTGGAATTAGTATGAGTCGATGTATGGGGTTTATGTGTCGATTCATACCTTGTTTTTTTACTAGGATGAGTTGACACATGTGTGTATGTGTCGATCCATACTGCATTTTTCTGCCTTAAACATAGTTTTATTGTCCATTCATGTCAGTTTACAGCATATGATTGATAAACATAAACAGAAAGCAAACGGTTAGCTAAAAGGGCAATGGTTACTACATCTTATCTTTAAAACTAAATCATTAATGATGTATGAAAAAAAATACCATGTCAAGAAGACTTACCTTGAAACTACACTTGGTGTTTGAAATCTGAATACTTTTCAAGATGTTGTGAGGGCTCTAATGAATCTCCAGGCAGCTTGTTCCAAACTGTTGAAACCCAGTCAAGTTTTACTGTATTGTTTTTATGTTTGGATGGTGAGGACAATGGTACTAACATAAACCGTTTTAGTGTTTTTACAATCTCTATATGCTAAGGTATTTGGTTTATGGGAGAGTTTGTAAGATGGAATAATGGATTGAAGTTCTATATTTTGGAAGAGATTAGAGCTGGTTTCTTTTTCTTGAGTGAGCCAAAGTTATAAAGAATCTGTTTTTCTATTCAAAGACCCTCTATTCTCTCCAAAAATTCCAACCCTTATGTCTTATGAAACAACTCCTTTTGTAGACCCTTGACTGAGGTTTAGTGTGGAAACAAAATAAGTCATTTTGAATTGTTTTTGCCTACTATTTTGATACTTTATTCACACAATTTTCTTTTTCCATTTTGGTGCAATTTTGGGGTTGTTGTGATGCAGGTTGGCATAGAGCAGTTTTGGACCGTAGAACAGCAAATGCAGATTTATGGTGCAACATAGCGCAAGGTTTTTTTAGGACAACAATGGAGCAGGTTTTTTGGGTGTTGGAGCAATGCAACATATCATCCTTTGTTCAACTTGGACAACAAAATTTGTAGCATGAAACAAATTTGGTCTTGTGGAGTATTTTATGCATATTGTATCAAGGACAAAACAATGTGGCAAGGTTGTTTTTTTTGTTAAATAGAAAAAATCCAAACAAGACATGATTTTAGAATTTATAAAATTTGCAAAAATGTCACTTGGTAATAACTTGAATTATTTGCCTCATTTTAAATTATTTGGAATTGTAGTAAAAATGTCATGAGGCAAATGAAATTAACAAGTATAGAAAATACTTAGAAAAATTTCAAAGTCTTGCAAAAGTTGGATTTTTGATTCTCTTGATTTTTTTGATGATCAAACTTCACCTTTTGGATGTCTTGACGCAATGTGATTTTTGGGACTCAAATTTGGTCAAAAAGTCAAAGTTTGACTTTTCGGTGTACTTTTGACCATTTTGCCTTTGTGAATGATTTTCTTGAAAAGTTGTAATTCCGGACTTGAAACTTGATAGAAGCAAACCCGAGGGTCCAGGATGATATTTTGAGAAATGAGAGGGCAAATTTTGGGGTACAACAGAACGATATCCAAAAGGCCTTTGTTTTTTGCCCAGAGAGCGCGTGACGCGCCAAAAATCCTGAATGCTAAATATTGTTTCATCTGGGTCGAAACTTCGAAAATTCATAACTCGGTTAATTTTTATTGGATCGGGCCTATCTTTTTACACAAAGTTACTGACTCAGAGATCTACAACTTTTCTTCCAAAGTCGAGACCGAGTTCTGCTCCAATCAATACCAGTGTTTTATTAAAGAACGTGTCAAAGTCGACACTGGAGCCCAAAATAAGTTTGTCTAAGGCAAAACTTCAAAAATTCATAACTAATTCACTATTTATCCGATTGAGCCTATTTTTGGACAGGAGTTTATTCTCGATGTCAGCTATATTTTGTTTTCACATTTCAACTTCAAAAATTGCACTTAAGTCTCTGAGATTTAGCCTGGAACGTGACAGACTCAAGTGAATAAAAATATGCACTATTGTTTGTGGTTATTGGAGGCCCAATTGCACATTCAAAGCCCATTTTTTCTCTAATTTCCATTATATAATCTCATTCTTTTCATACAAACAACACGAAATGTTTTTTGCCACAATCCTGTCAAAATATCAAATTTCTTCAAGAACCTTAAAATCCTTAAAATCATTGTTACAAACTCACATCTCACTACAAACAAGTCATACTTGTTACAAACCCCCATCTCACTACTTCTTCAGTAAGGGTAAGGCTGATTTAATCTCCATGATCCAAAGGGTGTAGAAGCATTCATACATGCCATATCGGTTTTAACATTACAAAATTTCATATATTTCTTTTCTTTGTATTTCATGGTATACTAATTTGTTTAATATGTTCATGAGATTCAACACTACAGGTTTGGACCATCTAATGGTCCTATGCAGGTTTATTATAGAACGCTGAGGCCAAAACACTAAAACAGAACAACAGCCAATGCATGACTCAAGGCAAGCATCCTGAGAATGTTAAGGGCGTGGATTTAACACCCACCCCTATTGGTTTTGATTTTGGTTTTCTTCCTTTTTATTTATCCTTTTACCTATTTTCCTTCTTTCTGTTTAAAACCACCTTTTTCATAAAACTTAACATTTTTCACAAACCTTTGATTTTTCATAATAAACTCGAATAATTAATTTTAGGTTTTTTTAATTTAATTTTATGTTTTAAATTAATTTTTGGTTCAACACCCACCCTGACATTTGCATTATTTATATTTCTTAACCCTATTTTTTATTGATGTTTCTTCCCCTATCTATTTTTTGGCAAACTTAATTCTTTCTTGTTAATCATTACACATAAACTTTTTTTTAAAACCTTTTTTTTTAAATTAAAATTAATTTGATTTTATGTTTTTTTTAATTAACCTTTTTTTTTAAAATTAACCTTTTTTTAATTAAAATTAATTAGGTTTTTAGGTTTTTTTTTAATTAATTTTTTTCAAAATTAACCTTTTTTTTAATTCGAACTAATTAGGATTTAGGTATTTTAATTAAATTTTTTCAAAATTAACATTTTTTATTAATTTAAATTAATTAAGTTTTTTAGATTTATTTAATTAATTATCATAAATCATTTTTTTTCATAAAAAATCACCAAAATATTTTCTTTTCTATTTTCATCTTATTTTTATTTTCCTAGATAAAGTGTATAGGGCACGTTCAACTGTAATAGCGTAGCTTTATTTTTCCCGCTTTTTTTTTTATCATTATCATGTAATTGCTTCCAGGATGTAATAGTTTTAGGATTTCTTTTCCGCACTCTTCACTATTATGTAACTGTCACAAAGCTCTGTAATAGCCTAGGTTTACATTTCCGCCTTTACTTTCAGCTACTATATTTTATGCAATGCTTAGATTAATAGGATTGTATGAAAAGATAAAAATGAATGATAGAAAACCCTAATTGCAAGATAAATAACAGAATTAAATCATTTGCACACTTGCACCCTTAGGGTATAGCTCACTTGGTTGCCTCGAAAAATAATGGTCATGTCCCTCGAACGTAGGGATATCTTAGCAAAGACCCTCGGTATAAAAGTCATCATAAAGATCATAATCCTTCAATGTCCCTCGAGTTGCCTATGATGATCTTGTCCCTCGATGTTGCCTACGAATATATGATGACAATCCCTTCGAAATGCTAAGGTATCCTTACATGTTGCCTTCAATGACCATTTCGTCCCTTTTGATAGTCCCTCAAACTCCAATGATGGGGCTACCTACTCCTTAATAGTAGGATAGTGCTGTCTAAAGGAAACGAGAAAACGAACAACCTTTTTCGAGTAGGTAGAAAATCTTAAGTACTTGCTCAAAATAATAAAAACTCTTTTACACAAACACTTTCAAAATAGTTTTCAAAAACAACTTCGTCACACTCTTGAGGACAGATACAAGGGTTACCATGAAGTTAAACAAAAACTTTTCAAAACACACACAAGCAATTTTAAAAATGAGCAAGTACCTAAGAGCCCATGGAAAACCATAGATAGAAAGGGTGCTAACACCTTCCATTTCTATAATCTACCCCCTTACTCAGAAACATCTCAAAAAAGGTTTTTTCTGTTCTTTTCACCCTTTCCTTTGTTGGATGAAATAAAAGTCACTGGCGACTCTTGCTTACCGCGACATTTGCGAATATAAAATACAAACCAGTATTAACAGTCGATTCTGCCATCATATCACACCTACGAATAAAATAGTCATGTCCCTCGAATATGGGCGCTTTAGCAAAGACCCTCAATAAAAAATATCGTAGTCCCTCGATGACCCCTCGATGTTGACTTTGGTAAAATGATCTTAGTCTCTATGACAATTGCTAAAACGTCTCATAAGTTGCCTTCTATGAATATACGATTGACCCACGCCCGTTCCTTCACATCCAAAGATAGGGCTTCATATCAATCAATGATAAGGTAGAAATATCTAAAGGAGGAGGAAAATAACAAAGACCTTTTGAGTAGGTAGGACGCTCGTAGTTGCTTGCTCACAAACTAAAACTATCTCCGCACTCGCACTTTCAAAACATTTTCAAAAACAAACATCTCTTTAAACTATTTTCAAAACCAACACTTTGTATACATTCTTATACATACAAGAATCATTACAAAGTTTGCCGAAACAAAGGCGTTTTAAAAATATTTTCAAACTTGCACCAAACACAAACACATTTCAAACAAAGTATTATCAAAGTGATCAAGCAACTAGGAGCCCGTAGATAACTACGAATGAAAAGGGGGCTAACACGTTCCCTTTTCATAACCTACCCCCTGAACTCAAGAAAATATCTCAAAAGATCTTTCCTGTTCTTTTCACCCTTTCCTTTATTGGACAAAAGAAAAGTCGGTGGCGACTCTTGCTATCCGCAATAATTGTGATGAAACACAAAACACCCAAGTCAGTTCTCCCACCGCATTACAAAACTGGAGACTCTGTTGGGGAGTTATTTAAAAGTGGGGTTACCTTAGAGCTAGATCACCTTTAAAATGCTTTCATTGTTTGATTTGTTTGCTTTACATTTATGGGTCTTTGTTTGGGTTTGTATTGATCCTCTACCTGGATCGGGGAACATTATTAGGTAAGTAGCAATAAATCGTAGGGAATGTGCGGGGTATACCAACATGGTTGAAGCGATAGCTACGTTAGTGTGACACATTTGTTGGTACCGGTATCCCTTGAGTCCAGTCAAGGAGAATACATGGCCGTTGTGTGGTGTCATGAAGCACTAACGAACCTTAGAACCTTTAATTGAACAACTTGGCCATTAGGAAGTAGTGAGATAATCGGCTTTGGTGCAGTCCGAAGTTGGTTGATACTCGATACTAAGCTCATTGAGATCAAAATTTTGGGATATTTCGGTCGCTGTTGTACCCCAAAATTTTCCCTCTCATATTTCTTAAAACATTTCAAGAAAGATCTTCAAGATGCTCAAGGAAGTCCAAGGGTTGGCCAAACAAGCTCTCTCCTAAGGCAGTCTACCTCAAGTTAGGGTTTCATGTTGCATCAAGATTCTTGAGTCCAAGGGATCCGAAATTCTCACCATTGTCCTAATATGTACTCAAGATCATCCATGTCAAGTTTCAAGCCCTACAGAGAACGTTTGCTCAGTCAATTGCTCAAAGGCCTGAAAATCGACTATGTTAGGGCAAAAGTCAACTGTGGCCCACATACAGTCAAACTTCAAGATTTTGGTCAACATCATCATTTTGAAGTATATTTCATCATTTTATCAAGGTTTGATCATGATTCATCAAGGATTGCTCATAATTCATCGAGAATCAAAAGTTGCTAAATTAGGGTTTTGCAGGAAAAGTCAACTCAACTTTGACCAAGCATAACTTTCTCATACTTTATAAGAAATGACCCATCCAAAGCTCATTTTGAATAGGATGCAATTCCATACAATCCATCTTCAGCTCCCATGTTCAAAATATGCACTCACAAGAAGTTATGAATTTGGACATTATAGGTGATTTTGAAAAGTCAACAAAAACACCTTTTATGTCAAAGCTTCATACATGAGAATGGAATATCAAATTGAGACGATACCAAAGGGTTTGATTATAGGACATCTCAAGCTTTCTAAAAAGTCCAATAACACCTCCAAAGAGTTAAAATTAAGGAAGTTATGCATTGGTGAAGTTGACCTTTTTTGCAAAATTGTCAAAAGTCAACTATGCCCAAAACTTCAATTTTTGCCAAATGGGCCCAATCTTTTTCACTTGTTTTAAGTTGGCAACATGGTCCACGAGCCCTAGCCTTTTCCACTTGTCATTATCTTATTTATATTATTTATTTTGATTTTTATTTGAATTAAATCATTTTAAATCAAAACAAATCATATAAAATTCAAAACATTGAAATTCAAAGATCTTGTGCTTATTTCAGGTCTTAATGTCCATCTTGCATCAAATCAAATTCGTATAAAGGCATGAGGTGCACAAAAACATTGGATTAGGCCTATTTTTGGAAAGATTTTAAGGTAAATCAAATCAAGATCAAGGACATTGATGGAGGAAGATTGAGGCCATGCTTTTAACCCTAATTCATTCCTCAATACATATAGAAGGAATGCAGACCTAAAGAAGGGGGAGAGAGAAGCGTATGATCAAGAACAAAACTTGAAAAACACCAAAAAAGTGCCAACACGATTTCATTGTTCCAGGCCAATTCAAGACTCTATGACCATTCCAATTGCTTCCTGGGATTGTAGGCAAGCAAAACCAATCAAGACCAAGCATTTCCAGGCCCTATAACGCACTGTAAGTCAGCCACAGTATTGCAATTTTCTTGAATTCGAATTGCATCATTCCTGTACTTATAGCATGAAATAGTTATAAATTCTTACTCCTTGGAACATTTGTAAGCTTTCTATATGGTTTAATTGCATTTATATGGACTATACTGGATTTCACCATTATTAGGGTTTCTTGCTTCGATTTGAGATTTTCTTTTACAGGCAAAATTGGGCCATGAAAGGGCCATCATTGAACTCAGCAGGTCCAGACGAAGCCATTCATGGCTTTAGTTTTGATTTATCTTACCCATGCTTGATTTTGAGAAATGACAGGGATGTAGCGACGAACATATGTCCGTAGGTAAAAGTTTCCAACTTTTACCAACGGAGCAAGGTTAGGGATAACCTGCGTGGCATCTTTCCATTGGCCTATTCAAATTTCTGGCTCGCATTTTTTATTTATTTATCAATTAATTCTTTTTTATGTATATTATTATTATTGCTTATTTTATGTACAACAAAAACAAATAGCTCAGCTGGTTGCCAAGCGTTGGAAATTTCCTTGGGGCCTGGGTTCGAATCCGAGGTCCCCCCACTTTCTTCATGTATTTTTCTTTCAGATAATCCAGCGCGTTTACAAGTCCAAGGTCTACCATATGGCCTCATCATCTAACATGCCAAGTGGCCAGATGGCCAGATCCAAGAGCCATCATTGAAGGAGCACCATAAGCCACAGTTAACATGCATCATCAAATCCTGAGGGTCAACGTGGACTACTTGGTTTTGGGCCCAAATTTGGCTATTTGCACCCCCCATAAGCTACTAATTGCAGGCCCAATTTCTTATTCCTTTTCTTTTTTATATTTCACTTAATTAATTTATTTATTTTAGTTTGCTAACCAATTAATTAATTTTCTTTTTATTAAAAAATCACAAAAAATATTTTTCTATCCAATTAAATTTAAGATATTTATTTTTTATACAAAAAATTAAATTAATTAAATTAGGTTATTAATTTTAGATAATTTTAATTCTTTTTGCAAATAAATTAACAAATAATTAGAAAATTAGGGTTTTGATTAAATTTAATTATATTTTATTTATCCTAAAAATAATCAAAAAACCAAAAATAGGCCATGTACTTATTTTCCTTAATTAATTTAATTAACTAATTAATTGTACATTTAATTCAAAAAACCTATTCCTTTCTTAAAAATAATTAAAAACAACAAAAAAACAATTTTTCTTTTGATTAGGTTAGAAGGGTTAAAACCCTAATTCGCTCTCGTTCTAATTTTCATCGCGCGCTTTATTTATTATTTTTACCCTATTATTGTAACTGCTCACAAGTTGTAATAGTTTAATTAGGTCTTTATTTTCATTTATCGCTTTATTCTTTTTAAAGGGTTTGTTTTTGGCTATGTAAATACCCGAAGCCTTGTAATAGCTCAGTTTAATTTCCGCACTTTTAATTCTGAAAAATACTAAACTGTTAGATGTATGATATAGGGATGCATGACAAGAATGTATGTAAACTTTAAAACAGTTAGATAACCCTAAAATGTGCAAAGATAAATAATCTGGAATTGAATCACTCGCACATGCGCACTCCTAGGGTACACTCCCACTTGGTTGCCTTCGATAAATGGTCATTGAGTATAGGTTGCTTTAGTGGTCGTCCTTTTGTCCAAAGATCAAAGTTGCCTCGGAAAGGTTGCCTCGAAAGTGTTGCCTCAGATAATTGATCTAAGACATTAGGGTTATTACTAAGACGTCCTAACATTGCTTTAGTGACCGTATGCCCCTTTCGAATTGACCCTCAAACTTCAACGACAATGCTACCTACTCACTAATAGTGGGATAACGCTGTCTAAAGGAAACAAACATAGAACAATTCTTTTTTCGAGTAGGTAGATTAGTTCTTAAGTACTTGCTCAATCAAAACAAACTTTTCCACACTTATAATCCTTTTCAAACAAAGTTTCAAAGACACTTCATTACACTCTTGAAGACAAAAACAAGAGTTAAATCAAAGTCAAAACAAAAACTTTTCAAAACACACAAGCACACAAAGAAGCAATTTTGAAAATGATGAGCAAGTACCTAAGAGCCCATAGATAACTACAGGTAGAAAGGGTGCTAATACCTTCCCTTTCTATAATCTACCCCCGTACTCAGAAATATCTCGAAAAAGGAATTTTTATTTGCTTTTTTCCTTTCCAGTTGGATAAAATAAAAGACGGTGGCGACTCTTGCTTACCGCGACATTTTGCAAACACAAACGCAAAATGCAAACCAGCATTCCTAAAAAACAAGTCCCAGTTCTACCACCGTATCACAGAACTAGCGACTCTGCTGGGCAATTAATAAGTGGGGTGTACCTTAGGATTAGTTCATCATATTGTTTTCAATTGTTTGATTTGTTTGCTTTATCTTTGTGGGCTTTGTATCGGAGTTACTATAGATCCTAACCCGGATCTAGGGACACCTTTTAGGTAAGTAGCAATAGACTGTAAGGGAACTGTACAACATAGACCGATACGATTAAAGCAGTAGCTATGTTGACGTGGCTTAGTAGTTGGTACCGATATCCCTTGTGGAGGAACAAGGAGAGTATGGGGCTGCTATATGGGTCATTAAGCATCAACTGACCTTAGAACCTATAATTGACCAACTTGGCCATAGGAAGTAGCAGTATGCTACACTCATTGAGACCATATTCTCGAGATGGTTCTGGCTGCAAGAAAAGATTACGTGACTGGAATTATGACCGATGGAGGATGGTCAGTGATATTGAGAACCTCTAGAACCCGGTTACTATTATTAGGACAGGTGGGACTAACTAAACTGCAAGAGGGTAATACCTAGAATCCATGCCAGCCTGAAATTTAAGGGCTATTGTGTGACTTGTTTACCCTTACCATGGTTGCTATCTGTGATACCTGTGGTGTGTTTTTATCATGACATCATGCATCATGACATCGCATGCATATTTCATTAGACTAACCATTTCAAAGACAGAGGGATTCATCTTTGTTCTGTTTTGCAGATCATGGCCTCTATACACAAAAATACCATTCGAGTCAACTTCGTGCAGATCCCTGTTCAGCTCAGAGAGTTGGTTTCAAAAGTTCCTGATACTTATTCCTTTGTTAGAAGACATGGTCATCTCCTTACCTTGGTCACTTCAAAGTTGGATGAGCAAATGATGAGCGTGTTGTTCCAGTTCTTTGACCCGTTGCATCACTGTTTTACCTTCCCAGACTATCAGCTAGTCCCTACTTTGGAGGAGTTTTCTGACTTACTGGGCATATCTATTCTAGAGCAGACACCCTTTACAAGTTTGGAGATAGCTCCTAGGCTAGAGGATATTGCTTCAGCCCTACACCTAAAAATGGCTGATGTAGTATCTAACTGGGAGATTCGGAGCGGGGTTAAAGGTTTCTTGGCTAAGTTTTTGATCGATCAAGCTCAACAGTTCTGGGATAGTTTGGACTTTCAAGCATTTGAAGACATCCTGGCTCTCCTCATCTACGACTTGGTTCTTTTCCCGAATCTGGATGCCTTCATAGATGTGAATGCAATCAAGATCTTCATGTCTCGTAACCCAGTACCTACTCTCTTGGGTGATATTCTGCATGCTCTTTATATCTGTACTATGCAAAGAAGGGGAACCCTCATGTGTTGTACACTGCTGCTGGCGAGGTGGTTTTCGTACCTCCCCAAATCTGTACTGAAGAATGAGGAAGGTGTAGGTTGGGCTTACAGAATCATGTCCCTTGCTCATACGAACATCCTTTGGAGTACTAAGGATATGGAAAAGGTAGCTGTCATTGATCGATGTGGGGAATACCCCAATGTTCCATTGCTTGGAATTAGAGGAGGAATAACCTATAATCCTTGTTTGGCCTTACGACAGTTTGGACGAGCTCGAAGGGACGATCCTCATGAGCTGCTGCTTACAGGCATTGTCTTTGACTACAAGGGGGATGTTGAGGGACATCACCGCAGATTTATACGAGCTTGGGACGGGGTGAACAGGTCTGACCCCCATGAGCTAGGAATGAAGAATTCTCTCCCGATGCAACCGTATCTCCAGTGGGTTCGAGCCCATGCTCAAAAGCTGTGGATGCCATATGAAGCTGTTTTGCCTGTGATTGTGGAGCATACTGATGAAGAATGGGTTCCTTATACAATCCTCCATCCTTATATTCCTACTGATCTGGAGGCATTGAAGAGATCTTGGATCCAGTTAAAGGAAGAAAGGGATACCTACAGACAGAAGTATCATGAGCAGGAGCAGAAGATCCTGAAGCTTAAAAGTCAGCTTGAGAATGAGAGGACAATCAACGATTATGTCAGCACGAAAGGAAAACGACCATGGGACTTCCGATGTCTTTTATTATTTCTAGCCTAGATTTGCTTTTCAGTTTATTTCTTTTGTAACGCCTTAAAGGCATTTGTTAAACATTTGTTACAAGTTTTAATCTAATAAAGTGTGTTTTATTTTGGTTTACAAGTTTGAATCTCCCTAAGTCTTTTGAAATCATTTCATACACATTCCATTACCATGCACCTCATTACAGGTACCCTTACAGGTTTCTTATCTTCTGCGCTATTTATTTCAGCGCAAAATGTCTTCTAAAACACCTACTGATCAAGCTATTAAGGCTCTTCAAGCTCAGAATGCTCAGTTCCAGGAAATGTTCTTGAACTTAGCCAAAGGGCAGCAAGATTTAAAGACTCTCATCTTGAAGGACAAGAAGAAGAAGAAGAAGAAGAAGAAGAGGGTGGTTCTGCTGAATATGGGTCACAAATTCGGGAACAATTTGAGACAAGAAGCTGATCTGTCTCATTCATCTGGAGGGGGAGAGAATCAAGAGGAAAGGAAGGGGCCTAGTCCTGTGGTTTCTGACAATGACACTGATTTTGATGAAGACTAGTATCCTCCTGCCGAGGATAGGTATAAGCAACTTGAAGACCGGCTCAGTGCAATGGAGATCCAGAAGGTTCCTGGTTTAGATTTTGGAGATTTGGAGCTGGCATCGGGAGTGGTGATTCCTCACAAGTTTAAAGCACCTGTCTTTGCTAAGTATGATGGAGTGTCCTGCCCAAAGCTACACCTCCGCTCATACGTCAGAAAGATTCAACCATATACTGCTGATAGGAACCTCTGGGTTCATTTCTTTCAAGATAGTCTGTCAGGGACTCAACTTGAATGGTTCTATCAACTGGAAGGAGCTAACGTCCGCAACTGGGAGGACCTTGCTGCTGCTTTTTACAACCAATACCAGTATAATGTCGACCTTGCTCCCACGCGTACTCAACTTCAGGGTATGTCTATGGGTGCGAGCGAAGGTTTTAAGGACTATGCTCAGAAATGGAGAGATCTTGCTGGAAGAGTACAACCCCCTCTGTCTGATAGGGAGTTGGTTGATATGTTTCTTGGGACTTTGTCTGGTCCATACTTCAATCATTTGATCGGTAGTTCATCGTCTGGGTTCACTGAATTGATTATAACTGGGGAGAGGGTTGAAGCTGGTATCAAAAGTGGCAAGATACAGAAAGGTGCTTTGTCAAGTACAGAGAAGAAGCCTTTCAGGAAGGAATCTAGTGCAGTTTACAGCTTGAGGAGCCAAAACCGACCTGAGCGCCGCCAAGAAGTGAATGCAGTTGTAATATCAAGAACTACTGTTGCCCCACAATGCAATAATCAACAAAGAGTAGAGAGACCGCAAAGACAGTATACTCGACTCAGTATGACTTTATCTCAAATTATGCCGCAATTGTTAAAGACTAACCTGGTAACTCTGAGGGAAGCCCCGAAGAATCCCAGTACCACCTCTCCGCTGTATAATCCAAACGCCCGCTGTGCTTATCACACTGATAGCCCAGGGCATGATACCAACAACTGCTGGGCTTTAAAGAATAAAGTGCAAGATCTGATTAAAGCTAAGGAGATTGAGTTTGAAGCTCTGGAGAAACCCAATGTCATAACTGCTCCTATGCCAAAACATGACGCGGGAGTCTATGCAATTGAAGATGATGTTGAAGAGTCTGAGTTTAACAGTTGGATTTACCCGACTACCGACGACAGATTAAGCAATTGGACGACGAAGGACTTCGTGCCCATTTCTTTTATTACACAGTAATAGACTTTTGTTTTGAGACTTGTAACAGACAATTTGAAACTTTTACGCCTCGGTGCCTTGCCCAAGACACCGTGGCTTTGTTTGTGAGGGCTTATTATGTGTCATTTCCATATATCATCCATAAAAGCATTGGACATTTTCTTGCATTACAAATTTTGCGCTCCTTATTTTTCTTTTCTATCTTGCACTTTATCAAAACAGCTATTTGTCTTACACACACTCACATATCATAATACAGGTCTACATCCACTATGGATCCCACTGATAATGACTCTGCTACTGCCAATTATGACTTTGAAAGTCCGATCAACCAAGCCGAGGACGAAGGTGAGGATGATTGTGAAGTGCCTGGGGAACTTGCTATACTGTTACTTCAGGAAGAGAGAGCCATACAACCGCATGAAGAGCCAGTGGAAACAATAAATCTGGGTACAAAAGAAGACAAGAAAGAGGTCAAGATCGATGCAAATCTGGAGTCTAGTGTCAAGTGACGGCTAATTCAGATGTTGCGTGACTATGTTGAGATCTTTTCCCGGTCTTATGAAGATATGTCTGGGTTGGATACATATATTGTGGTTCACCGCTTGACAACCAAAGAAGACTGTCCTCCAGTGAAGTAGAAAGTTCGTCGAATGCGCCCAGAGATGTCTGAGAAAATCAAAGCTGAGGTCATGAAACAATTTGACGCCGGGTTTCTAGCTGTTACTTCTTACCCGCAGTGGGTTGCCAACGTGGTTCCGGTGCCGAAGAAAGATGGTAAAGTCCATATGTGTGTAGACTATAGAGATCTGAACAGGGCGAGTCCCAAGGATGATTTTCCTCTGCCTTATATCGATGTTCTGGTCGACAACACCGCACATCATAAGATCTTCTCCTTTATGGATGGTTTTTCTGGTTACAATCAGATTAAGATGGCTCCCGAAGACATGGAGAAGACAACTTTCGTTACGCAATGGGGTACCTTTTGCTACAAAGTCATGCTGTTCGGATTGAAGAATGTCGGGGCAACATATCAGCGCGCCATGGTCGCTTTGTTCCACGAAATGATTCATCATGAGATTGAGGTATACGTTGATGACATGATTGCAAGATCCAAGACTAAGGAAGAACACCTCGACCATCTTCAGAAGTTATTTGACAGGTTGAAGTTGTATAAGCTGAGGTTAAACCCGAACAAGTGCACCTTCGGGGTGAGGTCTGGTAAGCTGCTGGGTTTCGTCGTTAGTGATAAAGGTATTCAGGTGGATCCTGCAAAGGTGAAGGCTATACAGGAAATGCCAGCTCCCCGAACAGAAAAAGAATTCAGAGCCTTTTTGGGACGGTTGAATTACATTGCCCGATTCATTTCACACCTAACTGCTACTTGTGAGCCAATCTTCAAGCTGCTGAACAAAGATCAAGTGGTAAGATGGAATGATGAATAACAAGCCGATTTCGAAAGGATCAAGGAATATCTCCAAGAGCCTCCTATTCTAATGCCTCCAGTTGAAGAAATACCTTTGATATTATACTTGACAGTACTCGACAATTCAATGGGGTGCGTGCTGGGGCAACATGACGAGTTTGTTTGAAAAGAGCATGCTATTTATTACCTTAGCAAAAAGTTTACCGACTGTGAGACCCGATACTCACTGCTTGAGAAAACTTGTTGTGCTTTGGCATGGGCTGCTCGCCGGCTGAGATAGTATATGCTGACTCATACCACCTTATTGATATTAAAGATGGATCCAATCAAGTATATCTTCGAAAAGCCCGCCTTGTCCGGAAGAATAGCAAGATGGAAGATGATCTTGACTGAGTATGACATCCAATACACGACCCAAAAAGCAATCAAGGGAAGTGTGTTGGCAGATCATTTGGCGCACCAGGCCGTAGACGACTACCAATCCATGAACTTAGAATTCCCGGATGAGAACATCATGTTGGTGACTGACTGTGAAACACCTGGACCAGATGAAGGACCCGAGGAAGGATCCCGATGGTGTATGTACTTTGATGGAGCTTCAAACGCTTTGGGTAACGACATTGGCGCAGTGATCATATCTCCTGAAGGCTGTCATACTCCATTCACCGCCCGACTATGTTTTAACTGCACCAACAATATGGCAGAGTATGAAGCATGTATCATGGGCCTTCAAGCAGCTATTGACTTAAGGATTAAGTTCTTGAGTGTATTCGGAGATTCCGCTCTCGTGATCACTCAGATCAAAGGTGAGTGGGATATGAAGCACCCAAACCTTATTCCTTACCAGGAGTATGTATTAACATTGCTTCCACACTTCGAGGAGATAACCTTTGAACACTTCCCAAGAGAGGAGAACCAGTTGGCGGACGCGCTAGCTACTATATCTTCTATGTTCAAGGTTAGGTGGGACAATGAGGCTCCCCTGATTACCATCGAGAGGTTGGAAGAACTCGCACATTGTTGTGACTTTGAGACTGAAGAGGTAGCAGATAAACCCTGGTTTCATGAGGTAAAAAGGTATCTCGAGGCTCAAGAATACCCCGAGGGTGCATCTGTTAATGATAAGAAGTTTCTGAGGAGGTTCACTGCGAAGTTCTTCATCAGTAATGGCATTCTTTACAAGCGTAACCATGATTCGACCTTACTGCGATGTATGGATAAGAAGGAGGCATAAAGGATTATGGCAGAGTTACATGAAGGTACTTTCGGAACTCATTCCAGGGGACATACCATGGCAAAGAAAATCCTTCGGGCAGGATATTATTGGTCCACTATGGAAGCCGACTGTTATCAGCATTCTCGGACTTGTCATAAGTGTTAAATCTATGCTGATAAGGTGCACGTGCCTCCGGTTCCTCTGAACGTCTTGACAGCTCCTTAGCCTTTTGCGATGTGGGGCATCAACATGATTGGTGAGATCATACCTACTGCATCCAACGAGCATCGTTTCATTCTAGTAGCTATTGATTACTTTACGAAGTGGGTTAAGGCAACTTCCTCTGCTACTGTAACCAAGAACGCCGTGGCACAGTTTATTCGGCATAATTTGATCTGTCGATATGGTGTACCAGAGAGGATCATTACAGACAACGGTATAAATCTCAACAATACAATGATCACCGAGCTCTGCAAGTAGTTCAAGATACAACATCACAACTCTTCTCCTTATAGTCTGAAGATGAATGGGGCTGTCGAAGCGGCCAATAAGAAAATCAAGAAGATTGTGCAGAAGATGACGGTGACATACAAAGACTGGCACAAGATGTTACCATTTTCTCTTCATGGGTACCTTACCTCAGCGCGGACGTCAATATGGGAAACACCCTATTCCTTGGTATATGGGATGGAGGAAGTCTTACCCATTGAAGTTCAGATACCCTCTCTTTGGATTATGAAGGATACAAGTTTGAGCGAAGACGATTGGATCCAAACCCGACTTGATCAGCTGAACTTAATCGATGAAAAGAGACTTACTGCTATTTGTCATTGTCAAACGTATCAAAAGTGGATGATCGAGACATTTAACAAGAAGGTCAGACAACAAGAGTATCAAGTTAGGGGTCTGGTAATCAAACACATCATACGGCCGCAAGGTGATCCCAGGGGCAAATGGACCCCCACATACGAAGGGCCATTTGTGGTTAAAAACATTTTCTCGGGAGGAGCTATGATTCTAACCACCATGGATGGTGACGACCTTCCTCACCCCGTCAATGCAGACATAGTGAAAAAATACCACGCATAATCAAAGACCCGCTAGGTCGACTGGCCTAGGAAAAAATAAGGGCTTCCCGGCGAACCAAAAGGGTTCGGGCAAAAATAAGGGATGAAAATAAAAGAAACTATACACTCGGAAAGTCGAAAACCTGAAGAGGCGGCTTGGGCAAAAAAGGGTATCCCGGTGGACTGAAAACCCGAAAGGGCGGTCTAGGCAAAAATTAGGGATCAAAGCGTAACACTATGTCTCATTGGATCATCTTGTAACCAGACTATAGTAACGACTATCAAGCTCGGACGACACTAATCAATCTGATATATCTTCAACCGAGTAGCAAAGTGATGAGATGCTCGAAGACATAAGGGCAATAGCAGAGTTGGAATCCAGTGGGATTGTTCACATAGCTGTTTTACTTTGTTTTACACAAATTGTATAAATTTTGTTCATTCGGAGGCGTTCTCTTACTAGGACGTCAACCTCTTGTACAAAAACGCCTATTTACGGGCCAACTTCAAAATCAATACGATTCATTTTCACAAAGAAATTTCAGATTGTTTTCCTTTTTCTGTTTTGTTTTGCAAGACCGTCCAATGTTCATTTTTGATATATGCATTTGACAATAATTGCTGCTCATAAATATTTACATGCGAAACAAAAGACGATTACTCGTAATATCAGAAACAGGGGCAAATAAGAAATGTTTAGACCTTACAGTTGCTCTATCCACTAGGTATAGGGATAGACCTAGTTGGAAGAAATAATTGAAAGTACATTCACTCCTTGCAGAGTAATAAAAGGACATTGATGTTAGCAGTCCCAAACAGGACACCACTCTCCCCAGCTGAGGCTCGCAACCGCGAATGAATCGACAATATTCTCCCCATGAAGAGTTTATCTATCACCAGCACTGGAAGACTATCGCCAATAGAGTCTAAAAGATTATCCCCAGTGAATTCACAACTGGTGAATTCTCCCCAGCGGAGTTCATTTCTTTCACAAACAGGAAATTCATTCCCAACAGAATTTATCATCACCAGCAATGGTAATTCATCCACAACCGAGGGTATCTCTCTAGAGTCGGAAAACCCTCAGCAGAGCATCCTCCCCACAGAGTCATTTCCTAGTCAGTTTATTCCCCAGCGGAGTTATCCTCTCCTGCAAGTTTATTCTCACAATCATCTTTATTCACTATCCCCAACGGAAACGAAGAATTCAACTCTTTTCTCCAGCATCAATCTGGGATTTATTTTCCCCAGCTAGAGAATATCATAAAAACATTAAAAATCCATACATCATGACATGCATACGCATCATACAACACAATCTCATTTATTTTGAGAACATCATTGCTTGATACATGTCATGCATTGCATACAGCTAACATTTACCTTTTAGGAAGATACAATCAAATTCTCACTAAATTCAAGCTATGAAGCCCGGATTCAACCGGATAGTATCTTGATCTCTACAACATATTGTGAAGCCTGGATTACGACCGGATAACAATATTAAACACCGCGAAGCCTAGATTCGATCAGATAGTGGCTTATCTTTAAACTATGAAGCCTAGAGTACAACTGGATAATAGTTTAATCCCCAGTAAGTCACTGTAAAGCCTGGATTATGACCAGATAGCAGTCGGTCTTATCACTATGAAGCCTGGACCACGACCAGATAGTAGTTCATTATCAACTTTCCTCTTCAATAGAGATGATTTCTCAGTAGAATAACGGACGACCGAAGTTCCTAAAGTTCAACAGATATGGTTCCTCAGTAGAATAATGGACGACCGAGGCTCCTAAAATTCAACAGAGATGATTCCTCAGTAGAATAACGGACGACCGAAGTTCCTAAAATTCAACAGAGATGATTCCTCGGTAGAATAACGGACGATCGAAGTTCCTAAAATTCAACAGAGATGGTTCCTCAGTAGAATAACCGACGACCGAAGTTCCTAAAATTCAACAAAGATGATTCCTCAGTAGAATAACGGACGACCGAAGTTCCTAAAATTCAACAGAGATGATTCCTCAGTAGAATAACGGACGACTGAAGTTCCTAGAACTCAACAGAGATGATTCCCCAGTAGAATAATGGACGACCGAAGTTCCTAAAATTCAACGGAGATGGTTCCTCAGTAGAATAACGGACAACTGAAGCTCCTAATATTCAACAGAGATGATTCCTCAGTAGAATAACAGACGACCGAAGTTCCTAAAATTCAACATAGATGATTCCTCAGTAGAATAACGAACGACTGAAGTTCCTAGAATTCAACAAATATGATTCCCCAGTAGAATAGCGGATGACCTAAGCTCCTAAAATTCTATTTCTCTCAAGACAGAGATCAACATTCCCCAGCGGAATCTTCCTCAAACAACAAGTGTTATAAGCTCTTGCCGAGGAATCTCTTGGGCGATCGACACTCCTTCGGATGGCGTCTTTAAGCCCATTTCCCGTCGGCATTTTCCAAATGGCACCTGTAAGCCCATTCTCGACATCACAAGACAAGTACCACTTCATGTGAGTGCAAATTTCTGGGCACTCTAGTGTTCAATCCTCTTCCACCTTTGAATCACGAAAGGCACGAAAGCCAATCTACATCCTCAGGTTTAAGAAGATTGAACAGGAGCAGCTATTGTACCCCAAAATTTTCCCTCCCATATTTCTCAAAACATTTCAAGAAAGATCTTCAAGATGCTCAAGGAAGTCCAAGGGTTGGCCAGACAAGCTCTCTCCTAAGGCAGTCTACCTCAAGTTAGGGTTTCATGTTGCATCAAGATACTTGAGTCAAAGGGATACCAAATGCTCACCATTGTCCTAATATGTTATCAAGATCATCCATGCCAAGTTTCAAGCCCTACAGAGAAAGTTTGCTCAGTCAATTGCTCAAAGGCCTGAAAATCGACTGTGCTAGGGCAAAAGTCAACTGTGGCCCACATACAGTCAAACTTCAAGATTTTGGTAAACATCCTCATTTTGAAGTATATTTCATCATTTGATCAAGGGTTGATCATGATTCATCAAGGATTGCTCATAATTTATCAAGAATCAAAAGTTGCTAAATTAGGGTTTTGCAGGAAAAGTCAACTCAACTTTGACCAAGCATAACTTTCACATACTTTATGAGTAATGACCCATCCAAAGCTTATTTTGAAGAGGATGCAATTCCATACAATCTATCTTCATCTCCCAAGTTCAAAATATGCACCCACAAGAAGTTATGAATTTGGACATTATAGGTCATTTTGAAAAGTCAACAAAAACACCTTTTTTGTCAAAGCTTCATACATGAGCATGGAATATCAAATTGAGATGAGACCAAAAGGGTTGATTATAGGACATCTCAAGCTTTCTAAAAATCCAAGAAAACCTCCAAAGAGTTAAAATTAAGGAAGTTATGCATTGGTGAAGTTGACATTTTTTGCAAAGTTGTCAAAAGTCAACTATGCCCAAAACTTCAATTTTTGCCAAATGGGCCCAATCTTTTTCACTTGTTTTAAGTTGGCAACATGGTCCACGAGACCTAGCCTTTTCCACTTGTCATTATCTTATTTATATTATTTATTTTGATTTTGATTTGAATTAAATCATTTTAAATCAAAACAAATCATATAAAATCCAAAACATTGAAATTCAAAGATCTTGTGCTTGTTTCAGGTCTTAATGTCCAGCTTGCATCAAATACAAATTCGTATAAAGGCATGAGGTGCACAAAAAGATTAGATTAGACCTATTTTTGGAAAGATTTTAAGGTGAATCAAATTAAGATCAAGGACATTGATGGAGGAAGATTGAGGCCATGCTTTTAACCCTAATTCATTCCTCAATACATATAGAAGGAATGCAAACTAAAAGAAGGGGGAGAGATAGGCGTATGATCAAGAACAAAACTTGAAAAAACACCAAAAAAGTGC
Organism: Vicia faba; assembly: GCA_948472305.1. Classification (NCBI taxonomy): domain Eukaryota; kingdom Viridiplantae; phylum Streptophyta; class Magnoliopsida; order Fabales; family Fabaceae; genus Vicia; species Vicia faba. Next base: position 1,207,922,807 of record OX451738.1, on the reverse strand, counting down.
CAACACGATTTCATTGTTCCAGGCCAATTCAAGACTCTTTGACTATTCCAATTGCTTCCTGGGATTGTAGGCAAGCAAAACCAATCAAGACCAAGCATTTCCAGGCCCTATAACGCACTGTAAGTTAGTCACGGTATTACAATTTTCTTGAATTCGAATTGCATAATTCCTGTACTTATAGCATGAAATAGTTATAGATTCTTACTCCTTGGAACATTTGCAGGCTTTCTATATGGTTTAATTGCATTTATATGGACTATACTATATTTCACCATTATTAGGATTTCTTGCTTCGATTTGGGATTTTCTTTTACAGGCAAAATTGGGCCATGAAAGGGCCATCATTGAACTCAACAGGTCCAGACGAAGCCATTCATGGCTTTAGTTTTGATTTATCTTACCCATGCTTGAATTTGAGAAATGACAGGGATATAGCGACAGACATATGTCTGTAGGTAAAAGTTTCCAACTTTTACCAACGGAGCAAGGTTAGGGATAACCTGCATGGCATCTTTCCATTGGCCTATTCAAATTTCTGGCGCGCGTTTTTTATTTATTTATCCATTAATTATTTTTTCTGTATATTATTATTATTGCTTATTTTATGTACAACAAAAACAAATAGCTCAGCTGGTTGCCAAGCGTTAGAAATTGCCTTGGGGCCTGGGTTCGAATCCCAGGCCCCCCCACTTTCTTCATGTATTTTTCTTTCAGATAATTCAGCGTGTTTACAAGTCCAAGGTCTACCATATGGCCTCATCATCTAACATACCAAGTGGCCAGATGGCCAGATCCAAGAGTCATCATTGAAGGAGCACCATAAGCCAGAGTCAACGTGCAGCATCAAATCCTGAGGGTCAACATGGACTACTTGGTTTTGGGCCCAGATTTGGCTATTTGCACCCCCCTCAAGCTACTAATTGCAGGCCCAATTTCTTATTCCTTTTCTTTTTTATATTTCACTTAATTAATTAATTTATTTTAGTTTGCTAACCAATTAATTAATTTTCTTTTTATTAAAAAATCACAAAAAATATTTTTCTATCCAATTAAATTTAATATATTTATTTTTTATACAAAAAATTAAATTAATTTAAACAGGTTATTAATTTTAGATAATTTTAATTCTTTTTACAAATAAATTAACAAATAATTAGGAAATTACGGTTTTGACTAAATTTAGTTATATTTTTCCTAAAAATAATCAAAAAACCAAAAATAGGCCATGTAATTATTTTCATTAATTAATTTAATTAACTAATTAATTGTACATTTAATTCAAAAAACCTATTCCTTTCTTAAAAATAATTAAAAACAACAAAAAACAATTTTTCTTTTGATTAGGTTAGAAGGGTCAAAACCCTAATTCACTCTCGTTCTAATTTTCATCGCGCACTTTATTTATTATTTTTACCCTATTATTATAATTGCTCACAAGTTGTAATAGTTTAATTAGGTCTTTATTTTCATTTATCGCTTTATTCTTTTTAAAGGGTTTGTTTTTGGCTATGTAAATACCCGAAGCCTTGTAATAACTCAGTTTAATTTCCGCACTTTTAATTCTGCAAAATACTAAACTGTTAGATGTATGATATAGGGATGCATGACAAGAATGTATGTAAACTTTAAAACAGTTAGATAACCCTAAAATGTGAAAAGATAAATAATCTGAAATTGAATCACTCGCACATGCGCACTCCTAGGGTACACTCCCACTTGGTTGCCTTCGGTAAACGGTCATTGAGTATAGGTTTCTTTAGTGGTCGTCCTTTTGTCCAAAGATCAAAGTTGCCTCGGAATTGTTGCCTCAGATAATTGATCTAAGACATTAGGGTTATTACTAAGACGTCCTAACATTGCTTTAGTGACCGTATGTCCCTTTCGAATTGACCCTCAAACTCCAACGACGGTGCTACCTACTCACTAATAGTGGGATAGCGCTGTCTAAAGGAAACGAACATAGAACGATTCTTTTTTCGAGTAGGTAGATTGGTTCTTAAGTACTTGCTCAATCAAAAAAACTTTTCCACACTTATACTCCTTTTCAAACAAAGTTTCAAAGACACTTCATTACACTCTTGAAGACATAAGCAAGAGTTAAATCGCTGTCAAAACAAAAACTTTTCAAAACACACAAGTACACAAAGAAGAAATTTTGAAAATGATGAGCAAGTACCTAAGAGCCCATAGATAACTATGGATAAAAAGGGTTCTAATACATTCCCTTTCTATAATCTACCCCCCCGTACTCAGAAATATCTCGAAAAAGGAATTTTTCTGTGCTTTTTTCCTTTCCAGTTGGATAAAATAAAAGTCGGTGGCGACTCTTGCTTACCGCGACATTTTGCAAACACAAAGGCAAAACGCAAACCAACATTCCTAAAAAACAAGTCCCGGTTCTGCCACCGTATCACAGTCGCCAATAAAGAGGCTTGCGCTAAAACAAGGCCCAATAAAGAAATATCAATGATATTGAGATCCCCTAGAACCCGATTACTTTCTAGGACAGGTTGAACCAACTAAACTTCAAGAGGATACTTACCTATGAAACCCATGCAAGCCTAAACCTAAAAACTTATTTGTGTGCTTGTATATAATTTTTTGTACATAACATCATGAAATCATACCATGGCATTTTCACTAACCATTTCAAGGACCTATAGGTTTATCTTTGTGTTATTTTATAAGACATGTCTTCCACTCGCCGCAACACTATCCAAGTCAATCTCGTAAGAGTGCCTCCTCAACTCAAAGAATTGGCATCAAGGGCTCCTGAGAATTCTCCATTCACCAAGAGACATGGTCAACTTCTCAATATGGTTACCTCGAGCCTTGATGAAGACATTATGAAAGTACTCTTTCAGTTCTTTGATCCTTTACACCATTGTTTTACATTTCCCAATTACAAATTAGAGCCTGCCATGGAGGAGTTTTCTCAACTCTTGGGAGTGCCTATTCTTGATCAATTATCCTTCACTGGTATTGAGAGAGAACCAAGACATGGGGAGATTGCTCGAGCTTTGCATTTGCAATGGTCTGATGTTCTGGCCAATTGGGAAATAAGAAGTGGTGTCAAAGGGTTTCTAGCTAAGTTTTTGTTTGAGAAGGCTCAATATTTTTGGGATACTCTGGATTTACAAGCCTTTGAAGAAGTGTTGGATCTTCTCATCTATGAGATGGTACTATTTCCTAATCCGGACCAACTCATAGATGTGAATACGGTCAAAGTTTTTCTGTCTCGTAACCCGGTGCCTACCTTACTTGGGGACATTTTGCACTCTCTTCTTACTCGCACCATGAAGAGAATGGGGACCATTATGTGTTGCACTCCTTTGTTGGCTAGGTGGTTTTTTTCGCACCTACCTTGACCTGTTTTGAAGAATAAGAAAGGTATGAGATGGTCTAATAGGTTGATGTCACTCACGTATTCAGATATTTATTGGTGTTCTCGATCTTTAGAGGATGTTATCATCATTGATTATTATGGAGAATTCCCTAGTGTCCCTCTCCTTGGCATTAGGGGAGGTATCACTTATAATCCTTGTTTGGCTTTGCGAAAATTTGGGTATGCTAGGAGGGATGGTTCTCATAACGCACTTGTCCAAGGAATTGCATTTGACTATGAGAACGATGTCCAAGGTTATCGTCAAAGATTCATACGAGCTTGGGGCATGGTGAACAAAGTTGATAGCAAGACATTGGCGCATAAGAACTCCATTCCTTTGGGACCTTATCACAAGTGGGTGCAAGCTCGCGCTCAAAACCTCATGATTCCTTATGAGGCCACTTTACCTATCATCATGGAGCCTATTACCGAATGAGATGTTCCTTATATTATTCTTCATCCTGACATGCCGACTACTCTCGAGGAGTTTCAAAGATCATGGATTCAACTCAAAGGGGAGAGAGACACCTTTGAAACCCAGTTCTACGCAAGCGAGAAGAAGGTTTTGGAGCTCACGAGAAAACTTTATGAAGAGCGGAGCTTGAATGCTTACATTTCACCAAAGAGGATGCTCTCATGGGAAGCTTGAGTCCTTTTTGTTTTAGGAGTTTATTTCATATTATATTTGTTTCTTCTATTGTAAGTCCAAGAGGCATCTTATAACTGTTTGAACTTTTTTATGCAATTAATTTTTGTTCCCTCTTTGTCTAAACAAATTTAAATCTTAAAAGATCCTTGAAATCATTTTCTCACGCATTCCATGCGTCATAACATAAGCAGGTTTTCAGACACAAGTTTCCTCATCTTTCTACTGTTTATTTCAGTAAGATGGATATCAAGTAGACCGTGAAAGACTTACAGAAGTAGAATTCTCAATTTCAAGAAACCTTTCTCACCTTGGCCAAGGGACAACAAGAGCTGATGTCACTTATGGTGGCAAAAAAGAAGACCAAGAATAAGGAACTGATCAACATGGGATAAGTACAAGCAACTGGAAGATAGGTTGAAAGCTATGGAAATTTAAGCTGTACATGGTTCGGATTTTGGTGATTTGGGCTTAGTACCTGGGGTTGTTATCCCCCACAAGTTCAAAATTCCAATCTTTGTTAAGTACGACATATTTTCGTGCCCAAAGCTTCATTTGAGCTCCTATGTACACAAAATACAACGACATACCACTGACAAGAAGCTCTGGGTACACTTCTTTCAAGAGAGTCTGTCTGGGGTTCAATTAGAATGGTTTTACCAGTTGGAGAGTTCCAACATTCATGCCTGGGGAGATCTGGCCACCGCTTTCTACCATCAATATCAGTACAACGCCAATGACTAGAGTTCAACTTCAAGGAATGACAATGGGTACTAATGAAGGGTTTAAAGAGTACGCGCAAAAATGGAGGGATCTTGTTGGTAGAGTTCAACCACCACTGACTGATAGGGAGCTGGTGGACTTGTTCATGGGAACATTAACTGGCCCATTTTTCAACTTGTTAATTGGGAGCTCATCGTCTAGTTTCACTGAGTTAATTTTGACTGGGGAAAGGGTCGAGAGTGGCATCAAGAGCGGAAAAATTCCCATGGCCTCTGCTTCTGCATCAAACACCGTAAATAAGTCCTTCAATGGCAAGAAAGAAACCAATGTTGTATATGGGTCAGAGGCCCATATCAAGAAGGATCATCGTCCATATATTAATGCTGTTTTGATCTCTAACCCTCCATCTACTCAAAAACAACCACAACAAGTCAACCATCAAAGGTATGAGATCCCAAGAAGAAAGTTCACGAGGATTAACATGTCATTATCCCAAGCCTTGCAACATTTGTTAAAGGCTAATTTGGTGACACTACGTAAACCACCATCAAACCCTAACATTTCATCTCCGAAATACAACTCTAACTCCAAATGCGTCTATCACTCCAATAGCCCTGGGCATAATACTGATCAATGTTGGGCTCTGAAAAACAAGATTCAAGATCTTATCATCAATAAGACTATTGAGTTTGATCCACCTACAACTCAAAATGTTATAAATGCACCAATGCCAAATCATGGCAAAAGCATCAATGCAATTGAAGTCATTGTTTTTGTTTCCTCCGTTGAAGATTTGACTACTCCATTGACCGTTGTTAAAGAGAATCTGCTGAGAGCTGGGGTTTTCCTTGGTTGTTTGAAAGAATGTAATGTAAGTACGAAGTGCGCCTAAGAGGGGGGGGGGGGTGAATTAGGTACTTTTAAAGATTCTGGTTTTTAGTGATGGTGGTTCTTATTTTTCTGGTTATAAGTAAGTTTAGGAAAGCTTAAAGATGCAGAAAAATAAAGAGACACGGGCGATATATCCTGGTTCCCCTCACAGTCCGAGAGTACTCCAGTCCCCTTTCAACATGAAAGAGATTTCCTTATTGTGGCAAACTTACATAAGAACTACCAACCAAACCAAGAACAATCTTCTTGGACCAAGAATAATACTCTTGGATTTTCACTAAGTTACCTATGAGAACAATCCTCTCAATGTAACTACACTTGTATCCAACAACTTGGAAAGACAAGATTTCAACAAAAACACTTAAACTTAATTCCAACAATCCTGGAAATTAAGTAAGTAAAAACAATTTGTGATTTTGAGTGAGTAGAGTATATTGATCACTTAAGAGTGATTTTGACAATGTATAATCTTCTTCTTTCAATAATAATATTGTACAAAGACTCAAGATATATTTGCTCAAAGTTTTCTGTTTTAAAGTATGAAATAAATGCAGAAAACTTATGCTTGAAAATGAAGAATGTTTGAGTTTGTATTTTGAAAGTTCAGAAAAATATTATGAAAGAAAGTGCTTGATCTGAATTTGAAATTGAATATTTATATGTTCATAACACCCTTTTGAAACAACATGGAGATCTGGAAATGTATCATGAACAAATGCCAAGATTGAGTGAAAAGATGTAATTAAAAGGCATGATCATAAGGCATGAACAAATCTGTAATTTTTCAAATTCGTGCAGTGTGTAATCGATTGCACCTTTAGTGTAATCGATTGCACAAGGTTTTCAACAGCTATATTTTCAAAATTTTTAAGAGTGCAATCGATTGCATCAACAATGTAGTCGATTGCAGGCTAAGTCAGTAGCAAAATTTAACTGAGTGCAATCGATTGCACCAACTATGTAATCGATTGCATGCTGAGACAGAATCAAATATTTTGAAAATTTTAAGTGTGCAATCGATTGCACAAACTATGTAATCGATTGCATCAAGAAACAAAAGCAAAAGATTTGGAATTTTTGAAGAGTGAAATCGATTGCACTAAAATGTAAATCGATTGCATGCATATGAAAAGTGAAAATTAATCTTTGCAAAGCTTGAGAATGATTCTTAAACTATTTCTTTTTTAGTTTGCCACAATAAGGAAATCTCTTTCATGTTGAAAGGGGACTGGAGTACTCTCGGACTGTGAGGGGAACCAGGATATATCGCCCGTGTCTCTTTATTTTTATGCATCTTTAAGCTTTCCTAAACTCACTTATAACCAGAAAAATAAGAACCATCATCACTAAAAACCAGAATTTTTAAAAGTACCTAATTCACCCCCCTCTTAGGCGCACTTTGTACTTACAATTGGTATCAGAGCAGGTTATAGGTAACCTGCTCCTAAAAGATCCAGAATGGCTTCCGCAAATCATAATCCCGTTTTCAGAGATGGTGGTAGTAATAACAAACCTCCTCTATTTTGTGGTGAATATTTTGACTTCTGGAAAATATGCATGAAGGCGCATCTAGAAGCACAAGGAGAAGAAATTTGGGATGTCGTCGAAAGTGGTCCATTTATCCTGGTTACGGTAATCAATGGTGTTGGCTCTTCAAAGCCTAAAACTGCATGGGACGATGATGATAAAAAGAAAGTTCTCTATGACAAAAAGGCAATAAACCTTCTTCAAGGTGCACTTAGTATGGACGAATTCTTCCGTGTCTCGACATGCAGAACAACAAAGAAAATATGGGATTCCTTGGTACAAACCCATGAAGGAACGACTGAAATAAAAAGATCAAGGCTAAATACCCTAAGTCAAGAATACAAACTATTTCGAATGCATCCCGGAGAATCCATTCTTGACTTACAAAAGAGATTTGTGCACTTGACAAATCATCTAAGTGCTCTTGTTAAACCTTTGACAAATGATGAATTGAATCTGAAAGTACTTAGGTCCTTAACAAGGGAATGTCAACCAAAGGTAACGACAATTTCAGAAAAGAAAAGTCTCTCCAACATGACATCCGCAACTATATTTAGAAAACTTCAAGAATACGAAACGGAACTCGGAATACTCGAAAAGCATGAAAATCAAGAGAAGAAATCCAAGAATATTGCTTTGAAGATAGACTCCAAGGAAGTTGAAAAGGAAAACAATCCAGAAGAATATGAAAACTTCACGCTTCTTGTTAAAAGGCTTGGTAAGTTCTTCGGTAGAAATGACAAACCTTTTTCTCATTCAAAAGGAAAGAAACATTTTCAGAAAAAGGAAGGCTCCACATCAACACAAGAAATCACATGTTATGAATGTGGTAAGCAAGGTCATATCAAGCTGGATTGCCCAAAACTCTCCAAGAAAAGTGGCTTCAAAAGCAAGAAGGGATTCAAGAACAAAAAGGCTTATGTCGCATGGGAGGACAATGAAATAAGTTCCTCATCCGATTTCGATAGTTATGAAAGTGCAAATCTAGCATTGATGGCCTCACACCATTCCGATGATGAAGACAATGAGGTATGCTTGAAGACCACATGCAATCTTTGGTATCTTGATAGTGGTTGTTCAAAGCATATGACAGGAGACATAAACCAATTTTCACATCTAGCGCTAAAGGCCAAGGGTTTTGTCACTTATGGAGACAATAATAAGGGAAGAATCCTAGGCAAACGTAAAGTTGGTGCTCCACCTTTCACATCCATTGAAGATGTTCTTTATGTTGAAGGACTAAAGCACAATCTTCTAAGTATTAGCCAACTTTGTGACAAAGGCTTCAAAATCAAGTTCACCAAGGATGAATGTTTGATAGAAGACGAAGTCACTCATGAGGTTATACTTAAAGGTAAAAGAATCAATAATATATTTATGATTTCCCTTGATGATCCATCTTTGAAGGTTAAATGTCTCATGGCAAACAACGATGATTCATGGATTTGGCACAAAAGAATTGCTCATATTCACATAGAACACTTGAATAAATTAATCAAGCATGATCTTGTCATTGGATTGCCTAAGAGAAATTTCGTCAAAGATAGATTATGTGATGCTTGTCAAAAAGGGAAACAAACTAGATCAACTTTAAAATCTAAGAATGTGGTGTCCACTACTAGGCCACTACAATTGTTACACATGGATCTATTTGGTCCATCGAGAACAAGGAGTTTCGGAGGTAATGTATATGCTTTGGTTATTGTTGACGATTTCTCTAGATATACTTGGACATTCTTTTTAGTGCAGAAAAGTGATGCATTCAAGGCATTCAAGAAGTATGCTAAACAAATTCAGAATGAGAAGTCTTTAACAATTGCCTCAATAAGAAGTGACCATGGCGGAGAATTCCAAAATGCTCTATTTGAAGAATTCTATGGAGAACATGGAATATCTCACAAATTCTCGGCACCAAGGACCCCACAACAAAATGGATTGGTTGAAAGAAAGAATAGGTCTCTTGGTTTTAATACCAGAGCATTTTAGGGGTGATGAACGTCTGGATGATTGTAGGACCAACCTTGGATTGGGAATTGTTGTTGGAGTGGTGGTTCTGAGTAATGAGGAGGAGGAGCAGCTGGGTTGTTTGGGTCGTAAGATGGGATATGCAGGTGAGAGTAAAGGTATGAGAATTGTTGGTTCACATCCGAGCGGAAATCATTTATCCGGGTTGTAGTGGAGTCATTTATTGCACTCCATTGACTGTTGATGTTGGTGTTCATAGAAGCAAACTGTTGAGCCATGTAGTCCATGAGTTCTTGGTTGGTTGGACCAGAGGGAGCAGTAGGAGGAGGAGGCATAGCTTCATCGCCTTCAGCTTCTTGGTCATCATCTTCGTTGCCAACAACATCTTCACCAATATAGGTGATCGTCTTTGTCTCCGGATTAAAGTGTACGCCCATCCTTGAATCAACATTCTTAATTGAAATTATGTTCAATATTGGATCCATATCCACCGATTCAAAACCGCGAAAATCTACACCAAATTCCTCCATAATCAATGTGACAAAATAAGCATAAGGAAGGAATTTTGATTTTTCATCCACTCTCAGCATATGCATCATCATCATTCTTGCCCAGTTGACATTAATCCCTTTCTTCCTTGCATAAATAAGCTGCATCTCAAAGTCGGTAACCGTGCAATGGTTTCCAGCCCTTGGAAAAAGTATATAGACCAAGAAATAATGAAATAAGCGATCGTCTATATAGAGGTTACCTGCACTCCAAGAATCTCTGGAGGGAATTACTCCGCCAAGACCATGTATCTGTTTGGCGCAAAATTCAGCTTCACTTAACCGCCCAATGCTGTAAAAGAATCCCTTTTTCGTATAGCCATCCCATATCTCGTCTTCAGGATCATATAGGACGCTTCCGGTGAAAGGAATATGCAAGATCTCACCAACATCCTGAGGAGTTAGAGAGATACGAGTGCCCAACACATATGTGACAATCTTTTCCTTGTAGGGGGTTAGATTACTGAAAAACATTCTTACCAGATCCGGGTAGTATGGACCTGTGATCGGTGGGAACGAGAACTGACTGTTTTGGAATGCTGGTTCACGTTTGCGTTTGTTTTTGCAAAATATCGCGGTAAGCAAGAGTCGCCACCGTCTTTTATTTTATCCAACAAGGAAATTACAAAAGCACAGAAAAATTCCTTTTCGAGATTGTTTCTCGGGTTCGGGAGGTAGATTATAGAAAGGGAAGGTGTTAGCACCCTTTCTATCCGTGGTTATCCACGGGCTCTTAGGTACTTGCTCACTATGTTTTCAAAAGGTATGCTTTTATTTGTGATTGTGGGTTTTGAAAAGAGTTTTGTTTTTGAAGAGAGTGTAAGTGCGAAAAGTTTTGTTTTGTTTTTAAAAGGAGCAAGTACTTAAGAACCTCTACCTACTCAAAAAGGAATTTAATTGTGCAAATGTCCTTTAGATAGTGCTATCCCACTATTGAGGAATAGGTAGCACCGTCGTTGGAGTTTTCGGGTCAATTCGGTTTAAGGGACGTGTGGTCACTAAAGCAATGTTAGGATGCTTTAGCGGTAACCCTAATGTCTTAGATAATTTTTTATCGAGGAAACCATTTCGAGGCAACTTTGATCTTTGGACAGGAGGGCGACCTCTAAAACATCCTATACTTAATGACCACGTTCGAGGCAACCAAGTGAGGTGTACCCTAAGAGTGGCATGTGCATGTGTGTCAATTTTCAGTTTATATTATCTTTGTACATGTTATGGTGAGCTACTGTTGATTTTAAATTAAGAGTTAATCTTGTCATGCATAGCCTAGTTAGCATACATCTAAACAGTTAATATATGTACAAGAATTTAAAGTGCGGGAATTGTAAATCCTACGCTATTACAAGGCTTCGGGGAGGGGGATTATTTACATGTCCAAAATTGGGGAATAAAGCAGTAAAGTAAAAGTCTTAGTTAAGCTATTACAAACCAATAAGCAGTTACAATAAAATAAACGCGCGCAAATCTGAAAATAACCTCTAAAAATTCTAAGAATAAAATCTTTTTGTTGTTTTATTTTATTTTGGGAAAATGATCTAAATCTACTTAATTTTAGTTTTTTTGAGAAAATGTTAAGATAATTAAAAGATTAATTGACAAAGTTAATTTAATAGAAAAAAAAACTAGCCTAATGTTTTTGTGGTTTTCTTATTTTAATGTTAATTAAAAAGATAAAAAGATGTCAATGAAAACAAAAATTAAATACAAGGGGGATCCTTCGATCCAGGAAAAAAAGGAGTTTCGACCCAGGGAGGGAATGGAAGCTTCGATCCAGAGAGGGTCATGGTCCTTTCGATTGGGCCAGACAGTAAGGCGTGAGTAGCCTTCTATCCAGAGAAGAGGATTGTATTTTGATCATGGAGGTCATGGCTTTCGATCCAGGAATGAGATGTCTCCTTCGATCCAGCATGCTAATGGGTTCGATATGGAGAAGGTGTCTCCTTCGATCTGGGATGTTATACCTGCAAAAGTATGTTAGCGAAATAAAATGCAGGGCCTGGGTATTGAACCCCAGGCCCTTCGATCCTGCGCTTGCTGGGTCTCTTCAGGCTATGTCTACAGCAAATGTTAGCAAACGAAAAATATGACCTGGGTGCCAAACCCAGGCCCTTTGATCATGTCTAGGTTGGGAAATCGAAGGTAACAACAAGTAATGATGTGTTATGCAAAAACAAGGTTAGATAATTTATCCTTTCTTACCAGTAGATTGGAACTTCGATTTGGGCGCTTCCTGGATGTAGGCACCTTCGATCTGGGGCTTCTGGGCTTGGCTGCTTTTGTTGAAGGGTTGCTTTGGCTTGGATCACTTCTGAAAATGCTGATGACCTTTGGCAGCGTATCTCCAAGTTTTTTTGTTCTCCTGTTGTGTGTTTTTTCGTGTGTTTCGTTGTATAATTTTCGTGTCCTGGATATGTATACTGGCCTCTGTATTTATAGGGGTATGAGGGTGCAGTAATGGCAAGAGACAGCCATTAAACAGACCATTAAATGCCATGAGACAAGAAACTGACACATTAAAAGTTTTCCTTTTTTGAAACATTTGTGTCTCTTGAATGAACCTGGACGCTTTTGACTTGAGTGCCCTCTTGATGACCTCCTTCGAATGGCCCTTGTCCAAAGATCAATCGAAGGGTACTAATTAAAATTCCAATCGAAAGGCTTTGTTAACAGGCCAATCGAAAGGTGTTGTTTCATGCTAATCGAAGTGCTCCTTCAGAATACCAATCGAAGGGCCTTTCAGAATGCCAATAGAAGTGCTCCTTCAGAATACCAATCGAAGGGCCTTTCAGAATTCCAATCGAAGTGCTCCTTCAGAATACCAATCGAAGGGTCTTTCAGAATGCCAATCGAAGTGCTCCTTCAGAATACCAATCGAAATGCTCCTTCAGAATGCCAATCAAAATGCTCCTTTAGAATGCCAATCGAAGGGTCTTTCAGAATGCCAATCGAAGTGATCCTTCAGAATGCCAATCGAAATGCTCCTTCAGAATGCCAATCGAAGGGTCTTTCAGAATGCCAATCGAAAGGTACTTAAAGCACCACTCAAAAATTTTCTTTTTCCTTAGGCAAGGGTTTCTGGTCAACCATGCAGGGGGAAGACTTTGGAAAACATGAGAGGGCAAATTTTGGGGTGAAACAGTTGCCCCTGTTCAATTTTCTTAAACCTGAGGATATAGATTGGCTTTCGAGCCTTTCGTGATCCGAAGGTGGAAGATAATTGAACACTAGAGTGCCCAGAAATTTGCACTCGCATGGTGTAGTATCAGCATTGTGACATCGGGAATGGGCTTACAGATGCCATTTAGAGATGGTTGGTAGGAGGACGGGCTTATAAATGCCATCTGCAGGAGAGGTAATGGATAGTCATTAGAGATGGGCTTAAAGATGCCATCCAGGAGCGATTGCTAGACTTTATTTGAATAAGTGACAGAATTACATCTGAATCTGGATCGTATCTGGACTGTTATTTGAAGGTCTCTGATTGCCTGTCATTAACTGGAAGAAATAAATCTAACCAGAGGAGGTCTTTTTTGATAATGATGTGTGATGAAGGAATCTGAGACGATTTCTACTCCAAACAGATGATAAAGGAATCTAGGACGATTACTACCTCAGCAGGATGATGAAGGAATCTTGGATGACTACTACAACAGCAGGATGATGAAGGAATCTTGGACGACTACTACCTCAGCAGGATGATGAAGGAATCTTAGACGATTACTACCTCAGCAGGATGGTGAAGGAATCTTGGACGATTACTACCTCAGCAGGATGGTGAAGGAATCTTGGACGATTACTACCTCAGCAGGATGATGAAGGAATCTTGGACGATTACTACCTCAACAAGATGGTGAAGGAATCTTGGACGATTACTACCTCAACAGGATGATGAAGGAATCTTGGATGACTTCTACCTCAGCAGGATGATGAAGGAATCTTGGACGATTACTACCTCAGTCGGATGATGAAGGAATCTTGGACGATTACTATCTCAGCACGATCATGAAGGAATCTTGGATGACTTCTACCTCAGCAGGATGATGAAGGAATCTTGGAAGATTACTAGCTCAGCAGGATGATGAAGGAATCTTGAACGATTACTACCTCAGCAGGATGGTGAAGGAATCTTGGATGATTACTACCTCAACGAGATGGTGAAGGAATCTTGGACGATTACTACCTCAGCAGGATGATGAAGGAATCTTGGATGACTTCTACCTCAGTAGGATGATGAAGGAATCTTGGACGATTACTACCTCAACAGGATGATGAAGGAATCTTGAGACGACTACTACCTCAACGGGATGATGAAGGAATCTTGGACGATTACTACCTCAGCAGGATGATGAAGGAATCTTGGACAACTACTACCTCAACGGGATAATGAAGGAATCTTGGATGATTACTACCTAAGCAGGATGATGAAGGAATCTTGGATGACTTCTACCTCAGCAGGATGATGAAGGAATCTTGGATGACTTCTACCTCAGCAGAATGATGAAGGAATCTTGGATGATTACTACCTCAACAAGATGATGAAGGAATCTTGGACGATTACTACCTCAGCATGATGATAAAGGAATCTTGGATGACTTCTACCTCAGCAGAATGATGAAGGAATCTTGGATGATTACTACCTCAACAGGATGATGAAGGTGTTAGAACAAAGTTTGAATCTACTACCCTATATTTAAGTTTTGATGATAACAAAGTGAAAAGATATAGTATTTATAAGTTTCATGTATGAACTATCTGCTGCCTAAAATTATTATGTTCTGACTTGCAGATACTCTGATTGCAATAAGCAAGATCACATCTATTCAGCATCAGAACTTGATTTCAGACACCAGCATCAGAAGTTGCTATATCAGAATGTTAAAATCAGATGATCAACTCACGTACATGCTGAAGCCTGATGAACGAGACTGCGCTCAACACTCTGATAAAGAAACACAATAGTTCATCAGCAGCGAAGCAGAGTCAGAATGAGCCAAGCCAGAACTTGCATTAAGTAAGCAACGGTACTGTGCATTGAAAGCAAATTAATTCCAACGGCCTCATTCCAGACAAGATCTGCTCAATAAGGAAAGCTTGTTATTAGCATTGAATCAAGAATATTGCATCCAACGTTCATCATCTCAGTGCTATATAAACAAGGCTTTGAAGATTGAAATGGCTAATGCTCTCCAAATCTCTACACGCACAAAAGCTAAACCATAATCTTCGTTCTCTCATTTTTGCTAAACCACACACTCTGATATTCTATTACTGTTTAGCAATCTAGTTTCTAAGCTTCAATTTGTGTATACATCACAGTTGTGATACAGTTTTGTAGAAAACATCCACACACATAATTTTATCTCTTTGTAAGAAAGTGTTACCTTGACAAACCGGGTTGTGGTTTGAATCAAGAAGGCTTTAGCAGTTGTTAAAGCAGTCTGTAATATTCAGTTGAATATAGTGGATTAAGACCTCGTTGGAGAGAGGCGAAATCACCTTGACGGGTGGACTGGAGTAGTTTGAGATCAAACGAACCAGGATAAAAATATCTTGTTCATTGCATTAGATTTCAGTTTTACAATTCAACCCCCCCTTGTGTTTTTCACCACTTCAATTGGCATCAGAGCGCCTGGTTCTGAGCTAAAACACTTAACCGTGTCAGTACAAGATCCAGCGTCAGAAAAACACAATGGCAGGAAACAATTCTCACATCAGCAATGACAACAATGAGGACAGAGACAGATTCAGTGGCAAACCTCCAGTCTTTGATGGAGAAAACTTTGATTACTGGAAAGACAGAATTGAAAGCTTCTTTCTGGCACATGATGCTGATCTGTGGGATATGGTGACAGATGGATACACGCACCCTGTGAATGCAAGTGGTCAGAAGATTGATAGAAAAACAATGTCTGATCAACAAAAGCGTGACTTCAAGAATCACCATAAGGCCAGAACCATCCTCCTCAGTGCCATCTCCTATACTGAGTATGAAAAGATCTCCAACAGAGACACAGCAAAGAATATTTTTGATTCTCTCAGAATGACGCATGAGGGCAACGTTCAGGTCAAAGAAACAAAAGCTCTGGTGCTCATTCAGAAGTATGAGGCGTTCAAAATGGAAGAATCTGAATCCATTGAAACTATGTTCTCTAGATTCCAGATTATGGTAGCTGGTCTCAAAGTTCTGGACAAAGGATACTCTACTGCTGACCATGTCAAGAAAATCGTCAGAAGTTTACCCAAGCAGTGGAGGCCTATGGTTACTGCTCTGAAGCTAGCTAAAGATCTCAACAAAATCACTCTGGAGGAACTTATCAGCTCCCTCAGAAGTCATGAGATAGAGCTAGAAGCTGATGAGCCTCAGAAGCAAGGTAAGCCTTTAGCATTAAAATCTAACAGAAAATTTGAGTCTAAAGTTTTGCAGGCAGTTGAAGAAACATCTGATGGATCCTCATCAGAAGAAGACGAACTTTCCCTTCTCTCCACAAGAGTAAATCAACTGTGGAAGCAAAGACAAAGGAAGTTCAGGAATCCCAGAAGATCTGATCAGAACGAGTCCTCTTCCAGATACAGAAGGACAGATTCTTCCTCTGGATACAGAAGATCTGAAGGCTCCTCCAGTAGCAAAAAGCCAAACACCAAAGACATCATCTGCTATGAGTGCAATGAGCAAGGACACTACAAGAGTGACTGCCCAAAGCTTCATAGGGAAAAGCCCAAAAAGAAGTTTGGAAGAGAGAAGAAGAAAAGTCTCATGGCTACATGGGATGACTCTGACTCGTCTGAAGCTGACTCAGAATCAGATGATGAAAGGGCAAACATAGCTCTCATGGCTAACATTTCAGAAGATAGTGAAGCTTCTGAATCAGACTCAGAATCAGACACTGAAGAGGTATTTCCTAACTTTGCTGTTAACTTTACAAAGGCTGAACTTGCTGAAAGCCTTAATGAGATTCTGGAACGTTATCAGCAAATTAGAGCTAAATTCAGAAACCTGAAAAGGAATCTTGAATCCGACTCTAATAAGACTGAGAGTCTCAAATTGGAAAATTCTGAGCTGAGAAATAAGATTTCAAAATTAGAAAACACTTTACAAAACTCTCAGAAGGAACCAATTTCTGAAACTCCCAGCAACGCTGATGAGATCATCAAGGAGTATGATCACAGTTTCCAGAAGTTCCTAGCTAAAAGCATAGATAGAAGCAGAATGGCTTCAATGATCTATGGGGTTAGCAGAAACGGCAGGAAAGGAATAGGATACCAAGGTAAGGTTCCTACACCAAAGAATGTCATGGACTTAACCATTAAACACACTCCTCTGAATTCACACTTTGTGTATGGTCACACACATGATATCAAATATACTAGCAGTAAGCACTCTGTGAAACCAAAATTCAACCAGAGTTTTGGTAAAACTAACAAATCAGGACCCAAGAAAATCTGGGTACCTAAGGATAAAATAATACATGTTGCAGATATCTTTAGCAGCAAGTCAGAAACACCAGTCATGGTACCTGGACTCTGGCTGCTCACGACACATGACGGGAAGAAGGCATATGTTCCAAAGCCTGGAACTTAAGCCTGGAGGCCACGTTGGCTTTGGAGGCAATCAGAGGGGAAAGATAATTGGCTCTGGAACTGTAGGTAATGGAAATCTTCCCTCTATTAATAATGTTCTGCTAGTAGATGGATTGATGCATAATCTGTTATCCATAAGTCAATTAAGTGATAACGGTTATGATATAATCTTTAATCAAAAATCATGTAAAGCTGTTAGTCAGAAAGATGGGACTATCCTGTTTAATGGTAAGAGGAAAAACAACATTTACAAAATCAAACTTTTTGAACTAAAGAGTCAGAATGTAAAATGTCTTCTGTCTGTTAACAACGAGCAATGGATCTGGCACAGAAGATTGGGGCATGTTAGTATGAGAAGAATATCTCAGATTAACAAACTCAATCTGGTCAGAGGACTTCCTAATTTGAAGTTCAATTCAGATGCTCTGTGTGAAGCATGTCAGAAAGGCAAATTTGCTAAACCTTCTTTTAAATCCAAAAATGTTGTTTCTACCTCTAAGCCATTAGAACTTCTGCACATTGACTTATTTGGACCAGTTAAAACTGCTTCAGTCAGTGGTAAGAAGTATGGGTTAGTAATCGTAGATGACTATAGCAGATGGACATGGGTAAAGTTCTTAAGACACAAGGACGAGTCACACTCTGTGTTTGTTACCTTCTGTAACCAAGTTCAGAATGAAAAGGATCTTAGAATCGTTAAAGTCAGAAGTGATCATGGTGGAGAATTTGAAAATAAAGATTTTGAGTCATTCTTTAATGACAGAGGCATTCTGCATGATTTCTCTTGTCCTAGAACTCCCCAACAAAATGGAGTTGTAGAACGAAAGAACAGAACATTGCAAGAAATGGCCAGAACCATGATCAATGAGACAAACGTTGCTAAGATCTTCTGGGCAGAGGCAATAAACACAGCGTGCTACATTCAGAATAGAATCTCAATAAGACCTATTCTGGAAAAGACTCCATATGAATTGTGGAAGAACAGAAAGCCCAACATTTCATATTTTCATCCATTTGGATGTACTTGCTTTATATTAAATACAAAGAATTATTTGAACAAGTTTGACTCTAAAGCACAGAAGTGTATTATGTTAGGATACTCTGAACGCTCAAGAGGGTACAGAGTATACAATACAGAAACACAGATTGTGGAAGAATCAATCAGTGTTCGTTTTGATGACAAGCTTGACTCTGAAAAGTCAAAGCAGAATGAAGTTTTTGCAGGTATAGAAATTGAATTTGCAGGTTCTGAAGACAAGTCATCAGAAGCTCTCAACACAGACATTCCTTCAACGTCTGAAAGGAGCACTGCTAGAAATCCTACAACAGCTGCTGATCAACCTCAGAAGAGATTACCCAGAAGCAGCTTGGATCACCCAGAAGAGACTATCCTAGGAAGAAAGGAAGATCCAATCAGAACAAGAGCAAGCTTCAGAAACTCTGAAGAAACACTTATGTGAATGGTGTCTCTGATTGAACCTTCTTCAATTGATGAAGCACTTCTGGATAATGACTGGATTCTGGCAATGCAAGAAGAGCTGAATCAATTCACCAGAAACGACGTATGGGATCTCGTTCCCAGACCAAAAGGATTCAACGTCATTGGAACAAGATGGGTGTTCAGAAACAAGCTAAATGAACAAGGTGAAGTCATCAGAAACAAGGCACGACTGGTTGCACAAGGTTATAGTCAGCAAGAGGGGATAGACTATACAGAAACCTTTGCCCCAGTCGCCAGGTTAGAATCTATCAGACTTTTAATTTCATTTGCTGTTAATAGAGGCATCACTCTGTATCAGATGGATGTCAAAAGTGCATTCTTAAATGGTTATATAGAAGAAGAAGTTTATGTACACCAACCCCCAGGTTTTGAAAATACAAAACATCCAGAACATTTTTTCAAACTAAAGAAGTCACTGTATGGTCTGAAACAAGCTCCCAGAGCTTGGTATGAAAGGCTAAGTAACTTTCTGCTGGAAAATGAATTCACCAGAGGGAAAGTGGACACTACTCTATTCTGTAAATCAGTTAAGAGTGACATCTTAGTCTGTCAAATTTATGTTGATGATATTATTTTTGGTTCTACTAATCCTTCTCTTGGAAGAAAATTTGCTAAGTGTATGCAGGAAGAATTTGAGATGAGCCTCATGGGGGAACTGAAATTCTTTCTAGGAATTCAGATCAATCAAACTCCAGAAGGAACTTACATTCATCAGAGCAAATACATCAGAGATCTTCTGAAGAAATTTGACCTCTCAGAATGTAAGCCATCAAAGATTCCAATGCATCCCACGTGCATTCTGGAAAGAGAAGAGGTAAGCAAAAATGTAGAACAGAAAGTCTACAGAGGTATGATTGGCTCTCTCCTCTATCTGACGGCTTCAAGACCTGACATATTATTCAGTGTTTGTATCTGTGCTAGATTCCAATCAGATCCTAGAGAATCTCACTTAACAGCTGTTAAGCGAATTTTCAAGTATCTGAAAGGTACTACTAATCTGGGTTTGTTTTATAGAAAATCTAGTGATTACAGTTTAGTAGGCTACTGTGATGCTGATTTTGCTGGAGACAGAGTGGAACGTAAAAGTACTTCTGGAAGCTGCCAGTTTCTGGGAGAAAATCTGATTTCTTGGTCCAGCAAAAGGCAATCAACAATTGCTCTGTCAACAGCAGAAGCTGAGTACATAGCAGCAGCAGGATGTCGCACACAAATGCTCTGGATGAAAAGTCAGCTTGAAGACTTCCAGATTTTTGAGAGTAACATTCCTATACTTTGTGATAATACTTCTGCTATTTGCTTAAGTAAGAATCCCATTTTACATTCTAGAGCTAAGCATATAGAAATAAAACATCACTTCATTAGGGACTATATTCAGAAAGGTATTTTGAACTTAAAATTTATAGATACAGACCATCAATGGGCTGATATCTTTACTAAACCCCTTTCAGAAGATAGGTTTAATTTCATTCTGAAACATCTCAGCATGAAAGTGTGCCCAGAGTGAAAATGTTTTAATTCCATATATTTACCTTCAGAATGTAATTATTTCACTGTGAACTTCTGATCAATCTCCTTTCAGAAAGATAGAACATGCAGATTGTATCAGATGCAAGTCTAAAGATCTGAGAGTCTAAAGCTCAAAGACAGACGTGCTGATCACTACATCAAACAAGTGTCATCCAATCATCAGCATATCTCTGAAGCAGAACGCGTGCACGCTTCTGAGAAGGCAAAGCGCTGATTGGGTGCATTGAGACACATGTCTGGTAACCGTTTTTAAGTATCTTTCTCAAATCCCCCAAAATCAGCAAGCATTTAATGAAAAGTAATCATGCTTTTAAATGGCAATCATGATTTTTCTCTCTCTTAAAAACGTTTATCTTTTCAAAATAGTCTTGAAAACTCTATTTAAGCACATTAATCTCTCATTCTTATTCTTTACGCTTTCTCACTAATACTCAAGCATTTTCTGCATATTTCTGTGTTCATCTCTTGCAACCTATTTTCCTCAGTTTATTCTCAAAAACCTTTTAGCGTGAACATGGCAACCTCCAGCAGCGTTTCTGCAGGTACTCAGAAGAAAGCATCATCTGAGCAATATCAAGTGCCACTCAGAACTCTCCTCACTCCGGTGAAGAATATTGAAGTGCTTTCTGAATTAATCATTGACTTTGAAAGCTTGAAGGAGAACGGTTTTGACCTAACTGAAGAAGTTAGGGCTCAAAAGTGGGAAAGGTATTTCGATAGGTTGGTTGGACCAACATTCCCAATGCTGGTCAAGGAATTTTGGATTCACGCCAAGGCTTCAACACATCTAGTCACCTCCTTTGTTATGGGGAAGAAGATTGTGATTACTGAAGATCACATTGCAAGGCTAATCGGTCAAAGTGGTGGTGGCGTCCGTTGTGTGGACATGGCTGAAAGATGTGCTGATATAGGTGTGGTAGCTAACAGGATTTTCACTCTTGGGATGCCCAGCAGCAAGATTAAAGATCTGAAGGATCATTGCAGAGTGTGGGCTAAGATTATTCTGGGGTGCTTCAACCACAGGAAACCAACCAGTTCTCCTGATTACATAAATGTGGATCAGCAGTTTCTGATCTACTTTATTGATCAGAAGATAAAGATCAATCTGGCTCACTTCCTATTCAACCACCTCAGAACAAGTGTGAAAGAAACAAGGGAAGAAGAAAGAACCAAGAGGGATTGGATACCTTTTGGAAGGTTGATATCAGATATTCTGACAGAGAATAGGCTGATTGAGCATCTGATAGAAGCTCAAGAGCTAAACATTATTGAACCAACAATTGGGAAACCTCTGAACGCAAAGAACCTGAAAAAGATGAAGCTGATAGAGAATATTCAGAAGGAACCCAGAGCTACTCCCCTTGCTGATATCTCCAGCAGAAGGGTGCCTCTGAGTGATTTTCCGTTATTTTCTGAAATTGAATCCAAACCAGAGGTGATTCTCAGGTACCTGGATGCGTGCAAGGCAGATGGTACAGATCCAAAGCTGAATATCAGAGATCTGCATCAACCTCAACCAGAAGTGACTCTGAAGAAGACCAAGAAAAGAAAGGCGCCATCAGAAGGATCATCTCAGCAGACTCCCAAGAAAAGAGGTAATTCATCTGCTGCCCCTGTTTTAAATTCTTCTACTATTCCAGCATCTATCCCTCCTCAAACCTCTCATAGAATCTCAATCCCCATCCCTACCATAGATGAAACTGTACAAGAAGAAGACCCTTCTGAGGCATTAAAACTCAGAAGACCCAGAACCAAACACCCCAAACAACCAACAATTTCAACAACATCAGCACTTAACCAAGTGCTGTCTGATATTGATCAACATACCTCTGATCAACCAAACTCTGAACCACAAAATATTCCTCCTCCACAACCAGAACAACAGCAATCTGCTGACGAACCACAACAACAACAACCACTCTGAGAAGAACCTCTGATCCCTGAGCAATCAGAGATTCCAACTCCCTCTCCCCAACCAGAAATTAATCCACCATCACCACAAACAGAGTTTCACCACTCTGAAACTCCTTCTCCTCACCAATCTGAACCTCATTCACCTCAACCATCACCGCTGGCAATCCAACTGCCATGTGGAACAACTGTTATCATGCCCCAGTTACCATCCTCATCAGAATCGACACCACCAAATACTCCCAAAACACCACCCAGTCCAATCGAAATATCTGACTCTGATACTCCTTCTCCAAAACAAACAGCTTCTCAGAAAACCTCTGAAAACCCCAGCAGGACCTTCATAGACTTAACCAGTCTTGACCGTCTTGCTGATCTGAAACACAAAATTGCCATCCCAAAACCAAAGCAACCAGATGTTGGCTCTGGTATTATGAATTTTGAAACAGGTGTGCTGCAATGGATTGCTTCTTTGAAGCAAGTCTGTCATGGAATGATTGACCCAGCTGCTTCTGATCAGCTCTGGTCACAATTCAGACTTTGGGTACGTGCTGAAGCCCTCAAGTTGCAGGATATCAACTATGAGCAGGCACAACAAAATTTCAGCAAGCTTCTGAATGAAGTTGGAAGTCAGCTCCTGAAAGAAGACGTGCTCCCTCTGGACAGTGAACCTTGGTCTGAGAAACAGCAAGCTGCAAAGGTGCAATCATCAGAAGAAGACAATACCATGCAAGCTGAAGAAAGTCAAGCAGAGGATGTTGCTGAAAGTTCTCAGAAGCCTCCTGTTTCTGATGCTTCTCAAGCTGCCTTGGACAGGCAGACTCTGGAAGAACTAAGGCTGAATGACATGCGTATGCAGCAGTGGATGGATGAAAGCGATCAGAAGATGAAAGAGAGAATGGATGTGCAGGACAGCAAGATTGACACTGTTGTCAGCATGGTGCATAAGCAGAATGAGACTGCTGAAAAGATCCAAGCCATGCTGGAGAACCTGTTCACACGCTTGCCTCCTCAACCTTAGTCTCTTTTTTATGCATGACCTTTTTCATGTTTTCCTTGATTTTCTGATGCACTGATTGAATATGTTTTGTAATATTTTCTTGTTTTGATTCTGAACTATCTTAATATGATTAGTTTTTCTGATCTTAATTGTTTTAGCACATCACCAACACTTTTTGATTGCTGACAAAAAGGGGGAGAACAAGAATGATATTTTAATCAATAACGGCTGACTAGACAGAAATTCTCAAACATTCTAACTCTATTACTTGAAATGTTTTTTTTTGTTTTGCTTAAAGTCTACAGGCACAAGGAAGCTCCTGGACACTCTGAAGACTAGAAGCTCTGATCACTATGAAGTTCTGATCCGCTCTAATATTCTGATCCAAAGCAAAGCTCTGACAAGATAAGCTCTGAAGCTCTGCTCTGACATAAAGCTTCTGATAAGTCAAAGACTCTGATACTCTGATGTTCAAAGAAAGGCAAAAAGATCTGATCCTGAAGAAACACGTATAATCAAAGGGAAGTAATAAACTCAGGGGGAGTATCTCCTTACTCCTTATTCTTTTGCTTCTTATTCTGATACATATTCCAGATGTCTTTTCATGTTATTTTCATTTAAAATATCTAGTTTTTGTCATCATCAAAAAGGGGGAGATTGTTAGAACAAAGTTTGAATCTACTACCCTATATTTAAGTTTTGATGATAACAAAGTGAAAAGATATAGTATTTATAAGTTTCATGTATGAACTATCTGCTGCCTAAAATTATTATGTTCTGACTTGCAGATACTCTGATTGCAATAAGCAAGATCACATCTATTCAGCATCAGAACTTGATTTCAGACACCAGCATCAGAAGTTTCTATATCAGAATGTTAAAATCAGATGATGAACTCACGTACATGCTGAAGCCTGATGAACGAGACTGCGCTCAACACTCTGATAAAGAAACACAATAGTTCATCAGCAGCGAAGCAGAGTCAGAATGAGCCAAGCCAGAACTTGCATTAAGTAAGCAACGGTACTGTGCATTGAAAGCAAATTAATTCCAACGGCCTCATTCCAGACAAGATCTGCTCAATAAGGAAAGCTTGTTATTAGCATTGAATCAAGAATATTGCATCCAACATTCATCATCTCAGTGCTATATAAACAAGGCTTTGAAGATTGAAATGGCTAATGCTCTCCAAATCTCTACACGCACAAAAGCTAAACCATAATCTTCGTTCTCTCATTTTTGCTAAACCACACACTCTGATATTCTATTACTGTTTAGCAATCTAGTTTCTAAGCTTCAATTTGTGTATACATCACAGTTGTGATACAGTTTTGTAGAAAACATCCACACACATAGTTTTATCTCTTTGTAAGAAAGTGTTACCTTGACAAACCGGGTTGTGGTTTGAATCAAGAAGGCTTTAGCAGTTGTTAAAGCAGTCTGTAATATTCAGTTGAATATAGTGGATTAAGACCTCGTTGGAGAGAGGCGAAATCACCTTGACGGGTGGACTGGAGTAGTTTGAGATCAAACGAACCAGGATAAAAATATCTTGTTCATTGCATTAGATTTCAGTTTTACAATTCAACCCCCCCCTTGTGTTTTTCACCACTTCAGAAGGAATCTTGGACGATTACTACCTCAGCAGGATGGTGAAGGAATCTTGGACGATTACTACCTCAACGGGATGGTGAAGGAATCTTGGACGATTACTACCTCAGTAGGATGATGAAGGAATCTTGGATGACTTCTACCTCAGCAGGATGATGAAGGAACCTTGGATGATTACTACCTCTGCAGGATGATGAAGGAATCTTGAGACGAATACTACCTCAACGGGATGGTGAAGGAATCTTGGACGATTACTACCTCAGTAGGATGGTGAAGGAATCTTGGACGATTACTACCTCAGCAGGATGGTGAAGGAATCTTGGACGATTACTACCTCAGCAGGATGGTGAAGGAATCTTGGACGATTACTACCTCAACAGGATGATGAAGGAATCTTGGATGACTTCTACCTCAGCAGGATGATGAAGGAATCTTGGACGATTACTACCTCAGTAGGATGATGAAGGAATCTTGGATGATTACTACCTCAGCATGATGATGAAGGAATCTTGGATGACTTCTACCTCAACAGGATGATGAAGGAATCTTGGACGATTACTACCTCAGCAGGATGATGAAGGAATCTTGGACGATTACTACCTCAGC
Organism: Vicia faba; assembly: GCA_948472305.1. Classification (NCBI taxonomy): domain Eukaryota; kingdom Viridiplantae; phylum Streptophyta; class Magnoliopsida; order Fabales; family Fabaceae; genus Vicia; species Vicia faba. The sequence goes on along the minus strand of OX451738.1, from coordinate 1,207,897,385 downwards.
AGGATGGTGAAGGAATCTTGGACGATTACTACCTCAACGGGATGGTGAAGGAATCTTGGACGATTACTACCTCAGCAGGATGATGAAGGAATCTTGGATGACTTCTACCTCAGCAGGATGATGAAGGAATCTTGGACGATTACTACCTCAGCAGGATGATGAAGGAATCTTGAGACGACTACTACCTCAACGGGATGATGAAGGAATCTTGGACGATTACTACCTCAGTAGGATGATGAAGGAATCTTGGACAATTACTACCTCAACGGGATAATGAAGGAATCTTGGATGATTACTACCTAAGCAGGATGATGAAGGAATCTTGGATGACTTCTACCTCAGCAGGATGATGAAGGAATCTTGGATGACTTCTACCTCAGCAGGATGATGAAGGAATCTTGGACGATTACTACCTCAGTAAGATGATGAAGGAATCTTGGACGATTACTACCTCAGCAGGATGATAAAGGAATCTTGGATGACTTCTACCTCAGTAGGATAATGAAGGAATCTTGGATGATTACTACCTCAGTCGGATGATGAAGGAGTCTTGGACGATTACTATCTCAGCACGATGATGAAGGAATCTTGGATGACTTCTACCTCAGCAGGATGATGAAGGAATCTTGGACGATTACTACCTCAGCAGGATGATGAAGGAATCTTGAACGATTACTACCTCAGTAGGATGGTGAAGGAATCTTGGACGATTACTACCTCAACGGGATGGTGAAGGAATCTTGGAGGATTACTACCTCAGCAGGATGATGAAGGAATCTTGGATGACTTCTACCTCAGCAGGATGATGAAGGAATCTTGGACGTTTACTACCTCAGCAGGATGATGAAGGAATCTTGAGACGACTACTACCTCAACGGGATGATGAAGGAATCTTGGACGATTACTACCTCAGTAGGATGATGAAGGAATCTTGGATGATTACTACCTCAACGGGATAATGAAGGAATCTTGGACGGTTACTACCTCAACAGGATGATGAAGGAATCTTGGACGATTACTACCTCAGCAGGATAATGAAGGAATCTTGGACGATTACTACCTCAACGGGATAATGAAGGAATCTTTGACGACTGCTACTCCAAAAGGTACTGACTTTTATCTGTTGATCGATCTTTCCTGAAAAGGTAAAGAGTTAGTTGTATGCAATGTCATGATGTATGCATTGTGTAATGATGTTCTCAAAATAAATGAGATTTATGTTATATGCATTTTGTATGCACATGTTATGAATGTTGTTGAAGTGTAATTTTGTCTTGGAGAATAAATTCTTGACAAGTGTTGGGGAGTTATTAAATCCTGGGCTGCTGTTGAAGAGTAGGTATATCTTCAAACTTTGCTTAGAATGTTTCCACTGAGGATCCTTATTTTGTTGAGGAGAACTCCGTTGGGGAAAGTTGTGAACTCTGTGGAGAGTATTGATTCGTCCTTGGAGAGCAAGTTCAGGAGTCTCGGTTGTCTGTTGCTCGACTGGGGAGTCAAAGTTAAACTGACATCTGGTCGGGTCCAGGTTTCACAGTAACTTGCTGAGGATTGCAGAGTAGTCTATTGGGGAAGAGGAGTTGTGGTCCTTTGATTTGTAGTAGTCGGAGAGGCAAACTCAAACTGGGGAATCCTGGTGTTGTTTGGGAAATAAACCCTGTCGCCGGTCTTCTAGAGAGGTGATATCTTCGTTGGGGGAAGTCCTCGAAGATTCTTGAGGTTGATCCAGCTGGGGAAAGGTTTTCAAAGATTAAACCCTTGTTGGGATGTCATCCTATGAGAAGGACCTTGGGGAGACTTGTCATTGCCCCTAGTAGCGAATGTTTGAGACATTGCTAAAAAGTTTGATTGTATGTAACCCTTTGTTGGGGTTGACGTTCAATTCCCCAAGTGACGGAGATGGAGACTTGCCCCTGGTTACTCTGCACTTCTTCAGAGATTTCTTAAAATCTTGACTAGATTGCCCCAGGTGTGCTGGATAGTGACATGTCATGCCCCCTTGTTGATAGGAGATTTGTCAATGGAAGTGTCATCATTTTTGAAGTGATTTTTCTCACTGAGAGGGCTTTCGTTCATCGGATATTTGTTGTGTGAATTTCTCCGCTGTCAAACAAATAGCCAACTGTAAACAGTGATATTCAAATAATGCAAAGTTTATGCTTGTCTCGAAGTTTTGAAAAACGCGTTTTTTAGTATAAAACTCTTTATAAGACAAATTCAACACAAGATTTAGGGCAAAGCCTTACAGGAGTCAGGATACCTTTTGTAACAGTATACTTTCGAAAAAACCCATGCTTCAGTTAGGACTTTTGAAGGGTTGTAACGTGGTTTGGTTCACGGTTTAAGAAACAAAGGATAAAGGCTCAAAGTATATTTATACCCACCCGCTCTTCATGATGTTCTTCAATCCTAAACTCAGTTAATTGTGCGTCGAACTCTATTCGAATTTGGAATGACGTTTTGGTGATGGTTCACACAAGTTGAATTTGTTGGAAGGCAGACATTTTTGCAACATTTTTCATGTTGTTGAGGATTTGCAGCGACCTCATTCTTTTGATTTATTATCCCTAACTTTTGCCTGATTGTTCCTGTTTTCGAGATTACAGTCAGCGGGATGCCCCAGCTTTCTTAAGCCTCCTTTATAGGTTTTGGCTCAGTGGGCTTTTCTCTTTTGAGAGATTGACTGCCTATGAGATAAGGAACCACCACTATCTTTTGATTCCAGAGGAATGCTTTTGATGTCGTTCGTTGTATTATGAACTGAGAGTTTTGCGACTTTAATGCGCATCTTTTGAATTAACTGAGAGACTACCCTGCCCCAGGTTTAAATTAAAGGTTTCATTTTGTGTTTAAAACAGAAAACTTCTACTTCTTTGGCTCGAAGGGGTTGACTAGGGATTATCTTCTTTATAACTCAAGTGTTTAGGATTTGAAAGAAACGCCTGTACATCGTCAGCAAGGTTTGTCCAAAAGCATACTGTATGAGATTATGGCATTGTTTCACCATCCTCCCTCTAAAGGCTTGTAACTTTTAGCAAGAGTTGAATGTCATAAAGTGAGTAAAAAGCATAGTTTAAATGTAATTAAAATGATTGGATCAAATCAAGACAAACATATGCAATGCATTGATGAAACAAAGTTTGACATTAATAGATAATTGTTTGAATAACAAGGAGATTACAACTTGAAAATTCAAATGAAACAAAGACATTCTCAATGATTTGGCATAGGAGCAGTGATCACATTTGGGGTCTCCGGAGGGTCAAACTTGATCTCCTTGGCATCAATAAAGTCTTGAATCTTGTTCTTCAGAGCCCAACAGTCGTTTGTGTCATGTCCCGGACTGTCAGAGTGGTATTCACACCTTTCATCAGGGTTGTACCTTGGGGAGTCTATGTTGGGATTCTTAGGAGGGTCCCTTAACGTCACCAGATTCAACCTCAACAGGTGTTGTAAAGCTTGAGACAACGACACGTTGAGCTTGGTAAATTGCCTTCTGGGCACATTTGGCTTACTCTGATCAACCTGTTGTTTATGGCAAGGTTGTTGTTGGACCCTTGAGGTAGCAGCAACTTGGAGAGGTCTATTCTTCATCAAACCAAATCTTTTACTTCTCGGAAGTTGATTAATGACTTGATCCCCATCCTTGACCATTTGCTTCATACTGTTGTATCTGTCTTGATGAAGCTGGTTGATAATAGTTCTCATCTCTTCTTGTTCCCGAGCTAAGCCTTGGATAAGAGCCATCTGCCCCAGCATCTGGGTTCTCAATGCATCTACCTCAGCTTGCAGATGTTTCATCCGTTCGTCCTTATTGTCTTCAGGACTTTTCTTGACAAAGTTCCCCATGAGGAGTGTTCTCAACTCTTCCTGCCCCTTGGATAGGTTTAGGAAGATTTCCCTGAACTGAGTCTCTTGAGTATGAAGATCTTGGTTGTCTTGTTGGAGAGCCATTTCTGAAATAAACAGCGAGAACATAAGAGACCTATACTGGAAGACCTGTTATGCAATGATATGTATGATATATGTATGCAATGTTTTCAAGGATCTCGCGGGGTAAACAAGAAGCTTGTTAGAATTTGAATCTGGTAGCTTGATTGAAGGAACTTTATGTTGCTGAGAGTCCTTCTTCAAGAGTCAAGCTCACCATATCTAGTGGGTCATAGCCCGTGACTCAAGTTATCATGTTTTGATCTTTAGATGGCATTGGCTAGAGGAAAATAAATCCCCTTAGCCCCTTGCTGGACATTTGATTTACCATAACCTGCATCACAGACCCTTGAGATCCTTGAAATGGTTAAGGAAATGTTAAGGCATGATGTTATGATGTGTATGCTATGCGTTTAAGCAAAAAGCGTGAGGTGATGTAAGTAAGCCCTGCAATAAGTCCAAATTATTGGATAAGGACTGTAAACAAAACCTGCAAGGAACTCATGTTGTCAAATAACAAGAATGTGCAAGTAGTTAAAGTTTGAAGGCACACAAGTCACACATATAGCCTTAAGTTTTAGGCTGGCATGGAGTTTCATAGGTAAGTACCCTATTGAGTTTAGTTGGCTCAAAACCTGTCCTATAAATAGTAACCGGGTTCTAAGGAGCTCAATATCATTGGATTGTTTTCTATGTTCATCGTTTTGGTTTAGCCACTGAACTAGCGACCAAAATATTCCAAGAAAACAATCCTCAATGAGTGTAGTATCGAGTATCTACCAACTTCGGACTGCACCAAAGTCGGTCATCTCACTACCCCTAAAAAGGCCAAGATGGTCAAGTAAGGTTCTAAGGTCAATTGATGCTTCACGACACCACGCGGCGGCCCCGTACTCTCCTTGACTTAACTCAAGGGTTACCGGTACTCACCAAAGTGCCACATCAACGTAGCTACTATTTCAACCATGTCGGTATACCCCGCACAATTCCCTCACAGTTTGTTGCTACTTACCTAAAGGGTATCCCCAGATCCGGGTTAGGATCTATAGAACTCCAATACAAGCCCACAAAATTTAAAGCATACAAAGCATACAATTGAAAACACAAGTGATCTAATCCTAAGGTATACCTCACTTATTAATCTCCCCATCAGAGTCGCCAGTTCTGTGATCGGTGGGAACGAGAACTGACTATTTTGGAATGCTGGTTCGCGTTTGCGTTTGTTTTTGCAAAGTGTCACGGTAAGCAAGAGTCGCCACCGTCTTTTATTTTATCCAACAAGGAAAGGACAAAAGCATAGAAAAATTCCTTTTCGAGATTGTTTCTCGGGTTCGGGAGGTAGATTATAGAAAGGAAAGGTGTTAGCACCCTTTCTATCTGTGGTTATCCACGGGCTCTTAGGTACTTGCTCACTATGTTTTCAAAAGGTTTGCTTTTCTTTGTGATTGTGGGTTTTGAAAAGAGTTTTGTTTTTGAAGAGTGTAAGTGCGAAAATTTTTGTTTTGTTTTTAAAAGGAGCAAGTACTTAAGAACCTCTACCTACTCAAAAAGGAATTTAATTGTGAAAATGTCCTTTAGACAGTGCTATCCCACTATTGAAGAATAGGTAGCACCGTCGTTGGAGTTTTCGGGTCAATTCGTTTTAAGGGACGTGTGGTCACTAAAGCAATGTTAGGATGCTTTAGCGGTAACCCTAATGTCTTAGATCATTTTTTTATCGAGGCAACCATTTCGAGGCAACTTTGATCTTTGGACAGGAGGGCGACCTCTAAAACATCCTATACTTAATGACCACGTTCGAGGCAACCAAGTGAGGTGTACCCTAAGAGTGGCATGTGCATGTGTGTCAATTTTCAGTTTATATTATCTTTGTACATGTTATGGTGAGCTACTGTGATTTTAAATTAAGAGTTAATCTTGTCATGCATAGCCTAGTTAGCATACATCTAAACAGTTAATATATGTACATGAATTTAAAGTGCGGGAATTGTAAATCCTACGCTATTACAAGGCTTCGGGGAGGGGGATTATTTACATGTCCAAAATTGGGGAATAAAGCAGTAAAGTAAAAGTCTTAGTTAAGCTATTACAAACCAATAAGCAGTTACAATAAAATAAACGCGCGCAAATCTGAAAATAACCTCTAAAAATTCTAAGAATAAAATCTTTTTGTTGTTTTATTTTATTTTGGGAAGATGATCTAAATCTACTTAATTTTAGTTTTTTTGAGAAAATGTTAAGATAATTAAAAGATTAATTGACAAAGTTAATTTAATAGAAAAAAAACTAGCCTAATGTTTTTGTGGTTTTCTTATTTTAATGTTAATTAAAAAGATAAAAAGATGTCAATGAAAACAAAAATAAAATACAAGGGGGATCCTTCGATCCAGCAAAAAAAAGGAGTTTCGACCCAGGGAGGGAATGGAAGCTTCGATCCAGAGAGGGTCATGGTCCTTTCGATTGGGCCAGACAGTAAGGCGTGAGTAGCCTTCGATCCAGGGAAGAGGATTGTCTTTTGATCATGGAAGTCATGGCTTTCGATCCAGGAATGAGATGCCTCATTCGATCCAGCATGCTAATGGGTTCGATCTGGAGAAGGTGTCTCCTTCGATCTGGGATGTTATACCTGCAAAAGTATGTTAGCGAAATAAAATACAGGGCCTGAGTATTGAACCCCAGGCCCTTCGACCCTGCACTTGCTGGGTCTCTTCAGGCTATGTCTGTAGCAAATGTTAGCAAACGAAAAACATGACCTGGGTGCCAAACCCAAGCCCTTTGATCCTGTCTAGGATGACAAATCGAAGGTAACAACAAGTAATGATGTGTTATGCAAAAACAAGGTTGGATAATTTACCATTTCTTACCAGTAGATTGAAACTTCGATTTGGGCGCTTCCTGGATGTAGGCACCTTCGATCTGGGGCTTCTGGGCTTGGCTGCTTTTGTTGAAGGGTTGCTTTGACTTGGATCACTTCTGAAAATGCTGGTGACCTTTGGCAGCGTATCTCCAAGTTTTTTTGTTCTCCTGTTGTGTATTTTTTCGTGTGTTTCGTTGTATAATTTGCGTGTCCTGGATATGTATGTTGGCCTCTGTATTTATAGGGGTGTGAGGGTGCAGTAATGGTAAGAGACATCCCTTAAACAGGCCATTAAATGCCATGAGACAAGAAATGGACACATTAAAAGTTTTCCTTTTTTGAAACATTTGTGTCTCTTGAATGAACCTGGACGCTTTTGACTTGAGTGCCCTCTTGATGACCTCCTTCGAATGGCCCTTGTCCAAAGATCAATCGAAGGGTACTAATTAAAATTCCAATCGAAAGGCTTTGTTAACAGGCCAATCGAAAGGTGCTGTTTCATGCTAATCGAAGTGCTCCTTCAGAATACCAATCGAAGGGCCTTTCAGAATTCCAATCGAAGTGCTCCTTTAGAATACCAATCGAAGGGTCTTTCAGAATGCCAATCGAAGTGCTCCTTCAGAATACCAATCGAAATTCTCCTTCAGAATGCCAATCGAAATGCTCCTTCAGAATGCCAATCGAAGGGTCTTTCAGAATGCCAATCGAAGTGCTCCTTCTGAATGCCAATCGAAATGCTCCTTCAGAATGCCAATCGAAGGATCTTTCAGAATGCCAATCGAAAGGTACTTAAAGCACCACTCAAAATTTTTCTTTTTCCTTAGGCAAGGGTTTCTGGTCAACCATGCAGGGGGAAGACTTTGGAAAACATGAGAGGGAAAATTTTGGGGTGCAACAGGACCATACGAAGAAACCAATGGTTCCAGACCATAAGCAGCTAGATCATTCTGAAATGAAAAACATTCTTCAGGGAAGGAGGAGAGAATACCATACTTAGGGTTGGAAACAATTTTCCTTTGGAAGTTTTTGACAAATCTGACTTCTTGTTGCTCAGTGAGAGTTGACAGCAGTGGATTGGATGATGAGTCAATCTTCTTTTTCCCTTTATCTGAAGCTGATGCCTTTCTCTTGGTTCTTGAAGCCATGAAAATTGTGTTTTAGATTTTGTGTTTTTAGGGTTTATGTGAGAGAGAGAGAGAAAAAGGTTTTAGGAAAGAGAAAGCTTTTGTGATTTTGGTAGATATGAGATGAGTTATTTGAATTGAAGTGTATTTGTTTTGGAAAGATGAGAGATAAATTCTGACCAATATTAATTTTCTGTCATAAAAGCAACTTTCAGTGCGTGCAATCGATTGCATTTCCTTGTGCAATCGATTTGCACACAAACAGAACTAAAAATTAAAGCAAAAATCACATAGTGCAATCGATTGCAGTAAAGGTGCAATCGATTTGCACAGAAATAGAATGGACAGAACTGAAAAGATTCTTTGTGCAATCGATTACACTCTTTGTGCAATCGATTTGCACTCACAAAAATTTTCCAAAACCAAAATTTTCTTGAAAATAAAAGTATCACATAGCATAAAAACATATATGGAAAATATAAAAGCATATATAAGAGAAATATAAAGGGTATAATGCACCTTATACGTCGCGTTCGTCAAGAATTCCGAGCTCTCGCCGAATTTTATAGAATGGTTCTTTTGTCAAAGGTTTGGTGAAGATATCAGGAAGTTGATTATGAGTATCTACAAAGGTTAACTCGACATCTCCTTGAAGAACATGGTCACGAAGAAAATGATGTTGAATGTCTATATGTTTGGTCCTTGAATGCATGACAGGATTCTTTGTGATGTTGATTGCACTTGTGTTGTCGCATCTTAGAGGAATTCACCCTAGATCGAGTCCGTAGTCACGAAGTTGTTGTTTTAGCCACAAAATTTGAGCACAACTACTACCCACAGCAATATATTCAACTTCGGCCGTGCTTAGAGCAGCACATGCTTGTTTCTTGCAGGCCCAAGATACTAATGCATTACCAAGAATGTGACAAGTTCCACTTGTGCTCTTTCTATCTGTTTTACATCCTGCATAATCCGCGTCAGAATAACCAATTAAGTTGCAGATACTACCTTTTGGATACCATAATCCGATATTTGTTGTCCCTTTGAGATACTTCATGATCCTCTTTACCGCCGTGAGATGAGATTCCTTTGGGTTAGCTTGAAAGCGGGCACAGAGACAAACACTGAACATTATGTTAGGACGGCTTGCCGTCAAATATAATAAGGAGCCAATCATACCTCGATATTTATTGATGTCGATGGAAACGCCTGATTCATATTGATCAACATAAGAACCAGAACCCATAGGTGTAGACATTTCTTTGCAACTATCCATGTCAAACCTTTTCAAGAGTTCTTTGCAATATTTGGATTGGGTGATGAAGATGCCATCTTTAAGTTGTTTGATTTGAAGTCCAAGAAAATAGTTCATTTTTCCCATCATGGACATTTCAAATTTTCCTTGCATCATTGATGAGAACAATTCACACATTTCTTGATTTGAAGAACCGAAGATGATGTCATCAATGCAGACTTGTGCTAGCAAAGTGTCGCCTTTGATTTTCTTGATAAATAGAGTCTTGTCAACTTTGCCTTTTTCGAAACCCTTTTCGCATAAGAAGTTGCTTAAACAATCGTACCATGCCCTAGGTGCTTGTTTCAGTCCATAGAGAGCTTTTCTTAATTTAAATACATGAGATGGATTCTTGAAGTCTTCGAAACCCGGGGGTTGCTTGACGAATACTTCTTCAGTGATATATCCATTCAAGAATGCGCTTTTGACGTCCATTTGGAAAACCTGAAAATTTAACAAACAAGCATAGGCAAGTAAGAGACGAATAGCTTCTAACCTTGCAACTGGAGCGAAAGTTTCTTCAAAGTCTATTCCTTCTTCTTGATTATAGCCTTGTGCTACCAATCTTGCTTTGTTGCGAACAATTATTCCATTCTCGTCAAGTTTGTTTTTGAACACCCATCTCGTTCCTATAATGTGTTTGTTGCTTGGCCTAGGAACGAGTTCCCAAACTTGATTCCTTTCAAATTGATTCAATTCTTCTTGCATAGCTATGATCCATTGGTCATCGCCTAAAGTTTCATCAACTTTGGAGGGTTCAATTTGAGAGACAAACGCCATGTTTAGGCAAGCATCCTTGAGATTTAATCTTGTAGACACGCCTTGACTTATATCACCAATTACTTTATCAATAGGATGATCTTTATGAGTTCTCCATTCTTTTGGTAGATCATTGAGATTCGATTCTTGTTGAGGTGATTCTTCTAGTTGAATGGATTGATCCTTGGAATAATTTTCTTGAGGACCTTCTAAAATTTCATCATCATTATCACAAACAATATTATCCTCCTTGGAGGGGTTAGTTTCATCAAACGAAACATGCATAGATTCTTCAATAGTCAAAGTTCTTTTGTTGTAAATTCTATATGCTTTACTAGAAAGTGAGTAACCAAGGAATATACCTTCATCAGATTTCTCATCAAACTTACCCAAATTATCTTTGTCATTGTTAAGGATAAAGCATTTACACCCAAAGATATGAAAGAAAGCAATATTTGGTTTTCTCCCTTTGAAAAGTTCATATGGAGTTTCTTTAAGATTGGTCTAATGTTAACTCTATTGCTAACACAATATGCCGTGCTCACCGCATCCGCCCAAAAGTATTTGGGAAGATTTGAGTCGCTAAGCATGGCTCTAGCAAGTTCCACAAGAGACCTATTCTTTCTTTCAACCAATCCATTTTGTTGTGGGGTCCTTGGTGCCGAGAATTTGTGAGATATTCCATGTTCTCCATAGAATTCTTCAAATAGATCATTTTGGAATTCTCCGCCATGGTCACTTCTTATTGAGGCAATTGTTAAAGACTTCTCATTCTGAATTTGTTTAGCATACTTCTTGAATGCCTTGAATGCATCACTTTTCTGCACTAAAAAGAATGTCCAAGTATATCTAGAGAAGTTGTCAACAATAACCAAAGCATATACATTACCTCTGAAACTCCTTGTTCTCGATGGACCAAATAGATCCATGTGTCGCATAATCTATCTTTGACGAAATTTCTCTTAGGCAATCCAATGACAAGATCATGCTTGATTAATTTATTCAAGTGTTCTATATGAATATGAGCAATTCTTTTGTGCCAAATCCATGAATCATCGTTGTTTGCCATGAGACATTTAACCTTCAAAGATGGATCATCAAGGGAAATCATAAATATATTATTGATTCTTTTACCTTTAAATATAACCTCATGAGTGACTTCGTCTTCTATCAAACATTCATCCTTGGTGAACTTGATTTTGAAGCCTTTGTCACAAAGTTGGCTAATACTTAGAAGATTGTGCTTTAGTCCTTCAACATAAAGAACATCTTCAATGGATGTGAAAGGTGGAGCACCAACTTTGCGTTTGCCTAGGATTCTTCCCTTATTATTGTCTTCATAAGTGACAAAACCCTTGGCCTTTAGCGCTAGATGTGAAAATTGGTTTATGTCTCCTGTCATATGCTTTGAACAACCACTATCAAGATACCAAAGATTGCATGTGGTCTTCAAGCATACCTCATTGTCTTCATCATAGGAATGGTGTGAGGCCATCAATGCTAGATTTCCACTTTCATCACTATCGAAATCGGATGAGGAACTTATTTCATTGTCCTCCCATGCGACATAAGCCTTTTTGTTCTTGAATCCCTTCTTGCTTTTGAAGCCACTTTTCTTGGAGAGTTTTGGGCAATCCGGCTTGATATGACCTTGCTTACCACATTCATAACATGTGATTTCTTGTGTTGATGTGGAGCCTTCCTTTTTCTGAAAATGTTTCTTTCCTTTTGAATGAGAAAAAGGTTTGTCATTTCTACCGAAGAACTTACCAAGCCTTTTAACAAGAAGCATGAAGTTTTCATATTCTTCTGGATTGTTTTCCTTTTCATCTTCCTTGGAGTCTATCTTCAAAGAAATATTCTTGGATTTCTTCTCTTGATTTTCATGCTTTTCGAGTATTCCGAGTTCCATTTCGTATTCTTGAAGTTTTCCAAATAGAGTTGCGGATGTCATGTTGGAGAGACTTTTCTTTTCTGAAATTGTCGTTACCTTTGGTTACCATTCCCTTGTTAAGGACCTAAGTACTTTCAGATTCAATTCATCATTTGTCAAAGTTTTACCAAGAGCACTTAGATGATTTGTCAAGTGCACAAATCTCTTTTGTAAGTCAAGAATGGATTCTCTGGGCTGCATTCGAAATAGTTCGTATTCTTGACTTAGGATATTTAGCCTTGATCTTTTTACTTCAGCTGTTCCTTCATGGGTTTGTACCAAGGTATCCCATATTTTCTTTGTTGTTCTGCATGTCGAGACACGAAAGAATTCGTCCATACTAAGTGCACCTTGAAGAAGGTTTATTGCCTTTTTGTCATAGAGAACTTTCTTTTTATCATCATCGTCCCATGCAGTTTTAGGCTTTGAAGAGCCAACACCATTGATTATCGTAACCAGGATAAATGGACCACTTTCGACGGCATCCCAAATTTCTTCTCCTTGTGCTTCTAGATGCGCCTTCATGCGTATTTTCCAGAAGTCAAAATATTCACCACAAAATAGAGGAGGTTTGTTGTTACTACCACCATCTCTGAAAATGGGATTATGATTTGCGGAAGCCATTCTGGATATTTTAGGAGCAGGTTACCTATAACCTGCTCTGATACCAATTGTAAGTACAAAGTGCGCCTAAGAGGGGGGTGAATTAGGTACTTTTAAAAATTCTGGTTTTTAGTGATGATGGTTCTTATTTTTCTGGTTATAAGTGAGTTTAGGAAAGCTTAAAGATGCAGAAAAATAAAGAGACACAGGCGATATATCCTGGTTCCCCTCACAGTCCGAGAGTACTCCAGTCCCCTTTCAACATGAAAGAGATTTCCTTATTGTGGCAAACTTACATAAGAACTACCAACCAAACCAAGAACAATCCTCTTGGACCAAGAAAATTCCTCTTGGATTTTCACTAAGTTACCTATGAGAACAATCCTCTCAATGTAACTACACTTGTATCCAACAACTTGGAAAGACAAGATTTCAACAAAAACACTTAAACTTAATTCCAACAATCCTGGAAATTAAGTAAGTAAAAACAATTTGTGAGTTTGAGTGAGTAAAGTATATTGATCACTTAAGAGTGATTTTGACAATGTATAATCTTCTTCTTTCAATAATAATATTGTACAAAGACTCAAGATATATTTGCTCAAAGTTTTCTGTTTTAAAGTATGAAAATAAATGCGGAAAACTTATGCTTGAAAATGAAGAATGTTTGAGTTTGTATTTTGAAAGTTCAGAAAAATATTATGAAAGAAAGTGTTTGATCTGAATTTGAAATTGAATATTTATATGTTCATAACACCCTTTTGAAACAACATGAAGATCTGGAAATGTATCATGAACAAATGCCAAGATTAAGTGAAAAGATGTAATGAAAAGGCATGATCAAAAGGCATGAACAAAGCTGTAATTTTTCAAATTCGTGCATTGTGTAATCGATTGCACCTTTAGTGTAATCGATTGCACAAGGTTTTCAACAGCTATATTTTCAAAAATTTTAAGAGTGCAATCGATTGCATCAACAATGTAGTCGATTGCAGGCTAAGTCAATAGCAAAATTTAACTGAGTGCAATCGATTGCACCAACTATGTAATCGATTGCATGCTAAGACAGAATCAAATATTTTGAAAATTTTAAGTGTGCAATCGATTGCATAAACTATGTAATCGATTGCATCAAGAAACAAAAGCAAAAGATTTGGAATTTTTGAAGAGTGCAATCGATTGCACTAAAATGTAAATCGATTGCATGCATATGAAAAGTGAAAATTAATCTTTGAAAAGCTTGAGAATGATTCTTAAACTATTTCTTTTTCATTTTTGAGCATCTATATCTTAAGATCAAAGTAGATAATATTATTATACCTTTAAAGTTGTAGAGAGCTTTGATTGAAGATAATATCCTTAGATGCTTAGATGCTTGACCAAAGTCTTTACCTTCTTTTGTAAGGCATGGTTTGTCTTCATCAAAATAAAAGCTTTATTTGAGAAGCTTGATTTCACATTCTCCCCCTTTTTGATGATGAAAAACAATCTTTCTTTATGCGAAGTACTTTCCGGAAGAGCTTCTCCCCCTGAGATGCAAAACTCCCCCTATGTAGGAGAGGGTTGTAATCCTTACAATTCTTCATCTTGATTGGAGAGTACCTTGAAAAAATAAGACAAGGAAAATACAAGCATAAAGTACCATACATCTTTCTCCCCCTTTGACATTATCAAAAAGAAGGTAAAGATGCTTCAAGCAAATAATAATCGAGCAATATTTTGACAAACAAAATATAGAATTAAAACATTAACAAACATTGTTTAAGGGTTACATAATTTGAACAATGAAACATTGAAATATCAAGATAATAAGATAACAGAAAAACAATATTCAGCCAGAGCATTTTAGGGGTGATGAACAAGTGAATGGATGCAAATGGCTGAAAGAAGGTGTTCAACACCTGATAAATAGTCATGAGATCCTGTTTGAAAGAACTCCGACCATCAAAAGTTTGACCAATAAAACTGAAGACGTTTCTATCATAACAATTTCCAACAAGCCTATTAGAATCTCCTCAAAAGGTATTATTAATATTACCAATGAACCAATAATTTCTCCCTTGATAATTACTGCTCCTAGGCCGATTCCTTACTCCTCCGACAAAGCAGTCCCTTGGAATTATGGTGCCGAAGTTTACTATCATGGAATTAAGCAGGATTCCTGGATCAATGAAGACAAGGCTGATGATGTTAGAAATATTTCTGGTTCTAGAAAGGTAACAAGAACGGGGAGAATCTTCTCTCCTAACATCTCGCCTCTAACTACTACAACGACACCTGTCCCCATTACCATTGATAAGCCTAGTACTGACACTAGGGGTAAAGAGAAAGTAATTGAGCCTGCCAGGACGGAGGCACCGACTAAAGACGTTACTACGGAGGAACCTTCCACCCAAGAGGTGGAGGAAATCTTAAAGATTATAAAGAAAAGTGATTTCAAGATAGTAGAGCAACTGGGGCAAACCCCCTCCAAAATCTCTATGATGTCTTTGTTACTTTGTTCCGATGCTCATGCCCAAGCTTTAATCAAAATTTTGAATAAAGCTCATATTTCGCAAGAGACCATAACCGATCAATTTGAAAACAATGTGGCGAGTCTGACTGCCGACAATGGATTGGGGTTCTCTGATGCTGACTTAACACCAATTGGAAGGAATCATAACAAGGTCTTACATGTCTCTATTGAATGCAAAGGAACTACCATGGCCCATGTCCTAGTTAATACTGGTTCCTCTCTAAATTTTCTACCCAAAGGTGCCTTGGACCGGTTAGATTGCGAAGGTCTGGTGTTAAAACCAAGTGACATAGTTGTGAGGGCTTTTGATGGGTCCAAAAGGATGGTGCTTAGAGAAGTGTATCTCCCCATTAAAGTTGATTCACAAACTTTTGATTCTACTTTCTATGTGATGGATATACGTCCCGCCTACTCTTATTTACTTGGGCGTCCTTGGATACATAGAGCAGGGGCACTGATATCCACCCTTCACCAAAAGTTGAAGTACCCAGTCAATGGGAAGATTATCACTGTCTGTGGTGAAGAAGAATTCATGGTAAGCCACCTCAAGTCCTTCAAATATATGGAGATGGATGATGAGTTTATAGAGACTCCGTGCCAAGCCTTTGAAGTGGTTCCTCCTATGGTTGTCGCCACCAAAATGTCTTATGATATTCCAAAAACTGATGAAGTTGTGCCAAGAATGGTGTCATTCAAAGATGCTCGCATTGTGGTTGAAGATAGAAGCAGTATAATTTGGGGACAACTCCCTGACATTCCATTTAAAGCAGGCAAGTTTGGGTTGGGTTTCACTGCCAAAGCTCAAAAGAAGGTCATACATGCTCGCATAGGAAGACCGCCTCTTTGCATTGGTAATCATGAAGTGAGTGCTATTGAAGACTCTAAGGATGACTGCAATTTACCTGACTGCTGAAGAAGGACTCAGCAACTGGCATACAAAGGATTTCATTCCTATCTCCTTCAACGAGGAGTAATTACCATTTATTGTTTTGTCAATTAGAGAACCGTTGTCTATAATTTTAATTTCAAACAATGACTTTAAGCCATGTGCCTTTCCCGGGGCACCATGGTCCATTTGTTAATGGTCCGCTCATTTTCATATGCCATATAATCACTCAATGAAAAACATTGGACCTTTTGCATTCAAATTTTACACTCAGTGTCTTTCATCTTATTTGCATTTTCAAAATAGCCATGTATCTTACACGCACACACACTTAGACATACTTGCAGATCCTCATCTACTGCGGATCTCATTGACAACGACTCTGCTATTGCCAACTATGACTTTGAGCATCCAATCAACCAAGTCGAAGATGAAGGCGAATAAAATTGTGAAATACCCTGGGAATTAGCCAGACTTCTGATGCAAGAGGAGAAATGCATTCAACCTCATGAAGATCCAGTTGAAGTGATCAACCTAGGTACTGAAGAAGACAAGAAAAAGGTCAAGATCGGCGCTAACTTAGAAGACAATGTCAAAGGTAGATTGGTCCAGATGCTACATGACTATGTTGAAGTGTTTTCTTGGTCATATGAGGATATGCCAGGTTTGGATACTGACATAATGGTTCATCGTCTACCAACAAAGGAGGATTACCCACCAGTCAAGCAAAAAGTGCATCGTATGCGGCCAGACATGTATAAGAAGATAAAAGCTGAGGTAATGAAGAAAGTAAACACAAGTTTCCTGGCTGTGACATCATATCCTCAATGGGTGGAGAACGTGGTCCCCGTACCAAAGAAGGATGGAAATGTCCGTATGTGCGTAGACTATAGAGATTTGAATATGGAGAGCCCCAAAGATGATTTCCCACTACCGCATATTGACGTCTTGGTCGACAACACAACTCAACACAAAGTCTTCTCCTTCATGGATGGATTCTCCGGCTACAATCAAATCAAGATGGCTCCCGAGGGTATGGAGAAGACCATCTTTGTCACACAATGTGGAACCTTTTATTACAAAGTCATGTCGTTCATTTTAAAGAATATAGGGGAAACATATCAACGAGCTATGGTAGCCTTATTTCATGATATGATCCATCATGAAATAGAGGTCTATATGGATGATATGATTGCAAGGTCGCAAACTGAAGAAGAACACCTTGATCACTTACACAAGCTATTTGAAAGGCTGAAAGAATACAAGCTAAGGCTGAATTCCAACAAATGCATCTTCAGAGTAAGATCTGGAAAAATCTTAGGGTTTGTCGTCAGTAGCAAAGGCATTGAAGTTGATCCTGTGAAGGTTAAAGCCATACAAGAAATGCCAGCTCCCCACTATGAGAAGGAAGTAAGAGGTTTCTTGGGTCGACTTAACTACATTTCTCGCTTCATATCTCACCTAACTGCTACTTGTGAGCGAATCTTAAAACTCTTGAAGAAAGATCAAGTAGTCAGATGGAACGACGACTGCCAAGTAGCCTTTGACAATATCAAGGAATATTTACAAGAAACTCCAATCCTGATGCTTCCAGTTGAAGGAAGGCCTATGATTATGTACTTAACTGTATTAGAGAATTCAATAGGCTGTGTGTTGGGCCAACATAATGAGTCTGGCCGAAAAGAGCATACAATATACTACCTGAGCAAAAAGTTTGCCGACTGTGAAATAAGATATTCACTGCTTGAGAGTACTCACTGCGCTCTGGCATGGGCTGCTCTCCGGATAAGACAATATATGTTGACTCACACCACTCTATTGATTTCTAAAATGGACCCTATCAAGTATATCTTCAAGAAGCCAGCTCTCTCCGGATGAATAACTAGATGGCAAATGATTTTGACTGAATATGATATCCAGTACACTACACAAAAGGTGATTAAAGGAATTGTATTGGAAAATCATTTGGCTCATCAAGCTATTGACGACTACCAATCTATGAACTTTGAATTCTCTGATGAGAATATCATGCTAGTAACTAACTATGAAAAGCCTGGACCGTATAACGGACCTGAACAAGGATCCTGATGGACTATGGTTTTTGATGGGGCTTCCAATACTTTGGGTAATGGAATTAGTGTTGTGATTGTTTCTACCGAAGGTTGCCACACACCTTTCACTGCTAGATTGTGCTTCGTCTGTACGAACAACATGGCTGAGTACAAGGCGTGCATCTTGGGTCTAAAGGCTGCCATTGACCTAAGGATCAAGTTATTGGACGTATACAGAGATTCTACTCTAGTAATCAGTCAATTTAAGGGTGAACAAGATACCAAACTTCCTAATTTGATTCCTTACAAAGAGCTTGTGTTAACTTTGATCCCATACTTTAAGGAAGTTACTTTTGAACGCTTCTCAAGAGAAGAAAATCAGTTGGTTGACGCCTTGGAGATAATGTCCTCCATGTTCAAGGTCAATTGGGACAACGAGGCTCCTAGAATTACAATCAAAAGATTTGACGAACCTGTGCATTATTATGAGCTTGACACCAACGAAGAGAAGCCATGGTACCATGAGCTGAAGAGATATCTTGAAGCACAAGAGTATCCCGAAGGAGCTTCCATCAATGATAAGAAATATTTACGAAGATTTTCAGCCAAATTCTTCCTAAGCAATGGAATCATGTACAAACACAACCATGATTCTACTCTACTTCAGTGTGTGGACAAGAAGGAGGCAGAGACAATCATGGAAGACATGAATGATGGTATCTTTGGGACTCACTCTAGTGGACACACTATGGCCAAGAATATCCTGAGGGCTGGGTACTATTTGTCGATAATGGAAAATGATTGTCACCATCATTCAAGGACTTGCCATAAGTGTCAAATCTATGCCAACAAGGTTCATGTGCCTCAAATACCTCTAAATGTCATGACTGCTCCATGGCCGTTTGCAATGTGGGGCATTGACATGATTGGAGATACCAAGCCTACTTCTTCTAATGGACATCATTTCATCCTCATTTCCATTGACTACTTCACCAAATGGGTTGAAGCTGCCTCATTTGCCTCAGTAACAAAGAACGTTGTAGCTAGGTTCATCAAGCATAACCTCATCTGCCGCTATGGTATCCCCGAAAGAATCATTACTGACAATGGAACCAATCTCAACAATTCTATGATTACAGAACTCTGCACTCATTTCAAAATCAAGCATCATAATTATTTTTCATACAGACCTAAGATGAATGGCACCGTGGAAGCTGCCAATAAAAACATAAAGAAGATTGTGCAAAAGATGGTTGTGATACGGTGGGAGAACTGACTATGGTTTTGCGTTTGTTTTCGCAAATGTTTCGGTTGAGCAAGAGTCGCCACCGACTTTTTATTTTATCCTAAGGAAAGGTTTAAAAAGCACAGCAAAAACCTTTGAGATATTTCGTGGGATCGGGGAGTAGATTATAGAAAGGGAAGGTATTAGCACCCTTTCTATCCATGGTTATCCATGGGCTCTTAGGTACTTGCTTAGATCAACTTTCCTTGGTTTTCAATTGTTTGAAATGGTTCTTTGTGCGTGGTTTTGAAAATGTTTTAAAAAAGATGCCTTGTCTAGGCTACCCTTGTAACAATTCTTTACTCGAATGTTTTACAAAAGGTGTTTGTCTTTTTGAAAAGATGTTTCAAGGTTTTTTGAAAGTTTGTTTTGAAAGTGTTTGTGAAGTGTGGTTTGAAAAATAGGCAAGTGTTTTTTGTTTTGCAAGTTGACAAGTACTTAAGAGCTATCTACTCTAAAGTTCTCAAAGATTATTGCTATGTTTTAACCCTTTTAACAATTTTGTTCCACCATTGCATTTGGTGGACAATCTTGTGTTAGGATGTAAAAGGAACGGGCGCGGGCCATCATTTAGACCATAATTGCAATGGTGCCAAGTATCTTTGGGCAATTATTCCTTTAAGGGACTTGATCATTTTTTAGGCAACTTTCGAAAGCATCATCGAGGGACTATGATCATTTGATTGTTTGTTTTGCCCAAAGAGACCTAACATGCAATATGGCCCATTATTGAAGGCAACAAGTGGAATACCCTAGGGGTGCAAGTGTGATTAGTGTTGTCCATTTTCATGCTTGTTTATCTTGAAATTAGGTCAAACTATTTTTGTTATTTTTGATTCGCATACAAACCCTAATTCTAACATGGTATATTTAGAAAGCATTAAAGTGCGAAAAATAAAGTTCCTAAATTATTACAACACAATATATGGAGAGGGGGGTACAAATGTTCAAATGGGGGGTATTTTGACAAGGAATTTAAACCTAGACTATTACATCAAATTGGGAATTTACAAGATATTTAATATATAATAATTAAATAAAATGGAATAAATATGCAAGATGCAAAAATGTTTTTTAAGTGTATGAAAAAAAGGTATTTTTTATGTGTCAAATAAACATAATAAAAAGTATTATTTTTTTTGGAGTTTTTATGTATTTAGGGCAAAACCCTAATTTATTAAATAAAAGGTATTAATTATTTAATATACACAATATTTAATAATTATGTACAAAAATAAAATAAAAATGAAGTATATTTATAAAAAAGGTATTTTCAATGTCAAATATTAATAAAATAAAAATGTATATATTTTTGTATTTTTGTCCTAAATATCCTAATAAATATATATGTATTTGTATTATTTACTAAATATGTATTATATATACAAAATAATAATATTTAATATTTATAAAAAAAGTATATTTTATATAAAATATTTTCAGAAGATAAAATAAAATAAAAATTAGAAAATAAATGTGTTTGCATTATTTTTTCTAGTTATTTTAAATAATAGTATTTATATATTATTTATGTACAAATTCCTATTTAAACAAATAAATACCTAATAAATTCAAAAATGATGTGAAAAATATTTTTTATATTTTTAATATTATGAGAGAAAATAAATAAGTCAGAACAAAAAAGAAAAAGTCAAAAAATCATGAAAATAAACATAATGGGACAAAGAGGTGTAAAAGTAAAAATAGGGTGCAAATAAGAAAAGATAGAACAAGCCCAGCCCAAAGGACCTTCTTCAACTTCTGGCCAGAAACTTTGTCAAAAAACGCGCGCTTGTACACTGATTCAAACATCTGGATTCCTGGACTTTTAGCACAAACTTACAACATAAGAAATGTTAAGCATCAAGCCACGATTCTGGACATGTAAAGAACTCATCCTAACTCTCAGAAATGAGAGAGAATTTCTCCATTCCCAAATCTTAACCTAACTTTTTATCAATGTTCAAACCTTAAATTCTCATAGCACATGCAAAATAAATGGAAAGTAAAGATATGTACAGTTTCAGGGGCATGAGTAGAACACTTTTCATTCACAAACCTAGAGCTAACAATGCCTATGTTGAGAGATAGAAGTTCATGAATATACCTGCTCAGTTGGAATCGTGTTTGGCAATGGAGGAGTTTTCAGGGCAAGATGATGATTTGTACAGCTTGCTTGAAGTGTGAGGATGCTATTCCAATACTTGGTATGCTTTGAAACCTTCTATATCAAGCTGCAGAAGTCAACCTGCAAAAGGAAGAAATGAGAATGGCCAAACTGACTAGAGGAGTTACAGTCTACTTCTAATGCTTTGGATAGTTTGGATTGATGGTAAGGAAAGTGTTTGAACTGGTTTTGGCCAAGATGCACGATGGGAATGAACTATGCCACTCAAACTGCAGGGATGCCCTGTTTTTGGGCAGTTCAATGGTGATTCTGTGAATGGAGAGGTATTGGAGGTGATAGGCTTGTGTCTCAGGTCAGGATGGAAGGTTGGAATGTGTTTGACAAGTTTGCCTAAGCTGGTTTTTGCTGAGATGAGAGTTGTGTATGTTATGCTATGTTTCTTCACACTTAAGCAAGAAAAGGTCCACTTGAGTTCTAGGCTGATAGAGGCCCCCCTAATGTGCTGCACCACTTAGTCTTGATCAGTATAATTAGTCTAATAACTTGTGCCAACAGGATATGCAATATACTTGCTTGGATTGCTAATTGACATAAAGTTCTACTTTTGCAAAAATGGACATTATGCTTTTTCTACTTTGGGACTAAACCTCTATGTAATGCTTGAACACATAAAATATGGTCTTGGCACAATGAGTTTGCATTAAATTTATGAGTGCAAAAGGGATTTAGGGCCTGTAATCAAGAAATGCAAGCTGAGTTCAAAATTGCCTAAGTGTATGGACATATAATTTGGTCATGAACAAAGTGAGTTTTTCCCATATTGCCAAATTCGATTCTCCCTAACCATGAGGTTGTTTGATGAGTTCTTGAACATTTTGGAAAGCTTGGAATGTGTACTACAATCCATCTTTGAAATGAAAATTGAAATTCCAAGTGGAAGTATGTGAAAAATGGTCTTGAAGTTAGGCAAAAATCCTGCCTAAAATAGGTCAAATTTTCTCTAAGTTAAGAATGGTTTGGTACCCTTGTTCCAAAAATTGTAACTTGAGCTACAAGCTTATTTTGGGAAAACTTTGTGAATCAAAGTTGTAGATTTTGCAATGTACTACAACTTTCATGTTTTGACTTTTGCTTGAATCCAAATGAATCTTGGTGAGAAAGTGGGGCAAAGTTAGGAAAAAACTAGGGTTTTTCATAACTTAGAAAAATTCTAAGTTATGAAAAATCTTCATTTCAAACCCTAATTTGAAATTCTTGATTTCTTGATGAACAAGTTTCATAATTTGGCATGTTTTGATGAAAAATGAATCTTGACACTTGATTTTGACCAAAAAGTCAAAGTTTGACTTTTCAGTATACAGTCAAAATTGATCAATTGACTGGGAAATTAAACTGTCAATCTTGTGCACTTGGGATCTTTTGAACTTGTTGAGCATGACAAGACAATTCCATTGGGTCCTTGAGTCTATATGTGAGCTTGGTTTGCCATTGGCTAGGTCAAACAGTCAAAAATTGCCTTTGTGCAGTCAAAACCCTAAAAATGACCATTTTGCCCTTTTGGTGATCTGATCAAATTTCTTGTGGAATTGTGATCCAAACTTGATCAAATGGTCCATGTGAGTTCATAATGTTGTTGTGGGTCAATTTTCATGAGATTTGACTGTCAATTGGCCACAGTTGACTTTTTCCCCAATACAGCTGATTTCTAGGTCAACTGTCAAATTGACTGGGCAAAATTTGGAATCAAGACTTGAAACTTGATGTGGATAAACTTGGGAGTCCAATATGAAGCATGAAATTCATCTCAGGCTTTTTAGGTCAAAACATCTTTGTGCAAACACAAACCCTAATTTGGGTCAACAGTGCAAGGAGAAGTCTTGAGCAGATGAAACCCTAACTGGATCTTGAGCTCCAAGGGCTTTGTGATGAGAAAATGTTGAGAAAAAGGGAGGGCAAATTTTGGGGTACAACAGTTGCCCCTGTTCAATCTTCTTGAATCCGAAGAGTTAGATTGGCAAGTTTGCCTTTCGTGACTCGAGGGTAAAAGGAGATTGGACACTAGAGTGCCCTTAAATTTGCACTCGTCAAAGCAATGGATGCGGGAATGGGCTTAGAGATGCCATTTGGAGATGGGCTTAACGATGCCATCGGGAGGAGTGACAGAAACTTGTCGGGGATGGGCTTAAAGATGCCATCTGGAATGAGTATCAGAATGGTGCCCATGTTTAGGACCATCTCTGAACTGGGGGTCCGAATAAGCAATAGATTGACATCCGTATCTGGAGGCATCCGTAAACTGTTTTCAAAAGTTGAGAAGAGTCTGAACAAGCGATAGATTGACATCCGTTGTTGGGAAGAATCTGTAAACTGTTTTCAGAAGTCTTCGAAGAAGAATCTGAACAAGCGATAGGTTAACATCCGTTACTGGAGAACCCGTGAACTGTTTTCAGAAGTCTTGAGGTTGAATAAGCAATAGAGCAGCATCCGTTGTTGGGAAGCATCCGTAAACTGTTTTCAAAAGTTGCATCTGAACAAGCGATAGATTAACATCAGTTGTTGGGAAGAATCCATAAACTGTTTTCAGAAGTCTTGAGAAGAAACTGAACAAGCGATAGGTTAACATCCGTTACTTGGAGAACCCGTGAACTGTTTTCAGAAATCTTGAAGTTGAATAAGCAATAGAGCAGCATCCGTTATTGGGAAGCGTCCGTAAACTGTTTTCAAAAGTTGCATCTGAACAAGTTGATAGATTAACATCCGTTGTTGGGAAGAATCCATAAACTGTTTTCAGAAGTCTTGAGAAGAAACTAAACAAGCGATAGGTTAACCTCCGTTACTCGGAGAACCTGTAAACTGTTTTCAGAAATCTTGAAGTGGAAGAGGAACCGGTGTAGGGTTGCCTGATGATGTGGTCGTATAAAACTGCATCTGGATGAATATGGAATAAGCATCAAAATGTTGCCATGTCTGGGTCACATCTGAACTATTTCTAGAGGGAATTTCGGAAGATAGTGATTTTTGTCTGTCGACTGGTCTTACCTGAAAAGGTAAAGAGTTAGTTATATGCAATGTCATGATGCATGATGCAATGTATGTTATATGATATGATTTGTAAATGAATGTGCATGTAAGCTGGAGAGCTGTCTTGCGAAGGATAGATGAATCCGATATGGCTGAAGATAAAAGCATCTTGACTGCTACCGGGAAGAATAATTCCTGGTTGTTGCTGGGGAATAAGGAGCTTGGGTTGTATACCAATCTTTTGGGGAATTTCTGTCTTGAGGAGATCTTCACTGGAGAATTTTCGAATACAATGAGGAACTGACAACTGAAAGTCTTCAGATTTGCTTGGGGAATACCAGACCTTCAAACGTCGAGGGGCCTTAGAACTACTTGCGGGGACTTAGAATTTCCTTGGTGACTTGCGGGGTAAGAGAATTCCTGATGACTTCTACTGGGGAGTTCAAACCTAATAGACTCATGCTGGGGAGGTAAGACTGAGAATCTTTAGTCTAGTGAGAAACATTTCTGTGGGGAGAAGGTTCACTAGTCTGGTTCCGCTGGGGATTGATAGCCTGAAGTTCTAGCTCTGCTGGGGATACTGAAACTTAAACTCTGAGGGGAATGGAATTCTGGAGGATTCTTTGGCTGGGGAAATTGGTTTTGAGAGAGCTTTTATTGATGAGGACCCTGAAGTCTGAATCTGTCTAGGGAGTTAAGTTTTGACAGAGGAATGGGGATTTCAAATCTGCTCGGGATTTCCTTTGAAAGGGTATCAAGATATCCAACTGCACCTTCAACCTATCAGTAATCCTCTTTCTTGATTCATAAGGAAATGGCTATGTTCAAATGCATATGCCTATTTAACAAAACATTGGACGTTTCTCAAAATAAAACAATTAGTGCAAGAGAAAAGAAAAAGGAAACGACACAAATTTCTGGGAAAAGTATTTGTATTAACTTTCTATGAGTATATTTGTACAAAGGAGACAATCATCCTAGTAAGAGGATTTCGTCGTAAATATTAAAAAATTTATACAAAAGAAAGATGGCTATGTGAAATAATTCCATGGGATTCCATTCTGCTATAGCCTTCACAACTCTGAATATCTGTCCATTCAATGCTTCGTCTGCCGATGACTGGATTGATCAGAAACCTGGAACTGGTTGATGAAGAGATTGTCTTTGAAGTGATCCGACGAGACATAGTTATACGCTTTAATTCCCTAACTTTTGCCTGAATCGCCCTCTCGGGTTTTCGATCCACCGGGAAACACCTTTTTGCCCAAGCCGCCCTTTCGGGTTTTCAACTTGCCGGGTGTACAGATTTTTTTATATTTTTATCCCTAACTTTTTCCTGAACCGCCCTTTCGGGTTTTCGATTCACCGGGATGCCCATTTTTGCCCAAGTCGCCCTTTCGGGTTTTCGACTTGCCGGGTTATTCTATGCGTAGTATCTTTTGACTATGTCTGCGTTCGCAGGGTGCGGCAGATCGTCACCGTCCATGGTGGTCAGAATCATTGCACCACCAGAAAATATGCTCTTGATCACAAATGGTCCTTCATATGTAGGAGTCCATTTGCCCCTGGGATCACTTTGCGGCAAGATAATCCGCTTGATTACAAGATCTCCGACTTGATACACTTGACGTCTGACTTTCTTATTGAAGGCCTTGATCATCCGTTTTTGATACGTCTGACCATGGCATACAGCGGCGAGTCGCTTCTCGTCGATCAAATTGAGTTGATCAAGTCGGGTCTGAATCCAATCATCTTCATTCAAACATGCGTCCTTCATAATCCTTAGAGAAGGAATCTGAACCTCCATAGGCAGGACAACTTCCATACCATATACCAAAGAAAATGGGGTTGCCCCGGTTGAAGTACGTGCCGTCGTACGATATCCATGTAGAGCAAACGGTAACATCTCATGCCAGTCTTTGTAAGTGACTGTCATTTTCTGAATGATCTTCTTAATGTTTTTGTTCGCAGCTTCAACAACACCGTTCATCTTCGGCCGATAGGGAGATGAATTGTGATGATAAATCTTGAACTGTTCGCACAATGCGGTGATCATCGTGTTATTCAGATTAGTACCGTTGTCTGTGATGATCCTGTCTGGAACACCATACCGGCATATGAGATTTTGCTTGATGAAGCGGGCAACCACATTTTTAGTAACAGAGGCGAAGGAAGCTGCTTCGACCCATTTGGTGAAATAGTCAATGGCGACCAGGATGAAACGATGTCCGTTGGAAGCCGTGGTCTTGATCTCTCCAATCATGTCAATGCCCCACATTGCAAATGGCCAAGGAGCGGTCAGAACGTTGAGAGGAACCAGAGGGATATGAACTTTGTCAGCGTAGACTTGACATTTGTGGCAAGTACGGGAATGTTGATGGCAGTCAGCTTCCATGGTAGACCAGTAAAAGCCTGCCCTTAGGATCTTCTTAGCCATTGTATGCCCGCTCAAGTGAGTGCCAAATGTGTCGTTGTGTATCTCAGTCATGATCAACTCGGCTTCAGCTTTGTCTACGCATCGGAGTAATACACAATCATGGCTTCGTTTGTAAAGGATGTCGTTGCTCAGGAAGAATTTAGCAGCGAATTTCCTTAAGAACTTCTTGTCATTTACGGAAGCTCCTTCGGGATAATCTCTAGTCTGGAGATACCTTTTGATTTCATGGAACCAGGGTTGTTCCACTACTTCTTCGGTATTAATCTCGTGACAATGTGCAGGTTCATCCATTCGCTCGATGGTGATTTGGGGAGCCTCATTATCCCAGTTCAGTTTAAACATGGAGGACATTATAGCTAGAGCATCTGCTAGCTGATTCTCTTCTCGCGGGAAATGCTCGAAGGTAATTTGCTCGAAATGAGGCAACAATGTCAAGACATGTTCTTTGTATGGGATAAGATTAGGATGCTTGGTATCCCACTCTCCTTTGATTTGACTGATCACTAAAGCCAAGTCCCCAAATATGATCAAAGATTTGATCCCCAAGTCTATAGCAGCCTTGAGACCAAAGATGCAAGCTTCATACTCAGCCATGTTGTTTGTGCAGCTGAAGCAAAGTCGGGCCGTGAAAGGTGTGTGACAGCCTTCCGGGGAAATGAGTACCGCACTGATACCGTTTCCAAGTGCATTTGAAGCACCATCAAAGTACAGGGTCCATCAGGATCCCTTTTCGGGTCCGTCATACGGTCCGTTACCTTCAATGTTGTCCAAATTCATGATGTCCTCGTCTGGGAAGTCAAATCTCATTGGTTGGTAATCTTCGATAGCTTGATGAGCCAGATGGTCAGCTAGTACACTCCCTTTTATAGCTTTTTGGGTGGTGTACTGGATGTCATACTCAGTTAGGATCATTTGCCATCTAGCTATCCTTCCAGATAAAGCAGGCTTTTCGAAGATATACTTGATAGGATCCATTTTGGAAATCAACAAGGTAGTATGAGTCAACATATACTGCCTTAGTCGGCGAGCAGCCCATACCAAAGCGCAACAAGTTTTCTCGAGCAGTGAGTAGCGAGTCTCACAGTCGGTAAACTTTTTGCTAAGGTAATAAATAGCATGCTCTTTTCGACCAGACTCGTCATGGTGGCCCAAAACACACCCCATTGAGTTATCCAAGAAGGTCAGATACATGATCAATGGTCTTCCTTCGACGGGTGGCATCAGAATAGGAGGTTCTAGCAAATACTCCTTGATCTTATCAAAAGCAGCTTGGTAATCGTCGTTCCATTCGACTACCTGATCTTTCTTCAAGAGTTTGAAAATTGGCTCACAGGTTGAAGTCAGATGAGAGATGAATCTGGCAATATAGTTCAAGCGCCCCAAGAACCCTCTAACCTCCTTTTCAGTACGGGGAGCAGGCATCTCTTGTATTGCTTTCACTTTTGCTGGATCGACTTCAATGCCTTTGTTGCTTACAATGAATCCTAGAAGTTTACCAGACCTAACTCCAAAAGTGCACTTACTTGGATTCAGCCTGAGCTTGTATTCTTTCAACCTGGCAAACAGCTTTCCTAGATGTTCAAGGTGCTCCTCCTCTGTTTGTGACCGAGCTATCATATCGTCTACGTAAACTTCGATTTCATGATGTATCATATCATGAAACAAAGCTACCATGGCGCATTGATAAGTTTCCCCTGCGTTCTTCAATCCGAACGGCATCACCTTGTAACAGAAAATACCCCATTGTGTGACAAAATTTGTTTTCTCCATATCCTCGGGGGCCATTTTGATTTGATTGTATCCCGATAATCCATCCATGAAGGAAAACACTTTGTGCTGAGCTGTATTGTCGATTAAAATGTCAATGTGTGGTAGCGGAAAGTCATCTTTGGGGCTGGCCCTATTCAAATCCCGGTAGTCCACACACATCCTGACTTTGCCATCTTTTTTAGGTACTGGCACGATGTTAGCGACCCATTGAGGATAGGACGTAACAGCCAGAAAGCCAGCATCAAATTGCTTCATCACTTCTGCTTTGATCTTTTCAGACATGTCAGGCCTCATTCGGTGGACTTTTTGTTTGATCGGTGGACAATCCTCTCTTGTGGGGAGACGGTGAACCACGATGTCTGTGTCTAAACCCGACATGTCTTCATAAGACCAAGCGAAGATTTCAACATACTCATTTAACAACTGTATCAGGCGCTCCTTAACACTTGGTTCCAGATTGGCACCCACTTGTACCTCCTTCCGGTCTTCCTCGGTCCCTAAGTTGACAGTCTCCAACAACTCTTCATGAGGTAAGATGGCCCTTTCCTCTTGCTGTAGAAGTCTGGCTAGTTCCCCTGGTACTTCACAACCTTCATCATCTTCATACTCGGCTTGATTGACCAGATCTTCAGAGTTTTTGAAGGATATAGCAGAATAGTCACCCATGGAATCCGGAGTGGATGGGTACCTGCATTTGTGAGTGTGGGTGTGTGTAAGGGATAGCCATCCTTAAACAAAAATGCAAAAGGAAAGAAAATGAACACAACAGTTTATCAAATGAAAAACGTCCAATGAATCATTAAACATGGCATATGGATATGAAAGTAATCAAAACCCTTACAAATGGACCTACATGCCCCGGGCAAGGCATGAGGTAAAAAGATAGTGTACGGATTGTTCGGAAATAAATATTACAGACCAATAGGAAATGTTTGACAGATAAATTACTGATGAATAAAAGTGATGGGGACAAAGTCTTTTGCCTCCCAGTTGCATAATCCTCCTTTGATAGTTGGGTAAATCCACTCTTCGATGCTGCTCTCTTTGTCTTCATCCTCCAAAGCGTTGATTCCGTAGGGAGAAATTTTGATTGGCGCTCTTTCAATCTTCGAACGGCGCATAGCTTTCTGGCGCGCGGCAGTGAACCCTAATCCAAATTTGTCTGTTTTATGTGGAATATCAGGCAACTGCCCCCATGCTGAATTCTTCCCCTCCTTTATTGCGGCCTTTGCGTCCTCCAGAGATGCCATCCTGGCCATCTGCTTTGGTATTTCAGCTGCCAACTTTGCTACTGTTATTTCAGGAAGGACTTCTTCGAAATGCTGGAAAGGTATCTCAATGAACTCCCCCTCTACCTCCACATACCAGAAGGAGTTCAAGTGGCTGATCATGTACTCCTCTTCACCATGGACGGTAATGATCTTCCCCTTGACAGGATACTTCAACATTTGATGTAAGGAAGAGGTGACTGCCCCGGCATGGTGTATCCAAGGCCTACCCAACAAGCAAGAGTATGACGGACGGATGTCCATCACATAGAAAGTAGATTTAAACACCTCAGTGCCTACCTTGATGGGAATATCAACCTCCCCATGGACCATCCTCTTTGAACCATCGAAAGCTCTGACAACAATATCACTCGGCTTCAACTCTAACCCTTCATAATCTAGTCGGTCCAAAGCTTTCTTAGGCAGTACATTCAATGAAGAACCCGTGTCGACCAAGACATGTGCGAGAGTAGTTCCTCGGCACTCGACTGAAATGTGCAAAGCATCATTGTGGTTTTTACCTTTAGGAGTTAGGTCAGCATCAGAGAAACCTAATCCATTGTCCGCAGTAAGGCTGGCCACGCAATTTTGGAACTGGTCTGCAGAGGTTTCCTGGGGCACATGGGCTGCCTTTAGGAATTTTATCAAAGCTTTGGCATGCGCTTCTGAGCAAAGTAGTAGTGCCAACATGGAGATCTTTGAGGGGGTTTGCCCCAGTTGTTCTACCACATCATAATCACTCCTTTTGATTATCTTCAAGATCTCTTCCATTTCTTTCTTGGAGGTTTCCGGGATGACCAAGGGTTGAGCCCTCGTCCTGACGAGCTCATCTTGGGTTCCCTTACCTTTATCAGCAGCGGTAGGAGGGACAATACTAGGAATGACAACATCTTCAATCAAAGGGGTTCTAGCGGAGAGTTTTATTGGTGCAGGGATAACCTTGTCAGCAGATGAGGGTCCAAAGATTGCTCTTGGAGGGGCAATCTCTGGAGAAAATATTCTCCCGCTCCGGGTGATTTTGCTCGTGCCCGCAATGTTTCCAATGCTGGCTTCTTCTTCATCCGAAATTTCTTCAGTTATTTGTTTAATACCATGGTAGTAGATGTCACCGCCGTAGTTCCATGGTATTGACTTCTCAGAAATATAGGGGACAGGCCCTGGCATTGTTATCTTCAAAGGAACAGACTTCGTAACTGGTGTAATCTTAACATACTTTTTGACGGCCTTGGAAAGATTGGCGTGAATGGTTATGATTGAGACATCTTCAGTATGGGTTGGAATAGCAGAAACTTTTTCAAACAAAATTTGTCGACTGTCCATTAGGCCTTGGATGCCTTTCTTCAGTAACGGACAATCAAACGGCAGAGAGTAACAGCAGTAGCAATCTTCTTTACATCCCGGGAAAATCCCGGCCTTTAACAGATTCAACTTGATGGTTAGCAACAGAGTTATCAGATCATTGACATCAGCAACATACAAATCTTCTTCAATGGCATTGACATTTCGGCCGTGCTTCGGCATTGGAGCAGATATCACGTTCGGCTTCTCCGGAGCGTCGAACTCCACTTCCTTCGCCTCTATCAGGTCTTGGATTTTATGCTTGAGTGCCCAACAATCATTGGTGTCGTGCCCGACACTGTCAGAATGGTAGGCGCATTTAGCATTAGGATGATAATGCAGAGAGGACGTATTCACATTTTTTGGTGCCTCCTTGATAGTGGCGAGATTCAACTTTAACAGATGGGGAAGCACTTGCGCTGGCGTCATATTAATGCGGGTGAACTGCCGTAGTGGCCGTTCCACCCATTACTGATTTGGTCTGGACTGGTTATAGCGAGGCTGCTCACTTGAAGGGTTTTGGATCATTACGGCCCCCACAGTTGGTCGACGTTCAGTCTTCCCTGCTCTTCTCTGAGAGTATACCACATCCGTTTCCTTCTTGAAAGGCTTCTTCTCAATACTTGCAGCGGCACCCTTCTGAATCTTCCCTGACTTGATGCCAGCTTCTATTCTCTCTCCTGTTAAGATCAAATCGGTAAACCCCGCGGAAGAGTTACCAATTAGATGATTGAAAAATGGACCATACAGGGTCCCTAGAAACATGTCAACAAGTTCACGGTCGGTTAAAGGAGGCTGCACCCTGCCAGCCAAATCCCTCCATTTTTATGCATATTCTTTGAATCCTTCGCCTGTTCCCAGTGACATACCCTGAAGTTGGGTACGCGTGGGAGCAAGGTCAGAATTATATTGATATTGTTTGTAAAAGGCAATGGCCAAGTCTTCCCAGTTTCGGACGTTGGTTCCCTCTAGCTGATAGAACCACTCCAGTTGAGCCCCAGAAAGGCTGTCTTGAAAGAAATGGATCCAAAGGTTCTTATCTGCCGTATAAGGTTGAATCTTCCTTACGTAGGACCGGAGATGCATTTTTGGACAGGACAGCCCGTCGTACCTCACAAAAACTGGCACTTTGAACTTTGGGGGAATCACAATCCCGACAACTAAACCCAAGTCTTCGAAATCCAAACCCGGCACCCTCTGTAGCTCCATGGCTGCCAATCAGTCTTCTAAACCTTTGTATTTATCATCAGCCGGAGGGTATTGTTGATCAGAGTAGTCTTCATCCTCTTCAGCCTCCTCTTCTTCCATATCGGACTCAGAAGGTACCGCAGCCCCACCTCCTTTACTGGTTCCCTCCTCAGAAGTAGGAGGAAATTCAAGCACTCTTCTGGCCTCTCCTTCAAATCTTCTCCCTAAAGTAGCCACCCCGAGTCTTTTTTTCTTCTTTTTCACTGGGTCCTTATTCCCCAGCAAGGTCTTTAGATCCTCCTGACCCTTAGCCAAGGTCATCAGGAGTTGCTGAAACTGTGCATTTTGAGCCTGCAAGTCTTTGATTGTTTGCTCGAGATCCATCCTACTGAAATAAACAGCAGACAGATAAGGAAACCTGGCGTGAGACCTGCTTATGCACATGATGAATGGTATGCTTATGTATGCAATGTATTCAAGGATTTAGAATATTCAAAATTGTTGCAAACAAAAGAGAACGCACGTCATATTAATAAGAAGAAATTTGTCAGTACATAAATGCCCCATGGGCCAAATATTACAAAAACAACTTCTCAAGGTAAAAAGACATTGCGCATCCTCTTTGGTGCGATGTAGGTGTTGAGGGTCTCTTCCTCATGGAGTCGGCGGGTAAGCTCTATAACCTTCTTCTCACTGGCGTAGAAGCTGGCTTCAAAAGTGTTCCGTTCCTCCTTGAGCTGAATCCAACTCTTTTGCATTTCCTCCCACGATGTAGGCATGTCAGGATATAGGATGGTGTAGGGAACCTCTCCTTCCTTGACGGGCTCTTTAATCACCGGGAGAACATGAGGATAAGGCACCATTAGACTCTGGGCTCGGGCTCGTACCCATTTGAGATAAGGCTCAAGAGGGATGGAGTTCTTGTGTCCCAGTGTCTTGCTATCAACCTTGTTGGGCATCCTCCAAGCTCTGATGAATCTTTGGCGAAGTCCTTGTGCATCGTTGTCGAAGTCAAAAACTAGGTCCGGAATCAACATGTCATGAGGGCTATCCCTCCGTGCATATCCAAATTTCCTCAAAGCTAGGCAAGGGTTGTAGGTGATAGCTCCTCTGATTCCAAGTAAAGGAACATTAGGAAACTCTCCACAACGATCTACGATGATGACATTTTCTCTGGACCGAGAACACCAATGTACATCAGAGTGAGTAAGAGTCATCAACCGTTGGGACCACCTTGAGCCTTGGTCATTCTTCAAGACAGATTGTGGAAGGTGCAAAATAAACCACCTTGCAAAGAGAGGAGTACAACACATGAGAACACCCCTCTTTCTCATTGTTCGTGTGTAAAATGAGTGAAGAATGTCCCCAAGCAATGTTGGTATTGGATTTCTGGATAAGAAGATTTTGACGGCATTGACATCTACCAGATGGTCAGGATTTGGGAACAAGACCAACCCATAGATAAGGAGTGCCACAATTTCTTCAAAGGCTTGTAGGTCCGATGAATTCCAACATTCTTGTGCCTTCTCAAATAAGAATTTTGCTAAGAATCCTTTGACGCCGCTTCTGGTTTCCCAATGCCCCTTGATGTCAGAAGGCTGTAGATGTAATGCTCGAGCAACATCTTCAGGCTTTGGTTCCTTTTCCGTACCGTTGAAGGGTAGTTGATTAAGGATAGGAATTCTCAGGAGTTGAGAAAACACCTCCAAAGTGGGCACCAACTGGTAATCGGGAAAAGTGAAACAGTGATGAAGAGGGTCAAAGAACTGGAATAGCACTTTCAACATGTCCTCTTCAATGTTGGTGTTGACTAAGCTGAGCAGTCTACCATGTCTTTCATTGAAGGGCGAGCTTTCCGGAATCCTTGATGTGAGCTCCTTGAGTTGAGGAGGGATTCTCACAAGGTTGACTTGGATGGTTTTTCTTCGAAGAATTTCCATGACCTACAAAACAAGAACAAAGATGAAGATCCAAACCTATGAGATGGTTAGTGAATGCATATGATGCTTTATGATGTTTATGATGTATGTACAAACATATGTACAAGCAAATCATACCAAACCCTAGTTTCAGGCTTGCATGGGGTTTCATAGGTAAGTACCCTCTTGAGTGTAGTTGGCTTAAAAACCTGTCCTATAAATAGTAACCGGGTTCTAAGGAGCTCAATATCACTGGATTGTTTTCATTGTTCATTGTTTTGGTTTAGCCACTTAACTGGCGACCAAAATATTCCAAGAAAACAACCCTCAATGAGTGTAGTATCGAGTATCTACCAACTTCGGACTGCACCAAAGCCGGTCATCTCACTACCCCTAATAAAAGGCCAAGATGGTCAAGTAAGGTTCTAGGTCATTAGTGCTTAGTGACATCACTCAGCGGCCCCGTACTCTCCTTGATTGAACTCAAGGGTTACCGGTACTCACAAATATGTCGCACTAATATAGCTATTGCTTCGACCGTGTCGGTATACCCCGCACAGTTTCCACAACGTATTGCTATCTATGAATGTTTCCCAAAATCCGGGTATAGGATTGCAAACCCAAACAAGAGAGCCAAGATATAAAGCAATCAAATCAAACAAATAGTCATGCAAGAGGGTGATCTAAGCCCTAAGGTTACTCCATTTTTAAATTTTTCCCCAGCAGAGTCGCCAGTTCTGTGATACGGTGGGAGAACTGACTATGGTTTTGCGTTTGTTTTCGCAAATGTTTCGGTTGAGCAAGAGTCGCCACCGACTTTTTATTTTATCCTAAGGAAAGGTTTAAAAAGCACAGCAAAAACCTTTGAGATATTTCGTGGGTTCGGGGAGTAGATTATAGAAAGGGAAGGTATTAGCACCCTTTCTATCCATGGTTATCCATGGGCTCTTAGGTACTTGCTTAGATCAACTTGCCTTGGTTTTCAATTGTTTGAAATGGTGCTTTGTGCGTGGTTTTGAAAATGTTTTAAAAAAGATGCCTTGTCTAGGCTACCCTTGTAACAATTCTTTACTCGAATGTTTTACAAAAGGTGTTTGTCTTTTTGAAAAGATGTTTCAAGGTTTTTTGAAAGTTTGTTTTTGAAAGTGTTTGTGAAGTGTGGTTTGAAAAATAGGCAAGTGTTTTTTGTTTTGCAAGTTGACAAGTACTTAAGAGCTATCTACTATAAAGTTCTCAAAGATTATTGCTATGTTTTAACCCTTTTAAAAATTTTGTTCCACCATTGCATTTGGTGGACAATCTTGTGTTAGGATGTGAAAGGGACGGGCGCGGGTCATCGTTTAGACCATAATTGCAATGGTGCCAAGTATCTTTGGGCAATTTTTCCTTTAAGGGACTTGATCATTTTTTAGGCAACTTTCGAAAGCGTCATCGAGGAACTATGATCATTTGATTGTTTGTTTTGCCCAAAGAGACCTAACATGCAATATGGCCCATTATTGAAGGCAACAATTGGAATACCCTAGGGGTGCAAGTGTGATTAGTGTTGTCCATTTTCATGCTTGTTTATCTTGAAATTAGGTCAAACTATTTTTGTTATTTTTGATTCGCATACAAACCCTAATTCTAACATGGTATATTTAGAAAGCATTAAAGTGCGAAAAATAAAGTTCCTAAATTATTACAACACAATATATGGGGAGGGGGGTACAAATGTTCAAATGGGGGGTATTTTGACAAGGAATTTAAACCTAGACTATTACATCAAATTGGGAATTTACAAGATATTTAATATACAATAATTAAATAAAATGGAATAAATATGCAAGATGCAAAAATGTTTTTTATGTGTATGAAAAAAAGGTATTTTTTATGTGTCAAATAAACACAATAAAAAGTATTATTTTTTTTGGAGTTTTTATGTATTTAGGGTCAAACCCTAATTTATTAAATAAAAGGTATTAATTATTTAATATACACAATATTTAATAATTATGTACAAAAATAAAATAAAAATGAAGTATATTTATAAAAAAGGTATTTTCAATGTCAATTATTAATAAAATAAAAATGTATATATTTTTGTATTTTTGTCCTAAATATCCTAATAAATATATATGTATTTGTATTATTTACTAAATATGTATTATATATACAAAATAATAATATTTAATATTTATAAAAAAAGTATATTTTATATAAAATATTTTCAGAAGATAAAATAAAATAAAAATTAGAAAATAAATGTGTTTGCATTATTTTTTCTAGTTATTTTAAATAATAGTATTTATATATTATTTATGTACAAATTCCTATTTAAACAAATAAATACCTAATAAATTCAAAAATGATGTGAAAAATATTTTTTATATTTTTAATATTATGAGAGAAAATAAATAAGTCAGAACAAAAAAGAAAAAGTCAAAAAATCATGAAAATAAACATAATGGGCCAAAGAGGTGTAAAAGTAAAAATAGGGTGCAAATAAGAAAAGATAGAACAAGCCCAGCCCAAAGGACCTTCTTCAACCTCTGGCCAGAAACTTTGTCAAAAAATGCGCGCTTGTACACTGATTCAAACATCTGGATTCCTGGACTTTTAGCACAAACTTACAACATATGAAATGTTAAGCATCAAGCCACGATTCTGGACATGTAAAGAACTCATCCTAACTCTCAGAAATGAGAGAGAATTTCTCCATTCCCAAATCTTAACCTAACTTTTTATCAATGTTCAGACCTTAAATTCTCATAGCACATGCAAAATAAATGGAAAGTAAAGATATGTACAGTTTCAGGGGCATGAGTAGAACACTTTTCATTCACAAACCTAGAGCTAACAATGCCTATGTTGAGAGATAGAAGTTCATGAATATACCTGCTCAGTTGGAATCGTGTCTGGCAATGGAGGAGTTTTCAGGGCAAGATGATGATTCGTACAGCTTGCTTGAAGTGTGAGGATGCTATTCCAATGCTTGGTATGCTTTGAAACCTTCTATATCAAGCTGCAGAAGTCAACCTGCAAAAGGAAGAAATGAGAATGGCCAAACTGACTAGAGGAGTTACAGTCTACTTCTAATGCTTTGGATAGTTTGGATTGATGGTAAGGAAAGTGTTTGAACTGGTTTTGGCCAAGATGCACGATGGGAATGAACTATGCCACTCAAACTGCAGGGATGCCCTGTTTTTGGGCAGTTCAATGGTGATTCTGTGAATGGAGAGGTATTGGAGGTGATAGGCTTGTGTCTCAGGTCAGGATGGAAGTTTGGAATGTGTTTGACAAGTTTGCCTAAGCTGGTTTTTGCTGAGATGAGAGTTGTGTATGTTATGCTATGTTTCTTCACACTTAAGCAAGAAAAGGTCCACTTGAGTTCTAGGCTGATAGAGGCCCCCCTAATGTGCTGCACCACTTAGTCTTGATCAGTATAATTAGTCTAATAACTTGTGCCAACAGGATATGCACTGTACTTGCTTGGATTGCTAATTGACATAAAGTTCTACTTTTGCAAAAATGGACATTATGCTTTTTCTACTTTGGGACTAAACCTCTATGTATTGCTTGAACACATAAAATATGGTCTTGGCACAATGAGTTTGCATTAAATTTATGAGTGCAAAAGGGATTTAGGTCCTGTAATCAAGAAATGCAAGCTGAGTTCAAAATTGCCTAAGTGTATGAACATGTAATTTGGTCATGAACAAAGTGTATTTTTCCCATATTGCCAAATTCGATTCTCCCTAACCATGAGGTTGTTTGATGAGTTCTTGGATATTTTGGAAAGCTTGGAATGTGTACTACAATCCATATTTGAAATGCAAATTGAAATTCCAAGTGGAAGTATGTGAAAAATGGTGTTGAAGTTAGGCAAAAATCCTGCCTAAAATAGGTCAAATTTTCTCTAAGTTAAGAATGGTTTGGTACCCTTGTTCCAAAAATTGTAACTTGAGCTACAAGCTTCTTTTGGGAAAACTTTGTGAATCAAAGTTGTAGATTTTGCAATGGAATACAACTTTCATGTTTTGACTTTTGCTTGAATCCAAATGAATCTTGGTGAGAAAGTGGGGCAAAGTTAGGAAAAAATTAGGGTTTTTCATAACTTAGAAAAATTCTAAGTTATGAAAAATCTTCATTTCAAACCCTAATTTGCAATTCTTGATTTCTTGATGAACAAGTTTCATAATTTGGCATGTTTTGATGAAAAATGAATCTTGACACTTGATTTTGACCAAAAAGTCAAAGTTTGACTTTTCAGTATACAGTCAAAATTGATCAATTGACTGGGAAATTCAACTGTCAATCTTGTGCACTTGGGATCTTTTGAACTTGTTGAGCATGACAAGACAATTCCATTGGGTCCTTGAGTCCATATGTGAGCCTGGTTTGCCATTGGCTAGGTCAAACAGTCAAAAATTGCCTTTGTGCAGTCAAAACCCTAAAAATGACCATTTTGCCCTTTTGGTGATCTGATCAAATTTCTTGTGGAATTGTGATCCAAACTTGATAAAATGGTCCATGTGAGTTCATAATGTTGATGTGGGTCAATTTTCATGAGATTTGACTGTCAATTGGCCACAGTTGACTTTTTCCCCAATACAGCTGATTTCTAGGTCAACTGTCCAATTGACTGGGCAAAATTTGGAATCAAGACTTGAAACTTGATGTGGATAAACTTGGGAGTCCAATATGAAGCATGAAAGTCATCTCAGGCTTTTTAGGTCAAAACATCTTTGTGCAAACACAAACCCTAATTTGGGTCAACAGTGCAAGGATAAGTCTTGAGCAGATGAAACCCTAACTGGATCTTGAGCTCCAAGGGCTTTGTGATGAGAAAATGTTGAGAAAAAGGGAGGGCAAATTTTGGGGTACAACAATGGTGTTGACCTATAAAGATTGGAATGAGATGTTACCATTTTCTCTTCATGGCTACCGTACTTCGGCTCGAACGTCAATTGGGGCAACTCCTTTCTCTTTGGTCTATGGCGTGGAAGTTGTCCTACCTGTCGAAATTCAGATTCCTTCCCTAAGGATTATGAAAGAAGCAGATCTAAGCGAAGACAAATGGATCAGACTAGGTTGGATCAGTTGAACTTAATTGATGAGAAGAGACTGGCCGCTGTTTGTCATGGTCAAATGTATAAAAAACATATGATCAAGTCTTTCAATAAAAAGATCAAGCCTCGAGTGTATCAGACTGGTGACTTGGTAATAAAGCACATCATTCTTCCACAAGGTGATCCCATGGGAAAATGGACTCCCACTTACGAAGGGCCATTTGTTGTTAAGAAAGTGTTCTCTGGTGGACCCATGATGCTGATTATTATGGACGATGAAGAATTCCTACATCCTGTGAATGAGGACATAGTTAAAAAATAATACGCATAAAAATGACCCGCTAGCTTGACATACGTAGGCAAAAATAAGGGCATCCTGGCGAACCAAAGAGGTTTGGGCAAAAATTAGGGATATATGCAAAAGATTGTACACCCGCAAGTCGAAAACCTGAAAGGATGGCTTGGGCAAAAATGGGTATCCTGGTGGGCTGAAAACCCGAGAGGGCGGTCCAGGCAAAAGTTAAGGATTAAAGCGTATAGCTATGTCCCATGGAATTTTTGCAGCCAGCTTTATTACCGAGGTCCGAATTCAATGGTGCAAGATCAATCCAATCAACTTCTTTCAATAGTAAGGGATGATGTTCGAAGACACAGGGGCAATAGTGGAGTTGGAACATAATTAGATCACTTCCACATGGCTATTATTTTTGTTTTCACTTTGTACTCTTTTCATTTCTTTCGACAATTTCCTCTTACTAGGATCTCTGTCTCCTTGTACAAAAATTCCTGTTTATAGGCAAACATCAATATAAATATATTTTGAAGTACAAACTCTCTGTTTTGAGTGAAAAAATGTCCAATGACTAAAATTGAATGAACATATGCACATGAACATGATTGAACTATTAACAAATGAACAAGCATCTCCTTAAATATTTACGATAATCCCCACAGAGTCGCCTTAATAAAATTATCCCCACAGAGACGGATCCATGCAATCCCCAGCCAGAGTTCCAATATCTCGAAAACCCTCTCCCCAGCCGAGTTGGTCTTAAAATAAGAAACCTTGTGCAACTCTACTTAAAGAAGTCACCTCCCCAGCAGGTCATCAAAATTTCTCATCAACAAAGTTTATTTCCCCAACAAACTGCAAGTTCCCCAGCTTGAGTTGGCCTCCTAGACTATTAAAAATCAATGGACAAAACCCCTTAATCTTCATTAGAGTCATTGCAATCCTTAACGGAGTCGTTACTATCCCAGAAAGTGGCTGTGAAGCCTGGAACCCGACCAGATAGCAGTTGACTCCATTCCTCTAAAGCAAGTTACTGCGAAGCCTGGACCCGACCAGATAACATTCAACTTTAGCAAGTGGTTGCGAAGCCTGGGAAACCGACCAGATATCAACTAATTTCATCTATTTCATCAATTACTGTGAAGCCTAGATTCGACCAGATAACAGTCAAATTCAGCAAGTGGTTGCGAAGCCTGGAAACTGACCAGATAGCAACTAACTTCATTTATTGCATCAGTTGCTGTGAAGTTTAGACCCGACCAGATAATAGTTAACTTCAGCAAGTGGTTGTGAAGCCTGGAAACTGACCAGGTAGAAACTAAACTTTGTGAAACCTGGAATCCGACTAGATAACTGTCAACTTCAGCAAGTGGTTGCGAAGCCTGGAAACCGACCAGATAACAACTAACCTCTGTGAAGCCTAGAATCCGACCAGATGACAATCAACTTCAGCAAGTGGTTGTGAAGCCTGGAATCCGACCAGATAACAATTAACTTCATTCTCTCAGAAAATTACCGTGAAGCCTGGAATCTGACCAGATAATAATTAATTTCATCTAAGTTGCTGTGAAGTCTAGAATCTAACCAGATAACAGTTTAACTTCTTTAATCATTGCGAAGCCTGTAATCTAACTAGATAACAGCAATTTATTGCGAAGCCTGGACCCGACCAGATAACAGTTTAACTTTATCCTCTCAAGAAGATTAATGTGAAGACTGGACCCGACCAGATAACAATTTGATTTCATCTAAGTTACTACAAAGCTTGGAATCTGACCAAATTTCAGTTCAACTTCATCTCTCTAAACAAATTATTGCAAAGCTTGGAATCTGACCAGATAATAGTTTAACTTTTTCAATCACTGCGAAGCCTGAAGTCCGACCAGATAACAGTTTGAGTTACCGCGAAGCCTATAATCCGACCAGATAATATTTAACTTCATCTTCCCCAGCAAGTTGTTGTGAAGCCTAGATCTGACCAGATAATATCTAACTTCCTTTCTCTCCAATCAAGAGATAATTCCCCAGTAGAGTAATGGACAACAAAAACTCCTGAACACTATTCCACAAGCAGAAATCAGCACTCCTCGTAGAGTTTCCTCAAGCAAAGAGCCAAAATCAATGTTCCCCAACGAGTTCTCCTTAAACAACAAAACAAGAATCCCCAGCGGAAGAATTTTAAACAAGGTTTGAAGATGTGCATACTCTTCATCCCAACAGCAGTCCAGGATTTAGCTTCCCAAAGCTCCCCAGCATTTGTCAAGGATTTATTTTCCAAGACAAAAATACACTTCAACAACATTTCATATTCACACATCATATCACATACATGATAAATGCATACAACACAATCTCGTTTATTTTGAGAACATCATTACGCCATGCATACATCTGCATGCAACTAACCCTTTTCCTTGTAGGAAAAGTCAACCAATCAAACAAAGACCTCTTCTAGTTATATTTACTCCTTCCAGTTAATGACAGGCAATCAATAGACCTCTTCGAGTTAAGATTATTTCCCCAGTGAAGTCACCAAACAACAAACCTCTTCTGTTACTCTGGATGGCATCTGTAAGCCCATCTCCATCAAACTCTCCATCAACTCTCCATATGGCATCTTTAAGCCCATTCCCGACACAATCAACCAACACATCATCGAGTTCAAATTTCTGGGCACTCTAGTGTTCAATCATCTTCCACCTTTAAGTCACGAATGGCGAACCCGCCAATCCAACACTTCAGGTTTAAGAAGATTGAACAGGGGCAGCTGTTGTACCCTAAAATTTTCCCTCTCTTTTTCTCAAGATATTTCTCACAAAGATCATTAATGATTTTAGCTTGCACAAATATTGACTAAGTCAAGCCATCTCCTTAACACTGATGCCTCAAATTAGGGTTTGATTCTGCATAAGGACAGTTGGACTTCTAATATTTCAAATGACTTTCATGGATCGTTATGGACCATCAAGATTGCCCATATCAAGTTCAAGTCTTGGAAAAATTGCTCAGGCAATTGATCAGATGACCTAAAATTAGCTATATTGAAGAAAAAAAGTCAATTGTGGCCAACCTACAGTCAAACTTCAAGTTTTTGGACCAATATCAACATTTTGAAGTCATATGTATCATTCGATCAAGATGGGATTACAGTTTTCCAAGAAAATCATTCAAATTGTCAAAAGGGAAAAATGGTCAAAATTAGGGTTTTAACCGAGAATGACCAATCTTCAATTTCTGACCTAGTACGTGACTTATTGGTTTGAAACATTGATCTCAAGGATCCAAATAATCATTTTTACCTAATCGCGTATTTTAATTTATCTCTCAAGATCAGTGGATTGATAAACAAAATTTGGTCAACTGATGGAAAAAGTTAATTATACACTGAAAAGTCAAACTTTGATTTTTTTAACCAAAATTTGGGTTTCAAAGATCACATTTCATCAAGGCATTCAAAATTATAAATTTGATCATAAAAAATCAAGAAAGTTAAAAGTCATTTTGGAAAGACAAACTTTGCAAGACTTAGAAATTTTTCTAAGTGTTTGTATACTTGTTAATTTCATTGCTTCATGACATCTTTTCACTATAATTCAGAATAATTCAAGATGTTACCAATAATCCAAGATGTTACAAATAATGAAAGATGTTACAAATAATTCAAGTTATTACAAGGTTGCATTTTTCGTAAGTTACAAATCCTAAAGCTTTGTCTTGTTTGAGTTTTTCCTTTGACCCAATCTCCAAAACCTTGCCACTATGCTGTCCACAAATATGCCTTGTCTTTGTTACAAGTTGCATAAATGTGTCCACAAAAATAGACTTGTATCATGCTACAAAGGTTGCTGTCCACAAGCCCAAAACCATGTTAAAAAACCGTCTGCTGTCCTGCTACAAAACAACCTTACACCAAGCTGCCACTCCACTCCAAAACTGCTACAAAACAGTCCTGCTATGCTGATTCTAACCCTGTCCAAACCTGCACTATATCAATCCCATATTTGCACCAAATTAGCCCATAAGAGTTGCATCTAAAAAGCAATGAAATAGTATACTCAAACAGTTCAAAAACTTATTTGTTTACCTCCCAAATCTCATCTAATTTCATCTACAAATAAATTGTTTTCACAACACACAAAGGGTGGGCTTTTAGAGAGAGAATAGAGAGTTTTGAAAATCTAACAAAAATTTTCTTGTAACTTCTGCTTATCCTCAGCTCTATCTTCATTCAAAAAAACAAAACCTCAAAACACTGTCCCCCCTTGTAAGCCTTCCCATAAACCAACTACCCAAACACTTAACATCACATATAGATTATTCAAACACAAGAACAATTTATATAGTGCCATTATCATCACCTTCCAAACACAATCAAAAATATATTGTATAATTTGACTGGGCTGGAGTTGGTTCAGCAACTTTCAATACAAAGGAAGGATTAAAATAGCTTTCTGGAGGTTCATTGAAGCCCTCATAACATCTTGAAAGGTATTCAAACTCAAA
The DNA here is from genome assembly GCA_948472305.1 of Vicia faba. Lineage (NCBI taxonomy): Eukaryota > Viridiplantae > Streptophyta > Magnoliopsida > Fabales > Fabaceae > Vicia > Vicia faba. Next base: position 1,207,853,233 of record OX451738.1, on the reverse strand, counting down.
ACACAAAGTGCAGTCTCAAGGTAAGTCTTCTTGTCTTTTACTTTTTCATACATCATCATTGGTTCATTTGTGGAGATAAAATGTAGCTATCTTTGTCCTTAAGCTAATCACATGCTTAATGTTCATTTTTATCAATTATATGTTGAGAACTGACTTGTACAGACAATAGAATGATGTTAAAGGCAAAAAAATGCAGCATGAGTCGACACATACTCACATGAGTCGACACATTTTAGTGACAAAACAGGGTATGAGTCAACACAAGGCCTTATGCGTCGATACATACTGCTATCCAGACCCAAAACAGAAAGACAACAGGTGCATGAGTCGACACAAAACATGAATGTATCGACACAAGCAAGAAATGAGTCGACACATACCATTATGCATCGACTCATACTGAGTTGATTTTGGTTTTACAGAAACAAGAAGGGTTATGCGTCGATGCATAGATGCATGTGTCGACACATAATGGTTACAAAATATTTTTTCCTTTCTTTTACACTGTTTTTATATTTTCTATATATTTTCTTCATTGCTATTCAATATGGTTGTAATAATTAAGCTTATTTCATCCCCATTTGTAAATTATACCCCCATCCCCCAAGTAATGTAATAGCTTAGGATTTTAATTTTTGCAATTTATCGCTTTAACATAATTGTTAGTAATTAGGGTGTGTATGGCAAGATAAATCAACCGTTAGAAAACCCTAATCTCAAAGACAAAAATGCATGCAATCGAAACACAATCCACACATGCGTACCTTTAAGGTAACCCTGCTTGTTGCCTACGAATAAAATAGTCATGTCCCTCGAATATGGGCGCTTTAGCAAAGACCCTCGATAAAAAGATCGTATTCCCTCGATGACCCCTCGATGTTGCCTTCGGTAAAACGATCTTAGTCCCTACGAAAATTGCTAAAGCGTCTCATAAGTTGCCTTTTATGACTATACGACTGACCCACGCCCATTCCTTCACATCCAAAGATAGGGCTTCTTATCAATTAATGGTAAGGTGGCAATATCTAAAGGAGGAATAAAAGAACAAAGAACTTTTAAGTAGGTAGGACGCTCGTAGTTGCTTGCTCACAAACGAAAGCCATCTCCGCACTCATACTTTCGAAACATCTTTAAAAACAAACATCTCTTTGAACTATTTTCAAAACCAACACTTTGTATACATTTTTATAGAGGCGAGAATCATTACAAAGTTTGCGGAAACAAATACGTTTTCAAAATATTTTCAAACTTGCACCAAACACAAACACATTTCAAAAAAAGTATTTTCAAAGTGATCAAGCAACTAAGAGCCCGTAGATAACTACCGGTGAAAAGGGTTCTAACACCTTTCCTTTTCATAACCTACCCCCCGAGCTCAAGAAAATATCTCAAAAGGTCTTTCCTGTTCTTTTCACCCTTTCCTTTATTGGATAAAAGAAAAGTAGGTGGCGAATCTTGCTATCTGCAACAATTGCAATGAAATGCAAAATACCCAAGTCAGCTCTCCCACCGTATTACAAATACACATGCTCAAATGTGGCTGAGGACGCATTGCCATTAGACTATTGGGAACCAAATAGTTTATTTGCAATTGCTTCTCGTATTGTCACTCCTTAAACATTTAATGATTGTATTGATATTTTGTAAAGGATCCACACAAGGAAACACGAGATTCATCAAGGGCAGACGAATAACACACATCACCCAGAGTAGGGCTCATGGTCACCCATTTATTACAACATACATCCATTGTCTGCAGCATTCTCCCTTTGGTTGAATCGCTTGCCCTATGATGGGTTCGGATAAAACCACACGTTTTCCATTTAAGGAACTTGGGGATTAACATGTCTCGGGGAATTAACGATATGGAAGCTTGGTCAAAAGATAAAGTAATGTTCTCCCAAAATAATAATGAGAATAACCGTTTTACTCTCCTAAGAGGGATAAAATAACTACCTCATATGTCTAGGAATCCAAGCTTAGTAAATCTCTATAAATGCCTCAACCATAAAGTTGAAGATGCATTCAATTCACTCAAAAATTACCTAAATATAGAGTTTTTCATCATCCTTGTATGAGCTTGCTCTAACATCAACAACAATCTTAAACCCTTAAACGACCCTACACAATTATGGGTTATCATTCATTATACTTTTAGCATGTATAGTTGGCTCCCACCATGGGGGCGCTAAACTAAACTAGGAAAGTAGGAAATAGAGGATAAAAACTAGGATCACAAATCGGAAGCATGAAACAAAAGGCTTACTCCCACAAAGAACCTAAAGTAGGTTTAGCTTATGCCATTGGACCATCAAGTCACCGAGCTAAAAACCTTTATGTTTAATGTTGAGGAGAATGAGTTGGTCGCCTCATATAGAAGGAACATAGACTTGTTGGCCTGTGGCCCCTCCGAAATGCCAGGGATAGATGATATTATGGTATGCCATCGCCTTACCATTGATCACACAGTGAAGCCAGTCTCTTAGAGAAAACGTAAGGTGGGCGAGAAAAAGAGAGTAGTCATTGATAAAAAGATCCAAAAGCTGAGAAGCGTCGAGTTTATAACATATGTTAAGTATCCATCCTAGCTATCTAAATTAGTTTTTATATAGAAGTCATTAAACAAATGGTGCATGTTGTTGTACCCCAAAATTTGCCCTCCCATTTCCTCAACATTTTTTCATCACAAGACCCTTGGAGCTCAAGATCCAGTTAGGGTTTTCTCTGCTCAAGACTTCTCCTTGCACTGTTGACCCAAATTAGGGTTTGTGTTTGCACAAAGATATTTTGACCTAAAATGCCTAAGATGACTTTCATGCTTCATGTTGGACTCCCAAGTTTATCCATACCAAGTTTCAAGCCTTGATTCCAAACTTTGCCCAGTCAATTGGACAGTTGACCTAGAAATCAGCTGTATTGGGGAAAAAGTCAACTGTGGCCAATTGACAGTCAAATCTCATGGAAATTGACCCACATCAACATTATGAACTCATATGGACCATTTGATCATGTTTGGATCACAATTCCACAAGAAATTTGATCAGATCACCAAAAGGGCAAAATGGTCATTTTTAGGGTTTTGACTGCACAAAGGCAATTTTTGACTGTTTGACCTAGCCAATGGCAAAACAAACTCACATATGGACTCAAGGACCCCATGGAATTGTCTTGACATACTCAACAAGTTCAAAAGATCCCAAATGCACAAGATTGACAGTTGAATTTCCCAGTCAATTGATCAATTTTGACTGTATACTGAAAAGTCAAACTTTGACTTTTTGGTCAAAATCAAGTGTCAAGATTCATTTTTCATCAAAACATGCCAAATCATGAAACTTGTTCATCAAGAAATCAAGAATTGCAAATTAGGGTTTGAAATGAAGATTTTTCATAACTTAGAATTTTTCTAAGTTATGAGAAACCCTAATTTTTTCCTAACTTTGTCCCACTTTCTCACCAAGATTCATTTGGATTCAAGGAAAAGTCAAAACATGAAAGTTGTAGTCCATTGCAAAATCTACAACTTTGATTCACAAAGTTTCCTCAAAAGAAGCTTGTAGCTCAAGTTACAATTTTTGGAACAAGGGTACCAAACCATTCTTAACTTAGAGAAATTTTGAACCATTTTAGGCAGGATTTTTGCCTAACTTCAAGACCATTTTTCACATACTTTCACTTGGAATTTCAATTTACATTTCAAATATGGATTGTAGTACACATTCCAAGCTTTCTAAAATGTCCAAGAACTCATCAAACAACCTCATGGTTAGGGAGAATCGAATTTGGCAAGTTGGGAAAAACTCACTTTTGATTTGGCCAATTTACATGTTCATACACTTGTGCCATTTTGAACTCAGCTTGCATTCCTTGATTACAGGTCCTCTATCCAATTTGCACTCAATAATTTAATGCTAACTCATTGTGCCAAGGCCTTGTTTTATGTGTTTAAGCATTACATGGAAGTTTAACCCTTAAATAGAAAAAGCTAATTATCCATTTTTGAAAAGGTATGGCTTTATGTCAAAAGCAAATCCAAGCAAGTACAATGCAAATCCTTTTGGCACAAGTTTATGAACTAATTACACTGATCAAGGCCAAGGTATGCAGCATAGATTGGGGGCCTGTACAAGCTAGAAACACCACTTGACATTTTCTTGCTTAAAGTTGAAGTAACCTTGCATAACAACACACAACTCTCATTCCTGTGAACCAGAGCTTAAGCAAAGTTATCAAACACTTTCTAATCATCAAACCTAAGCTTAAACACAAGCCAACCAAGTTCTACACCTTCTCAAACACAGAATCACCCTAAAACTGCCAAAACAGGGCACCTGCTGCAGATTGAGTTCCATAACTCAATCCATTCGTGCATTCTTGCTTTAACCACTTCAAACACATCCCACATCATCCCTTGAAACTGTTCCAAGCCCTAAACACGACCTGTAACATCCCTAGCTAACATCACCATTTTCATTTTTCTGTTTTGCAGTTGAAGTACCATAGCACGATTCTTTTGGTTTCCAAGCAAACTAAAGGTTGGAATAGCATCCTGAGACATCAAGGAAGCTATACAAATCATTACCTTGCCTTGTACTCATCTCCATTGTTGTACACGATTCCAACTGAACAGGTAAGTTCATGAACTTGTATCTCTCTATCCAGGCATTGTTAGGTTTAAATTTGTGAAGAAATTATGTCACATTCATAGCCCTGAACATGCCCATGTAATTAGTTTGCATTTATGTTATGTGTGCTATGGGAATTTGATGTCTGAAGATGGAACAAAAACTAGGTCAGGAATTGGGGGAGAAGAAATTCTCTCTCATTTCTGAGAGTTAGATCAAGTTTTTGGTATGTATGGATTCGTTGTTTGATGCTTAACATTTTTGATGTTGTAAGTTTTTGTTAAAAATCAAAGAATCAGGATGTTTGAACAAGCCTGAAAAGCGCGGGTTTTTGAGACAAGAATGGCTGGAGGTTGAAGAAGCTCCACGTGGGCTGGGCCTGATTTGTTATTTCTGTTTACACACCATTTTTACTTTGACACCCCCTTGGCCCATTATGCTTATTTTGATCATTTTTTGATTTTTTCTTTTTATTTCTGATTTATTTATTTGTTCTCATCATATTAAAAATATAAAAAATATTTTTCAAACCATTTTTGTATTTATTAAGCATTTATTGGCTTAAATAGATATTTGTACATAAATAATACCTAGTATCTTTTATTGAAAAAATACTAAAATTAATACCAATACATTTTATTTTCTGATTTTTATTTTATTTTATCTTTTGAAAATATTTTATGAAAATATACTTTTTTTTTGAAAATATTAAATATTTTATTTTTATACATATTTAATATATTTATCATATAATACAAATACATACATATATATTAGTATATTTAGGTTAAAAAATACAAAATATATACATTTTTATTTTTATTAATATTCAACATTAAAAAAATACCTTTTTGACAAATATACTTCTCTTTTATTTATTTATTTTGTACATAACTAACAAATATTGTATATATTAAACAATTAATACCTTTTAATTAATAAATTAGGGTTTTGCCCTAAATACATAAAAACTCCAAAAAAAATAATAATACTTTTTATTTTGTTTATTTGACATATAAAAAACACTTTTTTCATACATATAAAAAAACATTTTTTTTGCATCTTGCATATTTATTCCATTTTTATTTAATTGTTGTATATTAAATAATTTGTATAATTCCCAATTTGATGTAATAGTCTAGGTTTAAATTCCTTGTCAAAATACCCCCATTTGAACATTTGTACCCCCTTCCCATATATTGTGTTGTAATAACTTAGGAACTTTATTTTTCGCATTTTAATGCTTTCTAATTATGCCATGTTAGAATTAGGGTTTGTATGCAAATCAATTAACCAAAATAGTTTGACCTAATTTCAAGATAAACAAGCATGAAAATGGACAACACTAATCACACTTGCACCCCTAGGGTATTCCACTTGTTGCCTTCAATAATGGGCCATATTGCATGTTAGGTATCTTTGGCAAAAAAACAAAACAATCAAATGATCATAGTCCCTCGATGACGCTTTCAAAAGTTGCCTAAGAAATGATCAAGTCCCTCCAAGGAAAAATTGCCCAAAGATACTTGGCACCATTGCAATTATGGTCTAAACGATGACCCGCGCCCGTCCCTTTCACATCCTAACACAAGATTGTCCACCAAATACAATGGTGGAACAAAATTGTTAAAAGGGTTAAAACATAGCAAAGATCTTTGAGAAATTTAGGATAGATAGCTTTTGGTTACTTGCCAACTTGCAAAACAAAACACTTGCCTATTTTTTCAAACCACACATCACTACACTTTCAAAACAACTTTCAAAAACAATGAAAACCTTTTCAAAAGACATACACCTTTGTATACATCCCAACATGTATAATTACAAAGGTTTCCACCACATTGGCTTCTTTTCAAAACATTTTCAAACCCACACACACAAAGCACCATTTCAAACAATTGAAAATCAAGGCAAGTTGATCTAAGCAAGTAACTAAGAGCCCATGGATAACCATGGATAGAAAGGGTGCTAATACCTTCCCTTTCTATAATCTACTCCCCAAACCCAAGAAAACATCTCAAAGGTTTTTGCTGTGCTTTTTAACCTTTCCTTAGGATAAAATAAAAAGTCGGTGGGGACTCTTGCTCAACCGAAACATTTGCAAAAACAAACGCAAAACCTCAAGTCAGTTCTCCCACCGTATCACACATGTGTATCGACTTCTCTAACTTAAACACTTCCTACCTTAAACTATGAGTTTCATGGATGTCTATTAGGACTTAAATTAGATTAAGATGGATCCCATGGATGCTCCCTAGACAATATTCATTGTGAGTGCACCTTCCTATTAGAGATGTTTTGTATGATGTCAAAACTAGGAATTTTTAGCATTTATATATATTTGATGGTATCATCTTGGACTAAATGTGCATATTAGTATTAGGGAACATAAAAATAGTTTGGAAAAGGGTTCATGCATTAAAATAAGTTTTTATGTGAAAAACAGGTCCATGTGTCGACACATACATGATGTGAGTCGACACATGTAATTCATTTTTGAAGTTTGTATCCTTTGTAACTCATGCGTCGATACATATAACATTTCAGGTTGACACATAGAAGAAAAGTTCTTATATGAGTCGACACATACGAGTTTTATGTCGGCACATGTAACTCATTTTTAAAGCATGTAGCCTCTATAATACATGGGTCGACACACTGACCTATACAGGTCGGATCATGCTTCAAATGTGTCGACACATGCATTACAAATATTGAAAATTTACATTTTCTTTAAACCTTTTCATTCCTTTTTGCCTCCAACTTGCACACACACATATATATACCTCATACACACATCATTTGAAACTTGATGAAACCATAAACATACAAATATTGCTCTTCATCTTCAACCTCTCATAGTATATGCATACTCACAACAAATTACACATAATCATTTTTTGTTTGGGTGCCATCTAGATTTAGAGTTGATAACATCCAATTTGGGTTGTTAAATTGTAAATTGGGTTGAGAATCTTTAGGGGTGTTTGTCATACCATAATTTTTAACCCTAATATCCCACCCATCATACCATTGCATTTCATCAAGATCACAAACTTGGTAACTTCCTAACCCCTTGGTATTTGGGTTTGTTGTATGAGGGATCACCAATCACCCTTTGTTTTTCCTTTTATCCTTATGTTTATTTGCTTTTGTGTTTTACTAACTCTATTCAAAATACAAAAATATGATTTTTTTTCCTTGTTTTATTTTGCAAGGTGGGGCTTTTCATCAAGAGATCAAGATGGTTTCTAAAATAGGGTTTTGACTTCCAAAGTCAAAGTCAAGGTCAACAAGTGGTCAACAAGGCTTATTCTTCAAGGCATGACCTATAACCTTAGGTCACATTAATGACAAGCTTCATTCAACACCAATTGACCAAAAGAAGTTCAAGTTTGATGCTTGGTTTGCAAAGTTAACTCAAGATAGGTTCATGTGTTTATTTCCATGCCTTCTTCATCTTTTTTCTCAAGGTTTCATCAAGATTAATCAAAAGTATATCAAGGATACTTCATTTGGAGTTCATATGATTATCATTGTGCCTTGGAGTGCAAGAAAAAGTAAAAAATGACAAGTTGGAACATGGTGGTTTGACCTAAAATCAAGTGTGGCATGCCCTTTGGTCCAAACACCATAACTTCTTCAATTCTCAAAATTTATGGGTGATTCTTTTTGCCAGATTTCAAGAATGATGTCCTCTACAACTTTGTTTCAGAGGTCAAACATAAATTCAAGCTCTAAGGACCTTAAATCTTGAAAGCCACTTATGCACAAAACCTAGTTCATGACATGTTTGACCTAATGTCTGGTCTGAATTTCAGGTCACGACCCTAACTTTTAACTCATGTCATTTTCAGCTCAAGTATCTCATTGACTTGGTTCTTTTGCATTGTGTTCTACTCCATGAAAGGAACATTTGGCAAAAATAAAATCACAAAACAGACGAGCAAATTTGATTTGGCCTAAGCATGAACATGGTGGCATGAACTCTTTTTGTACCAAGTGACCCGTAATTAGAAATAACCTAAAACTCAAAGGGGACCACTTTGCACATGCACAAACTTATTTATCATGACAAAACACATCCCATTAAGTGCAAAACAACTCATTTCAATACCTGAATCACGCATTTCACCTTGCCTCGTGCGGTTGCAAAAATCAGAAAATTCTAGAATGAGTTCACACTTTGGGATCTGAAATTCACATGTATGATGAGCTCAACACTCCTCCCATATTTTGAAGCTCAAAAACCTCTAAAATTCAAAAGATCGAAATACCACTTTCTCTTCATTTCAACTTTGTTTCTTCACCGAGAATCCATCACTGACCTGAATCGATCTCACAATTTTCAGAGCTTATGAGCTTACTTCGAACGGGTAGCTATGAGTTTCATTTTCACTCAAACAAGTTACTATCATCTTCGTCTTGTTCTCCTGAGTGAAAGCCCTAACCTAACTGAGATTTATTATTATTGTTCATCATTTAATTTTATTTTGAAACTCTTAGGGTTTTTGCGTGTTTTTGCAAATTCTCCTTGCTCAGATAAAATAAATTGATCTTGAGCAAGGAGACATGAACGATGAAGGATGATGAAGCTTACATGATGTGTGTTTAAGATGAAAAATATAGTTCATGATCTTGCCAAAATGAGGGTTCTAAGGTTGACGACGAAGTTGCTTCACGCGCTTTGGCTCCAATTTTAAATTCCCAGCCAATCTGAAGCCAACACGCGCCCTAGCCGTTAACCATTTTAATTTCTTTTTCTTTTAAATTCTATTTTATTTCATTTTCTTTAAAAAATCATAAAAAATAGTTCCATTATTATTTTTCACTCCTTTTTTTCATAGTTTTCTAAAAATATTTTCTACCTTGTGTGATTTTTTTTCCAGATTTTAAAAGTGATATTTAGATTTTTTTGCTATTTTATTTTGTTTTCTTTTTAATTGATTTTAAAAAAAATTCTCATTAATTTTGAAATATTTTGGATCCAAACTTTTGAGATCTTGATCCATGGAGTTTTCTTGATCTTCCATAATCTTCTTGAGCATTTATTTGATGTTTTGATTCTTCATTTGAACTTTCATTTTTATTTCCCTTTTAAAACCATTTTAAATTCATTTTATTTGATTATTTCTTCATGTATTTTTGGTTTGACTTTTGTCGACTTGGATCATGAATCATTTTATCAAATGCTTCATCAATATCAATGGATTTTGGATGATACTTTGGATGCATGAATCTTCATCATTTCAAACTTATCATTAAATGATCATTTGGAACATTTTTGGTACTTTGGATTGATGATAGGTTTATCCCATTGAAACACAAGAGGGGTGATTGAAGTTGATGATATATCAACCTAATATTGTGATTCAATTTGGTTGTTCACGTCTCTTCATATCTTTCTTCTTTTTTTTTGATTAATTGGATGATGATGGATTCATCTTGTTCAATTAGGTTTAGATTGGTGCTTGATGAACTTTCGTCATTTCAAATCTACCATTAAAGGATCATTTAATCACTTTTGGTACTTTGGATTGATGATAAGTTTCTCTCATGATATCATGGAGAATTTGATTTAAGTAATGATCTAATCTTCTTGCCTTTGTGCTTGATCACTTATCTCTTCATCTTTTTTCCTTTTATTTTGAATCATGGTGTTTCATTGTTTTTGGAGAATAACTTTGTACCATTTCTCTAACATGCACTACACCTACATTGCCATTGTCCGACCTCAGAGAGGTGTAACTTCTACTTAAGTTCACTTACGATTGCTTAATATAGCGTTAAATTGTCCTGAATCGAATTATTAACTACTAACATTAACTTAATATTATTGTGATAACTTTACTTTTCCGCACTTTTACATTAATGTCATTTAATTTCTTGCTATTTATATTTCAAGCACTTTACATTTTATGTCATTTATTTTTGTGCCTTTTTTCCTTTTGCCCTTTGAGCTTTTCTTTTTCTTTTGATTAAAAGACATTAATAAAGGAAGAACCCTAAAAAATTTGGCTCTGATTACTTGGACTATCGGTTTCTATCCCTTGCTTAAGGATTGTTGAACTTTGGATCTTGGACTTAGAACTTAGTTTTCCCTTGGCTTGGAGTGGTTCTCTGATACTTGGAATTTCATCAGATACATTGAGCTTCGCCTGTGACTTTAGGCCCTCATCTGATACCTTTGAATCTCATATGGTGTTCTATATTTCATTTGATGTTGTGTGTTATCTGAGACCTCTAATTTTCATTTGATGATTGAGATTTGTATCTGATACTTTATGATTCATCTAATGCTTTGTGTTTTCATCTAGATCTTATTGTTTATCTTGTGGCCTACTCCAAAGGGAAATAAATGCTCATTTTGACCAATGTCAAATGCTTGCTCTTATTATGGTTAGTTTACTTGCACACATAAATACTTTCTCTTGGGGTATCTTACAATGAGACCAGTGGCCGATCCAGACATTTTCTTTGGCGGGGGCTAAAACAGTAGTTTAAATATTTTGATTAAAATTTTTTGTTACAAATATTTAAAATACTTGAAATTTTTTATAAACTTTAATTGTTTTTTTTAACAATGTTTCATATTTTTTCATTGTCAAGACAATTAAATATGTTTCTTTAAATAAATAACTCAATAATCATTTAACAATTCTTCTTTTATAAGATGCACATTTCATTCTTCACAAAGTTCATATCAAATAATATTTTTAACAAATGCAGTCAAACAAATATAATCTTTTTAAAAATAATAATTTTTTTAACAACGACAGTCAAACAAACATAATCCTTTGTCATAATTAAGTATCAGAGAAATGAAAAATTTATTTCTTCAAACTTGATATTGTTGAAAAAATGAAGGATAAAAATAAGATGGACAAAAATAAAATTGTTGAAGATATAGACCAAAAAAACTCTAATCTTAAATATTGTTTTTTAAAGTTAAATGAAAAATATAAATCAAATTTTAAAAAGAAATTAATAGAAAGCGGAAAAGATTTGAAAAAAATCATATGATAAAAAGAACAAATGTTTAAAAATCAAGGGGAAAAAGTGTGTGAAGATTTTAGTTGCGGAGTAAAAGTACCCAAAAAAATCATGAAAGATTAATTGAATAGTAGAAAGTTGAGAAGTTGAAATATAAATTTATTATATATTAATAAATATCAATCCAAAAAATCATGAAAGATAAATTGAGTAGTAGAAAGTTGAGAAGTTGAAATATAAATTTATTATATATTAATAAATATCAATCAATAAATTTAATTGTATATAGTGAAGACTGAAAAATTGATATTATAATACAATTGAATGCAATTTATAATTTTTTATGGGACTTAAGCCCCCAATTCAATGCATATGGATCCGCCTCTGAATGAGATTTTTTATTTTATGTCCTTTACTTTATGCTTTAAAATAGTCTCTTCATCTCCTCCATTTCTTAAATTTTCAAAATCTTCTCCTTATTTTAAAAACTTCTTATTTTCAAACTTCACATCTTTTCTTAACAAACTTTGACTTTGTCAAGTGATCCATAATTTTTTCTTAATAAATGTTAAAACACTTAAAGATATTGAAAATCTTTCAAAACTCTTAAAAAAAATACAAAACTCTCCAAACTTCTTTTTGTGCCTTAGTGCACTTTTCTTTTCAAACCAGACCTTTTTTTCCTGAAAGAAAGGGTATGAGTCTATTCTTAAGATGATGCAAATTCATATACTTCTATAAGATGTTGTGAAATTGATTGACATTTTCCACTTGAATGTTGAGATATGCTTGTTGAGTAAATCCAAGTAAAATTCTCCATATCAAGATGATACAAATGCTCATTTCCTCATACTTGTGGATCGTAAGTTGAGCTTTCCACTCGAATACGATAAAATGTCTTTTTCACCTAAAATCAATCACCAAACAAAAGCACATTTCATAAACAAATCCAAGTGGTTCCTATGGAGTACAACCAACCCCTATACCTAAATATCTCTTTTGTTTTGTTTTTTCAAAACTTTGTGTGGGTTTTTTTCCGACCTTTTCACTTTTCCCTCTAGAAACAATAAAGTTTGATGGCGACTCTTTCTTTTTGAGTTAAGTTAATCAATAGCTTAATCTTAATTTTACCATTGTGGCAGACTAGAGACTCTGCTGGGGATTAGTCCTCAAGTGGGTTAGGCCTAGCTTGTTTTTATTTAAGTTGTTGCTTTTGTTTGTTGTTTTTGCTTTTCGGTGCTTGGTGATCTTTGTGTGGTGAGAAGTCTTATACCCGGACTTGAGTATACTTATGATTAAGAGGATGGTATAGTCATGCTTGATCTACCTGGTTTTAAGTCTCAGTAGGTTGACTTGAGATCCCCTGCTCATTAGAGGCCCATTTGATTGTAATAATGTCTTACGAGTAAAATTGTAATAACATTGTTGCTTTCAACCTAGGAGTCTGTGAAGCTGAGGACCTTTAGAACCCATTTTTACCCTCTTATCCTCTTACGATATTGTGTGGTGACCTATAGACCTGGTTTGGTTGATACACGATATTACACTAAAACGAGTTTCTCTTGAGAATATCATTAGTTGGCGAGTAAGTCGTTTAAATTGGTAATATCTGATAGATGGATCTACAACTCTGAGAACCTTGTTATAACTCGATTACTTATTTGGATTGTTAAACCAATAGAATATACTAACGTTGAAGACGGAGTTTTGAACACCTTGGTCCAGTTTATGATCCCTTATATATGTGTTTCACTTTCCCAGATAATTATCTCGCACCTACTTTGGAGGAGTATGCTTATTACATGGGTTTGCCCATATCAGATCAGACTTTATTTAGTGGTTTAGAGGAGATTTCTAAGGCTCATATTATTGGTGGAGCTATTCACTTTAGGAAAGCAGAGATTAAGGCTAATCTTGTAACTAAGGGTGTTATTCTTGGTTTATCTGCTAAGTTCTTGATAGGGAAGGCTGTAACTCTTGCTAGTGAGGAGAGTATGGTTACTTTTGAAGCTATTCTTTCTCTGATTATCTATGTATTAGCCTTGTTTCCTAACATTGACAGTTTTATGGATGTTAACGTTATCCAAATCTTTCTGATTGGAAATCTTATTCCTACTTTACTCAGAGATACTTATCATTCTATCCATTATATGACTTCAAAGAATAGAGAAACTATCATGTTTTGTGCACCTTTACTGTACAAGTGGTTTATTTTGCACTTGTGTAGTTCACCTTATCCAAGAATAACAAGAGTTGTTTAAGGTGGTCTTAGAGGATCATGTCCCTTACTAATGCAGATATAATTTGGTATTCTAGGGTTTATGACAATTTGGAGATTATTGATATTTGTGGTAAATTTCCTAATGTGCCTCTTCTTGGTATAAAAGGAGGTATCAACTATAATGTTATTCTAGCTCGTCATTAACTTGGATATACTATGAGAGATAAGCCAAACAACATCCTTTTGAAGGGTTTTTTATTTCATGAAGGGGTTGATAGAAAAGGTATGAAGGATAGGATAATTCGTGCTTGGCATAAGATCCATAGGAAAGGAAAGTGTAGCAGTAAAAAGTTGAGACTAAGCTATTGATTGACTTAACTCATAAAGTGAAAATCTTCACCATACTTTATTGTTCCAAAGGAATGGGAAAAGAATAAATAAAACCCAAACAAAATAGAGATCAAGGTAAGGGGGTTGGTTATGCAAAGGGAAGGTATTAACATCCTAAATATCTACGGTACTCTGCTGGAACCTCTTTGAAAACCTGTGTATTTGGCTAAAAGAAATATTTACAAAAATGAGATTGTGGAGATAAGAAAATAAGTGTTTTTTTTACAATTTTTGATTTGATAAAGCTTCCAATGATCTCTAGGCCTACATACTAACAAAATGAACAATTGAAATCAAAACCCATGTAGTTCAGGTAAAAAGAACAAAATGGTTTATTATGATTGATTTTAATGTAAAAAACATTTTGTCTTATCAGAGTGGAAAACCAATAAACTATGATAATCATGGGAAAAAAGAGAACTTTCTTCATCTTTAATATGGAGAACTTATAGCTTGGACCAATTCCACAGTGCAAGTCTCATCATACAAGTGGGAAGTTACTTCAATATTACCATGTTTGTTAAAGTGGAGAGGTTTGCAAACAATCAAAGAAAAGACTTATGTCTTAAACTTTTTGAAAAGGTTAAAAGAAAAAGTGCACTAAGGCACAAAAAGTTTGAATGAGGCTAATGGCTTTTAGTGGTTTAAAAAAAATGTCAAAGTATGATTAAATGGATAAGGTTTTGATTAATAAAAAGAGTTTTGAAAATTCATGGGTCTAAATCCAAGTTTATTATGAAAGTGGTTCAAGTTTGAAAACATGAATCCTTTGAAAAAGGGAGAAGATTTGAAAATTAAAGAAGAATGAGAGGAGATGAAGAGACTATCGTAAAGCATAAAGTAAAAGCTAAGGTAAGGAAAGGTCTAACCAAACAAGAAGCCAATACTTGACATTATGAAGTCAATGTTGAATTCTCATCCTTTAGATTAAAGCCACTAGCATAAAATAGACAAAGAGCATACCAGTCATCAATGTGAAAATAAATCACAAGCAAAGAAGTATCATAGAAAACCATGGTATTAAAACCCAAAGAAAGGTCTTAATTATTGAGCCATGTGTCATATAGATCACTTAAGGTCAACATAACAACACATGCACACAAAAGATTTCCCAATGCACAAGTAATATAACAATGAAGCAACACAAGGTCCAAATGTCTTAAGGTCTTAAAACTTCTAATCCTAAGTCCAAGAAGTCCACAACTCCAATAAGCCAAAGATAATAACCAATAGTCTATAAAGAGTCTTAAGTCTTTTAATGTTCAAGTTGGATTATTAACGTTTTAAGAACAAAATAACAAGTCCAAGAGGACAAAGGAAAAACAACAAGAGTATAAACAATACTCAAGTGGGCAAAAAGAAAAGTGCGGAATCATAAACAGATTGCATAAAATGTAAATGCTAAAAGTAAATGACATAAAGTAAGAGCATAAAATTAAAAGCATAAAGTAAAGTTAATTGTTAATGGTTAATAAGTTAATTATTAATAGTCATAAATCATGGTCAATGATGATTGAATGATTATCTTAGACCAAGAATAATGAGAACTCATTGGAGGATTGATAAAATCAAAGTCTCCTAACAACAAGTTTCATAAGTATTGGACTAAAGATTATCAATCAAGCATACTTGGACATTCAAATCTAAAGTTTGAGCCATGAATGATTATTTTCCAATTCGGGACAAATTTAGCACTATGTTAAGCAATCGTAAGTGGACTTATGTAGAAGTCGCACTTATATGAGGTCGGACAATAATAATATGTATCATACATGTTAGAGACATTGTAAAAATAAAGCTCCTAAAACAATGTAGTACAAGTAAAAACAAAAAGATGATCAAGACCTAAGTCATGGAAGATGTTAGAAAAATATCTTTATGGGGCTGCTGCAAAAGTGAGAATGAATGAAGATGAAAAATAGAGAAATAAATTTGCTTGAGAAAATTCCAAAGCGTATGTTTCCACACTAAGCTTAAGGAACAATTCGCCTCCACCAATCTTTCTATGTTGGATGCAAAAGGGTTTACCGGCAAATTTCCTGTAGGATACTTTGGAATCCTTAAAGAGAAGTGCACAATCTCTCTAAGCGTATCTTTAATAGTATTTTACAGAAGAATAATTCTTTTTCTTGCTCTCATGCATTAGAGAAGAGAAAGATGATTTAGTATGAGAAAATGATTTGAGACTGATCATTCTTCATTGTGCCAATAAACATTCAATTTATAGTGAGACTACAATCTGTTTGGGAACAGATGCTTCTCCATGAAAGGGAATTGCACCTTTTGATAACAACGTATCGGTAACAATGTTTTGTATAGAAATAGCAATGGTTTGCTTATAAATTGGAACTGTTCCTAATTAATAGGTAATCAATTGACACAACACATTATACCAACAATCATTTAATTTAAATAATATATATATATATATATATATATATATATATATATATATATATATATATATATATATATATATATATATATATATATATATATCTGAATATAATATTTATATTATTAATTCAAATAATACAATCATTTAATTTAATATTATTTTGGAAATTCTCTTACAATCCCCCACCATTTTCAAAATAACTAAATCTCATAATTCTGGAAATATCATGGTTTCAGATATTGGTATCTTACGATTTGAACCAATACTTAGTAAGCTATGGGTTTCACTCATCCCGAACAGACATTGGTAGACAAGTTTTGAACCAACTAGTCATTAGAACAAGTGTGCAACACTTACACATGAAATCTCGATACTATCAAAAGAATTGTAAAAATGACACATTTGATAAGGCCCTATGTCATGTATCGTTTTCATGAGAATTTAAGAGTCAAGCCCTTGAACTCTATGAAGCGGCCCACTTCATTCTCATATATGTAGACTATATCGGAAATTCTCCCATAATAAACATTTCAGCAATTATGTGCTATATATCTATTAAGAGAATAATCTCATCCTATCACTTTACCTTTTATGGTCTAAGTACTTTTTTCCCCTTGAGGTGTCTCTATTGTTAAGTACTTCAATCACTCTAATAATGTACTTTCATCATTGAACTCAAGACTTGATTTTTATCAAGTGTGAGTTAAGTTTCCACTATTGGTGATCAATTAGATATGGGCTTGAGACCCATCCCCAATGATGTCTTCAACACCATGTCTTTTGTCATACCTTTCGTCAAAGGATCTGCAAGATTATTTTTAGTTCTTACGTACACTATGGAGATTACTCCATTTAAAATTAAATCTTTCACATAGCTATGTATTATACCAATATGTCTAGATTTTCCATTATATACTTGGCTATATGCTTTGGATAGTGTGGATTGACTATCATAATGTATGGACATAGGTGCTATTGGCTTTGGCCAAATAGGTATCTCATACAACAAGTTTCTTAGCCATTCTGCCTCTTTACTACCTGCAGCCAAAGCAATCAATTCTGCAGCCATGGTGGAGTCGGCAATGCAAGTCTGTTTCTTTGAACCCCAAGAAACTGCACCTCCACCAAGATTGAAGATCCACCCACTAGTGGAGGCGTGATCTTCCACATACGTTACCCAACTGGCATCTGTATATCCTTCTAAAACCGAAGGATATCCACTATAAGTTAGAGTATAGTTAATCATCCCTTTCAAGTATTTTAATACTCTACTAATAGCATGCCAATGGTCTATACTTGGATTACTTGTATACCGACTTAATCCACCAACAACATAAGCTATATGACGTCTAGTACAGGTCATAGCATACATCAAGCATCCGATAACCTTTGAATATTCAAGTTGTGCCACTGGACACCCTTTATGTGGTTAATTAACATTTTGATCAAATGGAGTAGAAACGAATTTGCAATCGAAATGATCAAATTTCTTAAGCACCTTTTCGATATAGTGAGACTGGGATAAACCAATATGTTCACCATATCTTATGATTTTAATTCCTAAAATCACATCTTCTTCACCTAAGTCTTTCATATCAAATTTTTTGGATAAGAAAGCTTTAGTCTTTTACCTCTTTTAATTCAGTACCAAAGATTAACATATCATCCACATATAAACAAATCATAACCCCTTTTTCATTGTTAAATTTACTATAAATACATTTGTCAGATTCATTTATTTTGTATCCATTGGCCAACATAACTTGATCAAATTTTTGATGCCATTGTTTGGGCGCTTGTTTTAACCCATATAAAGACTTAGTTAATTTACACACTTTATGTTCTTGGCCTTTGATAACAAACCCTTCGGGTTGTTTCATATACACCTCTTCATCTAATTCTCCATTTAGGAAAGCAGTTTTGACATCCATTTGATGAATGACAAATTTATAGATGGAGGCGAGTGCTAAAAGCACTCTAATTGATGCAATTCTTGCAACAGGTGCATAAGTATCAAAATAATCAATTCCTTCTTTTTGTGTAAATCCTTTAGCGACAAGTCTAGCTTTGAATTTTTCAATGGTACCATCAACTTTCATTTTCCTTTTAAAGATCCATTTACAACCTATTGGTTTAGATCCTGGTGGAAGATCTACTAGTTTCCAGGTTTTATTACCCATAATTGAGTCTATTTCCTCTTGGATGGCTTCTTTCCAAAAGGCCAAATCTTGAGATTTTATTGCTTCTTCAAATGTTTCTGGATCATTCTCTAGGTTATAGAAAATTGGTCCATAACGATTTATGGAATTATTATTTCCTTCTACAAGAAACATGAAGAAGTCTAATCCATAATTTTTTACTTTTTGTATTCTTTTACTTCTTCTAGGTTCTGAACGTCCAAAGATATCATTATTTGATACATTACTTTCTAGACTTTGAACATCATAATGAACATTGTCTTTGCAATTTTGAATTGAGGTAAATCTACTTTCTTGAAAAATTGCATCTCGTGATTCAATCACGGTATTAATAGGATATGAGTCATTAGATTCAATAACCATGAATCTATATGCTTTGCTATTTTCAGCATAGCCCAGATATACACATTCAATTCCTCTTTCTCCTAATTTCTTTCTTTTTGGTTCAGGCACCTTTACAATTGCTCTACAACCCCAAACTTTTAAATATTTGAGATTCAGTTTTCTTTTCTTCCAGAGTTCATATGGGGTTATCTTGTTCCTTTTATTAGGAACTCTATTCAATATATAACATGCAGTTAGCATGGCTTCACCCCAATAACCTTTAGATAAACCAGAATAGGGTAACATGGCATTTACCATTTCTTCTAACACCCTATTTTTCCTTTCTGCTATCCCATTTTGTTGTGGGGAATATGGTGCAGTTATTTG
Organism: Vicia faba; assembly: GCA_948472305.1. Lineage (NCBI taxonomy): Eukaryota > Viridiplantae > Streptophyta > Magnoliopsida > Fabales > Fabaceae > Vicia > Vicia faba. Next base: position 1,207,833,697 of record OX451738.1, on the reverse strand, counting down.
ATGTATAATACCAGTGGACTCAAAATAATTAGGATGATAGAACTCTCCTCCTCTATCACTCCTAAAACATTTAATAAAAGTTTCATGTTAAAGTTCTACTTGTGCTTTAAAAATTTTGATTTGTCTAAGACTTCATCCTTAGAGTGCATTAAATAAACATAACAAAATCTAGTGCAATCATCAATGAAAGTGACAAAGTATTTCTTACCACCAATTGTGGGCCAACCATGTAAATCACATACATCAGAATGAATTAAATCTAATACTTTAGAACTTCTTTCAATTGACTTAAAAGGTTGTCTTGTGATTTTAGTTAACATGCAAGTAGTACATGAATTTGAATTTTTGTCAAATGTTGGAATTAAATTTAATTTTATCATATCATTTAATTTTCTAAAATTAACATGTCCTAGTCGCATATGCTATAAATCACAAGATTCAACAGTATAAGCAGAAATCACATTATTATTATTATTATTAACAATATTACACATGAACATATTCTCACAAAGATAACCTTTCCCCACAAACATTCCCCCTTCGGAGAGAATAAATTTATCTCCCTCAAATACAGATTTGAAACCATACTTATTAAGTAAAGGTACATAAATCAAGTTTTTCCTAACTTCAGGGACATAAAATACATCTTTAAGAGTGAGTATTTTTCCAGATGTGAATTCAATCTCTACCGATCATTTTCCTTTGACTTGGACAGTAGAAGCATTTCCCATGTACAAAACACTACCATTTTCTTCATTAATGGTCTTGAATAGTTCTTTATTTTTGCATACATGAGGGGTAGCACCAGAGTCTATCCACCAAGAATTAACATCTTCTATCATGTTGATTTCAGAAATGACAGCAACAAGATTGTCTTTTGTTGCTTTTGAATTCTTTTCTTTGTTTTCTCTTTTCAAGAATCTACACTCACTTTTAAAGTGTCCTGGTTTTCCACAATGATAACAACTTCCTTTATTTTTCTTTCTATAGTTGTTATTGCCTTTACCATTATGATTTTCATGAGATTTTCCAAAATCTTGTTTCCTTTTCATGGAAGTTTTACTTGAATTCCCTTCCTCCATCACATGGACCTTTTCTTGAGTAAATTTGCTTTTAGTAGCATCTTGTTTTCGATACTCTTCTTCTAAACGATGGTGATTACCCAATTGTTCAAGAGAAATGTCCTCCTTCTTATGCTTCATGGTTCTTTTAAAATCTTTCCAAGAAGGAGGAAGCTTATCTATTATGGAGGACACAATTATAGTTTCATCCATGTGCATATTGTGTTGTTTGTAATTATTGAGAATACGTTCAATTTCGTGCATTTGTTCCATAACAGACCTACCATCTATCATTTTATAATTATTAAATTGAGAGACAAGAAACTTCTTACTTGTAGCGTCTTCTTGCATGTATCTTGATTCCAATTTCTCCCATAATTCTTTTGCGGAGTCACTGCTCTGATAAATGTCGAACAACGAATCACACATGCCATTAAGGATGTGTCCCATGCATATATAATCATCATTGTCCCACTTTTGTCTCTCTCTAGTTTCAGCTACAATTTCATTTTCTTTTTCTTTCGGTTTTGGAATGTTAAGGACATACACCACTTTCAATGTTGTGAGAAGGAATTTCATTTTTTTCTTCCAATGAATAAAATTGCCTCCATCGAATTTCTCTAATTTTACAAAGTCAGAAGTCATCTCTTTGAGTGAGGCAGCCATTGAAAAAAAATTGTTCCTTAAGAATGTTAGAAAAATATCTTTATGGGGCTGCTGCAAAAGTGAGAATGAATGAAGATGAAAAATAGAGAAATAAATTTGCTTGAGAAAATTCCAAAGCGTATGTTTCCACACTAAGCTTAAGGAACAATTCGCCCCCACCAATCTTTCTATGTTGGATGCAAAAGGGTTTACCGGCAAATTTCCTGTAGGATACTTTGTAATCCTTAAAGAGAATTGCACAATCTCTCTAAGCGTATCTTTAATAGTATTTTACAGAAGAATAATTCTTTTTCTTGCTCTCATGCATTAGAGAAGAGAAAGATGATTTAGTATGAGAAAATGATTTGAGACTGATCATTCTTCATTATGCCAATAAACATTCAATTTATAGTGAGACTACAATCTGTTTGGGAACAGATGCTTCTCCATGAAAGGGAATTGCACCTTTTGATAACAACGTATCAGTAACAAGGTTTTGCATAGAAATAGAAATGGTTTGCTTATAAATTGCAACTGTTCCTAATTAATAGGTAATCAATTGACACGGTACATTATACCAACAATCATTTAATTTAAATAATATATATATATATATATATATATATATATATATATATATATATATATATATATATATATATATATATATATATATATATATATATATATATATATATATATATATATATATATATATAATATTTATATTATTAATTCAAATAATACAATCATTTAATTTAATATTATTTTGGAAATTCTCTTACAGAAGTGTTGGCTGAAGATTTTGATAGTGTTATTTGGAATTCAAAAAGAGCTAGAAGTTATGATCGAAATGGAATTAAAACACCACGTTCGAAATTGCAGAACCAGTGTTTCGAATGAGTGTGTCAAAGTTTGAAGCTTCGAACGGTAATCTTGGGAGCGTATTCAAAGGGGTCTCGAAACAGCAGTGAAGCTAAATCTGAGAAGAGCGTTCGAAGCAGAAGAACACCAAAGCATTTGAAATTTAAGTGAAAGCGGGACTTTCAAAGTTTGAAAGTTATGCGTTGGAGCATTTGAGGACACGTGGAAAGAAGAAAGGAACATTATCTTGCATGTTCGAAACGTGGCATGATCTTGTAGCGAGACCGTTAGGGTCGAATTAGTATAAATAGAAGTCTTAGTGTTAGGATTTCAGTGTGTCATATCTGTTATACAAAATACTCAATAACATTCAAACTACCACATGGCAAGGGAAACGAATGCAAGAGAGATGTATGTATGATAGCACCATGTATTTTTAATTTAATGAAAGCCTTTTTATTATTTCCAGCACTTTCCTTCTTTTTCTTTTTGTCGAGCAACATTTACAAGTTTCTTTATCTATTGTCTTTTCATTCCAAAGTCCTTTCTTCAAAGTCTTACATTTTACTGCTTTCTTTACATTTCGAAGCACTTTATGTTTCAGAGAACTTTTACGCTTTCAATATCTTTACTTTCATAGCATTATTCTTCAAACCTGTACTTTCACTTAAACTCCTTTCTAGATTTCTTGCATTAAACGCTTTCTTCATATTTTAAACTTCTACATTCCAGAAACCTTTTGTGTTAAATGTTTTATGGATCGAAATCAGTTACTTCATTTTTCATACAGTTTTCTATGTCTTTTCAATTAGCATTACAATTAGCAATCATTCGTGTAACTTAGTTTTCACATACATTTTGACCACATTCTTAAACTCTTAGAGAGAGGGATCGAAACAAACCAAACATATATACAATAGCACCCATGAATAATTGTTCGATTGTGAGAGTAACCTTGATATCCAAGGAGTCCTAGGATCAATCTAGTCGATCCTGTGAGTTACCAAAGAGATTGAGTAGCGTTAATAAAGACTATTCGATAGTTTGGAAGACTAGCGGTTGTTTTCCAGAAATCACTGGAAACAAATTGGCACACCTGGTGGGACCAATAGTTGGATATCAGAATTAAGGATTGTCAAGACATAGCCATCCAAGAAACGCAGGAACATAAGAAGTTTGCTGTTTTATGAACCTGAGAAGTGGTAAGATAATCAACAGCAACCAACCTTTATCCAGAAGAAAACGTTTGGACAAAATGTCTAACTCAGACAATCAACAAGGAGACCAAGGCGGCCCACAGGCAACAGGCACTAACGCGTCCATTTCGAGCGGAGCATCTAATGTAATGCCTTCGAATGCACAGGCTGTTGCATCTTCAACCAGTAACATGGCCACCAACGGAGTAAGTGGCGTATCAACCAACAGTTCGATCTTAGGAAATACTGGAACTATGGGCTATCCTGGGGGATTCGTTCCGCCACCTGGGACACAATCCCATTTCGCATCTCCATCAACTAGACCACCCGGCTTCGATGGGAATAGAATTAGAAGTTCTTCTTACGGAATGCCAACATCTTTTATGGCAGGTTTGCACAATTCCACATCGAATTCATCCCCACAACTAGGATCTGGGTCTGGGGCAAACCAATTTATGTCAAATAACCAAGGGTCAGTGGGTTATAGCACGTTGCCTACCCTAACCACGGATAACCAGTTGGCTTTTAGGCAATTGATGGATGAAAGCAACCACAATATGATAGGGGTGTTAGCGCAAACCATGCAGGAAATATTCGCCCCAATAGTTCAGAATGTAACTGTGACGAACAGGGAAAACGCTGACAATATGAGTCGAATAGCAGATTTCTTTGCTCCCACAGAAAGGCGTAGGCAAAACCAGGCGGGATTTCGAACAAACGTGCCTGTTATAGAACAAATTGCCAACGACCCAATTCATAGACCACCCAGAGAAGAGGTTAACTTAGGGGCCAGAGCACCAAGGTTAGAAGCCCCAATAATTCCAGGCCCACAAAGGGAAGTTATGGAACCAGGGGCAAGGATCGAAAGACCAGAAGCCCCAGAATTTCGAGGAGAACAACCTAGGGGAGTTGTTTTGGTTGGTCGAAACCAAGATGCCGATGCTGTCGTTCATAGGGTTCGAAACGATAACATCTTGGCAGAAAATAATCTGACCACCATGATAGAAAGGATCATGACCCAAAACGGCCTCAATATGGGAATGAGGAGGCCAAATTACGCTTCTCCTATATTAGATTGTATAATGCATACTGATTTACCAAGGGGATACAAAGTCCCTAAATTTACAAAGTTCGCTGGGGATACCAACGAATCAACAGTCGAACACATAGCGAGATATTTAACCGAAGCGGGGGATATAGCCAATAATGAAGATCTTAGAATCAAATATTTCCCAAGTTCTTTGACGAAAAATGCTTTCACTTGGTTTACCACGTTGCCTCCTGGGTCTGTTGATACTTGGACCCTTTTAGAGAGATTATTCCATGAACAATTTTACATGGGACAATCGAAGATAAGTCTGAAGGAATTGGCCAGTGTTAAGAGAAAGTTCACTGAACCCATTGATGACTATTTGAATAGATTTAGGCTGTTGAAATCCAGATGTTACACAGTAGTGCCTGAGCATGAGTTAGTCGAAATGGCCGCTGGGGGATTGGATTACTCTATTCGAAAGAAATTAGATACTCAGCATTTGAGGGATATGGCTCAGTTAGCCGATAGGGTTCGACAGGTCGAAAGACTAAAAGCCGAAAAAGCCCGAGTCTTTAAGAATAGTAAGAAAGAAAGGATTTCCTATGTTGGAACTGAGGAAGCAGAAGAATATCCTGAATTCGAATTCGAAGAGGTCGAAATCGACCTCGCTGAATTAAAACAGGCCCCGCCTTACTCCTGCAAAATGTTAGTTCCTACGAAAGGGAAAGATATTGTTGAAAATGAGAAAAGTGATAAGTTTCCAAAGAAGGTTTACACCTTCGATGTCACTAAATGTGACGAAATCTTTGACTTGCTTGTCAAAGATGGCCAACTAATTGTGCCATCAAATGTCAAAATACCCCCTCTGGACCAGAGGAAGAAAAGGGGATTTTGCAAATATCATAGTTTCTTAGGCCACAAGACCTCACAATGTTTTCTTTTCAGGGATTTGATTCAAAACGCAATCAAAGATGGCAGATTAAAGTTTGCTGATAAGATGAAGATGAAAGTGGACGAAGATCCTTTGGACGTCGCAGACACCAACTACTCCGAGCCTGCATGCATTGGAGAAGTCAACATGGTGGAAATTGATCGAAGCGACACCCTAACTGGAGAGAAGGACATTGAAGTTGAAAACTGGGTGATGGTCGAAGTAAGCGAGGAAGTCACTGAAGGCATCCAGAATACACCAGACACTTCGATTGTTGGACCTGTGACTGTTGCAGGAGAAACCCAGGCTACTGAAGGCCAAGGGGATCACAATGAAGGATTTACACAAGTCACTGAGGGCTTGAGTTTGGAACTAGAGAAAGTCCAAATTACGCAGCCAGTCCCCTCTCAGAAGGAAATATGGGACACTCTAGGGGAACCCAGTGGAAAATATGACTATCTGGTCAAATATTCTGCCCCAGAGAGTTCGAAGGTCCAGATCGAAGACATAAAGCCCACAGGATGGGGCGATGACGAAACAAAAGAGGGGGATTTGGAAATAAATATGGTGGACATGGAAAGACCCCGTTCTGAGATGAAGGAAGTGGAAAAATACTTAGAAAAAGAAAAGCATAGAATGGGGGACAGTCACACTGGAGATGATACTCTCAAAGACTATCTCATGTCATGCCACAAAGGAGATCCAGGCATGATACTGTGCCCTAGGTGCAGCATCCTCTGCAACCAAAGAATTGCTGCAAATTTCGAAAGGGTACAGAAGGCTCGAACTGGCAACAATTGGCGCCAGGATAACCAACTTTTCAGATGCTACCCCAAGGCTGGAGAGAGTCTATTGGAGTTTGTTTTTCGCTGCTACAAGGGGGCAACTAAGTGCTTGGTGTGCCCAAGATGTTCTGCTGTGTACAACCAAAGCATGGCTAGGGCCTTCGAAACGATCCCCTTTGCCCCTTGCTGGAGCCATCAAGAAACTACTCAGATGGGTCCACGTTTCGACAGCAGATACAAACAGCGAAGACCAGATAGCCCTCACCCCAAAGTTGCTCGAAGAGTGACTTTCAAACTCCCTGCTGAAGTGCCAACCGATAGATGGCTGCAAGCCAGAAATGACAAAGGCAAAGACAAATGGAGGAATGCTGAACGAAATGCACGCCATGCCGTGACATACAGGAGGCAATTCAACACACAAAAAAGGGAGGAAGTCAGATTAGAAAATTACAAAGGAAGGAACCCCATGTCAAGATCCCAGTGGCGCAGACAGCAAAGGATTCGAAAGGCTGAAAGAGAAGCTGTGGCAAACAAAGGGGATACTTCAACAAAGATACAAGGTGAATCAAGCACCAATAAACCAAAAGGTCAGACGGAAGAGAAACCTCCAGTCAACAGAAGGCTCTTTTCTGAAGACCAACAAGACGGACCAAAGGAATACACCCCAGGCCCGGAAGAGGACGAAGATATGATAACAGATAACTTCGAATCGGAGGGGGAGTCCTCATTTAACCTGAACTGTAACGTAGTGTCTGTGCTTCCCTGCGAATTCGGGCAAGAAACCGAAATCAATGAATATGAGGAAGAAGACACCACAGACTTAATGAAACATAGGCCCGTATGCTACTACGTGATGGACAATGGGGCTGTTGAAGAACAAAATGCGTTCTTCGAACGTCCAGAGCCTACAATGAAGAATCATCTCAAACCACTTTTCATTCGGGCGAAAGTGGGTGTCCACGGTGTAAACAAAGTTCTAGTGGATGGGGGTGCTGCAGTCAATCTGATTCCCCATTTCATGCTAAAAAGGTTGGAAATCCGTGAAGGGGATATCAAGCCCCATAATATGGTTCTATCCAATTATGAAGGAAAAGTGGGTAAGACACTGGGGGTGGTCCAGTTGGAATTAACAATAGGCTCAAGTTGCAGGCCCACCATGTTTATGGTTGTCGAAGCCAAGGCCAACTATAACCTACTGCTAGGGAGAGAGTGGATCCATGGCGTGGGAGCAGTTCCTTCGTCAATGCATCAACGACTGGTCCTGTGGAGAGATGACGGAATCGTGGAAAATATCGAAGCAGATCAGAGTTACTTTATGTCAACTGTCAATCTAGTTGACAAAAGGGATTATGATAAAAACCTGGCGAAGATTGCTCCATGTGTTCCAAATGATGAGATAAATGAAACTAGAAATGCCCACTATTACATGACACTTCGTCATGATGGACTTTACTGGGATAGAACAATAATTAGTGAAGAAGAGGAAGTTGAAGGTGCTATACCAAAACGGCCAGCAGGCTGGGACTTCGACAACCTTAACCATGACTGAATCTACCTTTTTCGAAAGGATTTCGGCCTATATGGCTGAGAATGAATCAAAAGCGGCCTTAGAGGCTGAAATAAATGAATCATTTGAAAAAACGAATGAAGTTAATGGGGGGAGTTCGAAATGCTCACCCAGCGAAGAGTTGGAGATGGATCAAAGGTTGGATGCCATCTATGACAAAGAGCCCTTAGGCTTCGAAAGGGATCCCATAAACTCAGGTGTCAAAATGTTGGCACAGGACCCACTCGAAGAAATCAACTTAGGGGATGACAAAACAAAAAGAGTAACTTACGTAAGTGCCAAACTTAGCCCAAGCCTCAAGGAAAAAGTGATCGAAATCCTTAAGGAGAACAAAGATTGTTTCGCATGGGACTATGATGAGATGCCTGGTTTAAAGAGGGAGTTGGTCGAACATAGGCTGCCAATCAAAGATGGCAAGAGGCCCATCAAACAAACTCCCAGAAGATTCGCGAACCTGAGTGGAAGGACTCAAGCTTTCTCTCCGTTACTTCGTCTAAAGCAAGGTCAAGCCTTCGAATGGAACGAAGCTCACCAGGAGGCGTTTGACAAAATAAAAGAATATCTTTCTCAGCCTCCTATCTTGTCTCCACCATCATGGGGAAAGCCCATGAGATTGTACATATCTGCCTCCGAAGTTAGCATAGGTAGTATGTTAGCACAAGAAGATAACAATGGCGTCGAAAGAGCCATATACTATCTAAGTAGAGTGCTGAATGATGCAGAGACCAGATATAGCAACTTAGAAAAGCTATGTCTCTGTTTGTATTTCTCGTGTATGAAACTCAAGTATTATATAAAACCTGTTGATGTTTATGTTTCGTCTCACTTCGATGTCATTAAACATATGCTTTCAAAGCCAATAATGCATAGTAGAGTTGGAAAGTGGGCTCTGGCCTTAACAGAATATTCATTGACGTTCATGCCCTTAAAAGCTATGAAAGGTCAAGTGATTTCTGATTTCATTGTGGATCATTCGTTGGTTGAGCAGACAAGCATGAGTTACGTCGAAATGCAACCATGGAAATTGTACTTTGATGGTTCAACCCACAAGAATGGAAGTGGTGTTGGAGTCCTTCTAATTTCTCCCGAAGGAATTCCAACAAAATTCAAGTATAAATTGGATGGTCCTCGTTGTTCGAACAACGAAGCTGAGTATGAAGCGCTCATTGTTGGACTTGAAGCTTTGTTGGAATTGGGGGCAACCAGAGTCGAAATTAAAGGAGATTCTGAGTTGGTGGTCAAACAGATCACAAAAGAATATAAGTGCATAAAGGAAAATCTAATGATATACTTCGTCATAGTCAATAGGCTATTGAGAAAGTTTGAATACATGGATATTCAACACATACCAAGACTAGAAAACCAAGAAGCAAATGACTTAGCGCAGTTGGCTTCAGGTTATAGAGTATCCACCAAGAATTTTAAGGATTTGGTCGAAATAAGGGGGAGAGTTATGGCTACTAAATTCACACCATCGGATCTGGAAAATATGAGATTGGGATACGCCGAGAAACAGGGATTCGAAATCCTAGCCATAAATACTTTGTCAGATACAGATTGGCGAAGTCCATTAAAGAATTATTTAGCAGACCCAACGCTAAAAGTAGATAGAAAAACAAAATATAGAGCATTGTCATATCTCCTCATGGGGAACGAATTGTTCAAAAAGACCCAAGAAGGTGTTTTATTGAAATGCCTAGGAGAAAGTGAGGCATATTTAGCATTGTCTGAAGTCCATAATGGGGCATGTGGGGCACACCAAGCAGGCCATAAAATGAAATGGTTGCTATTTCGATACGGTTTGTATTGGCCTAGCATGCTCAAAGATTGCATAGACTTTGCGAAAGGATGTGAGGAATGTCAGAAACACGCAGGAATTCAACACGCCCCTGCAAGTGAGCTGCATTCGATCATCAAACCATGGCCATTCAGAGGATGGGCATTAGATCTGATAGGCGAAATAAATCCTGCTTCGTCCAAAGGTCAGAAATATATCTTGGTAGGAGTAGATTATTTTACCAAATGGATCGAAGCTATACCTTTGGTAGTTGCTGATCAAGAGGCAATTATCGAATTTATACAAAAGCACATTATCTATAGATTTGGATTACCAGAAAGTATAACTACAGACCAAGGTTCTGTATTCACTGGTAGAAAGATGCAAGGGTTTGCCCAAGAAATGGGGTTTAGATTGCTAACATCAACCCCATATTATGCTCAAGCAAACGGACAGGTCGAAGCGGCAAACAAAGTAATAATAGGATTAATCAAGAAGCATATTGGCAAGAAGCCAAGAAATTGGCACAAAACTCTGGACCAAGTGTTATGGGCTTGTAGAACATCTCCAAAGGAAGCCACTAACACTACTCCTTTCCAACTTACATTCGGCCATGATGCAGTGTTACCAGTAGAAATTCACCTGCAATCAATTCGAATACAGAAACAAAACGAAATTCCAGCCGCGTTATATTGGGAAATGATGATGAATGAATTAGTTGAATTGGACGAAATTAGATTACATGCGTTGGATATTTTGATGAGGCAAAAAGAAAGAGTGGCCAGAACATACAATAAGAGGGTGAAGAAAAAAGCATTCGTTATTAATGACTTGGTTTGGAGAGTCATATTGCCTATGGATAAGAAGAACAAAGCATTAGGTAAATGGTCACCTCATTGGGAAGGACCTTTTTGAGTACTAAAAGTTTTCTCTAACAATGCCTACGAAGTCGAAGAACTCTTAGATGATAAACGTGTCCTAAAGGTTAATGGGAAATATTTAAAGAAATATAAACCAAGCCTGCGGGAAATTCGAATAATAACAACGTAAACAAAGTATTATAAAAAGCCAAGATGGCAAGATAAGAATGCCAAAATGGCGTTGTTCGAATATTACATTAAAAGAACCAAAGTTATGGTCAGATAGACAAAAATCTAGAAATAAACATTATTTTTCAATCGAGTAAAGGTACTTCGAAATGTTTCAAGTCTTTGCTGAGCAAACCGCCTGGCACCTTCCAAGGTTGCCACTTCTCCTTTAAGCTGTTCTGCAGTCTCCATTTCTGCAAGCCCCCGGTTGAGAAGCTCTTCGAATTGGTTACCTGCAGGATTAGTTTCGAAGGCTAGTTGTTGTTCCTTAGCCTCCTTGACTTTCTGTTGAAGTTCCAGAATCTGCCTTTCCCAAGCAAGAATGGACTCAGCTCGAGCTTCATATTCAGTTTTTGCTCGCTTCAGATGCATAGCCTGATCTTCAGCTTCTTGAGAAAGCTTCGAAGCTTGTTCATAGGCGGCATCCATAGCAATACGTTTCTCGTGAACCTTCTTGGCAGCAGATTCATCTTGGAGAAGATAGCCAGTTACGTTGTCCAACAAATTTTGAAGATCAAACAAGAGAGTACTAACTGGCAAAGAGCAGCTGGAAAGATTGACCTTTGTAAGCAGCTCCTTCATAGTGTAGCAAGCAGTACTATCTTGCTTAAGCACTTCGAAGATATCCACATTGAGAATAGTTCTCCTAATTTTGTTGAGAAGAACAACTCTTTCATCTGTGGGAAGAGGATAGCTGGTTGAACTTGTGCCAGCCCTAGCGAGTGGAATGTCCCTCTGGGCCAACTTTGCCTTCATGTACCCAATAGGGTCATTTCGCCTCAGAAGTGCCAGTTCCTCATCAGTCATTCGAGACGGAGAGGATTGGGGGAATTCCACGCGTAGGGGAACCTCGTTTGTTTCAACCTTTGGGTTTTCGTTGATCGTATCACCATCCCCTTCATTTGCTTCGTACTCTTGATCTTCTTCATCCTCGACCAAGTCTACCACTTCGATACCATCCTTTTCACCGCTATGTGCATTAGACTCCGTCCCAGCAGTCGAACCATCATTGTCATTTTCCCCATCATTGGCGTTTTCCTCCTCAGATTCTTCGTCTGCAGATTCTTCGAATCCTTGCCCAGAATCAGCTTTTTCTTCTTCAGTCTGAGCATCCTTTGGATCCTCTTGAAGAGTTTCAAGGGGGGACTTTTGAAGAACCCTTTGTGAATCCTCTGCAGACGTTTGAGGTATGGTTTCGCTCACCTCTTTCAGAGGAATGGAGGTACCTTGGTCATCTGGCTGCTCAGAAGTTCCAGCCAAAACCGCCACGTTTGAAGAACCTTTGTTTTGGACCAAATTGCTGGAATCCCCTTGAGGAGAGGAGTTAAGCGGAACAGCAGCCCTGGACGGTGAGATCGAAATAGTAGAAGTGGGATTCAGGATGTTCTGCAAGGGGCAGCAAAGTGATTAAAGAATGACACTCACCAAGGTCATAAGAAGTTAAATGTTTTTTAGAAGAAGTTCGATTTACCTGTGGCCCCTCAGAAGAGAGGTTACTAGCTATGCGTTCCAACTGTGGGTTGGAGGTCGAAGGTGGATTTTTGGATTGTGGTAAGGGAGCAGCATCCCTGGAGTCGAGTCCAGAGACACTAGTAGGAGCAGTACTTTTGGGCGTAGTTTTCTTCAGCTTCTTCTTCGAAGCAATGTTTGAGTTTCCTCCAGCAGTCAGTTCTTCCCCAGTGGTGTTTGGTTTCCGCTTCTTGGGAGTAGTGGGGGGAAGCTTGTTGGTCTGCACGAAGTTTAACGAAGATCCTATCAAAATCTTGTATAAATGTTTAAAATAGGTATTTCTCAGAGAGATCGAAATACATATTTTAAAGGGGCAATTTGTTGGCTGAAGATTTTGATAGTGTTATTTGGAATTCAAAAAGAGCTAGAAGTTATGATCGAAATGGAATTAAAACACCATGTTCGAAATTGCAGAACCAGTGTTTCGAATGAGTGTGTCAAAGTTTGAAGCTTCGAACGGTAATCTTGGGAGCGTATTCAAAGGGGTCTCGAAACAGCAGTGAAGCTAAATCTGAGAAGAGCGTTCGAAGCAGAAGAACACCAAAGCATTTGAAATTTAAGTGAAAGCGGGACTTTCAAAGTTTGAAAGTTATGCGTTGGAGCATTTGAGGACACGTGGAAAGAAGAAAGGAACATTATCTTGCATGTTCGAAACGTGGCATGATCTTGTAGCGAGACCGTTAGGGTCGAATTAGTATAAATAGAAGTCTTAGTGTTAGGATTTCAGTGTGTCATATCTGTTATACAAAATACTCAATAACATTCAAACTACCACATGGCAAGGGAAACGAATGCAAGAGAGATGTATGTATGATAGCACCATGTATTTTTAATTTAATGAAAGCCTTTTTATTATTTCCAGCACTTTCCTTCTTTTTCTTTTTGTCGAGCAACATTTACAAGTTTCTTTATCTATTGTCTTTTCATTCCAAAGTCCTTTCTTCAAAGTCTTACATTTTACTGCTTTCTTTACATTTCGAAGCACTTTATGTTTCAGAGAACTTTTACGCTTTCAATATCTTTACTTTCATAGCATTATTCTTCAAACCTGTACTTTCACTTAAACTCCTTTCTAGATTTCTTGCATTAAACGCTTTCTTCATATTTTAAACTTCTACATTCCAGAAACCTTTTGTGTTAAATGTTTTATGGATCGAAATCAGTTACTTCATTTTTCATACAGTTTTCTATGTCTTTTCAATTAGCATTACAATTAGCAATCATTCGTGTAACTTAGTTTTCACATACATTTTGACCACATTCTTAAACTCTTAGAGAGAGGGATCGAAACAAACCAAACATATATACAATAGCACCCATGAATAATTGTTCGATTGTGAGAGTAACCTTGATATCCAAGGAGTCCTAGGATCAATCTAGTCGATCCTGTGAGTTACCAAAGAGATTGAGTAGCGTTAATAAAGACTATTCGATAGTTTGGAAGACTAGCGGTTGTTTTCCAGAAATCACTGGAAACAAGAAGATGATTTTTCAACTATCCATAAGTTTAGATGAACTTAAAGTTAAAATTCCTTATCTAAATTAATCAAAAAAAGAAAGAGATGAAGAAGATAGAATCCATAATAAATGACCAATAAAGATTAAATAATGAACTTAGGTCAAAGTTGATGAACACTCATTAGAGGATTGATAAAATCAAAGTCTCCTAACAACAAGTTTCAAAGGTTTTGAATCATAGTCCAATAATCAATCATACTTGGACCTTCAAACATACGTTTGAGCCACTAATGATCATTCAAAGGAAAAGAAGAAAGAGATGAGGTAATATGGAGGGGAGTGCAAAATGGAACCATAATCTCAAAGCAAAGCGAGGAATGGATTCAACTATAATCAATATCGTTCATCCATTTTGGTGGATTTGGTTTTTTAACCTATCAACACCCAAGATCCAATGAGGTTGAGGAAATTGTTCCAAGGTATGACCAAATATCAAAAAGTCAGAACCAATCACAAAAAGAAAATAAATTGTAATTGAAACAAATTAAAACAAACAATTTTAAAATGGTTAATTAATTGGAATTAATTGATGAAATACATAAAGTTTATCAAAACACCAAATAAAAACTCCAAAAAATTACAAGAGGTCAAATACAAGTCAAGAAGTATTGAGTTTTTTTAAATAATTTTTAGAAGTCAAAAACTAATAAAAAATATAAAACTAAGTGAAATAAACCAAAAATCATAAAATAATAACAAAGTCAGAAATAAAAATCAAACAAGGTCACCATAAGTTGTTAAACTATCATTGGATCATTCCATAATTTTTCCAGAATTTAAAAAGTATTAAAAGTATTTTTAAACCAATTAAAATAAAGCAAATAAACAAAAAATGCTAAAAAATAGCAAACATTAAAATAAAAATCTGAAAAAATATTCATAAAGTCAAAAATAGTTCAAAGTATTTTTATGTAATTTTTCATATTTTTTGGATAAAAATAAAGAAGTTATGAATTTTTAAAGATAAAATCAATTTGAAACAAAAATTAGAAAAGAAATAAAAATCAGAAAAAATGAGAGGCGTTGAATCCATTTCATTAGTCACACGTGGCTGATCTAATGGTCCAGAGATGCACATCTATTATGGAGCTGAGTCAAAGCGCGTGCACTGAAGCACATAAAGTTACACCAATTAAAACATTTCAAATGACGCACCTTCATTGGTTGAAGATGACACATAGGCCATCTTTAATCTCTAGACGCCTGCAAGTAGGGCAGAGATCAAATCCTTAAATCGGTAAAATTAGACACTCATAGTGGTATCATTGGATGCGTCTCTTCAAGATAATCCTGACCATATCCTCACACCAAATTTATATTTAACACAAAATACTCGATTTGAAGAAAATTAGAAAGAAAATGGAAAACAAGTTTTGAAATTACAAGCTCAAATCATCATGAAAATGAAAACAAGAAGAAGCATAAGCTTCAGAGATGAAAAGACTACACCCTAACAATTTATTTGAAACAATTTGGTTGAGTAATCTAGATGATCAAGGATGAAGGATCAGTAGAGAGTTTTATACAAGAAGGCTTGAAATGGTGAAACTAATTTCAAAATTTTAAGCTTCGAATGTGACTCTGACAAGGTGATTATGGCTATCCAAGCTTGGAAAAATGAATGAGGCAAGGTCTCTATTTATAGATAGAGTAAATGGTGATGAGAATTGGAGAGGAATCATGCCAAATCTTGATTTTCAAGTTAATACGTGTGAGCATGGAATGTGTGACTTGCACATGACCAAAACTTACTCAAACAATGCATTTTGATGATCAAAATATCTCTAGAACCTTGCTAAAATTGATTAGTGTTGAAAACACATGCTAATTTGGCTTGTAATTGCATATCAAAGTTGTTTATAAACTGGCTATCAAGCAAAAATGTCAATCCATGGTGCCATGTTCAAAACTGCATAGCTCACAATGTAGGAGGCTTTATGGCTCGATTCCTTTCACATTTAAAAGATATCATCACAAACTTTACAATGTGAAAAGAAAGGTTAAATTTGGCCACTTGAGATGAGAGTTATGCCATTTTGAAATTGGGAAAAACAATTAATTTTGACACTTAGAAAAATTTCTAAGTATAGAGCTTCATAATGACCTATAATCTTTTGCAAAGTTACATCGTCTTCCATTCAAACCTAGCTCTTGATTATTGCACATAAAATGAACTAGACTCTTTAAAGAGAATTATGGAATTGAGATCACTCAAAAATCATAAAAAATGAGAGAGTTATCGCCCTTGGTAGTTGTAATACGGTGGGAGAACTGACTTGGTTTTGCGTTTTATCGTAAATGTTGCGGATAGCAAGAGTCGCCAACGAATTTTCTTTTATCTAATAAGGAAAGGGTGAAAAGAACAGGGAAGACCTTGAAGATTTTGAGTTCGGGGGGTAGGTTATGAAAAGGGAAGGTGTTAGCACCCTTTTCATCCATAGTTATCTACGGGCTCTTAATCACTTAGCTCACTTTTTTGAAAATTGCTTTGTGTTGTTATTTGAAAATATTTTTGAAAATTTAACTTTGTAATGATTCTTGTATCAGTCCTCAAGAATGTGTATAAAACTTTTTGTCCGAAAATATTTATTGAAAAGTGTGATTGTAAGAAATGTTTTATTTTTGAAGAGCTTTGTGAGCAAGCGATTAAGATCTACCTTACGCAAGGTTGTTCTTGTATTTTCCTCCTCCTTTAGACAGTGATATTCGTACCATTAGTTAGTAGGAAGCCCTATCGTTGGATGTGAAGGGACATGCAAGGGTCATTGTACAGTGATCGAAGGCAAGTCGTAAGGACGCTTTAGCAATTTTTGTAAGGGACTAGATCATTTATCGAAAGTCAACATCGAAGGGTTATCGAGGGACTATGATCTTTGTATCGAGGGACTTTGCTAAAGCATCCCCACGTTCGAGGGACATGACTTTTCTCCAAAGGCAACAAGGGAGGTTACCCTAGAGGTGTAAGTATGCAAGTGATTTTTATTGAGTTATTTTATCTTTGCAGTTAGGGTTTTCTAACGTTTTGTTTTAGTCTTTAAATGTAAACCCATCACTAAGCAATAATATAGCAAGTATAGTACAAGTAGTAAAGCTGCAGAAAGTAAAAGCTGAAAGGTAAACCTTAGACTATTACATCACTTCGGGGCAGATACAAAATAGAAAACGGAAAAGCAAAAAACCTAAGCTATTACAAACTGGGAGACATATACATAATAATGAAGGAAAAAAGAAAGACGACAAGTAAAGTTACACTCACGAAACCTATACAGTCGATCTACAATATAAAAACAGAAAAGAAAAGATTTTTTTTGTAATTTTTTATGAAAAAGGAGATTTGTGATAGACCTAAAACCTAATTAATTTTAATAATAAAAAAAGTCAAGTAATTTAATTAAAAAACAACCTAGGAATCTAGTTAATTTTAATTAATAAAAGAAAGTTAATTAATTTATTTAATATTAAAAAAACTTAAGAATCTAGTTGATTTTTGTTAAAATATTATTTAGCTAAATTAATTAAAAACCTAAATATAATTTTTGTATTTAATAATAATAAAAAGTCAAAGAAAAAAGAAAAATATAAGAAAAAGAAATTGGGCTTGATATGAAGCAATTTGGGGGGTGTATCACCCAATCCTCTAGGCCCAACAGATGCAAATCCCAAACTTTAATGAATTTCCATAGGATCCTGTGTGGCTGGCTCCTGAGGGTTCATCATGAGGAGGTGCTTCTGGAACTTCCCGTATAGACTCATGGAGATCTAGTGGTGAAGATTGAGGAGGTGCGTGGTTGATGCGTGGGACGCGTTGCACTGGATCTGCAAAAATAAGAAAATAATATGAAAAACGTAAGAGAAAGGGATTGAACCAATGGCCTTGTATATGAATGCTCTAACGTGCGCTGCCTGGCCACTGGGACATCATTTTTTTTTGCGTCAATTACATAACATTCAAATAATATATGATAAACGTGCAGGAGTCAAACCACCACCTCCGGTGGTCAACTTCATCTTCTCTGGCGAGGATATTTTTAAAACCTGCAAAATTAAGGCAAAGCGAAAAAGAAAGGTATCCATGTCCACTAATTGAGATCTCACGGATCTGATGGTAATGTTAGTTTTGATTGAAATGACATGTAGCTAGGGATTCGAAGCTTCACAAGCTCGGCGCCCTAACGATGGGAGATTCTTACTCCGGTGCTAAAGCTTGTGACCAATGAGTCTAAACAAGTCCAGACATTAGTATAAACAGAAATATATGTATAAAATCAACTAATAATGCATGAATTATGAGTTTGGGTTCAAGGAAGTTCATCAAACCGGCGACACTTGGTTGTGACAATCTGGGATGCTACGATCTTCAAGGATGATTTATAACGACTCCTGGAGGTCTTAGGAAGCTGATGGAATGCTCAAAATTGATTGAAGCTTGCTGGAGAGAGGGTTTGATCGTGCCCTAGTTTTGGAAATTTTGTGCACTTTTATGGTTGCTTAAGGAGGCTAGCATGCATGTTTTTTTAGATCTGAATGTGCTGAGTACATATAGAGGAATGCATTAGGTTAACAATTATGGAAAATATCTTGCGTAATAATGGTGAAGAGATTTTATTTGAATCTTGCATGAAAAGTTTCTATTTTAGGCCAATCATATCTTTATGTTCTCACACAACTTTTCTAGCTGTTCATGAGCTCTTTGGGCTTCAAATCTGATCCAAAACCAAAGCCATGCGCCTAAATCCATTTAGTTGGCTTTTTATTTAATTTATTTTGAACTTAAATGAATAAAATCAAAATAAAAAGAAATAAAAAATCACAAAAATGCATGAATGGATTTAGAGTCCCCTAAACATGTCACAAGCACGTTTGAACCTCAAAAGTTAGGCCCATTAGTCTAAAAATTCAAGTTTGCTCAATTTGAACTTCATGGATTTGCTCAAAAGTTCCCAACTTGTACCAATCACAACTCTCTCAATTTTTATCATTTGAAGGTGATCTTGGACTTTTTTTAAATCTCAAGATGTTATCTACAATCACTATTTTGATTATTTTTGGATTTGGAGACTTTGTCTTTATGTAAGTTTCCTTGACAAAAAATGTCTTTTTGTTGACTTTTGAAATGACCTATAACGTATTGGCCCATATCTCTCAAATGAACCATTTTTTGGACTTTAGCTTAGATAGACAAAGTTGTGGGGAATTGAATTTCCTTCAAAATGAGCTTTTATTGAGGAAAATATGATGAAACACGTGAAAGTTATGCTTGGTCAAAGTTCAGTTGATTTCTCCTAAAGAAAACCCTAATTTGGCAACTTTTGACTTTTGATGAATTGAGAGTTTTCTTGATGAGTCATGATCAAACCTTGATCAAATGATGAATATGACTTCAAAATATTTATGTTGACCAAAAATATTGAAGTTTGACTGTATGTTGACCATAATTGACTTTTTGTCTAATACAATTGATTTTCAATCATCTGAGCAATTGATTGAGCAAACTTGTGATGCAAGGCTTGAAACTTGGCATGAGCACTCTTAGGGACATATGATAACCCATGAAATCCATTTTAGACCTTAGAAACCCAATCTTCCTTGTGAAAAGTGAAACCCTAGTTGTGGATCCATTGCTTAGGAGGGGAATTTGTCTGATTAATTCTTGAGGAACCTTAAGAAAATGGAAACCCTAGGAGAATGTATTTAAGAAAATGGGAGGGAGAATTTTGGGGTACAACAACTACCCCTGTTCAATATTCTTAAGCCCGAGGAGTTGGATTGACATGTCTTCCATTCGTAATTTGAAGGTAGAAGGGGATTGAACACTTAAGTGCCCAGAAATTTACACTCACATGTGCAGGAGGTAACGCTGTTAGTTGATAATACTGATTGAATAGGCTTAAAGAGGCTATTCGAAGAGGTGACCGAGTTTTGTCAAAGATGGTCTTATAGATGCCATCAAAGTGATTATTTATAGGAGTATCAGAATAAGTCTATGCTTGACTTATCTGAAGAATACTATCTAGGATGACTCTCTGGGGAAAGTGCTTTAAGTAGCTGCTTGTCAGATTTAGTCTCCGAGAGAAATGCTTGTCATATTTAGTCTCTGATGGAAATGCTTGTCATGTAGATAGTCGCCCCGTCTTATTTTGGGAATTGATCCATAATTTGTTTTTGTTGGTAAACCCGTCCTGTTTCGATAATTCATACCACCTGGCCATGTTGATAGTTGCCCCATCCTGTTTCAGGAATTAATCTTTGCTTGGTTATACAAATAGTTACCCCGTCCTGTTTCAGGAATTGATCTTTTCCTGGTCATATAGATAGTTGCTCCGTCTTGTTTCAGGAATTAATCTAGGACCTAAATTTTATCGGCCGTATAAATAATTGCCCCTTCTTGTTTCAGGAATTAATCTTGGCCTGGTCATACAGATAGTTGCCTTGTCCTATTCGGTAATTAATCTTTGACCTGCTTTTTGTTGGTAAATGTAACACCCCAATTGTACCCAACAATATATATATAAATCAGAGTTATAAAAATTCTACAACTGAATCAGGATACCACAACTTCAACTTAAAACAACAACATTCATTACCGATACATAACACCTTAATCTTGGATGAACTAACAGCCAACATAAATCAATCTTAAACAGAAACATCAACTTTCAAAACTATGCAGCAGAGTCATAATATTCAAATTAAAGGAACATAACATCTTTGTCCAACTAAGACAACTTCAAATAACTATCATTTAAAGAACAACAACTTAAACTGAAATAATAACAACAATGAAACATCAAGAGTTCATCCCCCAAGTGTTACGTATCAGAGCAATGACACTGACTCAAACTACTAAAGGTAAACCGCCTTTACTCTGGATTACCTGCACGTTACCAACGTCGGGGTAACATTAAAACAAAAGGGGTGAGATATCGAACACTATAATAGAACGTATGATAAATATTATATTAGAATCAGTTCATGCAAAATCACAACTTCACGACTTATAAAAAACAACAATCACAATAGGATATCAACAAAATACAACAATTAGTTCATCAACACAACAACTCAATCATACTACTTGGAATGCGACTCAATACTATGTGAATGCATGTCGTACCATTGGAGAAGAACTCCCATCTTAAAATCTTCCAATAAGTAGAGGCACCTACAAGGCATAAGCCTTCTTCATAGTTTGCCAATCCAGATCATTACAGAGTATGCAAATGTATATGAATGCACTATCACATACTTACAACAATCATCATCCATCGCAAGGCATAAGCCCACATCACCATTATTACCAGTAAATAGAGGTAATTCATCATCAAGTAAATTCCCCACAACTTCACATTATCAACAAGAATTCATAATAGCACAACAACTCCACATAAATCGACATTGGCCATAAGCCTATCACATCAATCAACGATTCAATCATTAACATAATCAAGAAGTAACTTAACGATAATTCACACAACATGGTAACTGTGATACAGTGGAAGAACTGACTTGGGATGTTTTGTGTTTTATCAAAAATATTACGGTTAGCAAGAGTCTCCATCGAATTTTATTTTATCCAAAAGGAAAGGTGGAAAAGAATAGGAAAGACCTTTTAGATTATTTCTTGAGTTCGGGGGGGGGGGGGGTAGATTATGAAAAGGGGAGGTATTAGCCTCCTTTTCATCCATAGTTATCTATGGGCTCTTAGTTTTTTGCTAGATCACTTGATTTTGTTTGAAAATGTGCTTTGTGATGGTTTTGAAAGTATTTTGAAAAGGCGCCTTCGTTTAGGCAAACTTTGTAATGGTTCTCATTCGTAAGAACATATACAAAGTGTTGGACTTTTGAAAATATTTTATGTTTGGAAAGTGTTTTTTGAAAGTGTTCGGTGTATGTTTTGAAAATAAGAAAGGATGTTTGTTTTGAAAGTGAGCAAGCAACTAGGAACAATCTACCTACTCAAAAGTCTTTTGTTTATTTCTTCCTTCCTTTGATATTGCTATCTTACCATTGATTTGCTAGGAAGCCTTATCTTTGGATGTAAAGGGACGGGCGCGGGTCATCATATAGTCATGATAGCAATGTTGTGAGATATCTTAGCATTTCTCTTTGAGGGACTAAGATCATTTGAAAGGCAACTTTTGAAGCGTCATCGAGGGACTATGATCTTGTATTTTTGATTTGTTTTTGCTAAGACATCTCACATGCATAACATGACCATTTTTATAAGGCAACAAGTGGAATTACCCTAAGGGTGCAAGTGTGCAAGTGTGTTTGATTTATATGCTTGATTTATCTTGAATTAGGGTTTGCTACTTGTTGATTTTATCTTTCCATACAAAACTTAATTACTAACATTTATATGAAAGCGATAAATTGCGTAAAGTAAAATTACTACCCTATTACATCATTAGGGGAGGGGTATACAAATTTACAAATGGGGATTGCAAGAAAATTAAACCTAATTATCTATTACAACCATATTGAATAATGTACAAGAATTGAAAATATAATGTACAAGAAGATAAAAGGAAATGAAATGATTTTTGTTTGGTTTTTTTGAGGAAGGGTTTTGTTTGACCTAATTAAGAAAATGATTAATTAAAATTAAATAAAATTAAACCTAAACTAATTAAGAAAGGAAATTAAGTTAGAAAACCTTTTTTAGGTTTTTTTATGAAAGGTTTTAAGTTAATAAAGATAATATGAAAAATAAATAAATTAAAAGAAACTTAAGTTCTAAATTAATTTTAGATAAAAAATAAAAATAATAATTAAACCTAAATCTAAATATTAATTTACTAAGAAAAAGAAATTAATTTATTAAGAAAATGTTTTTGTCTTTATAAAGAAAAATAAAATAAAAAGCATTTTTAGATATGTAAATAAACAAATAAAATATTTTTGGATTTTTTTTATTAATAAAAAAAAATAATAGTAATAAAAAAAATAAAGAAAACTGAAATAAAATGAAAATAAGAAAAAGAAAATAAATTAAAATAAAAAAAGTTTGGGCCAGGTGTGTGAAAGTGAAGGCAGGGGTGAGAATTCAACAAAAATCCAAGGCCCATTGACTTAAGGCCCAGGCGTTGCTGTTTGTGACAAAAAAGGAAGAAAATGTGAAAAATGAAAACAAAAGATAGCGCTGGGTCTTGAACCCATGACCCTTACCATACATGCACGCTACCTTTGTCACTAGGGTGGCTATACATCCGTTAACATAGGTGAAACAATAAATACATAACACAAGTCAAGTCTTGAAAATGACTTCATCTTCAACCTCCAACCATGGTTCCTGTAACTTGCTCATTTCTCAACAAAAATGAAAGATGCAAACATGAAAGTTGCTCCATTTTCCCATACAAATCCAACCATATAAATATCATAAGCTATAAATCAAAGATGAATGAGAATTTCTAAAAGTACCAAATTCCGACCTAACTTTTTTCAGAGATTCAAACCTAAAATTCTCTAAGCTCAATCAATATAAATGAAATCTATGGACATGTACAGTTTCAGGGTAATAATATCTACATTTTATCTTCACAAATGCAAGCTTAAAAATGCCTAAATGTAAAGATAGAAGTTCAGAAAAGATACCTCAAAACTGGAAATCGTGAAATGCAAATGAGCTTGATTCAAGGTGCGGCAATGATCAGGTTAACTTCCTCAAGTTCCCAGGAAGCTAATGCAATGATTAGCTTGAGCAATGGATGGCTGGAATGGCCTGGAGAAGTCAAGGTGCAAGCTTCAGTTTTTGAAAACGGAGGATGATGAAGATGGAGTTACAGAAGTGTAGCAGGGTGTGAGATTGTTTATGTATGGTGTTTAGAAGCTTTAGAAACCAAAAGGTCAGGAAATGCACGAGTAAATTTGAAGATTGGGTTCAAAACTCAGAAATTACAAGTTTTGAGGTGTTCTTGGTGATTCTCTGTTTTAGGGCGTTTCAGGGCTTAAGCATTCCTCCTTTTGCTTGCAAATAGTGCATGTATTTATAGGAAAGAGGTTTCAAGTGTTACAACAACTCAACATTTGAGTTCTCAAGTTGTGGCAACTTTGCTTGTTTTGAAGTAAACATGACAAACATCTTCCCAAGGCTTGTACCATGCTATCTAGACTGGTTGCAAACTTTAAACATATTCTTCTAACTTTGTAGAGGAATCTTGTGCAGGAGGAACAAGTTAGAGGCTCAAGAATTGACTTTGTGCAAAAAAGCCACTTTTCCAAAATGGTAATATTGCCTTTCTTCCTAAAATGGTATTAAGCATGCGCAATGCATTGAATTATTGGATTAAAGCTTATAACAGTTATGTAGACATTTAACTATAGAGTGAAATGCAAGTCAGAAGCCTGCAAAGTAGGATTTGTATAACATGCTTGAAGATTGGATCATGTGTTCATCATAAAATTGATTTGTAATACAAGAATGAAACCCTAACTTCATGGCTTCGATTCTCTTAGCTCAAGTATGATATGAATGAGTTCTTGGACATTTTGGAAAGCTTGTAACATCCCCTATAACCTTAATGTTGGAAATTTTTGAAAATTAAATTTGTAACTAGGTGAAAAGTTGCCATGAAGTTAGGTCAAAATCCTGCCTAAACTAGGGCAAAATTTCACTAAGTCTCCAAGTTTCATGAACATGACTTCACAAAATCATAACTTGAAATCTAAGAATTTCTAGGAAAAGTTCTTCCGTGAAATGTTTTAGATTTCATTGATATATACAACTTTCATGTTGGAAGTTTCCTTTGAATCATCTTGCATCATGGTGAAAATTTGGCTCAAAGTTATGAAAAAAACATGAATTTTCAACACTTAGAAAAATTCCAAGTCTTGTAAATTTTGACTTTTCAAAATGAAATATTGAATTTTTGATTTCTTGATGAAAAAGTTTCATATTTTGACATTTCTTGATGAATTGTAATCTTTGAAACTTGATTTTGATTAAAAAAAGTCAAAGTTTGACTTTTCAGTGTACAATTGACTTTTCATCAGTTGACTGAAAATCAACTATCAATCAATTGATCTTGAGAAATGTTTTGAGCCATGAAATTAGGTAAAAATGATGTATTTGAATCCTTTAGATCATGTCTTAAACCAAAAAAGTCATTTGTGAGGTCAAAAGTAAAAAAATTGCATCTTCTCAGTCAAAACTCTAATTTTGACCATTTTGCCCTTTTGATGATCTGATCAAATTTCTTGAGGAATTGTGATCCAAACTTGACCAAATGACATATATAAGTTCGTGATGTTGTTATGGATAAATAATTATGAAGTTTGACTGTAAATTGACCACAGTTGACTTTTCCCCAATATAGTTGATTTTAGGTCAACTGATCAATTGACTGAGCAAAATTGTGATCCGAGACTTAAAACTTAACATGAGCAATATTGAGGGTCCAAAATGATCCATGAAAGTAAAATGGGGAGTTAAAAGTCCATTTGTCTTTGTGCAAACTCAAACCCTAATTTTCAGTTATCAGTGCTTGAAGAGGTGTCTTGAGCTAATCAAACCTTGTGTAGTCTTGAATCCATGGAGATCTTGTGAGAGATTACTTGAGTAATGAGAGGGCAAATTTTGGGGTACAACAGCTTCCCATGTTCAATCTTCTTAAACATGAAGAGTTAGATTGGTGGATCCGCCATTCGTGACTTGAAGGTGGAAGATAATTGAACACTAGAGTGCCCAGAAATTTGCACTCGAAGATTTATTGGGAATGGGCTTATAAATTCCATTTAGTGGAATGATGGTAAATACTGGAATAAATATCAGCACAAATCTTTGGTCGATTTATACTAAAACTTGATGTTTTACTTGTGGAAAAAGGTTAGTTAAACGCAGATGTATGCATGATGTCATCAAGATGAATGAGATCATGCTAAATGCATTTTGTATGTATATGCTATGATGTATGAATGTGTGATGCATACTTGTCCAGGAAAATAGATCCCTGACTACTGCTGAGGAGTTCTGGGAAACCGAATCCCGGATTGTTGTTGGGGATGAAGAATATACATATCTTCAAACTTTGTTGGCAGAATGCTCCCGCCGGGGAATATCTTTTGAATGTTAGGTGTTATCTGGTCGGATCCAGGCTTCACAACAATTTGCTGAGGATGAGGAAGTCAACTACTATCTGGTCGGATTCCGGGTTTCCTAATAACTTACTGGGGAAGAATAAATTAACTGTTATTTGGTCGGATTCCAGGCTTTGCAGAAAATTTCTTGAAATTGAATTGTTATCTGGTCGGATCGAGGCTTTGCAGATTTATTGAAATTGAATTGTTATCTGGTCGGATCCAGGCTTCACAATAAACTTGAAGTGGTAACTATTATCTGGTCGGGTCCAGGCTTCATGGTTTTTTCTTTGAAAAGTTATACTATTATCTGGCCGGGTCCATGCTTCATAGTGACTTGTTGGGGATTATAGTTAGTTGTTATCTGGTCGGACTCCAGGCTTCACAATAACTTGCTTGAATAGACGAATTTGAACTGATATCTGGTCGGATCCAGGCTTCATAGATTTTGAGGTGGATGAAGCTAATTGTTATCTGGTCGGGTCCAGGCTTCACAATAAACTTGTTCGAAGAGATAGGGTTGAACTGATATCTGGTCGGATCCAGGCTTTACAATAACATGCTTGGAACTTAGTTGTTATCTGGTCGGGTTCCAGGTTTCACAACAAACTTCTGAGGGGAATTGTTATCTGGTCGGATCCAGGATTCACAATAACTTACTTGAAAAGGTGAAGTTGAACCGATATCTGGTCGGATCCAGGCTTCAAAGTACTTGGAGAAGTTACACTATTATCTGGTCGGGTCCAGTCTTTATAGCATTTGGAAAATTATACTATTATCTGGTCGAGTCCAGGCTTCACAATATCTTTTGGGGATAGTAAAAACTTTGTTGACGACTTTACTGGGGATTAGGGGTTGTGGCCCTTTGATTTGTAATAGTCTGAGAGGCAAACTCAAGCTGGAGAGGATGGACTCAGCTTGGGAAGATAGACTATGCCCAGGGAATTTTGCTGTTCGTTGATTGTTGTATGTTGTATGTTGGGGAAATAAACCCTATTGGTGAATTGCTGACGAGGTGAGTTCTTTTTAGGAAGAGATCCACAAGGCTTCTTCTTTTAGGACCAACTTAGCTGGGGAGAGAATTGCCAAGAGATTGAGACTCTGGTTGTGAATCAACCTATGCAAAGAGACTTTGTGGGTCACTTTGTCTGAGGAATGGTTTATTGTGACCGTCTTTGTGGGGATAATGATAATGAAATAACTCTGTGGGGGATATTCCATATACATTAAAGAGATGCCTGCTTCTTAGCAGGACACATGTGCCAAATAGTTTTAATTATGTTCACATGCATATGTTCGTTCAATTTTAGTCATTGGACAACTTTGCACTCAAAACAAAAACAAAAAGTTTGCACTTCAAAGTATATTTGTATTACTATCTTGCCTGTGAATATGCGTTTTTTGTACAAGGAGACGAAGATCCTAGTAAGAGGAAATCGCCGAAAGGAAAACAAAGATTGAAAACAAAACAAATAGCCATGTGGAAATGATCTCATTGCATTTCAACTCTACTATTTCCCCAATGTCTTCGAATGTCCCGTGCCGTTGACAGAAGTTGATTGGATTGATCTTGGACCATTTGAACTCGGACCTTGGTAATAAAGTTGACTGTGGTGATCCCACGAGACATAGTCATACACTTTTAATCCTTAACTTTTGCCTAGACCTCCCTTTCGGGTTTTCAGCCCACCAGGATACCCATTTTTGCACAAGTCGCCCTTTCGGGTTTTCAACTTGTCGGGTGTACAATCTTTTGCATATATCCCTAATTATTTCCCAAACCTTTTGGTTTACTGGGATGCCCTTATTTTTCCTAGGTGTGTCGACCTAGCGGGTCCTTTATGCGTAGTATTTTTTAACTATGTCCGTGTTCACAGGATGTGGGAAGTCTTCACCATCCATGGTAGTCAGCATCATGGCACCACCAGAGAACACTCTCTTGACAACAAATGGCCCTTCGTAGGTGGGAGTCCATTTTCCCCTAGGGTCGCTTTGTGGAAGAATGGTGCACTTTATCACCAAGTCACCAACTTGATATACTCGAGGCTTGATCTTTTTGTTGAAAGCTTTTATCATGCATTTTTGGTACATATGACCGTGACAAAGAACAGCCAGTCGTTTTATGTTGATCAAGTTCAACTGATATAATCTCGTCTGAATCCACTCGTCTTCGCCTAAGCATGCTTCATTCCTAACCCTTAGTGAGGGAATCTGAACTTCTATTGGAAAAACAACTTCCATGCTATAGACTAGAGAAAAGGGAGTTGCCCCAGTTGATGTCCGAGCTGAAGTACGATAGCCATGAAGATGAAACTTTCTTCCCCAAACAGAGCCAAACCTTCAACCTTTAAACACCAGTGGAGACCATCCAGTTTCCTCCAAATTCCCCAGAGAGTCTCTTTAAAACCAGATAATTCCCCATAGAGGTATTTTAAAAAAAACATTCCTCCTCAACGGAGTCAAATTTCCATACACGATCAAATCAGCACGTCATTAAGATCCCCAGCGGAGATGATTCTTTGAGCTACCAATCCCCAGCAGAAACCATTCAGTTTTCCCCTGATACCCCCAACAGAATGGAGATTCTCATTCTTGAAGTCTCCAGTAGATTGGCATACAACCCAAATTCCTGATCTCCCCAGCAGTATAGCTTCTCCCCATAGAGGTTGTCCAAGATTTTAAATCTCCAGCAGTGGTCAAGGATTTATTTTCCCCGACAGCAGTCAAAGATTTTACTATCTCCAGTTATCCATGATTTATTTTCCTCGGCAAGCCAATGAATTAGCTTATATGCACATACATTACATTCACATATCATAAACATTGATAAAACACATCTTATTGCATCATACATTTCATGCAACATAACTTTGTGTTTCAGCTAACTTTTTACCCTTTTTAGGATATAATTAACAGCTACCTAAAAAAGATATTCAAAGCTCAGAAAACGACTTAGAGATGCTCCAGACGCGGATGCTTTCCTATTTGCTTATTCAAATCAATGTGCAGATTCTTGTTCCAGTTATAAAGCCTGGATTCGACCAGATAATATCTTGATTATACTGAAGCCCGGAGATCGACAAGAAAATAGTTGAATCCCCTGCGAGTTTTTGTGAAGCCTGGATTTTGACCAGATAACAATACAAGACTGTGAATCCTGGATTTTGACCAGATAACAATAAGGTATACTGTGAAGCTTGGATTTTGACCAAATAACAGTTTACTCTGCCAATTACTTTGAAGCCCGGATCCAACCGGATATTAGTAGGCCCCAAAATCAAAGGGAAACCCGGAGGCGACTGGATAACCATTTGATTTCCTTCTAATGCCTGGATGTTGACCAGATAAGAAGTAAGGTATCATGAAGCCTCGATGTTGACCAGATAGCAAAACAAGACTGTGAAGCCTGGATTTTGACCAGATAACAGTAAGGTACACTGTGAAGCTTGGATTTTGACCAAATAACAGTTTACTCGGCCAATTACTTTGAAGCCCGGATCCAATCGGATATTAGTAGGCCCCAAAATCAAAGGGAAACCCGAAGGTGACTGGATAACCATTTGATTTCCTTTTGAAGCCTGGATGTTGACCAGATAAGAAGTAAGGTATCATGAAGCCTGGATGTTGACCAGATAGCAATACAAGACTGTGAAGCCTGGATTTTGACCAGATAACAGTAAGGTATATCGTGAAGGTTGGATTTTGACCAAATAATAGTTTATTCGGCCAATTACTTTGAAGCCCGGAGGTGACCGGATAACAATTTTATTATTTCTAAAGCCTGGAGCACGACCAGATAGCAGTTCATTTTCACCTCTTCAACATAGAAGATTCCCCAGTAGAATAACGGACGACTAAAGTTCTATTTCTACCACGATAGAGACCAACATTCCCCGACATGATCCTCCTCAACAACAGGTATACGAGTTCTCGCAAAGGAATCTCTTATGCGATTGACACTTCTTGGATGGCATCTTTAAGCCCATCTCCACCAAGATTCTATCATCACCAAATGGCATCTTTAAGCCCATTCCTTCAACCACGTCTTGACGAGTGCAAATTTACGGGCACTCTAGTGTCCAATCCACTTTTACCTTCGAGTCACGAAAGGCAAACTCGCTAATCTAACTCTTCAGGTTCAAGAAGATTGAACTGGGGCAGCTGTTGTACCCCAAAATTTTCCCTCTCATTTTATCAAGATTTCCCCTCACAAGACTCTTTGAATTCCAGACAGAATTAGGGTTTGCTCTGCTCAAGACATCTCCTTGCACTGATGACTTAAATTAGGGTTTGAGTTTTCACAAGGAATTTTGGACTTCTAATTTCCCACGTGACTTTCATACTTCATGTTGGACTTATAAGATTGCTCATACCAAGTTTCAAACCTTGAATTAAATTTATGCCCAGTCAATTAGACAGTTGACCTAAAAATCAGCTGTATTGGGAAAAAGTCAATTGTGGCCAATTTACAGTCAAACCTCATAAATTTGGATCCACATCAACATTATAGACTCATATGAACCATTTGATCAATTTTGGACCACAACTCCTCATGAAATTTGATCAGATCATTAAAAGGGCAAAATGGTCATTTTTAGGGTTTTGACTGCAGAAGGGCAATTTCTGATTTTTCACCTAGCCAATGGCAAATTGGGTTCAAGTATGGATTCAAGGACTCAATGGCATCATCTTTATCCATTCACAAGGTTCAAAAGATCTCTAATGCATTGGATTAACATATGAATTTTCCAGTACTCTAATCAAGAATCAACTGTACACTGAAAAGTCAAACTTTGACTTTTTAGTCAAAATCAAATGCCAAGGGTCATTTTTCATCAGTATATGTCAAAACATGAAACTTTTTCATCAAGAAACCTAATTTTGCAAATTAGGGTTTAAGATTGAAAATTTTCATAACTTAGAATTTTTCTAAGTTATGAAATTTTCTTATTTTTTCCCAACTTTGCCCAAAATTTTCACCATGATGCAATTGGATTAAAACAAAACTTCCAACATGAAAGTTGTATTCCTCCATAAAATATACAACTTTGATTCACAAAGTTTTCCCAAAAGATGCTTGTATCTCAAGTTATGATTTTTGGAATAAGGGTCCATGAAACTTTTAACTTAGTAAAATTTTGCCCTAGTTTAGGCAGGATTTTGACCTATCTTCATGGCAATTTTTCATATAGTTCCACTTGGAATTTCAAAATGAATTTCAAAGATGGTTTGTAGAGCATGTTACAAGCTTTCCAAAATGTCTAAGAACTCTCCAAAATCATTTATGGTCAGGGAGAATCGAAGGTTTGAATTTGGCAAAAAGTCACTTTGATCCATGGCATTTTTAATGTTGCTACAAATTGCAAATTCTATCCAGCCTTACTTGTACTTGCTCACAGGTCTCTAAACCCTTCCACACTCAAAAATTGAATGAAAACTCAATGGATTGAAGCTTTGTTCTGATCAAGAGAGGTTTACACAAGGGATTAATCCAAAAATAGCAAAAAGGCAACATTGCCATTTTGGTAAAGTTGGCTTTATGTCAAGTTGTTCCTCTTGAGCCTTGAACCCTTTCTTTTACAGAAAGAAAACTCCATAAACTCAGGGCAAAGTACAAACACTTGGTGCAGCTAGGAGGGGGGCCTGTACAGGCTTTTTGTTTGTCATTTCACACTTTTCTTAAAAGCCAAGTCAACTTGCAAAAATAGAGGGAGCTTTTGTATCTGTTATAACCAAGCTTGGAAACCATTCCAAACAAGTTTTTTCATATTGCCTTGAGCCAAAAACACGATCTATCCACTTCTCAAGCCTTCCAAAACACAAAAACACCTTCTTCTTGCAAAACAGGGAAGTTTCGACATTTTTGTTTCCAAATCACAAACCACTCGTGCGCTTTGTCCCAAACCTTTTCCAACACACTCCATACAACTCATCTAAGATATCCCAACCATTGTCCATTGACTGTAACTCCATTTACAAGCTTCACCATTTCTGATTTCAGCTTGTGCAGGTTGACTTCTACAGGCTTATTCAAGCAGGCTCAAAGCAAACAAGGCATTGGGGAAGGTCAAAGTAAGTTCAAGCAAGCTCCCAAACATCTCAGGCCTCATTGAAAACCTCCACATTTCCATACTCGAGTTCAACTGAAGCAAGTATTTTCCAACATTCTATCTCTCTATTTAGGAATCATTAGGCTTAGGTTTGTGAATAAAAAAGTAGTACTCATTGCCCTTAAGCTGTACATATGCATATATTTCATTTAAGTTAACTGTGTTGAGAGAATTTGATTGATGAACTTTATGAAAAAGTTAGGTTAGAAATTAGGGCCAGAGAAATTCTCTCTGGTCTTTGAGAGTTAGATTAAGTTCTTTATATGGTTGGAATCGTGTTGAAAAATGCTATAACTTTGGTGTTATGAGTTTTTGCTTTAGAGCACGTATGCAGGAGTTAGCCATTTGTACAGGAAGGCACGTGTTTTTTTGAACAAAGGTTGAAGATGAAGATCATCTGGGATGGGTCTGGCTATTTCTCACTTTTGGCGCCCCCAGCTTGCTGATTGCACCCCTCTGGCCCATTTCATTATTTTTTTATATATTTTTTCTATTTTATTTACATTTCTGATTTTATTTTATTTTTCTAAACATAAAAAATTACCAAAAACATTTTCATAAATTTTCATATTTTATTTTGTATTTTTTATTATTTTTTCTAACATAAAAAATAGTTTTCTCAAATAATATACTTTTATTTTTCTAAATAAACTTGTAAATACTACAAAAAATATTATACTTTTATTTTCATTATTTATATACTTAAATAATATTTTTCTAACATATTTTTATTTTCTTGACATTTGTATATATTTTTATTTTATTGAACATAAATAAATAAATAATATTTTATTGAACATATATATATACTTTCTTAAAACAAATTAGGGTTTTTCACCCTTAATGAAAATAATATTTTTCTTATTTTTGACACATTAAATATTTTACTTTTACATACATAAAAATAGTACAAAAACATTTTTTGCATATTTATAATATATTGCATATTTATTTAATTGTCCATTTAAATATTTGCTTATTTATTATTTGAACAAAGAATTCAATTTGGATGTAATAGTTAATCTTAGGGTTTTATTTTCTTGCAAATAATCCCCTATTCAAAATTGTATCCCCCTCCCCATATCAATGTTGTAATAGCTTAGATTATTTTTTCTTTCAAATATGCCATGATAGAGATTAGGGTTTGTATGCAAAACAAAAATCAAAACAAATAACTAGACCTAATACAAGACATAAAAGCATGTAAATTGGCAACACAATGCACACATGCATCCCTAGGGTTTCATCCACTTGTTGCCTTTAAAATGGCCATGGTATGCATGTTGAGTATCTTGGCAAAACAAAAACAAAACAAAAAGATCATAGTCCCTCGATGACGCTATCTTGGTTGCCTAAACAAAATGATCTAGTCCCTCAAAAAATTTGCTAAGATGCTTGGCACAATTGCTATCATGGTCAATACGATGACCCGCGCCTGTCCCGTTTAACATCCAAACACAAGGTTGTTTACCAAATACAATGGTAAAACAACAACGTGAAAGGGTTAAAAATGTGTAGGAAATATCTTTGAGTAGATAGGGTAGATGCTCTTAATTACTTGATCAAACTTGCAAAACATCCTTGCTATTTTCAAAAACACATCACAACATAATTTCAAAACATTTCTCAAAACAAACTTTCAAACATTGAAACATATTTTCAAAAGAAAAACACCTTTGTATATATTCAAACAAGAATCATTACAAAGGTTGCCTAGACAAGGCCTCTTTTCAAAACATTTTCAAAACCACACACAAAGAACCATTTTAAACAATTGAAAAGCAAAAGCAAGTGATCTAAACAAGTAACTAAGAGCCCATGGATAACCATGGATGAAAAGGGTGCTTGCACCTTTCCTTTTCATAATCTACCCTCCGAACCCAAGAAAACATCTCAAAGGTCTTTCCTGTGCTTTTTGACCTTTCCTTTGGATAAAATAAAAATTCGGTGGCGACTCTTGCTAAACTGAAACATTTGCGAACACAAACGCAAAACCTCAAGTCAGTTCTCCCACCGTATCACAGAACTGGTGACTCTGCTGGGGAATTATCTAAAAGTGGGGTTACCTTAGGGTTTAGATCACCTTTACATGCTTACCTTGTTTTCCTTTATTGCTTTACATTTGGTTCTATTGTTTGGGTTTGAAATCCTCTACCCGAATTTGGGAAACATTCATAGGTAAATAGAAATACGTTGTGGAAACTGTGCGGGGTATACCGACATGGTTAAAGCAATAGCTATATTAGTGTGACATATTTGTGGGTACCGGTAGTCTTTGAGTCAATCAAAGAGAATACGGGGCCGCTGAGTGATGTCATGAAGCACTAATGGACTTTTAGAACCTTTACTTGACCATCTTGGCCTTATTAGAGGTAGTGAGATGACCGGCTTTGGTGCCGTTCGAAGTTGGTAGATACTCGATACTACACTCATTAAGGTTTGTTTTCTTGGAATATTTCGGTCGCCAGTAAAGTGGCTAAACTGAAACAATGAACACAGAAAATAATCCAGTGATATTGAGCTCCTTAGAACCTGTTTACTATTTATAGGACAGGTTGAGCCTACTAAACTTCAAGAGGGTACTTACCTAGGAAACCCCATGCAAGCCTGAAACTAGGAACTTGTGTGATTTGTTTGTACATATGCTTGTGCATACATCATGAACATCATGAAGCATCATATGCATCCACTAACCATTTCAAGGGTTGGATTTTCATCTTTGTTCTTGTTTTGTAGGTAATGGATTCACTCCGCAGAAAAACTATTCAGGTCAACCTTGTGAGAATTCCTCCTCTACTCAAGGAGCTTGCTTCCAAGATTCCAGAGAATTCTCCCTTCACTGAAAGACATGGTAGACTTCTAAACTTGGTCAACTCCAACATAGAGGAAGACATGGTGAAAGTTCTCTTCCAGTTCTTTGACCCCCTACACCACTTCTTTACATTTCCTGATTACCAACTAGTACCTACTTTGGAGGAATTTTCTCAACTCCTGAGGATTCCTATTCTCCATCAACTACCCTACAACGGTACAGAAAGAGAGCCAAAGCCTGAAGATGTTGCTCAAGCCTTACATTTGCAACCAGCTGATATCAAAGGTCATTGGGAAACCAGAAGTGGTGTCAAAGGTTTCTTGGCAATGTTTCTATTTGAGAAGGCACAAGACAGTTGGAATTCTCTAGATCTGCAAGCTTTTGAGGAGATTGTAGCACTTCTCATCTATGAGTTGGTCTTGTTCGCAAACCCTGATCAGCTTATAGATGTGAATGCTGTCAAGATTTTCATATCTCGGAATCTTGTGCCTACCTTGCTTGGGGACATCCTACACTCATTTCACACACGAACAATGAGGAAAATAGGTGTTCTCAAGGGCTATACTCCTCTTCTAGCAAGGTGGTTTATTTCTCACCTTCCCCAGTCAGTCTTGAAGAATGAGCAAGGCTTGAGGTGGTCACAACGGTTGATGACCCTTACACACTCTGATGTTCATTGGTGTTCTCGGTCCAGAGAAAATGTCATCATCATTGATCGTTGTGGGGAATTCCCTAATGTCCCATTACTTGGCATTAAGGGAGGCATTACCTACAACCCCTGTTTAGCTCTGAGACAATTTGGGTATGCCCGAAGGGATGGCCCACATGACATGCTGATTCCAGACTTGGTTTTTGACTTCGACAACGACACTTAAGGACTTTGACAAAGGTTTATCCGTGCTTGGATAATGCCCAACAAGATAGACAGTAATACCTTGGGACACAAGAATTCCATACCACTTGAGCCTTACCTCAAGTGGGTACGAACCCGCGCCCAGAGTCTTATGATGCCTTACCCCTACATTCTCCCTATGATCAAAGAGCCTGTTATGGAAGGAGAGGTTCCATACACCCTCCAACATCCTGACATGCCAACATCATTGGAAGATTTGCAAAAGAGTTGGATACAGCTCAAGGAAGAACGGAACACTTTTGAAGCCAGCTTCTACGCCAGTGAGAAGAAGGTTTTGGAACTTACTCGTCGACTCCATAAAGAGCAGACTCTAAACACCTACATCGCACCAAAGAGGATGCGCAACGTATTTTTACATTAGAATTTTGTATTTATTTTGCCCATGGGGCACTTATGTACTAACAAATTCTATCCTATTAATATGACGTGTGTTCTCTTTGTTTACAACAAATTTGAATTTCTGAATCCTTGAATGCATTACATGAATACATATCATTCATCATATGCATAAACAGGTCTTCACACCAGGTTTCCTTATCTCTCTGCTGTTTATTTCAGCAAGATGGATATAGAGCAGACAGTCAAAGACTTACAAGCGCAAAATTCACAGTTCCAACAACTCCTCATGACCTTGGCAAAGGGTTAGGAGGATCTTAAAGCACTGTTAGAGAAGGAAAAGGAAAAAGAGAAAAAGAAAAAGAAAAGAGTTGGTGTGGCTACTATGGGTAGAAGATTTGAAGGTCAGACCAGAAGGGTCCTGGATTTCCCCTTAACATCTGATGTAAGGGTAGGTAAAGGAAAGGGAGCTGCAGTACCATCTGAGTCTGAGGCTGAAGAAGAAGAAGAAGAAGACGATGAAGACTATTCTGAGCAGCAGTACCCTCCTGCAGAAGACAAGTACAAGAATCTGAAAGAGCGTCTGACAGCTATGGAGGTACAAAGAGTGCCTGGGCTGGACTTCGAAGAGCTAGGGTTGGTTGCTGGGATTGTGCTTCCCCCTAAATTCAAGGTGCCTACATTTTCTAAATACGATGGTTTGTCTTGTCCGAAGATGCACCTATGTTCTTACATCAGAAAGATCCAACCTCATTCTTCTGATAAGGATCTGTGGGTCCACTATTTTCAAGATAGTCTTTCGGGGATGCAATTAGATTGGTTATACCAGCTTGAGAGATCTTATATGCACAATTGGGAGGATTTGGCTGCTGCCTTCTACAGACAATATCAATATAATGCAGACTTAACACTAACTCGTACTCAATTACAGAGTATGGGTATGGTCTCTAATGAAGGCTTTAAGGAGTATGCCCAGAAATCGAGGGACTTGGCTAGAAGGGTGCAACCACCATTGTCTGAAAGAGAGCTGGTTAATATGTTTTTGGGGACTCTGTCAGGTCCATTCTTTAATCACTTGATAGGGAGTTCGTCTGCGGGGTTCACCGAGTTGATTCTGACTGGTTAACAAGTTGAAGCCGGAATCAAGAGCGGGAAAATTCAAAAGGATACATCTTCTTCCACTGCCGTCAAGAAGACTTTCCCGGCAAAGAAAGAGGTATCAGCTGTCTACTCTCAAAGAGGTCGAGGAAGAGTGGAGCGTCAGCTAGCGGTGGGGGCTAAAATGATTCAAAAGACTGCAGCTGATCAGCCTAGAAATGATCAACCCAGAACCAACCAACAAAGGGTGGGAAGGCCTGCTAGGCAATTCACCAAAATAAACATGAAGCCTGCCCAGGTTCTCCCCCATCTCTTGAAGTTAAACCTTACAACCTTGAGAGAGGCACCACAAAATCCGAATACAACTTCTCCTTTTTACCATGCCAACACTAAATGTGCTTATCATTCAGACAACACTGTTGGGCCCTCAAGAATAAGATCCATGATTTAATAGACACTAAGGAAGTGGAATTCGATGCGCCCGAAAAGCCGAATGTGATTTCTGCCCCAATGCCAAAGCATGGTCACAATGCACATGCTATTGAAGAGGATCTGTATGTTGCTGCTGTTGATGATTTGATGACTCCATTGCCAATAATCAAGATGAATCTGTTGAAAGCCAGGATTTTCCCAGGCCATGAAAAAGATTGTTACCTTTGTTCGTCCCTGCAATCCGACTGTCTGTTGTTGAAGTTAGACATCCAACGCCTAATGGATAATCAAGAAATCCTCTTTGAGAAAACTCCTGTTATTCCGACTCCTGTCAACGATGTTGCTATAATTACCATTTTCGCCAATCTTTCCAAGGTCTCAAAAAGAACTGTTAAGATTACATCCGATCCAAAGATTGTACCGCTGAAGATTACTATGCCGGGGCCTGTCCCATACAAGTCCAACAAATCAATACCGTGGAATTATGGAGAAGAGATCTTCTACCACGGTGTTAAGCAGATTGAATCAGTCGAAGAAAGTTCCGATAAATAGACTCCTGACATAGGAAATATTTCTGGGACGAGTAAAATCACCCGTAGCGGAAGAATTTTCTCTTCGGAAATTGCTCCTCCAAGGGCAACCTTCAGACCCTCAAATGCTCCTAAGGTTACTCTTGTTCCGGTCAACATCTCTGTGGGAACTCCAGTCATTGAAGAAATTGTTACTCCCGTGGTTGTACCCTCTGTTGTTGCTGCTGATAAAGGTAAGGGGATCCAAGAAGTGCCTGCCAGGATAAGGGCTTAGTCGTTGGTTATCCCCGAGACCACTCAAAAGGAAATGGAGGAGATTTTAAAAATAATTAAGAAAAGCGACTTTGATGTCATAGAACAACTAGGGCAAACCCCTTCAAAAATCTCCATGCTGGCCCTATTACTCTGTTCCGAAGCTCATGCCAAAGCCTTGATCAAATTCCTGAAGACGGCCCACGTGCCTCAGGAAACCTCCACGGACCAGTTCCAGGAGTGTGTAGCCAGCCTAACAGCCGACAATGGTCTTGGCTTCTCCGATGTAGATCTAACATCAAAGGGGAGAAAGCATAATGACGCGCTGCATGTCTCGGTGGAATGCAGAGGGACTAGTCTTGCTCACGTTCTGGTTGATATCGGGTCGTCTTTAAATGTCCTACTGAAGAAAGCATTGGACAGATTGGACTATGAAGGTTTGACCCTAAAGCCCAACATTATCATTGTCAGAGCCTTTGACGGTTCTGAGAGGATGGTCCACGAGGAGGTGGACATCCCAATTAAAGTGGGAACGAAAATTTTCAACTCTACATTTTATGTGATGGACATCCGTCCTTCATACTCTTACTTGTTGGGAAGACCTTGGATCCACAACGCTGGGGCAATCACTTCTTCTTTGCACCAAATGCTCAAGTACCCAGTCCAGGGGAAATTATAACAGTTCATGGCGAGGAGGAGTATATGATAAGCCATCTTAATTATTTCCGCTATGTGGAGTTAGATGGCGAATTCATAGAACCCCTTTCCAACACTTTGAAGAGGTTTCTCCTGAAGTTAAGGCAGCCAAGACAATGACTGTTGTACCCATCATTACCAAGCCTGTGTCCCGGTTGTCATCCCTTAAATATACGAAGGCTGTGATCGAGGAAGTAGGAAGCACAGTATGGGGTCAGCTACCAAATTTTCCTTTCAAGACAGATAAGTACGGCTTGGGTTTCACTGCTCCTGCTCAAAAGGTTGTGCGCCGCTCCCGGGATGGAGGGCCACCATTAAAGATCACTCATCATGGAGTTCATGCTTTAGAAGATGGTGAGGATGAGAGAAACTTTTAAGACTGGATCTTTCCAACTGTTGAAGGAGGGTTGAACAACTGGGAGGCGAAAGACTTCGTTCCCATTACTTTCATAAATCAGTAATTTATCTTTCGAACATTTCTGTTGGTCTGTAATAATTCTTAAACAATTCGTACACTCTTTTTGCCTTGTGCCTTACCCGGGGCACATAGGTCCATTTGTAAGGGCTTGATTTTTCATCTTCATATGCCATTTTTAATGAATCATGGACGTTTTCATATATAAAATTTTGTGTTTATTTTCTTTCTTTTTACATTTTATTTGTTTAAAGGTGGCTATCCCTTACACACACCCACACTCACAAAATGCAGGTACCCTTCCATTCCAGATTCCATGGATAACAATTCTGCTATGGCCTTCAGTGACTCTGAATATCTGGTCAATCATGCAGAGTACGAAGGTGGTGAAGACTGTGAAGTGCCGAGAGAGTTGGCTAGGCTTCTACAACAGGAAGAAAGGGATATTCTTCCCCATGAAGAGCTGTTAGAGACTATCAACTTGGGTACTGCCGAAGACAGAAAATAGGTTAAAGTGGGTGCCAACCTAAAGCCAAATGTCAAGGAGCGCTTAGTTCAGCTGTTGAATGAATATGTTGAGATCTTCACTTGGTCCTATGAAGACATGTCGGGACTCGATACAGATATTGTGGTTCACCGTCTCCCTACAAGAGAAGACTGTCAACCAATTAAATAGAAAGTCCGCCGAATGAGGCCCAATATGTATGAAAAGATAAAAGCTGAAGTGATGAAGCAGTTCAATGCTGGGTTTCTTGCTGTTACTTGCTATCCACAATGGGTTGCTAACATTGTACCCGTGCCTAAAAAGGACGACAAAGTGAGAATGTGCATGGATTACAGAGACTAAAATAGGGCTAGCCCTAAAGATGACTTTCCACTACCACACATTGACATCTTGGTTGATAATACAACTCAGCACAAGGTATTTTCTTTCATGGATGGATTTTCAGGGTATAACCAGATCAAAATGGCCCCCGAAGACATGGAGAAAACTACTTTTGTTACACAGTGGGGTACCTTCTGCTATAAAGTGATGCCATTAGGACTGAAGAATGTCGGGGCAACCTATCAGCGAGCCATGGTAGCTTTGTTTCATGACATGATACATCATGAGATTGAAGTCTACGTAGACGACATGATAGCCCGTTCGCAAATAGAAGAAGAACACCTCAACCATCTGTAAAAGCTGTTTGTCAGATTGAAGGAGTAAAAGCTTAAACTGAACCCTAACAAGTGCACTTTCGGAGTCAGGTCCGGTAAACTTTTGGGATTCATCATCAGTAACAAAGGAATCGAGGTTGATCTTGCCAAAGTCAAAGCTATACAAGAGATGCCTGCCCCTCGAACTGAGAAGGAGTTCAAAGCTTTCTTGGGACGCCTAAACTACATTGCAAGGTTCATTTCTCACCTAACATCTACATGTGAGCCAATCTTCAAGCTGTTGAAGAAAGATCAGGTGGTTAAATGGAACGATGTCTGTCAAGTTGCTTTTGATAAAATCAAGGAGTATTTGCTAGAACCTCTTATCTTGATGCCTCCCGTTGAAGGAAGACCGCTAATCATGTATCTGACTGTCTTGGATAATTCAATGGGGTGTGTACTTGGCCAACATGACGAGTCTGGCCGAAAAGAGCATGCCATTTATTACCTTAGAAAAAAGTTTACCGACTGTGAGACTCGCTACTCACTGCTCGAGAAAACTTGCTGCGCTTTGGTATGGGCTGCTCGCCGGCTAAGGCAGTATATGTTGACACATACCACTCTGCTGATTTCTAAAATGGATCCGATCAAGTACATCTTCGAAAAGCCTGCTTTATCTGGAAGAATAGCTAGATGGAAAATGATCCTGACTGAGTATGATATCCAGTACACGACCCAAAAAGCTATAAAGGGAAGTGTACTAGCTGACCATCTAGCTCATCAAGCTGTCGAAGATTACCAATCCAAGAAGTTTGACTTCCCCGACGAAGACATTATGACATTGGATAACATTGAAGGTAACAGACCGTATGATGGACCTTAACAAGGATCCCGATGGACCCTGTACTTCGATGGTGCTTCTAATGCACTTGGCAATGGTATCGACATGATACTTATCTCTCCAGAAGGTTGCCATACACCTTTCACTGCTAGACTCTGCTTCAGCTGCACCAACAACATGGCCGAGTATGAAGCTTGTATCTTTGGTCTCAAGGCTGCTATTGACTTGGGAATCAAATATTTGGTTGTGTTTGGGGACTCAGCTTTGGTTATTAGTCAAATCAAAGGAGAGTGGGATACTAAACATCCTAACCTCATCCCTTACAAAGAACATGTCATGACATTGTTACCCCATTTTGAGCAGATTACCTTCGAGCACTTCACGCGAGAAGAAAATCAGCTAGCAAATGCTCTAGCTACAATGTCTTCCATGTTTAAACTTAACTGGGATAATGAGGCTCCCCAAATCACCATTGAACGGATGGATGAACCTGCACATTGTCACGAGATTAATACCGAAGAAGTAGTGGAACGACCGTGGTTTCACGAAGTCAAAAGGTATCTCGAGACTCGAGAATACCCTGAAGGAGCTTCAGTCAACGACAAAAAGTTCTTGAGGAGATTCTCTGCCAAGTTCTTCCTGAGCAATGGTATCCTATACAAGCGCAATCATGATTGCGTTCTGCTTCGTTGTGTGGATAAGGTTGAAGTTGAGAAAATCATGGCCGAACTACATAATGGTACATTTGGCACCCACTTGAGCGGACATACGATGGCTAATAAGATTCTACGGGCAGGCTATTACTGGTCTACCATGGAAGCTGACTGTCATCAACATTCCCGTACTTGTCACAAATGTCGAATCTATGCGGACAAGGTACACATACCTCCAGTTCCTCTCAATGTCCTAACAGCTCCTCAGCCATTCGTAATGTGGGGAATCAACATGATTGGAGAGATCAAGCCTACGACATCCAATGGACACTGCTTAATCCTGGTGGCCATTGATTACTTTACCAAGTGGGTCGAAGCAGCTTCCTTCGCCTCCGTTACAAAGAATGTGGTTGCCTGCTTCATCAAGCAGAACCTCATATGCCGGTATGGTATCCCCGACCGAATCATCACAGATAATGGTACAAACCTGAACAACACTATGATCACCGTTCTATGCGAGCAGTTCAAGATTCAACATCACAATTCATCTCCCTATCGGCCAAAGATGAATGGTGTTGTTGAAGCAGCGAACAAAAATATCAAGAAGATCATTCAAAATATGACAGTCACCTACAAGGACTGGCATGAGATGTTATCGTTTGCTCTGCACGGGTACCGTACCACGGCGTGTACATCAACTGGGGCAACACCCTTTTCTTTGGTATACGGCATGAAAGCTGTTTTACCTATGGAGGTTCAGATTCCTTCCTTGAGAATTATGAAGGATGTTGGTTTGAGTGAAGACGATTGGATTCAGACCCGGCTTGATCAACTTAACATTGATTGATGAAAAGTGACTTACTGTTGTTTGTCATGGTCAGACGTATCAAAAACGGATG
The DNA here is from genome assembly GCA_948472305.1 of Vicia faba. Classification (NCBI taxonomy): domain Eukaryota; kingdom Viridiplantae; phylum Streptophyta; class Magnoliopsida; order Fabales; family Fabaceae; genus Vicia; species Vicia faba. The sequence continues at coordinate 1,207,790,518 of OX451738.1, read as the reverse complement.
ATTAAGGCTTTCAACAAGAAAGTTAGGCGCCAAGTATATCAAGTCAGAGATCTTGTAATCAAGCCGATCATCTTTCCGCAAAGTGATCCCAGGGGAAAATGGACTCCTACCTATGAAGGACCATTTGTGATCAAAAATATCTTTTATGGTGGGGCAATGATATTAACCACTATGGACGGCGACGACCTGCCGCAAACTATGAACACAGACATAGTCAAAAGATATTACGCATAAACGACCCGACAAGTTGAAAACCCGAAAGGGAGACTTGGGAAAAAATGGGCATCCCGGTGAATCGAAAACCCGAAAGGGCGGTTCAGGCAAAAATTAGGGATAAGACAAAAAAGATCTGTACACCTGGAAAGTTGAAAACCCGAAAGGGAGACTTGGGTAAAAAAGGGTTTCCCGGTGGATCGAAAACCTGAAAGGGTAGTCCAGGCAAAAGTTAGGGAATTAAAGCGTATGACTATGTCTCGTCGGATCACTTTAAGGACAATCTCTTCACAGATAAGCTCCTGGCTTCTGATCAACTCAATCATCTTCGAACGAAGCAACAAATGGACAAGATATCTAGAGTTACGAAGGCTATAGCAGAATGGGAACCCCATGGAATTTTTGCACATAACCATCTTTCTTTGTATAAATTTTTTCTCATTTTTATGGCAACATTCTCTTACTAGGATGTCTGTCTCCTTTGTACAAAATACTTACACAAAGTTAATACAAAGATACTTCAAATGTCTCCTTTGTACAAAATACTTACACAAAGTTAATACAAAGATACTTCAAAGTGCAGAAAATTATTTTCCTTTTCTTTCTTTTTTACACTTGTGTTTTATTTGAAAACATCCAATGATTTATTAAATGAGCATATGCATTTGAATATAATCACTGGTTACAAATAAAATGAAATGAGAAAGAATAATTACTGATAGGTTGAAAGTATAGGGAAACATCTTTAGGCTATTCCAAGAGAAATCCCCTGCAGTACATCATCCAGATCCTCAGCGGAGCTAAAACCTTGAAATACATATCCCCGACGGAGTTAAGTTTCAAAATCCCCATCAGAGTTAAGTTTTCAAACTCCCAATCCCCAGCGGAGCAAAACTTTGAACTACAAACCCTCATTAAAGATGGAACTTTCTTCCCCAAACGAAGTCAAACCTTCAACCTTTAAACACCAGTGGAGACCATCCAGTTTCCTCCAAATTCCCCAGAGAGTCGCTTTAAAACCAGATAATTCCCCAGAGAGTTATTTTAAAAAAAAAAACCTTCTTCCTCAACGGAGTCAATCCCCAACGGAGATGAAACTTTGAGCTACCAATCCCCAGCGGAAACCATTCAGTTTTCCCCTGATACCCCCAACAGAACAGAGATTCTCATGCTTGAAGTCCCTAGTAGATTGACATACAACCCAAACTCCTGATCTCCCCAGCAGTATAGCTTCTCCCCACAGAGGTTGTCCAAGATTTTGAATCTCCAGCAGTGGTCAAGGATTTATTTTCCCCGACAGCACTCAAAGATTTTACTATCTCCAACTATCCAGGATTTATTTTCCTCGGAAAGACAGTGAATTAACTTATATGTGCATACATTACATTCACATATCATAAACATTTATAAAACACATCTTATTGCATCATACATTTCATGCAACATAACTTTTTGTTTCAACTAACTGTTTACCCTTTTCAGGATAAAATTAACAGCTACCTAAAACAGATATTCAAAGCTCAGAAAACGGCTTAGAGATGCTCCAGACGCGAATGCTTTCCTATTTGCTTATTCAAATCAATATGCAGATTCTTGTTCCAGTTATAAAGCCTGGATTTGACCATATAATATCTTGATTATACTGAAGCCCGAAGATCGACCAGAAAATAGTTGAATCCTATGCGAGTTTTTGTGAAGCCTGGATTTTGACCAGATAGCAATACAAGACTGTGAAGCCTGGATTTTGACCAGATAACAGTAAGGTGTACTGTGAAGCTTGGATTTTGACCAAATAAAAGTTTACTTGGCCAATCACTTTGAATCCCGGATCCAACCGGATATTAGTAGGCCCCAAAATCAAAGGGAAACTTGGAGGTGACCGGATAACCATTTGATTTCCTTCTGAAGCCTGAATGTTGACCAGATAGGAAGTAAGGTATCATGAAGCCTGGATGTTGACCAGATAGAAATACAAGACTGTGAAGCCTGGATTTTGACCAGATAACAGTAAGGTACATTGTGAAGCTTGAATTTTGACCAAATAACAGTTTACTCGGCCCATTACTTTGAAGCCCAGATCCAACCGGATATTAGTAGGCCCCAAAATTAAAGGGAAACCCGGAGGCGACCGAATAACCATTTGATTTCCTTCTGAAGCCTGGATGTTGACCAAATAGGGAGTAAGGTATCGTGAAGCCTGGATGTTGACCAAATAGCAATACAAGACTGTGAAGCCTGGATTTTGACCAGATAACAGTAAAGTATACTGTGAAGCTTGGATTTTGACCAAATAACAGTTTACTCGGCCAATTACTTTGAAGCCTGGAGGTGACCGGATAACAATTTAGTTCCTTCTAAAGCCTGGAGCACGACCAGATAGCAGTTCATTTTCACCTCTTCAACAAAGACGATTCCCAGGTAGAATAATGGACGACTAAAGTTCTATTTTAACCACGATAGAGACCAGCATTCCCCGACATGGTCCTCCTCAACAACAGGTATACGAGTTCTCGCAAAGGAATCCCTTATGCGATTGACACTTCTTGGATGGAATCTTTAAGACCATCTCTAGCAAGATTCTATTATCACCAAATGGCATCTTTAAGCCCATTCCTTCAACCACGTCTTAACGAGTGCAAATTTACGGGCACTCTAGTGTCCAACCCTCTTTTACCTTCGAGTCACGAAAGGCAAACTCGCCAATCTAACTCTTAAGGTTCAAGAAGATTGAACAGGGGAAAATGTTGTACCCAAAAATTTTCCCTCTCATTTTATCAAGATTTCCCCTCACAAGACTCTTTGAATTCCAGACAGAATTAGGGTTTGCTCTGCTCAAGACATCTCCTTGCACTGATGACTTAAATTAAGGTTTGATTGCACAAGGAATTTTGGACTTATAATGTCCCATGTGACTTTCATACTTCATGTTGGACTTATAAGATTTCTCATACCAAGTTTCAAACCTTGAATCAAATTTTTGCCTAGTCAATTGGACAGTTGACCTAAAAATCAACTGTATTAGGAAAAAGTCAATTGTGGCCAATTTACAGTCAAACCTCATAAATTTTGATCCACATCAACATTATAGACTCATATGAACCATTTGATCAATTTTGGACCACAACTCCTCAAGAAATTTGATTAGATCATCAAAAGGGCAAAATGGTCATTTTTAGGGTTTTGACTGCAGAAGGGCAATTTCTAATTTTTCACCTAGCCAATGGCAAATTGGGTTCAAGTATGGATTCAAGGACTCAATGGCATCATCTTGACGCATTCACAAGGTTCAAAAGATCTCAAATTCATTGGATTGACAGATGAATTTTCCAGTCAACTGATCAAGAATCAACTGTACACTGAAAAGTCAAACTTTGAATTTTTGGTCAAAATCAAATGCCAAGGGTAATTTTTCATCAAGATATGTCAAAACATAAAACGTTTTCATCAAGAAACCTAATTTTTCAAATTAGGGTTTATGATTGAAAATTTTCATAACTTAGAATTTTTCTAAGTTATGAAATTTTCTTATTTTTTCCCAACTTTGCCCAACATTTTCACCATGATGCAATTGGATTCAAACAAAACTTCCAACATGAAAGTTGTATTCCTCCACAAAATCTACAAGTTTGATTCACAAAGTTTTCCCAAAAGATGCTTGAATATCAAGTTATGATTTTTGGAATAAGGGTCCATGAAACTTTTAACTTAGTGAAATTTTGACCTAGTTTAGGCAGGATTTTGACCTATCTTCATGGCAAATTTTCACATAGTTCCACTTGGAATTTAAAAATTTATTTCAAATATGGATTGTAGAGCATGTTACAAGCTTTCGAAAATTTCCAAGAACTCTCCAAAATCATTTATGGTTAGGGAGAATCGAAGGTTTGAATTTGGCAAAAAGTCACTTTGATCCATGGCATTTTTCATGTTACTACAAATTGCAAATTCTATCCAGCCTTACTTGTACTTGCTCATAGCTCTCTAAACCCTTCCTCACTTAAAGATTGAATGCAAACTCAATGGATTGAAGCTTTGTTCTGATCAATAGAGGTTTACACAAGGGATTAATCCAAAAATAGCAAAAAGGCAACATTGCCATTTTGGTAAAGTTGGCTTTATGTCAAGTTGTTCCTCTTGAGCCTTGAACCCTTTCTTTTACAGCAAGCCACTTGGTGCAGCTAGGAGGGGGGTCTGTACAGGCTTTTTGTTTGTCATTTCACACTTTTCTTAAAAGCCAAGTCAACTTGCAAAAACAGACGGAGCTTTTGTATTTGTTATAACCAAGCTTGGCAACCATTCCAAACAAGTTTTTGCATATTGCCTTGAGCCAAAAACACGAGATATCCATTTCTCAAGCCTTCCAAAACACAAAACACCTTCTTCTTACAAAACAAGGCAATTTCTGCATTTTTGTTTCCAAATCACAAACCACTCGTGCGCTTTGTCCCAAACTTTTCCAACACACTCCATACAACTCATCTAAGCTCTCTCAACCATTGGCTATTGACTGTAACTCCATTTACAAGCTTCACCATTTATGATTTCAGGTTGTGCAGGTTGACTTCTACAGGCTTATTCAAGCAAGCTCAAAGCAAACAAGGCATTGGGGAAGGTCAAAGGAAGTTCAAGCAAGCTACCAAACATCTCAGGCCTCATTGAAAACCTCCACATTACCATACTCGAGTTCAACTGAAGCAGGTATTTTCCAACTTTCTATCTCTCTATTTATGAATCATTAGGCTTAGGTTTGTGAATAAAAAATGTAGTACTCATTTCCCTTAAGCTGTACATATGCATAGATTTCATTTAAGTTAACTGTGTTGAGAGAATTTGTTTGATGAACTTTCTGAAAAAGTTAGGTTAGAAATTAGGGCCAGAGAAATTCTCTCTGGTCTTTGAGATTTAGATTAAGTTCTTTATATAGTTGGAATCGTGTTGAAAAATGCTATAACTTTGGTGTTATGAGTTTTTGCTTTAGAGCACGTATGCAGGAGTTAGCCATTTGTATAGGAAGGCACGCGTTTTTTTGAACAAAGGTTGAAGATGAAGATCAGTTGGGCTGGGCCTGGCTATTCCTCACTTTTGGCGCCCCCCAGCTTGCTGATTGCACCCCTCTGGCCCATTTCATTATTATTTTTTTATATTTTTTCTATTTTATTTACATTTCTGATTTTATTTTATTTTTCTAAACATAAAAAATTACCAAAAACATTTTCATAAATTTTCATATTTTATTTTGTATTTTTTATTATTTTTTCTAACATAAAAAATAGTTTTCTCAAATAATATACTTTTATTTTTCTAAATAAACTTGTAAATACTCCAAAAAATATTATACTTTTATTTTCATTATTTATATACTTAAATAATATTTTTCTAACATATTTTTATTTTCTTGACATTTGTATATATTTTTATTTTATTGAACATAAATAAATAATACATAATATATATATATATATATATATATATATATATATATATATATATATATATATATATATATATATATATATATATATATATATATATATATATATATATATATATATATATATATATATATATATATATATATATATATATATATATATATATATATATATATATATATATATATATATATATATATATATATATATATATATATATATATATATATATATATATATATATATATATATATATATATATATATATATATATATATATATATATATATATATATATATATATATATATATATATATATATATATATATATATATACTTAAAACAAATTAGGGTTTTTCACCCTTAATGAAAATAATATTTTTCTTATTTTTGACACATTAAATATTTTATTTTTACATAGATAAAAATAATACAAAAACATTTTTTGCATATTTATTTAATTGTCCATTTAAATATTTGCTTATTTATTATTTGAACAAAGAATTCAATTTGGATGTAATAGTTAATCTTAGGGTTTTATTTTCTTGCAAATAATCCCCTATTTAAAATTGTATCCCCCTCCCCATATCAATGTTGTAATAGCTTAGATTATTTTTGCTTTCAAATATGCCATGATAGAGATTAGGGTTTGTATGCAAAACAAAAATCAAAACAAATAGCTAGACCTAATACAAGACATAAAAACATGTAAATTGACAACACTATGCACACATGCACCCCTAGGGTTTCATCCACTTGTTGCCTTTAAAATGGCCATGGTATGCATGTTGAGTATCTTGGAAAAACAAAAACAAAACAAAAAGATCATAGTCCCTCGATGACGCTATCTTGGTTGCCTAAACAAAATGATCTAGTCCCTCAAAAAATTTGCTAAGATGCTTGGCACAATTGCTATCATGGTCAATACGATGACCCGCGCCTGTCCCGTTTAACATCCAAACACAAGGTTGTTTACCAAATACAATGGTAAAACAACAACGTGAAAGGGTTAAAAATGTGTAGGAAATATCTTTGAGTAGATAGGGTAGATGCTCTTAATTACTTGATCAAACTTGCAAAACATCCTTGCTATTTTCAAAAACACATCACAACACAATTTCAAAACATTTCCCAAAACAAACTTTCAAACATTGAAACATCTTTTCAAAAGACAAACACCTTTGTATATATTCAAATAAGAATCATTAAAAAGGTTTCCTAGACAAGGCCTCTTTTCAAAACATTTTCAAAACCACACACAAAGCACCATTTCAAACAATTGAAAAGCCAAAGCAAGTGATCTAAACAAGTAACTAAGAGCCCATGGATAACCATGAATGAAAAGGGTGCTTGCACATTCCCTTTTCATAATCTACCCCCCGAACCCAAGAAAACATCTCAAAGGTCTTTCCTGTGCTTTTTGACCTTTCCTTTGGATAAAATAAAAAGTAGGTGGCGACTCTTGCTAAACCGAAACATTTACGAACACAAACGCAAAACCTCAAGTCAGTTCTCCCACCATATCACATACGGGAACCATCCATCTGGTAAAACTACTCTAGTTGAGTTCCGACCAAGCTTTATTGAAATAAGTGAACCCATAGTTTCTTATCAGCGGTGTGCGGATGTATCTTGCGCACATAAGATTTCAGGTGAAGTTTTGGACAGGAAACAACATCGTATTTTTCAAAGAATGGTATCTTGAATTTTCGGGGAATGACAACCCCATATATCAAACCCAAATCATCAAAATCTAAACTGGGGACGGCTTGGATCTCAACGGCCTTCAATCTGTCTTCTAGTTTCTTGTACTTGACATCGGCAGGAGGATACTGCTCATCAAAATAATCATCCTCATCAGACACTTGATCATTAATACACCCATCCTGGGTACTCCTAGCTTCTCCAATCTGATTCTCGTCTTCCTCAGATGAGTCTCCACTACCGGGATTTGACGGACCGACTCTTTGAACCTCCTACCCATGTTGACCAGGGCTTTCTTCTTGGGTTTCTTTTTGGCTGCCATCAATGCCATCATATCTTGTTGCCCCTTGGATAGGGCCAGTAGAGTCTCTTGGAACTGATAGTTTTGTACTTGAAGGTCCTTTACTGTTTTCTCTAGATCCATCTTACTGAAATAAACAGTAGAAAAATAAGGAAACCTGTCACGAAAAACCTGTTATGTTATGATGCATGGAAGATGTGTATGCAAATGATTTCAAGGATTTATGAAATTTAAATTTGTATGGACAAATGATGAACAAACGTCAATTTTCATTAATTAGTTCAAAATGACTACAACATGCCTCTTGGGATTACAAAATAAATCTCTAAGATAAAAAGACCGAACGCATAATTTCCGGCGCAATGTAGGCGTTCACGATTTGCTCCTCATGTAGCTGCTTTGTAAAATCCAAGACCCTTTTCTCAATAGCATATAATTGAGCTTCGAAGGTATCTCATTCCTCCTTTAGATGAATACAACCCTTTTTCAAGTCTTCAAGAGAGGTAGGCATGGATAAGAGCCCATGGATAACCATGAATGAAAAGGGTGCTTGCACATTCCCTTTTCATAATCTACCCCCCGAACCCAAGAAAACATCTCAAAGGTCTTTCCTGTGATTTTTGACCTTTCCTTTGGATAAAATAAAAAGTAGGTGGCGACTCTTGCTAAACCGAAACATTTACGAACACAAACGCAAAACCTCAAGTCAGTTCTCCCACCATATCACATACGGGAACCATCCATCTGGTAAAACTACTCTAGTTGAGTTCCGACCAAGCTTTATTGAAATAAGTGAACCCATAGTTTCTTATCAGCGGTGTGCGGATGTATCTTGCGCACATAAGATTTCAGGTGAAGTTTTGGACAGGAAACAACATCGTATTTTTCAAAGAATGGTATCTTGAATTTTCGGGGAATGACAACCCCATATATCAAACCCAAATCATCAAAATCTAAACTGGGGACGGCTTGGATCTCAACGGCCTTCAATCTGTCTTCTAGTTTCTTGTACTTGACATCGGCAGGAGGATACTGCTCATCAAAATAATCATCCTCATCAGACACTTGATCATTAATACACCCATCCTGGGTACTCCTAGCTTCTCCAATCTGATTCTCGTCTTCCTCAGATGAGTCTCCACTACCGGGATTTGACGGACCGACTCTTTGAACCTCCTACCCATGTTGACCAGGGCTTTCTTCTTGGGTTTCTTTTTGGCTGCCATCAATGCCATCATATCTTGTTGCCCCTTGGATAGGGCCAGTAGAGTCTCTTGGAACTGATAGTTTTGTACTTGAAGGTCCTTTACTGTTTTCTCTAGATCCATCTTACTGAAATAAACAGTAGAAAAATAAGGAAACCTGTCACGAAAAACCTGTTATGTTATGATGCATGGAAGATGTGTATGCAAATGATTTCAAGGATTTATGAAATTTAAATTTGTATGGACAAATGATGAACAAACGTCAATTTTCATTAATTAGTTCAAAATGACTACAACATGCCTCTTGGGATTACAAAATAAATCTCTAAGATAAAAAGACCGAACGCATAATTTCTGGCGCAATGTAGGCGTTCACGATTTGCTCCTCATGTAGCTGCTTTGTAAAATCCAAGACCCTTTTCTCAATAGCATATAATTGAGCTTCGAAGGTATCTCATTCCTCCTTTAGATGAATACAACCCTTTTTCAAGTCTTCAAGAGAGGTAGGCATGTCTAGATGGAGGACAGTGTACGGGACATCTCCTTCAACCACATGTTTCATGATAACTGGTAAGATGGATGGATAAGGCATCACAAGTTTCTGAGCACGAGCTCATACACACTGATCTCAATGAGTGTAGTATCGAGTATCAACCAACTTCGGACTGCACCAAAGCTGGTTATCTCACTACTTCATAATGGCCAAGTTGGTCAAGTAAAGGTTCTAAAGTCAGTTAGTGCTTCATGACACCACACAGCGGCCCCGTATTCTCCTTGACAATTTAAGGGCTACCGGTAAACACAAACGTGTCACACTAGCGTAGCTATTGCTTAGACCATGTCGGTATACCCCGCACATTTTCCACAACGTATTGCTACATACCTATAAGGTATCCCAAATCCGTGTAGAGGATTAAAACAATCCCAAACAAGGAACCAAAATGTAAAGCAAACAAATAAAACAATGAAAGCAAGTAAATTCTATCTAGCCCTAAGAGTCGCCAATGTTGCATTTTATCGTAAATGTTGCATTTAGCAAGAGTCGCCACCGACTTTTCTTTTATCCAAAAGGAAAGGTTGAAAAGAACAGAAAAGACCTTTAAGATTATTTCTTGAGTTCGAGGGGTAGATTATGAAAAGGGAAGGTATTAACACCCTTTTCATACATAGTTATCTATGGGCTCTTAGTTGCTAGCTAGGTCACTTGGTTTTCTTTGAAAATGTGCTTTGTGATTGTTTTGAAAGTATTTTGAAAAGGCACCTTCGTTTAGGCAAACTTTGTAACGGTTCTCGTTCGTAAGAACATATACAAAGTGTTGGACTTTTGAAAATATTTTATGTTTGGAAAGTGTTTTTTTGAAAGTGTTTGGTGTTTGTTTTGAAAATAAGCAAGGATGTTTGTTTTGAAAATGAGCAAGCAACTAGGAACAATCTACCTACTCAAAAGTCTTTTGTTTATTTCTTCCTTCCTTTGATATTGCTATCTTGCCATTGATTTGGTAGGAAGCCTTATATTTGGATGTAAAGGTACGGGCGTGGGTCATCGTATAGTCATGATAGCAATGTTGTGAGATATCTTAGCATTTATCTTTGAGGGACTAAGATCATTTGAAATGCAACTTTTGAAGCGTCATCGAGGGGCTATGATCTTGTATTTTTGATTTGTTTTTACTAATACATCCCACATGCATAACATGACCATTTTTATAAGGCAACAAGTGGAATTACCCTAAGGGTGCAAGTGTGCAAGTATGTTTGATTTATATGCTTGATTTATCTTGAATTAGGGTGTGCTACTTGTTGATTTTATCTTTCCATACAAAACCTAATTACTAACATTTATATGAAAGCGATAAATTGTGTAAAGTAAAATTACTACGCTATTACATCATTAGGGGAGGGGGTATACAAATTTACAAATGGGGATTGCAAGAAAATAAAACTAATTATCTATTACAACCATATTGAATAATGTACAAGAATTAAAAATATAATGTACAAGAAGATAAAAGGAAATGAAATGATTTTTGTTTTGTTTTTTTGAGGAAGGGTTTAGTTTTGACCTAATTAATAAAATGATTAATTTGAATTAAATAAAATTAAACCTAAACTAATTAAGAAAAGAAATTAAGTTAGAAAACATTTTTTAGGTTTTTTTTATGAAAGGTTTTAAGTTAATAAAGATAATATGAAGAAAAAAATTAACTAAAAGAAACTTAAGTTCTAAATTAATTTTAGATAAAAAAGAAAAATAATAATTAAACCTAAATCTAAATATTAATTTACTAAGAAAAAGAAATTAATTTATTAAGAATTTTTTTTTGTCTTTATAAAGAAAAATAAAATAAATTTTTTTTTAAATATGTAAATAAACAAATAAAATATTTTTGGATTTTTTATTATTAATAATAATAATAGTAATAAAAAAATAATAAATAAAACTGAAATAAAATGAAAATAAGAAAAAGAAAAAAAATTAAAATAAAAAAAGTTTGGGCCAGGTGTGTGAAAGTGAAGGCAGGGGTGAGAAGTCAACAAAAATCCAAGGCCCACTGACTTAAGGCCCAGGCGTTGCTGTTTGTGACTAAAAGGAAGAAAATGATAAAAATGAAAACAAAAGGTAGCGCTGGATCTTGAATCCATGACCCTTACCATACACGTGCGCTACCTTTGTCACTGGGATGGCTATACATCCGTTAATGTAGGTGAAACAATAAATACATAACACAAGTCAAGTCATGAAAATGACTTCATCTTCAACCTCCAGCCATGGTTCTTGTAACTTGCTCATTTCTCAACAAAAATGAAAGATGCAAACATGAAAGTTGCTCCATTTTTCCATACGAATCCAACCATATAAATATCATAAGCTACAAATCAAAGATGAATGAGAACTTCTAAAAGTACCAAATTCTGACCTAACTTTTTTCAGAGATTCAAACCTAAAATTCTCAAAGCTCAATCATTATAAATGAAATCTATGGACATGTACAGTTTCATGGCAATGATATCTATATTTTATCTTCACAAACTTATCTTAAAATGCCTAAATGAAAAGATAGAAGTTCAGAAAGGATACCTCAAAACTGGAAATCGTGAAATACAAATGAGCTTGATTCAAGGTGCTGCAATGATCAGGTTATCTTCCTCAAGTTCCCAGGAAGCTAATGCAATGATTAGCTTGAGCAATGGATGGCTGGAATGGCCTGGGGAAGTCAAGGTGAAAGCTTCGGTTTTTGAAAATGGAGGATGATGGATATGGAGTTACAAAAGTGTAGCAGGGTGTGGGATTGTTTATGTATGATATTTAGAAGCTTTAGGAACCAAAAGGCCAGGAAACGCACGAGTAGATTTGAAGATTGGGTTCAAAACTCAGAAATGACAAGTTTTGAGGTGTTCCTGGTGATTCTCTATTATAGGGTGTTTCGGGGATTAAGCATTCCTCCTTTAGCTTAAAAATAGTGCATGTATTTATAGGCAAGAGGTTTCAAGTGTTACAATAACTCAGAATTTGAATTCTCAAGTTATGACAACTTTGCTTGTTTTTGAAGTAAACATGACAAACATCTTCCCAAGGCTTATATCGTGCTATCTAGAGTGGTTGCAAAATTTAAACATGTTCTTATGACTTTGTAGAGGAATCTTGTGCAGGAGGAACAAGTTAGAGGCTCAAGATTTGACTTTGTGCAAAAAAGCCACTTTTCTAAAATGGCAATGTTGCCTTTCTTCCTAAAATGGTATTAAGCATGGGCAATGCATTGAATGCTTGTATTAAAGCTTCTAACAGTTGTTTAGAAATTTAATTATGCAGTGAAATGCAAGTTAGAAGCATGCAAAGTAGGATTTGTACCGCATGCTTGAAGATTGGATCATGTGTTCATCATAAAATTGACTTGTAATACAAGAATGAAACCCTAACTTCATGGCTTTGATTCACTTAGATCAAGTATGATCTTAATGAGTTCTTAGAAATTTTGGAAAGCTTGTAACATCCCCTACAACCTTCATGTTGTAAATATTTTAAAATTCAATTTGGAACTAGGTGAAATGTTGCCATGAAGTTAGGTCAAAATCCTGCCTAAACTAGGGCAAAATTTCACTAAGTCTCCAAGTTTCATGAACATGTCTTCACAAAATCATAACATAAAATCTAAGCATTTCTAGGAAAATTACTGCCCTGCAACGTTTTAAATTTCATTGAGATCTACAACTTTCATGTTGGAAGTTTCCTTTGAATCATCTTGCATCATGGTGAAAATTTGGCTCAAAGTTATGAAAAAAACATGAATTTTCAACACTTAGAAAAATTCTAAGTCTTGGAAATTTTGACTTTTCAAAATGAAATATTGAATTTTTGATTTCTTGATGAATAAGTTTCATATTTTGACATGTATTGATGAATTGTAATCTTTGAAACTTGATTTTGATCAAAAAGTCAAAGTTTGACTTTTCAGTGTACAATTGAGTTTTCATTAGTTGACTGAAAATCAACTATCAATCAATTGATCTTGAGAAATGTTTTGAGCCATGCCATTAGGTCAAAATGATGTATTTTAATCCTTTAGATCATGTCTTAAACAAAAAAAGTCATTTGTTAGGTCAAAAGTCAAAAATTGCATCTTCTCAGTCAAAACCCTAATTTTGACCATTTTGCCCTTTTGATGATCTGATCAAATTTATTGAGGAATTGTGATCCAAACTTGATAAAATTACATATATGAGTTCATGATATTGATATGGATAAAAAATTATCAAGTTTGACTGTAAATTGACCACAATTGACTTTTTCCACAATACAATTGATTTTAGGTCAGCTGATCAATTGACTGAGTAAAATTGTGATCCAAGACTTGAAACTTGACATGAGAAATCTTGAGGGTCCAAATTGATCCATGAAATTCATATGGGGCACTAAAAGTCCATTTGTCTTTGTGCAAACTCTTTCTATGTTGCATTCTGAGTCGTTGTATGGTTGATTTGATTATGCTTATGTTGTTAAAATCTGAGGAGTGGTGAATATGTATGAACTGATTCTAATGTTTTATTCGAGTCGGTGTCATTGCTCTGATACGTAACACTCGGGGGTGAATGCTTGCTATTTTATTGTTATTATTAAGTTGTTGCACTTAAAGTTGTTGTTCATTAAGTAACTATTATCTGAAGTTGTTTTAGTTGGATAAAGATGTTATATTCTTTAGGTTGAATATTTGATTCCGCTGCGTGGTTATGAAAGTTGTTGGTTTTAAAAGATTAATTTATGTTGCTGTTGGTTCATCCAAGTTAATGTGTTATGTATCTATAATGAATACTGTTATTTTAAGTTGTAATTGTAGCATCGTGGTTTGGTTTTCAGAATTTTTATAACTCTAATTTTATATAATTGTCGGGTAGAATCGGGGTGTTACAAATTTGGTATCAGAGCAAGTCGGTCCGTCTGACCAAGTTGTCGAGTCGTAGTTGTCTAACAATCGAGTATTTTTACCTTGAGTTCTAACTGTTGCTTATGTTGTAGTGATAAGTTAAGATGGCTGGAAGGAATGATCCTGCACTTGCTGTTGCTTTAGAGGCAATGGCGCATGCTATGGAGAATCAGCCGAATGCTGACGAGAATGTTGGATCTCGTAGTTTGGTGACCTTCTAGAGGGAGAATCTGCATACCTTAAAGGGCAAGTATGATCGTGACGGAGTGATGGATTGGTTAAAAGATATTGAGAGAATCTTCCGTGTGATGGACTGCACTCCAGCGCAGAAGGTTCAGTATGGTACTCATGTGCTAGCAGACAAAGCTGATGAATGGTGGCTAAAGACGTGTCAGAGGTTGGAAGTTGTAGGTGAAAATGTCACTTGGGCTGTGTTCCGTAGGGAATTTCTGAGGAAGTATTTCCCCGAAGATGTTCGTGGTAAGAAGGAAATTGAGTTCCTTGAGCTGAAGCAAGGAAGTATGTCGTTTGTTGAGTATGCTGCAAAGTTTGCAGAGTTGGCTAAGTTTTATCCACACTATAGCGAAGTTAATGCCGAGTTTTCAAAGTTCATCAAGTTTGAGAATGGGTTGGGCCCAGAGATCAAGAAGGTAGTTGGATACCAGAAGATTCGTGTTTTTGTTGATTTGGTTGATAGTTGCAGGATCTATGAAGAGGATAGTAATGCTCATTATAATATTATCACTGAGAAGAGGGGTAAGAACCAACAAAAACATGGTAAGCCCTATGATGCCCCAGCTGGTCAAGGTAAACAGAAAGTTTCTCAGGGCCAGAGAACTAGTGGGGGAGATGCTCCTACTGGTGTGGTTTGTTTCAAATGTGGGAAACCTGGTCATAAGAGCAATGTGTGTACTGCTGAGGTAAAGAGGTGTTTCCATTATGGCAAGACGGTACATGTGGTATATGAATATAAGCATAAGGATATGATTTGCTTCAATTATGGTGAAGAAGGACACATTGGTAGTCAGTGTAAGAAGTCGAAGAAGGTGCAAACTAGTGGAAAGGTGTTTGTTTGGCTGAGAATCAGGAAGCTAATAAGGACAGACTCATCAAAGGTACATGTTTCATTAATAGTACTCCTTTAATTTCAATTATTGATACCAATGCTACTCATTGCTTTATTCCTGTTGATTGTGTTGAAAGATTGGGTCTTATGTTTTCTTTTATGAATGGAGAGATGATCGTTGATACTCTAGCCATGGGGTCAGTGACTACTTCTCTTGTGTGTTTAAAGTGTCCTTTGTCGATCTTCGACGAAGACTTTATTGTTGATTTGGTTTGTTTTCCTTTAAGTGGGTTGGATGTGATTCTACGTATGAACTGGTTAGAACATAACTATGTTCATATCAACTGTTATAACAAGTCTGTGAGGTTTCCTACTCCTGAAGAAGAGGAAGATGGTCTGTTGTCTGCCAGACAATTACGACAGTTGATGCAAGAAGAGGCTCAGATGTTCTTGTTGATGGCGTCGCTATCTGTCAAGAATCTGGATTTAATTGAGGAATTCCAAGTGGTGCGTAAGTTTCCTGAAGTTTTCCCTAATGAAATTCCCGATGTACTGCCAGAGAGAGAAGTAGAATTTGCTATTGATCTTGTACCTAGTACCAGACCTGTTTCTATGGCACCATACATGATGTCTGCATCTGAATTATCGGAATTAAAGAAGCAATTGGAAGAGTTGCTTGAAAAGAAGTTTGTGAGACCAAGTGTATCACCGTGGGGAGCTCCAGTGTTGCTAGTAAAGAAGAAAGATGGAAGTATGAGGCTTTATGTTGATTATAGGAAATTGAATAAAGTGACGATTAAGAACAAGTATCCACTTCCAAGAATAGATGACTTGATGGATCAATTGGTGGGTGCTCGTGTGTTTAGTAATATTTATTTGAGGTCAGGATATCATCAGATTAAAGTGAAGGATGAAGATATCCAGAAGACGACTTTCAGAACACGTTATGGACACTATGAGTATTTGGTGATGCCTTTCAGTGTTACTAATGCGCCAGGAGTATTTATGGAATACATAAACCGTATATTTCATACTTATTTGGACCGTTTTGAAGTGGTGCTCATTGATGGAATTTTGATTTACTCTAAATCGGAAGAGGAGCATGCAAAACACTTAAGAATAGTATTTCAAGTTTTGAAAGAGAAGAAGTTGTATGAAAAGCTGTCTAAGTGTGAATTTTGGTTAAAGGAGATTAGTTTTCTTGGTCATGTTATCTTAGGTAGTGGCATTGCTGTAGATCCATCTAAAGTAGATGGTGTGTTGCAATGGGAAACTCCAAAGTCGGATACCGAGATTAGAAGCTTTTTGGGATTAGCTGGTTTTTATAGAAGGTTTATCGAAGGTTTTTCTAAGTTGGCACTTCCGTTGACTTATAAAGATATAGATTTTATGTGGGACGTTCAATGTGAAGAAAGTTTTACAGAATTGAAGAAAAGATTGACGTCGGCTCCGATTTTGACATTACCTAATCCAGGAGAACCTTTTGTGGTATATTGTGATGCTTCTAAGATGGGTTTAGGAGGTCTACTTATGCAGAATGATAAGGTAGTTGCTTATGCGTCAAGGCAGTTGAGGACTCATGAGAAGAACTATCCTACGTATGATTTAGAGCTTGCTGCAGTTGTTTTGTGTTGACGATTTGGAGGCATTATCTTTATGGTTCTACATTTGAAGTATTTAGCGACCATAAGAGTTTTAAGTATTTGTTTGATCAGAAGGAATTGAATATGAGACAACAAAGATGGTTGGAGTTGTTGAAGGATTATGATTTCAGTTTGAATTATCATCCAGGAAAAGAAAATGTGGTGGCGGATGCGTTGAGTCAAAAGACTTTACATATGTCGGCAATGATGGTTAAAGAGTTGAAATTAATTGAACAGTTCAGAGATATGAGCATAGTTTGCGAAGTGACACCGCAAAGTGTTATGTTGGGGATGTTGAAGATTAATAATGTTTTTCTAGATAATATTAGAGAAGCTCAAAAGTTAGACATGAAACTTGTAGATTTGATGCTTGGAATCGATCAGTTTGGGAATAGTGATTTCAAGTTAGATGCGCAAGGTGTATTAAGATTCTGTAATTGGATTTATATTCCTGATGATGTGGAGATGAGGAAAGTGATTCTTGAGGAAAGTCATAAAAGCAAGTTGATCATTCATCCGGGAGCTACAAAAATGTATCAAGATTTGAAGAATTTGTTTTGGTGGCCTGGAATGAAGATTGATATGGCTAAGTTTGTGTATGCATGTTTAACTTTTCAGAAGTCAAAAGTTGAACATCAGAAGTCGGCAGTGTTAATGCAACCGTTAGAAGTTCTGGAATGGAAATGTGATAGTATTTTGATGGACTTTGTGACAGGATTACCTAATACTCTAAGAGGACATGATTCAATTTGGGTGATTGTTGATAGGCTTACAAAGTCGTCTAATTTTATTCCTATTAACATTAGTTTTCTAGTGTCGAAGTTGGATGAGATTTACGCTAGTGTAAGTGTGAAGCTGCACAGTGTTCCTTTGTGTATCGTGTCAGATAGAGATACGATGTTTACTTCTGATTTTTGGAAGAGTTTGCAAGAATCACTGGGTTCTAAGTTGAGGTTGAGTTCGGCGTATCGTCTTAAGACGGATGGTCAGACAGAAAGGACTATTCAGTCGTTGGAAGATTTGTTGAGAGCATATGTTCTTGAGCAGGGAGGTTCGTGGGATACTTATCTTCTGTTGATAGAGTTCACTTATAATATCAGTTACCATTCTAGTATTAGAATGAAACCTTTTGAAGCGTTGTATCTTCGAAGATGTATACTTCCTTTATGTTGACATGAATCTGGAGAAAGTGTAGTGCTTGGACCTGAACTTGTTCGTGAGACTACTGAGAAGGTGAAGATGATTCGAGAAAAGATGAAAGCTTCCCAAAGTAGACAGAAGAGTTATCATGACAAGCGAAGGAAGGATTTAAAATTTCAAGCGGGTGACCATGTGTTTCTGAGAGTTACACTTGTGACTGGTGTCGGGCGAGCATTGAAGTCTAAGAAGCTCACTTCTCGTTTTATTGGTCTATATCAGATTTCAGAAAGAGTTGGAAATGTTGCTTATAGAGTGGCTTTACCGCCTAATCTTTCGAATTTGCATGATGTGTTTCATGTACACAACTCCAGAAGTATATTTCAGATCCATCTCATGTGATTTATATGGATAATGTGCAAGTACATGATAATCTTACTGTGGGGTCGATGCTTATACGAATCGTGGATCGTGAGATGAAGACTTTAAGGGGCAAGGAAATTTCTTTGGTGAAAGTAGTCTGGCTAGGAGCTGCCGGATAATGTATGACTTGGGAGTTGGAAAGCAAGACGTGGGACTCCTATCCTGAGTTATTTGAATAAGGTAAATTTTCGAGGACGAAAATATTCTAAGTGGAGGAGATTTGTAACGCCCGTCAATTTAATTAATTATTTAATTAAATTATTTTTGGATTATTTGTGAAGTTGTGATATGTTGGGAATTATTGGTATAAGTTGTTATATTGTTATTAATTAATTAATTAGTTGATTAATAATAATAATAACGTCGGAATTAATGGAATATTGTGTTGAGCTTATATTACTGGTTGGAAGTAGTAAAGTGGGGGTGTGAAAGTTAAGCCCAATAGAATTGATGATATAAGGTTAAGCTGACACAATGATTTATTTTTGTTGGTGATTAAGGAGTTCTATACGTTGACCGGAAAATCTGCACGGAGAGAGGAGCAAGCTGCCCGGTGTCGAGCAGAGCAAATCAAAGTTGTCGGATGGAAGTTTGGTGGAGCGACCTTCAATCCAGGTAAGGGTGGGGTTCTGACCTTATAATGGGATTTATGATGTGTATTATATGGGAATTGGTCGGTTGTATGACTGTATGTGTTGATGTTTCTAGATTTGTTATCGAAGTTACCCGTTTCTCTATGTTGTGGTCATTAAGAAGTCACCGTATGGCTGTATCGCATGATTAGTGAACATGTTATAGGAAGTTTCCAGGTTGTGGGTGTTGAGTTGTCTGTATCATTGCCCGGTAGAATCAATGATTAGGTTAGTGTAGTATATTACTGGGTGTTGTGGTTGTTATGAATGTTGTGGTGTCCCGAGCAATTGGTAGGAAAATTAGGGATTGTTGTTGTGGTCGTTATAGGAAGGGTTCAACGTGACCATTCCGTACAATTAACAAATCTGTTGAATAGGAAATGTAGTTGCCCGTACGGTAGTATTCCGAGTAGTTGGCCGGAAATCATGGATTGTGTTATGGTGGTCATTAAGTTGTTGTATTATTCTATGATGTTGGTCGGAATTAGTGGTCGAGGAGAATGTTGATGGTGTTAGGTGCTGAGCGGCATTTAGGTTGTGAGGTGTGTTGGAGAATATGTGTTGGACGTCGAGTGGTATTAGGCTGCAAGGTGTGTTGAGGAGAACAATATTGATGACGAGCTGCATGAAACTGCAAGTTAGGTCGAGGAGCATAAGTTAGTTGTTATTATGCTTTGTTTCTTTGAGTGTCGAGGAGTATTGAGTCAGTTATTATTCTGTCTTAGTTGCTGTGTATGTTGAGGGGCTCATAGTTTCCCTAGTTCTATTGCCCGATTGTGTCGATTTGGTCGTTACAGAGTGCTGTATAAGTTGTCCTGAGTTGAGAAATCGCAGGTTGATGATTTATGTTGAGATGCCTCTAACTTGGAAGATACTATGTTGTAGGCTTATGGCCAAAGTTTAATTATGTTGATGTTGAATTGTTGTTGATGTTGTAGGCTTATGGACAATGTTGATTTATGTTAAGTTGTTGTTTGTTGCTCTTGTTTCTACATTCTTGTTGTGTCGCATACATCGCATATCAAGTTGGAGCCGATGCTCGTTAAGTTGGACTGGATTGGAAAAACATTATGTTGAATGCTTATGCCTTGTTGATGCCTCTATTTATTGGCAGATTTTTAAGTTGGGAGTTCTGCTCCATTGGTACCACATGCATTTGCATAATGACAAGTTGCATTTTGTGTTGCATTTTGAGTCGTTGTGTGGTTGATTTGATTATGCTTATGTTGTTAAAATATGAGGAGTGGTGAATATGTATGAATTTATTCTAATGTTTTATTTATCATACGTTCTATTATATGGTTCGATAGCTCAACCCTTATGTTTGAATGTTACCCATATGTTGGTAACGTGCAGGTAATCCAGAGTGAAGGCGGTTTACCTTCAGTAGTTCGAGTCGGTGTCATTGCTCTGATACGTAACACTTGGGGGAATGAACACTTGATATTTTATTGTTATTATTCAGTTGTTGCACTTAAAGTTGTTTTCGTTAAATAACTGTTATCTGAAGTTATTTTAGTTGGATAAAGATGTTATATTCTTTAAGTTGAATATTTGATTCCACTGCGTGGTTATGAAAGTTGTTGGTTTTAAAATATTAATTTATGTTGTTGTTGCTTCATCTAAGTTAATGTGTTATGTATTTGTAATGAATACCGTTGTTTTAAGTTGTAATTGTAGCATCCTTATTTGGTTGTTAGAATTTTTATAACTGATTTTATATAATTGTCGGGTAGAATTAGGGTGTTATACTATGTGAAAAGCTTGCAGATGTTACTATAACATTCACTGAACCAAAGGAGAAGATTCAAGAAGATAAAGAATCAGAAGCTCCTCCTTCTAATGATGTTGATAATCCTTCTAATCAAACTCAACCAAGGAAAAACAAAATCACATCCTCTCATCCCAAAATCTTATTCTTGGAAGTAAAGATGCTCCAGTCAGAATAAGGTCGGCTCTCAAACCTTCTGATGAAGTGCTTATGGGTTTAGTCTCTTTAATAGAACCTACATCAATTGAGGAAATTCTTCTAGATAAGGACTGGATTATGGCTATGGAAGAAGAACTAAACCAATTCTCCAAGAATGTTGTATGGATCTTGTTCAGAAATCTAAAGGTGTCCATGTCATTAGAACCCGATGGGTGTTCAAAAACAAGCTCAATAAGAAGGGTGAAGTTGCCAGAAACAAAGCTCAACTGGTTGCACAAGTTTATAGTCAACAAGAAGGTATAGACTATACAGAAACCTTTGTACCAGTTTCCAGGTTAGAAGCTATTCAGTTGTTAGTTTCCTTTTCTGTAAGTCATAATATCATCCTTTATAAGAAGGATGTTAAGAGTACATTTCTGAATGGTTATATTTCAGAAGAAGTGTATGTCAAACAACCTCCTGGCTTTGAAAAATCTGAGAAATTAGACTTTGTTTTTAAACTAAAGAAATCTCTTTATGTCTTGAAACAAGTTCCCAGAGCTTGGTATGACAGATTGAGAAATTTTCTATGAGAAAATAAGTTTACCAGATGAAAGGTTGACACTACACTTTTCTGCAAAACATTCAAAAATGATATTCTAATTGTTCAAATTTATGTTGATGATATTGTTTTTGGTTCTGCTTATCCATATATCTACGAGGAATTCTTTAAGCTAATGCAGGTTGAGTTTAAAATGAGCATGATGGGAGAACTGAAGTTCTTTTTGAGAATCTGGATTGATCAAAAATCAGAGGCTACTTACATACATCAAAGTAAATACACCAAAGTACTTCTGAAGAAATTCAACATGACAAACTGCACTGTAGCAAAGACTCTGATGCATCCTACATGTATTTTGGAGAAAGAATAAAGTATTCTCTTTCTGGTTTCTGTGATGCAGACTATACAAGAGATAAACTAGAAAGGAAAAGTACTTCTGGAAATTGTCAGTTTCTAGGCAAGAATCTGATCTCATGTTCAAGCAAGAGGAAATTAATAATTTCTCTTTCAACAATATAAGCGGAGTATATATCAGCAGCACTATTCAACACTCAGATGCTATAGATGAAGAATCGACTGGATGATTACCAGATATATAAAAGTAACATCCCTATCTTCTGTGATAATATTGTCTCTATTTTCTTAAGAAAGAATCCTATCCTACACTCTATGGCTAAACATATAGAAATCAAACATCATTTTATTAGAGATTATGTTCAGAAAGGGAATCTATCTTTAAAATTTATAGATACAGATCATCAATGGGCTGATATTTTTACAAAACCCTTGGATGGAGATAAATTTATGTTTATTATAAAGAATTTGAAAATGGATTCATGTCTATAATAAGATGTCACTAGAATCAACTGTATTTTAGTCGTAGTCTGAAGGAATAAGATTCTAAATTAATCAAAAGACTTCTGATTTGTTTCATCTCAGTCATCAGAAGATGTTTCGGTCAGAAATGTACCTAATCATATGGAAACCTTATGGTTATCTAGACTCTAAGAATATCAAGGGCATGACCTAAATAGAATTAGTGTCTATAACACTCTACCTAGGTCATGCACAAGCAATTATTTTTCTTGAAATTGTTTAATCATGATTATATTTATTTAACCACTCCTTGGGAACAGTCATTTCATGTCATACCCATATGCCTATGTATGACATTCCATGTCATGATTAAATTTTTTCTTGCTTGTTATACCCCAACATTTTCTATCCCATTTTCTTCAAGATATCTCCTCATGCTTCTAGGGTTTTCAGTTGCTCAAGGCTACTTAAGGTTGGATTAGACAAACCCTCTCTCAAGCAAATGATTTACAACTAGGATTTTGTGCTTCTCAAAGAAAATTAAGCTTCTAGTGCCTCAAGTGGATTTCATGGTTCCTCATATGTCTCAAGGAATGCTCATGTCAAGTTTCAAGCTTTGCATCACAAGTTTGCTTAGTCAGTTGCTCAGATGACTAAAAACCAACTATATTGGGCAAAAAGTCAATTGTGGTCAACATACAGTCAAACTTCAAGATTTTTGGTCAACGTCAAGATTTTGAAGTCACATTCATAATTTTATCAAGGTTTAATCACGATTCATCAAGAAAACTCAAGATTCATCAAAAGTCAAAAGTTATTAAATTAGTGTTTTCTTAAGGAGAAGTCAACTGAACTTTGACCAAGCATAACTTTCACATGCTTCATCATATTTTTATTAACCAAATATCATTTTGAAGGAAATTAATTCTCTACAACTTTGTCTCTCTAAGTTCAACTCCAAAAACTGCTTCATTTGAGAGATACGAGCCATGACATTATAGGTCATTCAAAAGTCAACAAAAGACACTTTTTGTGAAGGCAACTTACATCAAGATAAAGTCTTCAAATGCAAAAGTGATCAACATATAGATTGTAGAGGACATCTTGAGATTTCCAAAAATTCAAAGATCACCTTCATATGATAAAAATTAAGAGAGTTATGATTGGTGCAAGTTTAGAAATTTTGAGAAAATGCATGAAATCTAAAGTGACCAAACTTGAATTTTTGGGCTATTGGGATTGTTTCAAGGTCTAGACGAGTTATAGGCCTCATAGTGAACCTCTGAACTTATTCATACACCCCTTGGATTTTTATTCTATTTATATTTTATTTTATTTATTTAAAATTCAAAATAAATTAGATAAAATGAGAGGCTTTCTTACAAAGTCCAAGCCCACTCTTGTTTGGCCTAATTCATCACTATATATTCTCATTATTTCAGACAAGAAGGATACGAAAACTTTGCACAAGATCACCTTTCCAAAATTCCAAAAAAATATCAAAACTAGGGAATATCAAAAACCCTAGTTACAACCTCTTTCCAAGATAGGTAATCCTTCAAATCACTTCTAGAAGCATTGCAGGGTAAGATTTGATCATCCATGATGATCCAAGAGGCCTGAGAATCGCGTATACCCCTCGCCGTTTTGATTTTTTGCATGAAATTCACATTGTTATTTTCTTTATGTTTTGATTCATACTAACATCCATAATATTCTTCGGAGGTATGATTATGCAGGATTAACCCATCACATGTGTCCCATAACAACCGGGCAAGGGTTTGCCATGTTTACACCATTTTGGGTTGTTTATATTATATCTTATAATACATCAAGATTTAGCCTAAACTAAGGGTTCCATTGAAATAGCAAGGCCTAAATTAGGGGGGGTAGGGTACCATTGAATCACTGATGTGCTTTATTTTTGCAAGGATAAAAAATAGCTCACCGGAGAAGATGACCGAAGCTAGGGCTTCAACCTCTCTCTAGCCTAGTAATTAAGTTGATTATATAATTATTTGTTTTCATTTATGTACCAGATGAAATAGGCACCTGATTGGCAAGGAAGCACGCGTTAAAGCATTGGTATACAAAGGCGTGGGTTCAATCCCTGCCTTTTGGTGGTTTTCATATTTTTTTCTTCTAATTTTTGCAGGTCGTATGCAGCGTATCCTCGTACATCAACTGAGAATCCTCAAGTTTCGTAGCCCTTAGATCTAGATCTGACGCCTCCAGATGCACAACCCATGATATGCTCCTTTCAGCCACCACACTAGATCCAGCGCTGGAGCACTAATTGGGCCTGGACCTCC
The DNA here is from genome assembly GCA_948472305.1 of Vicia faba. Taxonomy (NCBI): domain Eukaryota; kingdom Viridiplantae; phylum Streptophyta; class Magnoliopsida; order Fabales; family Fabaceae; genus Vicia; species Vicia faba. Next base: position 1,207,765,742 of record OX451738.1, on the reverse strand, counting down.
TTAGCAATTCTGCACCCCTTTTTTTTTCTAATTTAGGCCCAATTCTCTTTTTTTATCTTATGTTTTCTTTTTTTCTTCTTTTACTCAGTTTTTTTATTATTCTATTAAAATACAAAAAATATTAAAAACACTTTTTTTATAAAAAAAAAAACATAATTAGTTATAGGTTTTTTAATTTTAAAATTAATTAGATTTTAAGTTTTTAATCAATTTTTTTAATTAATTAAAATTAATTAGGTTTTATTTTATTTTAATCATCATCAAAAACTATTCTTTTCATAACTTCTCCAAAAAAAACATTTTTATTTTCCTCATTCCTTTTTCTTATTCCATAAATCAAATTGTATAGGTTTCGCAAATGTAATATTTATTTCCCGCTTGATTTTTTATGTATTATCATGTAATTGCTCCAGAATATGATAGTTGTAGGTTTTAATTTCCACATTTTGTTTTCTCGCACCTCTATTATGTAACTGCCCCAAAGCCATGTAATAGCATAGGAACTTTACTTTCCGCACTTTACTATTTTTTTATACTTGCTTCTGCTTGGTAATTAGGGTTTGTATGAAAAGATAAAAATGAATGATAGAAAACCCTAAACTTCAAAGATAAATAACTAAATATAACAAACTTGCACATTTGTACCTCTAGGGTAACCTCTCTCGTTGCCTTCGAAAAAACAACGCTCATGTCCCTCAAATGTAGGGATGCTTTAGCAAAGACCCCCGAATAAAAGATATAGTCCCTAAATAACACTTCGATGATGCCTTTCGGTAAATGATCTAGTCCCCTGTGAAATTGCTAAAGCATCCTTACAAGTTGCCTTCGATGACCGTACGATAACCCTTCACCTGTCCCTTCACCTGTCCCTTCACATCCAACGGATATGACTTCCTACTAACTAATGGTACGTATATCACTATCTAAAGGAGAAGGAAAAGTACAAGAACGACCTTGAGTGGGTACACACTTTTAATCGCTTGCTCACAAACTTTTCAAAACAAAATATTTTCACATCACACTTTTAAAAATGAAATATTTTCAAACAAACACTTTGTACACATTCTTGAGGACTGATACAAGAATCATTACAAAGTTCGCCTTACATTGGTGTTTTCAAAAATATTTTCAAACAAGTCACATACACAAAAAAACAATTTTTAAAGCGAGCTAAGCGATTAAGAGCCCATAGATAACTACGAATGAAAAGGGTGCTAACACCTTCGCTTTTCATAACCTACCCCCCGAACTCAAAATCTTCAAGGTCTTTCTTGTTCTTTTCATCCTTTCCTTATTGGATAAAAGAAAAGTCGGTGGAGACTCTAGCTATCCACAACATTTGCGATAAAACGCGAAACAAGTTAGTTCTCTCACCGTATTACAAAACTGACGAATCTGCCGGGGAATACTTAAAAAGAGGGGTTACCTTATAGTCTGGATCACTTTATTTGCTTTCCTTGTTTGCTTTGTTTGGGTTTATATTTCTTTCAAAGATCCTACACTCGAATCTAGGTACAATTAGGTAAGTAGAAATAGATCATGGGAACTGTATGACATAGAGCGATATGGTTAAAGTGATGGCTACGTTAGTGTGACACTTTGGTTTGTCCTGGTGTTCCTTGAGTCAGTCAAGGATAACACTCGGCTGCCGCCTGGTGTCAAAAGCACTAACTGACTTTTGGAACCCTAATTGACCCATCTTGTCCAGTAGAAGGTAGTGAGATAGCCGACATTGGTGAAGTCCGAAGTTGGTTCATACTCGATGCTATGCTCATTGAGATTAAACTTTCTGGATACTTGGGTGGCAAGTCAGTTGCTCTGCTGAAATAAAACCTACGAGAAAGATCTATAATATGAGACTCCTAGAACCCGGTTACTTTTTAGGATAGGTTGAGCCAATTTGACTTCAATAGAAAAGGGTACTTACCTACAAACCTCATGCAAGAATTTAAACCTAAGGATCTTGTGTGATTTGTTTGTATTTTTTATATGTTTAAACATAACATCACGATATCATGACATCATATAATGGCATTTTCACTAACCATTTTAAGGATCTCAGGGACCTTTGATGCATGTTTATCATGAACCAGACTTCTAGCAAGGAGCAAGAGGATTTATTTTCCTCTAACCAGATGTCGTCAAAGACCAAAGTACTTTCGCTTGAGTCAAAGGCTAGGACCCACTTGACATTGTGAGCTTGATTCTCATAGAAGGACGTTCAAAGACACAAAGTTTTTCATTTAAAGTTGCAACCAGACTCAACTTCTAACATTTAACTTTTGTTTATCCCGCTAGATCCTTGAAAAAATTGCATATACATATCATACACATCATATCATAATAGGTATTTCCCAAGACAGGTTTTCTCATCTTCTTACTGTTTATTTTCATTAAAAGATGGATCTCGAAAAAACTGTGAAAGATATTCAAGCCCAGAACGCTTAGTTTCAACAAATGTTCCTGAACTTAGCCAAGGGGTAGGAAGAGCTGAAGAACCTCATTACCAAAGAGAGGAAGAAAAAGACAAGGATACCAATTGACATTCTCAACATGGGAAGAAGGTTCAAGGGTCCTCCCAAGAAAGCTCAAGACTATGACATCCCATCAAACGAAGATGAAAACCAGGGTGAAGATGGTAAGAGTGTAAAGGTTGAAAGGGGGCAACCTTGGTTCTAGCTAGTATTCTGATGAAGGAGACTTTTTGAATGAACAATATCCTCCTGTTGAATAAAATTACTAATAGGTGGAGGATCGTCTAAATGCTATGGAGATCCAGAGAGTGCCTGGGCTAGATTTTGAAGAGCTGGGTCTAATTTCGGGAGTTGTTATCCCTCATAAATTCAAGGTCCCTACTTTCACAAATTATTTCAAGAAAGCTTATCTGGAACACAACTGGAATGATTCTATCAGTTGGAAGGGACCAATATCTGTACTGGGGAAGACTTAGTTGCTGATTTTTATAAATAATACCAATACAATGCTAAGCTTCCAACAACTCGCGTGCAATTACAAAGTATGACTATGGGCTCAAATGAAGGTTTCAAAGAGTATGCCCAAAAGTGGAGAGATCTAGCAGGAAGAGTTTAACCTCCTTTGTTTGATAGGGAGATGGTTGACATGTTTATGGGAACTTTGACATGTCCTTTCTTAAATCATCAGATCGAAATCTCTTCAGCCAAATTCACCAAGATGATATTAATAGGGGGAAATGTTGAAGGTGGAATCAGAAGTGCAAAGATCCTGCTGGCCGTGTCTTCAAGTACGGTGAAGAATACATTCAACAGTAAGAAAGAAACTAATGTTGTGTATGGCCAAAAGGGTCGTGCTAGAGGTGACCACAACTAATATGTAGGAGATGTGCTAATTTCTAACCCCACACCAACGTAACATCAATAAGGTAATCAACATAGGTCAGGCGCACTAAGGCGACAGTTTATCAAGATCAAAATTCCATTGTCTCAGGCATTATAACACCTACTAAAGGCTGAGCTGATAACGTTAAGAGATCCTCCTCAAAATCCCAACACCTCCTCTCCTCGATACAATCCTAATGTAAGATGTGCTTATCATTCCAATAGTCCTGAACATGATACAAATAGATGCTGGGTGTTGAAGAATAAAATTCAAGATATGGTTGACAATAAAGAGATTAAATTTGATCCTCTTGAGACCCCCAATGTGATTATTGCACCTATGCCTAAGCACGACAAATGAATTAGTGCTATTGATGATGTTTCGTATGTTTCTGCTATAAGTGAATTGACTACTCCCATTCTAATTATTAAGAAGAAACTGTTGCAAGCTAGTTTATTTTCGGGTTGCATTGAAAGATGCTACTACTACATAGCCCAACCCAATTGCTGCAAACTGCTGAAAGAAGGTGTTCAACGTCTGATGGACAACCACATAATTCTAGTTGAAAAGACTCCCTCTATGGAGAATTTTTTTCAAGACTCGGAGCTGGAAGAGGTATCTGTAATTTTTGGTACTCCTGTGAGGATGACTTCCAAGGGTCCTATAAAGATTACTGCCAAACCCAGAGTTGCTCCTCTGATAATCACCGCACCCGGACCAATCCCATATTCCTCGGATAAGGCTATCCCTTGGAATTATGGCACCGATGTCTAATACTATGGTATCAAGCAAGAACCATTGACTATTGAAAATTAAGGTATTGAAGTTACTTATTCCAACACTGACAATATTGTCGGGACCAGTAAAGTTACTAGAAGTGGAAGGGTTTTCTCTCCAGAAATGTCTCTGAAAAATGTTGCCACACCAGTTCATGTCACTGCTACTGAGTCAACTACTGAGACTCGAGGTAAAAAAAAATGACGGAGCCTTCCCAAACAGAGGCACCTAAAGAAGTTACCGTTGAAGATACCTCAAGGAAAGAGTTGGAGTAGGTATTAAAAATCATCTGAAAAAGTGATTACAAGATTGTTGAATAGTTGTGACAGACCCCCTCCAAGATATCCATGTTATCCCTTTTGTTGTGCTCTGAAGCCCATGCGTAGGCTTTGGTGAAGTTCTTAAAATCTACGCATGTGCCATAAGAAATCTCTGCTGATCAATTTGAAAATTATGTTGCTAGCCTGGAGACTGACAATGGGCTAGGCTTTTCTGATGCCGACTTAACTCCCGAAGGAAAACACCATAACAAGGCCTTGTATGTCTCTATAGAATGCAGGGGCACTACCTTAGTCCATGCATTGGTTTATACGGATTCCTTGCTGAATATCTTATCAAATGGTGCTCTAGACAGGCTTGACTGTGAAGGGGTTGTGCTGAAACCCAGTGATATTGTGGTTAGAGCCTTTGACGGTTCAAAGAGGATGTGCATGGAGAGGTATATCTCCCAATCAGAGTAGGCTCGCAGGTATTCGACTTTAACTTCTACGTAATGGACATTCGTCGGGACTATTCATGTTTACTTAGACGTCCTTGGATTCATGGGGCAGGCGCTGTCACTTCTACGTTGCACCAAAAGTTAAAATATCCCGTGAAAGGAAAGGTTGTTACAATTTATGGTGAAGAAGAGTACATGGTGAGTAACTTGAACTCCTTCAAGTATGTTGAGATGGACGGTGAATTCATTGATACTCCTTGCCAGGCCTTTGAGGTTATTCCTCGGACAACTACCATTACTAAAGATGTTTCCGTTGTTCCTAAAGTTACTACGGTTCCGCCCATAATGGCTTCTTTGAAAGACGCCAGAGTTGTGGTAGAAGACGGTGGTTGCACTACTTGGGGTCAGATTCCCGATATTCCTTACAAGTCTGACAAATTTGGTTTGGGTTTCACTGTAAAGGCTCATAGGGCTGTTCGTCATGGTCGTGCCGGAAGACCATCATTCCGCGTCAACAACAATGGAGTCAACGCGGTAGAATATGCTGATAGTGACTATGACCTAGACATTTAGATTTTTCCCACCACCGGTAATAGGCTCATCAATTGGAAGACTGAATATGTTATACCGATATCCTTAAGTCAGAAGTAAATGTTATTTTCTTGTTTTTCTTGCTTTCAAGTTTTGGTTATGTAATCTTTAAAGCAATAACTTTAAGCCTAGTGCCTTACCCGAGGCACAATAGTTCATTTTTTAGGATTTTCATACTTCTTTAACATATTTTAATTCAATAAATCATTGGATGTTTGAATTCAAATTTTTCACTCTTTGTCTTTCTTTTAATTTATTGATTTCAAAATAGCTAGGTGCTCTTACACACACCCACAGAATAAAAAGATTTTGATTCATATCCATCCTGGATCCCATTGATAACAATTATGCTATTACCAATTATGACTTCGAAAATCTAATCTACCAAGCTGAGGATGAAGGTGAGGAAGACTGTGAAGTGCCTGGAGAGCTTGCTAGGCTGTTAATTGAGAAAGAAAAAGTTATACAACCGCATGAAGAGCCAATCGAGGTTGTGAAATTGGTTACTGAAGAGGACAAGAAAGAAGTCAAGATATGTGCCAACCTAGAAGACAATGTCAAGAGAAGATTAATCCAGATGTTGCATGACTATGTTGAGATCTTTGCTTGGTCATATGAATACATGCCAGGGCTTGATATTGATATTGTGGTTCACGGTCTACCGATGAAAGAAGGTTATTCTCCAATAAAGCAGAAGGTTCGTCGTATGCATCCTGAGATGTCAGAAAAGATCAAGACTGGGGTTATGAAGCAATTCAAAGCAGGTTTCTTGGCTGTTACGTCCTATCCTCAGTAGGTTACAAATGTGGTTCCAGTACCTAAGAAGGATGGTAAAGTGCGTATGTGTGTAGACTACAGGGATCTGAACAGGGAAAGCCCCAAAGATGACTTTCCACTTCTGCATATTGATGTTCTGGTTGACAACACTGCTCAGCATAAAGTATTTTCTTTCATGGATGGTTTCTTGGGTTATAATCAAATCAAGATGGCACCTGAAGACATGGAGAAGACTACCTTCGTCACACAGTGGGGCACTTTATGTTACAAGGTTATGCTTTTTGGGTTAAAGAACGTCGACGCCACATATCAGCGTGCTATGGTAGCTTTGTTCCATGACATGATCCAACACGAGATAGAGGTTTACATAGATGACATGATAGCCAAGTCTCAGACTGAAGAAGAACATCTCGACCACTTACACAAGCTGTTTGAGAGACTGAAGAAATACAAGCTGAGGTTGAATCTGAACAAGTGCACCTTTGGGGTAAGATTTGGTAAACTCCTAGGTTTCTTCGTTAGTGGTAAAGGTATTGAAGTTAATCCTGCCAAGGTTAAAGCCATTCAACAAATGCCAGCTCTTCTTATCGATAAGGAAGTAAGAGGTTTCTTAGGAAGATTGAACTACATTTCCATATTCATTTCCTATTTGACCGCTACTTGTGAGCCAATATTCAAGTTACTGAAGAAAGATCAAGTAGTGAAATGGAATGACGATTGTCAGATAGCCTTCGACAAAATCAAGGAGTACCTCCAATAACCTCTGATTCTGATGCCGCCATTTGAAGGGAGACCCCTTATCATGTACTTAGCAGTATTAGAGAACTCAATGGGGGTGTGTATTGGGGAAACATGACGAGTCTGGTCGAAAAGAGCTTGCAATATACTACCTTAGCAAAAAAATTACTGACTGTGAAACAAGATATTCACTGCTCGAGAAAACTTGCTTTGCTTTGGTATGAGCTGCTCGCCGACTAAGACAGTATATGTTGATTCATACTACTTTGTTGATCTCTAAGATGGATCCTATAAAGTACATATTCGAGAAACCCACTCTCTCCGGAAGAATAGCCAAATGGAAAATGGTCTTGACAGAATACGACATTCTGTAAACTACTTAGAAGGAAATCAAAAGAAGTGTACTGGCAGATCATTTAGCTTATCAAGATGTAAACGACTATCAGTCTATGAATTTCGAGTTCCCAGATGAGAATATTATGCTAGTTACAGATTGTGAAGAACCTGGACAGTATGAAGGACCTGAGCCGAGATCCCGATGGACTTTGGTTTTTGATGGAGCTTCCAATGCACTTGGTAATGGAATTTGTGCTGTGATTATCTCTCCCAAGGGTTGGCATACGCTGTTTACCGCTAGACCGTGCTTTGACTATACCAACAACATGGCCGAATACGAAGCATGCATCATGGGCATCAAAGCTGCTAACGATATGAGAATCAAGTTCTTGAATGTATACGGGGACTCAGCCCTAGTGATCAGTCAAATTAAGGGAGAATGGGATACGAAGCATCTGAATCTCATTCCATACCAAGAGAATATGCTGACATTAATTTCATAATTCAAAGAAATCACTTTTGAACATATTCCACAAGAGAATCGATTGGAAGACACATTAGCTACCATGTCATCTATGTTCAAAGTCAGATGGGACAACGAATCTCCTCAAATTACTATTGAGAGATTAGATGAACCGACACATTGCTACGAAGTTGACACTGATGGAGTAGAGAAAAAGCCTTGGTTTCATGAAGTAAAAAGATACCTCGAAGCTCAAGAGTACCCCGAGGGGGCATCTATAAATGACAAGAAATTCCTACAGAGGTTCTCTTCCAGGTGCTTTCTGAGCAACGAAATTTTATACATGTGCAATCATGACTCAACTTTGCTTCGCTGTGTAGAAAAGAAGGAAGTAGAGAAGATTATGGAAGATATGCATGAAGTTACCTTTGGTACTCACTCAGTTGGGCACATGATGGCTAAGATAATTCTAAGAGCGGGTTATTATTGATCGACTATAGAAACTGATTGCCATCGTCATTCAAGAACTTGTCATAAATTCCAGATTAATGCTGACAAAGTCCATGTGCCTCCGGTTCCTCTGAATGTTTTGACAACTCCTTGGACGTTTGCGATGTGGGGCATTGATATGATTAGAGAGATTAGGCTTACGGCTTCTAATGGGCATCATTTCATCCTGGTCGCTATTGATTACTCCACGAAGTGGGTTGAAGTAGACTCGTTTGCCTCCGTTACCAAGAATGTTGTGGCTTGATTCATTAAGCATAACCTTATCTCTTGGCACGACATCCCCGAAAGGATTATCACAGACAATGGTACCAATCTCAACAATACTATGATCACAAAACTCTACACGTAGTTCAAGATTAAGCATCATAATTCTTCTCCGTACCGAACAAAGATGAATGGCACAGTGGAAGCCGCCAACAAGAATATAAATAAGATCTTGTAGAAGATGACAGTGATATACAAAGATTGACATGATATGTTACAATTTTCTCTTCATGGTTATCGTACTTTAGTATGTACATCAACTGGGGTAACCCCATTCTCTCTAGTCTACTGTATGAAAGTTGTCTTACCTATCGAAATCCAGATTCCTTCCTTAAGGATCATGAAAGATGCAGGCTTAGATGAAGATGAGTGCATTCAGACTAGGCTAGACCCGATAAATTTGATTGATGAAAAGAGGCTTATGACTATCTATCACGATCATATATATCCGAAGCGCATGATCAAAGGCTTTAACAAGAAGGTCAAACATCGGGTATACCAGGATGGTGACTTGGTAATAAAGCACATCATCTTACCACAAGGTGATCCCAGGGGAAAGTGGACTCCCACGTACGAAGGGCCATTTGTGATTAAGAGGATATTTTCTGGCGGTGCTATGATACTGACCACCATGGACGATGAAGATTTACCGCACCCTATGAATACAAACATAGTTAAAAAATACTATGCATGAAAGAGACCTGCTAGGTTGACCATCCTAGGCAAAAATAAGGGCATCCTGGCGAACCAAAAGGGTTCGAGGAAAAAGTAGGGACATATATATGAAGATTGTACACCTGGAAAGTCGAAAACATGAAAGGGCGGCTTGGGCAAAAAAGGGTATTCCAGTGGACTGAAAAACTGAAAGGGCGGTCCAGGAAAAAGTTAGGGGTTAAAGCATATGATTATGTCCCGTTGGATCATCTACTTACAACAAGCTTAGTTATCAACTCCAATTTCAAATGGTACATATCATTTCAATCAATTTCTTCTGATACCGAGGGATGAGATGCTTCAAGACATAGGGGAAATAGCAGAGTTGAAACCCGATGGGATCATTTCCACATAGCTATTTTTCCTGGTTGTTCTTTGTACTTTTCTTTTCATTCTACGCTGATTTCATCTTACTAGGATCTCTGTCCCTTTGTACAAAACTTCCTGTTTATAGGCAAACATTCAATACAAATATAATCCAAAATTCAAATTTACTTTCTCTGTTTTGTTTGCAAAAACGTCCAGTGACTAAATTGAATGAACATATTCATTTGAACATGATTACTGTTAGCAAATATATGCATAAAAACAGGAATATGAATTTACTAAAGAATCTAGGAATTGGGATAAAATCTCAATCATTCTCAAAATCCCCACAGAGAAATCCCCGCAGAGCTACCTTCACAAGCTCATCTCCAACATAGATATATTCCCCAGAAAGTATAATATGCCTTCAGACAGAAATTGGGGCATCTTCCAGCAGTTCACCTCTATATCCCTGAAGGATAGCTTGACATAATCTTCCTCCCCAATAGATCCCCTAGCATATAAGGAAGTTTGATCATTTCCCTAGCATACGTGGAAAATTCCTCAGCACAGCCTATGAAATTCCAATCCCCATCAGAGATTATGTCCTCAACACAGTTCACAGGAATTTAATTTTCCAGCAGAGTTTATTTCTCTAACACAGTGAAATCCCCGGAAAAATTCTCTTCTCTAGAAGGGTTTATTTCTCCAATAAGGTTTATTTCCCAAATAAAGGTTATCTCTCTAATTATCACAGTTCCCCGACAAGATTCTATTCCTGGGCCAGATGTCATTCAACTTTGTCCTCCCCAGAAGAGTTAACATCCATATTTGAAACTTAGGTTATCCATATCTTTTATCCCCAGTCAGAGTATATAAGAATCGAATCCTTCAAAAAGACAATGAATGACCAGTCTCCCTGAAAATCTTCTATCCCCAAGCAGAAGTCGAACATCCCCAGTGGAGTATCCTCAAATAGAAGACATGAACCCCCAACAAATACATTCTAAACAAGATTGAAGATTCATATTCTTCATCCCCAGCAACAACCAGAGATTTATTTCCCCAACCAAAGATGTTATACGAAGCTACCGATACTGTGATATGGTGGGAGAACTGACTTGGGATTTGCGTTTGTGTTCGCAAATTTTGCGGTTTAGCAAGAGTCGCCACTGACTTTTTACTTTATCCTAAGGAAAGGTCAAAAAGCACAGGAAAGACCTTTGAGATGTTTTCTTGGGTTCGGGGGGTATTTTATGAAAAGGGAAGGTGCTAGCACCCTTTTCATCCATGGTTATCCATGGGCTCTTAGTTACTTGTTTTTAGATCACCTGCCTTTTCTTTTCAATTGTTTGAAATGGTGCTTTGTGTGTGGTTTTGAAAATGTTTTGAAAAAGATGCCTTGTCTAGGAAACCTTTGTAACAATTCTTATTTGAATGTTTTACAAAGGTGTTTGTCTTTTTGAAAAGATGTTTCAATGTTTTTGAAAGTTTGTTTTGAAATTGTGTGGTGAAGTGTGTTTTGAAAAGTGGCAAGGATGTTTTGCAAGTTTGATCAAGTAACTAAGAGTTGTCTACCCTATTTTACTCAAAGATCTTTCTTATTCTTTTTAACCCTTTTAACAGTGTTATTTCACCATTGTATTTGGTGAACAACCTTGTGTTAGGATGTTGAACGGGACGGGCATTGGGACGTTTATATAGTCATAGAAGGCAACATATGGGATGTTTTAGCAATGTCGTTTTAGGGACTAGATCGTTTACCGAAGGCAACATCGAGGGTCATCGAGGGACTACGATCTTTTATCGAGGGTCTTTGCTAAAACTCCCATGCTCGAGGGACATGACTATTTTCCGATAGGCAACAAGTGGGATTACCCTAAGGGTGCATGTGTGCAAAGTGTGTTTTATTGCATGCATTTGTCTTTGATTTTTAGGCTGTCTACTTGTTGGTTTTATCTTGCCATACACACCTAGTTACTAGTATTTGTACAAAGCAATAAAGATGCAAGAAATAAATATCCTACACTATTACAACCATATTGAAAGGCAAGAAAATATAAAGGCAAAAGAAAACAAAATGAAAAAAAAATAAGGAAAATGAGCTTTTCGACCCAGGAAGTAACACCCTTCGATTTGCATTCTATAGGCCTCCTTCGATTGGGGCTAACACCAGTGAGGTCCTGTCCTTCGATTGGGATTTGGCACCAGTCAGGTCATGTACTTCGATTGGAGGCTGGCACCAGCATAGGAGTGCCTTTCGACTGAGCCTGGAAGTCAGTGTATGGTTTTCCTCCTGGTTATCTCTTTCGTTCAACCTGGAGAAAGAGGATAGAAGCCAGAAGCTTCGTTTCCTATTTCCTGTTTCCTGTTTCTTTCATTTAAAGCATTAAATGGCAACATGGCCTGAGGCCATGCTGGTATTCGTTTGGTAAACAATTTAACAGTTAAAGCGAGTTCAGGTAAACAGAAAGAAAAAATGAAAGTGTTTAGCTCTGAAAACATATTAAGTAGGTGGAAACGAAAAGAACCGAAGTGTTATGTACATGTTTTGAAATGAAAGGGAAGATTATTCACATACTATGCCATGAAACGAAAGGTTCAAGGGTAAGAGTGACTTACCTTGCTTCAGGCCTTGAATGGATGTGGGATTCGAACTGGAACTTCTACCTGGACGTTTCTGGAATTCGAAGAGTAGTCACAGGGGGTTTGCTTTTGGTTCGAAGAGTTGTCACATAAGGTTGTCTTTGAGTTTGAACAAACTTCTATGTGTGGGGTGTTCGTCAGAATCGAAAGAGGTGAGTACTTGGGATTCTGGGTTTTTTTGATTTATCAAGTGTTGATGAACTTGAGAGTTTTGTTGTGTTTGAGAAAATTTGGGGGATTCGTTCCTCTGGTCCAAAGATCCTCCCTTAGCTTTGCATAAATTCCTCTATTTATAGAGAAAAAGAATGGAAATGTTTTCAACAGCCAACCTTGAAAAATAATAAAATAATAGGTAGCGTGAAAGTACAAGTGGGGGGCCTGTTGACAGTTGGGGTGCATAATATGTGACTGAGGCCTCTGACATTGCTTGTGCTCAGACAAAATTCAGGTTGAAAGCTGCTTTTGTGATAAAGTACTCTTTATGAAAAGAAAGAGTATGTAGCCTTTAACCAATAATAGTAGTATCTAAAAGACAAAGTTTAAAACCCTTGTACAAACTTCTGACTATGTAAAGATTTGGACGCAACATAGCCTGGCAAATGAGATTTGGTCTTGAGTCGAATGCAAGAGTGAGATCGAAGCACACCTGTTTGAAGGAAGCCTTTGCCTCAGTCGAAGCTTGTGGTCGAAAAAAGCTAACTCGAAGGAAGCTATTTCCCAATCGAAAGCTCATGCTCGAAGGAAGCATATTGCCCAATCGAAAGCTCATGCTCGAAGGAAGCATATTGCCCAATCGAAAGTCCGTGTTCGAAGGAAGCAATGTTGCCCAATCGAAGCATGTGGATCGAAACAAACATAAAGGGAGTCATTGCCTTTTAGCGTGAGGGAGGTTCCTGGCTTCTGAGTCTAAGGGTATTCCCAAGTTGCATTCGAAGGAGGCTCTTGCTCAAAACGAAGGATGTACCTAAACTTGCATTCGAAGGAGGCTTAGAGTTCAACATGAAGGACATATCCAAGTTGCATTCGAAAGAGGCTTTTTCTAAAAACGAAGGATGTAATCCAAGCTGCATTCGAAGGAGGCTCTTGCTCAAAACGAAGGATGTAATCCAAGTTGCATTCAAAGGAGGCCAAGAGTCAGTCGAAGGGTGCTAAATCGAAGGAGACATGTTTTCCTCCAAATTTGTCAAAATGTTATTTTTATCTGTTTTCTCCCTTTTTGACAGTCTCCTTTTAATTTTGGTATTGGAAAATCCCAATGCACTTATTCAAGCTTGAACCTTGAAAATCCTTGTAAGAAAGGCCTTGAGAATTGAGAGGGAATATTTTTGGGTACAACAGCTACCCCTGTTCAAACTTCTTACACCTGAAGAGTTAGATTGGTAATTCTACCATTCATGACTTGAAGGTGGAAGATGATTGAACACTAGAGTGCCCATAAATTTGCCCTCGAAGATGTGTTAGTTGATTATGTAGGGAATGGGCTTAAAGATGCCATTTGGAGAGATGATGGATAGTTGTTGGAGATGGGCTTAAAGATGCCATCTGGAGATGTGAAAGACTCTTGTCGGAGATGGGATTAAAGATTCCATCCAATAATGTTTGTTGAATTGTATGTCGTAGGTGAGTGAGTGAGTATCAGAAAGGTATCCATGTTTTGGAACATCTTTGAGCTAGGGGTCTGAATAAGCAATAGATTGACATCCATGTTTGGAGAATCCGTAAACTGTTTTCAGAAGTTGAGTCTGAACAAGCGATAGATTAACATCCGTATTTGGAGAACCCGTAAACTGTTTTCAGAAGTTGAATCTGAACAAGCGATAGATTAACATCCGTATTTGGAGAACCCGTAAACTGTTTTCAGAAGTTGAGTCTGAACAAGCGATAGATTGACATCCATATTTGGAAGCACCCGTAAACTGTTTTCAGAAGTTGAATCTGAACAAGCGATAGATTAACATCCGTATTTGGAGAACACGTAAACTGTTTTCAGAAGTTGAATCTGAACAAGCGATAGATTAACATCCGTATTTGGAGAACCCATAAACTGTTTTTAGAAGTCTTAAATCTGAACAAGCGATAGATTAACATCCGTACTTGGAGAACCCGTAAACTGTTTTCAGAAGTTGAATCTGAACAAGTGATAGATTAACATCCGTATTTGGAGAACCCGTAAACTGTTTTCAAAAGTCTTGAAGTTGAATAAGCATGAGTTAGTCGAGTAGATATTTGTTCTGTCCGGTGTCAGGTATTAATCTCTGACCTGAGAAAGAAAGATAGTTTTCCTGGCTTGCTACAGGTATTAATCTTCAATCTCTTCATGTAGATAGTTTTCCTAGATGGTTTTAGCTATTAATCTACAATCAATCGTCCACAAATAGTTTTCCTGGCTTGCTACAGGTATTAATCTGGAACTTGAAAAGGTTGGCCGATGAGATGGTTGTCCTGGCTGGTTTCAGGTATTAATATCTAACCTGAGAAAGAAAGATAATTTCCTGGCTTGTTACAGGTGTTAATCTTCAATCTCTTCATGTAGATAGTTTTCCTGGCTTGTTATAGGTATTAATCTGCAATCAGTCGTCCACAGATAGTTTTCCTGGCTTGCTACAGGTATTAATCCGAAAATTGAAAAGGTTGGTCAACGAGATAGTTGTCCTGTATGGTTTCAGGTATTAATCTCTGACCTGAGAAAGAAAGATAGTTTCCCTGGCTGGTTTCAGGTATTAATCTTCAATCTCTTCATGTAGATAGTTTTCCTGGCTGGTTTCAGGTATTAATCTACAATTAATCGTCCACAGATAGTTTTCCTGGCTTGCTACAGGTATTAATCTGGAACTTGAAAAGGTTAGTCGACGAGATAGTTATCCTGGCTGGTTTCAGGTATTAATCTCTGACCTGAGAAAGAAAGATAGTTTTCTGGCTTGTTACAGGTGTTAATCTTCAATCTCTTCATGTAGATAGTTTTCCTGGCTTGTTATAGGTATTAATCTACAATCAGTCATCCACAGATAGTTTTCCTGGCTTGCTACAGGTATTAATCCGGAACTTGAAAAGGTTGGTCGACGAGATAGTTGTCCTGGCTGGTTTCAGGAATTAATCTCTGACCTGAGAAAGAAAGATAGTTTTCCTAGCTTGATACAGGTATTAATCTTCAATCTCTTCATGTAGATAGTTTTCCTAGCTGGTTTCAGGTATTAATCTACAATCAATCGTCCACAAATAATTTTCTTGGCTTGCTACAGGTATTAATCTGGAACTTGAAAAGATTGGTCGACGAGATAGTTATCCTGGCTGGTTTCAGGTATTAATCTCTGACCTGAGAAAGAAAGATAGTTTTCCTGGCTTGCTACAAGTATTAATCTTCAATCTCTTCATGTAGATAGTTTTCCTGGCTTGTTACAGGTATTAATCTATAATCAGTCGTCTACAGATAGTTTTCCTGGCTTGCTACAGGTATTAATCTGGAACTTGAAAAGGTTGGTCGACGAGATAGTTCTCCTGTCTGGTTTCAGGTATTAATCTCTGACCTGAGAAAGAAAGATAGTTTCCTGGCTTGTTACAGGTGTTAATCTTCAATCTCTTTATGTAGATAGTTTTCTTGGCTTGTTACAGGTATTAATCTACAATCAGTCGTCCACAGATAGTTTTCCTGGCTTGCTACAGGTATTAATCTGGAACTTGAAAAGGTTGATGGTAGCCATCTGTTGATTGACCTTTTCCTGAAAAGGTAAAACGTTAGTTGTATGCAATGTCATGATGTATCAAATGTATAATGTCATGATGTTCTCAAAAGTAAATGAGATTGTGTTGTATGCACTTATCATGTATGTAACTAGGATGTATGAAATGTGAAATGTTAATGAATGTATTTTTGTCTGGGAAAATAAATCCTTGACAAAAGTTGGGGAGTCGTTAAATCCTGGGCTGCTGTTGAAGAGTATGTGTGTCTTCAATCTTTGCTTGGAATGTTTCCACCGGGGATTCCTATTTTGTTGTTTGAGGAGAAACTTTGCTGGGGAATATTGAAAACTCTGTGGGGAGAATGTTTATTCCTGCTTGGGAAAATAGTTCAGGAGTCTCGGTTGTCCGTTGCTCTACTGGGGAGTCGAAGGTGAACTGATATCTGGTCGGGTCCAGGTTTCACAGTAACTTGTTGGGGATTGTAGAGTAGTCTACTTAGGAAGAGGAGTTGTGGTCCTTTGATTTATAGTGGTCGGAGAGGAAAACTCAAGTTTGGGAATCCTACCGTTTGTTGGGGAAATAAACCATGTTGCTGGTCCGCTAGAGAGGTGACGTCTTCGTTGGGGGAAGTCCTCGAGGATTATTGAGGTTGATTCAGCAGGGGAAAGGGGGTCAGAGATTATACTCTTGCTGGGGAATCATCCTATGAGAAGGACTTTCGGGAGACTTGTCATTGCCCCTAGTAGCGAATGTTTGTGGCATTGCCAAAAAGTTTGATTGTATGTAACCCTTTGTCGGGGTTGACGTTCAATGCCCCAAGTGACGGAGATGGAGACTTGCCCCTGGTTACTCTGCACTTCTTCAGAGATTTCTTGAAATCTTGACTGGACTTCCCTAGGTGCGCTGGATAGTGACATGTTAAGTCCCCTTGTTGATAGGAGATTTGTCAATGGAAGTGTCATCCTTTTTGAAGTGATTTTGTTCACTGAGAGGGCTTTCGTTCATTGGATACTCGTTGTGTGAATTTCTCCGCTGTCAAACAAATAGCCAAATGCAAACAATGATATTCAAATAATGCAAAGTTTATGCTTGTCTCGAAGTTTTTTTTTTGAAAATGCGTTTTAGCGAGTAAAGAAATTTTGCTAAGAAAATTCAAACTCAGGATTTAGAGCAAAGCCTTATAGGAGTCAGGATACCTTTTGTAACATTATGCTTTCGAACTAACCCATGCTTCAATTAGGAATTTTGAAGGGTTGTAATGTGGCTTGGTTCACGGTTTAAGAAACAAAGGATAAAGGCTCAAATGTATTTGTACCCACCCGTTCTTCGTGACGTTCTTCAATCCTAAACTCAGTTAATTGTGCATCGAACTCTATTCGAATTTGGAACAACGTTTTGGTGATGGTTCACACAAGTTGGATTTGTTAGAAGGCAGTCATCATTTTTTTTTTGCAACATTTTTCATGTTGTTAAGGATTTGTAGCGACCTCGTTCTTTTGATTTGTTATCCCTAACTTTTGCCCGACTGTTCCTGTTTTCGAGATTACAGTCAGCGGGATGCCCCAGCTTTCTTAAGCCTCCTTTATAGGTTTTGGCTCAGTGGGCTTTTCTCCTTTGAGAGATTGACTGCCTATGAGATAAGGAACCACCACTGTCTTTTGATTCCAAAGGAATGTTTTTGATGTCATTCGTTGTATTATGAACTGAGAGTTTTGCGACTTCAATGCGCATCTTTTAAATTAACTGAGAGACTACCCTGCCCTAGGTTTAAATTAAAGGTTTCAATTTGTGTTTAAAACAGAAAACTCCTACTTCTTTGGCTCGAAGGGGTTGACTAGGGATTATCTTCCTTATAACTCCAGTGTTTAGGATTTGAAAGAAACGCTTGTACATCGTCAGCAACGTCTGTCCAAAAGCATATTGTATGAGATTATGGTATTGTTTCGTCATCCTCCCTCTAAAGGATTGTAACTTTTAGCAAGAGTTGAATGTCATAAAGAAAGCATAATTATATTGAAAATGAAAGGATGAATTCAAGACAAACATATGTAATGCATTAATGAAACAGAGTTTAACATTAACAGATAATTGTTTGAATAACAAAAGAGATTACAACTTGAAAATTCAAATGAAACAAAGATGCTCTCAATGATTCGTCAAAGGAGCAGTGATTATGCTAGAGTCTTCGGAGGGTCAAACTCGGTCTCCTTGGCATCAATCATGTCTTGGACCTTGTTCTTCAGAGCCCAACAGTTGTTTGTGTCATTCCCTGGGCTACCAAAATGATAAGCACATCTTGCATCTGGGTTGTAGTTAGGAGAAGAAGTCTTAGGGTTCGGATGAGGAGCCTTTAATGTAATCATCTCTTTCTTCAACATGTGTTGTAGCGCTTGAGCTAGTGACATGTTGATCTTAGTATATTGTCTTTTAGGCGCGTCTGGCCTTCGTTGATTTCCCCTTTGCTGTTGTCAGTGTGATGCAGAACCAGAGATCAGAACTGCCCCTACGTGTTGGTCATGGCGACTCTTTTGACTGTACACAGCATTAGACTCTATCTTCCCACTGTAAGGCTTTTTATGAGCATCAGAAGGTGTAGCTTCTTGAATCTTTCCACTTTTGATGTCAGCTTCGACCCTTTCGTCGGTCAGTATTAGCTCGGTGAATCCGGCTGAAGAGCTTCCGATCAAGTGTTTGAAGAAAAGCCCTGTCAAAGTTCCCATGAAGATGTCAATCAGCTCTCTGTCAGTTAAAGGGGGTTGCACCCTACCAGCCAGATCTCTCCACTTTTGGGCGTATCCTTTGAAGCTCTCGTTGGAACCCATGGTCATGTTCTGCAATTGCACACGAGTTGGTGTAAGATTAGCATTGTACTGATACTGTTTGTAAAAAGAAGCAGCTAGATCCTCCCAGGTGTGGATGCGGGAACTCTCCAATTGACAAAACCACTCGAGTTGAGTCCCTACCAGGATTTCTTGGAAGAAATGGATCCAAAGCTTTGGATCAGTTGTGTATGGTTGAATTTTACGGACATAAGACTTTAGATGCATCTTAGGGAAAGAGACTCCATCGTACAGGGAAAAGATAGGGACTTTGAACTTTGGCGGGATGACCAATCCAGAAACTAAACCCATGTCTCCTAAATCCAAGCCAGGTATTTGTTGAATATCCATAGCACTGAGGCGATCCTCCAACTGTTTATACTTGTCATCAGCGGGAGGATATTATTCTTCGGAGTAGTCAGCTTCAACATTATCGATCTCCAAATTGTGGTCTTCTTCAAGACTATCCCCTATGTTGGGTGGAGTTGAAAGATCTAGGGTTTTAGGTCTTCTTCTCAAGTTCAGGATGTCCGCTGTCTTCTTGGACTTCTTCTTCTTGTCTTTGAGAAGGAGAGCTTTCAGATCCTCTTGCCCCTTAGCCATAGCCAGAAACATTTGTTGGAATTGAGCATTTTGAGCTTGGAGATCTTTCACCGTTTGTTCCATCTTACTGAAATAAACAGTAGGAAGATAAAGAGGCCTGTATGGGAGAAACTTGTCATGATATGATGCATGATATGTGGATGCATGTTTTCAAGGATCTCGCGGGGTAAAGACAAGAAAATGTTAGAAATTAAACATCCTTGATTGGAGAACTTTGTATCGGTGGATGTCTTTCCACGAGAATCAAGCTCACCATGTCAAGTGGGTCATAGCTCCTGATTCAAGTTGTCGCACTTGATCTTTGGCAGTGTTTGTTTAGAGGAAAATGAAGCCTCTTGCCCTTTGGTAGACGTCTGGTTCAACGCGACCCTGCATCAAAAGACCCTTGAGATCCTTGAAATGGTTATTGAAAATGCTATGGTATGATGTTATGATGTTATGTACATGTATGCAAAAGTAAGCAAGTGTATATACAGACAGTCATATTCACACAGAGCAAACAAGTCCTTAGGTTTAGGCTTGCATGGGGTTTGTAGATAAGTACCCTCTTGAAGCTAGTTGGCTCAAACCTGTCCTAAAAATAGTAACCGGGCTCTAAGGAGCTCAATATCATTGGATTATTTTCCATGTTCATTGTTTTGGTTTAGCCACTTAAATGGAGACCAAAATATCCCAAGAAAACAATCCTCAATGAGTGTAGTATCGAGTATCTACCAACTTCGGACTACACCAAAGTCGATCATCTCACTACCCTTAAAAAGGCCAAGATGGTCAAGTAAGGTTCTAAGAGTTCGTTAGTGCTTCATGACATCACTCAGCGGCCCCGTATTCTCTTTGATTAACTCAAAGGCTACCGGTACCCACAAATATGTCATACTAACGTAGCTACTGCTTCAACCATGTCGGTATACCCCGCACAGTTCCCTCACAGTTTATTGCTACTTACCTAAAGGGTGCCCCCAAATCCGGTGTAGGATTTAAAATAAACCCAAGCAAGGAACCCAAAAAGTAAAGCAATCAAAGCAATCAAAGAAAGCATGTAAAGGTGATCTAAAACCCTAAGGTAACCCCACTTTTTAGAAATATCCCCAGCAGAGTCGTCAGTTCTGTGATACGTTGGGAGAACTGAATTGGGTTTTGCGTTTGTGTTCGCAAATGTTGCGGTTTAGCAAGAGTCTCCACCGACTTTTTACTTTATCCTAAGGAAAGGTCAAAAAGCATAGGAAAGACCTTTGAGATGTTTTCATGGGTTCGGGGGGTAGTTTATTAAAAGGGAAGGTGCTAGCACCCTTTTCATCCATGGTTATCCATGGGCTCTTATTTACTTGTTTTTAGATCACTTGCCTTTGCTTTTCAATTGTTTGAAATGGTGCTTTGTGTGTGGTTTTGAAAATGTTTTGAAAAAGATGCCTTGTCTAGGCAACCTTTGTAACAATTCTTATTTGAATGTTTTACAAAGGTGTTTGTGTTTTTGAAAAGATGTTTCAATGTTTTTGAAAGTTTGTTTTGAAATTGTATGGTGAAGTGTGTTTTGAAAAGTGGCAAGGATGTTTTGCAAGTTTGATCAAGTAACTAAGAGTTGTCTACCCTATTTTACTCAAAGATCTTTCTTATGCTTTTTAACCCTTTTAACAGTGTTGTTTCACCATTGTATTTGGTGAACAACCTTGTGTTAGGATGTTGAACGGGACGGGCATTGGGACGTTTATATAGTCATAGAAGGCAACATATGGGATGTTTTAGCAATGTCGTTTTAGGGACTAGATCGTTTACCGAAGGCAACATCGAGGGTCATCGAGGGACTACGATCTTTTATCGAGGGTCTTTGCTAAAACTCCCATGCTCGAGGGACATGACTATTTTCCGATAGGCAACAAGTGGGATTACCCTAAGGGTGCATGTGTGCAAAATGTGTTTTATTGCATGCATTTGTCTTTGATTTTTAGGTTGTCTACATGTTGGTTTTATCTTGCCATACACACCTAGTTACTAGCATTTGTACAAAGCAATAAAAACGCAATAAATAAATATCCTACACTATTACAACCATATTGAAAGGCAAGAAAATATAAAGGCAAAAGAAAACAAAATGAAAAAAAAAACAAGGAAAATGAGCTTTTCGACCCAGGCAGCAGCACCCTTCGATTTGCATTCTGTTGGCCTCCTTCGATTGGGGCTAGCACCAATGAGGTCATGTCCTTCGATTGGGCTTTGGCACTAGTCAGGTCATGTTCTTCGATTGGAGGCTGGCACCAGCATGGGAGTGCCTTTCGACTGAGCCTGGAAGTCAGTGTATGGTTTTCCTCCTGGTTGTCTCTTTCGTTCAACCTGGAGAAAGAGGATAGAAGCCAGAAGCTTCGTTTCCTATTTCCTGTTTCCTGTTTCTTTCATTTAAAGCATTAAATGACAACATGGCCTGAAGCCATGCTGGTATTCGTTTGGTAAACAGTTAAAGCAAGTTCAGGTAAACAGAAAGCAAAAACGAAAGGGTTTAGCTCTGAAAACATATTAAGTAGGTGGAAACGAAAAGAACCGAAGTGTTATGTACATGTTTTGAAATGAAAGGGAAGATTATTCACATACTATGCCATGAAACAAAAGGTTCAAGGGTAAGAGTGAATTACCTTGCTTCAGGCCTTGAATGGATGTGGGATTCGAACTGGAACTTCTACCTGGACGTTTATGGAATTCGAAGAGTAGTCACAGGGGGTTTGCTTTTGGTTTGAAGACTTGTCACAGAAGGTTGTCTTTGAGTTTGAACAAACTTCTATGTGTGGAGTGTTCGTCAGAATCAAAAGAGGTGAGTACTTGAGATTCTGGGTTTTTTTGATTTCTCAAGTGTTAATGAACTTGAGAGTTTTGTTGTGTTTGAGAAAATTTGGGGGATTCGTTCCTCTGGTCCAAAGATCCTCCCTTAGCTTTGCATAAATTCCTCTATTTATAGAGAAAAAGAATGGACATGTTTTCAACAGCCAGCCTTGCAAAATAATAAAATAATAGGTAGCGTGAAAGTACAAGTGGGGGGCCTGTTGACAGTTGGGGTGCAGAAGATGTGACTGAGGCCTCTGACGTTGCTTGTGCTCAGACCAAATTCAGGTTGAAAGATGCTTTTGTGATAAAGTACTCTTTATGAAAAGAAAGAGTATGTAGCCTTTAACCAAGAATAGTAGTATCTAAAAGACAAAGTTTAAAACCCTTGTACAAACTTCTGACTATGTAAAGATTTGGACGCAATATAGCCTGGAAAATGAGATTTTGTCTTGAGTCGAATGCAAGAGTGAGATCAAAGCACACCTGTTTGAAGGAAGCCTTTGCCTCAATCGAAGCTTGAGGTCGAAACAAGCTAACTCGAATGAAGCTATTGCCCAATCGAAAGCTCATGCTCGAAGGTAGCATATTGCCCAATCGAAAGCTCATGCTCGAAGGAAGCATATTTCCCAATCGAAAGTCCGTGTTCGAAGGAAGCAATGTTGCCCAATCGAAGCATGTGGATCGAAACAAACATAAAGGGAGTCATTGCCTTTTAGCGTGAGGGAGGTTCCTGGCTTCTGAGTCTAAGGGTATTCCCAAGTTGCATTCGAAGGAGGCTCCTGCTCAAAATGAAGGATGTACCTAAACTTGCATTCGAAGGAGGCTTAAAGTTCAACATGAAGGACATATCTAAGTTGCATTCGAAAGAGGATTTTGCTAAAAATGAAGGATGTAATCCAAGCTGCATTCGAAGGAGGCTCTTGCTTAAAACGAAGGATATAATCCAAGTTGCATTCGAAGGAGGCCAAGAGTCAGTCGAAGGGTGCTAAATCGAAGGAGACATATTTTCCTCCAAATTTTTCATAATGTTATTTTTTTCTGTTTTCTCCCTTTTTGACAGTCTCCTTTTAATTTTGGTATTGGAAAATCCAAATGCACTTGTTCAAGCTTGAACCTTGAAAATCCTTGTAAGAAAGGCCTTGAGAATTGAGAGGGAAAATTTTGGGGTACAACAAATATGTTCCATCAACATATTGCATCCATACATCATTTATAAAATATCATAGCAATACAAATGAAATGCATATAACACTCTCATTTACTTTAAGAACATCATTACGCAATGCATACACCATGATATTGCATAAAACAAATTTTCGTCTTTTCAGGTAAATTCACAAACAGACAAATATCATTAGTAATTTTCAAACAGGTCGCAGATTAATTCCTGAAATAGGACGAGGCAACTATCTATACGACCAGGCAGTATGAATTCCTGAAACAGGACAAGTTTACCAATAAATAACAATTCAAAGATTAATTCCCAAAATAAGACGGGACAACTATCTATATGACCAAGAAAATATTAATTCTCGAAACAGGACGGGGCAATTATCAACATGACCAGGTGGTATGAACTCCCGAAACAGGATGAGTTTACCAATGAAAAACAGATTGTAGATCAATTTCTGAAACAAGACGGGGAGAATATCTACATGACCAAATGAGTTCCTTCAGAGACTGAATTCTGACGAGCATTCCTCTTCAGAAGTTTATTCTAAAAATCATTCCACTCAGAGACTGAATTCTGGTGAGCACTTTCCTTCTGAAAAAACATTCTTCACAGTCAAGCGTAGACTTGTTCTGATACTCATATCAATAGTTACTTTTGATGACATCTATAATCCCATCCCCGACGACATTCTATCATCTCTCCGAATGGAATCTTCAAGCCCATTCAAGTAATACTATCAACCAACAATGTTACTTCATGCACCGATGAGTGCAAATTTCCGGACACTTAAGTGTTCAATCCTCCTCCACCTTCAAATCACGAATGACGGACATGGCAATCTAACTCTTCAGGTTTAAAAAGATTGAACAGGGCCAGCTCTTGTACCCCAAAATTTTCCCTCCCATATTTCTCAATACGTGTCAAGTGAGGTCCTCAAAATTGCTCAAGGAAGTTTAAAAGTTGACCAGACAAACTCTCTTCTAAGGCAGTCTACTTCAAATTAGGGTTTCATTTTGCATCAAGATGCTTGAGTAAAAAGGGTCCCAAATTCTCAACATTGTCCTAATATGTTCTCAAGATCATCCATGTCAAGTTTCAATCCTTGCAGAGGAAGTTTGCTCAGTCAATTACTCAAAGGCCTGAAAATCGACTGTGCTAGGTCAAAAGTCAAATGTGGCTCACATACAGTCAAACTTAAATATTTTTGGTCAACATCCTCATTTTGAAGTATCATTCATCATTTAATCAAGGTTTGATCATGATTCATCAAGGATTGCTCACAATTCATCAAAACCCAAAAGTTGCTAAATTAGGGTTTTGTAGGAAAAGTCAACTCAACTTTGACCAAGCATAAATTTCTCATACTTTATCAGAAATGACCCATCCAAAGCTCATTTTTAATAGGATGAAATTACCTATAATTAATCTTCATCCCCCAAGTTCAATATATCCACTCACAAGAAGTTATGAATTTGGACATTATAGGTCATTTTGAAAAGTCTACAAAAACACTTTTTGGGTCAAAGCTTCATACATGAACATGGAAGACTCAATTGAGATGAGACCAAAAGGGTTGCTTAGAGGACATCCTAATATTTCTAAAAAGTCCAAGAACACCTCTCTAGGGTCAAAATTTAGAGAGTTATGCATTGGCCAAGTTGACCTTTTTTGAAAAATTGCCAAAAGTCAAATGTGCTCAAATTTGCATTTTTTGCTAAATGGGCCCAACTTTTTATGCTTGCACTTCAATGATAACGTAGTCCACGACCTATGGGACCCTCCATGATTTATTTATTTATTTATTCAATTTATTTTGATTTTTATTCACTTAAAATTCAAATAAAATCAAATAAATCTAAATAAATCATATATTGTGTTTTAGGGATGATTTTTACATTGAAGGAAGATCTTATGTGCTGTCAAATAAGAATCAATTCATGCAAGGCTGATTTGGGTGGAAAAAGATTGAATTTGAGCAAATTTGGAAAGATATCATATGCCATGAAAGACCAAATCAAATCTTCATAATGGGCTAGATTGAGGTCGTTTTTGTTGACCTAACATGTTGTAATACATATATAGAAGAGATCCAAGGCATGAAAAGAGGTTGAGCAGTCGTGAAAGAGGCATAAAAAGTTCCAAATTTTCAAAGAAAAAAGTGAAATCGGATCTTGCTCTAGAGGCCATTTCAAGCTTTTCCAAGGAGCAATTCACATTCCCAGGCACACATTGAACCTGTAGCAAGCAGCCACATGACCTGAAACCTCAAGAATTGTGTTCTACGTCTCCCACGGTTAGCCAAAAATTTCGTTTTCGTTTTCATTGATTTACACATCATTTGCACGTTTTGATTACATATTCTTGTTCCTTATTGAGTTTTCAAGCTATTCATTCTATTCAATTGCATTTTTAACGCATGTACAGGATATTGCCATAGCTAGGGTTTTACGTTCTTGTTTAGGGCTTTGCAGTATATGCAAAATTGGGTTTGGATTCTGGTGCCATGATACTCGTGAGGATGAGACGAGTTGATTGGCACCTTTGAATTTCATGAATATTGCTTGTAGATAATTTCTATGATGAACAAGCTTGTAGCTACAGTGAGGGAACCGTAGGTAAAAATGTTGCTACCTAAAACGACGGTTGGGAGGAAGAAGATAATGCGTGTCACTTCCTGGTTGGATGATTTGAACTTTAGCGCGGTTTTTCCAAGTAACTGGCTTGTTTTATATATTATGCATTATTGTCATTATATGAACAGATGAAGCGCGTGGTACAGATGGTTGGGCGTGTTTGGTGTTAGGCATAAGGACCTGGGTTCGATCCCCAGGTCCCAAAATTTGTTCATATTATTTTGTTTCAGGAATTCAAGTACACTGCAGCCTCCAACGTCCACCATGTACCCTCAACATCTAGCCATCAAACGCATCCCTGGCCCAAATCAACGTGCCACTCTTGGAGGACCACCATATGCTTCCAGTCAACAACCACATTGAATCAGGCAAAGTCAAACAGGCCTGGATCTTTTGGGCTCAGAATCTCAACAACAGACCCCCCATAATTGCTAATACAGGCCCATTATTCCTTCCTTTTTCTTTTAGTTTATTTAAATCTTTCAACATTTATTTTTATTTTCTTTAATTCATAAATTAATATTTTTCATGAACAATCATAAAACCAATAATTCACAAAAAATTAGGATTAGTTTTTTTATTATTATCAAAATTAATTTAATTTAGTTTAACTTAGAAAATTGCAATTTGTTTTCATAAATAAAATCAAATAGAAAATTAGGTTATCTCTTGATCTAACTTTATTTTGATCTTTTTCTCAAATAAATAAAAATACAAAAAAATAGGTTTTAGGAAAAATTTATTTATTTTTCTTAATTTAAAATCAATTAGAATTAGGATTTTATTTTTTTATGATTTCTTTATTTTCTTAAAATAACAAAAAAAAATTTTTTTTAATCAATCTCAATTAGGTTTAGGCAAGGGTCAAAACCCTAGTTGTCTCGTATTCGATTCATCGCGCGCGTGTTATTTATTTTTGCCAATATTGTTGTAACTGTTCATGGTTTGTAATAGTTTAATCTAGGGCTTTTTTATTTATCGCTTTTTTTCCCCGGGTTTTTGGCTATGTAATTAACCCCCATCCCCGAAGCCTTGTAATAGCGTAGATTTAATTTCTCGCAAATATTTGACTGTTTAGATGTATGCTAATAGGATTGTATGACAAGAATGCATGACAAATTAATCGAGTTAGAAAACCCTAATGTGCAAAGACTAAATAATTGAAAACCAATCACTCACACATATCACTCTTAGGGTATACTCTCACTTCGGTTGCCTTCGGTAAACGATCATTAAGCATAGGGTATCTTAGTGGTTGCCCTCCTCCTGTCTAGCAAAGATCAAATGTCCCATTCAAATGTTACCTCAGAAATGTTGCCTCAGAAATGTTGCCTCAGAAATGTTGCCTCGAATATGATCTTAAGACTTTAGGGTTATTACTAAGACATCCTAGCATTTGCTATAGTGATCGTACGTCCCTTTCGAATTTACCCTTACAACTCCAACGATGGTGCTACCTATTTCTCAATAGTAGGATAGCGCTGTCTAAAGGAAACAAGAATAGAAACGATATTTTTTCGAGTAGGTAGATGCTAATAGGTACTTGCTCAAATTAAAACTTTTCACACTTACACTTTTCAAACAAATTTTCAAAACAACTTCGTCACACCTTTGAGGACTGATACAAGGGTTATCACAAAGTCAAACTTCTTCAACACAAAGCACATACACAAGCAATTTTAAAAGATGAGCAAGTACCTAAGAGCCCATGGAAAACCATGGATAGAAAGGGTGCTAACACCTTCCCTTTCTATAATCTACCCCCCGTACTCAGGATATCTCGAAAAAGGATTTTTTCTATACTTTTTTCCTTTCCGGTTGGATGAAAAAAAAGTTGGTGGCGACTCTTGCTTATCGCGACATTTTGCAAACACAAAACGCAAACCAACGTCAAACAGTCGGTTCTTCCACCGTATCAAATACCCCAAAATTTCCCCTCCTATTTTCTTCAAGATATCTCATCATGCTTTTACGGATTTCTGTTGCTCAAGGCTACTAAAGGTTGGATCAGACAAACCCTCTCTCAAGCAAATGATCTACAACTAGGGTTTTGTGCTTCTAAAATAAAATTAAGCTTCGAATTCCTCAAGTGAATTTCATGGTTCCTAAAATGTCTAAAGTAATGCTCATGTCAAGTTTCAAGCCTTGCATCACAAGTTTGCTCAGTCAGTTGCTCAAATGACGAAAAATCAATTGTATTAGGAAAAAAGTCAATTATGGTCAACATACAGTCAAACTTCAATATTTTTGGTCAACATCAATATTTTTAAGTCACATTCATCATTTTATCAAGGGTTGATCATGATTCATCAAGAAAACTCAAGATTCATCAAAATTCAAAAGTTACTAAATTAGGGTTTTCTTAAGAAGAAGTCAACTGAACTTTGACCAAGCATAACTTTCACATACTTCATTATATTTTTTCTCAAACAAAGCTCATTTTTAAGGAAATTCAATTCTCTATAACTTTGTCTCTCTAAGCTCAAGTCCAAAAAATGCTTCATTTGAGAGATATGGGCCAAGACATTATAGGTCATTTCAAAAGTCAACAAAAGGACACTTTTTGTAAAGCCAACTTACATCAAGATAAATTCTTCAAATGCAAATGTGATCAACATAAAGATTATAGATGACATCTTGAGCTTTACAAAAAGTCCAAGATCACATTCATATAATAAAAATTGAGAGAGTTATGATTGGTGCAAGTTGAGCAAATTTGAGAAAATGCATGAAACCTAAAGTGACCAAACTTGAATTTTTGGGCTAGTGGGCTTATGTTTCAAGGTCCAGAAAAGTTATAGGCCTTATAGTGAACCTATGAACTTATTCATACATCCCTTGGATTTTTATTCTATTTTTTTTTTATTTATTTAAAATTTAAAATAAATTAGATAAAATGAGTGGCTTTCTTACAAAGGTTCAAGCCCACTCTTGTTTGACCTAATTCATCACTATATATTCTCATTATTTCAGAAAAGAAGGATACGAAAACTTTGCACAAGATCACCTTTCCAATATTCCAAAAAAATATCAAAACTAGGGCAAATAAAAAACCCTAGTTACAACCTCTTTCCAAGCAAGCCAATCCTTCAAATCACTTTCAGAAACATTGTAGTGTAAGATTTGATCATCCCTGATGATCCAAGAGGCCTGAGAATCGCGTATACACCTTGTCAATTTTGTTTTTGCATGAAATTCACATTGTTATTTTCTTTATGTTTTGATGCATACTAACATCCATAATGTTCTTCTGAGGTATGATTATGCATGATAAACCAATCACATGTGTCCCCTAACGACCATACCAGGGTTTGCCATGTTTACATCATTTTGGGTTGTTTATGTCGTATCTCATAATACAACATGATTTAGCCTAAACTAAGGGTTCCATTGAAATCGCAAGACCCAAATTAGGGGGTAGGGTACCACTGAATCACTGACGTGCGTTATTTTTCCATGATAAAAAAGAGCTCGCCGGAGAAGATGACCGGAGCTATGGCTCCAATGTGTCTCCGGCCCAATAATTAAGTTGTTTATATAATTATTTGTTTTCACTTATGTAACGGATGAAACAGCCACCCCAATAGCAAGGAAGCGCACATTAAAGCATTGGTATACCAAGGCGTGGGTTTGATCCATGCCTTTTGGTCATTTTCAAATTATTTTTCTGATTTTTGTAGGTCGTATATAGAGTATCCTTGTACATAAATCGGACACCCTCAAGTTTCGCAGCCCTCAGATCCATATCTGACGCCTCCAGATGCGCAGCTTATGATATGCTCCTTTCAGCCACCACACTGGATCCATCACTGGAGCACTAATTAGGCATGGACCTTCTTAGCAATTCTGCACTCCTTTTTTGCTAATGCAAGCCCAATTCTCTTTTTTTCTCTTATATTTTCTTTTTTTCTTATTTTACTCAGTTTTTTTATTATTCAATTAAAATTTAAAAAATATTAAAAACACTTTCTTTATAAAAAAAACATAATTAATTTTAGGTTTTTTAATTTTAAAATTAATTAGATTTTAATTTTTTTAATTAAGATTAATTAGGTTTTATTTTATTTTAATCATCATCAAAAACTATTCTTTTCATAACATCTAAAAAAACATTTTTATTTTCCTCTTTCCTCTTTCTTATTCCATATATCAAATTGTATAGGTTTCGCGAATGTAATCTTTATTTCCCGCTTGTTTTTTATTTATTATCGTGCAATTGCTCTGAGATGTAATAGTTGTAGGTTTTAATTTTCGCATTTTATTTTCTCGCACCTCTATTATGTAACAGCCCCAAAGCCATGTAATAGCGTAGGAACTTTACTTTATGCACTTTACTATTTTTTATACTAGCTTTTGCTTAGTAATTAGGAAAGATAAAAACGAATGATAGAAAACCCTAAACTTCAAAGATAAATAACTGAATATAACACACTTGCACATTTTCACCTCTAGGGTAACCTCTCTCGCTGCCTTAGGAAAAACAACGCACATGTCCCTCGAACATAGGGATACTTTAGCAAAGACCCTCAAATAAAAGATATAGTCCCTCAATGACCCTTCTAAGTTGCCTTTCGATAAATGATCTAGCCCCTTACGAAATAGCTAAAGCGTCCTTACAAGTTGCCTTTGATGACCGTACGATGACCCTTCGCCTGTCCCTTCACATCCAATGGATAGTACTTCCTACTAACTAATGGTATGGATATCACTATCTAAAGGAGAAGGAAAAGTACAAGAACGACCTTGAGTGGGTAGACACTTTTAATCGCTTGCTCACAAACCTTTCAAAACAAAACATTTTCACATCACACTTTTCAAAATGAAATACTTTCAAACAAACACTTTGTACGCATTCTTGAGGACTGGTACAAGAATCATTACAAAGTTCGCCTTACATTGGTGTTTTCAAAAATATTTTCAAACAAATCACATTCACAAAAAATCAATTTTTAAAGTGAGCTAAGCGATTAAGAGCCCGTAGATAACTACAGATGAAAAAGGTGTTAAAACCTTCCCTTTTCATAACCTACCCCCCGAACTCAAAATCTTAAAGGTCTTTCCTGTTCTTTTCACCCTTTTCTTATTAGATAAAAGAAAAGTCGGTGGTGACTCTAGCTATCCGCAACATTTGTGATAAAACACAAAACAAGTCAGTTCTTCCACCGTATTACAGTGCTATTTCATCTTAAAGTTTGATCTACTTCTCTCTTCATTTCCTTATTTTAGTAGTCTGAGATGTCACCTGATTGTTTCAACTACCTTAATTCCTGAACTGTCTTACTGACTATTTATATCTCTTTTCATCTATAGTTATTTATCAAGTCATTATCCTTGTATCACCTTCAATCGTATGTTATCTTCAATCTTGTCTACATACCATGGCTATTCGAACTTTTCAAGGAGATGAAAATATTCTCGAGGTAATCAAAGAGAAAAGACCCAATTATGTGTCTGATGATGGTTTCATCAACGGGGTTATTGAAAATCAAGGATGGTTTTGGTATGAACAATGCTTAGAGGTCCTATTTATCCTAACCTCTTAAAGAACTTCTGGCTTCATGTTTTTGTTAGTCCTGATGGAAACACCATTCATTCTCACATCTTTGGTGTTCCTATTACCATCACTCACTCCTCCATTGACGAATCCATCCAGAGTCCACCCTTACCCAACTCTTGCATGAATATTGTCATGTTTCTAAATGTTCCTAACTCTTCATTAAAATATGATCCCCTTAGTTCATATCACTTGAAACCACTTTCAAAAATCTGGTTTCAGTTCCTGTTGAACAATTTTCATCCGAGAGGAGAAGATCTTGATATAGTTTTTCCTAGGGATATGTGTCTTCTTTATTGCCTTCGCAAGAATATTCCAATTCATATTTCGACAATAATATTGAATCATTTGAAGCTATCAATCCAAGCAACCAGGAACTCTCAAAAATCATTCACTCCATATGGATGGGTATTGTCTGAACTGTTTGAGTTAGCAGGTATAATTGAAACTGTTCAACAAAATATGTTCATCAGAGGCAATGCTCTATTTGATGAGATTTGTGATGTGTTTGAAGTTTAGATAGTTTTCTCTGTCTATGTTCACTATGTTGCAATCTCCTTCTTTTGACTTATCAATGAAATTTCTTGTCTTGATTGTTTCTTCTGATTTTTATGTTTTTCACACATAATTACCTTTTTGATTATGACAAAAAGGGGGAGTAATTAAATGAATGTAATTTTGATTTCAATATCATGTTCTAGAAAATGTTCTCTAAAAAAAGATGCTTACATTCTAACCCAGTTAAACTTATGTTTCTATTAGAATTGTTTTTCTTTTTCAGGAAATTAGAACTCTGGTTAAAGACAAATATCTGAAAGCACTATTCAAGGCTTATGTCTAACCTATTGGCTTCAGACTCTGAAAATGTTTTTCAACTCATGATCAGACTTCAAGAAGTGAAATCTGGAATCAGACTCCTAAATTGAGAATCTAGGAAACTGTGTGAAATCAAGATCTTGATTGTTTGTTTGACATCAAGATCTCAATTTATCTATTGGCATCCAGAGTCAAGAATCTAAAGATCTTGATATCTGATCTATTAGAACCAGGGGGCATTTTACTCAAATGGTTCAGAGTCAGGATATTCGATCTTCATCGAATCATTGACTAAGGGGGAGCATCATATAAAGGATATCTATTACTTACCTTTCTAATTTCACCGATTTATCATTATATGTACAAAATTGTTTCATCAAAATACATAGTTTTGTCATCATTAAAAAGGGGGAGATTCTAAGAACAAGAATTGGTTCTGCAATATTATCTTTGAGTTTTGATGATAACAAATGAGTATGATTGTATAAACAATTTTGTTGTAATAATTTTGTGACTGTTGAGTACTTAACAAACAGGTTCTGTTTCTGATGGATGGCGTGGCCAAGACATTAGAAGAGAATTGATTGCGCTTCTACACTACGCAAGTTATGTTGAACAATAGCAAGACACTCTAGAAGGCTCTAAAGTGTAAACCCTGGTATTTGTTTAAAGAAATCAGTCATAAAATCTGAAGACAGAAGTTGTTACTTACGTCTAGATGCTGAATACTCAAGCTTCTAAAGATAACATGTTCTAAGGGCGCCCGTGTCACATGACACGGCCCGTGTCAGAAAGCCTGGCAAGCTGTTTATGAAGAGAGGATTCCAATACCCAACACAGGTGCCTGTGTCACCTGACACGGACCGTGTTGGCAGGTTCAAGACAGAAAAGTGATTTTTTGAAATCACTTTATTTGAATTCTTGGAGGGTATTTCGGGCTTTCTGCTTAGGTGTAGGGTGATCTGACACTATTTATACCTAGTTTTTGATAGTACGAGGGATACTTTTTGGCATCAGAAAAAAGAAAGAGATTAGAGAAGAGGAGAAGAACGATCATGGGTTTGGAAAACGAAGATCAACAAGAGCGGAAGCCATTGAAGATCAGAGCAATTCCATTCTCTTGTAATGTTTAACTTTGAATTTGTATTTTCTTTGAATATTATGAGAAGTTAAACCCCCCAATGCTAGGAGGTGTCCCTGGATTGCTTTTATGATGAACCGGATTTTTATACTTTTATGAAATCTATGTTTTTATGTATTCACTGTATTATACAATTTCTTATTTCTTGTCCTATTGGAAAATAGGGTATTGATCTATGGGTAAAGTAGGATGGACAAACCAATTTACCTCTAATTGTATAATAGCATCGCTAATCTCTCTAGGAATAAGGATCTAATAGTGATGACCGTGAATTCTTGATATTATTACATGTGCTTGACATAAGTTTAAATAACTAAGGAATTAGAATTTAAAATTATATGTTAATGGTTTCCGGCTAAGGAATTAGGGGAAATAACTCTTGAGAATTGGTATTGGATCACATTAACATATATAGTATAACATAGAGGTCTAGTTTATTACAGAGTGTAACACGGTGGGAGAACTGACTTGGGTGTTTTACGTTTGGTAGCAATTTTTGCGGTTAGCAAGAGTCGCCACTGAATTTTCTTTTATCCAATAAGGAAAGTTGAAAAGAACAGGAAAGACCTTTCAATATTATTTCTTGAGTTTGGGGGGTAAGTTATGAAAAGGGAAGGTGTTAGCACCCTTTTCATCTGTAGTTATCTACGAACTCTTAGTTGCTTGCTAGATCACTTGATTTTTGTTTAAAAGTGTTTTTATGATGTGGTTTTTTGAAAGTATTTTGAAAAGGAATGCCTTTGTAATGGTTCTCGTCTTTATAAGAACGCGTACAAAGTGTTTTATATTTTGAAAAATGTTTCAAGGTGAAAAGGTGGGTGTATAAAAAATGTTTTTGTTGTGAGCAAGAAAACAACTAGGAGTATCCTACCTACTCAAAAGGTCTTAAATGTTCTTTTCCTCCTCCTTTAGATGTTGTTATATCACCATTGTTTTGGGAAGAAACCCCATCTTTAGATGTGAAGGGACGGGCGTGGGTCGTTTGTATTGTCATAGAAGGAAACCTATGAGACGTTTTAGCAATTTTAGTTTAGGGACTAGATCGTTTACTGAAGGAAATATCGAGGGACATCAAGGGACTATGATCTTTTATCGAGGGTCTTTGCTAAAACGCCCATATTCGAGGGACATGACTATTTTCTGAAAGGCAACAAAATGGGATTACCCTAAGGGTGCAAGGGTGAACAGTATGTTTGATTTACATGCATTTTAGTCTTGATTAGGGTTATCTATTTGTTAATTTTATGTCTTGTAATACAAACCCTAATTACTAGCATTTATATTTGAAAGCAATAAATTGCAAAAATGTAAAGTCCTACGCTATTACATCATTTAGGGATGGGGGTACAAATTTAAAAATGGTGGGTTGCAAGAATCTTAAATCCTAATGATCTATTACAACCATATTGAATTATACAAATACAAGAAAAGGAAAGGATTTGTTTTGAAAATGGTTTTTTGTCTTAATAAATAAAAAGGAAAATTGATATTTAATAAAAGAAAATATTTTTGTTGTCTTTTTATATTAATAAAAATAGTTATAATTCTTAAGAAGGATAAAAATAAGAGAGAAAAAGGAAAAACAATGAGAAATAGGATCAGCATGTTGCTGAAAGAAAAACAAAGGGGATCAGATGTTCTGATGCCAAGCGCGCTGTGGTTCAGAATGTAACGTTAGAGGGAATAAGAAGTTCTTGATTGATGCACTCTGAGGTCCTGAAAGAAACATTAGAGGGAAAACAGAAGTTTTGGGTTGCGACACACTGAAGTTCTGAGTGTCAGCACAATGAGAAAGTCCTAGAAGTTCTGTGTGTGTTAAAACATTAAGAAAGATCCTAGAAGTTTTATGCGTGTTCAAAACAGTAAGGAGTCTAGAAATTCTGGTGCTGTGTCATAACAGTGTGAAAACCTAGAAGTTATGGTGTGTTAAAAACAGTAAAAAAGATCCTAGAAGTTTTGTGCGTGTTAAAAACAATAAGGAGTATAGAAATTATGGTGATGTGTCATAATAGTGTGAAAACCTAGAAGTTCTTGTGTGTTAAAAACAATGGGAAAGAAAAAACCTAGAAGTTTTGTGTTACACTTCACCTCCTTCCTTATATTAGTTAGAACATCTGCAACTCATTCAGTTCTTAATAACAACAAATCAGAAAGATAAAAGCACAACAATTTATAGAAGTTCTAATCCTAATTTTGAGCCTAGCTTTATTCAAGAAGTTCTGGTACACAGTTTTTTCTACTTATGCAATGATATGGAAAACATCAATATTATGACATTTACATATTTAATGATGTTCTGAATGAAAAATTCAAAGTCAGAAGGACTTACCTTGAATCTGAAACGTGTGTTTGGGACTTGAACTGTTGCCTTCAGATGTTCTAGGGTTATCAAGGAATAGAATAAAATGTTATGTTCTTTGATTCAAAGGGGAGAACAAAGATTTGGTTTTGTTTGGGAATTCTGGGTTTACGAATGTTTTACTGTTTGGAGCAACTTATTTATAGATGGGTTTGTTGTAGTTTTGGGGGGAAAAACAAGTGGAATTTAAAACCTTTTTGGCATACTGTTCCATTGCTTTTTAAACACATTTTGTTTATGCTAATTTGGTGCAATTATGGGGGTTTGATAAAAACGCAGGCGTGGACTGGATCAGCAGCACCTTGGAGTGTTGTGGCAGCTGGTGGCAGGACTGTACTATAGCAGTGCAGCAGGTTGCTAAAATAAGGTTTTGGAATTTGGTGATGTTCTGATCGTAGAAGACCAGATTGAGATTCGAAGGGTGAGTCTCGGAACAAACTTATGCTGAAGAGTCATGTTCTGATTGAAGAATCATGTTCTGAACCATTTTTGTAAATTCAGACCGCACTCACGTGGAGGCTGGCCCAGAAGTTTTGAAGTATCATATTCTCTTAACACTTAGAAAATTTTCAGAGTGTTTAGAAAATTTGATTTTTTCAAAGAAATTTGTGACTTCTGATTTTTGATGAACCAAATTCACGTCCTGATGAAATACGATTGTTGAAACTTGATTTTGATCAAAAGGTCAGAGTTTGACTTTTCAGTGTGCTTTTGACCATTTTCCCTTATGCATGATTTTCTTGGAAAATTGTAATCTGAGACTTGAAACTTGCCAGAAACAAACCTAATCCCTTGACAAATGAGAGGGCAAACTTTGGGGTACAACACGGAGCAATTCATATATCTTATCCCTAGCATGCTTCATCATTTTGTATAAACACTCTTTACTTTTTGTTTTAAGATTCACATAGCAGATTTTATTACCTTTCTTTCAACCACACCAATGTTCTTTTGTCTAATTGAATCATTATAAACACTGATAGTTCTAACGCAGTCCTCGAGATAGATATAGAGGATAACTTCCTTTTATTACTATATTGGTAAAAATAGTACACTTGCTATTTTATCGATCAAGTTTTTGGCGCCATTGCTGGGGACTTCCAAATTTTCTGTGTTTAATTATTCAATTAGAATTTTGTTGCTTTGCAACCAAAATTTTATTTACTGCAATTTTTGTTTGTATTCACTCACAACTAATAATCGTCTAATATTTTTATACGAGGTAAGGCCTCAGCTGAATTTCTTTTTAATGCAGAACCAGAAAGATCATTGAGAGACAGAATCTGAAAGGCTAGGCAAGAAAGATAGAAGGGAAGAGAATAAGTACAATCAATTCCTTCCGAGCAATTATATTCAAATTCTGAGGCTATGGCTGTTGATCCACCTCCTGTGGAAAGACTTCTAGGAGACTATGGAGGAGAAAATGCCCCTCTAGGTTGGATGACGATCATTAATCAACTGGTTAATGTCGATCACTTTCAGTTGCACCCCTCAACAATCAGGCAACTTTAAAGGAGACCGTTCTCTGGAGAAATTAATGAAGATGCAAATAAACATCTGCAGAGGTTTCTCACTATGACCGGAGTGTTTCCCAACCTGAAGGAATAATTGATTTGAAATTAGTTAATCAAGTTGTTAAGATGGAAGACCAAATTACAACTGAAGTAGAGAGAAGACTGAAGAAGATGGCTATTGATACGCAAACTGTAGTACAAGTCCAACCGGTTCAACCTACGCAAACGAGTAATTAAAAAATTTGTGGAGGACCTCATCTTATTGTACATTGCATTGATACTGCACAACGAATTGAGGAGATAAAATTTCTAAGGCATAACAACCCTTATTCAATTACTTATAATCTGGGTTGGAAAAATCATCCTAATTTCTCGTGGAAGGGTCAACAAGGAAATTCCCAAAACCGACCATAGCAGTAGCAACCATATAACCAACCTCACCAACAATTTCAACAACAGGGGACAAGGAAAGCTGATCGGGAGATTTTCTTTGAAAAGATGGCCGCTCAAAGTTCTCAATTTCAAGAAGAGACCCGAAGTAATCTAAAGAACACGGGTGCTTCCATTAAGAATCTGGAAATGCAGATGAGTCAGATTGCACAACCACTTACGGGTTCGCAACCACAAGGAGCTTTGCCAAGTGCCACGGTTACCAATCCAAGAGACAATCATCACGTGAATGTTGTGACCACTAGGAGCGGTAAGTCAAAAGATGTGTGCAAGAAAAATTCTGAAGAAGACGACCTATTGCTTGAAGTTGATTTAGAGATTAAAGAAAATGAGGTTGAAACTCCCTTCCCCAAGGGAAACAAGAAGAAGGGGCATCATGAGAAAAACTTTGAGAAATTTTTAGAGATGTTCAAAAAGCTTGAGCTCAACATTCCTGTCTTGGAGGCACTCGAGCAAATGCCTACTTATACCAAGTTCATGAAAGATATCATATCAAAGAAAAGAAGCATCAATACCGACCTTATTATTCTAACCAAAACCTGTAGTGCTATTTTGCAGGGTATGAAGATTCTGGTAAATAAGAAGGATCGAGGTTCGGTTACTATCCCTTGCACTATTTGGGATAGATCTTTTAAAAAGGCTCTTATTGATTTGGGAGAAAGTGTTAGTCTAATTCCATTTTCTATCTACAAGAAATTAGGGATCGGTAATATGAAAAACACAAGGATGACACTTCAGTTTGCCGATTATTCTGTGAAGAGACCTTATGGAATAATGGAAGATTTCCTGGTGAAAATTGACAAGTTCGTATTACCGGTGAATTTTGCTGTTCTTGAGATGCTGGAAGATGAGGAGATTCCTCTTATTCTTGGTAGACCATTTTTAGAGACCGTGAGATGTTTGATAGACATAGAGGAGGGTACCATGACTCTGGAAGTCTATGATGAAGAGTTGAAAATTGATGTTCGGAACACTATGAAGTCTAAGGATGATATTTCCACAAGTCAACATATTGAAGTAATTGATCAAGTGGTTGCTAATGAGAACTCTTTGAAGACACAACAACTACCTTTGGAAAAAGTGTTAAGCTTATCAAATTTTGAAGAAACTGAAGAGGTGGATGAAAAATAGATGGAAGCGTTAGCTATGATGGATGCAATTCTGTCTTTCAAAGGGACTCGACCAAACCAGTGGGAAGATTTAAGGCAACCTTCAACAGAGGATAAGAAAGATGAATCTAAGAAAGGGGAGAAATTGAAACAATTACCCGAGAACCTCAAATATATTTTCCTTGACATCAAAAATAGATGCCCGACGATTGTAAGTTCCAATCTTAAATCTCTCCAAGAGGATAAGCTTGTCAAAGTTCTAAAAAACACAAAGTGCTATTGGATGGTCGGTTGAAGATTTGAAGGGGATTAGTCCTACGGTTTGCATGCACAAAATTCTTATGGAAGATGATCATAAACCGGTTGTCCAACCCCAAAGAAGACTAAATCCCGCAATGAAAGAGGTAGTCAGAAGAGAAGTGGTGAAACTGTTAGATGCTGGGATGATTTATCATATATCTGACAGTTCTTGGGTGAGTCCTATACTTGTCGTGCCAAAGAAAGGAGGAACGAATGTGATCAAGAATGAGAAGAATGAGTTGATCCCTACAAGGATAGTTACCGGATGGCGAGTCTGTATCGATTATAGAAGATTAAACCTCTCTACGAGAAAGGATCACTTTCCGTTACCATTCATTGACCAGATGTTGGAAAGGTTGGCCGGTCATGAGTACTATTGTTTCCTCGATGGTTACTTGGGGTATAATCAGATAGCTGTTGTACTAGAAGATCAACAGAAGAAAGCATTTGCATGTCCTTTTGGTATCTTTTCTTACAGAAGGATACTATTCCGGTTATGCAATGCGCCAACTACCTTTCAAAGATGCATGCAATCGATTTTTGTGGATATGCTTGAAAAATTAATGGAAGTATTCATGGATGACTTCTCAGTTTTTGGTAAGTCTTTTGATAATTGTTTAAATAACCTTTCTCTTGTATTAGAAAGATGCCAGCAGAAAAATCTATTCCTTAACTGGGAGAAATGCCACTTCATGGTGTGCGAAGGCATAGTCTTGGGTCACAAAATTTCCTACAAGGGAATAGAAGTGGACCAAGCAAAGATTGAAGTAATATCAAATCTTCCCCCACCGATGAATGAAAAAGGTATTAGAAGTTTCTTAGGGCATGCAGGTTTTTACCGTAGATTCATAAGAGATTTTCTAAAATAGCAAAAACCCTTAACGACCCTTTTTGTTAAGGATAGGGCTTTTGTGTTTGATAAAGAGTGTGTCGTGGCTTTTGAAACCATAAAGATTAAATTGGTATCGGCACCAATTGTAGTATCCCCTGATTGGTCTCTCCCTTTCAAGATCATGTGTGATGCTAGTGATATTGCAGTAGGGGCAGTTCTGGGACAGTGTAGAGAAAAATTGCTACATGTCATTTACTATGCGAGTCATGTGTTGAACCCTGCACAAATGAACTATGCAACTACGTAAAAGGAGTTGTTAGCTATGGTTTATGCCTTTGATAAATTCAAGAAATATCTGTTAGGTTCTAAAGTCATTGTTTATACTGACCATGCTGCTTTGAAGTATTTATTTGCTAAACAGGATTCTAAGCCAAAGACTTCTGAGATGGATTTTACTCCTTCAGGAGTTTGATGTGGAGATTCGTGACAAGAGAGGTTGTGAAAAAACTTTTGCTGATCACCTCTCTCGTATGTCACCGATTGAAGAAACAGAGGTTAAGCAACCAATAAAGGACGAGTTTTCCGATGAACACATCCTTGCTGTTATTGGTGTACCATGGTTCACAGATTATGAAAACTATATAGTAGGAGGTATCATCCCTGATGACTTTGATTCTAACAGGAAATAAAATTTTGTTCATGATTGTAGGTTTTACTTGTGGGATGATCCCTTATTATACAAAAGAGAAGTGGATGGACTGATAAAAAGATATGTACCTGAGCAAGAGCAGGAAGACATATTTAAAGCATGCCATGCCTCAGAGTACGGAGGAAATTTTAGTGGTGATAGAACTGCAGCTAAGTTCCTCCAATCATGTTTATATTGGACATCGTTGTTTAAGGATGCCCAAGAGATGGTAAAAGAGTGTGATAAATGTCAAAGAACTAGGAATATCTCCAAGAGAAACCAGATGCCTCAGAATTCTATGTTAGAGGTCGAGTTATTTGAGGTTTGGGTAATAGATTTCATGGGACCTTTTCCACCATCTTTCGGGAAGAACAATATCCTAGTGGCAGTTGATTATGTGTCAAAATGGGTTGAGGTTATGGCTTTACCAACTAATGATGCGAAAGTGGTGGTGAGATTCTTGAAAGAAAACATTTTTGCTAGATTTGGAGTACCGCGAGCACTCATAAGTGATGAAGGAACACATTTTCTGAATCACCTCATGTAAAGGTTACTCCAGAAGTACAATGTTAAGAATAAGGTTGCCACTCCATATCACCCTCAAACTAGTGGCCAAGTAGAAGTTTCAAACATGCAACTTAAACAAATTATTGAGAAAACAGTAAGTTCTTCCCAGAAAGATTGGACGTCTAAGTTGGATGATGCTTTTTGGGCTTACTGAACGACTTTCAAAACACCAATCGGTATGTCATCGTACCAACTAGTCTATGGAAAAGCATGCCATTTACCTTTGGAGTTGGAGCACAAGGCATTTCGGGCATCAAAACTTCTGAATATGGATATGTCTAAGTAAGGGAGTTCACGGATCCTTCAACTTCATGAGTTGGAGGAATTTCGGAACCGCGCCTATGAAAATGCAAAGGTTTATAAAGACCAAATGAAGAAGTGGCATGATAAAAGGATCGTGAGGAAAGAGTTTTATGAAGGACAACTGGTCCTCTTGTACAATTCCAGGTTGAAGCTATTTCCTGGAAAACTGAGATCCAAATGGTCAGAACCTTTCGTAGTACACAAAGTGTTTTCTCATGGGGCAATTGAAGTGAAAAATCAAGCTAATGGTGACAATTTTAAACTGAACGGGAAAAGGTTAAAACCCTATTATGCATGGCAAGAAGGTGGTCAGATTCATGTTGTTCGTCTTACAGGGTGAGATGAACAACCGTCGAGGCATGTGACCTAAAACGAAGCCCTTCGTGGGAGGCAACCCACGTGTTTTATTTCTAATGAGTTCTTTTGTTTTGTTGTAATGTTTTCCTACAAGATTTCTTATGCGGATGATATTGAGGATTGGCGTTTTGAGCAGGGTGACAAAAGATGACATGAGAAAATATGAAAAATGAGATTGGCAAATACAGGGGATGACACGGTTTCCCGTGTCAAGGGACACGGCCGTGTCATCCAAATGAACATGATAGGGTTTCGTTAATCAGCCTCTGACATGGGTGCCCGTGTCAAAGGACACGCCCCTGTCATAAAACCTGGAACTAGAAGAAGACTGAGTAATTGGGCAGGTCCTGACATGGTTGCCCGTGTCGTGTAACACGGGTGTGTCAGGTGATTCGGATTCCAATTAAATTTTTTGGGAGTTATTTATTTTTATGGAGGGCCCCACCATCTTATAACCTCTCCCCCACTCACATTAGTCATTCATCATCCAAAACCTTTTGTTTTCTCTTCTTCTACCTCTCTCTCTCTCTCTCTCTCTCTCTCTCTCTCTCTCTCTAAATACACAAAAAAATCATAGCCACTCTCTTCATACAACTCCCTTCTTTCTCCATAGATCTCGTGCTCCCACCTAGCCGCCCTCACAAAAACTGTTCCAAATTCCTTCCTCTACCTTTCTACGGTAGGTTTTTCCTCTAACTCTCTATTTCAATTTGGTGTGATTTTTCATGTTTACCAAAATGCCCCAAAGCGTAATGCAAGAGGTAAGCAGCCAACAGGTGAACCATCGAGGTCGAGACCAAGAAGCAGCCGTGGTCAAATTGCGGAACCAAATTCTAATGACATCTTCTTTGATAATCATGCTCATGAGGTGCGTTACTCGTATCATATTCGGCGTAAGTTGACGCCCACAAGGTACACGTGTTCTCAAACTTTGTCTCAACTGGGTTTATCCGATGAAATAAATAGAATGTTGCATGTTTTGGGAGTACTAGAATTTATGCAGCATGAAGCACCCACTTTTGAGCGCATAACACTCGAACTTCTGAGCTCTATTAAGTGTAAGTTGAAGCCAACTTGGGATAGGACCACCCAAATACACACAGGTACTTTAACTTTCAGACTATTCAATGTTGAACTTCAGCTGACCCTGCATGAATTGGGTGGGATTCTCCACCTTCCCGTCTTTGGACCAGGAGCTATTCCAGAAACATTCAAT
Source organism: Vicia faba (assembly GCA_948472305.1). Lineage (NCBI taxonomy): Eukaryota > Viridiplantae > Streptophyta > Magnoliopsida > Fabales > Fabaceae > Vicia > Vicia faba. The sequence continues at coordinate 1,207,722,621 of OX451738.1, read as the reverse complement.
CCAGCGAGATTTTGGGGAGAAATCACTGGCTGTGGAGGTTATGAGGCTAAGAGCGCCAAGGCATCTCGTATTCAAAACTTATGCTTCAGGTATGCTCAAAAGTGTCTGGCTTACTCTTTGTTAGGTAGAAGGGATAACACAGAAGTCGCATCGCAAGAAGAACTATTTTTGCTTTATGCTATGGCCAATGCAACACCGGTCAATGTCGCTGCCTTCACAGTAAACCATCTGAAAAAAGTGGGACGTGCAACTTCGAGTGATATTTCTGTTGGCGGGATGATTACTCAAATAGCCAGTTATTTTGGTTATGACCCTGTGGCAATGAATCATGCACCCTTGTCAGGTATGAGTAAAATAGATATGAATGCCCTAATTAATCAAGGTATGATTCAAGTAAAAGGTAATCGTTTCAGTTATATTGTTTCAAAGCGGATTATTATGATGCTCCCCGACCCTGACAAGATCTCAATTTTAAGTCGTCAGAATTGGGAATATGGTATTTTTAATGCTGATTTTCAGGTTGAGAATGAAAGGAATGATCCAGTTGAGGAGTACCACATGGATGATGATTTTGGAGAGCCGGTAGAAAATCCCCATGAAATGCCTACTCAAATGGATGGACGGTCCTCATTGTTCACTCGGGAGGAGTGGGTTTGGCTGCAGGCAGAGTATGCAGATTTCCGAGCTGAACAAACACGCAAAGGAGTCGAGTTGTTCCGTCAAGGGCATGAATAGGCTCAACAAGGGTAGATGATGGCCGACATACATCGAATGATGCATGTTGTACCCCAAAATTTGCCCTTATGGTTTTCCAAGGTCTTCCCTTACATGGTTGGTCATAAACCTTTGCCTAAAGAAAAGGAATATTTGTGAGTGATGTTTTTAAGTTTCCTCCGATTGGCATCTCCAAAATTCCTTTCGATTGGCATCTCCAAAATTCCTTTCGATTGGCATCTATAAAATTCATTTCGATTGGCATCACCAAAATTCCTTTCGATTGGCATCTACATAGCGCCCTTTGATTGGAATGGACAAAGGTCCTTCGATTGGCATGTTAACAAGGCTCTTCGATTGGCAGTTTAACAAGTACCTTTCGATTGGCATTGTAACAGTGTCCTTTGATTGGCATTTTAACAAGTACCCTTTGATTGGTATCTGGACAAAGTTCCTTCGATTGGTATGGACAAAGGCCTTTCGATTGGCATTCCAAAAGGTCCTTCGACTGGCACTTCAGAGTGTCCTTCGACTAGAACTTCAGAGTTTCCCTCAATCATAACATCAGAATGAAATAACCTTCGAATGGCATTTCAGTGTAGAGTTTGCCTTAATCTAACATACTCTAATGAAGGAAGTTATGAACACTTCGAATCAAAACTTAGACTCATCACAAGGCCAAGGGCTGGTCGAAGTTATCTAATAGGGAATGTTCTGAATAGATTCGAGTTGGAATTTGAAGATGGCAAAGAAGGAAGATTCGAAGAAATGAAGTAGGCTGGCATGAATAAGAAAAAACACATATCCTAACCTATCCAGGCCAGATCCTTGCCTTGTTTACTCCCAACACCACAAAAGTTGATTCGACATGGGTGATTATTTTTGAATCAAGCAATCAAAGCAGAGGAAGGTTCAATCGAAGGGGGCTATGCAATCAAAGCTGGAGTAATTCGAATTGGGACTTTTAGGCCGTCGAAGAGAGCAAATTAGAAGGGAGTTGGATTTTCAGGGGCAGGTCAGCTTTCGATTCTCATCATGTTGGAGGCCCAAACAACTCATAACAGGCTGGCAGTAACGTATGAAAATAGATTGGCACTTGATTGAATCAAATATAGCAAGTCTTTATGAAGAAATCAAATCAAATCCCTTCATCATAATGGACCAAGATTTGATACACAAATATTGACCTAAATTCCTTTATCTATATAAACCTCATGCTCACAAAGAAAAAAAAACGCACGAAGGCTGCCTTAGAAGAAAACACTGCCTGCCCCACGAGATTCCACAAAGTTGCCAAAGATTGTCAAACTCAAAGCTGGTTTTATGCGCAGTCTCCGTCCAGACTAACATTTGAATCATGTTCTTGGGATTCACACAGAAGCATCCCTCATACAACCCCCCTGTTGGTAATTGTGCCTTTGATCTCAAACTTGTTAAGTATGATTTCAATTCATGTTGAACATATATACATATTACTGCTAATATTCATGTTTGTTTGAGTGTGTAACATGTGAGCAAAAAGGCAGGATTAAGATCGTGCCATTGTTGGGGCATGATCTGAGCTTACCTTCAATTTGTACAGCTGTAGTTCGTTTTCAATGAGTTAACACCATAGGGGGCCACTGAGCATGCAAATTCAATGTTTAAGTTAAATACTGTGTTTTTGTTTCTAACGTAACATTACAGTTTCGTTTGTACCAATAGATATCTTTCGACCAAGTTGGTGAGGAAGATATGCTGAAGCGAAAAGGACCTAGGTTCAATACCCAGGTCATATATTTTGTATTTTTTCTAAAAAACTTCCTTGCAGAATTCCAGGTCAAAGGATGTCATATCCAGATCGAACGCCCCAGACGTGCAGTCCCGCAGGCACCTTCGATCAACCCCCTAGACTGAAGGGCAACCCAAGCTTCTTCGAATCCCAGGTCCCCCGATTTCTCCATGTTATTTTTCTTTTCAGGATCCAACACATTTACAAGCTAACTGACTACCATAAACTCTCAAGATCTAGCCTTTAGATCTCCAGATGGCCAAATCTAATGGCCATCATCTGAAGGTGCATCATGAAGCCTAGTCAACACAAAGCACATGATCATGCAAGTCAACGTGGACCTCAATCTTCTTGGGCCTAGAAATGCTTCTCACACCCCTCAAAACTGCTAACTCAGGCCCAAATCTCTTTCTCTATATTTTTTTTATTTGTCTTAATTAATTTATTTATTTTATATACTAACAAAAATAATTATTTTCTTTTTATAAAAAAATCATAAAAATAATACTTTTCACAAATTAGGTTTAGATTTTATTTTTTATCAAAAAAAATTAATTTAATTAGGTTGTTAATTTAGATAACTTTAATTCTTTTTGTAAATGAATTAAAACTAATTAGAATAATTAGGTTTTTATTTCTAACTTAATTATATTTTCTTTTCCTAAAAATAACCAAAAACCAAAAAATAGGCCATGTAATTATTTTCATTAATTAATTTAATTAACTAATTATTTTGTATTTAATTTGAAGACCTAATTCTTTTTCTTTAAAAATATTAAAAACAACAAAAATATTTTTTCTCTTTTAATTAGGATAGAAGGGTCAAAACCCTAGTTCGCACTCGTTCTAATTTTCATCGCGTGCTTTATTTTATTATCTTTACCCTATTATTGTATCTGCTCACAAGTTGTAATAGTTAATTAGGACTTTTACTTTTATTGCTTTATTTTTCAAAGGGTTTGTTTTTGGATATGTAAATACCCGAAGCCTTGTAATAGCGTAGTTTAATTTTCGCATTTTAAATTCCGCAAATTATTAATTGTTAGATGTATGATATTAGGATGCATGACAAGAATGTATGATTAATTTTCAAACAGTTAGATAACCCTAAAATGTGCAAAGATAATAATCTGAAATTGAATCACTCGCACATACGCACTCCTAGGGTACACTCCCACTTGGTTTCCTTCGGTAAATGGTCATTGAGTATAGGATGATTTAGTGGTCGTCCTTTTGTCTAAACAAAGATCAAAGTCCCGATTCGGAAAAGTTGCCTCAGAATGGTTGCCTCGGAATAGTTGCCTCGAATAACTGATCTAAGACATTAGGGTTACTACTAAGACATCCTAACATTGCTTTAGTGATTGTACTTCCCTTTCAAATTGACCCTCAAACTCCAATGATGGTGATACCTACTCACTAATAGTGGGATATCTTGTCTAAAGGAAACAAGCATAGAACGGTTCTTTTTTCGAGTAGGTAGATTAGCTCTTAAATACTCGTTAAAACAAAACAAACTTTTTCGCACTTACACTCCTTTACAAACAAAGTTTTCAAAACACTTCATTACACTCTTGAAGACAGAAGCAAGAGTTAAATCGAAGTCCAAAGAAAAGCTTTTCAAATCACACAAACACAAAGAAAACAATTTTGAAAATGATGAGCAAATACCTAAGAGCCTGTAGATAACTACGGATAGAAAGGGTGCTAATACCTTCCCTTTCTATAAATCTATCCCCCTCACTCAGAAATATATCGAAAAAGGAGTTTTTCTGTGCTTTTTTCCTTTCCTTGTTGGATAAAATAAAAGTCGATGGAGACTCTTGCTTACCGCGACATTTTGCAAACACAAACGCAAAACGCAAACCAACATTCCTAAAAAACAGTCCCGGTTCTAGCCACCGTATCACAGAACTGGCGACTCTGCTGGGGAGTTAATAAGTGGGGTGTACCTTAGGATTAGTTCATCATATTGTTTTCTATTGTCTGATTTGATTGCTTTATCTTTGTGGGCTTTGTATCGAAGTTACTATAGATCCTAACCCGGATATGGGGATACCTTTTAGGTAAGTAGCAATAGACTGTGAGAGAACTATACGGAATAGACGGATACAGTTGAAGCAGTAGCTACGTTGATGTGGCACATTAGTTGGTACCGATATCCCTTATGGAGTAACAAGGAGAGTATGGAGCTGCTATATGGGTCATTAAGCATCAACTGACCTTAGAACCTATAATTGACCAACTTGGCCATAGAAAGTAGCTTGATGCTACACTCATTAAGACCATACTCTCGAGATGGTTCCGGCTGCAAGAAAAGATTGCGTGACTGGAATTATGACCGGTGGAGGATGGTCAGTGATATTGAGAACCTCTAGAACCCGGTTACTATTACTAGGACAGGTTGAACCAACTGAACTTCAAGAGGGTAATACCCAGACCCCATGCAAGCCTAAACCTAAAGCTGTTTGTGTGACTTGTGTGCTTTCAACTTGAACTACTTGCACATTTTTATTATCTAATAACTTGAGCTCCTTGCAGGTTTTGTTTACAGTCCTTATCTAATAACTTGGATTTCTTGCCGAGTTTACTTGCTTACATCACCTTGAACTTTTGCTTAAACGCATAACATACACATCATAACATCATGCCTTAACATTTCCTTAACCATTTCAAGGATCTCAAGGATTTGTGATGTAGGCTATGGTAAATCAAACATCCAACAAGGGGAAAAGGGGATTTATTTTCCTCTAGCCAATGTCGTCTAGAGATCAAAACACGATAACTTGAGTCGATGGCTATGACCCACTCGATATGGTGAGCTTGACTCTTGAAGAAGGACTCTTAACGACACGAAGTTTCTTCAAACAAATTCTAACAGTTTCTTGTTTACCCCGCGAGATCCTTGAAAACATTGCATGCATATCATACATATCATTGCATAACAAGTCTTCCAGTACAGGTCTCTCATGTTCTCGCTGTTTATTTCTGCAATAGCTCTCAAACAAGACAACAGAGATCTTCAAACTCGGGAAGCTCAGTACAGGGAAATATTCCTAAACCTATCCAAGGCGCAGGAAGAGTTGAAAACACTCCTCGTTGGGAACTTGGTCAAGAAAAGTCATGAAGACAATAAGGACGAACGGCTGGAACAACTGAAAGCTGAGGCAGGTTCAATGAGAACCCAGATGTTGGGGCAGATGGCTCTTATCCAAGCCTAGCCCGAAGACAAGAAGAGCTAAAAGCCATCATCAACCAACTTCATCAAGACTGATACAACAGTATGAAGCAAACATACGAGGTCGGGGACCAAGTCATTGATCAACTTCCGAGAAGTCAAGGGTTTGGTTTGATGAAGAATAGACCTCTCCAAGTTGCTACTACCTCACGGGTCCAACAACAATCTCGCCAAAAACAACGGGTTAATCAGAGTAAGCCAGATACACCCAAGAGGCAGTTTACCAAGCTCAACATGCCGCTGTCTCAAGTGTTACAACACATGTTGAGGATGAATATGGTGACATTGATAGGACCTCATCCGAATCCCAAGACTTCTTCGCCTAACTACAATCCTGATGCAAGGTGTGCATATCACTCCAACAGCCCGGGGCATGATACTGACGACTGTTGGCAGTTGAAATACAAAATTCAAAACCTGATTGATGAAGGAGCATTGGAATTCACACAGGATGGTCAACTGGAATGTTTCTATCAATCCTCCAAGGCTCACCATTTGAAGTGACAAGTTCTGGCAAAAGAGGGCTTTTGTTCATTAGAATTTTCAATTTTTAATTTTCTTTTGATTGTTCGAATATTTATTCATGTCAAACTTTGTTACTTTATCAATGAATTGCATATGTCTATTTTAAATCAATCCATTCGTACTCACTATATCTAAATTGCTTTCCTTTTTGTGATGTTCAACTCTCGATTAAAAAACTCTAAGCCTTTAGAGGGACGATGACGAAAATGATATCAAAATCTCTGCAGTATGCTTTTGAACAGACCCCGTTGACGATGTACAAGCGTTGTTTCAAATCCTAAACAGTGGAGTTATAAGGAAGATAATCCCTAGTCAACCCCTTTGAGCCAAAGAAGTAGGAGTTTTTCTTTTTACACAAATTAAAACCCTTAATCACAACCTGGGGCAGGGTAGTTTTCTCAGTTAATCCAGGTGCACAATGAATGGCATCAAAGACGTTCTCCCAAAACAAAAGACGGTGGTGGTTCCTTATAATCGTCAAGACAGGCATTCATTATCTCTCAAAATAAAAGCCCATTAAGTCAAAACCTATGAAAGAGACTTAAGAAAAAAACTGGGGCATCCCGCTGACTATAATCACAAAAGAAATAGTTCAGGAAAAAGTCAGGGATAATAAAATCAAAAAAAAAAGAAAGAGGTCCTACAAACTCTCAACAAAAATGACTACTTGTTCAAAATAAATTGTCAGTATCCGAACCATCACTGGAATATCAGAGCAAGGACTCAAACGGGATCTAAATGCACAATTAGCTGAGTTTAGGACCGAAGAACATCACAAAGAACAGGTGGGTACAAATAAATTTTGAGCCTTTATCCTTTTTTTCTTGAACCGTGAACCAGGCCACGTTATAACCCTTAAAAGTCCTAGCTGAAGCATGGGTTAGTCCGAAAGCATACTATTACAAAAGGTATCCTGACTCCTGTAGGAATTGCTGTAAATCCTGAGTTGACATCACATTTTATAAAATTTGCATGTTTTACTGAAAAATGCATTTTCAAAAATTTTAAGACAGACATAGGCTTTGCATTCTTAAAATAACATTGTTTTCATATGACTATTTGTTCAACAGCAGAGAAATTCGCACGACGAATATTTAGTGAACAAAAACCTTCTCCATAAAAAGGATCACCTCAAGTGGAAAAACACTTCCAACCAAGGGGCACGGCATGATCATTGTCCATCATCTGGGGCAGTCAAGTCAAGATTCAAGGAATCTCTCAAAGATGTCAAATAGCCTAGGGAAAATCTCCATTTGAATTACTTGGGGGCATTGGACATAAATTCCAGCAATGAATCTTGCATGATCAAACGAACATCTTCTGGTAGTATGGAAACACAACACTACCGACAGTGACAACTCCCTACACTCTGAGAGCGTGGACATAGTCAGAAAATACTGCGCATGAACAAAGACCCGCTAGGTTGACTGGCCTAAGCAAAAATAAAGGCATCCCGGAGAACCAAAAGGGTTCGGGAAAAAATTAGGGATGAAAACCAAAAAGATTTGTACACCCAGAAAGTCGAAAACCCGAAAGGGAGGCTTGGGAAAAAAAGGGTATCCCGGTGGACTGAAAATCTGAAAAGACAGTCCAGACAAAAGTTAGGGATTAAAGCGTACGACTATGTCCTGTCACCTCGTCACTTGCCTACCAGAAGACGACTTATCATTTAGATCGAAAGTTACCAAGCACCTCATAAGTTGGGATAACACTCGATCCACAAGGCCTCCACAGGTACCTTCTCCCGCATAAACAGGGGCAAATAAGAAATGTCTAAACCATACAGTTTCTCTGTCCACCAGGTAGAGGGATAGACCTAGTTGGAGAAAACAATTAAAGGTATATTCACTCCCGGCAGAGTAAGAGGAGGACAATGGTGTTAACTCTCCCCAGCTGAGGCTCGCAACCGCGAATAAAATGGCAATATTTTCCCCAAGCAAAGTTTATCTATCATCAGCACTAGAAAATTATCCCCAATGGAGTTTGGAGAATTATCCCCAGTAGAGTCTAGAAGATTGTCCCCAGTAGAGTCTAAAAGATTATCCCCAGTGAAGTCGCCACTGGAAAATCATCCCCAGCGGAGTTCATTTCTTTCACAAACAGAAACTCAATCTCCAACAGGGGTCATTATCACCAGCAACGGTAATTCATCCACAACCGAGAGTATTACTCCAAATCAGCAGATCTTCTAGCGGAGTATCTCTTCCCCACAGAGTCATTTCCTCGCCAGTTTACTCTCCAGCATAATTATTCTCGTAATCATCTTCATTCACCATCCCCAGCGGAAACAAAGAATTCAACTTTTTGCACTCTCCAGCAACAATCCGGGATTTGTTTTCCCCAGCTAGAGAATATCATAAAAAACATCACATTTCCATACATCATGACACATGCATATACGCATCATACAACACAATCTCACTTATTTTGAGAACATCATTGCCTGATACATATCATGAATTACATACAACTGACCTTTACCTTTCAGGAAAGATACAATCAAATTCTCACCAAGTTCAAGCTATGAAGCCCGGATCCTACCAGATAGTATCTTGATTTCTACAGCATATTATGAAGTCCGGATTCGACCGGATAGCAGTATCAAACACCACGAAGCCTGGATTCGACCAGATAGTGGTTTACCTTCAAGCTATGAAACCCGGATCCAACCGGATAGTATCTTGATTTCTACAGCATATTGTGAAGCCCAGATTCGACCGGATAATAGTATCAAACTACCGTGAAGCCTAGATTCGAATAGATAGTGGTATCTCTTAAAAGCAAGCTATGAAGCATGGATTCGACCAAATAATAGTTTAATCCCCAGCAAGCCGTGAAGCCCGGATTACGACCGGATAGCAGCTTAGCAAGTACCATGAAGCCTGGATTCGACCAGATAATGGTATGAGACATCGCGAAGCCTGGACTATGACCAGATAGCAGTTAAAGACACTGTGAAGCCTGGATTTCGACCAGATAACAGTAAGGGATACTGTGAAGCTTGGATTACGACCAAATAGCAGTTCACCCGGCCAGATACTATGAAGCTCGGATTACGACCGGATGTTAGTAGGCCCAAATCCAAAGGGAAGCCCAAATTACGACCGGATAACCATTTGATCTCTTCTGAAGACTGGATTACGACCAGATAAGAAGTAAAGTACTATGAAGCCTGGATCACGAACGGACAGTAGTACGGAACACCATGAAGCCTGGATTCGACTAGATAATGGTATAAAGCATCGTGAAGCCTGGATTACGACTGGATAATGATAAAAGGACTGAAGCCTGGATTTCGACCAGATAGCAATACAAGACCATGAAGCCTGGATTTCTACCAGATAATGGTACAAGACACCGAAGCCTGGATTTCGACCAGATAATAGTGAGGGACACTGTGAAGCTTGGATTCCAACCAAATAGCAGTTTACCCGGCCAATTACTATGAAGCCCGGATCCGACCGGATATTAGTAGGCCCAAAATTCAAAGGGAAGCCCGGATGCGACCGGATAACCACTTGATTTCTTCTGAAGCCTGGATTTCGACCAGATAAGAAGTAAGGTATTGTGAAGCCTGGATTTTTAGCTTGGAGATCTTTATCTGTCTGATCTAGATCCATCTCTACTAAAATAAACAGTAAGGAGATGAGAAACTTGTGTGGGGAAAACCTGTTATGCATGATATGTGGATGTAATGTTTTAAAGGATCTCGCGGGGTAAACACAAGAAGATGTTAGAAGTTGAACTTTGCTCACAACATTGATTGGAGAAATTCGTATCGGTGGATGTCCTTCCATGAGAATCAAGCTCATCATGTCAAGTGGGTCATAGCCCCTGACTCAAGTTGTTGTACTTTGGTCTTTGACGATGTTTGGTTAGAGAATGAATCCTCTTTCCCCTTGATAGGCGTCTGGTTCAACATGGTCCTGCATCATAGGCCCTTGAGATCCTTGAAATGGTTATTGAAAATGCTATGGTATGATGTCATGATGTTATGTACAAGTATGCAAAGCAAGCAAGTTGTTATGTACAAATAGTCATATACACACAAAGCATACAAGTCTTTAGGTTTAGGCTTGCATGGAGTTTGTAGGTAAGTACCCTCTTGAAGTTTAGTTGGCTCAACCTGTCCTAGAAAGTAACCTGGTTCTAGGGGATCTCAATATCACTGATCTTTCTTCATCAGACATTGTTTCAGTGCAAGCCTCTTTATTGGCGACCGAAATATCCCGAAAGTCCGATCTCAATGAGCGTAGCATTGAGTTTCAACCAATCTTCGGTTGGAACCAAAGCTGGCTATCTCACTACTTCCTAATGGCCAAGTTGTTCAATTAAGGTTCTAAGGTCAGTTAGTGCTTCATGAAACCACGCAGCGGCCCCTTATTCTCCTTGACTGACTCAAGGGCTACCGGTACCAACAAATGTGTCACACTAACGTAGCTATCGCCTCAACCATGTCGGTATATGCCGCAAGACCCCCAAAATTTATTGCTACTTACCTAAAAGGTGCCCCAGATCCGGGTGGAGGATCAAAACAAACCCAAACAAGGAACCATAATGTAAAGCAAGCAAGTCAAACAAGGAAAGCATGTAAAGGTGATCTAGCCCTAAGGTAACCTCACTTTTAAGAAAATTCCCCAGCAGAGTCGCCAGTTCTGTAACACGGTGGGAGAACTGACTTGGTTTGTTTTGCGTTTGATTGCAATTGTTGTAGATAGTAAGAGCCACCACTGAATTTTCTTTTATCCAATAATGAAAGGGTGAAAAGAACAGGAAAGACCTTTGATATTATTTTCTTGTGTTAGGGGGGTAGGTTATGAAAAGGGAAGGTGTTGACACCCTTTTCATCCGTAGTTGTCTACGGGCTCTTAGTTGCTTGCTGGATCACTTGATTTTGTTTGAAAATGTGCTCGTGGTGTGGGTTTTGAAAGTATTTTGAAAACGTCTTTGTAATGATTCTCGTCTCTATAAGAATGCGTACAAAGTGTTGGTTTTGAAAATAGTTCAAAGAGGTATTTGTGGAATGTGTTTTTGAAAAGTATCTTTGTAATGATTCTCGAATCTATAAGAATGCGTACAAAGAGCTTTGTCTTTTGAAAATGTTTCAAATGAAAGTGTTGGTGTGTAAAATGTTTTTTTATCGTGAGAAAGCGAGCAACTATGAGCATCCTACCTACTCAAAAGGTCTAGTGTTCTTTTCTTCCTCCTTTAGATGTTGCTATCTTACCATTGATTTGGTAAGAAGCCCCATCTTTGGATGTGAAGGGACAGGCGTGGGTCATTTGTATAGTCATAGAAGGCAACATATGAGACGTTTTAGCAATTTTGTTTAGGGACTAGATCATTTACCTAAGGCAACATCAAGGGTCATCGAGGGACTACGATCTTTTATCGAGGGTATTTGCTAAAATGACCATATTAGAAGGACATGACTATTTTACCGAGAGAACAAGTCATATTACCCTAGAGGTGCATGTATGAATAGTGTGTTTGATTGCATGCATTTTGTCTTTGATTTTTGGGTTGTCTACTTGTTGGTTTTATCTTGCCATACACCTGAATTACTAGCATTTTGTATAAAGCAATAAAAAATGCAGAAGTTAAATATCCTACACTATTATAACCATATTGAATAGTAAGACAAAACAAAATAAAAGAAAGGAAAACAAGTCCTTCGATCATGCAGCAACACCCTTCGATTTAGCTCTTCCTGGCTTCTTTCAATTTTGCCTTTTTTTGCTTCTTTCGAATGCTGGAAGGTTAGTGTGAGAAAGTAAGCTTCGATTCACCCTTCTTGCTGCTTCTTTTGATTGGGTCTGGGAATTAACGTGAGTGTGGGCCCTTCGTTTATCCCTTCTTGCTCCTTCGTTTGGACTTGCATGAAGCTGGGATGTGTGTGTTGGACCTAAGTTGCAGCCTTGGATGCTCTTGGATTCGAAGGAAAGAAACAAGTGTGGTGTTTCTTTGACTGGATTCAAAGGAAGCAGAAACAAATGGCATGGTCACTTATGGATTCGAAATAGGAAAGAAACAGTTGTTGTGTTTCTTTAGATTATGGGTTTGAGATTGTATTTAGTGTTTGAGAATCTTGAGAGTTTGAGAGTTTTTTTTGAAGATTCTTCCCACACAGCCAAAATCTGCCTGCGTTTTCTCTTATTTCCTCCCAGCCTTTTTTGATGTGCAAATGAACTCTCTATTTATAGAGAAAAAATTTGGAATGAACAGCGTTGTGAAAGAATAAAATATAGTTTCTTTGAAAGGCCAACATCCACTTGTGTCAACTTTTTATAATCCCAAGATAAAAGTACTAAAATCAATGGTTTAGATGGGTGGCTCCTAGTTTATAGGGGACAAATGTGCAGAAGAGACATGCGCAAGGCTTAAAAACTTTCTAAAAGGTAGTGATGTCATCAAGAGCAAGTTGGCTTGAAGAACAATTTAATATGGAGTGAGGTACAAGTTGGAGGCCTATGTAGCCTGACCTATGGATAACTTGACTCTTTGAATTGAATCCTTCATCTTTCTATAGCCTTCAACCAGACTCAACAAAGCAGCATTCGTTCCCCCCAGTTGTGTATCCTTCGAATGGACCAACTGTGTGCTCTTCGAATGGCCCTCTTCAGCTGAATATGCCACTTTGAGTCCTCTTGCTTTTGATCACTTAGGCCTAACCTCTCGACCAGACTCAAAAGTAAGCAAAACCAATTATTCCCCAACCATGGCAAGTCCTTCGAATGGGCCACCAAGTTGTGTGTCATAATGCAGCGCTATGTGTGTTGAAGGGTCTGCAGATGGATTCCAAGGTGATATGAAGGTGATTCAAAACAATCCTGGAGGTGGATTCGAATCCTGTATGTAGGTGTATTCAAAGGTGACATGGAGATGAAATCGAAATTCACAGGAAGTTAGCCATTTGTCCAATCGAAAACTTGTGAATCAAAGGCAAACATGTGAGGGGCTAATGGTGCAATTGAAGCTTGCATGCAGGAGGTCCCTTCTTTGTGAATCAAAGGAAACATGTAAAAGGCTGTTGCTCTCTGAATCGAATCTTGCATGCAGGATGTACTTGCCTTGTGGGCATGCAGTAAGTACTGCTAATGCTTGTGAATCGAAGGACGCATTTAGGAGGTTGATGCTGGCGAATCGAAAGATGCATATAGAAGGCCACTACTTGAATGAAGCTTGTGGACCAAAGGATACATGAAGGATCCTAGAGTTGGATTCGACGTGTGTTGCTTTCTAAGGGAAACCATACTCCAATCGAAGCTTTACGAGAAGGAAATCGTTTCCCAATCGAAGGATGTATAAATCGAAGCAAGCTTGATTTTCTTCAACTTTGTCAAAAAAATCCTTTTTTATCTGTTTTGCCTTTTTTTGTCTGCTTTGTACTTGTGCAAACTTTGAGCTTTTGAAAATCCTTTTGATAAAATATCTTGAGAAAAGAGAGGGAAAATTTTGGGGTACAACAACCGTTAAGAAGAATCTGCTGAGAGTCAGTTTTTTTCCTAGCTACCCTAAAAATTGTTACCAGTGTGCTTCCCAAACCAATGGTTGTATGTGGATGAAGAAAGGTATTCAACGCCTGATTGATAGCCATAAAATCTTGTTCGAAAAAACTCTATCCGAGAAAAGTTTACCTCAAGATGTTTCCATAATCACAATTTCCAATACTCCTATTAGGATCACCCCTAAAGGCCCTATAAGGATTCCTGCTGAGCCAAGAGTGGCTCCCCTAATTATCACTACACCGGGGCCAATCCCCTATTCATCTGACAAAGTTGTGCCTTTGAACTATGGGGCAGAAGTTTATTATCATGGTGTCAAGCAAGAGCCGTGGATTAATGAAAGTGAAGATCCTAAAATTACAAACATTGCTGGAATTAGTAAGGTCACTAGGACATGAAGGGTCTTCTCTCCGGAGATCTCTCCTCCAAAAACTACTGCAACACATGTTCTCATTCCTGCTACCAAACCAACTACTGATACCCGAGGTAAAGAGAAAGTTGTTGAGCCTGCCCTGACGGAGGTACCCTCAAAAGAAGTGACAACTGAAGACCCATATAGACAAGATATGGAAGAAATTCTAAATATAATACGAAAAAGTGATTACAAAATAGTGGAACAACTAGGGAAGACACCCTAAAAAATATCCATGATGTCCTTGTTATTATGCTCCGAAGCACATGCCAAAGCTCTGTTGAAATTCTTGAAGAATGCCCATGTACCTTAAGAGACCACTTCTGATCAATTTGAGAATTATGTTGCAAGCCTAACTGCTGATAATGGCTTGGGATTTTCTGATGCTGATTTAACTCTGACGGGGAAGAATCACAACAAGGCTATGTACATCTCTATTGAATGCAAAGGCACCACTCTGGCGCATGTGTTGGTAGATACTAGGTCATCCCTCAATGTTTTACCTAAAGGTGCTTTGGGTAGACTAGATTGTGCTGGGTTGGTGCTGAAACCTAGAGATATTATGGTAAGAGCCTTCAATGGGTCAAAGAGGATGGTCCATGGAGAGGTTGATCTCCCGATCAAGGTAGGATCTCAAGTCTTCAATTCTACTTTTTATGTAATGGATATTCTCCCGGCCTATTCATGCTTGCTAGGATGCCCATGGATTCATGGGGAAGGTGCGGTTACCTCTACATTACATCAAATGTTGAAGTACCCAGTGAAGGGGAAGGATGTCACAGTTTGTGGAAAGGAAGAATATATGGTCAGTCATCTGAATTCTTTCAAATATGATGAGATGGATGGTGAATTCATTGAAACCCCCTATCAAGCATTTATGGTAATCCCTCCAATGGTTGTTGTTGCTACTCCTGCTACTCCTGAAATCTCTAAAGGCACACCAATAATGGCCTCTATGAAGGATGCTAGGGCTGTTATAGAATATGAAGGTTGCACTATTTGGAGAAACTTCCTGACATCCCCTACAAATCTGACAAATTTGGGTTAGGTTTTACTTCAAAGGATCAAAAATAGGTTCGACGCGCTCATGCTGGTGGACCACCTCTTCGTATTAGCAACAATGAAGTCAATGCTCTAGAAGACACTGATAGTGACATCGACTTGGACGAATGGACATTCCCAACTGCTGACGGTGGACTTAAAAACTGGAAGGCCAAAGACTTCATCTCAATCTCCTTCAACCAGGAGTAATTTCTATTTCCCGTTTTTATTGCTTTAAGAACTTTGTCTGTATAATTTCCTTCAAAACAATGACTTTAAATCATGTGCCTTGCCCGAGGCACAATGGTATATTTGTTAAGGGTTTGTCATTTCATATATCATATGCTCATTTATGAAAATATTGAAATATTTTGCATTCAAATTTTGTGCTCTTTGTCTTTTCTTTTATTATACTGCATCTTCAAAAATAGCCACGTGACCTTACATGCGCACATACACATTTGAAGATCCACGTCCATTCCGGATCTCATTGGCAACAATTTTGCTATTGTCATTTATGACTTCGAAAATCCAATCTATCAAGCCGAAGACGAAGGTGAAGAAGATTATGAGATACCTGGAGAACTTTCTAGACTCCTGATACAAGAGGAAAAGGCCATCCAACTGCATGAAGAATCAGTCGAAGTGATAAATTTGGGTACTTAGGCATCTAAGAAAGAAATCAAGATTAGCGCCAACCTGGAAGACAATGTCAAGAGAAGATTGGTTCAAATATTGCACGAATATGTTGAGGTCTTTGCTTGGTCATACGAAGACATGCCATGGCTCGATACTGATTTCGTGATTCATTGTCTGCCAATGAAAGAAGGATATTCTCCGATCAAACAAAAGGTTCGTCGCATGTGCCCTGATATGTCCGAGAAGATCAAGGCTAAGGTAATGAAACAGTTCAATGCAGGTTTCTTGGCAGTGACGTCATATCCCCAATGGGTTGCAAATGTTTTTCCAATGCCGAAGAAAGACTATAAGGTCCGTATGTGTGTAGACTACAGGGATTTAAATAAAGCAAGCCCTAAAGACGAGTTCCCACTACCGCATATTGATGTCTTAGTTGATAACACTGCTCAACACAAGGTATTTTACTTCATGGATGGCTTCTCTGGTTACAACCAAATCAAAATGGTGCCCGAAGACATGGAGAAGACTACTTTTGTCACATAGTGGGGCACCTTCTATTATAAAGTCAGCCTTTTGGGCTAAATAATGTTGGCACAACTTACCAATGGGCTATGGTGGCTCTATTTCATGACATGATTCATCATGAGATAGAATTCTATGTTGATGACATGATAGCAAGATCCCAAACTAAGGAAGAGCACCTTGATCATCTGCACAAGCTGTTTGAGAGGTTGAAGAAATACAAGCTGAAGTTGAAACCTAACAAATCCATCTTCGGGGTAAGGTCTGCTAAGCTCCTAGGTTTTTTTCGTTAGTCGTAAAGGTATTGAAGTCGATCCTGTGAAAGTCAAAGCAATCCAAGAAATTCCAGCTCCTCATACTGAGAAGGAGGTTAGAGGTTTTCTAGGACGACTCAATTTCATTTCCCGATTCATCTCTCACCTGACTGCTACTTGTGAACCACTCTTCAAGCTGCTGAAGAAAGATCAAGTGGTAAGATGGAATGACGAATGTCAAATAGCTTTTGACAAAATCAAAGAATACTTATAAGAACCACCAATTCTGATGCCACCAGTTGAAGAAAGACCTATGATCATGTACTTAACTGTGTTAAAGAATTCAATGGCGTGTGTGTTGGGGCAGCATAATGAGTCTGGTCGAAAAGAGCATGCAATATACTACCTTAGCAAAAGGTTTACCGACTGCGAAACAAGATATTCACTACTCGAGAAAACTTGTTGCGCTTTGGCTGGGCTTTTCATCGACTAAGACATTATATGTTGACTTATACCCCTTTACTGATCTCTAAGATGGATCCCATCAAGTACATCTTTGAGAAGTCAGTCTCTCCAGAAGGATAGCCCGATGGCAAATGATCATAACTGAATACAATATCCAGTACACTACATAAAAAGAAATCAAAGGAAGTGTGTTGGAAGATCATTTGGCACATCAAGCTGTGGATAACTACTAATCTATGAACTTTGAATTCCCGAACGAGAATATCACGTTGATTACAGATTGTGAAAAGCCTGGACTGTATGAAGGACCTGAGCAAGGATCCCGATGGACTATGGTTTTTGATGGAGCTTCCAACGCACTGGGTAATGGAATTGGTGTTGTGATCATTTCCCCCGAAGGTTGCCATACGCCTTTCACATCCAGGCTCTGCTTTGACTGTACCAACAATATGGCCGAGTATGAAGCATGCATCATGGGTCTTAAAGCTGCTATTGACTTAAGAATTAAATTCTTAAGTGTATATGGAGACTCAGATTTGGTCATCAGTCAATTTAAAGGAGACTGGGATACAAAACATCCAAACCTTATCCCTTATAAAGAGCTTGTGCTAACCTTGATCCCATACTTTGAAGAGGTTACCTTTGAGCATATTCTTAGGGAAGAGAATTAGTTGGAAGAAGCTTTGGCTACGATGTCTTCTATGCTCAAGGTCATATGGGACAACGAATCTCCCCGAATTAGTATCGAAAGATTTGACGAACCAGCATACTACTATGAGATTGACACTGATGGTGTTGAGGAGAAGCCTTGGTTTCATGAGGTGAAAAGATATCTCGAAGCTCAAGATTATTCTGAAGGGGAGTCATTCAACGATAATAAATTCCTGCGGATATTCTCATCCAAGTTCTTCCTGAGCAATGGGATTTTATACAAACACAACCATGATTCAATTCTGCTCCGCTGTATAGACAAGAAGGAAGCAGAGAAGATCGTGGGGGATATGCATGAAGGTATTTTTGGTAATCATTCTAGCGTACGTACTATGGCCAAGAAGATTCTGAGAGCTGGTCAATATTGGTCGACCATAAAAACCGATTGTCATCACCACTCGAGGACTTGTCATAAGTGCCAAATTTATGCTGATAAGGTTTACGTGCCTCCAATACCTTTGAATGTTATGACTTCCCCTTGGCCCTTTGCAATGTGGGGAATCGACATGATTGGAGAGATCAAGCCTACCGCCTCTAATGGATGTCGTTTCATTCTTGTTGCCATTGACTACTTTAACAAGTGGGCTGAAGTAACTTTATTTGCCTCAGTTACCAAGAACGTCGTAGCCTAGTTCATAAAATATAACATCATTTGTTGATATGGTATCCCTGATAGAATCATCAGTAACAATGGTACCAATTTCAACAATGCTTTGATCATTGAACTCTGCACGCAGTTCAAGATCAAACATCAAAAGTCTTCTCCATACAGACCTAAGATGAATGGTGCAGTGGAAGCTGCCAACAAGAATATAAAGAAGATTGTGCAAAAGATGGTGGTGAACTACAAAGACTGGCATGAGATGCTACCATTTTCTCTTGATGGCTACCATACTTCGGCACGAACATCAACTGGGGCAACCCCTTTCTCTTTCGTCTATGGCATGGAAGTTGTACTGCCTGTCGAAGTTTAGATTCCTTCTCTAAGGATTATGAAAGAAGCAGACTTAGATGAAGATGAATGGATTTAGATAAGGTTGGATCAACTGAATTTGATTGAGGAGAAGAGGCTGGCTGCTGCATGTCATGGTCAGATGTACCGGAAGCGTGTGATCAAAGCTTTCAACAAAAAGATCAAGCAACTGGTATATCAGGCTGGTGACTTGGTAATAAAGCACATCATTCTGCCACAAGGTGATCCCATGGGAAAATGGACTCCTACTTACGAAGGGCCATTTTTTGTCAAGAAAGTGTTCTTGGGCGGTGCTATGATGCTAACCAATATGGATGGCAAAGATTTCCCGCACCCTGTGAACGCAGACATAGTAAAAAAAACAATACGCATAATAATGACCCACTAGGTTGACATAGCTAGGAAAAAATAAAGGCATCCCGAAGAACCAAAAGGGTTCGGACAAAAATAATGGATATATCCAAAAGATCATACACCCGGCAAGTTGAAAACCTGAAAGGGCGGTTTGGGAAAAAAGGGTATCCTGGTGGACTGAAAACCTAAAAGGGAGGTCCAGGCAAAAATTAAGGATTAAAGCGTACGGCTATGTCCCTTCGGATCACTACAACCAGCTTTAATACAAAGGTCAAAAGTTCAAAAGGTTCAATCAACTTATTCCGATGGCAAAGGACGAGATGTTCAAAGACATAGGGGCAATAGGGCAATAGCAGAGTTGGATCCCAATGAGATCATTTTTCACATGGCTATTTATATATTTGTTTTCACTTTGTACTTTTTCACTTCACGACAAATTCCTCTTACAAGGATTTCTGTCTCTTTGTACAAACTCGCCTGTTTATAGGCAAATTATCAATACAAATATACTTTGAAGTCCAAACTTTTTGTTTTTTCTGTTTTGCTTGCAAAAATGTCCAATAACTAAAATTGAATGAGAATATGCATATGAACATGATTAACTGTTAACAAATATTCACATAAGAACATGATTAAACATTTAGTCAAAACTCTAAAAGTTGGGATGACACTCAAGCTGTATGTAAATCCCCACAAAGTCCCTTTCATAAGATTATCCCCAGTGAAGTTGCCATAGCCACTTCTATGAGGTTATCCCCCACATAATAGTTTTCACAAATAAGAGCATATTCCCCGCAATCTCCCCGACAGATCACTCCAACAAATAAAGGAGTATAATCTCCTCCTCATTAAAATCTCCCTACGGAGTCCCAATTAGTATAATTCATGGAAATTCTCTCCCCCAACTGAGTTTGTTCCTCCAAAACTGAAGAAAGAGACCCTGCAGAGTTTCTTCTCTTTAGCAAATTCAATTTCCCCAAGAGAGTTAGTTTCCTCAGCAGAGCATTTCTCCATCAACATGGATTTATTTCCCCAACAGGGTTTATTTCCCCAACAAGTCTTCAAATTCCCCAGCTCGGGTCTATTCCTCAGACTACTACAAATCACTGACAAAATTCTTCTCCCCAGTAAATTCATCGCTATCCCCAGAAAGTTGCTGCGAAGCTTGGAATCCGACTAGATACAAGTTAAATTTATCCTCCCCAGATAAGTCGGAAGATTGTCCATGTCTTTTAACCCCAGTCAAGGTATATAAGAATTATCTTCCTCAAACGAGTTGGAAGTTTAACCATCTCTTTTATCCCCAATCAGGGTATATAAGAAATGAATTACCCAATAGAGAAACTGACGACCAATGTTCCTAAACTCTACTCCCGAAACATAAATCAATACACCCCCTACAGTTTTTCCTTAAACAAGTAGCCAGGAATCCCCGGCGGAAGCATTTTAGACAAGATTGAAGATACACATACTCTTCATCCCCAAAGTAATTCATTTCCCAATACAAATACACTTCAACAACATTACACATTCAGTCATCATAACATATGCATACGAAACACATATAACACAATGTCATTTATTTTGAGAACATCATTACGCAATGCATTTCATGCATCATGATATTGCATACAACTAACTTTTACCTTTTCAGGAAAAGATCAATCAATAGACAAATGTCACCAACTACTTATACAACCCAACAGTCTTCCCAAAGGCTATATCTGACAAAAGGCTATTTTAGAAATTTCCTCAGAGGGTCATTCCAAAATAAGACACCTGTTGGTTCAACTTAAATCTCCTAAAGATTTATTTTGATTCTTTTCCAGTAGACACTTTTTATGGTTCAGATTTATTCTGATTCTTATCCAGTTAAAGACAAATACAATACATCAGCTGGTTCATCCTAAATCGCCTAAAGATTTATTCTGATTCTTATCCAGACATCTGCTAGTTCAGTTTAAATCGCCCAAAGATTTATTCTGATTCTTTTCTGGTAGACACTTTTTATGATTCAGTTTAAATCAATCAAAGATTTATTATGATTCTTATCCGGTCAAAGACAAAAACAAGACACCTGTTGGTTCAGCTTAAATCTCCTAAAGACTTATTCTGATTCTTTTCCGGTAGACACTTTTTCTGGTTTAGATGTATTCTGATTCTTATCCAATTAAAGACAAATACAAGACATCTGCTGGTTCAACTTAAATCGCCTAAATATTTATTCTGATTCTTATCCAGACATCTGCTATTTTAGTTTAAATCAACCAAATATTTATTCTGATTCTTTTCTGGTAGACACCTTTTCTGGTTCAGATTTATTCTGATTCTTATCCAGTTAGAGACAAGTACAAGACATCTACTGGTGCAGCTTAAATCGCCTAAAGATTTATTCTGATTCTTTTCTGGTAGACACCTTTTCTGGTTCAGTTTTATTCTGATTCTTATCCAGTTAGAGACAAATACAAGACATCTGCTGGTTCATCTTAAATCGCCTAAAGATTTATTCTGATTCTTTTCCAGTGGACACTTTTTTTGGTTTAGATTTATTCTGATTCTTATCCAGTTAGACACAAATACAAGACATCTGCTGGTTTAGTTTAAATCAACCAAAGATTTATTATGATTCTTTTCCAGTAGACACTTGTCTGGTTCAGTTTTATTCTGATTCTTATCCAGTTAAAGATAAATACAAGACATCTGCTGGTTCAGTTTAAATCTCCCAAAGATTTATTCTAACTCTTTTCCAGTAGATACTCTTTCTGGTTCAAATTTGTTCTAATTATTTTCCAGTCAAAGAAAAACACAGACATCTGCTCGTTTAGTTTAAATCGGCTCAAGATTTATTCTAATGCTTCTTCCTGTTAAAGTCAAACTTAGACTTAGTTTAAATTCTATCAACAATCACCTTTAGATGGCATATATAAGCCCATCTCCGACAACTCTCCATCATCTCTCCAAATGGCATATTTAAGCCCATTCCTGATAATCAACAAACCATTCACTTCATGCACAAACAAGTACAAATTTCTGGGTACTTAAGTGTTCGATCATCTTCTACCTTCAAGTCACGAATAACGAACATGCCAATCTAACTCTTCAGGTTTAAGAAGATTGAACAGGGGCAGCTTTTTAACCCCAAAATTTTCCCTCTCTTTTCTCAATACATTTCTCACCAAAGATATCAAATTCTCAAGGGTTCTCAAGGTTTTGATCAGATAAGCTCACCTCTTAAGCACTGAGCCTCCAAATTAGGGTTTTGGTTTTCTCAAGGACAATTGAACTTTTGATACCTTAAATGACTTTCATGGTTCATTATAGGTCTCCAAGATTGCCCATACCAAGTTTCAGGTCTTGCATCACAAATTTGCCCAGTCAATTGCTCAGATGATTGAAAATCAACTATATTGGGTAAAAAGTCAATTGTGGTCAATATGCAGTCAAACTTCATGATTTTTTGGCCAACATCAACATTTTGAAGTCATATTCGTCAATTGATCAAGTGTTGATCACAATTCCTCAAGAAAAGCATTCAAATCATCAAGGGGGCAAAATGGTCAAATTGGGGTTTTGACTAAGATGGACTGATCATTGACTTTTGACCTAATACATGACCCAATGGTTTGAATCATTATTTCAAGGATTCAAACACAACATGTTGACCTAACTTCATGGCTCAAATCATTTCTCAAGATCAATGGATTGATAGTTGAATTTTGGATCAATTGATGAAAAGTCAACTGATACACAAAAAGTCAATCAAACTTTGATTATTTGACCAACATTGAATTTCAAAGATCAAGATTCACCAAGATACTTTAAAATGTAAAACTTGATCATCAAGAATCAAGAAAGTTAAGAAATTCCACAAAAAGTAAAATTTTTCCATACTTAGAAAATTTCTAAGTATTTTTAACCTTGATAATTTCAATACTTCATGACAATTTTTCACCAAAATGCAAGATGATTCAAGGAAAACTTTCAACAAGAAAGTTGTAGATCTTGATGAATTCTACAACTTTGTATTTAGGTGAAAAGTTGTATTTAGGTTTGTTGTCATGACATTTCTCATAAAACACTTTGTGAAAAGTTTGGCAAGTTAGGTAGATTTTTTGTCACAACTTTTTGGAAAATTTTCACCTAGCTCCAATTTGATTTAGTCAAAGTAGTCAACATGAATGTTGTATACAATGTTTCAAGCTTTCCAAAATGTCCAAGAACTTGAAGAGATTATGCTTGAGCTATGAGAATCATAGAGAAGAAGTTGGACATCCATTCTTGAATTTTAGCTCATTTTGATGATGAACACTTGATCAAATCTCAAGCCATGCTGCATAAATCTTGCTTTGCAGGCTTATAATTTGAAAATCACTCCATATTTAATTGTTTACACAACAGTTAGAGCTATGATCCAAGCATTTGAGCCATTGTCCAAGAGATTTATCCATTTTTGGCACAAAGTAACATTGCCATTCTTGTAAAGTCGCTTTAATCACAAAGTCAACTTGTCTTGAGCCTCTAACTTGTTTGTTATGAACACACTCAACACACAAGACCATATAAGCATTTTTAAAGCCTCTAACTACTCTAGATTTCCTTGTATTATGCATTGGAACAATGTTTGTCAAGGTTGCTTCAAAAACAAGTAAAAAACCATAACATGTGATCTTGTGAATCTGATCTTTTCAAGCCCTCAAACCTCTTACCTATAAATAGAGGCACTATTTTGCAAGCCAAAGAGGAAGAGACAAGCCTTGAAACTCCCTCAAACACTCCAACACTCAGAATTTCTCTCAAACTCCATTTTTGGGGCATTTCTGACCTTGAATCCCAAACTCACATTTCACTCATGTGTTCTCACTCAAAATAAATCAAAAAGCTTCCATACATTATTTAGAACCTATCCAAGACCCTGTTACACAACTGTAACACCTCCATCACCATCCTCCATTTCCAAAAACTGTCATTTGCACATTGACTTCTACAGGAAGATTCAACCACTCTCAATCCAAAGTAAGTTTTGCATTAGCTTCCTAGGAGTCCATTGAAGCTATTCAGATCATCACAACACCTCCAGGAGTGCTCAAACTCAAAACACGATTTCCATTTTTAAGGTATGTTTTCTTAACTTTGAACTTCTCATACAAGCATCATTAATAGTTATTTTGTAAAGATAAATTGTAGACATCATTGCCCTAAATCTAACCATGCCCTTAGTTTTCATTTATCTTGCCTGAGTGATGCGGATTTTGAAGTTGAAGTTACTGAAAAATTAGATCAGAATTTGGTACCAACAGAAATTTGTATTCACCTTTGAGTGTTAGCTAAAGTTATTACATATTTGAAATCGTGACGAAATTTCTAACAAGTTCGATGTTTACACTTTCTAAAATGGTTGAGAAATGAGCAAGTTTGAAAAATCAAAAATCTGGTTTGAAGACTGGCGCGAGGAAGAAGAAGATGAACATTCAAAAATGAGTTTATTTTAAATTTAATAGTTGTTGCATAAACTAACGGATGTATCACCACCATAGTGGTTAAAGCGCATGCCTTTTAGCCTTGTGACCTGAGTTCGACCCCCCAATGTCACATTTTGATATTTTTCACATCATTTTGTTTTCTTTTTTTGTTTGCTAGCACGTTTGGGCCTTCCCAACCTTGGGCCCTGACCTCTTTACTTTCCATCACCTCCCATTTTACTCATTCAGCGCAGGCCCACTTCTTTTTTATTTTGTTTTCTGACTCCAACAAAAACATATTATGGGCTTAATAAAAATACTTTTCAACCCCCTTTCTACTCTTTGAACACCAAGCCCAGCTTTTTATTTTCTTTTATATTTTCTTTATTTATTTTCATTTTTATTAAAATACAAAAATATTTTTTTTAAATAGACTAAAAATATTTTGATTATTTTTATTTTATATTATTTCCTCAAACAATTAATTTCCTTTTTTAAAGTAAAAACTAATAGACATAGGTTTTATTTATTAACTTAGATTTTAGGTTTTATTAAATAATTAAATAACTTCTCCTTTCCAAATTAAGTAGTTAATTAGATTAACCACCAAACTCTTTTTCCATCAAAACCATAAAAACAATTTCTTTTCTCTTTACATTATTCCTGCGCATTTTATTATTTCACATTATTATTCATATTCAATGGTTTGTAATAATAATTAGGATTTAATTTACTTGTCATCCCCATTTGTAAATTTATATCCGCCATCCCCACAAGTATTGTAATAGCGTAGGACATTTAAATTCAGCAATTTATCGCTTTCCATATTATTGCTAGTAATTAGGCTTTGCATGACAAGACTAAAATTAACCCTAGCAAAACCCTAATTCAAAGATAATATACATGAAAACAAAACACCTTGCACACATGCACCTCTAGGGTAACTTATATTTGTTGCCTCAGATAAAAAAAATCATGTCCCTTGGACGTGATTTGTTTTAGCAAAGACCCTCAATTAAAAGATCATAGTCCCTCGATGACCTTTCAATGTTGCCTTCGGTAAATGATCTTAGTCCCTTACGACAATTGTTAAAACATCTTACAAGTTGCCTTCTATGATTGTACAATGACCCACGCTTGTCCCTCACATCCAATGATATAGCTCTCTACTAATCAATGGTAAAATAGCACTATCTAAAGGAGGAGGAAAAAAAGACTTTTTGAGTAGGTAGATTGCTCGTAATTTCTTGCTCAGAAACAAAACCATTTACACTTCACACTTTCAAAAACACTTTTCAAACAAACATTTTGTATACATTCTCAACGATACGAGAATCATTACAAAATGGCCTTACATTGGCATTTTCAAACATATTTCCAACCACTCATTTTCAAGCAAATATTTTCAAAACCAACACTTTGTATACATTCTCAACGATACGAGAATCCTTGCAAAGTTTTCCAAACTAAGGCGTTTTAAAAATATTTTCAAACATACACAAACGCAAAGCATTTCAAAGTGATCAAGCAATTAAGAGCCCATAGATAACTTTAGATGAAAAGGGTGCTAACACCTTCCCTTTTCATAACCTATACCCCGAACTTAAAAAAATTCTCAAAAGGTCTTTCTTGTTCTTTTCACCCATTCCTTTATTGGATAAAATAAAATTCGGTGGCGACTCTTGCTATCCGCAACATTTGTGATCAAACGCAAAAAAACCAAGTCAGTTCTCCCACCATATCACAACGACGAAATGCCAAATGGATATTTGACTTTACTGGGGAGAACACCAATAGAATGGGGCATGTGGGAAATCAAATTTACCTGACTTTTTTTGATAACTTGTTAATTTCTCACTGAGGATAACAAAAACTCATATTGCCAAGAACATGAAGATCCATGCTGGGCGAAAGAAACCCTACAAATAGAAATCTTGTCGGGGATAAGACATTCTTTGTAGGAGAAACTCAACAAAATATGCTACTACTGGAAAAAATGAGAATCTTCAGCTCCATTGGGGAATAAGGACGTGCTTCAATCAGAACGAAACATGCCAGGATTTTTGACATTGGGCCAAGAAATCATAATAGTGCACTCTACTCTATCAGCATCTAAGATTAAAATATACTAGATAAGGAGAGAATGTGAATAAGCACTTTCAAAGGTATGATTTTGCTGGGGAAACAAGGATTCTTAAATATAACAGATATCCCTGAAGCAACCTCAATGGGGATATGAGAAAACCTTAGACAAGAGATCTTCAAGAACTTTTAGATTCTTTTCCTAGTGAAATGGGCACTCACTGGGGAGACACAAAACTTTGCCATTATCTGGGGCAATGAATCAACTCGGGGAAAATAAAACACTCACAAACAAGTAAATGATTGTTTTACCAAGAGAAACATCAAACGTACCCCACATATAGCATGACAACTGTATTTATCATCTAAATTCCAAGCAACTTTAAAAGCTAATAAACTGTAACTTAAATTATCATGTTTGTGCAGAGCCAACAAGGTTTATATGCAAATGTTTATTAAAATATTAGAAGTTTTTGTAAGCAAAACAAGAAAAGAGAATTATGAGCACATATTTGGATAAGAGAGGATCTTTTATTGATTTAAAAACCAGCATGTGAAAAAGGTATTTACATTTGGAAGAAATTCCTAAAAAGAGGTAATTGCAATATCAAAACAAAAGAGTGTTTACAAATGGAAATGTGAATACGAACGTTGTTGTACCCCAAAATTTGTCCTCTCATATTATCAAGATTTTCCTCACAAGACTTCTTGGATTCAAGACCAGATTAGGGTTTGCTCAGCTCAAGACATCCCCTTGCACTGATAACCTGAAATTAGGGTTTGAGTTTGCACAAGGATTTTTGGATCATCAATGCTTCATGTGAATTTCATAGACCATCTTGGACCCCTAAGATTGTTCATACCAAGTTTCAAGCTCTAAATCACATTTTTGCCCAGTCAATTGGACAGTTGACTAAAAATCAGCTATATTAGGGAAAAAGTCAACTATGGCCAAGAAACCTCTGACCTCCTTCTAAGATTGTATATATTCTTACGAACGAGAATCATTACAAAAATTGCCTAAACAAAGGCCTCTTTTCAAAATACTTTCAAAATCACACAAAGCACCATTTCAAACAATTGGAAAAGAAAAACAAGTGATCTAAACAAGTAACTAAGAGCTCATGGAAAACCATGGATGAAAAGGGTGCTAGCACCTTCCCTTTTCATAATCTACCCCCCGAACCCAAGAAAACATCTCAAAGGTCTTTCCTGTGCTTTTTTACCTTTCCTTTTGGATAAAATAAAAGTCGGTGGCGACTCTTGCTAAACCGAAACATTTGCGATGAAACGCAAAACCTCAAGTCAGTTCTCCTACCGTATCACAGAATTGGCGACTCTTCTGGGGAATGAAGGATAAAAGTGGGGTTACCTTAGGGTTTTATATCACCTTTACATGCTTATCTTGTTTGACTTGTATGCTTTACACTTTGGTTCTATTGTGTGGGTTTGAATCCTCTACTCGGATTTGGGAAACATTCATAGGTAAATAGCAATATGTTGTGGAAATTGTGCGGGGTATACCGTCACGGTCTAAGCAATAACTATGTTAGTGTGACATATTTGTGGGTACCGGTAGCCTTTGAGTCAATCAAAGAGAATACAGAGCTGCTGAGTGATGTCATGAAGCATTAACAAACTTTTAGAACCTTTACTTGACCAACTTGGCCTTTTAGGATGTAGTGAGATGACCCACTTTGGTGCAGTCTAAATTTGGTAGATACTCGATACTACACTCATTGAGGGTTGGTTCCTTAGAATATTTCGGTCGCCAGTAAAGAGGCTAAAGTGAAACTATGAACACAGGAAACAATCCAGTGATATTGAGCTCCTTAGAACCCGGTTACTATTACTAGGACAGGTTGAGCCAACTAAACTTCAAGAGGGTACTTACCTATGAAACCCCATGCAAGCCTGAACTAGGAACTTGTGTGATTTGCTTGTACATATATACTTGTGCATAACATCATGGATATCATGAAACATCATTTGCATCCACTAACAATTTCAAGGATTTTGGAAATTCATCTTTGTTCCTGTTTTGTAGGTTATGGAATCACTTCGCAGGAAAACCATCCAAGTCAACCTTGTAAGAATTCCTCCACAACTCAAGGAGCTAGCTTCAAGGATTCCCGAGAATTCTCCGTTCACCGAAAGACATGGTTGTCTCCTAGACTTAGTCACTTCCAACACAGAGGAAGACATGATGAAAGTTCTTTTCCAGTTCTTTGACCCTTTGCATCACTGCTTCACATTTCCTGACTACCAACTTGTGCCCACTTTGGAGGAATTTTCTCAACTCTTGAGGATTCCTATTCTCAATCAACTACCTTTCAACGGTACGGAAATAGATCCAAACCCAGAAGAGATTGCTCAAGCCTTGCACTTGCACTCATCTGAGGTCACAACCCATTGGGAAACTAGAAGTGGTGTCAAAGGCTTCTTGGCAAAGTTCTTGTTTGAGAAGGCCCAAAGCTGCTGGAATTATTTGGACTTACAAGCTTTTGAGGAGATTGTAGCTCTTCTCATCTATGAGATGGTGTTGTTCCCTAACCCTGACCAACTCATAGATGTGAGTGCTGTCAAAATCTTCATGGATCGCAACCCGGTACCTACATTGCTTGGAGATATCTTACACTCTTTTCACACTCGAACAATGAGGAAAAGAGGTGTTCTTATGTGTTGCACTCCTCTACTGGAAAGATGGTTTATTTCTCATCTTCCCCAATAAATTTTGAAGAATGAGAAAGGTTTGAGGTGGTCACAACGATTGATGACTCTTACACATTCAGATGTTCATTGGTGTTCTCGATCTAAAGAGAATGTTATCATCGTCGACCATTGTGGGGAATTCTCTAATGTCCCTCTACTTGGAATTAGGGGAGGCATCACCTACAACCCTTGCTTGGCTCTGAGACAGTTTAGTTATGCCCGAAGGGATGGTCCACATGACATGCTAATTCCAGACTTGGTTTTTGACTTCGAGAACAACGATTAAGGACTTCGACAAAGGTTCATCCGAGCTTGGAGGATGCTAAACAAGGTAGACAGTAAGACTCTTGGACACAAGAATTCCATCCCTCATGAGCCTTACCTCAAGTGGGTACGAACCCGCGCCCAAAGTCTTATGATGCCTTACCCCTCTATTCTACCAGTGATTATAGAACCTGTTATGGAAGGAGATGTTCCATACACCCTCCTACATCCTGACATGCCAACATCACTCGAAGATCTATAAAGGAGTTGGATACAGCTCAAGGGAGAACGTGATACTTTCGAAGCCCAATTCTATGCAAGCGAGAAGAAGGTTTTGGAACTCACTCGGCGACTTCACGAAGAGAAGACTCTCAACACCTACATTGCACCAAAGAAGATGCGAAATGTCTTCTTATCTTAGAATTTTATACTATTTTACCCTAGGGGCATTGATGTAAACAGATTCTATTTTATTAATATAACATTTATTCCTTTTTGTTTGACACAAATTTGAATTTTTCTGAATCCTTGAAAGCATTACATGAATACATATCACTCATCATATGCATAAGTAGGTCTTCACACCAAGTTTCCTCATCTCCCTGCTGTTTATTTCAGCAAGATGGATATTGAACAAACGGTCAAAGACTTACAAGCTCAAAATTCACAATTTCAACAACTACTCCTGACCTTGGCTAAGGGTCAGGAGGAGCTCAAGACTCTACTAGAGAAGGAAAAAGAGAAAAAGAAGAAGAAGCGAGTCGGTGTGGATCTTAAGGGCAGAAGGTTTGAAGAACAAGCCAGATGGACTTTGGAATTACTATCAACCTTTGAGGAATGGGAGAGAAAAGGTAAAGAGACTGCAGTGCCATCTGTATCTGAAGCTGAAGAAGAGGAAGATGAGGACTACTCAGAATAACAATACCCTCCGGCCGATGACAAATACAAAAATCTGGAAGAACGTCTAGCTGCTATGGAGATACAGAGATTTCCTGGGCTGGACTTTGAAGAGTTAGGGTTGGTATCTAGAATTGTAATCCCTCATAAGTTTAAGGTGCCACTGTTTGCTAAGTACGATGGGTTGTCTTGTCCCAAGATGCACCTACGATCTTATGTCAGGAAAATTCAACCACATTCTTCTGACAAAGACCTGTAGGTTCACTTTTTCTTGGACAGTTTGTCAGGAACACAGCTTGATTTGTTCTACCAGTTGGAGAGGTCTGATGTGCATAATTGGGAAGACTTGGCAGCCGCCTTCTATA
Source organism: Vicia faba (assembly GCA_948472305.1). Taxonomy (NCBI): domain Eukaryota; kingdom Viridiplantae; phylum Streptophyta; class Magnoliopsida; order Fabales; family Fabaceae; genus Vicia; species Vicia faba. Next base: position 1,207,691,718 of record OX451738.1, on the reverse strand, counting down.
AACAGTATCAATACAACGCCGACTTGGAACCAACCCGTACTCAGCTACAGAGTATGGCTATGGTGTCCAATAAGGGCTTCAAAGACTACGCCCAAAAGTGGAGGGATTTGGCCGGAAGGGTGCAACCACCTTTATCTGAAAGAGAGCTAGTGGACATGTTCTTAGGGAATCTGTCAGGTCCTTTCTTTAATCACCTGATTGGAAGCTCCTCTGCAGGTTTCACTGAGCTAATTTAACTGGCGAGAGGGTAGAAGCCGGTATTAGAAGCAGGAAAATTCAGAAAGATGTGTCTACCTCTGCTGCTGCAAAAAAGCCTTTCACTAGTAAAAAGGAAGTGTCTGTTGTCTATGCTCAGATAAATCAGGGAAGAACCGAATGACGAACAACTGTAGGGGCTGTCATGATTCAAAAGTCTGCATCAGACCAGCCGAGAAACAATCAGCCGAGAAATGATCAGCCGAGGAATAACCAGCAAAGGGTGGAAAGGCCTGTAAGGCAATTCACCAAGATAAACATGACTTCTGATCAAGTCTTACCACATCTTCTGAAGTTGAATTTGGCCATGTTGAAGGAGGCCCCTAAAAATCCTAATACTTCATCTCCGCACTACCATCCCAATGCCAGGTGTGCTTACCATTCAGAAAGTCCAGGGCACGACACCAACAACTGTTGGGCTCTGAAGAACAAGATTTAAGATTTGATTAACACAAAGGAAGTTGAATTTGAAGCTCCTGAAAAGCCGAATGTTATCTCCGCTCCAACGCCCAGGCATGGACACAATGCCGGTGCTGTGGAAGAAGATCTGTTTGTTTCTACTGTGGATGAACTGTTAACTCCTCTCCTAACCATCAAGTAGAGTTTGTTGAAGGTTGGGGTGTTCCCAGGTTGTGATCAAGATTTCCATGCTTGCCTATCCTCCCCATTTGACTGTCCTCTATTGAAGAAAAGAATCCAACAGTTGATTGATAACAAGGAAATTTTGTTTGAGAAAGCTCCTATTTCACCCATTCCAATTCCAGAAGTTTCAATAATAACCATATACGCCAATCCTTCCAGGGTTCCTAAAAAACCCGTTAGGATTAAATCTGCTCCTATGACTACTCCGTTGAAGATAACAATGCTCGGGCCAGCCCCATACAAATCAGATAAAATGGTACCATGGAACTATGGTGGAGAAATCTACTACCATGGTGTCAAACAGATTGAAAAGATTACCGAAGACGAGATCTCTGAAGAAGACAATCCTAACATCAGTAACATGGCTGGAACAAGCAAAATTACTCGTAGTGGGAGAATTTTCTCTCCAGAGATTGCGCCACCAAAGGCAGTCTCTGGATCCGTGGTCATTCCGAAGATAACAGTCGTACCAGTAACTGTACCTGCAAGTGTACCCACCAACAATGACAATACAATTCCCATCCCTATTTCCGCTGCTGAGAAAAAAGGAAAGAATGTTCAAGAGGAGCCTGTCTTGACGATGGCTCAGTCACTAATCATTCCTGAAACATCCCAGAAAGAGATGGAAGAAATTCTAAGGATCATTAAGAAAAGTGATTATGATGTTGTTGAACAACTGGGGCAGACCCCCTCCAAAATCTCTATGTTAGCCTTGCTTCTGTGCTCAGAGGCACATGCTAAATCTTTGGTCAAGTTTCTGAAGACAGCGCACGTGCCGCAAGAGACTTCGGCTGATCAATTCCAGGAGTGTGTAGCCAGTCTAATAGTTGACAATGGCCTAGGTTTCTCTTATGCCGACTTGACCTCTAAAGGGAGAAAACATAATGACACACTACATGTCTCGGTGGAGTGTAGGGGGACCACCCTAGCTCATGTTTTGGTTGATACTGGATCGTCTTTAAACGTCTTGCTGAAGAAAGCCTTGGATAGACTAGATTGTGAAGGTTTAACCCTGAAACCCAGCAATATAATTTCCAGAGCCTTTGATGGTTCTAAGAGGATGGTCCATGGAGAGGTGGACATCTAGATCAAGGTGGGTACCCAGACGTTCAATTCAACATTTTACGTGATGAACATCTTTCCTTCCTACTCTTTCCTGTTGGGACGTCCCTGGATTCACAACGCTGGTGCTGTCACCTCAACCTTGCATCAGATGCTAAAGTACCCTGTTCAAGGGAAGATTATAATTGTCCATGGTGAAGAGGAATACAAGATTATTCATTTGAATTCTTTTTGATATGTAAAATTGGATGGAGAATTCATTGAGACCCCTTTCCAACATTTTGAAGAAGTTTCTCAGGAAATAGCGGCGACCAAAGCAGTGTCATCAACTCCTGTGATCACAAGACCTGTACCTCGGATGTCTTCTCTAAAAGATGCAAGGGAAGTAGTGGAAGAAGGAAGATCCACTATTTGGGGTCAGCTACCAGACTTTCCTTTCAAATCAGACAAATTCGGCTTGGGATTCACCTCAACTGCTCAGAAGGCCGTGCGCCGCTCCCGTGCTAGAGGGCCACCTTTGAAGATCAGCCATCAAGGGGTTAATGCTCTAGAGGACAGTAATAAAGAGGGAAGCTTGGAAGACTGGATTTTTCCTACTGTTGGTGGAGGACTGTGCAACTGGGAAGCAAAAGAATTTGTTCCGATTACTTTCATATTGCAGTAATTTATCTTTTCCATTTCTATTGGATCTGTAACAATTCACAAACAATTCATACTTTTTCAACCATGTGTCTTAAGCGAGGCACATAGGTCCACTTGTAAGGGTTCTTATTTCATTTTCATATGTCATTTTAATGAATCATGGACGGTTTTCATATTTAAAAATTTTGTGCTCATTGTCTTTCTTTTTACATTTTGTTGTTTTAAGATGGCTATGCCCTTACACACACCCACACTCACAAATGCAGGTACTCTTCCACTCCGGAACCCATGGGTAACGATACTGTATAGCCTTCAGTGACTCTGAAGATCTAGTCTACCAACTCGAATACGAAGGTGAGGAAGATTGTGAGGTGCCAGGGGAATTGGCCAGACTTCTACAACAAGAGGAAAGATAAATTTAGCTTCATGAGGAGCTTTTAGACACAATCAACTTGGGTACTGAGGAAGACAATAAGGAAATCAGAGTGGGTGCCAACCTAGAGCCGAGTGTCAAGGAGCGCTTAATTCAGCTGTTGTATGAATATGTGTAGATCTTTTCCTGGTCATACGAAGACATGCAGAGACTTGATACAGACATTATGGTACACCGTTTACCCACAAGAGAAGACTGTCCACCAGTTAAACAAAAGGTCCACCGCATGAGACCTAACATGTCTGAAAAGATCAAAGCAGAAGTTATGAAGCAGTTCAATGCTAGATTTCTTGTTGTTACTTCCTATCCACAATGGGTTGCTAACATTGTTCCCGTGCCTAAGAAGGACGACAAAGTGAGAATGTGCGTGGATTATAGAGATTTAAACAGGGCCAGCCCTAAAGATGACTTTCCACTTCTGTACATTGACATCTTGGTTGACAATACAATTCAGCACAAAGTATTTTCTTTCACGGACAGATTCTCATGCTATAACCAGATCAAAGTGGCACCTGAGGACATGGAGAAAACTACTTTCGTTACACAGTGGGGTACGTTTTGCTACAATGTGATGTCATTCAGACTGAAGAATGCCGGGGCAACCTATCAACGTGCCATGGTAGCTTTGTTTCATGATATGATACATCATGAGATAGAGGTCTACGTAGATGACATGATAGCCCGTTCACAAACTAAAGAAGAACACCTCGATCACTTGCAAAAGCTGTTTGTCAGGTTGAAAGAGTACAAGCTAAGATTGAACCCTAACAAGTGCACATTCAGAGTCCGATCCGGTAAACTCTTGGGTTTCATTGTCAGCAACAAAGGCATCAGGGTTGATCCTGCCAAAGTCAAAGCTATACAAGAAATGCATGCTCCTCGCACTGAGAAGGAGGTCAAAGGTTTCTTGGGACGCCTAAACTACATTGCTAGGTTCATTTCTCACCTAATATCTACCTGTGAGCCAATCTTCAAGTTTTTTTTGGGGACTCATCTTTGGTCATCAGTCAGATCAGAGGAGAGTGGGACACTAAGCATCCAAACCTAATCCCTTACAAAGAACATGTCTTAACATTGCTACCACATTTCGAGCAGATTACCTTCGAGCACTTCCCGCGAGAAGAAAATCAGCTAGCAGATGCTCTAGCTACAATGTCATCCATGTTTAAACTTAACTGGGATAATAGGCTCCCCAAATCACAATTTAACGGATGGACGAACCTGCACACTGTCACGAGATTAATACCGAAGAGGTAGTGGACCAGCCATGGTTTCATGAAGTCAAAAGGTATCTCGAGGCTCAAGAATACCCTGAAGGAGCTCCAGTCAATGACAAAAAGTTCTTAAGGAGGTTCTCAGCTAATTTCTTCCTAAGTAACGGTATCCTGTACAAACGCAATCATGATTCTATTCTGCTCCGTTGTGTGGACAAGCTTGAAGCTGAAAGGATTATGGCTGAATTGCATTAAGGTACCTCTGGCACTCACTCTAGCGGGCATACGATGGCTAATAAGATTCTAAGGGCAGGCTATTACTGGTCTACCATGGAAGCTGACAGTTATCAACACTCCCGTACTTGTCATAAATGTCAAATATATGCAGACAAGGTACACGTGCCCCCGATTCCTCTAAATGTCTTAACATCTCCTTGGCCATTCGCTATGTGGGGAATCGACATGATTGGAGAGATCAAGCCTATAGCCTCCAATGGACACCGCTTCATTCTGGTGGCCATTGTCTACTTCACCAAGTGGGTCAAAGCAGCTTCCTTCGCATCTGTTACTAAGAATATTGTTGCCCGCTTCATCAAGAAGAACCTCATTTGCCGGTATGGTATCCCTGAAAGGATCATTACTGATAACGGTACAAATCTTAACAATACTCTGATCACCGCCCTGTGCGAGCAGTTTAAGATTCAACATCATAATTCATCTCCCTATCGGCCAAAGATGAACGGTGTTGTCGAAGCTGCAAACAAAAATATCAAGAAGATCATACAAAAGATGACATTCACCTACAAGGACTGGCATGAGATGTTACTGTTTGCTCTCCATGGGTATCGTACCACGGCGCGCACATCAACTGGGGCAACACCCTATTCTTTGGTATACGACATGGAAGTTGTTTTACCTATCGAGGTTCAGATTCCCTCCTTGAGAATCATGAAAGATGTTGGTTTGAGTGAAGACGATTGGATCCAAACCCGACTTGATCAGTTGAACTTAATTGATGAAAAGAGACTTATTGTTGTTTGCCATGGTCAGACGTATCAAAAGTGGATGATCAAGGCTTTCAACAAGAAAGTCAAACACCAGATATATCAAGTGGGAGATCTTGTGATCAAGTGCATTATCTTGCCACAAAGTGATCCCAGGGGCAAATGGACTCCTACCTATGAAGGACCATTTGTGATAAAAAAACATCTTTTCTGGTGGGGCAATGATTTTAACCACCATGGACAGCAACGACCTGCCGCACCCTGCGAACGCGGACATAGTCAAAAGATACTACGCATAAATGACCCGCTAGGTTGACACACCTAGGCAAAAAAAGGGCATCCCGGTGAATCGAAAACCCGAAAGGGAGGTTCAGGAAAAAATTAGGGATAAACAAAAAAAATCTGTACACTCGGCAAGTTGAAAACCCGAAAGGGTGACTTGGGAAAAAAAGGGTTTCCCAGTGGATCGAAAACTCGAAACAGCGGTCCAGGCAAAAGTTAGGGAATCAAAGTGTATGACTATGTCTCATCAGATCACTTTAAGGACAATCTCTTCACTAACAAACCTGAAGCTTCTGATCAATCCAATCATCTTCGGACGAAGCAACAAATGGACAAGATATTCGGAGTTACGAAGGCTATAGTAGAATGGGAACCCCATGGGATTTTTTACACATAGCTATCTTTCTTTGTATAAAATTTTTATCAATTTTTACGACACCATCCTCTTACTAGGATTTTTGTCTCCTTTGTACAAAATACTTATTCAAATTTAATACAAAGATACCTCTTTAAAGTGTAGAAAACCATTTGTCTTTTTCTTTTACACTTGTATTTTATTTGCAAAAACGTCCAATGATTCATTAGTGAACATATGCATTTGAACATAATTACTGTTTACAAAATAAACAGGAATGAAAAAGAACAATTACTGACAGGTTGAAAGGATAGGAAAATGTCTTTCGGCTATTCCATGAGTAATCCTTACAATACATCACCTAGATCCCCAGCGGAGTTAAAATTCCAAACCCTTTAAATCCCCATCAGAGTTGGAACTTCAAACTCCCAATCCCCAGCGGAGATAAAACTTTGAACCACAGATCCCTAATGGAGCTGAAACCTTCATTCCCCAATGGAGTCAAATTTCAAACTATCAATCCTCAGCGTGAACCATTCAGTTTTCTCCAAATTCCCTAGCAAGTTGTCTTAAAGTCTGAAAATCAACCAGATAACAGTTAACTTTTGTCTTTCCCCAACCTAGATTGATTCCCCGATAGAGTGGCATACAACCCAAACTCTTGAACTTACTTCCCAACAGTAAGCCTTCTTCCCCACAGAGTTTCATTATTCCCCAGTGAAGTCGCCAGAATGAAGATTCTCATTCTTAACTCCATGCAGAAGTCGTCAGAGTTTTCTCTATTTCCCAGCAGAACAAGGATTCCCTTTGTGTAATCCCCAGTAGACATCAACAAGGTTCTCTGGATTTCCCCAAGCAGATTATTCAGGCAGATTGGCATTACTCTCACGACAGAATTTTTGTCAATACTCCAACTTCAAGACTTGAAGGATCCCTATATCCCTAGTGAAGTCATCAAGGATTTCTTATCCCCAACAGTCTCCAAGGATTTCTCATCCTTAGCAATCAAAGATTTTGAATCTCCAGCAGCAGTCAAGGATTTATTTTCCTCAGCAATACATCTAATCAGCTTACATGCGCATACATTACATTCATATATCATAAACATTGACAAAACACATTTATTGCATCATACATTTCATGCAACATAACTTTGTGTTTCAGCTAACATTTTACCTTTTTCAGGATAAGATTAATAGCTACTTTTGACAATATTCAAAGATTTAAGATACAATAAAGATACACTCCAAACACGGAAGTCATTCTATTACTCATTCAGAATTCAAAGTCATGATACAGTACATATATACTTCAGACACGGAAGTCATTTTGTTACTCATTCAGACCTCAACTTCATGATACAGTCCAAATACGCTCCAAACACGGAAGCCATTCTGATACTCTTTCAATTTTCAACTTCAGATACACTACAGATACGCTCAAGACATGGTTGCCATTCTGTCATTTATTCTATTTTTCCCCAGCTCAGATACGCTCCAGATACGTTAGCCATTATGTCCCTTATTCAGATTCTCATAGCCCAGATACGCTCCAGACACGGATGCCATTCTGTCGCTTATTCAGATTTCAGATTTAGATACAATACAGATACACTCCAGACACGGAAGTCATTATGTTATTCATTCATATTCAATTATAGTTACAGCTTGGATACGCTCCAGACACGGACGCCATTCCAATGCTCATACAGATTCAGTCTCTATATACAGTTCAGATACGTTCCAGATACGGACACCATTCTGATACTCATCCTCTTGACTTACAACAAACATTCTTGGATGGCATCTACAAGACCATCTCCAACAAGATTCTATCACCTCTCCAAATGGCATCTTTAAGCCCATTCCCTCAACTACAATTTGACGAGTGCAAATTTACGGGCACTCTAGTGTCCAATCATCTTTTACCTTCGAGTCATGAACGGTAAAACTCGCCAATCTAACTCTCCAGCTTCAAGAAGATTGAACAGGGGAAGCTATTGTACCCCAAAATTTGCCCTCTCGTATTATCAAGATTTTCCTCACAAGACTTCTTGGATTCAAGACCAGATTAGGGTTTGCTCAGCTCAAGACATCCCCTTGCACTGATAACCTAAAATTAGAGTTTGAGTTTGCACAAGGATTTTTTAATCATCAATGCTTCATGCGAATTTCATAGACCATCTTGGATCCCTAAGATTGTTCATACCAAGTTTCAAGCTCTAAATCACATTTTTGCCCAGTTAATTTGACAGTTGACCAAAAATCAATTGTATTGGGGAAAAAGTCAACTATGGCCAATTTACAGTCAAAATTCATAATTTTTGATCCACAACAACATCCTAGGCTCTTATGTACCATTTGATCAAGTTTGGATCACAACTCCTCAAGAAATTTGATTAAATCATCAAAAGGGCAAAATGGTCAAAATTAGGGTTTTGACTGTAGAAGGGCAATTTCTGATTTTTGATCTAGCCAATGACCAATTGGGTTCAAAAATGGTTTCAAGGATCCAATGGCATCATCTTGACCTAATCACATGGTTCAAAAGATCTCAAATGCATGGGATTGACAGATGAATTTTCCAGTCAACTGATCAAAAATCAACTGTAAACTGAAAAGTCAAACTTTGACTTTTTTTTCAAAATCAAGTGCCAAGGGTCATAATTCATCAAGATATGTCAAAATATGAAAATTGTTGACCAATAAACCTAAAATTGAAAATTAGGGTTTTAATTTGAAATTTTTCATAACTTGGAATTTTTCTAAGTTATGGAAAATTCTTATTTTTTCCCAACTTTCCACAATTTTTTCACCATGATACATTTGGATTCAAAGAAAAATTCCAACATGAAAGTTGTAGTCCTCCAAAAAATATACAAATTTTATTCACAAAGTTTTCCCAAAAGATGCTTGGATTTCAAGTTATGGTTTTGTGAATAGGGGTCCAAAAACTTTTTAACTTAGTGAAATTTTGCCCTAGTTTAGGCATATTTTTGACCTAACTTCATGACAACTTTTCACCTAGTTAAAAGAGGTATCTCAAGTTGCATTTAAAATATGGACTATAGAGAATGTTTCAAGCTTTCCAAAATGTCCAAGAACTCTCCAAGATCATTTGTGGTTAAGGAGAATCGAAGAAGAGAAAATGGCAATTTGTCACTTTTATTCAAGCCATGTTTACAATGTTACAAGTTGAAAATCAGTTCCTAGCATGCTTGTACCTTGCATTACAGGTCCTAATCCCTTCTACACTCCATAATTAAATGCAAACTCGATGGATTTTGGCTTTGTATTGACTTTTGAAGCATTGCACAATGAATTAATCCAAAAATGGCATAAAGTTCACAATACTACTTTGATAAAGCATGCCTTTTTGCAACTTTGCATTTCTTGAGCCATGGACCAGATCTTTTGTTGAAAACAAGATCCACAAGCATCAGGAAAAGTACACCAACCCTCTGCAGTCCACAAGCTAGCCTGTACAGGCCTTTGGCATGGTCATGTCAACTTTCTTCAAAAGCAAGCAAACTCGCAAAAGTCAAGTTAACTTGTCCATCTGATAAAGGCAAGGCTTGGATTCATTTCAAACAACTTCAGAACTTTGTTGCAAGCCTAAGCACGAATAAACAACATCCCAAACACCCTCAAACACCAAAAACACCAATTTCTGCCCAAACATGGCATCTTCTGCAGAACCCTTGCCAAATCAATATTGGCTCGTGCGTTTCTTGTTCCAAGGCTTCAAACACTTTACATACATCCTACCTAAGATGTCCAGGCCCTTGTCTTGCAACTATAACCCCTGTTTCAAGCTTCACCATTTTCATTTTTGAAGGTTGCAGGTTGACTTCTACAAGGAGTTTCAAGCAACTTCAAGTCAAGCTGAGCATTGAGATGGCTTGAGGGAACTTCAAGGAAGCTCACACGATCTTCAGGCCTCACTCAAAGTCCCCACATTGCCATATCCAAACTCAGATGAACAAGGTATTTTTCAAAGTTCTATCTCCTTATTTAGGCATCCTTAGGTCACGATTTGTGAAGCAAAAATGTAGTCCTTAACTTGCTTAAGCTGTACATATGCATAGTTTTTATTTATATTAACTGAGTAGTGAGAATTTGAAGCTTGAAGTTCACGAAAAATTTAGATCAGAAATTAGGGGTGATAAAATTCTCCTTGATCTTTGAGTGTCAGGTCACAAACTTTATATCACTGAAATCGTGAGATCATGAGCTAGATTTTTCATGTTACAAGTTTTTGATTTTATGCAAAGAATAGCAAGATACAGGTTGAAGGCAAAACGCGCGCAAAACGTTGGCTGGAGGTCAGGGATGAAGTATGTTTTGGGCCTGGCGCGCTTGGGCCTGCTTCTTTACTTCCCATACCCCCCATATTCCTATTTGCACCCCCTGATCTATTTTCTTATATTTTTCATATTTTCTTTTCATTTTTATATTTATTGCTTTTATTTATTTTTTCTGAACATGAAAAATCTTGAAAAATATTTTCTTTACTTTTTGCATTTTTATTTTATTTTTTTTATTATTTTTTGGCATAAAAAATAGTTTATTAGTAATAATATACATTATTTTCTTAAATAAATTGTGAATATATTTAAATAAATATCATACATTTTAATTTTTATTATTCATATACATAAATATTATTTCCACACATATTTTATTTTTTAAATACTTGTAAATATTTTTAGTTATTTTTCTTGAACAAAAAATGAATAAAATAAGTGATATAGAACATATTTTCTATTAAATCAAAAATTAGGGTTTCCCCTTTTAAAAATAATAATATTATTTTTTTCTTATTTTTAGGACTTAGATAATTTTATTTTCTCATACATAAAACAATTAAAAAACATTTTTTGCATATTTACATTTTTATTGCATATTTAAATAATTGTTTATTTATTTATTGTACAATAAATTCAATTGGGTTGTAATAGTGAATTAGGGTTTTATCTTGAGCATATTCCCCATTCAAAACTTGTATACCCCCTCCCATAATATTGTTGTAATAGCTTAGATTTACTTTACACAATTTATCGCATTATATACATGTTTAGTAAAAAACTAGGGTTTTGTATGATAAGACAAGAAAATCAAGCAAATATCATGACCTAATCCAAAAAAAATGCATGTAAAATAACAACACATTGCACACAAGCACCCTTAGGGTTTCACCCACTTTGTTGCCTAAAAAATGGCCATGGTATGCATGCTAGGTATCTTGGCAAAAAAAACAAAGCAAAAGATCATAGTCCCTCGATGACGCTAGACAAGGTTGCCTAAAAACAAACGATCTTAGTCCCTCAAAATGCTAAAGATACTTGGCAACATTGCTATCATGGTAATACGATGACCCATGTCCGTCCCGTTTAACATCCAAAGATAGGGTTGTTTACCAATACAATGGTAAAACAACAATGTCAAAGGAATAAAAATGTACAAAAAAGACTTTTGAGTAGGTAGAATGCTTCTAGTTACTTGATCAATTTGAAAACAATCCTTGCTATTTTCAAAAACAATCACACACATTTCAAAAACATTTCTAAACAACTTTCAAAACATTGAAACATTTTTCAAAAGAAAAACATCTTTGTATAGATTCTTACGAACGAGAATCATTACAAAGATTGCCTAAACAAAGGCCTCTTTTCAAAATACTTTCAAAACCATACAAAGCACCATTTCAAACAATTGCAAAAGAAAAACAAGTTATCTAAACAAGTAACTAAGAGCTCATGGAAAACCATGGATGAAAAGGGTGCTAGCACCTTCCCTTTTCATAATCTACCCCTGAACCCAAGAAAACATATCAAAGGTATTTCCTGTGCTTTTTTACCTTTCCTTTTGGATAAAATAAAAGTCGATGGCGACTCTGGCTAAACCAAAACATTTGAAACAAAACGCAAAACCTCAAGTCAGTTCTCCCACCGTATCACAAACGTCCATCAAGTTCCGACTCTGTTATAACTCTTATAACCTCAAGCTCTCATCTCCTTGCTTTCTAATGAAACATACTTGAACTGATTTCAAACCCCTTCCAGGTGTCCAGTAGATGAATCTTCAAATTTGGGATCCAACGCTGAACGTAGTCATTCGCTCCAAGACCCTAACTTTTTCCTGGATCGCCCTTTCGGGTTTTCGATTCACCGGGATACCCTTTTTTGCCTAAGCTTCCCTTTCAGGTTTTCAACTTAGCGGGTGTACTGATTTTCTTTTCATTCTTTTCATTTCTTATTTTTTATCCCTAACTTTTTCCCGAACCTTTTTCTTCCTTTTTTGTGGTTCGCCGGGATTCCCCTTTTTGCCCGAGTCGGTCAACTCAACGGGCCTGTTTTATGCAAAGTATTTTTTAACTACGTCAGTGTTCATAGGGAGTGGGAAGTTTTCATAATCCGTGGTTGTGAGCATCATTGCTCCATCAGAGAAAACCTTCATGACCATAAACGGTCCTTCATAAGTCGGAGTCCACTTGACGCTTGGATCACCCTGAGGAAGAATTATCCTCTTTAGCACAAGGTCACCTGGTTTATAACATTGAGGCCGCACCCTCTTGTAGAAGGCTTTCCTCATCCTATGCTAATATACCTGACCATGACATACAACCATCAACCTTTTCTCGTCAATGAGTTCCAACGGATCCAGCCGATTCTGTACTCATTCACTTTCATCCACTTCAGCATCTTTCATGATCCTTAGAGAATGAATTTCAACTTCCACAAGCAAAATTACTTCCATTCCATAAACCAGTGAAAATGGGGTTGCCCCAGTCAAAGTACGCATAGTGGTACGATAACCATGTAAAGCGAAAGGCAATATCTCATGCCAACCTTTATAAGTCACCACCATTTTCTGCACAATCTTCTTAATATTCTTATTGGCCACTTGAACAATGTTATTCATCTTCGGTTGATAAGAAGAAGAGTTATGATGCTTGATTTTGAAGAACTCACAAAGTTGTTTCATCATTTTGTTGTTCAGATTAGATCCATTATCGATAATAATCTTTTCAAGCACTTTGTAACGACAAATGATATTGTGCTTAATAAACAGAGTCAACACTTTCTTGGTAAAATTTGCATATGACGCAACTTCAACCTATTTGGTGAAGTAATCAATGGAAACAAGAATGAAACAATGTCTGTTGGAAGCAGTTGGTTAGATTCTACCAATCATATCAGTTCCCCACATTGAAAAAGGACAAGGAGAAGTCAAGACATTCAACAACACAGGCGGAACATGCACTTTGTCAGCATAAATTTGACATTTGTGACAAATTCTTGCATGGTTATGTCAATCAGTTTCCATGGTGGACCAATAGTAGCCAGCTCTAAAAATCTTTTTGGTCATGTTATGTCCATTGGAATGAGTCCCGAAGGCACCCTCATGCATCTCTTTAATGGTTCTAGCTGCTTCTTTCTTGACAACATATCTGAGCAGTAAACCATCATGATGCCTTTTATACAACACACCACCACTGAGGAAGAATTTGGCCGAAAATCTTCTCAGAAACTTCTTGTTTGTGACAGACGCTTCTTCAGGGCACTCCTGTGTTTCAAGGTATCTTTTAATATCATAAAACCATGGATTAATGTCTAATTCCAACTCGGCCTCAAAACAAAATACTGGCTCATCCAACCTTCTGATGGTGATGGAAGGTGCTTCTTTAGCCCACTTAACTTTGAACATGGATGACAAAGTTACCAGTGCATCAGCTAGATTGTTCTCTTCTCTAGAAACATGTTCAAACGCGATCTCTTCAAAGTATGGAATCAATTTCATAACATGCTCACGATAGGGAATTAGGTTTTGATGACGAGTCTCCCAATCTCCATTAATCTGGCTGATAACAAGATTGGAGTCTCTTGTAAACTTTCAAGTATTTGATTCGTAAGTAAATTGTCGCTTTAATACATAAATACAAGATTCATTATCGTCCATGTTATTGGTACAATCGAAACAAATACTAGTTATGAAAGGAATGTGGAATCCTTCAAGATAGGTAATGATAGCTTCAACACTGTTTCACATAGCATTAGAGGCACCGTCGAACACAAGTGTCCATCGCGATCCTGGTTTGGGTCCTTCATCTGGGCTTGGGATATTACAATCCCGAATATACACTATTTCCTCATCTATAAACTCAAACTTCATTGGTTCATAATCATCCATGTGTTGATGAGCGAGATGATCAGCCAACACACTACCTTGGATTGCCTTTTGTGTAGTGTATTAGATATCATATTCAATGAGTATCATCTACCAACGGGCTACCCTACCTGTGAGAGATGGATTCTAAAAAGTGTACTTGATTGGATCCATTTTGGATATCAAGTAAGTGGTGTGGGTCAACATATATTATCTCAAGCGTTTGGCAGCCCAAGCATGTGCACAACAAGTTTTTTCAAGCAAGGAGTACTTTGACTCACATTCTGTAAACTTCTTACTCAAGTAATAAATGGTCGATTCTTTCTTTCCCATCTCGTCATGTTGACTGAGGACACAACCCATGGATTTTTCCAATATGTTAAATACATGATCAATGGTTTCCCTTCCACGGGTGGCATGAGTATTGGAGGTTCCTGCAAATATTCTTTTATTTTATCGAATGCCTTTTGACAATTTTCATTCCACCTGAGCGTATAATTTTATTTAACAATTTGAACAAAGGTTCACACGTGGCTGTAAGATGAGAGATAAATCTAGAAATGTAGTTTAACCTCCCCAACAAACCATGGACTTCTTTTTTCTGTTTTCGGTTTAGGCATTTCTTGTATTGCTTTTACTTTAGCAGGATCAACCTTGATACCTTTTTCACTTACAGTAAAGCCCAACAACTTGTCGGATCTCACCCGAAGGTGCACTTATTTGGATTTAACTTCAAAAGGAGCTTCCTTAGTCTTTCGAACAACTTTTCTAGATGAACAAGGTGTTCTTCTTCAGTATCAGACTTAGCAATCATATCATCCACATAAACCTCAATCTCCTTGTGAATCATATCATGAAAGAGATTGACCATGACACGCTGATACGTTACCTCTGTGTTCTTCAACCCAAATGTCATCACCTTATAGAAAAAGGTTCCCCATGGCGTGATGAATGTTGTCTTCTCCATGTCCTCCGACACCATCTTGATCTGATTAAAGCCCGAAAAACCATCAATGAAGGAAAACACCTTAGAATGAGTTCTGTTATCGACCAACACATCAATGTGGGGAAGAGGAAAATCATCTTTATGGATTGCTCTATTCAAGTCCCTATAGTCACGCACATCCTGACCTTACCATATTTCTTAGGCACAGGAACAATATATGCAATCCACAGAGGATAATTGATGACTTTCAAGAAATTTGCATCCAACTGTTTATGAAATTCTTCTTCAATCTTTTAGGACATCTTTGGATGAGTTCTTCAGAGCTTTTTCTTGCCAGGAGAACACCCTTCCTTGAGTGGTAGACGATGTACCATGATATCTGCATCCTGCCCTGGCATGTCTTCATAAGACCAAGCAAAAATATCAGAATACTCTCAAAGTAGGTCAATCAATCTGGCCTTCATACTTTTTTTGAGATATGCCCATATCTTGACATCTCTCCTTACTTTTTATGTGCCAATATTCACCACCTCAATTGATTCTTAATTTGGCTGGATAACCTTCTCCTCTTGTTTCAACAATCTTGCTAATTCTTCTGGGAGTTCACAATCCTCATATGCCTTCTCTTCAGCTTGGTAGATCGGATTATCAAAGTCATAGTGAGCGATAACAGAGTCGTTATCAATGGAATCTATGGTAGAAGTGCATATGCATAAATGATATTTTGATGTTTTAGTGGTAGTAAGTGAAAAGGAAACATCGCCATTTAAAGAAAAATATTTTAAAAAAAGAAAGGGAATAAAATATTTGAATGCAAAAATGTCCTTTATTCATGATAAATGTTTGAAAACAAACACGGTGGCCCTACACAAATGATCCACTATGCCTTGGAAAGAGCGCATGAATTATGACATGATAATAAAAGAAAACAAGAAAATTACTCCTCAGCACTTGAAACTTGGACACCATCCACAGAAGTCCAATTGTTGAGTTCTTGGTCTAGAATACTTGGACGAATCCAATCTTCAATGATGTAGCTACCATCCCCATCATCACCAACTGCATTTGTGTATCCTTCTTGAGTAGCACTAGGACGGGAAAACTTCATGGGAGTAGATAGACCAGGTGCTCTGAGAGCTGCACTCTGCTGACCTGGACTAAAACCAAGACCGAACTTGTTAAACTTAGGGATAACATCCATAACCTAACCCCAACCTTCAGGATTACCATTCTCCACCATAAATCTAGCATCCTTGATAGAAGACATAGAAGTTTCTGGTTTTCTTTCCTGCCGTGGAGGAGGAATATTGACCGTATGGATTGTCTCGAAAGCTTGAAAAAGAGTCTCATGTGTCTCACCCTCAACTTCAACATATCGACATAACGTCAAATGACTCACAATATACTCTTCTTCACCGCACACAGTTATCACTTTTCCATCTACAGGATACTTGAGTTTCTGATGAAGAGTAGAAGTGGTTACCCCTGCATTATGAATCAATCCTTATGATCAAAATTTTGAACCAAACCATCCTGAACGTACCCAAGCCTTGGTTATTTATGAAAAACATACTCCTAAAAACTTGGATGAAAGCATTAATATTTTTATAATCAATTCAAAGAAAAAGGTTGCTAAGTTAAGGGCAGAGGCAGTTACAAGTACTGAGCCTCACGATATGGATGGTTCTTGGAAACTTTTTCAGAAGTGGATTTCTTCTGAAGTTGAAGAATGAATTCTTTTTCTAAAGCATCCAGAGTTTGGGATGTTCATATGGTAATTGAAAGGAAAGAAATAAGAGAAAGAGCCAGACTCTTTGAACTACTTGCTTCAAACAAAGCATAAACTAGAGCCCTAAAAGAGGCGGAAGAAGCTAGAAAAGCTGAAGAAGCCAGATTAGCTAAAGAGGCAAAAGAAGATGCTAAGGCTAAATAAGATGCTATGGTTGCTTCATCTTCAGATCCTACCATTGCGCGCCTGGAAAACGCAATTGGTGAGATTAGAGGAGAACAACATGTGTTCATAGAAAGCATCATTGAGCAAAAGGTTGTCAATGAGAAGGTTTAAAACATGCTACAATTGATTCAGCAAAAGATTTCTGCTCCTCTACCCTAGGCTTTAGGATTTTCTTTTTCCTTTTACTTTTTAACCATAAGGTTATGCTTGCTAATTACTTTTTGTGACTTCTGTTTTACTTTAGTTTGATATTTCTACAAGTTTTCTTTTTGGATCTTAGTTTGTTCAACTTTCTTCGACTCAATTCTTATGTGACCTTTTGAAATTAATGAATTCATCTTTTGGCTTATCACTTGTTATCTTCTTCTGGTTTTTATGTTTTTCACACATAATTATTCTTTTTTATTATGACAAAAAGGGGGAGTAATTAAATGAACATAATTTTGATTTCAATAATCAAGTTCCAAAAAATGTTCTCTGAAAAGAGTAATTAAATGAACGTAATTTTGATTTCAATAATCAAGTTCCGGAAAATGTTCTTTGAAAAAGAGTTGCTTACAGTCTAACCCAGTTAAAATTCTATTTCTGTTAGAATTGATGTCTTTTTTAGGAAATGAGAAATCTGATTTAAGACAAAGATCTGAAAGCATTGTGCATGGCTTATGTCTAACATGTTGGCTTCAGACTTGGCTCCAAGAATTGAAACCCAGAATCAAACTCCAAGAGTTAAAATTTGGAATCATACTCCAAGAATTGAGAATCTGGAAGTAGTCTTAGTGACATTAAAGTTTCAAGATTTCAATTGATATCATTTTCATTAAATTTGGAATCAGACTCCAAGAACTGAGAATCTGGAAGTTGTCTTAGTGACATTAAAGTTTCAAGATTTCAATTGATCTCATTTTCATTAGCATTTAAAGTCAAGACTTTCAAGATCTCAATATCTAACCTATTGGAACCAGAGGGAGTTCTAATCAAATGGTTTAGAGTCAGGATATTTTATCTTCATCAAGTCATTCACTCAAGGGGGGGGGTTCATAAAAAGGATTAGTATTCCGTACATTTTTATTTTTACTTTTTATGATTATATGAACAAAATCGTGTCATCAAAATACATAGTTTTGTCATCATTAAAGAGGGGGAGATTGTAAGAACAAGATTTGGTTTTGCAATATTATCTCTGAGTTTCGTTGATAAAAAATGAGTATGTTTGTATGAACAATTTTGGTACTCTAATGTTTATTATTTTTGAGTATTTAACAAACATGTCCTGCTTCTGATGGATGGCGTGGCCAAGACATTAGAAGAGAATTAATCCTGCCTCTGTGCTACACAAGTTTTGATGAATAGTAGCAAGACACTCCAAAAGACTCTGAAGTGTAGGCTCTGATGTTTGTCTAAAGAAACAAGTCAAAAGATTGAAGACAAAAGTTTTACTTACGTCTAGATAATGAATATTGATGCTTCTAAAGACAACATGTTCTAAAGAAAAAAATCAGAAGATCTAAAGACAGAAGTTGCTACTTAAGTCCAGATGCTGAAGACACATGTTTCTGAAGACAACGGGTTCTAAAGAAATAGTCATAAGATCTGAAGACAGTAGTTTCTACTTAAGTCCAGAAGCTAAAGACTCAAGTTTCTAAAGACCCAAGGTTCTAAAGATAAGGGTTCTTAAGACCAAGTGCTGAAGACTCTGAAGATAGAATTTCTAAATATTATAAAGACTTGAAGTTCTAAAGACCCAAAGTTCTAAGAAAAGGTTCTCACGACCAAGTGCTGAAGACTCTGAAGATGCAGTTCTGAAGACTTGGAGTTCTGATGAACTTGTGTTATGTTCTCGCTTCTAAACTCATGATCATAGAAGCCTCTGAAGTGTATAAGGAAAGAAGATAACGTTAACATGGTAAAAATATTACATGGTACAATAAACGTTTCATTCCACTACCCTGAAAGGATAGACGCATTGCACGATCTTGTCCCCGCGTTATTGCTCAAGCTGCCAATGTTTCTAGAAATCCCAAGAGTACCCCTCAACGGATATGTTATTTTATTGGTTATATAAAGGCTTGAAGACTAAGAGATAAAGTCTTCTAATTCACTAAATATTCCCGCACAAGAGTTGTGCATATCTTTTTTATTCTTAAGTAATTGTTCTTAAAATATTTTACATATTCAACTTGTGTAGAAGCAATATCATTGTAAACAAAACTTGTATTCAAACAGTTGTTTGATTTCCTTAAGGGATCAATTAGGTATGTATCCTTAAGAAGTCTAGGAGTAGTGTGTCTTAGAGGTTGTTAGTCACTTACGGGTAGCTTGTGCATTTTAATAATCACTTTGATTATTGTTTGATTTTCCTTAAGGGACCAGTTAGGTTTGTATTCTTAAGAAGTCTAGAACTTGTGTGTCTTAGAGGTTGTTAGTCACTTGGGGGTAGCTTGTGCAAATTGTAATCAGTTTGGTTATAGTGGATTAAGTCCTCGATTGAGAGAGGCGAAATCACTTTGTTAGTAATCAAATCTTGCAAGGCTAAAAGAATATAAGCTGATGCTAAATCCCAACAAATGCACCTTTGGGGTAAGGTCTGGAAAACTCCTAGGATTTGTCGTCAGTGGTAAAGGTATCGAGGTAGACCCTGCGAAGGTCAAAGCTATCCAAGAAATTCCAGCTCCCCGTACTGAGAAGGAGGTCAGAGGTTTCTTAGGTCGACTTAATTAAATTTCCCAATTCATATCTCACTTAACTGCTACTTGTGAACCACTCTTCAAACTACCGAAGAAAGATCAAGAAATCAGATGGAATGATGACTGTCTAGTAGCTTATGACAAGATCAAGGAGTACTTACAAGAACCCTCAATCCTGATACCTACAGTTGAAGGAAGACCTCTGATATGTACTTGACTATATTAGAGAACTCAATGGGGCGTTTGTTGGGCCAGCATGACGAGTCTGGCCGAAAAGAGCATGCAATATACTACCTGAGAAAAAAGTTTATCGACTGTGAAACAAGATATTCACTTCTCGAGAAAACTTGTTGGGCTCTGGCATGGGCTGCTCGCCGGCTAAGAAAATATATGTTGACTCACACTACTCTATTGATTTCTAAGATGGATCATATCAAGTATATCTTCAAAAAGCGAGATCTCTCCGGATGAATAGCTAGATGGCAAATGATTTTGACTGAATATGATATCCAGTACACTACACAAAAGGCAAACAAAGGAAGTGTATTGGCGGATCATTTGGAACATCAAGCTGTTGATGACTACCAATCCATGAACTTTGAATTCCCGGATGAGAATATCATGATAGTAACTGACCGCGAAAAGCCTGAATCGTATGATGGACCTGAACAAGGATCCCGATGGACTATGGTTTTTGATGGAGCTTCCAATGATTTGGGTAGCAAAATTAGCACTGTGATTATTTCTCCCGAATGTTTCCATACAGCTTTCACTGCTAGATTATGCTTCGACTGTACGAACAACATGACTGAGTACGAGGCATGCATCTTAGGTCTAAATGCTGCCATTGACCTGAGGATCAAGTTCTTGGACGTATACAAAGATTCTGCTCTAGTAATCAATCAAGTCAAGGGAGAGTGGGATACCAAACATCCTAATTGTATTCCTTACAAAGAACTTGTGCTAACTTTGATCCAATACTTTGAGGTGGTTACTTTTGAACACTTCCCAAGAGAAGAAAATCAGTTGGCTGATGCTTTAGCAACAATGTCGTCCATGTTCAAGGTCGATTGGGACAATGAGGCTCCTAGAATCACAATTGAAATATTTGATGAACCAACACACTGTTGTGAGCTTGACACAGACGAGGAGAAGCCTTGGTACCATGAGGTGAAAATATATCTTGAAGCACAAGAGTATCTTGAAGGAGCTTTCATCAATGATAAGAAATTTTTGCAAAGATTTTCAGCCAAATTCTTCCTAAGCAATGGAATCCTGTACAAACGCAACCATGATTCTACTCTACTCTGGTGTATGGACAAGAAAGAGGAAGAGAAGATCATGGAAGACATGCATGATGGCATCTTTGGGACTCACTCTAGTGGACACACTATGGCCAAGAAGATTCTAAGGGCTGGTTACTATTGGTCAACAGTGGAAACTGATTGTCACCATCACTCAAGGGCTTGCCATAACTGTCAAATTTATGCCGACAAGGTGCATGTACCCCTAATTCTCTTGAATGTCATGACTTCTCCATGGACATTTGCAATGTGGGGCATTAACATGATTGGAGATATCAAATCCACTGCTTCTAACGAATATCGTTTCATCCTTGTTGCCATTGACTACTTCACCAAATGTGTTGAAGTTGCCTCATGTGCATCAATTACAAAGAACGTTGTAGCCCGGTTTATCAAGCATACCCTCATCTGCCGTTACGGTATCTTCGAAAGGATCATCACCAACAACGAAACCAATCTCAACAATTTTATGATTATGGAACTCTGCACGCAATTCAAAATTAAGCATCACAATTCTTCTCCTTGTAGACCTAAGATGAATGGCACAGTGGAAGCTGCCAATAAAAACATAAAGATTTTGAAAAAGATGGTGGTAACCTACAAAGATTGGCATGAGATGTTACCATTTGCTCTTCATAGATACCGTACTTTGACACGAACATCAACTGGGGCAACTCCATTCTCTTTGGTCTATGGCATGGAAGTTGTCCTGCCTGTCGAAGTTTAGATTCCTTCATTAAGGATTATGGAAGAGGCAGACTTAGGCGAAGACGAATGGATTCAGACTATATTGGATCAGTTGAACTTAATTGATGAGAAAAGACTGGTTGTTGTTTGTCATGGACAAATGTATCAAAAGCGTATAGTCAAGGCTTTCAACAAAAAGATCAAACCTCGAATGTATCAAACTGGTAAATTAGTAATAAAACACACCATACTCCTACAAGGCGATCCCAAGGGAAAATGGAATCCCACATACGAAGGGCCATTTGTTGTCAAGAAAGTTTTCTTTGGTGGTTCCATGATGCTGACTACTATGGACAGTGAAGACTTCCCACATCACGTGAACGCGGACATAGTTAAAAAATACTCATAAAGAAGGACCCGCTAGGTTGACATACCTAGGAAAAAATAAGAGCATCCTGGCGAACCAAAAAGGTTTGGGCAAAATTTATGGATATATACAAAAGATTGTTCACTCGGAAAGTCGAAAACCTAAAAGGGCGGCTATGGGAAAAAAAAAAGGTATCCTGGTGGACTGAAAACCCAGAAGGGCGGTCCAGGAAAAAGTTAAGGATTAAAAGCGTAAGACTATGTCCCATGGAATTTATACAGCCGGTTTATTACCAAGGTCCAAGTTCAATGGTACAAGATCAATCCAATCAACTTCTTTCAACGGCAAGGGATGATGTTCGAAGGCATAGGGGAAATAGCAAAGTTGGAACACAATGAGATCACTTCCACATGGCTATTATTTTTGCTTTCACTTTGTACTCTTTTCATTTCTTTCGGCGATTTCCTCTTACTAGGATCTCTGTCTCCTTGTACAAAAACACCCGTTTATAGGCAAACATCAATACAAGTATACTTTGAAGTGCAGACTTTTTTTGTTTTTCTATTTTAAGTGCAAAAGCGTCCAATGGCTAAAATTGAATGAACATATGCATATGAACATGATTAATTTTTTTAACAAATACATGAAAACAATAATAAGTATCTCCTTAAGGATTTGAATTATCCCCATAGAGTTACTTCAATAAAATCATCCCCGCAGACTTGGATTCATGCAATCCCCAGCTAGATTTTCAATCTCCGAAAAAAACCTCTCCCCAACTAAGTTGGTCTAAAAAAGGGGCCTTGTGGATTTCTCCCTAAAGGAAATACCTCTCCAGCAGATCGTCAAATTTTCTCTTCAACAGGCTTTATTTCCTCAATAAACTGCAAATTCCCCAGCTTGAGTTTGCTCCTCATACTATTACAAAGCAACTTATGAAACCCCTTAACCCCCGACTAAGTAATTGCAATCCATAACAGAGTCGTTACTGTCCTCGAAAGTTACTGAGAAGCCTGGACCCGACTAGATAACAGTTCAACTTCATCCTTTCCAGAAAGTCACTGTGAAACCTGAACCTGACCAGATAATAGTTCAGCTTCAAACTTTTAAGCAAGTTATTGCGAAGCCTAGACCCGACCAAATAACAATTTAAATTCATCCTTTCAAGCAAGTTACTACGAAATCTGGACCCGACCAGATAACAGTTCAACTTTAACCTTTTAAGCAAGTTACTGTAAAGCCTGGAATTCTACCACATAACAATTAACCTCAGAAAGTTTTTGCGAAGCCTGGAATCCGACCAGATAACATTTTAACTTCTTTAATCGCTACGAAGCCTGGAATCCGACCAAATAACAACAAGTTACTGCGAAGCCTGGATCTTACCAGATACTAGTTTAACTTCATTTATATAAAAACAAGTTACTGTAAAGACTGGAATCTGACCAGATAACAGTTTAAGCTGAAGACTGGACCCGACCAGATAACAGTTCAAGTTGTTGAAACTTGGACCCGACCAAATACCAGTTAACCTCAAGTTCAAATTGCTGAAACCTGGACCCGACCAGATAACAGTTTAAGTTGCTGAAACCTGGAATCCGACCAGGTAACAGTTAACTTTTTTATCCCCAACAAGTTATTGTGAAGCCTGGAATCCGACCAGATAATAGCTAACTTTCTTTCTCTCCAATCAAGAGATAACTCCCCAGTAGAGCAATGGACAACTAAAACTCCTAAACTCTCCACAGAGTTTCCCTCAAGCAAAGTCAATTTTCCCCAACTGAGATCTCCTCAACAAAACAGGAATCCCTGGTGGAAACACCCTAAACAAAGTTTGAAGAAACACATACTCTTCAACAGCAGTCTGGGATTTAAAGGCTCCCCAGTATTTTTCAAGGATTTATTTTTCAAGACAATGATACATTTTAACAATATTTCACATTCATACATCATATTACATACATGATAAATGCATACAGCATAATCCCATTTACTTTGACAACATCATCAAGCCATGCATACATCAGCATGCAACTAACCTTATTCCTTGCAGGAAAAGTCAATCAACAAAACAAAAGTCCTCCTCTGGATAGATTCACCTCTTCCAATTAATAATAGGCAATCAATAGACCTCTTCTGGTTAGATTCACTTCCTCCAGTTAATAATAGGCAACCAACAGGCCTTTTCTGGTTAGAATTGTTTCCCCAATGAATTCACAAACAAAGACCCCTTCTGGTTAGATTTACTTCTTCCACTTAAAGACATGCGAAGGACATCTGCTGTCTCGGATTAAATCAACCAAAGATTTATCCTGATACCTTCTCCAATTTCTACCAATAGTCACTTTGGATGGCATTTATAAGCCCATCTCCGACAATATTCCATTGTTCTCCAAATGGCATCTTTAAGCCCTTTCCCAACACAATCAACTAACACATCAACGAGTGCAAATTTCTGGGCACTTTAGTGTTCAATCATCTTCCACCTTCAAGCTACGAATGATGACATTCCATTCTCAGTTTTTAGGTTTAAGAAGATTGAACATGGGCAGCTGTTGTACCCCAAAATTTTCCCTCCATTTCCTT
This sequence comes from Vicia faba, assembly GCA_948472305.1. Lineage (NCBI taxonomy): Eukaryota > Viridiplantae > Streptophyta > Magnoliopsida > Fabales > Fabaceae > Vicia > Vicia faba. The sequence continues at coordinate 1,207,667,133 of OX451738.1, read as the reverse complement.
TATAATTTTCTTCTAGGGTTTTAAAATGTTCAAAGCTTCTCAGACCTCCAAACATGTCAATTAATTCGTCAAGGGTTCAAGTTTTCAAATTCTCAAAGTTTCCCATGTCCTTTAGTTTTGAGCTAGGGCTTTGATTCATGACGTGACGAATTGGGGTCGTGATGATTCAAACTCTGGTTTTCATTCAACACTCGCTAAGGAAGCTTCAATTGGAATTTAATTGCATGGTGTAACAACTTTGTTTTGTTCTGAGAAATGCGAGCCTTATTCAAGTTTCTATGGCTTAGATTCTAAGTTTGTGTGTCATGGGCAGAGCAAGGATACTGAGTCTCTCATTTCACCAGATAGAATTCTTGATTTCTTCTTTCACATTTTTTCTTTCAAACGCATTATATTTTATTTACATTTATTTTTCAAAATGTCACATTTCCTACTTACATTTTTTTCAATATTACAAACTCCTAGATATTCATTTTTCAAAACATCATATTTTTCTACATTTTTATTCATTTTTCAAAACATCATTGTTTTTACATTTTTTTCTTTCTTCTTTCAATATTATGAATCATATTTATTTTTCTTTTTTCAAAACATTACATTTTTATTTTACATCTATAATTCTTTTTATAAACTACATCCATTTATTTTTTTTTACACATCACAATTGCATCACACTATTCAACTATTTTTTATTTCTTTTTCAACATATTGTATTTTGTTTATTCTCTTCAACTCTACAAATTCTTTCACATTTTCTTTCAGCATTACATATTTATCTTTTATTTCAAACATTCATTTCCAAAATATTCACAATATTCAATTTCCAAATCTCCAAATGTTCATTATCATTCAAATTTCAAATTTAATTACAAGTCCAAAATGATTTCAAAGAAATTACAAATCTTTACAAATTCAAATTCAAAGGCATAAATATAAATTTTCCTATTTTTTTCTATTCAATTACAAAAGAGTTGAGAATTACATTCAAGACAAGTTCTTATTTATGTTACATAAAATTAATTTCTGGAACTAATGATATTAATTCAAGGCTTCAATCTTGCTCCAATTTCATCCCATTTTCGAGCCTTGTAAATACAGCAAAACAATCCCAAAATCTGCTGTAAAAACAGCCTACAAAACAGTCCAAAACCTGCTGAAAAACTGTCAAAAATATGATATATACAGTCTGCTCCAACCTGCATCACAACAACCCAAAAATTACATCAATATGGCTAAAGAAAATTGTGTGAAAAAAGAATCAAAACAGTAGGCCAAAACAATTCAAAAACTTATCAGTTTTACCTCCTAATATCACTCCAATGTGCCTATAAAAAGGACCTTGTATGAAGAGGAAAGAAAAAAAATTGAAAAACATACAAAAATTCAGCAAGAGACACACAGAGGAAAATTCAAGAAGAGAAAAAAATAGAAAAAGAGAGAAGTTTGTTCAAAGTTTCAACAACAAGAACAAGAGGAAGAGAGGTTTGAGCATCAAAGGGAGAACTTATTGTTTTTTTTAGAAGCTCCATCAGAGAGACTCCAATAGGTATTTCTTCTTCCTTATTTACTTCTGCATAACTTTCTAATTTACATGTTTGAAACTTCTCTATACACCATTTTTATACTATGCGAATGCTTGCTTCAATCGTACAAAGGGCTGCCAGATTTTTATTTCAATCCCATGACTTCATGTTGTAAAAACCATGTACGAATTAAAACAGAACAAAATTTTTTTTCAATTAAAATCAAAAAATGCAACCTGCGGTAGAAAAATAAACTTGATGTACATATAAACAATAGTTGGCAATGAATAAAAATCATAGGGAATTAAATCAGAAAAAAATAACAACCATCATATTTGATTCAATCTCAATCCTTCATTTACCATAACAGACTTTGTGAATTCAGAGATAAAAATTTACCTTTTTTTTAGTTTAAGACAGAATACCCAACCTTTCTTTGTTACATCTCCATACTGAACATATCTCCCTCCCTGTTTCCGCCGACACCCGCATCCCATTCTTTTTCATCACTGACTTCACTTAATCTACAACCAAATACTCTGGTCAACTCTCAAATGAAACCACCATCTCCAACAACTATCACAACTATAGAGAACTTTCGAAACATCCACTTGTGAATTTCCTCAACAACTTCGAACCAATCTGCTACATACTCCCTCCATTGTACCATTGCTGCAAACCCAACCTGCCCTTACCACACAAAAATACCATTAGGAATGAATTCATAAACTAGCAGTAAATAACCAAATAGATCATTGAAAATTACCTCTTGGACTCCCCTGTTTATAACTTCTAAATTCCCATTCCAATCCACCTTTAATATTCGTCGATGCCCACTTGTACCAACTTCCGTCATAACTACAACCTTATCAACGTTCAACACGTATACCCCTCTCCGGAACCACCATCATTAAACTCAAAATCTCCCTCACCAAACCCCGCCCCTCCACCGACAGAGCCCTTGGAGCCACAATGTCCTCCGCCGTCGTCGTTAACTATGCCACCGCTTTAGCCGACTTAGTGAAATCAAACAACACCCTCGACACAACCACCGCCGACATTAAGAAAATCAACCAAATTTTCTCTAACCTCAAGGTGTTCAACTACTTATCCAGCCCAATAATCGAAGACTCTACAAAATGCAAACTCATATCAGAGTTCACCACCACCTCAGCCTTCCAACCATACACAATTAACTTCCTTAACATCCTTATCGACTCGAATAGGATCGATCTCATCATCGACGTTGTTAACAAGTTTGAACTTGTTTACAATACTGTAACTGATACAGAGCTTGTGGTTTTGACTTCGGTTGTAAAGTTAGAATCACATCATTTAGCTCAGATTGAAAAATAGGTTCAGAAGCTTACTAGGGATAAGAAAGTGAGAACTAAGACTCTTCTTGATTCAAGTTTGGTGGCTGGTTTTACTGTCAGGTATGGGAATTCTGGCTCTATGTTTATCTATATGAGTGTTAGGAAGAAACTTGAGGAAATTGCTGCTCAATTTGATTTGGGTGATATCCAACTTGCTGTATGAGCATTCTTCATGCATCCTTTCAATTTGGTTTAATCAAATTGCAATTTTTCTTTTTTGGTTATAAGTATATTTATGTATCTATGTATGAATCCTCAAGTATGTACAACCTTCTTACAATAATAATTTATTTCTGTTCTTTTCCCTTCCCAATGATTAAGCAGCGGTGCCTTTTCTCTATTTGTTTAGTGTTTTCATAACTTTCCTTATTCTTTCCCAAAATTGGGTCAGTCCATTGGGCCTTTTGGCCCAATCACTCAACTGATTTTCACCTTTTGAATTAATAAAACATAGTAATAATAGATGATTAGCATAGTCCAGTTGGCAAAGCTTGTATATTGCAATCAAGGAGACCTGAGTTTGATACTTTGCCAAGGTATTTTTATTTTGTTTCTAACTCTTTAACCTTATAGAAAATTAGTTTAGGTTTATGTTTTAATCTTAAATTTCAATTAAATAAAAATATAAATTTCAAAATGAATTTATTAGTTTAGTTAGGATTTTTTGTGAATAATTTTATTAATTAACTTTTTATTTAGTTTTAAATTGTTTTGTTTAAATTCTTCACGATAAAAATACCAAAACATATATATATATATATATATATATATATATATATATATATATATATATATATATATATATATATATATATATATATATATATATATATATATATATATATATATATATATATATATATATATATATATATATTCTATGGAATAGGTTTTTATTTTTTCCTCAAAATTTCTCACAAACAAAAATACCAAAAATATTATAGTGTTATGTATTTTGTTAATTAATTTTATAGAGTGTGGTAGTTTAAATATTTTTTCATTTGTGATTTGATTGAGTTGTATTGATTGTTTATTTAAATTTTTAATCGCATTATCGATTCGATCCATCCCCATTTGTAAATTTGTATTCCCCATTCCGGAAAGCTCTGTAATAGCGTAGAATTTTAATTTCTGCAATTTACTATTTTCTTTATACTGTATAGTAATTAAGCGTGTATGGCAAGATTTAAAATCGATCGCTAGACAACCCTAATCAAAGACAAATTAACTTGAATCAAACACATTTTTCACACGCGCACCCTTAGGGTAACCTCGCTTGTTGCCTTCGAAAAAATACAGTCATGTCCCTCGAATGTGGGACGCTTTAGCGAAGACCCTTTGATAAAAAAGATCGTAGTCCCTTGATGTCCCTCGATGTTGCCTTCGGTAAAACGATTTTAGTCCCTTATGAAAATTGCTAAAGCGTCTCACAAGTTGCCTTCTATGATTGTATGATTGACCCGCGCTTGTCCCTTCACATCCAATAATGGGGCTTCTTACCAATCAATGGTAAGATAGAAATATCAAAAGGAAGAGGAAATGAACAAAGACTTTTTGAGTACGTAGAACATTGTTAGTTGTTTGCTCACAACATTTAAAAAAAAACAACATCTTTCAAACACACCAACACTTTCAAACATGAAATATTTTCAAAAAGACAACACTTTGTATACATTCTTATAGAGACGAGAATCATTACAAAGTTCTCCTAAACGAAGGTACTTTTCAAAAATACTTTAAAAAACAATCACAAACACATTTCAAACAAAGCATTTTCAAAGTGATCAAGCAACTAAGAGCCTGTAGATAACTACAGATGAAAAGGGTGCTAACACCTTCCCTTTTCATAACCTACCCCCTGAACTCAAGAAAATATCTCAAAATGTATTTCCTGTTCTTTTCACACTTTCCTTTATTGGATAAAAGAAAAGTCGGTGGAGACTCTTGCTATCCGCAACAATTGCGATAAAACATAAAACATCCAAGTCAGTTCTACCCAACATATTACACATGACAATGATTTATACAGACTCATATATTTTGACTGATGCCCCTATGATGGGTCATGGATGATAAAAGTTTAGAGGGGTTTCTAAGGCTGCTTGTCTCACGATCGCAGGGCGTGATGCCAACATGATTTTCTAATACTTGTTTAGAACTCTAAGATTATTGACGTAGGCGAAAGATCCACTGGGGGATCGCAGAGAGCTTGCTTCTTTGTCGGATATATTGCCCCAATATGTCTGGTACTGGAAGAGATTCCCCTTAACATGATCTTGGAAATAGATTGATCATAGTATGAATGACCCAACTATTTTGCACTTTGAAACATTATGCCCTCAATCTCCAGAATTTGGAGGAGGTACTCTTGGATTATTTGCCCTTGATGAACTATGTTGAACTTACTCCTTTTTATCAAGTCTCTCAGTGGTTTGCCCTCACATTCGAATTTTGAAAGATATGCCCCCAATCTCTAGGATCTGGAGCAAGTACCCTCATAAATAACTTGGACTTAACCATGATGTGATGTGAACCTGATCTGGACTGCCCAAAGATTTGAATCTTTAAAAAGTTTGTACTTGAAATTTCTTGAATCTGGTCCTATCGGGATGCCCTAACTTTTTCCTAAGTCAATTTTTTTTTATTGTTACTTGACTTAGCGGGCTTTCTTTTTTTGAATTTATTTTTGGCTTTTTGATTTTGAACGTTTGTGATTGTCATGCTATTACTGTAAGCTCCACCCTTATCGTTTCCTCGACCATGAAGGATATACTGAGGAAGAAGATGTTGTGAACTTTCTCTTTATCAATTTCTTCCTCAATCTTTGTTGATGTGTACGAGGAAGATGATGTGATTGAACCTGCTTAGGTCATTTCCTCAATGATATGTCAATGAAGGAGATATTCTTGAGCCTTTTCTAAGTTGGACCGATTCTCCTGGGATTTGAATGCATCATTGAATTAATCAAAATCTACCATGCCACTGGTTACGATTAATGGTTTTTTATTTTAGAAAATAGAACAATACTATAAATCCTTGCTCGAGGGGGTTAACTACGGATTATCTCCTTATATCTCCATAATTTGGGAAGTGAAACAATGCCTTACATCAGCAGCCCGGTCTTCCCATTGAGAGCATAGTTTAGCAAAATTCAGTTATTTAGGTTTTGTCATTCTCCCTTGAAGTTTGTTAAAGTTGTGCAATGGAAGATAGAAAAGAAGAGTGAAAATGGAAAGTTGTTGATTATTTATGGAAAGTGATAGAAGAGTGAATATGAATGGATTGATTTAAAAAACATGCATGATTATTTATTTGAATCACTAGTCAAAAGATACAAATTTACACCTGTTGTACCCCAAAAAATTTCCCTCTCATTTTTCAAGGCCTTTCTCACAAGGATTCTCAAGGTTAAAGCTTGCACAAGTACATTGGGATTTTCCAGTACCAAGATTAAAAGGAAACTGTTAAAAAGGGAGAAAACAGATAAAAATAATATTTTGACAAAATTTGGAGAAAAACAAGTGTTCTTCGATTCAGCTCCTTCGATTGGCCTTTTGGCCTCTTTTGATGTAAGTTTGGCTTGCATTCTTCGACTGGGCGTGGGCCTCGGGAACGTTGGTTTGGATTCACAAGGCACAAATCCCCATGTTGTCTCTTTTGATTCCAAGGCAAAAGGCTCCCTTTTAGCATCCTTCGATTTTCAGTTTTTCCCCCTATATGTCTCTTTCGAATATAGGCATTTTGGCCTCCTACATGCACCTTTTGTTTGGGCATGTGGTTCCTACAGTACAAGCTACTGGTCACACCTTTAGTTTAAGAATGTGGTTCCTGCAGTACAAGCTACTAATCACACCTTTCATTTGGGCATGTTGGTTCCCTTCATGCAGGTTTCGTTTGAACATAGTTCTTTTGCATGTTGGCATGAAGTCACAAGGCAAAAAGCCTACTATAGCCTCCTTCGATTCCAAGGAAAAAAGCCTCCTTTTGGCATCCATTGATGGCACATTCAAATTTCCTGCATGCATCTTTAGTTTGGCTTTGCGGCCTCCTTCGATTGAAATCTAGGGTTACATACTTCATTTGGGCAGGAAATCTCCTTCTATGCAAGTTTAATCCATAAGCTTCGTTTGGGCATTTTTCTCCCTGCGAAGCAGTCTTCTTTAGTACATTGTTAGAACCCTTGGACACAAGTGGAAAATATGATTTTGAAAGAACACTGATCAAATCTTTGGGCCATGCTACATGATCTTACTTTGCAGGCCTTAATGCTTGTATTTCACTCCATAATTAATTGCTTACATTTTGGATTAAGCTATTGTCCAGGTGATTAAGCCTTTGTCCAGAAGTTTTTTTGTATGAAAGTGAACTTGCTAGTACAAATCCTGTCCCAAGCCCATGCTTTGCTTAAATCATGTTTGTACTTTACCATAAGTCAGGGAAGTCAGCCCCTTTTAACCAACAACTTTAGTACTTCACATTGGGATCTTGGAAAATCTGACTTAGCTTAATATTCACGTTTCAACCAAGCCACATTTTTGTTTAAACTCCCAAACCTTTTCTCTATAAATAGAGAAACCATTGACAAAGAAAGGGTCCAGATTTTTTTAGAGAGAAAAATAATAAAAATCCTGAAGCACTCAAACTATCCAAAATTCTCAAACTCTCCAACATTCTCAAACCTTCAAAACTCTAAGATTTTTTTCACAAAAAACCTCAGTAGTGCACCTTTCGATTCACTTACCCTAAACTGCAGTGTAATAACCTTTGATTCAATCATCACCACCATATACTCTCTTTCGATTCAGTGACTGCACAAACTAAGCAAATAATTGAACTAGCTTCAGGAAGATTCCAGCGAAGCTCCCTCCACCACCAAAGAAGTCACCTACAACTCTTCCAATTAAGCACTTCAAGAGGTAAGTTCTCTCTAAACTTGGAACTCTTTCATTTAAATATCATATGCACATGCCAATAAAGAAAAATATAGATATTTCTAGACCATGTTTTAGCTTACGATTCTGACTGCCCATATGCTGAAAACTCAACCTTAATTAGTTATGCTTTAGACTTTGAGACCCTTTTGTTTTTGTGCTAACCCATGGACTGTAGTTATGTTTGGATGTTGCATTTTAAGGACCTAATACATGTTTGTGCACAAGCCTTTCGAATCACAATCTGAGGGCCTAGTATGCTTACAAGAAGTCAGCAAGGAACCTGTGGCAAAGCTAGAACCTTGTTGTTTCCAGGCCTCATACGAAAGACAGAACCTTGCTGCCTCTAAGCCTTAAATGAAAGACAAAACCTTGCTGCCTCCAACCCTCAAACGAAAGACAGAACTATGCTGACTTCCAGGCCCAGAGGAACGGCTTTCCCACACTGATTCCAACCCCCAGTCGAAGGAGACAAAGGAAAATCGAAGGACATGACTCTACTGATCCTAGACCCCAAATCGAAGGAAGCGAAAAAACACAGAATCGAAGGGTGTTTCTGACTGAATCGAAGGACCCATTTTTCTTGCTTTTATTTTATTTATTCCTTTATATTTTCATGCTATTCATTATGATTGTAATAATGTAGGATTTTATCTTTTTTCATTTTATTACTTTTGTATGCTTTCTAGTAAAATAGGGAATGTATGGCAAGATAAAATCAACAAGTAGACAACCCCTAATCAAAGACTAAATGCATGCAAATCAAACACACTATTCACACATGCACCCCTAGGGTAATTCCACTTGTTTCCTTATAAAAAATGGTCATGTAATGCATGTGAGATGTCTTAGCAAAAACAATCAAAATACAAGATTATAGTCCCTCGATGACGCTTCGAATGTTACCTTACGAATGATCTTAGTCCCTCAAGAAAAATGCTAAGATATCTCACAACATTGATATCATGACTATACAATGACCCACGCTTGTCCCTTTACATACAAAGATAAAGCTTATTATTAATCAATGGTAAGATAGTAACATCTAAAGGAGGAGGAGAAGAACAAAGACTTTTAGTAGGGATAAACGTTCTTAGTTGCTTGCTCATTTTCAAAACAAACATCTTTTCCAAACACACACTAAACACTTTCAAAGCATGAAATATTTTCAAAAGTCCAACACTTTGTATACATTCTTATAAAGACAAGAATCATTAGAAAGTTTGCCTAAATGAAGGCGCTTTTCAAAAATACTTTCAAAAACCATCACAAAGCATATTTTCAAACAAAAGTAATGATCTAGGAAGCAACTAAAAGCCCATAGATAACTATGGATGAAAAGGGTGCTAACACCTTCCCTTTTCATAATCTACCCCCCGAACTCAAGAAAGTAATATCAAAGGCCTTTCATGTTCTTTTCACCCTTTCCTTTATTGGATAAAATAAAAGTTGGTGGTAACTCTTTCTATCCGCAACAATTGCGATCAAACGCAAAACATCCCAAATCAGTTCTCCCGCCGTGTTACAGAACTGGGGACTCTGCTGGGGAAATGTATAAAAAGTGGGGTTAACTTAGGGCTAGATCACCTTTACTTGATTTCATTGTTTGACTTGTTTGCTTTACATTATGGTTCCTAGTTTGGGCTTGTTTTGATCCTCTACCCGGATCTGGGGCACCTTTAGGTAAGTAGCATTAGATTGTGGAAACTGTGCGGGGTATACCGACATGGTCTAAGCAATAGCTATGTTAGTCTGACATATTTGTTGGTACCAGTAGCCCTTGAGTAGTCAAGGAGAATACGGGGCCGCTGTGTGGTGTCATGAAGCACTAACTGACTTTAGAACCTTACTTGACCATCTTGGCCATTAGGAAGTAGTGAGGTAGCCGACTTTGGTGCAGTCCAAAGTTGGTTGATACTCAATACTACACTCATTGAGATCGGACTTTTGGGATATTTCGATCACTGTTAAAGAGGCTTACGCTGAAACAATGCCCGATGAAGAAAGATCAGTGATATTGAGATCCCCTAGAACCCAGTTACTATTACTAGGACAGGTTGAGCCAACTAAACATCAAGAGGGTAATAACTTATAAGACTCCATGCAAGCCTAAACCTAAGGATTTGTTTGCTTTGCATGTATATGCTTACTTGTACATAACACCATAACATCATACCATTGCATTTTTGCGTTAACCATTTCAAGGATTATTGGGATTTATCTTTGTTCTGTTTTGTCGGACAAGGCTTCCACTGGCAGGAATACTATCCAAGTCAATATCATAAGAATTCCTTCTCAAATCAAAGAGTTAGCATCAAGGGTTCCTGAGAATTCTTCATTCACCGAGAGACATTGTCGACTCCTAAACTTGGTTACCTCGAGCATTGATGAAGACACGATGGAAGTGCTTTTCCAATTCTTCGACCCTTTGTACCATTGCTTCACCTTTCCCAATTACCAGCTTGTACCTACTATGGAAGAATTCTCTTAACTCTTGAGGATTCCTATTCTCAATCAACTACCTTTCAACGGTACGGAAAGAGATCCAAGCTCTGAAGAGATTTCCCGAGCGCTACACTTGCAACAATCCGACGTCACGACTAATTGGGAAATAAGAAGTGGTGTCAAAGGGTTCCTAGCCAAGTTCTTATTTGAAAAATATCAAGATTGTTGGAACACTATGGATTTACAAGCCTTTGAAGAAATATTAGCCCTTCTCATCTATGGTATGGTAATATTTAGAAATCCTGACCAACTTATAAATGTAAATGCTGTCAACATCTTCATGTCCCGCAATCCGGTGCCTACTTTGTTGGGAGATATCCTACATTCTCTCCACTCTCGCACCATGAGAAAAAGAGGGACCCTCATGTGTTGCACTCCTCTATTAGCTAGGTGGTTTGTCTCACATCTCCCCCGATCCGTATTGAAGAACGAGCAAGGTTTGAGGTGGTCTAATAGGTTTATGTCACTTAGACATTCGGATATTCACTGGTGTTATCGATCCTTAGAGAACATTACTATCATCAACCGTTGTGAGGAATTCGCTAATGTCCCTTTGCTTGGCATTAGGGTAGGTATCACTTACAACCCTTGCTTAGCCTTACGATAGTTTGGGTACGCCCAAAGAGATGGTCCTCATGATATGCTCATCCAAGGAGTGGTATTCGACTACGAGAGCGACGATCAAGGCTACCGTCAGAGGTTTGTGCGAGCTTGGAGGATGGTAAACAAAGTGGATAGTAAGACGATGGGACACAAGAATTCTAATCCCCTTGAGCCTTACCTGAGGTGGGTACGATCTCGTGCTCAGAAGCTGGTAATGCCTTACCCCTCCATCCAACCTATTATTGTGGAGCCTATTGAAGGAGATGTCCCATACACTGTCCTCTATCCCAACATGCCTACTTCTCTTGAAGACTTGAAAAAGGGTTGGATTCAGCTAAAGGAAGAAAGAGACACCTTCGAAGCTTAATTCTATGCAAGCGAGAAAGGGGTTTTGGAGCTAACAAAGCAACTACATGAAGAACAGAGCTTGAACGCCTACCTTGCACCAAAGAGGATGTGTTCGACCTTTTTATCTTAGAAATTTACTTTGTAAGCCCAAGAGGCACGTTGTAACCATTTTGAACTAATTAATGTAATTTGACGTTTGTTCATTCTTTGTCTAGACAAATTTAAATTTCATAAATCCTTGAGAACATTTGCATACACATCTTCCATGCATCATAACATAACAGGTTTTCCACGACAGGTGTCCTTATCTTTCTGTTGTTTATTTCAGCAAGATGGATATCGAGAAAACAATGAAAGACTTGCAAGCACAAAACTCCCAGTTTCAAGAGACTCTGTTGACCCTGGCCAAGGGACAACAAGAGTTGATGACGTTGCTGGCATCCAAAATGAAACCAAAAAGGAAAGCCTTAGTCAACATGGTTAGAAGATTCAGAGAGTCGATCCGCCAGATGCCAATAGTTGAAGATTCGTCCGAGGAAGACGAAAATCAAATTGGAGAAGGAAAGAGTACCCAGGCTGGGTGTATCAATGATCAAGTGTTTGATGACGAAGACTATTTTGACTAGCAGTATCCTCCCGCCGATATTAAGTACAAGCAGCTAGAGGATAGATTGAAGGCCGTGGAGAATCAAGCCATCCCTGGTTTGGATTTTGATGATTTGGGTTTAGTATATGAGGTTGTCATTCCCCACAAATTCAAGATACCAGTCTTCGTTAAATATGATGGGGTTTCCTTCCTAAAGCTTCACCTGAAGTCTTATGTGCGCAAAATACAACTGCACACCGCTGACAAGAAACTCTGGGTCCACTTCTTTCAAGAAAGCTTGGCAGGGAATCAACTAGAATGGTTTTACCAATTGGAGGGTTCCCGTAACCATACATGGGAAGACTTGGCCACCGCTTTCCATCACCAATACCAGTACAATGCCGACCTGGCGCCGACTAGGGTTCAACTACAAGACATGACAATGGGTAAAAACGAAGGGTTCAAAGAGTACGCCCAAAAGTGGAGGGATCTTTCCAGTAGGGTCCAACCACCGTTAACTAATAGGGATCACATTGATATGTTTATGAGAATGTTATTTGGTCCATTCTTTAACTTATTGGTTGGTTCCTCTTCGTCCGGTTTCACCGAGCTAATCCTGACCAGTGAAAGAGTTGAAAGCGGTATCAAGAGCGAGAAAACCCCTATGGCATCTGCTTCCACCTCCAATCCCGTAAAGAAACCCTTCACTGGGAAGAAAGAAACTAAAGTTGTGTATGGGGCAAGGGCCCGTACCAAGAAGGATGACCGTCTATCCGTTAATGTTGTTCGGATTTCCAACCCAACTCCTGTTCCAAGACAATCTTAAAATCATCAACGATTTGAGGCTCCACGAAGACAATAAACAAGGATAGGCATGTCGTTATCGCAAGCCTTACAACACCTGTTAAAGTCTAATTTGGTGACACTGCGTGATCCTCCAGCAAATCCAGATACCTCCTCACCTAAATAAAATTCGAATACCAAGTGTGCATATGACTCGAATAGTCCCGGGCATGAGACCGACCAATGCTGGGCACTGAAGAATAAAATTCAAGACTTAATAGACAACAAGACCATCTTATTTGATCTGCCTCCAATTCCAAATGTGATAATGGCACCAACACCAAACCATAGCAAGCGTGTCAATGCAATTGAAGGCACCATTTTTGTTTCCTTTGTCGAAGACTAAAACTACTTCGTTAACCATTATCAAAAAGAATCTGTTGAAAGTCGGGGTTTTTCCTGGCTATCTGAAGGATTGTGATTGTTGTGCCAAACAACTCAATGGATGCAAATGGATGAAGGAAGGAATTCAATGCCTAATGAATAGTCATGAGATCCTATTTGAAAGAACCACATCCACCAAAAATCTGACTAATAAGATTGAAAACCTCTCCACCATAACAATTTCAAACAAGCCTCTTAGGATCTCCTCAAAAGTTCCTATCAGGATTTTAAATGAACCGACTGTTGCTCCTCTGATAATTACCGCCCCCGGGCCAATTACGTACTCTTCCAACAAAGCAGTTCCATGGAACTATGGTGCTGAGGTGTTTTACCATGGAATAAAGCAAGATTCTTGAGTTGAAGAAAGCAAAGCTGATGACATTGGTAACATTACTGGCTCTAGTAAGGTGACCAGAACTGGGAGAATCTTTTCACCCAATATCTCACCACCAACTTCCACAAAGGCACCTGTCTGCATCACCACTGCTAAGCCTAGTGCTGACACAAGGGGAAAAGAGAAAGTAGTTGATCCTGTTGAGACAAAGACGCCCGCAAAACAAATTGCTGCTGAGGAACCTTCCGCTCTAGAAATGTATGAGATCTTGAAAATTATAAAGAGGAGTGATTTCGAGATAGTGGAGCAGCTAGGGCAAACCCCTTCCAAGATTTCCATGTTATCTTTGCTACTTTGTTCTGATGCTCATGCTCGGGCGTTAATCAAATTGTTGAAGAAGGCTTATATCCCTCATGAGACCATAACTGACCAGTTTGAAAATTGTGTGGTAAGCTTGACGACCAACAATGGTTTGGGGTTCTCGGATACTGATCTGACACCACTTGGAAAGAACCATAATAAAGCTCTGCATGTTTCTGTTGAATGTAAGGGGACTACCCTAGCACATGTTCTAGTTGACATTGGCTCTTTCTTAAACGTACTACCCAAGAGCGCTTTGGACCGGTTAGACTGTGAAGGACTGGTGTTGAAGCTGAGTGTTATTATTGTGAGGGCTTTTGGTGGGTCCAAAAGTATGGTTCATGGAGAGGTGGATCTCCCAATCAAAGTGGTCTCAAAAATTTTCAACTCTACTTTCTATATCATGGACATCCGTCCGACTAACTCTTGTTTGTTGGGTCGCCCGTGGATCCATGGAGTATGGGAAATAACATCTACGCTTCATCAAAAGCTCAAATACCCGGCCAAGGGAAGGATCCTCACTATTTGTGGTGAGGAGGAGTTCATGGTAAGCCACCTCAATTCTTTCAAATATGTTGAGATGAATGGTGAATTCATAGAAACCCCGTGTCAGGATCTTGTAGTTGTTCTGCCTATGATTGCTACTGCTAAAGTCTCCTCCGACCTTCCCAGAGCTGATAGATTGGTGCCAAGGATGGCTTCATTTAAAGATGCTCGTGCCGTAGTCCAAGAAGGAAGTTGTGATAGTTGGGGGCAACTCACCGAGATCCCATTCAAAGCAGACAAATGTGGTTTTGGTTTCACTATCAAGGCTCAGAAAGAAGTGAGGCACGCTCGTACAGGGAAGCCCCCTCTCTGTATTGGAAGTCACGAAGTAAACGCTATGGAGGATTCTAATGATGAGTGTGCATTTGAAGAATGGGTATACCCTACTACAACAGAGCTCAACAATTGGAACGCAAAGGACTTTGTTCCCATCTCCTTCATTGAGGAGTAATTACTTGTTTATTGATTTCTATTAATTCAAGAACATTTTGTCTATAATATTAAACAATGACTTTTAAGCCATATTCCTGGCCCGGGGCAGTATGGTCCATTTGTTAAGGGTTTATTTATGTTCATTTTATCATATGATCATTCAATATAAACCATTGTACTTTTGCATTCAAATTTTTATGCTCATTGTTTTTCTTTTTCTTCAATGCGTTTTTCAAAATAGCCATGTATCTTACATGCACACACACACACACACACACACACACACACACACACACACACACACACACACACACACACACACACACACACACACACACTCTTGCAGGTTCTCATCCACTCCAAATCTCATTGCCAATGACTCTACTATCGCCAACTATGATTTTGAACATCCAATTAACCAAGTCGAAGACGAAGGTGATGGAGATTGTGAGATACCGAGAGAACTAGCAAAACTTATATTGTAAGAGGAAAAAGATATTCAACCGCATGAAGAGTCAGTTGAAGTCATCAATCTAGGTACCGAGACAGACAAGAAATAGGTCAAGATAGGCGCTAACCTAGGAAGCAATATCAAAAGCAGATTGGTTCAGATGTTGCATGACTATGTGGAAGTGTTTGCTTGGTCGTATGAAGATATGCCAGGGTTGGATACCAACATTGTAGTTCATTATCTGCTGACAAAGGAAGGTTTTCCTCCTGTCAAATAAAAAGTTCGTCGCATGAGGCCTGACATGTCTGAAAAGATAAAAGCTGAAGTGATGAAACAATTTGATGCAGGATTCCTAGTTGTGACGTCTTATCCCCATTGGGTTACAAATGCGGTGCCAGTACCAAAGAAAGATGGAAAAGTTTTTATGTGTATAGATTATAGGGATCTGAATAGGGAAAGTCCCAAGGATGACTTCCCTTTACCATATATTGATGTCTTGGTCGATAACACTGCTCAGCATAAAGTCTTCTCTTTCATGGATGGTTTCTCTGGCTATAATCAAATTAAGATGGCTCCCAAAGACATGGAGAAGACCACCTTCGTTACGCAATGGGGCACCTTTTGTTACGAGGTCATTCCGTTCGGATTGAAGAATGCAGGGGAAACATACCAAAGGGATATGGTAGCTTTGTTTCATGATATGATCCATCATGAAATAAAGGTATATGTGGATGACATGATTGCAAGGTCACAAACTGAAGAAGAACATCTCAATCACCTATACAAGCTATTCGAGATGCTGAAAAAGTACAAATTAAGATTGAACCCTAATAAATGCATATTTAGAGTACGATCTGGAAAGCTTCTAGGTTTTGTTGTTAGTTGTAAAGGCATTGAAGTTGATCATACCAAGGTAAAGGCCATCCAAGAAATGCCAGTCCCCCATTCTGAAAAGGAGGTTAGAGGATTCTTGGGTCGTCTTAATTATATCGCCCTCTTCATATCTCACTTAACTGCTACTTGTGATCCAATCTTCAAACTCTTGAAGAAAGGTCAAGTAGTCAAATGGAATGATGAATGCCAAGCTTCCTTTAACAAAATCAAGGAATACATGTAAGAACCTCCTATCCTCATGCCTCCAGTTGAAGGAAGACCCTTGATCATGTACTTGACTGTACTAGAGAATTATATGGGGTGTGTGTTGGGCCAACATGACGAGTCTGGCTGAAAAGAGCATGCCATATACTACCTGAGCAAAAAGTTTACCGACTGTGAAACCAGATATTACTGCTCGAGAAAAATTGTTGCGCTCTGGAATGGGATGCTTACCGGCTAAGACAGTATATGTTGACTCATACCACTCTACTGATTTCTAATATTGACCATATCAAGTACATCTTCGAGAAACTCGCTCTTTCCGGACGGATAGCTAGACAGAAGATGATTTTGACTGAGTATTATATTCAATACACAAGGAAAAAGGCCATCAAAGTAAGTGTATTAGAAAATCATTTGGCCCATCAAGTTGTTAATGATTATCAGTCTATGAACTTTGACTTCCCGGATGAGAATATCATGCTAGTGACCAACTGTGTGAAACCTGAACCGTATGACGGACTTGAATAAGGATCCCAATGGACTATGGTCTTTGATGGGGCTTCCAACACTTTGGGTAACAGAATTGGTGTCGTGATAATCTCCCCTGAAGGTTGCCACACTCCTTTCACTGCCAGATTATGCTTTGATTGTACGAACAACATGGCTGAGTACGAAGCATGCATTTTGGGTTTGAAGGCTGCCATTGATTTGAGGATCAAGCATTTGAATCTGTTCGGGGATTCCGCTCTAGTGATTATCCAAGTAAAAGGAGTTTGGGACACTAAGCACCCTAATATCATTCCTTACAAGGAGCTTGTTCTATCCCTGATTCCTTACTTCGAAGAGATCACCTTTGAACACTTCCCTAGGGAAGAAAATCAGTTAGTCGATGCTTTGGCCATGATGTCTTCCATGTTCAAGGTCAAATGGGACAACGAAGCTCCTATGATTACAATTGAGAGATTCGACGAACCTGCACACTGCTATGAGCTTAACACTGACACAGAAAATCCATGGTACCATGAGGTGAAGAGATACCTTGAAGCACAAGAGTATCCCGAAGGAGTTTCCATCAATGACAGAAAGTTCTTACGAAGATTCTCAGCCAAATTCTTCCTAAGTAATGGAATCTTATACAAACGCAACCATGATTCTACTCTACTCTGATGTGTGTACAAGAAGGAGGCAGAAGAAATTATGGAAGACATGCATGATGGTATCTTTAGGACTCACTCTAGCGGGCATACTATGGCCAAGAAAATCCTGAGAGCTGGTTACTATTGGTCAACGATGGAGGCTGATTGCCATCACCACTCAAGGACTTACCACAAATACCAAGTGTATGCTGACAATGTCCATGTGCCTCATATTCCTTTGACCGTCATGATCGCTCCATGGCCATTTGCAATATAGGGCATTGATATGATTGGAGAGATTAAACCTATTGCTTCCAATAGACATCGCTTCATTCTTGTCGCTATTGATTATTTCACCAAATGGGTCGAAGCCGCCTCATTTGCCTCTGTCACCAAGAACATTGTAGCCAGATTCATCAAACATAACCCTATCTGCCAATATGGTATCCCCTAAAGGATAATCACTGACAATGGGACCAATCTTAACAATTCTATGATCGCTGAACTTTACACTCAGTTCAAAATCAAGCATCATAATTCTTCTCCTTATAGACCTAAAATGAATGGCACAGTGGAAGCAACCAACAAAAACATTAAAAAGGTTATGTAGAAGATGGTAGTGACTTACAAAGACTGGCATGAGATGTTACTGTTTTCTCTTCATGGCTACCGTACTTCAGCTCGGATATCAACTGGGGTAACTCCCTTTTCTTTGGTCTATGGCATGGAAGCTGTCCTACCAGTGGAAGTTCAGATTCCCTCACTAAGGATTACGAATGAAGCAGGATTAGGAGAAGACAAATGGATTCAGACAAGATTGGATCAGTGGAACTTGATCAAAGAGAAGCGACTGGCTACTGTTTGTCATGGTCAGATTTACCAAAAACGTATGATCAAGGCTTTCAACAAAAGGACCAGGCCTTGAGTATATCAAGCTGGTGACTTAGTAATAAAACGCATCATTATTCCACAAGGTGACCCCAGGGGCAAATGGACTCCCACTTACAAAAGGCCATTTGTTATCAAGAGAGTTTTCTCTATTGGTGCCATGATGCTGACTACCGTTGACAGTGAAGATTTCCCACATCCTGTGAACGCAAACATAGTTAAAAAATACTAAGCATAAGAGATCCTATAGGTTGGCACACCTAGGCAAGATAAGGGAATCCCGTCAAACCAAAGGTTTGGGAAAAAATTAGGGATATATGCAAAACATTGTACACCCGTTAAGTCAAAAACCCGAAAGGGAGACTTTGGCAAAAATGGGTATCCTAGGTGGGCTGAAAACCCGAAAGGGCAGTCCAAGCAAAAATTAAGGATTGAAAGCGTATGACTATGTCCAGCGGAATCACCATAGTCAACTTTATTACCAAGGTCCGAGTTCAAATGGTCCAAGATCAGTCCAATCAAATTCTGTCAACGGCAAGGGACATTCGAAGACATTGGGGAAATAGTAGAGTTGGAACACAATGAGATCACTTCCACATGGCTATTATTTTTGTTTTCAATTTTGTTTTCCTTTCGACGATTTCCTCTTACTAGGATCTCCGTCTCTTTGTACAAAAACGCCTATTCATGGGAAAAATATCAATACAAATATACTTTGAAGTGCAAACTTTCTATTTTTTTGCAAAGATGTCCAATGACTAAAATTGAATAAACATATGCATGTGAACATAATTAAAAATATTTAGCACATGTGTCCTGCCAAGCAGCAACAAGCATCTTTTTAAGCATTTGGCATGTCCCCCCAGATTTATTCCATTAACATTATCCCCACAAAGTCATTTTCATAAGGTAGTCCCCAGCCAGAGTCTCAATCTCTTGACAACCCTCTCTCTAGATGAGTTGTTCCTAAAAGAAGAAGCCTTGTGGATCTCTTCCTAAAAGAACTCACTTTGTTAGCAGTTCATTAAATATTCCTCAACAGGGTTTATTTCTCCAGCTGAGTGTCTTCCCCGGCCGAGTCTATCCTCTCCAGCTTGAGTTTTCCTCTCAGACTATTACAAATCAGAGGACCACGACCTCTTTTCCCCAGTGAAGTCGCCAACAAAGTCATTGTTATCTCTGAAAGTTGTTGTGAAGCCTGAACCCGACCAGATAACAGTTTAACTTCAAAAAGTTGTTGTGAAGCCTGGATCCGACCAGATAATAGTCAACTTCATTCTTTCAAACAAGTTACTATGAAGCCTGGACCCGACTAGATAATAGTACAACTTTCAGTCACTATGAAGCCTGAACCCAACCAGATAATAGTGTAACTTCTCAAAGTACTATAAAGCCTGAATCCGACTAGATAATAGTTAACTTCTCAAGACACTATGAAGCCTGGAACCGACCAGATAATAATTTAATACGAGTAACTATGAATACTGGACCCGACCAGATAATAGTTAACTTCTCAAGACACTATGAATCCTGGACCCGACCAGATAATAGTTTTAACTCCTCGAGATATTGAAAAACATGGACTCAACCAGACAAGGGT
The DNA here is from genome assembly GCA_948472305.1 of Vicia faba. Lineage (NCBI taxonomy): Eukaryota > Viridiplantae > Streptophyta > Magnoliopsida > Fabales > Fabaceae > Vicia > Vicia faba. The sequence goes on along the minus strand of OX451738.1, from coordinate 1,207,647,189 downwards.
TTAACTTCTTTTCCCCAGTAGAGTTTGGCTCTACCCCAACAAGTTATTGTGAAGCCTGGACCCGACTATATATCAGTTCAATTTTGTCTTTTCAAGCGAGTTATTGTGAATCCTGGAATCCGACCAGATAGCAATTAACTTTATTCACTTAGAAATTGGTTGTGAAGCCTGGAATCTGACCATATAACAACTAATTTCAAGCAAGTTACTGTGAAGCCTGGATCCGACCAAATATCAGTTCAACTTCATCTTTTCAAGAGAGTTATTGTGAAGCCTGGAATCTGACTAGATAGCAATTAACTTTATTCACTCAGAAATTTGTTGTGAAGCCTGGAATCTGACCAGATAACAACTACTTTCAAGCAAGTTACTATGAAGCCTGGATCCGACCAGATATCAGTTTAACTTCATCTATTCAAGAAAGTTATTATGAAGCCTGGAGTCCGACCAGATAGCAATTAACTTCATCCACCTCAGAAATCTGCGAAACCTGGAATCCGACCAGATAGTAGTTTAATGTTAGTAAGTTACTGCGAAGCCTGGAACCCGACCAGATAATAGTTTAACTTTAGCTTCAAGCAATTTTCTGCGAAGCCTGGATTCCGACCAGATAACAGTTAATTCAGATCTTCTCCTGCAAGTCACTGTGAAGCCTGGAATACGAACAAATAGCAGTCAACTTCATTATCCCCAACAAATTGCTGCAAGCCTGGATTTCGACCCGATAACAACCAACTTTTGATGCTCTCCAGTCAGGAATAATTCCCCAGTAAGAGAATTGAACAATCAAAACTCCTAAACTCTTTTCCCCAAGCAGAGATCTCTCCACAAAGTCTTCTCAAACCAGCCAGTATTCCCCAGCGAAGTTTCTCCTCAAACAATAGAACAGGAATTCCCGGCGGAAACAGTCTAAACAAAGTTGAAGATACGCCTACTCTTCAACAACATTTCAAGTCCCAACCTCCCAAGGCTCCCTAGCATGTTGTCAAGGATTTATTTTCCTAGACAAAGACACGCTGCAATAAACACATCACATTCATAAACCATAACGCATACATGACAAATGTATACAACATAATCTCATTTATTTTAAGAACATTGTTGTGCCATGCATACATCTGCATGCAACTAATCTTTTTCCTTGCAGGAAAATCAACAGGTAAAAGACATCTACCATTTCAGTATAAATCAACCAAAAGATTTATCCTGATACCATCCATCATCCCTCCAAATGGCTCTTTAAGCCCATTCCCTACACATTCAGCTAACATATCATCGAGTGCAAATTTCTGGGAACTTTAGTGTTCAATCATCTTCCACCTTCAAGTCATGAATGGCAGGCTTGCCAATCTAACTCTTCAGGTTTAAGAAGATTGAACAGGGGCAGCTGTTGTACCCCAAAATTTGCCCTCTCATTTTTCAAGGCCTTTCTCACAAGGATTCTCAAGGTTCAAGCTTGCACAAGTACATTGGGATTTTCCAGTACCAATATTAAAAGGAAACAGTCAAAAAGGGAGAAAACAGATAAAAATAATATTGACAAAATTTGGAGAAAAACAAGTGTTCTTCGATTCAGCTCCTTTGATTGGCCTTTTGGCCTCTTTCGATGTAAGTTTAGCTTGCATCCTTCGACTGGGCATGGGCCTCTGGCACGTTGGTTTGGATTCACAAGGCACAAATCCCCCTGCAGTCTCTTTCGATTCCAAGGAAAATGGCTCCCTTTTAGCATCCTTCGATTTGCAGTTTTCCCCCCTATATGCCTCTTACGAATCTGGGTATTTTGGCCTCCTACATGCGCCTTTTATTTGGGCATGTGGTTCCTACAGTACAAGCTACTGGTCACGCCTTTCGTTTGAGCATGTGGTTCCTTCAGTACAAGCAACTGGTCACACCTTTCGTTTGGGCATGTTGGTTCCCTTCATGCAGGTTTCATTCGAACATAGATCTTTTGCATGTAGGCATGAAGTCACAAGTCAAAAAGCCTACTGTAGCCTCCTTCGATTCCAAGGCAAAAAGCCTCCTTTTGGAATCCTTCGATGGCACATTCAAACTTCATGCATGCATTTTTCGTTTGGCTTTGTGGCCTCCTTTGATTGAAAGTTGGGGTTACGTACTTCATTTGGGAAGGAAATCTCCTTCGCTGCATGTTTAATCCATAAGCTTCGTTTGGGCATTTTTCTCCCTGCGAAGCAGTCTTCTTTAGTACATTGCTAGAACCCTTGGACACAAGTGGAAAATAGGATTTTGAAAGAACACTGATCAAATCTTTGGGCTATGCTACATGATCTTACTTTGCAAGCCTTAATGCTTGTATTTCACTCCATAATTAATTTCTTACATTTTGGATTAAGCTATTATCCAGGTGATTAAGCCTTTGTCCAGAAGTTTTTTGTATGAAATGGAACTTTCTAGTACAAATATTGTCCCAAGCCAATGCTTTGCTTAAATCCTGTTTGTACTTCACCATAAGTCAGGGAAATCAGCCCCTTTTAACCAACAACTTTAGTACTTCACCTTGGGATCTTGGAAAATCTGACTTAGCTTAATATTCATGTTTAAGCCAAGCCACCTTTTTGTTTAAACTCCCAAACCTTTTCTCCATAAATAGAGAAACCATTGACAAATAAAGGGTCCATATTTTTTTAGAGAGAAAAATCATAAAAATCCTCAAGCACTCAAACTCTCCAAAATTCTCAAACTCTCCAACATTCTCAAACCTTCAAAACTCTAATATTTTTTTCACAAAAAATCTCAATAGTGCACCTTTAGATTCACTTCCCCTAAACTGCAGTGTAATAACCTTCGATTCACTCATCACCACCATATACTCTCTTTCGATTCAGTGACTGCCCAAACCAAGCAAATAACTGAACTAGCTTCAGAAAGATTCCAGCGAAGCTCCCTCCACCACCAAAGAAGTCACCTACAACTCTTTCAATTAAGCACTTCAAGAGGTAAGTTCTCTCTAAACTTGGAACTCTTTCATTTAAATATCATATGCACATGCCAATAAAGAAAAATGTAGATATTTCTAGACCATGTTTTAGCTTTCGATTCTGACTCCCCATATGGTGAAAACTTAACCTTAATTAGTTATGCTTTGGACTTTGAGACCCTTTGGTTTTTGTGCTAACCCCTGGACTGTAGTTATGTTTGGATGTTGCATTTTAAGAACTTAAGACATGTTTGTTATAACCTACGATTGGCTAGCTGCACAAGCCTTTCGAATCACAATCTGAGGGCCTAGTATACTTACAAGGAGTCATCAAGGAACCTATGGCAAAGCCAAAACCTTGTTGTTTCTAGACCTCAGACGAAAGACAGAACCTTGCTTCCTCTAAGTCTCAAACAAAAGACAAAACCTTGCTGCCTCCAAGCCTCAAACGAAAGACAGAACTATGCTGACTTCCAGTCCCAGACGAAAGGCGTGCCCACACTGATTCCAACCCCCAGTCGAAGGAGACAGAAAGGCAAATCGAAGGGCATGACTCTACTGACCCCAGACCCCAAATCGAAGGAAGCCAAAAAATGTAGAATCAAAGGGCGTTTCTGCCTGAATGGTAGGAACCATTTTTCTTGCTTTTATTTTATTTTTGCCTTTATATTTTCATGTTATTCAATATGGTTGTAATAATGTAGGATTTTATCTTTTTGCATTTTATTACTTTTGTATGCTTGCTAGTAAAATAGGGAATGTATAGCAAGATAAAATCAACAAGTAGACAACCCCTAATCAAAGACTAAATGCATGCAAATAAAACACACTATCCACACATGCACCCCTAGGGTATTTCCACTTGTTGCCTTATAAAAAATGGTCATTTTATGCATGTGAGATGTCTTAGCAAAAACAATCAAAATACAAGATCATAGTCCCTCGATGACGCTTTGAATGTTACCTTACGAATGATCTTAGTCCCTCAAGAAAAATGCTAAGATATCTCACAACATTGATATCATGACTATACGATGACCCACGGCCGTCCCTTTATATCCAAAGTAATGATCTAGCAAGAAACTAAGATCCCATAGATAACTATGGATGAAAAGGGTGCTAACACCTTCCCTTTTCATAATCTATCGCCCGAACTCAAGAAAATAATATCAAAGGTCTTTCCTGTTCTTTTCACCCTTTCTTTTATTGGATAAAAGAAAAGTCGGTGGCGACTCTTGCTATCCACAACAATTGTGATCAAACGTAAAACATCCCAAATAATTTCTCCCACCACGTTACAGAACTGGTGACTCTGCTGGGGAAATGTATAAAAAGTGGGGTTACCTTAGGGCTAGATCACCTTTACTTGCTTTCATTATTTGACTTGTTTGCTTTACATTGTGGTTCCTTGTTTGGGCTTTTTTTTATCCTCTACCCGGATATGGGGCACCTTTAGGTAAGTAGCATTAGATTGTGGAAACTATACAGGGTATACCGACATGGTATAATAAATAGCTACGTTAGTGTGACACATTTGTTAGTACTGATATCCCTTGAGTAGTCAAGGAGAATACGGGGCCGCTGTGTGGTGTCATGAAGCACTAACTGACTTTAGAACCTTACTTAACCAACTTAGCAATTAGGAAGTAGTGAGGTAGCCGGATTTGGTGCAGTCCGAAGTTGGTTGATACTCGATACTACACTCATTGAGATTGGACTTTCGAGATATTTCAGTCATCGTTAAAGAGGCTTGTGCTGAAACAATGCCCTATGAAGAAAGATTATCTCCTAGAACCCAGTTACTATTAATATGACAGGCTGAGCCACCTAAACTTCAAGAGGGTAATTACCTATAAGACTCCATGCAAGCCTAAACCTAAGGATTTGTTTGCTTTGTGTGTATATGCTTACTTGTAAATAACATCATAACAACATTCCATTGCATTTTTGCGCTAACCATTTCAAGGATTATTGGGATTTATCTTTGTTCAGTTTTGTAGGACATGGCTTCCACCCGCAGGAATACTATCCAAGTCAATCTCGTAATAATTCCTTCTCAACTCAAAGAGCTAGCATCAAGGGTTCCTAAGAATTCTTCATTCATCGAGAGACATGGTCGACTCTTAAACTTGGTTACCTCGAGCATTGATGAAGACATGATGAAAGTGCTTTTCCAGTTCTTCAAACCTTTGCACCATTGCTTCACCTTTCTCGATTACCAACTTGTACCTACTATGGAAGAATTCTCTCAAATCTTGAGGATTCCTATTCTCAACCTACTACCTTTCAACAGTACGGAAAGAGATCCAAGCCCTAAAGAGATTGCCCGAGCGCTACACTTGCAACAATCCAACGTCGCGACTAATTGGGAAATAAGAAGTGGTGTCAAAGGGTTCCTAGCCAAGTTCTTGTTTGAAAAAGCTAAAGATTGTTGGAACACTCTGGATTTAGAATCCTTTGAAGAAATCTTGGCCCTTCTCATCTATGGGATTATACTATTTCTAAATCCTGACCAACTTATAGATGTAAATGCTATCAAAATCTTCATGTCCCGCAATCCGGTGCCTACTTTGTTAGGAGATATCCTACATTCTCTCCACTCTCGCACCATGAGGAAAAGAGGGACCCTCATGTGTTGCACTCCTCTATTGGATAGGTGGTTCGTCTCATATCTCCCCCGATCTGTATTTAAGCACGAGCAAGGTTTGAGGTTGTCCAATAGGTTGATGTCACTCAAACATTCAGATATTCACTGGTGTTCTCGATCCTTAGAGAACATTACTATCATCGACCGTTGTGGGGAATTCGCTAATTTCCCTTTGCTTTGAATTAGGGGAGGTATCACTTACAACCCTTGCTTAGCCTTATGAAAGTTTGGGTACGCCCGAAGAGATGGTCCTCATGATATGCTCATCCAAGGAGTGGTATTCGACTACGAGAGCGACGATCAAGGCTACCGTCAGAGGTTTTTGCGAGCTTAGAGGATGGTAAAAAAGTGGATAGTAAGACACTGGGACGCAAGAATTCTATTCCCCTTGAGCCTTACCTTAGGTGGGTACGAGCTCGTGCTCAGAAGCTGGTAATGCATTACCCCTCCATCCTACCTGTTATTGTTGAGCCTGTTGAAGGAGATGTCGAGTACACTGTCCTCTATCCTAACATGCCTACTTCTCTTCAAGACTTTCAAAAGGGTTGGATTCATCTAAAGGAATAACGAGACACCTTCGAATCTCAATTCTACGCAAGCGAGAAAAGGGTTTTGGAGCTTACAAAGAAACTACATGAAGAACATAGCTTGAACGCCTACCTTGCACCAAAGAGGATGCGTTCGACCTTTTTATCTTAGAAATTTACTTTGTAAGCCCAAGAGGCACGTTGTAACCATTTTGAACTAATTAATGCAATTTACGTTTGTTCATTCTTTGTCTAGACAAATTTAAATTTCATAAATCCTTGAAAACATTTGCATACACATCTTCCATGCATCATAACATAACAGGTTTTCCACGACAGGTTTTCTTATCTTTTTGCTGTTTATTTCAGCAAGATGGATATCGAGAAAATAGTGAAAGACCTGCAAGCACAAAACTCCCAGTTTCAAGAGACTCTGTTAACCCTGGCCAAGGGACAACAATAGCTGATGACGTTGCTGGCATCCAAAAGGAAACCAAAAAGGAAAGACTTAGTCAACATGGGTAGAAGATTCATAGAGTCGATCCGCCAGATGCCAATAGCTAAAGATTCGTCCGAGGAAGATGAAAATCAAATTGGAGAAGCAAAGTGTACCCAGGATGGGTGTATCAATGATCAAGTGTTCGATGATGAAGACTATTTTGACGAGCAGTATCCTCCCGCCGATGTTAAGTACAAGAAGCTAGAGAATACATTGAAGGCCATAGAGATTCAAGCCATCCCTGGTTTGGATTTTGATGATTTGGGTTTAATATCTGAGGTTGTCATTCCCCACAAATTCAAGATACCAGTCTTTGTTAAATATGATGAGATTTCCTGCCCAAAGCTTCATCTAAAGTCTTATGTGCGCAAAATACAACCGCACACCGCTGACAAAAACTATGGGTCCACTTCTTTCAAGAAAGCTTGGCAGGGACTCAACTAGAATGGTTTTGCCAATTGGAGGGTTCCTGTATCTATACATGGGAAGACCTGGCCACCGATTTCTATCACCAATACTAGTACAATGCCGACCTGGTGCCGACTAGGGTTCAACTACAAGACCTGACAATGGGTAAAAACGAAGGGTTCAAAGAGTACGCCCAAAGGTGAAGGGATCTTGCCAGTAGGGTCCAACCACCGTTAACCGATAGGGAACACATTGATATGTTTATGGGAATGTTATCTGGTTCTTTATTCAACTTATTGGTTGGTTCCTCTTTGTCCGGTTACCGAGCTAATCCTGACCGGTGAAAGAGTTGAAAGCGGTATCAAGAGCGGGAAAATCCCCATGGCATATGCTTCCACCTCCAATCCCGTAAAGAAACCCTTCACTAGGAAGAAAGAAACTAATGTTGTGTATGGGGAAAGGTCCCGTACCAATAAGGATGACGGCCTGTTCGTTATGTTCGGATTTCCAACCCAACTCCTGTTCAAAGACAATCTTCCAATCATCAACAATTTGAGGCTCCACGAAGACAATAAACAACGATAGGCATGTCGCTATCCCAAGCTTTACAACACCTTTTAAAGGATAATTTGGTGACACTGCATGATCCTTCGTCCAATCTAGATACCTCATCACCTAAATACAATCTGAATACCAAGTGTGCATATCACTCGAATAGTCCCAGGCATTAGACCGACCAATGCTGGGCACTGAAGAATAAAATTAAAGACTTAATAGACAACAAGACCATCAAATTTGATCCGCCTCCAATACCTAATGTGACAACGGCACCAATGCTAAACCATGGCAAGCGTGTCAATGCAATTGAAGACACCATTTTTGTTTCCTTCGTCGAAGACTTGACTACTCCGTTAACCATTACGAAAAAGAATCTGCTGAATGTCGGGGTTTTTCCTGGCTGTTTGAAGGACTGTGATTGATGCACCAAACAACTCAATGGATGCAAATGGCTAAAGGAAGGCGTTCAACACCTGATGAATAGTCATGAGATCCTATTTGAAAGAACCACATCCACCAAAATTTTGACTAATAAGATTGAAGACCTCTCCATCATAACAATTTCAAACAAGCCTCTTAGGATCTCCTCAAAAGGTCCTATCAGGATTTCAAATGAATCGACTGTTGCTCCTCTGATAATTACCGCCCCCGAGCCAATTCCGTACTCTTCCAACAAAGTAGTGCCATGGAACTATGGTGCTGAGGTGTTTTACCATGCAATAAAGCAAGATTCTTGGGTTGAAGAAAGCAAAGATGATGACATTGGTAACATTACTGGTTCTAGTAAGGTGACCAGAACTAGGAGAATCTTTTCACCCAACATCTCACTACCAACTGCTACAAATGCACCTGTCCACATCACCACTGCTAAGCCTAGTGCTGAAAGAAGGGGAAAAGAGAAAGTAGTTGAGCCTGTTGAGACAAAGACGCCCATAAAAGACATTGCTGCTGAGGAACCTTCCGCTCGAGAAATGGATGAGATCTTAAAAATTATAAAGAGGAGTGATTTCAAGATAGTGGAGCAGCTGAGGCAAACCCCTTCCAATATTTCCATGTTATATTTGCTACTTTGTTCATATGCTCATGCTCGCGTGTTAATAAAACTCCTGAAGAAGGCTCATGTCTCTCATGAGACCGCAACTAACCAGTTTGAAAATTGTGTGGCAAGCTTGACGGCTGACAATAGTTTAGTGTTATTGGATGCTGATCTGACACCACTTGGAAAGAACCATAACAAAGCTCTGCATGTTTCTGTTGAATGTAAGGGGACTACCCTAGCACATGTTTTGGTTGACACTGGCTCTTTCTTAAACGTACTACCCAAGGGCGCTTTGGACCGGTTAGACTGTGAAGGACTGGTGTTGAAGCCGAGTGATATTATTGTGAGGGCTTTTGATGGGTCCAAAAGGACGGTTCATGGAGAGGTGGATCTCCTGATCAAAGTGGGATCACAGATTTTCAACTCTACTTTCTATATCATGGACATCCGTCCGGCTTACTCTTGTTTTCTGGGTCGCCCGTGGATCCATGGAGAAAGGGCAATAACATCTATGCTTCATTAAAACCTCAAATACCCGGCCAAGGGAAGGATCGTCACTATTTATGGTGAGGAGGAGTTCATTGTAAGCCACCTCAATTCTTTCAAATATGTTGAGATGGATGGCGAATTTATAGAAACCCCATGTCAGGCTTTTGAAGTTGTTCCGCCTATGATTGCTACTGCCAAAGTCTCCTCCAACCTGCCCAAAGCTGATAGATTGGTGCCAAGGATGGATTCATTTAAAGATGCTCGTGCCGCAGTCCAAGAAGGAAGTTGTGATGCTTGGGCGCAACTTCCCGAGATCCCATTCAAAGCAGACAAATGTGGTATGGGTTTCACTATCAAGGCTCAGAAAGAAGTGAGGCACGCTCGTACAAGGAAGCCCCCTCTCCGTATTGGAAGTCACGAAGTAAACGCTGTGGAGGATTCTAATGATGAGTGTGCATTTGAAGAATGGGTATAACCTACTAAAATAGAGCTCAACAATTGGCACGCAAAGGACTTCATTACCATCTCCTTCATTGAGGAGTAATTACTTGTTTATTGCTTTCTATTAATTCAAGAACCTTTTGTCTGTAATATTAAACAATGACTTTTAAGCCATATACCTGGCCCGGGGCACTATGGTCCATTTGTTAAGGGTTTATTTATGTTCATTTTATCATATGATCATTCAATATAAACCATTGGACTTTTGCATTCAAATTTTTATGCTCATTATTTTTTGTGATACGGTGGGAGAACTGACTTGAGGTTTTGCGTTTGTGTTCACAAATGTTTCGGTTTAGCAAGAGTTGCCACTGACTTTTTATTTTATCCAAAGGAAAGGTCAAAAAGCACAGGAAAGACCTTTGAGATGATTTCTTGGGTTCAGGGGGTAGATTATGAAAAGGGAAGGTGCTAGCACCCTTTTCATCCATGGTTTTCAATGGGCTCTTAGTTACTTGTTTAGATCACTTGCTTTGCTTTTTCAATTGTTTGAAATGGTGCTTTGGTGTGGTTTTGAAAGTATTTTGAAAAGAGGCCATCGTTGTGGCAATCTTTTTAATGATTCTTGTTTGAAGAAATGTATACAAAGATGTTTGTCTTTTTAAAAATGTTTCAATGTTTGAAAGTTTGTTTTGGGAAATGTTTTGAAATTATGTGTGTGTTTTTAAAAATAGAAAGGATGTTTGCAAATTGATAAAGTAACTAGGTGTTGTCTACCATACTCAAAGATCTTTCCTACACATTTTTAAACCTTTGACATTGTTGTTTTACCATTGTATTTGGTAAACAACCTTGTACTTGGATGTTAAACGGGACAGACATGGGTCATCGTATGACCATGATAACAATGTTGCCAAGTATCTTTTGCAAGTTTTGGGGGACTAGATCATTTTTGTTTAGGCAACCAAGATAGCGTCATCGAGGGACTATGATCTTTTTGTTTTGATTGATTTTGCCAAGATACCTAACATGCATACCATGGCCATGTTTTTTAAGGCAACAAGTGGATGAAACCCTAGGGGTGCTTGTGTGCATTGTGTTGTCATTTTCATGCATTTTTGTCTTGTGTTTAGTCATGCTATTTGTTTGATTTTAGTCTTTTGCATACAAACCCTAGTTTTACTATCATGCATAATGAAAGCAATAAATGCATAAAAGTAAATCTAAGACTATTACAACATTATTATGGGGAGGGGGTACAAGTTTTGAATAGGGGGATATTGTTAAAAAATAAAACCCTAAAACTATTACAACCATATTGAATTTATTTGTACAAATAAATGAATAAGCAAATATTTAAATGGACAAATTAAATATAAATATGCAAATGTTTTTTGTATTAATTTTTATGTATGTAAAAATGGATTTATTTATGTCTTAAAATATAAGAATAATAATGTTATTATTTTTGAAAGGGTGAAAACCCTAATTTTGTTTTTTAAAAGAAAATGTATTATATTATTTATTTATTCATTTTTGTTTAAGAAAAATAATAAAAATATATACAAAAAAATGTTGAAAAATTAAATATTATATGAAAATATTAATTTGAGTGTATAAATAATAAAAATAAAAATATATAATATTTTTTGTATTATTTACAAATTTAATTAAGAAAATGAATTCTATTTAACCTAATAAACTATTTTTTGTCATAAAAATAATAAAATAAAAATGTAAAAAATAAGGAAATATTTTTGGTGATTTTTAATATTTAGAAAAAATAAATAAAGTCAGAAAATGAAAATAGAAATGAAAAATATGAAAAAATAAAAGAAATGGGCCAAGGGGGTGTAGGAAGTAAATAGGGGGTGTCAATAGGAGAAACAAGCCAGGCCCAGCCCATTTCCACTTCGTCCCTGTCCTCAGAACAGAAACACGCGCGCGCCATGTACAAACTTGTATCTCCTGCATACGTGCTTAAAAACAAAATCTTGCAACATGAAAATTATAGCTCATCATCACACGATTCTAATGATATAAGAAACTTGATCTAACTCTCAAAGACCAGAGAGAATTTCATTGGCCCTAAATTCTAACCTAGTTTTTTCAGCAACTTCAACTATCAAATACTCCTAGCTCAGTTAATATAAATGAAATCTACGCATATGTACAACTCAAGGACATTAAGGACTACATTTTTGCTTCACAAACCTAAGGCTAATGATGCATAAATAAGGAGATAGAAGTTTGAAAATTACCTGTTTCAGTCAAGTTCGAGTATGCAAATGCAGCAACTTTTGATGAGGCCTGAAGGACTTTTGAGCTTGCTTGATGTTCCCTTGACCTTTCCCAATTCTTAGCTTGCTTTGAAATGATCTGAAACTCCTTGTAGAACTCAACCTGCAAAGCTTCAAAATGAAAATGGTGAAGTGTGCAAACAAGGTTACAGTTGGAAGTGAGCAAGGTCTGGACATCTTAGGTTTGATGTATGGAGTGTGTTGGAAGTGGTTTCAAGCAAAACGCACGAGGCAAATATGTTTTGGCTTGAGTTCTGCAGGTATGGCCCTGTTTTGACAAGAACTTGGTGTTTTTGTGTTTAAGGGTGTTTGAAATGCTATGAGCTCGTGTTTTTGACTTGGTATATTGTGCTGAACTTGTTTCAAATGGTCTCTAGTCTTGGTTTTAACATATGCACAAGTTATGGAACTTTTGCAAGGTTTCTTGTTTTTGAAGCAAAAGGTGAGTTGACAAAAACCAAGGTTGTACAAGCTAGCTTGAGGCATGATGAGAGTTGGTGAGCTTTTTCTGATGTTTGTGGATGTTGTTTGTACAAAGAGATCAGGTCCATGGCTCAAGATAAACCAAATTGCAAAAAGTGTGCTTTATGGAAATGGTATTGCAACCTTTATGCCATTTTTGGAATAAACCTTTGTACAAAGCTTCAAAGATAAAAACAATGCTATTAACCAATGTATTTGCATTTAATTTTTGAGTGTAGAAGAGATTAGAACCTGTAAACCAAGTACAAGCATGCTTAGGACAGATTTGCAAGTTGTAACATGGTGCAAAATGCCTTGGACAAAAGTGATGATTTTCCATTTTCAAACTTTTGATTCTCCCTAACTATAAATGATCTTAGAGTGTTCTTGGACATTTTGGAAAGCTTGTAACATGATCTACAATCCATCTTTGAAATGTATTTTGCGAATCCACTTGGAACTATGTGAAAAGTTTCCATGAAGATAGGTCAAAATCCTGCCTAAACTAGGGCAAAATTTCAGTAAGTTAAAAGTTTCATGGACCCTTATTCACAAAATCATAACTTGAGATCCAAGCATCTTTTGGGTAAACTTTGTGAATCAAAGTTTTAGATTTTGTGGAGGGATACAACTTTCATGTTGGAAGTTTTCTTTTAATCCAATTGCATCATGGTGAAAAAGTTGGGAAAAATTGGGAAAAAATAAGAAATTTTCATAACTTAGAAAATTTCTAAGTTATGAAAATTTTCCATTTTAAACCCGAATTTCCAAAATTAGGTTTCTTGGTGAACAAGATTCATGTTTTAACACATATTGATGAAAAATGACCCTTGGCACTTGATTTTGACCAAAAAGTCAAAGTTTGACTTTTCAGTGTACAATTGACTGGAAAATTCATATGTCAATCCAATGCATTTGAGATCTTTTGAACCTTGTGATTAGGTCAAGATGATGCCATTGAGTCATTGAAACCATGCTTGAACCCAATTTTCCATTGGATAGGATAAAAATCAGAAATTGCCCTTCTACAGTCAAAACCCAAAAAATGAACATTTTGCCCTTTTAATGATCTGATCAAATTTCTTGAGGAGTTGTGGTCCAAACTTGATCAAATGGTTCATATGAGTCCATAATGTTGATGTGGATCAAAAATTATGAGTTTTGACTGTAAATTTGCCACAGTTGACTTTTTCCCCAATACAGCTGATTTCTAGGTAAACTGTCCAATTGACTGGGCAAAAATTTGATTCAAGGCTTGAAACTTGGTATGAACAATCTTATAGGTCCAACATGAAGTATGAAAGTCACACGAGGCATTGAAAATCCAAATTTCCTTGTGTAAACTCAAACCCTAATTTCAGGTCATCAGTGTAAGGAGATGTCTTGAGCTGAGCAAACCCTAATCTAGTCTTGAGTCCAAAGAGTCTTGTGAGGGGAAATCTTGATAAAATAAGAGGGAAAATTTTGGGGTACAACATTTTTCTTTTTCTTCAATGTTGTGATACAGTGGGAGAACTGACTTGAGGTTTTGCGTTTGTATTCGCAAATGTTTCGGTTTAGCAAGAGTCACCACCGACTTTTTATTTTATCCTAAGGAAAGGTCAACAAGCACAGGAAAGACCTTTGAGATGTTTTCTTGGGTTCGGGGAGTAGATTATAGAAAGGGAAGGTATTATCACCCTTTCTATCCATTGTTATCCATGGGCTCTTAGTTACTTGTTTAGATCACTTGCTTTGTTTCTCAATTGTTTGAAATGGTGCTTTTGAATTGTTTGAAATGGTGCTTTGTGTGTGGTTTTGAAAGATGTTTTGAAAAGAGACCATCGTTGTGGCAACCTTTGTAATGATTCTTGTTTGAATGTATACAAAGGTGTTTTTGTATTTTGAAATGATTTTAATGTTTTGAAAGTTTGATTTGGAAATGTTTTGAAATTGTATTGTGAAGTGTGTTTGAAAATAGCAAGGATGTTTTTGCAAGCTTTTGATCAAGTAACTAAGAGTTGTCTACCCTATTTTACTCAAAGATATTTCTTATGTTCTCAACCCTTTTAACAGTGTTGTTTCACCATTGTATTTGGTGAACAACCTTGTGTTAGGATGTTAAATGGGACAGGCGCGGGTCATCATATAGACCATGATAGCAATTGTATCAAGTATCTTTGACAATAATTTTCGTAAAGACCATTTTTGTTTTGTTTTTGTTTTGCCAAAGTACCTAACATGCATACCATGACCCATTTTTGAAAGCAACAAGTGGATTGTAACCCTAGGGGTGCAAGTTTGTGTTGTGTTTGATTTTCATGCATTTTTGTCTTTGATTAGGTCAAGCTATTTGTTGATTTTGATTTTGCATACAAACTCTAATTCTCTAATCATGGCATAATTGAAAGCATAAAATGCGAGAATTTAAAGTTTTAAGCTATTACAACATGATTATGGGGATGTGGGTACAATTTTGAATGGGGAATTATTTTGCAAGAAATATAAAATCCTAATTACTATTACATCCAAATTGAATATCAAATGCAATCAAAATTTAAATGAACAATATTTAAACAAAATGAACAAATATTAAATAAAAATGTATTATGCAAAAAAAAGAGTTTTTATTTGTTCATGTATGCAAAAGTATTTTTTAATGTAAAAAAAGGTATAAAGAAATAAATAAAAGATTAATTTTTATTTGTTTTTAGGGTAAAAACCCTAATTCCTTAAGAAAATAAATATAATGTATTATTTATGTACAAAAATATATATATAAATGAAATATATCTAAAAAAGGTATTTTTTTAGTATAAATAATAATAAAAATAAAAAAAGGTAATATTTTTGTATTTTATTTCTAAGTATTCAATAAGATAAAAGTATATATATTTACAAAAATAAAATAAAATATTTACAAAAATACAATATATTCAAGAAAATATTTTTTGTGTGAATAAAAAATAGAAATGAAAAATAGAAGTATTATTTGCATTATTTTCAAGTTTAAACAAAATAATATGAGTATTTAAATTGTTTTTCATATCAAAAAAATCAAAATAAAATATCTAATAAATGAAAAAAATTGTGAAAATATTTTTAGAGTATTTTTTATATTTGAAAATAAAATATCAAAGTCACAAAAGAAATAAAAATGCAAAAATAATACAAATACAAAGAAATGGGCCAGGGGGTGCATTTGGCAAAAGGAGGGTGTTATAAGCAAAAGGCCAGGCCCAGCCCAGACTTCATCTTCAACCTCCAGAAATTTTGAAAACGCGCGTGTGCCTGTACAAACTTGTATCTCCTGTATTTGTGATCTTTTGACAAAACTCAAAACATGAAACTTGTAGAGCATCAAACCACGATTCTAACCATATAAAAAACTTAATCTAACTCTCAAAGACCAGAGAGAATTTCTCTGGCCCTAATTTCTAACCTACTTTTTTCAAAAATTTCATGGATGAAATTCTCTTAGCACGTTTAATATAAATGAAAACTGAGCATATGTATGGTTTCAGGGCAATGAGTACACCATCTTTTATTCACAAACCTAAGGCTAAATGTTCCTAAATAGACAGATAGAAGTTCATGAAATACCTTTTTCAGTTGAGTTCGAGTTGGACAATGCAGCAACTTTCAGTGAGGCCTGAGGTTCTTTTGAGCTTGCTTGATGTTCCCGAAACCTTTCCCAATGCTTAGTTTGTTTTGAACTGGCCTGAATCTCTCCACAGAACTCAACCTGCAAAGCATCAAATCAAAAATGGTGATGTGTGTAAATGGAGTTACAGTAGCTTGTGAAGGGTCTGGACAGCTTAGGTGTATTGTTTAGAATGTGTTTTAAGTGATTTGGGACAAAACGCACGAGGGTATTTGGTTGTGGCTTGTGATTTGCAGAACTTGCCCTGTTTTTCAAGAAAATGTGGTTTTTGAGTATTAAGGTGCTTTAGGGGTGAAAGACTCGTGCTTCTGGCTTACAAGGGTGTGCAAAACTTGTTTGAAAACTTTTTCTTGAGTTCAATATATCAGATGTGTGTGTTATTGACTTTTGGCACAAAGACTTGTTTTGAAAGAAAAGTTGGAAGTGAAATGAGATAGGCCTGTACAGGCTATCTCCAAGCATGCACCAACTTCTTGTACCTTTTCCTGAGATTATGGAACTGGTTTGCTACAAGGAAAGATGTCCAAGGCTCAAGAAAATGCAATTTGACATAAAGTTGCCTTTATGAAAATGGAAGTGTCATCTTTATGCCCAAAATGGAAATGTTCATTGTACAATGCTCCCTTGATCAGAATAACACCAATGTCCAATGTATTTTCATTCAATTTTTGAGTGTAAATTGGTTTAGATGCCTGTAATCATGTACTAAGCTAGTTTGGTCATATTTTTCAAGTGGTATGAACATGTTTTGGCCATGGTTATAAAGTGAGTTTTTGCCAACTTCAAGCATTTGATTCTCCCTAACCACAAATGTGTTTGAGGAGTTCTTGGACAATTTGGAAAGCTTACAAAATGTAATATAATACATATTTGAAATGCAGCTTAATAATCCAAGTGTAACTATGTGAAAAATGGCCAAGAAGATGGGTCAAAATCCTGCCTAAACTAGGGCAAAATTTCCCTAAGTTAAAAGTTTTAGGTACCCTTGTTCCAAAAATTATAACTTGAGATCCAAGCTTCTTTTGAGAAAACTTTGTGAATAAAAGTTGTAGACTTTGTGATGAAATAAAACTTTCATTTTGTAAGTTTTGTTTGAATCCATTTTCATCTTGGTGAAAATGTGGGACAAAGTTAGGAAAAATTAAGAAAATTTCATAACTTAGAAAATTTCTAAGTTATGAAAATTTTCAATTTCAAACCCTAATTTGCAATTTTGGGTTTCTTGATGAACAAGTTTCAAGATTTGACCTATCTTGATGAAAAATGACCCTTGGCACTTGATTTTGACCAAAAAGTCAAAGTTTGACTTTTTAGTGTACAGTCAAATTTTGATTAGTTGACTGAAAAACTCATCTGTCAATCCTATGCATTTGAGATCTTTTGAATTGGTCAAGATGATTCCATTGAGTTCTTGAGTCCATGGTTGAGCTTGATTTTCCATTGGCTAGGTCAAACAGTCAAAAATTGCCTTTGTACAATCAAAACCCTAAAAATGACCATTTTGCCCTTTTGATGATCTAATCAAATTTCTTGTGGAATTGTGATCCCAACTTGATCAAATGGTTCATATGATTTCATAATGTTGATGTGGTTCAAAATTCATGAGGTTTGACTGTCAATTGGCCACAATTGACTTTTTCCCCAATACGGCTGATTTCTAGGTCAACTGTCCAATTGATTGGGCAAAAATTTGATTCAAGGCTTGAAACTTGGTATGGGCAAACTTATGAGTCCAACATGAAGTATGAAATTCACTTTGGGCATTGTAGGTCAAAAAATCCCTGTGCAAACTCAAACCCTAGTTTAGGTCAACAGTGCAAGGAGGTGTCTTGAGCAGAGCAAACCCTAACTTGGTCTTAAGTTTCAAGAGTCTTGTGATGAGAAATGTTGATAAAATGAGAGGGAAAATTTTGGGGTACAACAAATGTGTTTTTAAAAATATCCATGTCTCTTACATGCACACGCACACACACACACTCTTGCAGGTCCTCGTCCACTCCAGATCTCATTCCCAATGACTCTAGTATCGCCAACTATGATTTCGAACATCCAATTAACCAAGCCGAAGACGAAGGCGAGGAAGATTGTGAGATACTAGGAGAACTAGCCAGACTTCTATTGCAAGAGGAAAAAGGTATTCAACCACATGAAGAGTCAGTTGAAGTCATCAATCTAGGTACCGAGACAGACAAGAAAGAGTTCAAGATCGGCGCTAACCTAGGAAGCAGTATCAAAAGCAGATTGGTTCAGATGTTGCATGACTATGTGGAAGTGTTTGCTTGGTCGTATGAAGATATTCCAGGGTTCGATACCGACGTTGTAGTTCATTGTCTTCCGACAAAGGAAGATTGTCCTCCTTTCAAACAAAAAGTTCATCGCATGAAACTTGACATGTCTGAAAAGATAAAATCTGAAGTGATGAAAAAATTTGATGCAGGATTCCTAGCTATGACGTCTTATCCCCATTGGGTTGCAAATGTGGTTCCAGTACTGAAGAAAGACGGAAAAGTTCATATGTGCATAAATTATAGGGATCTGAATAAGGAAAGTCCCAAGGATGACTTCCCTCTACTACATATTGATATCTTGGTCGATAACACTGCTCAACATAAAGTCTTCTCTTTCATGGATGGTTTCTCCGATTATAATCAAATTAAGATGGCTCCCAAAGACATGGATAAAACCACCTTCGTTACGCAATGGGGAACCTTTTGTTACAAGGTCATGCCATTCGGATTGAAGATGGCAGGTGCAACATACCAAAGGACTATGGTAGCTTTGTTTCATGATATGATCCATCATGAAATAGAGGTATATGTGGATGACATGATTGAAAGGTCACAAACTGAAGAAGAATATATCAATCACCTATGCAAGATATTCGAGAGGCTGAAAAGTACAAATTGAGATTGAACCCTAATAAATGCACATTCGGAGTACGATCTGTAAAGCTTCTAGGTTTGTTTGTCAGTGGTAAAGGAATTGAAGTTGATCCTGCCAAGGTAAAGGCCATACAAGAAATGCCAATCCCCCATTCTGAAAAGGAGGTTAGAGGATTCTTGGGTCGTGTTAACTATATCGTCCGCTTCATATCTCACTTAATTGCTACTTGTGAGTCAATCTTCAAACTCTTGAAGAAAGATCAAGTAGTCAGATAGAATGATGAATGCCAAGCTACCTTCGAAAAAATCAAGGAATACCTACAAGAACCTCCTATCCTCATGCCTCTAGTTGAAGGAAGACCCTTGATCATGTGCTTGACTGTACTATAGAATTCTATGGGGTGTGTGTTGGGCCAACATGATGAGTGTTGCCGAAAAGAGCATTCCATATACTACCTGAGCAAAAAGTTTACCGAATGTGAAACCAGATATTAACTGCTCGATAAAACTTGATGCGCTCTGGAATGGGATGCTCGCCGGCTAAGACAGTATATGTTGACTTATACCACTCCATTGTTTTCTAAGATGGACCACATCAAGTACATCTTCGAGAAACCCGCTCTTTCCGGATGGATAGCTAGATGGAAGATGATTTTGACTGAGTACGATATTCAATACACAATGCAAAAGGCCATCAAAGGAAGTGTATTAGCAGATCATTTGGCCCATCAAGATGTTGATGATTATCGTTCTATGAACTTTGACTTCCCGGATGAGAATATCATGCTAGTGAGCGACTGTGCGAAACCTAGACTGTATGACGGACCTGAACAAGGATCCTGATGGACTATGGTCTTCGATGGGGCTTTCAACACTTTGGGTAACGGAATTGGTGTTGTGATAATCTCCCCTGAAGGTTACCACACTCCTTTCACTGCCAGATTATGCTTCGATTGTACGAACAACATGGCTGAGTACGAAGCATGCATTTTGGGTCTGAAGGCTGTCATTGATTTGAGGATCAAGCATTTGAATGGGTTCGGGGATTCCGCTCTAGTGTTTAGCCAAGTAAAATGAGATTGGGACACTAAGCACCCTAATCTCATTCCTTACAAGGAGCTTGTGCAATCCCTGATTCCTTACTTCGAATAGATTACCTTTGAACACTTCCCTAGGGAAGAAAATCAGTTAGCCGATGCTTTGGCCATGATGTATTATATGTTCAAGGTCAAATGGGACAATGATTCTCCTATTATTATAATTGAGAGATTTGATGAACCTTCCCACTGCTATGAGCTTGACACTAACACAGAAAATTCATGGTACCATGAGGTGAAGAGATACCTTGAAGCACAAGCGTATCCTAAAGGAGTTTCCATCAATGACAGAAAGTTCTTACGAAGATTCTCAGCCAAATTATTCCTAAGTAATGGAATCTTGTACAAACGCAACCATGATTCTACTCTACTCCGATGTGTGGACAAGAAGGAGGCGGAAAAAATTATGGAAGACATGCATGATGGTCGCTTTGGGACTCACTCTAGCGGACATACTATGGCCAAGAAAATCTTGAGAGCTGGTTACTATTGGTCAATGATGGAGGCTGATTGCCATCACCACTCAAGGACTTGCCACAAATGCCAAGTGTATGCTGACAAGGTCCATGTGCCTCATATTCCTATGAATATCATGACTGCTCCATGGACATTTGCAATATGGGGCATTGACATGATTGGAGAGATTAAACCTACTGCTTCCGATGGACATCACTTCATTCTTGTCGCTATTGATTATTTCACCAAATGGGTCAAAGCCGTCTCATTTGCCTCAGTCACCAAGAACGTTGTAGCCAGATTCATTAAACATAACCTCATATGCCGCTATGGTATCCCCGAAAGGATCATCAGTGACAATGGGACTAATCTTAACAATGCTATGGCCTGATATAGGCCACAGGACGTGCATCAGCGAAGACATCCTAAAGATAATGACAGACAAAAAAAGGGGATCCCTACAAGCTAGGGATTGTAACACACAATAAGGAATCCCTATAGGCCAGGGGTTATGACTTAGAAAGGGAAACTCATATAATCTAAATATAGTAATGGACGAAAAGATAACCCTTACGGGTTTAGAGATTATAGTACAATTTTATGAAAGGTATTTGTCATACCCCAAATTTCCCTATTAATTTCTATTCAATTCATCCCTTATTGTTATTAATTTCTAATGTTATAATAGTCTTTACAAATTTAGATTTCGATCAATTGTTTTATAATTGTTTATAATGGAGGTATAATTACAAAAGGGGAATATCTTTAGTGAACAGAAGAGCCCATCAAGATCTGATGGCTCTTTAAATTTTTAGGTCCATATTAAGATGGAGGAATGTATTGCTCCAAGAGGGCCATCAAAGTATGATGTCCCAACAAGGCTTTTGGTTCAATAATAGTAGGAGGATGAGGGGCATGTTTAGAAAGAGCAAGAGAGCCATTAAACCCTTTGAAGGGCCTTCTATTATTTCGTTACGTCCGAAAGAGGTGTATTTGCTTGTCACAAATGCTTAATTAGGTTGGGCATTAAGGTTATTATTCCTTTTTACAATACAATAAGGAGAGTATGCTTAGAAGAAGGTTGGCCCATTGTTAGAATCCCATTTTTAAATAGGAGAGGGGTGTATTTTCTTTGATCGAATTAGCAGGCCCATATTCTATATTTTTTTAGGCCCATCGTTTTATGTTTGCTGGTTGGGGTCAACATTTCAATCAAAAAACCTTTATTATTCATTAAAAATAAATAACTATAATTAAACTTTTATTTAATTTATAATATTATTATTTTGAGATGTTGACCGAGTCAACCCAAAAGGTTGAAACCCTAAGCACTTTGTTTCTCCTTCAACCTAGAAATCAGGCCCAAACCCAATGAACGTGTACTGTACAGATAAAAAAGAAACGAATATTCATCAAAAAACCTAAAACAAATCAAGATCTTCACAAATCAAATCTGAAAATTAAATATTTCTTTTTTATTTACTTGAAATGAATTACAAAGCTATAACAATCCATGTTCATTAAAATATTAGAAACCCTAATCTAATTACAAACAAAATCAATTACAGGATCAAATCAGGTCAAATCGAATCACTAATTGATTTAATTACTAGAATTTAACGACAATCAAACAATGATTTCCTAATTGAATCTTAAACCTAAACCATATAAACCTAAAATTTCTAAGAAGACAAGAAAAAAAGAAATCTAAAAAGGAAAAAGAGAAGATTTTGGAGAAGAAGATTGTGATAGTGAAGGAGCCAAAACCACGAATTAATCCTTCATCTTGAGATCTAGGTTTCAATTTCAGAAACCCTAGATTTGTGTCGCATCATGACCTCCTCACAATCGTCATACATGCGAAAAGAAGAAAGGGAAAATATCACAAAATAGATGAGGAAAAAACAAGAAGATTCACGACAAGGATCAAGTAAGCCTAATCACTAAACTTAGGGTTTATTGTTATTTAAATTTGCGATTTGTGCGGGGTTTTTGGATTTTAGGGTTAGGGTTCTAACTTAGGGTTAGGGTTCCTATAAATTAAGGGTTAAGGTTTTTCGTGTTTTAATTTATGGGTTTTATCTGGGTTAGGTTCATCTAGAACCATAGGGGTTAGGTTAAGGTTCTATGATCTTCCTACGGTTAGGTTTAAAACACATGGGTTCTAAGGGTTAAAGGATGAAGTTGTTAGGTTTCTGGGTTTTGGCAGTGGTTCGGAAGAACACATGAAGTTCCCAGTTGAAGTTCAACCAGAGAACTGGGTTTCTACGACAGACGAAGGGTGGCTCAGGGCGGTGCAAGGCAGCACTGCCGGCTGAGCCGATTCCTAGTCGCCTAAAATCTAGAGAGATGGGAGAGCATCTCTCTCTGGAATTTTGTTTGAGAGATGAGAGAACAAGGATAGAGAGAGAAAGAAGAAGGGAAAATAAGTTCCAACATTGGGATTGTAATTTTATAAACCCCCATGATCCAATGCTCGCAGCCCCAATGTCCTTATCATGTGCCTCCCAACATCAGCGCTTGATCTCCATCAAATGATCTTAGCATGCGTGCCCATTGTAACACATTGTACCTCCCCTCAAACTGGCCAACAAATCCATCATTTGTTTTGGGCCTAGCTCATTACTAAACTCACCCTCTGTTTACTTCGCCTATAATGATCCACACCCTATAGCACTATTGGACCCAGTTGAATATCTGAACTTGGGCCCTTGATGAACGTACCCCCTATTTTTACATCTTGTTCAATAGCACACCTCCCTCATGCTTTTAAGCCTGAATCCAATATTCTGGATCCAGGGCCCTATTTTTTGCACCCCCTGATTTTTGCACCCCCTGAATCAATTTTTTAATTTTAAATTGCATTAAAATCCTTTTATCATGCATAAAAAACTTATTTTCTTATATTCTTTAATATATTAAAAAATTATCTAACCAACATCAAAAATCAATTTTCAACTAACATAATTCAAAATTCAAGATTATTTTCAAAAAGGATTATGAAAATATTTGTAATCGACTGTGAACTTTGTTTAACAACTCTGATATTCACACACCCAGACTTGGTTCAAGGAGAATCCAAAATATCTCCATAATCCGCAAAAAATACCAACCAACTACGAACCACGAATTAAGACTCTGATTTCTCATACGAGAATACGTA